>CM077670.1:151030000-152280000 GCA_039707655.1 Elymus sibiricus | reverse complement strand
TCCCTGGCATTCACTTTGCGGCTAAGGCAGCGGCGCAAAGCTTGATGGCACCGTGCAACACGGGCAGCAGCTTGGAAACGATCTTCCTCAAGGAGCGTGGCATCGTCATGCCGCAGCTCATCTTGGTCCTCCTCATTGAAGGCCAAGACTCGAGGTGACCCGTATTTGAGTTCCGTGGGGAGTATTGCTTCTGCACCAAGGCTTGCTTCCTGACCTTCTACTTGAGGGGTCTCGCATGAGGACAGACAGCAAGGTGGTGCTCAGTTGCCCTCCTAAAAATTTCAGGGATGTCAGGTGCTTGCCGGGCAAGCACACTGGTATTCACCCGTAGGAAGGCAACGATCTTGACTCCCTACTTGTTGCCAAGAGTGGCACTTTCAGAAAAAGTGCCACTCGTCCCATCCCCCTTCGCAAAAGCTTGTTTGGTCGTGGATGCAAAAGCCTTGGCTCTCTTGCTCTTGCCGATAGAGCTCTCCGGTACGTCCTCAACAGGCATGCTGCACTCTGATGTGCGCTTCCCGGAGTCCTTCCCAGAGGTCTTGCCGGTCTTCTTCTGCTTTCCTTCCCCGGGAGCTTTGACGGTAGGGGCAAGCACCTCAATGGCAGCTGCTGCCGCCGCCTCCCGGTAGAGCTTGTCAGTATAGATGATTGCATCTTTGTGGTTTGACTTGATGGCGAGGACCCCCATCGGCCCCGGCATCTTGATGACATTGTACGCATAATGCGACGCGGCCATAAATTTTGCCAGGGCTGGGCAACCCAGAATTCCATTGTATGGTAGCGGCATCTTGACGACGTCGAAGGTAATCTTCTCTGTCCGATGGTTGAGCTCGCTGCCGAACGTGACCGGCAATGTGACTTGGCCCTTCGGCTTGTTCCTCCCCAGACCGATCCCTTGGAAACTTCCTATTTCCTCAAAGTCTGTTGTGGTTTTAACACGGCAGATGCCCTTGTGAAAGAACTTAGAGATGAGGCCATCGCACAAGTGTGGAAGCTTAACGGGGTTGACCGGGAACGAGAAGACGCCGGGTTACCCAGGTTCAGCCCCTCACGGTGGAGGTAAAAGCCTACGTCCTGCTTGATTATATTGTTGTGGATCTCAATTACAAGGATGCGGATTCGCTAACCTAGCTCTCGAGGAGATTGCAACTTAGTCCTTTTCGTATAGGTGCTCCCCTTTATATATACAGGTGGAACCCTAGATTACACGAGAGTCCGGGTCGTTCTTTGACCCGCCTCCTACTCCTTCCTACTTGTTCTCCAAGACGGTCTTCTTGCCATCTATCTTATCGTGAGCCGGCCCACTGCTTAAGTCGGCCTATCCTTACCAGGCCTCGTTAAGCCGGCCCACACAGAGTCTTCAGCCCCGCGGTGAGTTGACCCGCTAAGCTTGTGTTATGGCCAGGTTAACACCCCACCGGGTCTCCATGCTGGTAAACATCCCCAACATTAGCCCTCAGTTTGACTTGAATTTATTCACGTTAAACTTCAACCTGAAAAAGCAAAACATCAGTAATATTCTCCAAGTGCTTCCCAAGCCAGTCTTTTAGAATACCATCCTAGGCCGGCTCAAATTGCCGGGTTATATGGATCGGCGGGTCTCCCCTTCAGGTTCAGACTTGGCATTTTCAGCTCTTTTCCCTAATGACGTCACAATCCACTTCCGCAAAATCTAGGATGACAACACCTCGAATCTTTGAGTAGGTATGTATCGTCTTGTCAGGCGCGAGAATCGAGGAGCCCGTAGCCGCAAATTACTGCGCCGCCTGGGGCTCCGCCCCTGCCGTTTCAATTTTACTATGCCTATAAATATTCCAGCTCACCCCCACTTTCACTTTATGCCCTGTACTCTTCTTCTTCCTTGCGTCTGTCTCCTCGCATGCCCGAAGCGTCGCCACCCACAAGCTCTCCGTTGACCAGGACAGCATCCTTCTCCGCCGCCCCATTGTCGCCGGAGCTCATCAAAAACACCACAGCCACATCCGCCACAGTCAGGTACATCCAAACCCTTCTCCTTTCGGATCTATGGAGTCCATTCGTCTCTGCAATTCATCGGTGTTCTTCTGTGTTCATCGGTGTTCGACCTTCCTGCTCATCTGTAGATCTAAAGGCATCTGAATCACCTAAATAAGTACTATTAGCACCGCGGCGATGCCATTTTTTGCATCTAGATCTCTGTATCGTCTTTCACAAACCCGCATTGAGCACGGGCCCTCATATCAATCCCCACCTAGGTATTTTAAATTTTCTTTTCCATAGTATTTTAGATCCACAATAGCAACTGCTCCGTTAGATTCTTGTTTTTAACTAGCTCAACACTTAGAAGAAATCCAACGTACCACTGACTCATCAACACCGGCTCATTGTCACACCGGCTTATCTTTGCTTTCGGCGGCTTGTATAAATCCGGGTTATGACTTGTAGTGACCATGATTGCCTCATTACTTTGCCGGGTTACACCTAATGAGCTTAGCTCGCCGGCTTACCACTATTGTCCTTGCAGTTAAAATCTGAAGTCGCCATGGCCACCAAGACCGACAAATCCTGCAACTGGGTCAGATCTCAGGTCTCAACCTTGATGCTGAACGAGCTTGTGGGGCAAGGCCTCTTGCCGGCTCAAGCCACAATCAGCTGGCGGGCGCCTGAAGAAGAAAGCACCCCCAACCCAAGCAAGACGAAGTGGTGGTCTTTGCAGATCATCTTCATAAGGGGTTTCGGCCGCCCAGGTCAAAATTCTTCCGTGATGTCCTTAACTTTTTCGACCTCCGACCACAGGATCTTGGCCCCAACTCAATCACTAGTCTATGTCAATTTCAAGTCTTCTGCGAAGTATATCTCCAAATAGCGCCAATTGTCCTTCTCTTTTGAGAGTTTTTCTACATCAACCATCAGACCAAGTTCACCGATGGCCCCAATATAGAACTTGGTGGTGTTTCCATTCAAAGGCGCAGAAGCACCCCCTTTCGAGAGGCCAAGCTGGCGAGTCATCCCAAGGGTTGGAACAAGACTTGGTTCTACTGCAAGAACACTGCCCCTCAAAATGAAAACCCCTTGCCGGGTTATAGATTGGACCGGCTTGATGCCACCCTTGCCTTCCCGGGTTGGCCATCAGCGGAGGAGCGGAAATAGATTGCTCCAATATATACCAAGGTAAGAGCTTTGGCTGCTAATGGCCTCACCGGGGTCGACCTGACCCGGTGTTGGGTAAGTTGGCGAATTCAGCCCCTTAGCCACAAGGGCGACTTGATGTGCAACTACACCGGTGAGCCGGCTGACGTTCAACGCTTCAGCCAAGTTAATCTATCTGCGAGTGACATCAACAAGGTCACCAAGAAGTTGCTAGGAGAGCCCCAAGATAAATGCAACAAAACCGGGCTAGCTCCCTTCTGCTTAACCAACCCGGTACCTGCAGTACGTACTTGTACCCTCTTACTCTGTTGTTTGACTTACTTTTTTCATCTCGATCATAATCACTGACTCATCTCAAACGCAGGCAGATGACAAGTTTTGGAAGAAGACAAAGCCTCGACAACCCGCCTCTACTCCAACGGAACAGCAGGATGATCCGGCCGGTGCTGATGAGCCGGCCACAGAAGGCGAGGCTGAGGTAGAACTTGACTCGCTTGGTCGTCTTTTTATTCAACTTGCTGACGCCCCTTCTCTTCAGGATGAAGCCGAAATTAGCCACACCAACGAGCCGGAGGTAACCTTGATTTCTTCTAATTCTCCAATTCCTATTCAGAAGAAAACCCGGGCTGTGATCCACAAGGTTCGAAGGAAGCCCCGGGTTGCCATCCGTAAGGTCCCTTTTTCCCACCAGGATGCTCATTTGGATCCCCAATTTGTTTTGAAGAAGACTCGTCAAGCCGGGACCTCCAAAAGGAAGACCCGGAGCAGCGAAGGCGAGTTAAGCGGCGGGCTTCCATATGAACCGCCATCTTGTAAGGCGCGAGCTGAGGTGCTTCTTAGTCCAACTTCCTCTTTTACTCTAGCTGGCCGTTTTAAGGAGCCCTTACATTTAAATGACTCGGCATATCAGACGTCCCATTCCTCGGGCGAGTCAAGCGCGACGCAGGCGCCGGCTTTCAACATCAACCTTGGGTAAGTAAATACTAACATAGTAGTTCCTTAATTCTTCCCCCCTTCAAATGAATAACTCCTTTGTTTTCTGCACAGTGCCAAAGCTATCAAGAAGAAAGCACCTGCCGGGTCATCTGACCCGATCATTCAACCAGGCCCTCAAGAGGCCACCTTGGTCCCCGAGGATGAGCCGGCCTTCCAGACTGACCTGCCACTTCAAGACACCGCCAGCCTGGCTCGTGCTCCCTCGCCTGTTGTACAAGAACGAGAAAATCCAACTGAGGAGCAGCACGAAGAGCCACCCGTGGCACCGGCTCAGGATGATGTGGTGGTGACCGGAGAACAGCAAGCAACTCCAGAAGCCTCTACCGCTCTGACCCAAATCCCTGCCAAGCATGAGCCGGCCTCGAAGGACAAGGGCAAGACGGCTCTTAATTTTCCTTCATTCAAAGACCAAGACGCCAATACTCTGCACCAGGCTGTGCTGTCCCGGCTGTCTGAAAGCCGGGACACAGAGATCGCCATGATAACTTCGTTGAAATGGAAATATGAGGTAATTTGCACCCTTCATTTTGTACCATATATATATGTAGCCCCCAAGGGCCGGGTCATTATGGAATGATGACCCGGGACATCAAAAGTAAACTTGTATGCATAACTTCAATCGGTGTCCCCAAGGGCCGGCTCGCCATTCATGGCGGGCGGGTCTTCATAACTTGTAAGCCGGATAGATCAACTTATGCATTAGCCCCCAAGTGCCATGTAGAGTGCTTGCAGCTGCATGGAACTTGCCTTACGGGCTTTGAAGCTCGAAAACATGTAGCCCCCATGGGCCGGGTTGTCCTTTAGGACGGCTCGGGTCATACATGTACATATGATGTATAACAGACTGCTCTGCAGGAAATGCTGGATCAAGTAGAAGCCCAGGCCTCCTGCTTCCGAAAGGAAGCCAAGAAGGAGAAAAAATTGCGCCAAAAATATGAAGAAGCCGCCGCTGAAGCGAAGAAGTCTTTGGTCATTGTAAGGAACACTTTACAAGAGACAGAGGCCGAAAGAGCCGCCCAAGCCGTGCGAGCTGAAGAAGCCGAAGCCAAACTTGAGCTAGCAACTCAAGAGCTGACGACGCTAAAAAGCCAGATCACCGCCATGTGCCGGGCTATCTTTAGTAAGCAAAACAAACCGCCATGCCCCAATAGCGTCGGCTTAAATACGCCAAGCCAGCTTGACTGATGGTGTATACTTATGTTTGCAGGCCGAAAGAATCAAACTCTTGTTCAGCAGCCGGTGGTGAAATTGAAGGCGGTCTACACCCTGGTGGAACAACTGTACATAGGCGGTTGTCGCTGCATAATGGCCGCCAAGAACACCAAGGCGCCGCCTCAGCTGATTGCAGATACACTGAGAGAACTATCAGTCGTGCCCAAGTGGGTCGAGGACTGGAAAAGGGCGTGCTGCCACACTGGGGCGCTGACCGCACTTGCTCGGGCAAAGGCGTACATGCCGGAACTTGATCCGGCTCAGGTGGCGGGCAGGTATCCAGAATTCAATGTGGACGACTCGCCATTTACCAAGAGGGACTTCCAGCGCTGTATCAAAGAAACCCGGGTTGCCCCCACCGACATCGCCGAAGAGGCCGATCTGACCCGGTACCAGGCGCCTTACTCCAAGGAGAACGAGCGGATAGAGCCGCCAAATCATGAGCCGGTGGCCCTAACCTGTACGCGTAAGCAATCCTTTGCTCCTGAAGTCGACCCTTCCTCCTTGATATCCGATGATGCTCTATTTGAGGCATTACGCTCAATTCAGTGGTCGACCGGCGACTCCAGCCAAGACGAAGAGGATGACGATGGCCGCGAAGAGCCGGCTCATGGTGCTCCATCGGGCGCTGGTGCCAGTTCTGACCCGGCAATATAAACGCCGGCTTATCTTAGTAGGCCAAACTTTGTAAATTTTTTTGCCATGGCCGCAGCTGATGGGCGGCTTGTAATAGTGTAGCATGAAACACTTGATGCTGATGCCGGTGCCGTCGTGTACTGAGCTTTGTCTGCCTGTACAAATACTTTGCACTTCTGTGAATCCTCCTTTTAGCCTTGAGAGCCGGTTTTGCAATAGAACGATTCCTCTGAAACACAAGAATTGTATGTGACGGTGACTGAGAAAATCACATAACGAGTAATCTTGGTTACTGTTTGTAATGAATCAAAAGTATCTTAACCTAAAGTACATGCTATGCATGGATGTATGCATGTATGCAGAGATGAGATGAGTGCAACAAAAGAACATAATCGTAAGTCGGAATATGTTTGAAATGGCCAGCGGATAAAGCACAAGCCGGCTGCTAAACACAACTTTGAACCGGCCGGCTCATAAAGCACAAGCCGGAATCTGCTTTCGTGAAGTTGGCACTTTGGCCTGTTGGTTTGTCCTCGCTCTCTGAAAGCCGGCTCTCACACAACCAATCAGTCGTTTGAACTCTGATGAATTCAGGGTCAGCTATGTGACGGACTCATCAGACGTACGCCGGGTCATTTTTTAGGGAGTAGCATCTTGCTAACAGGCAGGTTTAACCAACTTTGTGGCATCTCGCCGGGTTAAAAGGGTTTTGTAAGCTAAACTCAATTGAGTTGGAAGCCCCCAAGTAACCAAGATCAACAAATAAAGATCCAGCACACAAATTTTGAGGCAAAACAACACCTTTATACAGTGCTGCTGGTCGTTATTTTATTTGATCAGAAACAGGTATATACAGTATAGAAGGTATGTACAAAGATATGACCTAGTCAATGACTTAGGTGTAGTATGGCCGGAGCTGGGCAATGTTCCAGGGCCGGCTTGTTTCCTCCTCAGAAGTACGTGACTTGTCTCCTTCCCGTATATCAATCAGGTAATATGACCCGTTGTTGAGATTCTTGCTGACCACAAAGGGCCCTTCCCATGGTGGTGAAAGCTTATGCATGCCTGTCTGGTCTTGTATCAGACGGAGCACTAAGTCACCTTCCTGAAAAGTGCATCTTCGAACTCTACGGCTGTGATAGCGACGTAAGTCTTGCTGATAAATTGCTGATCTGGACGCAGCAAGGTCACGCTCTTCCTCCAGAGCATCAAGAGCGTCCTAGCGAGCCAGCTCATTATCTAATTCTACATAAGCCACTACTCGAGGGGAGTCATGACGAATATCACTTGGAAGTACAGCTTCTGCACCATAGACGAGGAAAAATGGCGTATAGCCTGTTGATCTGTTGGGAGTAGTCCGTATGCTCCAAAGCACCGAAGGTAACTCTTCTTCCCAGCAACCCGGCGTGCGCTGCAGAGGCACCATGAGTCGGGGTTTGATACCGCGTAATATTTCCTGATTGGCCCTTTCTGCTTGTCCGTTGGACTAAGGATGCGCAACCGATGCTAGATCAAGCCGGATGTGTTCCTGTTGACATAACTGTTCCATAACTCCCTTGGACAAATTAGTTCCATTGTCTATAATGATACTGTGCGGGTAGCCAAATCGGAATATCAGCTTTTTCAGAAACTTGACAGTTGTAGCCGCGTCGCAGTTGCTGACCGGCTCTGCTTCCACCCATTTGGTAAACTAGTCCACAGCCACCAGTAGGTGCGTATGTTTGTTCTTAGAACGTTTGAATGGTCCTACCATGTCAAGCCCCCAGACCGCGAACGGCCAAGTAATAGGGATCATCCTCAACTCTTGAGCCGGCACATGGGCCTGGCGGGCTTATTTCTGGCAACCATCACATTTACGGACAATGTCCTCTGCGTCAGCATGAGCCGTGAGCCAGTAAAAACCGTGCCGGAAGGCTTTCGCGACCAATGATCTTGAGCCGGCATGGTGTCCACAATCACCAGAGTGAATCTCATTGAGGATTGCATGGCCTTCTTCAGGTGAAACACAACGCTGAAAAACTCCAGTGACGCTTCGTCGGTGTAACTCGCCATTGACAATAGTCATAGACTTGGATCGCCTAATGATCTGCCGAGCAAGCAGTTCCTCTGTTGGCAGTTCTCCCCGGCTTAGATAAGCCAAGTAGGGGACCGTCCAATTAGGGATTGCATGGATAGCTGCCACTAGAGCCGCCTCTGGATCAGGAACAGCCAAGTCCTTTTCTGTTGGTAACTTGACAGACGGGTTGTGTAAAACGTCCAGGAATACATTGGGTGGCATCGGCTTGCGCTGCGAGCCCAAACGAGAGAGTGTGTCCGCCGCCTCGTTCTCCCTGCGATCAATGTGATCAACTTGATAACCTTTGAAGTGTCCAGCAATATTTGTGACTGCGTGCCAATAAGCCACCATAAGGGGATCCTTGGAGTCCCAAGTACCAGAAACCTATTGGGCCACCAAGTCTGAGTCGCCCAAACACCTGACCCAGCTCAGGTTCATCTCCTTGGCCATCCGGAGTCCATGAAGCAAAGCCTCATATTCGGCTGCATTGTTAGTACAGGGGAACATAAGCCTCAAAACATAACATAACTTGTCTCCTCGTGGGGAAGTAATCACAACTCTAGCCCCCGAGCCTTCAAGCTGCCTTGAGCCGTCAAAGTGTATGGACCAGTATGTTGTGTCGGGCTTCTCTTCGGGAGCCTGCAACTCTGTCCAATCATTAATAAAGTCCACCAATGCCTGAGATTTGATTGCTATGTGAGGCACGTATTTGAGATGATGCGGACCGAGCTCGATAGCCCACTTAGCAACCCGGCCTGTCGCCTCCCGGTTCTGGATTATATCCCCAAGAGGTGCTGAACTGACCACAGTGATCGGATGCTCGTGGAAGTAATGCTTCAGCTTGCGGCTAGCCATAAATACTTCGTAGACTAGTTTCTGCCAATGCGGATACCGCTGCTTGGACTCGGTTAACACCTCACTGATATAATACACAGGGTGCTGGACCGGATACTCCTTGCCATCTTCCTTGCGCTCCACCATGACTGCCATGTTTACAGCCTTGTTATTAGCAGCAATATATAGCAACATTGGCTCCTTCTCACGAGGGGCAGCAAGGACTGGCGGCTCAGGCAACTGCTTCTTGAGGTCCTCAAAAGCCTGATCTGCAGCATCACTCCAGACGTAGTCATCTGATTTCTTAAGTAACTGGTATAACGGAATGGCCTTTTCTCCAAGCCGGCTTATGAACCGGCTTAACGCTGCGAGCCGCCCAGCCAGCCTTTGCACATCGTTCAGTCTGGCCGGCTTAGCCAGAGTTGTGATTGCCTTAATCTTTTCCGGGTTAGCTTCAATGCCACGCTTGGAAACAAGAAATCCCAGAAGTTTTCCTGCAGGGACACCAAAAACACACTTCTCCGGGTTAAGCTCCATCTGGTAGATGCGGAGGTTGTCAAACGTTTCCTTTAGATCCTCCAACAGAGTTTCTTTCTTTCGGGACTTGACCACAATATCATCAACATAAGCATGAACGTTCCGCCCGATCTGTTTGTAAAAGCAGCTCTGGACACAACGCTGGTAAGTCGCTTGTGCACATTTCAGGCCAAACGGCATGGTTGTATAGCAGAAGGCCCCAAAGGGTGTGATGAAAGCCGTCTTTTCCTGGTCTTCTGAAAGCACATTTGCTCCCTTGGTGGTTTTGGTAATTTATGCCAACATACATGTTGTTGGACTAATGCTTTTATCTAGTGAATTTCAGACAAGTTCAACAATGGCGTGGAGTGGACAAGAGGACGTGGAACCCCTTCAAAATGCTAAGGACAAGGATTGGCAAAAGATCAAGACTCTACATTTTTGGTTTAGTGATCCAAGATCACATTGAGTCCATAGGAAAGCCAATACTATTAAAAGGGGATGAGGTGTTGCTTAATGATCGTTTTGCTCAAGTGCTTAGTGACAGTACTCCTAAACCCTCAACCACTCTCTCTACCCAAATATATCCTAAACCTAAAGTCCAACTCGGCCCCACCGATATTTCCTACCCGGCCCCACCGAGTTCATCCAAGACTTAGCCACTGCCAAAACCCTAACAAATCGGATCCACCGAAATGGATCTCGGTCTCACCGAGATGGCCTTGCCAACTCTCTGTAATCGTTTGGACTTACTTCGGTCTCACCGAGTTTGCAAATCGGTCTCACCGAGATGGCTTGCCAACTCTCTGTTGCCTTATTGCTTCACTTCGGCCCTACCGAGTTGATGCAATCGGTGCCACCGAGATGAGGTTTGCCCTAAGCCATTGCACTTCGGTCCATCCGAGTTGTTCGTATCGGTCCCACCGAGATTCCTAACGTTCATATCTTTTACACAGTTCGGTGCCACCGAGATGATTGTTTCGGTGCCACCGAGTAGGGTCAAAAGTGTGTAACGGTTGGATTTTGTGTGGAGGCTATATATACCCCTCCACCCGATCCTTCTCAGTAAGGAGTGCCATCAGAACATGCCTACACTTCCACCATATATTTTCTAAGAAAGAACCACCTGCTCATGTGTTGAGATCAAGCCATTCCATTCCTACCATTTGAATCTTGATCTCTAGCCTTTCCCAAGTTGCTTTCCACTCAAATCCCTCTTCCACCATAGCCAAATCTGTGAGGAGTTGATTGAGTGCTGGGAAGACTATCATTTGAAGCACAAGAGCAAGGAGTTCATCAACAACACACCGTCTATTACCTTTTGGAGATTGGTGTCTCCTAGATTGGTTAGGTGTCACTTGGGAGCCTCCAACCAGATGTGGAGTTGAACCAAGAAGTTTGTAAGGGCAAGGAGATCGCCTACTTCGTGAAGATCTACCCCGAGTGAGGCTAGTCCTTCGTGGACGTAAGCCATGGTGGAATAGACAAGGTTGCTTCTTCGTGGACCCTTCGTGGGTGGAGCCCTCCGTGGACTCACGCAGCCGTTACCCTTCGTGGGTTGAAGTCTCCATCAACATGGACGTACGATAGCACCACCTATCGGAACCACGCCAAAAACCACCGTGTCTTCATTGCGTTTGATCTTCCATACTCTACCCCTATTCTTTCCATACTATTGCATTCTTTACTATTTCCGCTGCTCAATCTCTAGATATGCATGTGTAGAAGGTATTGGAGTGATCTTAACTTGTGCCAAAATCTGCCTAAATTCCAAGAGAAATTAAAAACTGCACCTTTGGCTGGTTAGGAGTCTATTCACCCCCCCTCTAGACCTATCTCCACGATCCTACAATTGGTATCAGAGCATTGGTCTCCATTGCTTTGGTCTCATTACCATTGGAGGGAGATGGATATGTCTACGTTCGGGAGTATTAGACGTAGAGTGCCTATTCTCAATGGGGAGTATTACAACTTTTGGAGGGATGAAATGCATGATATCTTTGATGAGTTTAACTTGAGCAAGTATATTCATAATCCTTATGTGCCCCCTATTGATCCCTTGCATCCTACTCATGAAGAGGAAATTGACATGCTTCGTAATCTTAGAACCGTCAATCTTATCATTAGAGGATTACCTAAGATTGTGCTTGGTTGTATGCGAAACTTTGCATGTGCTTATACTCTATGGCATGATTTAGAAAAGAGATATCCCAATTATTCTCTAAAGAGTCTTGATAAGATTCTTCATAAGGCTGTTGTTTTTCACAAGATGAGTCCTAATGATCCTAAGTTTGATGATTGCTTGTTTGAGCTCCGTGATCTCATGCGTGCCAAAGGAGATGTTAGAACTATTAGCAATATTGTCATGGAAACCGTTAGAATTCATAAACTTGAACATTGTCATGATCATGAAACTAATGAATCTGTTAATCACATGCATGATGATGATGATGTTGAGCACGGCTATTATGATGAAGACGAAGACTTTGATATGGAATTTGAGAAGACCATGAGGAATCTCAGTCTTATGGAAAATCTTCGAGATTATATGGCCGAAGGAAAAGAGTGGATTCTTGACAGCAGTTGTACCGATCACATGACCGGAGATAGAGACATGTTTCGTGAGCTTACTAAAAATGATGGTCCACGCAAGTATGTGACTTTTGGAGACAACTCCAAGGGTAAGGTACTTGGCCTTGGTAAGGTGGCCATATCCAATGATAGCTCTATACAAAATGTTATGCTTGTTGAATCTCTTGGCTACAATCTTCTTTCCGTATCTAGACTAGCCGATTTTGGTTTTAATGTTCTATTTACCAAAGTAGATTGCCAAGTGTTTCGCCAAGATAATCATAATATAGTCTTTACCGGCATTCGTAGAGGTGATCTTTACATTGTTGATTTCACTAAGAGAGCCCAACCTCGTACTTGTTTAATTGCTAAATCTTCTAAAGGTTGGTTATGGCATAGAAGACTTGGACATGTTGGTATGCGTAACCTAGATAAACTTGTTAAAGGAGATCACATTCTTGGAGTGAAAGATGTTATATTTGACAAAGATCGACTTTGTAGTGCTTGCCAAGTAGGAATACAGGTTGGAGGAAGCCATCCCGTATAGAACATTATGACCACGAGGAGACCACTCGAGCTACTTCATATGGATCTGTTTGGTCCCAACGCCTATAAGAGTCTTGGTGGTAACTCTTTCGGTTTAGTCATTGTTGATGATTTTTCCAGATTTATGTGGGTGTTCTTTCTTGATGACAAATCGCAGGTACAAAAGATCTTCAAAAACTTCGCAAGAAAGGCTCAAAATCAATTTGAAGTAAAGATCAAGAAGGTTTGGAGTGACAATGGAATGGAGTTCAAGAACGCCAATGTGGACACCTTTCTTGATGAGGAGGGTATTTCACATGAGTTCTCGGCTACGTACACACCTCAACAAAATGGAGTTGTTGAGAGGAAGAACCGTACACTTATTGAGATGGCAAGAACAATGCTTGATGAATACAAGACGCCAAGACATTTTTGGGCAGAAGCGGTTGAAACAGCTTGTCATGCAACAAACCGACTCTATCTTCACAAGCTTCTTGGTAAAACGGCGTATGAACTGCTCACCGGTAACAAACCACAAGTTGGATAGTTTCGAGTATTTGGCTCAAAATGTTACATTCTTGATAAGCATCGTCGTTCAAAATTTGCTCCTAAATCTCATGAAGGTTTCCTACTTGGTTATGGATCAAACTCTCACACTTACCGTGTCTACAACAACTTCACTCGAAAAGTTGAAGAGACGATAGATGTGAAGTTTGATGAGACTAACGGCTCGCAAGTCGAGCAATTGCCACTTGATGTAGGAGATCAAGAACCATCGGAAGCAATCCAAGACTTGCCCATTGGCAAGATTCGCCCCGTGGAAGTAAAGGAGAGTACCTCGTCTATTCAAGTGGAAGCCCCAACCTCATATCAAGGTGAACGACAAGCTGATATGGAGGGATCCACAAGTGGAACACGTCAAGACGATTGGAATGAGGAAGTGCAACAAGATGATCCACCTCAACCTCCTTCTCCACCTCCACAAACAAACAACGACAACATCAACGAAGAAGAAGAAGATGATGATGATGAGGAAGCCTCACCACAACCCAAGAAAAAGCTACCTCGAGTTAGAGCAAGAATCGGCAAGGATCATCCCGTCGAACAAATACTTGGAGATATCCAAACCGGGAGAATCACTCGCTCTAAATCTCGTTTAGCTAACTTTTGTGAGCATTACTCATTTATCTCTAGTGTTGAACCTTTGAAGGTAGAATATGCTCTCAAGGACCCCGATTGGGTGAATGCAATGCACAAAGAGCTACACAACTTTGAGAGGAACCAAGTGTGGACATTGGTTGAGAAGCCTAAGGAAGAGCAGAACATCATTGGAACCAAATGGGTGTTTCGGAATAAGCAAGATGAAGATGGACAAGTTGTACGCAACAAGGCTCGTCTCGTAGCACAAGGTTACACACAAGTCGAAGGTATGGGCTATGGTGAGACCTATGCCCCCGTTGCAAGACTTGAATCCATTCGCATTTTACTTGCTTATGCCAACCACCATGATATCACTCTTTACCAAATCTATTATATATAAAAAGTAATTAACGGACTACCAGAAAAAAGAGAATTAAGCTAGAAAATCCGATAAAATTTAGAAACATCCAGCCATTAATTAAACAGACTAGCTGATTACAGCCAATGGATCTCCAAAATAGTCTATTTATGTAATAGTTCAAACACATTACCCACCAATGCCCTTCATTATTTTTTATCGTACCCCTTCAATTTACCTAGCTAGAAAAAGTTAGGTTATTTGGTTATGGATCTCCTATCCAAGATGTTCTCGCCGCCGCCAAGTTCTACGGTGCGCTCGGCCGGCCGTCCAGGCATCAATCCCATGTATGTACACCAGAGCATGCGGCTCTATACTTGCTTTGTGACTAGCGCTCATGCATGTATAGGCGAGCGTACGTGGTACGTGGACGAGCTCGGCAGCGCGCCACGAGGCGCCGAGCTTTTGGAGACTCTGGCCGCTGATACATAGAGGTCGAAGTAAGGCAAGAATGGCCGGAGTAATTAAGGATGGTTTGACTAGAGCCAATGCTTTGTACGTGTGTGTTGCATGGGTCGCCGGCCGCTCATGAGTACATGAATGCTGGAATAGTTGATCAATAGGAACGGGCAGAAGGCCAGAACGATGCAATTATGGTCCAGACATTGATACAAGATCGATTGTAAAATTTTCTACACACAGCTCACAGCTTGGTGCAGTCACGTACGTGAGGTATCTTTTTTCTACTGTTCCGTCTATTTTTTTTTGCGGGTGAAAATAAACTACTGTTCCGTCTATGCACACGTGTATAATACAACATAAATTCTCCAAATTTTTATCAGCATAAACTACGTAAAACAAGAGCTGTACATCATTCCTGGCTGTGTGTATATGTCAATATACAAGAAACATATATTATATAACATGCAAAATAAGAGTTGTGCATCATCAATTTGTTTTGTTGACCGAAAATTATACCAGAAGGACACACTGTTGTAGCATCTAAAATTATTAGGCTAATCGGTATGTAATAGTTTACAACAACTTTTCTTGACAACAATTTTCCTTTAAACTTTTCCATCAATTTTTGTTATACATTTCACGCCCTCCTTCGTGATTCTGAACCCAGCCTCATATTGTTACATGGCAGGTCCGAGTGACATAATAGACTACAGTACCACAAACAGGTTCACTTACAAATTTATTTTTTTATTCAAATAAAATAATGATCCTCCCCCTTTTTATAATCCATTTTTAACATTCAGCAATGCGACGAGGACACCTACAGCTTATGTGCTTCCACATGCTCACGTATCAAATTGTGTACTAATGGCTGAATTAAACATTAGGTAAGTGAAAACACCTTTTTTCTCGATAAAATTGAACACACCTTGAATCCTTGATGCATTATGTTTATTTATTGATTGTGTAGTTGTTAACACCGGTACATATAAATGCTTCTGAATTATTATTATTTTTACTTCTGCACTGTACTATTGCTATTGGCTTCATATGTACTTTTCTAAGTAGAACATTCTAATGTTTCTATCTTTGGGTAGTAAAAGTGAAAATTTTATTTGATTAGAATGGCGGAAATATGATAAACCGATTTGTGATAAAAATGTTTTTCACATAGTAGATCAATATTAGAAATTTATGAGTGATGTAAAGGTTCATGTACAAGCTGGTCCATTGTTGTGGACACTTCAGGTTTTGAGTTAGGAAAAGGACAGGGTCTACAAGCACATGACTACCATGTTAGATTCAGGGGCATCATGAGTATTGAAGCAAGAAGCAATATGGATGTTGATCGGAAAATAAGCTTGCGGACCCAGAAGAGGTTCTAAAGTCTGTGTACATTACTTGGGTAAATGATTCATTCTACTGATTGATCCGTTATGACTTTCTTTGTACTACCTCCGTCCCAAGTTATAAGACGTTTTTGGTGGGTTACCAAAAAAGTCTTATAATTTGGGACAGAGGAACGAATTTTATAACACTCACCTATAATCACTTTTCTCACAAAAATAGGTTGCACCACACGATTTTAGCAGATACGTATGGAGTAAGCCACACTATCAAATCAGTGGACATGCCTTCAATTAGCAAGACCCACACGATTGTATTCCAAATGTCTTAAAATTAATAATTTCTCTTTTTCACAAAAGGCAACATCATTGTTTCAATACCAAACAGGCCAATAGCAAAAGTACAAATTGGTATGTTCCCTATAGACCATAATGTGCAGGTTTGGAAATATAGCTAAATTTAATTCCAAAAATGTAATTTACTGAATCAGTACGTGTATATTTGTGTTGAAGTAAAAACTTGATTGCACGTCCACTTACATGTGTAATTTTATAGTTTCAGTTCAAAATTTCCAATGAGTCCGATCTTAAACTTTAACCTACTCGGGTATCTACAGAGAAGAGCGTCTCATTAACGATTTTCTGTAAAAGCCTATTTGTAAAATCACTTGGTTTACCCGAAACATATGGGAACCAATATGGAACAACAAAAGGATCGATACACTCCATTGAGTGTCAGTTGTCCATTTCTCACCTTTTATCCGGCCTAATATTTTTATGAGCACAATTTCAGTTCATATTGTTTTTATGATAGTGTGATACCATCTTTGATAATCAAATTTTACAAAATCTTTTTGGACAAAGTATTAATACACATTTTTTAAATTTGTGGTTTCTCTGAACTTTGCCTTATATCTTAACTACACACATTTGTATGTTCAATTCTTATTTTTTATGTCTTGCTCAATTAGTTTGCAAGATGGTATTGTCTTCACTATTTTACTTTCCCCAAGACTAACTTTTTCTTCTTCTGAAACCAATGGATTGTTGCCGAGTTTATTAGTAGAAAAACAAGTGAATGCCAATACATCAAGGGCCAAGCCCACTTGAACATCGGTATAACATGAGTTAAGTCCATTGATGACACAGTGAACACAAGAAAAACATGACAACATACAAGCACAAACCAACGGGAAGCTTGCTCCTATGGGAGGAGCAAACACATGAAAGTTCCGCCGCGGTGAAGGAACACGCACTCCACAGAAGCTGCAACCGCTATTGGACTAACTTTTGTTAAGTCACTATCTTTATATAGTGAGGCGTAACAATTGATACTTTAGAAAGAATTGCATGGTTCACCTTGTGTATTCCTGGAATATTAATTATTGTTCTAAAAAAATGTTAACCTACAACTATTCCATAGAGCTTATGAAATTTATTTAGCATACTGAAAATAGTTTATAAAGTACTTTTCAGTATGCATTACCATCAAGCGTAATGTCAAGGAGGGGCATGACCAAAGTGGGGAACAAAATGTTAAGTTCAGTCTCATTCTTATTGATTTTAGTCCTTCAAAACGCCCTGAATGCCTACTTGTGAAGGAACAACTTTTGTTAAGTGAATAAATATGACGGTACTTATTTAATCATTCTGTTGCACTATAAAGTATATTCATTTTCCAGATTTCAACAATAATATAGAAATGGCTCGCTATGGTAAAACAAATATTTGTTCATATTAAGAGATTTAGTAGATATAAAAATTTACAATGATTAAAAACTAAACCTACTAATTCCACATAGATTGACAATGTATTTCAAAAATATAAATAAATACAACATGAGTGATCATAAAGAATACAGTTAGTATGGCATGCATAATCGGAAGGTAAATGAAAAATGGATAACATATATATTTACATATAAATAAATAACCAAAAATACCTAAGACATAATTGTATTCGCAAAATTCATATATTTGTAAATGTCATCAGATATGGTTCCAATTTTTCTTTAGATAAATAATATATTATGATATCATTATTAAACTTTATAAATTCTAGCCCGCGCATCGAGCGGGCCACTCTGCTAGTGGATATTAAAAGTGCCTTCTTAAATGGTGAAATTGAGGAGGAAGTATATGTTAAACAACCTCCCGGCTTTGAGAATCCCAAGAAACCTAATCATGTGTACAAACTTCATAAAGCTCTTTATGGTCTCAAGCAAGCCCCTAGAGCTTGGTACAAATGCTTGACAAAGTTTCTTCTTGAAAAAGGTTTTGAAATTGGGAAGATTGATTCAACTTTGTTCACTAAGAGGGTTAATGGAGAATTATTTGTATGTCAAATTTATGTTGATGATATTATCTTTGGTTCTACTAACCCCTCTTTTAGTGAAAAGTTTGGAAGGTTGATGTCGGAGAAGTTTGAGATGTCTATGATGAGTGAACTCAAATTCTTTCTTGGTTTGCAAATCAAGCAAACTAGGGAAGGTACCTTTGTCTCTCAAACAAAGTATACCAAGGACTTATTCAAGAAGTTCAACATGCAAGAGAGTAAAGGTATGAAAACTCCCATGCCCATGAGTGGACATCTTGACTTAACCAAGGATGGCAAACCGGTTGATCAAAAGGTTTATCGATCGATGATTGGTTCATTATTATATCTATGTGCTTCCCGACCCGACATTATGCTAAGTGTGTGCATGTGTGCACGATACCAAGCGGCACCAAAAGAGTGTCACCTTAAGGCGGTGAAAAGAATGGTGAGATACTTGATACATACACCAAACTTTGGCATATGGTATCCCAAAGGATCTTCTTTCAATCTTGTTGGCTACTCCGATTCGGACTATGCCGGAGACAAGGTTGACAGAAAATCCACTTTGGGTACATGTCAATTTCTTGGTAGATCTCTTGTGTCTTGGTCCTCCAAGAAACAAAATTCCGTATCTCTATCTACTGCCGAAGCGGAATACATTGCCGCGGGATCATGTTGTGCTCAATTACTATGGATGACACAAATTCTTAAAGATTATGGTGTGCATGTGAGACATGTACCATTACTTTGTGGCAATGAGAGTGCTATTAAGATAGCACACAATCCCGTGCAACATTCTCGAACTAAGCATATTGAGGTTCGTCACCATTTCATTCGAGATCATGTTGAGAAAGGTGATATTGACCTTAAACATGTTTGTACTGACAAACGATTGGTGGATATCTTTACCAAACCCCTTGATGAGAAAGTGTTTTGTCACTTGAGAAGTGAGTTGAACATCATTGATGCTTTAAACATGAACTAGAGATTCATGTGGATGCATTCAAGGGCATGAGCATTCTTGACTAACCCATGATATCCTTCATGATCATTTTATATCTTGGACATTTTGCTCCCTTGTATGGTATCTAACCTTTTGTAGGTACTTGGACAAGCTTCATTCCACAAGATTGCATCTCACTCTTATCTTGAGCAATCTCGTATAACCCAAGTATCAACAATTTATAGAGGAATAAGGAACAAGACAACCTAAACATATCCTTTGACAACATTTGAGTTATGCTTCATTCTTGTCATTTTGGATATACATGTTGTTCCTTGCAAAACTAACCCATGTAGGAAGATGAACTACAAATGATAGGATAGCTCCAAACTTCAATTCATGAGCATCCACTTCAAGTTCAACTACATGATGGACTTCACCACCAAATACCAATGTAAGTTCTCACATCTTAGAGAAGCTTCACTCAAAGACATGAGCTAAAGCAACTCAACAAGATGTGAATACATTGAAATGCTTAAAAGAAAAATGGCAACCCCATTTTGAGCTTAACGACAAGTATGACCTATGATCAAGTGTTTTCACTTGACTCCTAAGTCAATATACTCTAACATAGGTGACCTAGTCGCCGACCCATCTAGATGAAGTTAAAAAAAAACTTCATCTAGACTTTGCTTCTTTTTTTTGTCTCGTAGTTAATTCTTTGCAAATCCTTGTGAGATTTCCTTTCCTAGTGAGCTGAGTTGACAAAATATTTCATTGCATCAAACTCGGTTCCACCGAATTGTCTCAACTCGGTGTCACCAATTTTGACTGCTCTAAGGAATTTTCTGTCAAATTTTCCCTGAGTTTTTCTGCTCCAGCTCCACTCGATGATTCTGATCCTCTACATGCATCTAACTGTATTTATCAAGGACCAAACTCACTTAATCAATAACCTTGAAGTCCCTTCTCGGAAATTGATGTCAAAGGGGGAGAGAGGAATACATCAAAGCTTAAGCTTATCTATTCAAACCAAAAGATGCACCTTACAAGAGGAGAGAATGTTACATGTTTCTAAGAGGGGAGAAACATGATTAGTCTGTTCTTTGGCTGTTGTTTGAGTTTTCTCACCCTACCTACTCCCAATATCCATGTCAGATTCAGGGGGAGAGGAAGTTCTTTAAGGGGAGACAGCTATTTCTTTTGGGGACATGTCTGCTTCAAAGAAGTATTCACCTTGTGATACTCTCTTCTACATGTCATCCCAATCTTGGTTTCTTGTTGATCTTATGTCTTTTTCTAGAAGAAATTATCTTGTGTTATCTAACCCTGTTTTCTCAAGTGTATTTCTTCAGGTACTTGTTCAAGAACTTCAAGGTAAGTATATGCATCACACTCATGTACATGGTTGACCTCTTGCTAAGTATATATTGTTTGCAAGGAGAAAATCTTGTACATGTGGATACCCTAATGTCATATATATATATATATATATATATTGCTCTGATGCATATAGCCAAGATACATGTTGCATGTATATTTCCCATAAGATATCATCATGTTATGCACATCTTCAGGGGGAGTTCAAGGGAGCTCATACATGTTACATGTTTCCTTCAAAGCTTTCATACATACCTCTGCTAAATCTTTATTTAAAGCTTTGATGTATGTTGTCATCAATTACCAAAAAGGGGGAGATTGAAAGCACATTTGCTCCCTTGGTGGTTTTGGTAATTTATGCCAACATACATGTTCTTGGACTAATGCTTTTATCTAGTGAATTTCAGACAAGTTCAACAATGGCGTGGCGTGGACAAGAGGACGTGGAACCCCTTCAAAATGCTAAGGACAAGGATTGGCAAAAGATTAAGACTCTACATTTTTGGTTTAGTGATCCAAGATCACATTGAGTCCATAGGAAAGCCAATACTATTAAAAGGGGATGAGGTGTTGCTTAATGATCGTTTTGCTCAAGTGCTTAGTGACAGTACTCCTAAACCCTCAACCACTCTCTCTACCCAAATATGTCCAAAACCTACATTCCAACTCGGCCCCACCAAAATTCTCTATCCGGCCCCACCGAGTTCATCCAAGACTTAGCCACTGCCAAAACCCTAACAAATCGGATCCACCGAAATGGATCTCGGTCTCACCAAGATGGCCTTGCCAACTCTCTGTAATCGTTTCCACTTACTTCGGTCTCACCGAGTTTGCAAATCGGTCTCACTGAGATGGCTTGCCAACTCTCTGTTGCCTTATTGCTTCACTTCGGCCCTACCGAGTTGATGCAATCGGTGCCACCGAGATGAGGTTTGCCCTAAGCCATTGCACTTCGGTCCATCCGAGTTGTTCGTATCGGTCCCACCGAGATTCCTAACGTTCATATCTTTTACATAGTTCGGTGCTACCGAGATGATTGTTTCGGTGCCACCGAGTTGGGTCAAAAGTGTGTAACGGTTGGATTTTGTGTGGAGGCTATATATACCCCTCCACCCCATCCTTCTCAGTAAGGAGAGCCATCAGAACGTGCCTACACTTCCACCATATATTTTCTGAGAAAGAACCACCTGCTCATGTGTTGAGATCAAGCCATTCCATTCCTACCATTTGAATCTTGATCTCTAGCCTTTCCCAAGTTGCTTTCCACTCAAATCCCTCTTCCACCATAGCCAAATCTGTTAGGAGTTGATTGAGTGCTGGGAAGACTATCATTTGAAGCACAAGAGCAAGGAGTTCATCAACAACACACCATCTATTACCTTTTGGAGAGTGGTGTCTCCTAGATTGGTTAGGTGTCACTTGGGAGCCTCCAACCAGATGTGGAGTTGAACCAAGAAGTTTGTAAGGGCAAGGAGATCGCCTACTTCGTGAAGATCTACCCCGAGTGAGGCTAGTCCTTCGTGGACGTAAGCCATGGTGGAATAGACAAGGTTGCTTCTTCGTGGACCCTTCGTGGGTGGAGCCCTTCGTGGACTCGCGCAGCCGTTACCCTTCGTGGGTTGAAGTCTCCATCAACGTGGACGTACGATAGCACCACCTATCGGAACCACGCCAAAAACCACCGTGTCTTCATTGCGTTTGATCTTCCATACTCTACCCCTTTACTTTCCGTACTATTGCATGCTTTACTATTTCCGCTGCTCAATCTCTAGATATGCATGTGTAGAAGGTATTGGAGTGATCTTAACTTGTGCCAAAATCTGCCTAAATTCCAAGAGAAATTAAAAACTACACCTTTGGCTGGTTAGGAGTCTATTCACCCCCCCTCTAGACCTTCCTCGCACTCAAGTGCAATCTTCCGGTTGCCTTCCACTGTGATGGTTCCCCTTGGTCCTGGCATCTTCATCTTTAGGTAAACGTAGCACGGCCGTGACATGAACCGCGCATAAGCCGGCCGGCCAAAAAGGGCGTGGTACGGGCTCTTAAGCTTAACCACCTCAAAGGATAGGAACTCAGAACGCCAGTTATCCTCTGAGCCAAAGGCCACCTCAAGGGAAATTCTTCCCATGGGATAGGCCGACTTGCCAGGAACTATGCCGTGAATGACTGTAGAGGATGGAGTTAACTGCTTATCGGACAGATTCATCCGCCTGAACGTGTCATAGTACAAAATGTTGATGCTGCCGCCTCCATCCATGAGCACCTTAGTCAGGGTGTAACCGCCGACTTGTGGCGCAACCACCAGAGCCAGGTGGCCAGGGTGATCGACAAGGATAGGATGATCTGCCCTGCTCCAGGTAACCGACTGTTCAGACCTGTTGAGGTAGAAAGGAGCCGCCGGCTCAACCACGTGGGCGGCTCGTCGCTGTACCTTCCGATCCCGCTTGCAAGTGCTAGTGGTGAAAACGTGATATTGTCCGCTATTTAGCTGTTTTGGGTTACTCTGAAACCCTGCCGCACCAGCCTAATGCTGATTTCCCTGGTTGTTTCGCTGATTGCCGCCTCCGGTGTTACCAGCCCCATGGAACCCGCCACCTTGACCACTGTTCCCTTGGAAGCCGGGTCCTGCGAAGGGCCCATGTAAGCCAGCGCCCGAGAAGCCGGGTCCCTGGTTGGCGGGTTGCCCGCCGTTGCCGCCCCCATTATGATGATTCTGGAAGACCCACTTGGCAAACTCTTGCATGACATAGCAATTTTCCCAGGAGTGACTGGACGACTTACCATTGTAACTATGCTTCGGACAAGGAGCCTTGAGAGCTTCCTCGTAAGATAGAGGGCGATTTCTAGACCTTTATTCTCTGTGTTTGTGTTTGCCACCAGATCGGAACTACCGTCATGACCCTTGCGTTTACCCCCATTGTTGCTCTGACCATTATTGTTGTTTTGCTGCTGACCCTTGCCACCAGCCTTCTTCCCCTTATCAGACTTCTCCTCGTCTGATAGTGGATCCTTAGTGTTATCTTACTCCGCATACCAGGTTAAAACATCCATGAGGTCTCCCATGTCCTGGACCTTTCGCTTGAGTCACCCAAGCTTCTGGACCAGGGGCTGGAACTTACACGTTCGCTCTAGAATGAGCACTGCCTGAGCCGCCGAGATGCTGTCTGAACTATGTATGACTTCCGCAACCCGACGAGCCTAGTGATGCGCCGATTCATCCTCGCACTGGACACAACGCTCAAGATCAACAATTGTGGTTGGCCTTTTACAGGTCCCCTGGAAATTCTTGATGAAGCGCTCCTTCAGTTCCTGCCATGTGTTGACAGAATTCGCCGGTAGGTTTTTCATCCAGGTGCGTGCAGGGCCCTCCAACATCAGAGGGAGGTAACGTGCGCATACTGACTCACTTGCGCCCAACAAGTCCATTGCCAGCTCATAACTCTCGATCCACTCGGTGGGCTCCAGATTCGCTGTATAATTAGGGACCTTGCGAGGCCCTTTGAAATCGGGGGGATGCGCGCTTCTCGTAGCGCTGGTACCAAACAGGGAGTTCCAATCATGCGGCTTGAAGAGCCCCCAAGTCGGCCATCTGTCTGGGTCATGACGGGCGAGTTAACATTCGGCGGCGGGTTAATATCTAGCGGCGGGTTAGCCCGTGCCGGCGTGTTGTGGCCTGCACACGCGTTTGCTTCTTCCCAAGCTCGCAGAATCTGAGCAGCGTCTGCAACATCTTGCGGAATCCTGGGCTGGCGCTGCTCCGCCAGCGGCTGGGCGGCTCTCCTACGGTGTGCACTGCTGGAGACCGCTGGCGACTCGGGGCGCTGACTCCTGGTGCGGCCCTGATGAGGGGTCGAGTGAAGCCGATGCTGGCTATGCGAGTAGTTAGCTTGCTGCACTACGGCCGTCTTGAGCATTGCAATGGCGTTCCTGGCCTCGGTCTGAATCGGGCCGTCCCCCTCAATCGGAATAGTTGCCAAGTTGTGGGTCGCTGCCAGCACTTTGTCTACCGGGTTAGAGTAGTGTCCAATTGGGGTCTGGAACCGGTGAGACGGTGACTGCTGCTACTGCTCTGGCGTGCGATGATGTGCCAGCTCCTGCTGCTGGACCGGCTGTTGCAAAGGCAGCTCTCCCATGGGGACGACTCCAGCCCCCGGGTTCGTCGGAGCCGGCGGTGTGGTAAAAAGCTGAGTCGCCTCAAGACTAGCTGGAAGCCGACTCTGATGACGCCTCCTGTGAACGAGCTCTGACTCGGCCTGCCGGCGGTTCAGATAATGTGCCTCCTCTTCCAGGCGCTGCCTCTCATCGGCAATCCGGGCCTGTTCCTACATCATGCGAGCGTTCTCCGCATTGATATCCTCTTGGATCTTGGCCATCTGCTCGCGACACTTCGTGATCTCCGTGTTGCGTGCCACCGCGTTCTCCACGGTGGCCGGCTCAGCCAACAGGGTTGCCAGTGTAGTCATCAAGTCCGCGAGCGCCTGACCCCCGGTTTTCTGAGAGCCGGTGGCCGACGCGCCGGCTCCTCCTGAGCCAGCAAGGATGTTATTTTGCCCTGCCGTTGTGTTGGCCAGGTCTCGCACCGGATCTTGTCTTCCTGCCATGTACACCGCCGCGAAGCGAGGCGGATCCGGGCTCTCTGGAAAGACGTCGTTGGCGTGCCCTAGCCCCCCAGCATGCAGAGGAAGGATTGACTCGGTTTCTCCCGTCGAGGACTCACCGTCAAAGTGGACGAGCGTGTCATCCTGAGACAGTGAGTTCTCCGACAAGGTCACCCCTTGGGTGAAACCTACGAAGACATGGCTTGGGCCGGCTTGACGCGGGCCGGGTCTCGCTTGGCGCTGGCCAGCGTGGTGCACCGACTCGACGCCGGCGATATTCTCCAACCCAGCGGCCGGCTCGCCGACCACGCCGATGAAGGTGTGAATCTTGCCGAAGGGGACCCGATACCCGTACTCGATTGAGTTGGCGTCGGGGCCCCAGTATGAATCGTCGATGCAGAACTTCCCGCGGCGGCTCTTGGTCATCATGCCTACCGCGTACTTCCCGAACCCTGGGAGAGATCCCGCTAAGAACTCAACACCACCGTGCGTAGGCCCCATGGTGGGCGCCAACTGTCGTGGTTTTAACATGGCAGATGCCCTTGTGAAAGGTCTTAGAGATGAGGCCATCGCACAAGTGTGGAAGCTTAATGGGGTTGATCGGGAACGAGAAGATGCCGGGTTACCCAGGTTCGGCCCCTCACGGTGGAGTTAAAAGCCTACGTCCTGCTTGATTATATTGCTGTTGATCTCGATTACAAGGATGCGGATTCGCTAACCTAGCTCTCGAGGAGATTGCAACTTAGTCTTTTTCGTATAGGTGCTCCCCTTTATATATACAGGTGGAACCCTAGATTACACGAGAGTCCGGGTCGTTCTTTGACCCGCCTCCTACTCCTTCCTAATTGTTCTCCAAGACGGTCTTCTTGCTATCTATCTTATCGTGAGCCGGCGCACTACTTAAGCTGGCCTATCCTTATCAGGCCTCGTTAAGCCGGCCCACATAGAGTCTTCAGCCCCGCGGTGAGTTGACCCGCTAAGCTTGTGTTATGGCCGGGCTAACACCCTGCCGGGTCTCCATGCTGGTAAACATCCCCAACAAGATCCTTGTCGGGGATCTGCAGCCTCTTGATCACATCTAGAGAGATCAAGTTCAAGCCAGCCCCACCGTCAACCAGCATCTTTGTCGCCTTGAGGTTGCGAATTGTTGGTGAGACCAACAACGGCAAACACCTGACCGCAGTGGTGCGATCAGGGTGGTCCTCGACGTCAAAGATGATGGGCGAGTGCGACCACTTGAGTGGCTTCTGTGACTCCATCACCGGCTCTGCTGCATTGACTTCGCGGATCCACTGCTTTAGTTGCCAGTGCGAGGAGTGCAAAGATGCGCCTCCATCAACACACATGGCATCCACCGCATTTTGGAACTCCTTGCCGGACCCGCCTCCGTCCTCATCACTATCATCCTCTTCTTGCTGGCCCTGAGCAGCCTTCTCTTTTGGCTGCTTGGCCTTGCCGCGACGGCCTCCATGGCCACCATGGTCTTGCTTGCCGGACCCACCAGCACCATCTTGGGCCTTCTCCTTGTCACGCTTCTCATACTCTTGCTTCTACTTTTCGGCAAGTTGCTCTACTTGCCGACATTGCTGGAGGTCGTGGCCCTTGGTGCGGTGGATCTTGCAGTATGGCCCACCGGTCTTGCTGGCTTTCTTGCCTGCCGCAGCTTCCGGGCAAGCATCGCCGGCAACCTCCTTGCCGGGGATGTCTGCCTTTGGCTTCTTGGTGGCATTGGTGTTGCCGGAGCTCTCTACGGCCAGTACAATCTTGTTCTTGCGCTTTCTGTTGCGCTTCCTGTTCTTTTTCTCCGGGGTTGATGCATCGTCGTCCTCTGAATCGACGTCTGCACCGGCATCTTCCCCGAGGAGTCGCCTCCCTTCCTCAGCACGTGCACACCTATCCGCCAAGGCGTACAGATCATTGATGGTCTTGACCTGCTCGACATTCATCTCAGACTGCATCCTACGGTTGCGCACATTCGTGTGGAACGCGGCAACGACAGCTATGGGATGGATGTCGGGATGTTGTGGTGCACACGGCTGAACCGTTGTATGTATTTGCAGAGGTTCTCTCCATCCCTTTGCGGGATCACCTGCAAATCGCCAAGCTGACCCGGGAGCTTGTGGCCACCCTGGTAAGCACCAACGAAATGATGGCACAGATCCGCCCAAGAAGAGATGGAGCCCTCAGGCAGGTTCATCAACCACGACCTGACATTGGGCCAAAGCACCAACGGGAAGTAGTTGGCGAGTACTTTCTCGTCACGTCCCTCGGCAGCCTCCACCGCGATGGTGTAGATGCCAAGGAACTCGGCTGGGTTGAGCGTGCCATTGTACTTGTCGGGCAACTCCGGCTTGAAGGCTCGGGTGGACGGCCAGCGAGCTTGCCACAGCTCATGAGTAAACGCTGGGCACCCCACATCCTAGGGCAAGTACCCAGCGGCTAATGGAGTGAGCACGTTCATTGATGACGTGCTTCCCGGCACCGCTCGATCTTCGTGCAGGCATCTTCGTCGCACCGCTCGCGGAGCACTTGGCGCTGATCTTGGCGGCACCGCGGATCTGACGAAGCCATATACAGCACATCATGGTCGTCTGATTGGCGGGCTGGCCACTGCGACGGTGGGGGGTGTCGAGGCGATTGCACCATTTGTGCGGCGTCTCCGGCAAGGTAGCCAGATGGTTCCACCAACATGGTGGGTGGTCGCCGCGAGGGCCCCATGTCTTGTGTTTTGCCGGGATCGTCAGAACTGATGAGACTCTGAATAGTAGTCTCCATTCGTCCATCTTGTCTGGGCTTGGCGGGAAATTCAAAAGTATTTGAACTCGCGCCATGGCCTCCGCCGCTGTGGTTGGCATGGCTGGTGTCGGTGTAAAAACCGGCAGGCCTCGGGGTAGGGGATCCCGAGCTGCGGATCTTGGATCGATGGTAACAGATACAATGGAGACGATGTTTACCCAGGTTCGGGCCCTCTTAATGGAGGTAAAACCCTACGTCCTGCTTCTGTTATATTGATAAAGATGTATCGAGTACATAGTTGATCTACCTCGAGATCGTAATATGAGTCTAAATTCTATGGCTAGGTAAGCAATGTTGCATTGATGTCCCCCTTACGGACTAAACCCTATGGCTTATATACACGCCAGAGAGGGTACCTAGGGTTACAATGTCGGTATCTAGGAGTAAGGCTGCTGGACAAATCTTGAAGTGTACTACAAGTCTTCGGTAGAGACAGCGTCGATCACGTCTCCCGCGTACAGTCTCCGGAGTCCATCTTGGTCACGTACGGGGGCAGATTGGCCCAACCGAGGAGACATGTCAGCCCGGTTAGTACCCCCTAATCCAGGACACCATCACTAGCCCCTGAACTGGTCTTCGATGCCGAAGTCGTCGTCCTTCACATTCCGGAGTCTTGGCTCGACAGACAAGTTCCCGTGCTTTTATTCTCCGAATAGAGTTAAAGACCTCGGCCCACCCTCAGAATTCACCGAGAGCTCAATATCAGATGTTGAAACTCGTGCCGCTTAGGGAGTTGGGCCGCTTTATGGGAAAAACATCGAAGCGTCAGCCCTTTCTGCCCTTACTTAATGGACGTTTGACCCTTGCTCATGGTTGTGCGCCCTTGCAAGCGCAGCGAGAAATTCCCCCTTCCTCAAGCCCCAGCTTAGGATCCCCCAAAAAATGGTGAGCGGCGAGGGATCGTCAAGGCATCATCACGGCCCGGATAGGGGGGACTGGGGGAGCTGCTCCGTCGCGCGCCTTCAATTAGAGCGTTTGGCGACGCAGGGATACCAGCCGGATGCGGATCTAGCCGCTACCCGCCCCGGACTAACATCCATTGATGGTCAAGCCCATGCCGAAAATTACCCCTCGCCACAGGGGGATGAGCGAGTATGCTTCGTACCTTTCCTCCTCCGCGGCCTAGGGTTCCCAATCCACCCCTTCCTCCGTGGCTTGCTGGAGTTCTACGGGTTACAGCTACATCATCTCTCTCCGAATTCGGTGCTACATATCGCGGGGTTCGTGGCGCTCTGCGAGCTGCACCTCGGCTGTCAGGCACACTTCGGGTTATGGTGGAAGTTCTTCTGCATCGTGCCCCGCTCTTCGACCGACAAGCTATTCGAGGTCGGAGGAGCCGAAGTCTGCCGAATCGACAAGACCGGCTATCTAGCGGGAACACCTCGGGAGGAAACCGATTACTGGCCTTCCGAGTGGTTTTATATCACTGACATCCTGTTGTACGAGCCAGCCCGGCCAGGCCTTCCACCCTTCTCCTCGGATCCACCGAGGAAGCGTTATAGCTGGAGGCCACTGAGTTCGGCTCAAGAGGAAGACGAAGCCGTGACTAGGCTAGCGGCCAAGGTAAAGCTCCTGTCAAGCGTGGGTCTCACCATCATCGATGTGGTGGCGGTGGCTCTAGACCGGAGAGTCCAACCTCTTCGGCAGCGCCAGCATTTATTGTGCGAGTATAACGGGTCCGAGGACGCCTCTCGATCCATCAAGGGGGCTTTTATGGATCAAATGACCCTCGAAGCTGTGCTATCCAGCATGTACCAAGGGTCAGCCGAGGAGTTTGCTAAGCGCCAATTCCAGGACGGGTTGTCGTACTACAACCCTGCCGACATTGTAAGTCTTCATTTTGGGTTTTCCTGTTTTACCTCGGGATCCTTATCATTAATCCGTTGTATATTGGATGAATAGCGGTGGAGGCGTTGGCTCGAAGGGGTGAGCAATCCGGCTCTAGATCCGGAGTTGCACAGCCGTGCAGAAGATCCTCTTTACCACGAGGACGAAGACCTGGGGCTTATCTATGAGGGGAGGAGTTTTTTCCTGGAGAGCCTCGACGGCTCAAAGGTAGCGGTCGTCCCTGATACGCCAGGGACAAGACCAGCCTCATCGATAACTCTCCCTTCCTCTAAGCGAAAGAGAGCCCCTAGTCCCCGAGTCTCCAATCTTCTGACTTCTCCTCCAAAGGGGCGGCGCTCCCAACGCCTCTGCAGAGAGGCGGCTCCACCGGAAAGGGCACGGCCAGAGGTTCAAGAAGCTCCGTCCGAGGTTGCGAGGGCAAACGAGAGTGCTCCATCCGTAATTAGGTAATATTTTAGCTCCATGTCATAGAAAATACACTTTGGGTTCTAACACTGCCAATTATTCGCAGGCAGCCCCCACTTTCCACCACACACGCGGAGGCCGAGGAAGGTACGGTCCCGCCCAAGGAAGCAGAGTTTCGAAATCTTGCAAGGGTTGACCCCAGAGCCGCCCAGCCCGAGGACTCAGCGACATCGGCCACTCCGTCCGAAATTCAATGCGCCGCGAATTATCGCCGGCGAAAGGCTTCCTTGAATAATCCGGCCTTTTCGGACAGGGAGCTTAAGGCTCTCAGCGCAGTGGACGCATACCTCAGGGCGACCCGAGGTGCCTTTGACGAGTCGCTGGATGTACTGTCGCGAGGGCTGCGGGTAAGGTTTTCATAGACGAATATGACTACCAAGTATAGTAGGAGCCCCTAAGGCTTGATACGAGCCCCTGGGGTCGAATCATGACTTGAATTCTAACCCGCATTTGTTGTCACAACAGGAAGCTCGCTTGAAGAACGAACAATTGACCTCGGCGTTAGACCAAACAAAGGTGCAGCTTGACGCGGCATTGTCCGAGGTTGAGCAGGTGAAGAAATGTACCAGGGAGGTGCACAGTAAGCGCGTACTCCTTGAAGTGGGTAACATCAAAAAAGCAGAGCTGATGCCTAGCATTGCTTGTAGCAGTGGAAGCCCTGGGCCATCTTGAAAGAGATCTGAAGCAGGCCCGTGAAGATCTGGCATATGCTAAAGCGCAACGCCAGGCAAGTCAGCATGTGGGCAACGGGAATGCGCTTAGGGCTGAAAACGCCCGGCAGGCCCAGGAAATTGAGAGCTTAAAAACTCGCCTGGCGGCTGCAGAGGCAAAGAATCGGCGAGCAGACGATATGATTTATGGTAAGTGAGAAAATACAAAAGACATTTGTCATGCAAATTGTCCAAGGAAACTTGTCATTCGAAATGTGTTGTTGTTTGACAGTGTGCTTGACTGGCCTTCCTCCGGAGTCGCGGGGTCCGATGTCCGAAGACATGAGCAGTCGTTTATCCGAGGTGCATGAAGGAGCTCGGAAAGCGATGAAGGATGTGCAACAGGCGTTATGGCCCGAGGTGACACAAGTCCCCGAGGACATGGCCGCGCTGGCCGAACGTCTTAAGAAAGCTCGGCGCCGAATCCAAGCGTGGAAAGTATCAGCTTGCCGAGAAGGTGCCAGAGAGGCCTGGGCCATGGTGAAGACCCATTACACTGGTGTGAGGACAATGGAATTAGCAGAGGTGGGACCCCTGGGGCCAGATGGGGAAGAGATCCCTACCAGCCAGGCATATGATAGTGTAATGCCCGCCGCACGATTCTCGCAAAAGGATTGCGCATTAGACACTTTAATTGATGGGTTAGACCGTGCTTGAAAATTGTTGTATGACTTAATGTACCGAGGTATTCTATGTCAAATATTTCCGCCCGTTTAGCCGAACTCTGTCAGCCAGCCTTCGGCTTCCGCCTCCTCGGACAAAGTCCAAGGAGTGTCCCATACTACTGGCCGAGGTTATTGAACCAGATGCTTCAAGGGACCAGGCAATCGGGCATTGCGGCTCGAAAGACAAGAGGGTAACGGAAGGTTATGTTATATTACTATTTAACGTAAGAAACATCTTCTGAGGAAAATAGTTCTTCCAACAGTTCCTTTCCGCGGGTGAATGTGTCAAACACGCTCGTCTGAAGATGGATGACCTCGGGGGTAAAGCCCCTGGCCGGGGTTTGAAAAGACCCTAGCCACGTCAGTCCTATGTCATAGCCGACCAATCCGCATTATAAGAACGCTAGCTTTCGGCTTTATCCGTCTGAGGTACTACACCGGTTGACCCGGGAGTAACAATCACAGCGGTGCTCCCTTTGCCCCCTAGCCGAAATATCGGGAACGTAAGGGGCAAGCACTGGAGCCGGGCAACCTAGCTTGGCCAAATCTTAAAGCGAATTGATGCATATAGTGGCTCAAAAGACAATAGTACATAAGAGGCGGAATAGCTATTGTTTTGAGAAGAACAAGCTAAATTGTCCTCGGGGTCATGAAAAAACCTTCCGAGGGGAGAAGATAAGAAAGAAAAAAGGTGAAATCGAAAGAAAATGCACAAGTTATTTATACGGACCGTATACTTGACTTCATGCATAGAAGCATCGGAGTAGCGCCGCGTTCCACGGGTGGGGCTCTAATCGGCCGTCCTCTGGATCTCGGATTCGATAAGCTCCTACGATGAGCACTTGGTCAATGATGAACGGTCCGTCCCATCGAGGGGAGAGCTTGTGTTTTTTTTTTGGGGTGCAGTCTCATTACGAGATCCCCCACGTTGAATTCTTTGGCACGGACCTCTCTACCATGGTAGCGTCATGCCTGTTGTTGATAAATAGCTAAACGAGCCCGTGCGACATTGCGCTCTTCCTCGAGAGCATCTAAGGCGTCTTGCCGATCGAGTTCGGCCTCCAATTCCTCGTACATGCGCACCCGAGGTGCGCCATGTATGATGTCGCAAGGGAGGACCGCTTCGGCGCCATACATCATAAAAAATGGGGTATACCCGGTGGACCGGTTTGGTGTTGTACGCACGCCCCATAAGACGGAATCAAGTTCCTCAACCCATTTGAAATCGGCTTTTTCAAGGGAGCGAACTAGCCGGGGCTTAATTCCACTAAGGATAAGCCCGTTGGCGCGCTCCACCTGCCCATTAGACTGCGGGTGATAAACGGACGCATAGTCTAGCTTAATGCCCATTTTCTTACACCATGCCTTAACCTCTTTAGCCGTGAAGTTGGTTCCGTTGTCTGTGATCAGACTATGGGGGACACCGTAATGATGGACTACCCCCGAAATGAATCCGATGACCTGGACGGCCTCGGCCGAGGTGACCGGCTTTGCTTCGATCCACTTGGTGAATTTGTCTACCATAACGAGTAGGTATTTATTTTTGTTTGATCCACCCTTGAGTGGCCCAACCATATCGAGCCCCCAGACCGCAAAGGGCCATGTAATGGGAATGGTGCGCAGAGCCGTGGGGGCAAGTGGCTCTGCTTTGCGAATACCTGGCAGCCTGGGCAACGCTGTACTAATGTCGAGGCATCGGCGCTTGCCGTTGGCTAGTAGAAACCGGCGCGAAAAGCCTTGCTGACCAGGGTTCGAGCAGTGGTGTGATGTCCGCTCATGCCGGAGTGTATCTCCTGAAGTACGAGTTGTCCTTCTTCCTCGGATATGCATCTCTGGAGGACGCCCGTTGTACTCATTTTATAAAGTTCCCCTTCATGAACCTTGTAGGCCTTAGACTGCCTTACGATCCGACGGGAGTCGGCTTGGTTATCAGGGAGTTCTTTTCGGAGTAGGTATGCAAGGAGCGGCTCAGTCCATGGTGCGATCACTGCCATGACATCATGCGCTGAATCCGTTTTCCGGATCATGGACCCGCCTATGATACCATTGTCCTTTTCGAGCGGGGACTATTGCCCGACATCAGTTGAGTCCGATGTTTCTGTGCTGTCTTGCCAGACTACGGATGGCTTAAAGAGCCGCTCGAGGAAGGTGTTTTCGGGAACCTTGTTCCGCTTCGCGCCCAGCCGGGCGAGTATATCTGCGGCCTGATTGCTATCTCGGGGTATATGGTGAAATTCCAGCCCCTCGAATCTGGCCGAGATCTTTAGGACGGCATTTCGGTAGGTTGTCATCTTGGGGTCTTTGGCATCGAACTCGCCATTGATTTGCGAAATGACGAGGTTCGAATCACCTCGGACCTCGAGGTGTTTAACGCCCATGGAGACTGCTATCCGAAGTCCGTGTAAGAGGGCTTCGTATTCGGCCGCGTTATTGGAGTCTGTGTACATGATTTGCAGTACATATCGAATGTTATCTCCTGTGGGGGACGCGAGTACCACGCCGACCCCTAGGCCGGCAAGCATTTTGGAGCCATCAAAATACATCGTCCAATGTGAGTAGGTACTGTACTCACGAGGGAGTTCGGCTTCGGTCCATTCGGCCACGAAGTCTGCCAACACCTGGGATTTGATTGCCCGGCATGGTTTATAGAAAATTTCGAAAGGCAGGAGCTCTATAGCCCATTTGGCGACACGCCCCGTCGCATCTCTATTATTGATTATGTCACTTAACGGGACGTCGGATGCCACGGTTACCGCGCACTCTTGAAAGTAGTGTCGAAGCTTTCGTGATGCCATGAAGACTGCGTACGCTATCTTTTGATAGTGAGGGTAACATGTCTTACAGGGGGTTAAGACCTCGGATACGTAGTATACAGGTTTCTGGACTTGGAAGTTATGACCTTCCATGTCTCGTTCGACCACGAGGACTGTGCTAACCACCTGGTTTGTAGCCGAGATGTATAATATCATTGGTTCGCAAACGCCTGGTGCTGCAAGGATTGGGTTGGTGGCGAGGAGGGCCTTAATGTCTTCCAGGACCGCCGCAGCCTCCTTGGTCCATTTGAACGTTTTAGTCTGCTTTAATAGCCTGTACAATGATAAAGCTTTTTCTCCAAGCCGTGATATAAAACGACTTAGGGCTGCTACGCAGCCCGCTAGCTTTTGTACATATTTGAGCTCTGTAGGGACCTCTAAGCGATCCAGGGCTCGAATTTTGGCCGGATTGGCCTCAATTCCTCGGCTAGATACAATAAAACCGAGGAGTTTGCCAGCCGGGACCCCGAAGATGCATTTTTCGTGGTTGAGTTTTATTTGATATTCCCGTAGGCTGGCGAATGTATCGCGGAGGTTGTCCACCAGCTGGTCGACGCGTTTAGTTTTGACAACCACGTCGTCTACGTAGGCCTCCATAGTTTTTCCGATGTGTTCTTTCAGGCATGCTTGAATCATACGCTGGTACGTAGCGCCAACGTTCTTTAGCCCGAAGGGCATCGTATTGAAGCAAAACGGTCCGTAAGGCGTAATAAATGATGTTGCTGCCTGGTCCGATTCCTTCATTTTTATTTGATGATACCCTGAATAGGCATCTAGGAAGCACAACGCGTCATGGCCCACAGTGGCATCCACAGTTTGGTCAATACGGGGTAGGGGAAAGGGGTCTTTAGGGCAAGCTTTGTTGAGGTCTTTAAAATCGACGCACAACCGCCAGGACCTATCCTTTTTTGGTACCATGACCAAATTGGCTAGCCAGTCGGGGTGTTTTATATCCTTGATGAATCCTGCCTTCAGTAGCTTTGCCAGTTCCTCGCCCACTGCTTGACGCTTGGGCTCGGAAAAACGCCGAAGTGTTTGTTTAACGGGTTTATAGCCTGCCAGTATGTTTAGGCTGTGCTCTGCGAGCCTACGGGGTATCCCAGGCATGTCGGAGGGGTGCCAGGCGAATATGTCCCACTTTTCCCTAAGGAAAGCGCGTAGGGCTTCGGCAACCCCTGGGTAAAGGTTAGCCCCTATGGATGCCGTTTTAGCGGGGTCCATGGGGTGAACCTGGAATTTGATAATCTCGTCGGCCGGCTTGAAAGTAGGTTTTGATCTTTTGTCGAGGATGACATCATCCCGGTCGACTTCGGCACGTAGTGCGGTTAATTCTTCGGCCGCGAAGGTTTCGGCCAGGGTCTCGAGGGCGAGGGACGCCGTTTTATTCTTGGCTTTGAGCGCCCTGTCAGGATCACTCGAAATGGTAATGATCCCTTTTGGGCCCGACATCTTGAGCTTCATGTAGCCATAGTGCGGTACCGCCTAAAATCTTGAAAAGGCGTCCCGTCCGAGGATGGCCTGGTATCCGCTTTTGAAAGGCGCGATGTGGAACGTAATCTCCTCAGAGCGATAATTGTCCGAGGTCCCGAAGACTACATCCAGAGTTATCTTTCCACTGCAGCGTGCCTCTCTCCCGGGCACTATTCCTTTAAAGGTAGTGGTGCTCGGTTCTATGCGTGTTTTATCGATGTGCATTTTATCCAGAGTGTCTTTATATATCAAATTCAGGCTGCTGCCTCCGTCCATCAGGACCTTATGGAGGCGGCAGCGGTCCACGATGGGATCGAGGACCAGCGCGGCGGGGCACCTGTCCGGGGTAGACTTCGGCTGATCATTCTGAGTGAAGGAGATCGGTGTGTCTATCCACGCATCCCGAGGCGATACCTGCCGGAGGGCGTTAACTTTCCGTAAGGCCCGTTTGCGCTGGTGTTTAGACGTAAATGTCTCATAGATCATTAAGACCTCGTCTTCGTCCGAGGTCCATCCAGAGTGGCTGGAGGTGCCCGCCAAGAGGGCGGGGCCCCCTTTGGCCACCTGCCTTAGCACCCAACAGTCTCGAAGGCTGTGGGTTGGGCAGGAGTTAACTAATACGGCGTGGATCGGGCATGGTTTACCCAGAAAGCCGTCCACGGCCGTTCCGGGGTGATCAGAGGTTTTCCTCTTCTTCCAGGGTCGATCACCCGAGGTGTTGCATTTGTGATTTTCGCGCCGAGGTGCCAACCGATCGCGTTCCGGGTAGTCCCCATAGATCGAGTCTGTATCCTCCTTGGTTTGCGAGGTATCTTCGATGACGCAAAATTGTGCTACCAAGTTGGTTAATTCAGGGAGTGTTCGGACGCAGCGGCGGGCGAGGGCATTCAAGACGCCTTTATCCTTGCATCCATGCTCGAAAGCGGTGATTATGTCAGAGTCTTGGTACTCTAGTATCTTGCTCTTGATGACCAAGAACCTGGCCCAGTATTGCCGGATCGGCTCACCAGGGATCTGCCGTAAGTAAGCTAAGTGCCAGATGTCGGATGGGCCGGAGCCATCGGGGCGATATTCTACACAAGAGGTGAACAGACTAGATCTGGTCTCTAAAGACTGCGGGCTAAAGACCTCGTCGCGTTCACCCGACAGCGGATCCGTAGTTATCGGTTTAGCCAATTCGATCTGGGAGTCGGTCATTAGTGGGTCGCCACCCGATCCGCTCTCCAGGAAGTATCTTACCCCCTCATCGGCGAGGGGGGCCTTTGTTGGAGCCGGAGAAGGGTCACGATTCGCTTCCACGTTACGTGGAGGTGTCTGCGAGACCAAAGATTCAGATGTGGAGACATGCTCCACAGGTTTAAAGCCGTTGACTGGCGATCCCATCGATCCCTCCGGCGATCTCACAGAGGAACTCTCAATGAAAGCACCAGTGTCAGTGTAAAAACCGGCAGCCCTCGGGGTAGGGGGTCCCGAGCTGCGGATCTTGGATCGATGGTAACAAATACAATGGAGACGATGTTTACCCAGGTTCGGGCCCTCTTAATGGAGGTAAAACCCTACGTCCTGCTTCTGTTATATTGATAAAGATGTATCGAGTACAGAGTTGATCTACCTCGAGATCGTAATATGAGTCTAAATTCTATGGCTAGGTAAGCAATGTTGCACTGATGTCCCCCTTACGGACTAAACCCTATGGCTTATATACATGCCAGAGAGGGTACCTAGGGTTACAATGTCGGTATCTAGGAGTAAGGCTGCTGGACAAATCTTGAAGTGTACTACAAGTCTTCGGTAGAGACAGCGTCGATCACGTCTCCCGCGTATAGTCTCCGGAGTCCATCTTGGTCACGTACGGGGGTAGATTGGCCCAACCGAGGAGACAGGTCGGCCCGGTTAGTACCCCCTAATCCAGGACACCGTCAGCTGGGAGCGCAGAACAAGGCATCGCTCGACTCTTGGCCGAGCCAGAAGGAGCTTCATTACATCCATGCCGCCGTGGCTCATACTCGCCAACAGGCGGACATGGTGGTGGCGGTGGCGTTCCGTGAGCAATCGGAAGTTGCTGCACAGGGATCTCACCTTGCGATCGTCTGGGACCACCGCAACGTGGGGGAGCGTGTCGTTCTCATCTTGCGAGGGCCGCGGCGTACGCCTCCCCGCGCCGTTGTTGGACGTCGCCGCCACATTCTGGGATGTTCCGGCGGCTGGGTTCTGGGTCGCACCAGTATGAACTATATTACTATGATGACTGTGCTCGCCAGAATGTCTTGGAAGTTGACCGGCAGCAACGTCGCCGGCCCTGTGGCTAGGCTCAGCAGCGTGGCGGGGGTGCTGGGCACCCGCACCACTTGCACCTCCAACCCCGCCCGTACCAACCGTAGCGCCCGCGCCGGCTGCGCTGCCTGCGGTCGCCTTGGAAGGTGGCTTGGACGCGGTATGAGCCGTCGTGGCTCCACCCTTCTTCTTCGGTGCCATCGACGAAGATGAAGAAGTTGGTACTCACACTACAAGAAAGCTGATTTGTGACACACAATCCCCCTGCCTGGCGCGCCAAAGATGTCGTGGGAAATGACTATCTATGGGACCGAACGGGTCCCTTTGCGATTCGGCTCAGGGTACATGCATGTGCAAAGAGCAGATTTTTAGTAGACGCAAGAACACGCGGGGGGATTTATCCAGGTTTGGGCGTCTATGAGCATAAAACCCTACTCCTGCTCTATGTTTGATCATGTATGAACTCCGATTACAGGGAGCGCAGTTTTCCGGCAAGGTGCACGGGAAAATGCAGCTACGGCGCGTAATTGAGCTGGGTGTCGACCGTTCTACCTGTAGCCGTGGGCCTCCTTTTATAGGCCAAGGGGTTACCACAATGGCTAATACAGTCTTTACAGAGTGCAAATAGTGACTTGCACCATCATCATGTCTATCTTCCAGTGGGGTAAGACAAACGCATTTAATGCACCGTTAGGTGCTACATCGGGGAGGCGAGGCCTTGGGCAAAAGATCTGTACCACCGGTCCTGGCGCCCTTCTGTAACCTTGACACATCCCAGGGATGGGTGTCATTAAAGTTAATCATGGCGTGGCGTGCTGACACGTGCCTTGGCCGGCCATGTTAACTGCTTGCCTGCTCGACACCTAGCCCACGAGCCTATCTGGTCGATGGTGAGGTGGAGCGGTAACGGGACAGAACAAGTTTGCTGGCACGGAGCTTGCCGGGCCTTGCTTGCCGACAAGGGAGCTTGCCGGCAAGGGAGCTTGCCGGCAACCATAGCCTTGGACTTCACCTTGCAGAGGCCAAGCTTGCCGGCAAGGGCAGCGTCGATCTTCAGTACCAGAATAGTACTTCTCGATGACCTGCCTTGAGGTCTTCTTCACGGTCTTGGTGTTGAGTCCTGACTCATAGTTATCCTCTGTCAAGCCCTTGCCGGAAGGGAGGCTACAACTGCCTGTGCACAAGTCTGGGTACCAGGGCACCCATGTCTTAGTACACCGACGGCGCGTGTACTGCTCCCGTTTATCTAGATTCCGGCCGCCAATAAATACTACCCCACCCACGTCGTCCTGTCTGCATTCTCATCTACATTCTCTCCTCGCTCTCCCCCCTCTCTCTCTCACAAAACTCTGCCATGGCGCCACCGATCTGCACACATGTCGAGGAGGAGGCGCCGCCCCACAAGGACGTCCAGGCGCAGAGCAGCAACGAGGAAGACCCCTATGCGCCACCAGACGAAGTTGCGCCGGACCCCCCAACTTTGGAGTGGTTTTGGGGCCAGTACAATCTTTGTCTGTGGAAATCGCTGCCGCTGGCTGAGAAAGCCAGGCAAGTGGCATTCAAGAAGGAGATGGCAGAGGAGGAAGCCAGGTACCAGGCGGCCCGTGAAGCCCGTGAGGCCGCCTGGGAAAAGGAGGTGCTGGAGCTTTGGCAGCGGGCGCGTCGACGTGCGGAGCAGGTGTACGAAGACGGCCGGTACTTTGCCAGGAAGGCCAAAGGTGCTAGGCGCCTCATCGCTGCATGGAGGTGGGCCGATAAGCTCCAGCGTGCTACCAATGAGGAGCTCCAGTGGGCGCCCACCAAAATAGCAAGATCGTTCGCGCGCGTCCGCCAGCAAGAGGCAGATCAGCACGTCGAGCGCTGCGAGGCGGAGGAGGCGGAGAACTCCGTCCACCCTGGGAACCTGCCGCGCACCTAAGAGCTATTGGTGAGGGGTTGCCGGAATACTGGCCCCCTAAGGAGGGATTATTATTCAGGAGTTTTAGTATTGTTCGTTTTCAGTTTTATGCATTGTACGTAGTAGTTAAGTATCATCTCGTATATGTTATGAATTTCATATTTCTGTCTATTTTTGTACTAATTTCTATCTAGCTGTTACCATCCACAAGTACAGAATGGAAAGCATAGACACATTGAAACAGAACAATATATAAGAACGGAAAATAGAGTACACACATTGAAACAGAGCAATAAACAGAGCAATAAATAGAGCAATATTATGATTGTTGGGAATACATAGCGATCAACGTCGAAACGACTCGACAAAATAAAATGAGTCCATGACCACCAACCCTTGCCTACGGTAGCTCTTGGCTCTGCCTGAACTCGTGCAGGCGTTCCTCCAAGCGGTTGACACGCTCGCGGTACATCTGGAGCGCAATCTCGAGCTTCTATTTGGCTATTTCATCGGAGATCACCAGCTCGAGGATGCGACGGCCATGTTCCTCTACTACGCATAGGCGGACTCCTGGGCCAAGGAAGAGCTCGAGCCTAGCGACCAGCGCGTTGGCATCGAGCTGGCCACGGACAAGGCGAATGGCACGACCGGCGTCCGGTGCAAGTACAGCGCGGCCGTCCTCTGGGGCAAGTACGGTGCGGCTGGCCTCTGGGGCAAGTACGGCGCGGCTGGCCTCTGGTGCAAGTACAGCATAGACGTCCTCTGCCCACTCCTGGCGAGGAATGGGGCTACTGACGGGACGTGTACCTAGTTGAAACACCCTGTCGACAGTAGGCAAGCGCCGATGGAACCGGTCTTGCTATGCGGCGCGCCGCGCCTCTCACTCTATGGCGCTCCATCGGTCTCGTTGTGCATCGCGCCGCAGCCTGTTGACACGGATGCGCCTATCTCGCTCTGTGGCGCACCACCGATCATGTTGTGTGGTGAGCTGTAGCTTCTCGGCACTGACGTGCCTATCTTGATCCGCGGCGCGGGCGCGCCCTGCGCCAAGGGTCTGCTCAACCCTGGCGATGAGGCGCAGCACAGCGTCGTCCATCGCGTTGCCGGGGATGCCCTCGGCCTCGATGGGCCGTGGTGCCTGCTCGTTTTCCTCATCGAGGAGGTTGATGGCAGAGGCGGCGGTTTGGTGGGTTGGCATGCTTGGAAAAGGTAGAGGGGCTATAGGTTGTGCTTGTGCCTCGGTGTGTCGTGCGCCGCCTAGGCTTATGCGCGATCGCTGGGTGGCAGCGGGAAACCGATGAGGAAGTGGCAGGAAATGATTTTGCGTTCATAAAACGCCATCAATCAATGGAAACTTAGCATAGAAGGAAGCGCGAGCTAGCACGACGCGTGCACGCACATTGCTTACCCATGGGTGTGATCCATATACTCATGTGCCAGCCCAACAAAGCACACTATTCACACTAAAGAATATTGTTCTGTACACAGAGAGAGTAGATGTTGTGCAGACTGAGCAAATCACATGGCAAGCGTTTGCCCAAAACACACAGAGCTTATTAGCAGGAAATGTCTGTGTTATTAACAGTCTACCCACACAATTATGATTACTGACTTGTTTGCCGGGTATCACACACATCTTGTTAAGCCAAATCGTTTGTGTTAATTTTGGCTCATCGCAAACAGTTCATCCGAGTGACCTGTATGCCGCCTATCGCACACACCTTTATCTCGCTAATTGTTTATGTTGTTTTGGCTCATCGCAAACAGTTCATCCAAGTGACCTGTATGCCGTCTATCGCACACACCTTGATCTGGCTAATCGTTTGTGTTCTTTTCTTCTGGATCATCGCAAACAGTTCATCCTAGTGAACTGTATGCCCTATACCGCACACACCTTGATCTGGCTGACCATTTCTATTGTCTGGGCACATTGCAAACAGTTTGTATGGATTAACTGTATGCCAAGATTCGCACACGCAACTCTAATCTGAATCGTGCTTGATGTCTCCGCCATCGCACATAGTTCGTCTTATTCGTGACGGCTTTTTTTTTCGATACCGTTTGTGATTCATGCATCGCACACAGTTTGGTCAAAGGGTCTCTGATACATGTGTCACTTTAGCAGCATCCTACAGTAATGCTAGGGTGCACTGATCGGACACACACAAATTCTCTCGCTCGTTGTCCATAACTCTCTCAAGCACCAGTCCACCGTCTCAGGGCTCTTCTCTCTCTCTATCTCTCAAACTTTCTATCTCCCTAGGTCACACATACACATATCTCACTCACACTAGATAGACCCATCTAACACTCTCTCTCCCTCGCTCTCTCTCTATCTCTCACGCACGCACACACACACACACACACACCCACACACCCTCCCTAAGTATGACTATCTCTCACTCCATCATAGGCACACACACTCTGATGCGGAGCATCCTACAGACATCACCATGTCAAGAGTCCGTTTGGCAAGTGACACGTGTGACATGTACTTCACATACACAAAGGTGAATCATCTCCTTTACACGTGCTCACTTGACCCCTTCGAGGATGGCATACTACTTGACACTTCTCCCGTGTGCATGCATAGGTATTGTCGGAGCTTCACAGACGTCAAGGAGGAGTGCAAGCGCCAAGGAACAACTACACCATCCGCGAAGGAAGCATGGAAGCGATGACGGAAGAAGACAGAGCAGCTGAGCTACAGCGGCCGGACATCCGGCGCCTATGCAGCCACGCAGGAGCTGCACCAACAGAGGCTGAAGAGCATCAGCGGCCGGACATCCGGCACGAGCCCCGGACATCCGGCGCCTCGCCACTTCCCGGACATCCGGCGCCACCCCCAGAAATCCGGCAGCCACGTATCCAGAGAGCTGCAGAATCGGTCCAGCCCAGCCCGGACATCCGGCCCGAGCCCTGGACATCGAGCGCCCCCCGGAAGCCCCGGACATCCGGCACCAGCCCACACATCCGGCACCTGGCGTGCACAACCAGGCCCAAGGCCCATGTATCCCTCTCATATGTACCTATTCGCCCCTAGCACTATATATACTCCTTCCCCTCCTCCATTCTAGGGTTAGCATTGTATTGGCTCATCTAGTTGAGCCTAGCTCCTACCACTACTCCTCTTGAGAGAGAGAGTGACTTCTCCCATGGAGATCAAGACCTCCATGTGAGCATGTGAGAAGATCCCCTAGTGGATTCAAGACCTCATCTTCTTCATAGGATTTGGGATGAACTCTACCATGTATCTTTCCCTTTGATTGTTCATGTACCTTGTGGATCCATGTGTTTGTTAGTCTAGTGGATGTGTGATTGGACTTGTTCTTGAGTGTTTCTCTTGTGATTTCTCCCCGTTCTTCCCCGTGTTCTTCGTGTTCTTTGTAGGAATCCCCCTCCAAATCATGAAAGATCGTCAATTAGGGTTCCACCCTACATCATCTTGGTATCATGAGCCACATTGATCACGAATTTGGAGTCCTACACCCTCGTTTTCTAGCCTAATTTTGTTTGTTCTTGCCCAATTTCGAAAATCCCCACCAAAAATAGCCTCCCAATTTTTTTTCTTGCATTTTGTTGGTTCTTGTGAGATTTTGTTGATCTTGATCCATGGATTTGTTGTGTTTCGAGTGGATCTAGCTTGCCCCCATCTTTTCCCCAACTTCCATCCACGAAATCCATCCAAAAATTTCATTTCCCCCATCAATTTTGATCCACAAATCATCTATTTCCGCCCGAAATCAAGTTTCGAAGTCCAAATCCTGATCTGGAATCGTCGGGCCGGACATCCGGGTCCCCGGCCGGACATCCGCCTCCTGGAGTGCAAAATCGCGCAAGTTTCTGGACACAGAGCCCCGGATTTCCGGCCTAGTCCCCGGACATCCGGCCCCTAGAGTTTCAGCCTCCCGTGTTTCACCGTTTCAGCCATAACTAATTCATCCGTAGTCCGATTTTGACGTTCTTTACCTCGTTTTGTAGCTATTGACATCCCCCATCCCACAAAAATACTTCCACCACCATTTGACTCCGTCAAATTTTGTGCATTTTGGCATGTTTGCCTAGACCCTCCACCATATCATCCGCAAAACCAGCATAGCTTTCCGCAACCTAACCCATTTTGTTCCCCATTACATTTGTGGTTGCTTGAGTTGTGATTCGAGTCTCCTAAGGTGTTTCGGCTACTTAGGGACGGTTGCTTCTTCATCAACCACCACCGTAACTTCCGCATACCCTTGCCCACCATACTCTTCCGATACCGTAACCCATTTTGACCGAGTTTGTTTGAGATTTTGAGTTCGCGGTTTCCGTTTCCTAATGGGTTTCGGCTAATTAGGAACGGTTCAACATCGACATCACCGCCACTCATCATCGCCATGGACTGGACATCGACAACGACCTCTTCACCCTTTAACATCACAACCGTAAGCAAGGACGGTAACTTCGATGACATCATTGTACATTTCCTTGCCATTGCATTGATAGCCCCGAGCCTATTGCGTCACTTACCTATCAAGACTAGCGAGTTGAGAATTGCCGGGCCACGCTCATTGTGCACTGTAGTGATCTTATGCCGCATAGCTACATTTAGCGTGCAATCATCTTGCTATCATCATTGTGCCATAAGTCTCTCCCGTGCATATCTTACATACTTGTCTCATATCTTGGCTCGAGCATCAAGCATTGTGGCAAAGGAAGCATACAAAAAAAGAGAGCAAAAGCTTTTAAGCAAAAGAGGAGATACAAAAGAGCTTATAAGCAATAGCAATAGCATTGAGCCATTTTGCATAGTATATCATATTGGATCATACATGCATAGCATACTTGGGATTGAAGACTGCACGTTTTACTCGCTTAGGTTGGTGCACAAGCGTATCTAGCCCATTTGAGTAATCGAGCTATTGTCTCTCTAGTATCCGTGCAACACGAGCTTTTTCTGTGGTAACACTTTTTTGTGCTCATTCCTTGGTTGCGCGGATCCCACTTATCTATACGTGTGTGTGTTTCTTGTGCCACTATAGCTATTGATCTATTTGCTTTACATTGCAATTTTGTGAATCTTCCTCAACATTTTCAATATCTTGGACTAACATTTGCTTGAATTTTCTGCCACTTGTCCTAACCAAGCCACTCAATAAGCTTTACTTTGTAGGTGTGAGTGAACAAGTCCGGTACCAATTCCACTATTCTCTCAATTCACATTGAGTGACGCGGGATACATCCTCAACTTTGGGAAAATGTATCTTGGTATTGTTTGTCTCATTTCCTACTCACCTTTTCTTGAGTCTTGTGATGGATAGGCAAAGCACATCTACTTCGGTCTACACCAACAACGACGAGTTTGATGCCATGAAGAACCACTTGGACGCCAAGATGGATGCTCAAATGGAGGAGCTCAAAGCCCTCATCAAGACCGGCAAGAGGACTTCCTCATCTTCGAGAAGACGCTCAAGTGCACATGCTTCCGAGCTACCATCTCTGGCAAGATCACATCGGCATCAACACTATCACCGACAAGAACATGAAGGTCAAGAGCTCAACACCAACCACCGCTCTACTATGTCACCATCTACCTTGGCTTCTTCACCAAGCGACTTCAAGGCATCTTCGCCTTTGGACATGTGGCATCTTTGCCGACAAGCACCTCAAGATTACGCTTAACAGAAGCTCCCCAAGCTCAAGTCCGCGACTTCCACGAGCTACTACGACTTTGACATCGACCATGAGATTCCTTTCTATGGGAGTCACGACCCCGAAGAGTACCTCAAGTGGGAGCGCAAGATGGACGACTACCTCAAGCTACATCAAGTCCCCTCTGAAGATCAAGTGAAGTGCGCCACAAGTAACTTCCACGACTATGCGTCGACATGGTGGCTTCACACACCTTCGAAGAGCTTCAACATGAGTTGGCCCAAGACGAAGAAAGCAATGCGGCGAGAGTTTTTGCCTACCACCTACATGGAACATCTTCGACGCCAATTGGAGAACACCATCCAAGGATCCAAGTCCCTCGACGAGTACTTCATGGAGATGAAGAAAGCCTTGCGATGAGCCGGCGTGGACGACCCAATTTGGATGAAGTTCCACTTCATGATGGGATTGAACAACAACATTTCCAAGACTATCTTCCTTGACAAATACGAGTCCCTCGACGACATCTACTTTGGTGCTCTCAAGGCGGAACAAGAACACATGAAGACAAAGGCTTCTCCACCCCAAGCACACTTTGCGAAGACCAAGCTCCAAGACGGTGATCATTAGGATAGTACCACCATGATGTCCAAGCCCGACGAGCTCGAAGACGATGCTCCCAAGTTGGACTTCCCCGCCATCCCTCTTTGTGGAATTGACGATGCTGAGTCTATGACGACTTTTTTTGAAGACGGCACGGCGACAACTATGACTACGTAGCCAATCAAGGACCAAGCTTTGGAGGCGAGCGACAAGGTGGCGAGCAAGGATGATGCTTCCATCTTTGGAGGCGAGAGTGAGATGATCGAGCATGGGATTTTCCCTTCGGTCATGGAGGCGAGTGATGATGTGCCATCTTCGGCCTTCATCCACGGCGACGGCGATGATGAGTTGAGCGACATGAGCACCCATATTGAGAGTGAGAGCGAGTTCACCACTGGCCCCATATATGATGAGATGCCCCAATTCCCATGTGAGGAGAGCCACAACCCCCACCACTGGAGTGAGATGAGTGACTCCACCATATGTGAGTTTGAGTGCAACTATTTTGTGGGAGTGAGTGAGCCACCACATAGAGAGAGTGAGATAGTTGATAGGACTTGTGAGGCCATTTTCAACTCTAACAACTTGACTTCTATCTCTATTGTGTCTTCTCATTTGGTGCTAGGTCTCATATATGATGACGCGCCGATCCACGATGACTTTGTCCCTCCTATGGACAAGACGATGGCCATGGTGGAATATGATGCACCCCCCACATGGTTCCATCAAGATGATGATGTTGACCATGATTTGGTCTTTGCCACCTCACCTACACCACATGAGTGGAATGGCAAAGGTAACATAGGTGAAGGTGATGCTCTTGTCCCACTAGTGGACATTGATTGCTCTCATGATGTCGATCCTCCTATTGCCATGCTTCATGCTAGTTCGACTTCCTCATGTGATGATTTATTGCCCATTTTTTATGAGTTTGATGATATTCATGTGGAGTCTATTAGTTGTGATGCTATGTTGCATAGGATTTCTTGTGATAATTCTCTCGGTCACATCATGTTTGACAATCCGCTTGACTTGTCATATGCTATGCATGAGAGCAACCATATGTCATATTTGCAATCTCATCGTAGTAACTATGCATATGCCATTAAAATGAACCCAATTTGCACATATGGCATAGATGACAAGCCCATGGTTATTGGCATTTGTTTTTCTTGTGATGATATTGATATGCTTCCTTTGCATCATTGCCATCATATGCCATGCCATGACCACCTAGCTTCGGACATGCATCATTTGCCATGTTGTCCATTTTCTCCATATTATACTTCCGCTATTGCTATTGAGGAGACCCCCATAGTTTCCTCATACATGTTAGGAGAATTTGATCCAACCCATCCATTGCATGATCCCAATACTTGTGTGCACAATATGCTCTCCATGAATAAAAATGCTATTGATGTGCCATATACTTGCATGATCAATTTGTGTCCCCATCGTGTTATACATAACAACTATTCTTTCATGATGGATGACATGTTCCTATACCATGCCTCAATTTTCTTTGAGCATTGCTTGTTTTGTGCTAACTCTCATGTGCACATACACATCATGATGGATGATGTGTACATTTACCACGCACACACTTTGTTTCCTTTGCCTATTTATTGTGTAGGTAGCCATGCTTACTTGTCAACCTCGCAAGTGCATGAGTTGACGAAACGAGCTCTAGAGAGCAATGAAGATGTGCGCCACCATGAAGTGCTTACCCTCCACCCGCCCTCTTTGTGCAAGAATTTCGTGCATTTCTTCTACATGGCCCTCACATGGTTATGGGTTATTGTCCATTACATATTTTATGCCCATATTGCCATGTTCACTTTGCATGATATGCTCGTTTCCATTTGGATGACATGCTTTGGTGACCCATGCTTTGAATTTCACATGTTTCATGATTCTAGTGCTTGTACGTGTATTTGCAAGCTTGGTGGAGATATTGCTTGTTATTGCCATGTTCCATTTGTGATCCATGCCTATGATGACACTTTGTTCATGTTTCGTTTTCATGCTTGCGATATGTCAGGTGCATTGTCTATGCCTATTATTTGCTCACATGACATGATTGCCATGATTCCCTCTAGTGTGTTGCATCTTCGCTCCACTAGTTTGCATGACATGATTACAATGATTGCTTGCCTTGTTGCATCACCGATGACTCGTACTTGCTCATTTCATGCGGTTGATGGAATCCATTCACATGCTTTTCACATGATTGATATTGCTTCTTGTCATATATCTCCATATGTTGCCTCTCTCATGCTAGATGATTTGCCATGTATTGAGTGCAACAATGATTTTAGTCTTGCTAATGAGATTGCCCCCATAGCTTTGTCCCATATATTTGGAGCTTGTGACATATTTCATGTGAAGCATGCTTGTCTTTCTTCTTTGCACCATATGTATAGTTCCATGAAAATTAAGATTGTTGCATCATATTATTCATACATTTTTGCTACTAATGGTTATGTGCAAGAGAAGAGAACCATCATGATGGATGATGTGTTTATCTACCATGCGCATACGTTCTTTGCTTTGTTGTGTGCATGTGTAGGATACTTCGACTACGTGTCAAATTCCACTTCATGTGAGTTGACCATTCGAGCTCTTGAGAGTGAGCCACTTTCGACCGACGTGCTTCTACAACGCATTTTCTACCACTTCGGCATTGTGAAGGACGCACAAGGACACGCTTTTGAGGTGATATCCTTCTCTTTCGAGAATCCCAACTCCATGAGCATGAATATTGTGGATCATACTTCATGTGTTGCTTGCACCATGACACATTGCACACATGCTAGAGATCTTGTTTTGACTTGTTATTGCCACATTGCCATGCCTCATGATATATATGCCTTGTGTGTTGCATCGAACATGATTACCCCATGCTATTCCCATGTGTTTGATTGCAACAATGTCATTTCTTCACATATGCCATGTCCCATTGATTGCTACATGCTTGACTTGATTGCCTCACACATGATGACCAATTGCTCTTTCTATTGCGATGAGTGCCACACTATTTTCACTACACCATATGCACGTTATGCTTGGATTGTATTGCACTTGACCCATGTGTTTAGACACTTTGTTTTATTTGGTGTTGTGAATGATTCTTTTGCACACCATCGACCGTTTATTGACCGCTTTATGCATGCTTGCTATGACCTTGAGGTAGATGCTTGTTCTCTTGTCACACATATTTGCATCTCTACCTCCAATTTGCATGCTTGTTTCCAAGATGACCTTGATTATGCTCAATTGATATGCCTACATGACATGGCACTATTCTTTGTCACACCATATGATATGCATGACGACGACACTTGTTGGGTGAATCACCTCTTGAATGATTGGTTGTGCACTAATGCTAACCACATTTGTTTTTCCAAGTGTTTGCTGTCTTTGCTCCTTTTGAAGGAATCACGAGACGGTGCGACATTGGAGAGTGCCCATTTCAAGCTTCAAGATGAAGAGTGCTTGGTGATCGTCCACTTCTACATGGTGATGACATCTCTTTCCTAGGGTGATTTGGTTTTCGAGCCAAGGACGGATCTTTTCCAAGGGGGAGGGGATGATGCGGAGCATCCTACAGACATCACCATGTCAAGAGTCCGTTTGGCAAGTGACACGTGCGACATGTACTTCACATACACAAAGGAGAATCATCTCCTTTACACATGCTCACTTGACCCCTTCGAGGATGGTATACTACTTGACACTTCTCCCATGTGCATGCATAGGTATTGTCGGAGCTTCACGGACGTCAAGGAGGAGTGCAAGCGCCAAGGAACAACTACACCATCCGCGAAGGAAGCATGGAAGCGACGATTGAAGAAGACGGAGCTACTGAGCTACAGCGGCCGGACATCTGGGCCAGAGGCCGGACATCCGGCGCCTGTGCAGCCATGCAAGAGCTGCACCAACAGTGGCCGAAGAGCATCAGCGGCCGGACATCCGGCACCAGCCCCGGACATCCGGCGCCTCGCCACTTTCCGGACATCCGGCGCCACCCGCGGAAATCCGGCAGCAACGTATCCAGAGAGCTGCAGAATCGGTCTAGCCCAGCCCGGACATCCGGCCCGAGCCCCGGACATTCGGAGCCCCCCCGATGCCCCGGACATCCGGCACCTGGCGTGCACAACCGGGCCCAAGGCCCATGTATCCCTCTCATATGTACCCATTTGCCCGTAGCACTATATATACTCCTTCCCCTCCTCCATTCTAGGGTTAGCATTGTATTGGCTCATCTAGTTGAGCCTAGCTCCTACCACTACTCCTCTTGAGAGAGAGAGTGACCTCTCCCATGGAGATCAAGACCTCCATGTGAGCATGTGAGAAGATCCCCTAGTGGATTCAAGACCTCATCTCCTTCATAGGATTTGGGATGAACTCTACCTTGTATCTTTCCCTCTGATTGTTCATGTACCTTTTGGATCCATGTGTTTGTTAGTCTAGTGGACGTGTGATTGGACTTGTTCTTGAGTGTTTCTCTTGTGATTTCTCCCCGTTCTTCCCCATGTTCTTCATAGGAATCCCCCTCCAAATCGTGAAAGATCGTCAATTAGGGTTCCACCCTACATCACACTCTCCCCTAGGGATGACTATCTCTCACTCTCCCTCACAAACACATGCATTGTCTCTTTCCCTCCCTAGGTATATTTCGATCTCTCTGGGGGTATCTTTCTATCGCTCACACACCTTGTCTCTCGATCTCCTACCCATAGTCCCCTCACAATCACGTGGGGATCTCTCTATCACAAACACACCCTCTCTCCCTCCCCATGACTCCATTTTCTCCATACGTCTCTCTCGACTTCTCTCCCTTATTTGCCAGATCAACCTCTCTTGGACACGTGCTAGGGGTCTCTCTCTCTCCTTTGCAAACAACCACACACTATCTCTGTGTATCTCCTCACCTCGATTTCTCTCGCGGAGATGCATGTGTGATATGTTTGCATAAGACACACACACTTTCTCTCTACTTTATCGTGTGATGTCCCTTTCCCTTTCACTCTCTCTCTCTCTCTCTCTCTCTCTCTCTCTCTTTGCACACTCACTCTTTCTCCTTCACACACACTTGATCTCTCTCACAAAGTTTGACCATGTATGTGGAGAAAAACATTTACATCTGGAACGGCAAACATATATCATTAGATTCATCACAAGATGTAGTTTCATATTATACATCCTTGGTATTGTAGATATAAATAATTTTCTCTATAAACTTGGTCAAAGTTTCCAAAGATTTAGTTTTCAAAAAATTATAGGCACTACATTATCGAACGAAGGGAGTATCTCTTTCTCTCTCTCAACTCTCTCACACACCACTCCGCCGTCTCGGGGCTCTTCTCTCTCTCTCTCTCAAACTTTATATCTCCCTAGGTCACACATACACATATATCACTTGCACTAGCTACATAGACCCATCTAACACTCTCTCTCCCCTCGTTTTCTCTCTATCTCACACGCGCGCGCACACACACACACACAATCTCCCCCCTAAGTACGACTATCTCTCACTCCATCATAGTCACACACACTCCCCCTAGGTATGACTATCTCTCACTCTCCATCACAAACGCACACGTTGTATCTTTCCCTCACTAGGTCTATCTCGATCTCTCTCGGGGTATCTTTCTATCGTACAGACACCTTGTCTCTCGATCTCCCACCCATATAGTCCCCTCACGATCTCGAGGGGATCTCTCTTTCACAAACACACCCTCTCTCCCTCCCCATGCCTCTATTTTCTCCACACGTCTCTCTCGACCTCTCTCCCTTGTTTGCCAGACCTCTCTTGGCCATGTGCTAGGGGTCTCTCTCTCTCCGTTGCAAACGACCACACACTATCTCTGTGTATCTCCCCACCCCGCTTTCTCTCTCAAAGATGCATGTGTGATATGCATAAGACATGCACACTTTCTCTCTATTTTATTGTGTGTTGTCCATTTCTCTTTCAAACACACACACACACACCCTCTCTTTTTGTACACTCACTCTTTCTCCTTCACACACACACTTGATCTCTCTCTAGTTAGGTACTCTCTCCCGTCCATGGCATATAGATTTTTTGAAATGTCAAACCTCACAAAGTTTGACCAGGTATGTGAAGAAAAACATTTACATCTGGAATGGCAAACATATATCATTAGATTCATCTCAAGATGTAGTTTCATATTATATATCTTTGGTATTGTGGATATAAATAACTTTCTCTATAAACTTGGTCAAAGTTTCCAAAGTTTGACTTTTCAAAAAATTATAGGCACTACATTATCGAGCAGAGGGAGTATCCCTTTCTCTCTATCCATCTCTCACGGGCCCCCCTCTCACTCGATCTCTCTTTACCGAGGGATTATACGGTCACTGGCTCAGCGTATAGCTCCATATATTGTTTAGTTGACCGGTCAACTAGTCTACACGGTGCCTTGTCAGCTCGTGTTCTCTATCTGAGTGTGCGGGCCCATGTGGCAGTGGGTGAAAATAAATAAACTAGAGGCCCACCTGCCACAGGGTGAAATAAACAAACTAGAAACCACTCTCGGTACCACCCCGCATGCTACTAAATTGAGTGCACACTTCTTTCGCGTTAAAATAGTACTACCCTACGACAATGCACATACACCATTGCGCAGCATGCACGCAAGGAGGCACTCACGCACACCCAGCACACAATAAACACCAGCACACGTGTACACTGGCGTCGCCGCCGGCTGAGATGGAGGACGAGGCGGCGAACAAGTGGAGGCGGATGGAGCCAAAACCGCATCCGGCGAGCCAGGACTTCATCAGCAGCCTCCCCGACAACATGCTGCTCGTCATCATCGCCCTCCTTCCCACCAAATCTGGCGTGCGGACCACCCTACTCTCCCGGCGGTGGGGCGCAGCATCCCCCTCAACCTCACCATCTACCATTGGCTCTTCGATGGGGATTGCAGACGCATGGCCGCAGTCTTCGAGATCCTTGCATCGCACCCTGGGCCAACCAGACGCGTTGACATCCGCATGTTCACGACCAACTGCAAGGTCCAAGCCAAGTTCGACGAGTGCTTCTTATCCCCCGCTCTTGATCAGCTCGAGGAACTCAGTTTTGAAGGTGGACGATGTCGCTCTCTGACGCCGTCTGCGCTCCGCCTCACGCCCACGCTGCGCAGCGCTAGGTTCAGCTCCTGCTATTTTCCCCAGATTAATGTCGAGCCCGCTCTTCTTCTCCCTCAACTAAAGCAGCTCGTCCTCTTCGACATTGGCATCTCGAAGGAGGCTATGGAGCGCCTGCTCCACGGCTGTACTATGCTTGAGTACCTTTATCTTAAACAGATCCATGGGTTCATTAGCCTCCACATCGCCTCGACGAATCTCCGATCGATTTTTGTGTCTTGCTCGCCCCGCAATAGGACATTACTTGGGGACAGATCGGTTGAGCTGTTTCACGATATGGTCATTGAGGATGCGCCTTTCCTTGAGAGATTGCTTGTATCTGATCTAGAAGGTCCAACAAAAATCAGGGTCATTGACGCGCCGAAATTGACAGTGTTGGCCTACACATTTTCCAAATTCTCTGAACTTGTTATTAGATCCATAACCATTCAGGCACAACACTCTTCTTCTCCTTCTTCTTCTTGAAATTCACATTTTTTAATTTTTTCTTGATGTATGTTCGACTGTCATCCAGAAAATGATTCCCACAAGCTTGACCCAGTCTCTGCGCACAGTGAAGATCTTGTCAATACAATCTATCGGCCCCAATCTAGATCAAGTTGTTGGATTACTTAGATGCTTTCCGTGCACGGAGAAGCAACTCATCGTGGTGAAACTCCTTTCCTGTTGTGGAGCTCATTTTTTTTTGTAATTTTCCCAAGTTGCAATGACAAATGTAGTGTTCAAAACTGCATCTAGGCACTATACTGAAAGAAATGTTTTTAGTATTTTTTCTCACGTGATCACCTGCAGCATTTTGTTGTTATTGTAGCCAAGCCTAGTCATAGTGGGAAGTAACTTAGAGTAGTAAGACTATGGTTAGCCTAAGAACAAGTACAATAGTGGGCTATAAGCCTACTTACATGGCATTTTCGCCTAAGTGGAGGAGAGATACAAGCAAAAAAGGAGGGTGTGGGCTCTAAGAGCATCCACAGCCAAGTTTGCCTCTAACCTGGGACCCACTAACCTGCCTCTAAGCTTTGAGCATGGTTAATAATAAAGCCAACGGCTGGCTATAAGATGTTGCCATATCATCTGTAGCCAACACATATAGTCACTCATACAACAAGGTTAGCTATAAGGTTGGCTATAAAATTAGTACTTTTTCTCATATTCTCTCTATCTCTTTCTTCACATTTATTGCATCTGCCTAGGGGCACACATATAGCTAGGCTCTTGCATGAGAGCCCACTCCCCTTACTTATTCATGTCTCTCTCCTCCACATAGGCAAAATTGCCATGTAAGCGGGCAATAAGCCTGCTATTATACTTGCTCTTATATGAAAGCTTCGCAGTGTGCTGCCTCTAGTACTATAGTTTTAAAGTTGGACCCACAACTAAATAAAATGTACTAGTACTCCTATCCTATGGCTGACAAGTAGCCCATCTATTCCTATGGCTGACAAGTAGGGACAATTCAATTTTTTGGTAGCTCTTGATGACATGGCAATCTTATATAGCCAGCTGCTCTAATATGTTCTCTTCTTTTGCAGATAAAAAAGACCCAAAAGTGAAAAATGTGCTGCAATATAACAATATCATCGAATGCCTTGATCTCCATCTTACAGAAATTGATTTGAATGACTACCGAGGCACCACACCCGAGATTAAATTGGCGAGGTTCTTTGTTCTGAAGGAAAGTGTGCTCAAGGTAATGAGGTTTGGCGTTCTCTGGCCACCTACTCTTAGAGAGAGCAACCAGGACAAAACTACACTTCCCATATCCATTTTCTGAGAGAGAACCACCTACACTTGTGTTGAGATCAAGGCATTCCAGTCCAACCATTTGATCCATGATTTTTAGCCCCCTCAAGTTGCTTTCCACTCCAATTAATCCTTCTCCCACCACCATGCCAAATCTACGAGAGAGTGATTGAGTGTTGAGGAGATTGTGTTTTGAAGCACAAGAGCAAGGAGTTCATCATCAACAACAACATCTATTACCTTTTGGAGAGTGGTGACTCCTAGATTGGTTAGGTGTCACTTAGGAGCCTCCAAGCTTGTGGAGTTGAACAAAGGAGTTTGTAAGGGCAAGGAGATCGCCTACTTCGTGAAGATCTGCACCGAGTGAGGATAGTCCTTCGTGGGTGTAAGCCATGATGGAATAGACAAGGTTGCTTCTTCGTGGACCCTTCGTGGGTGGAGCCCTCCGTGGACTCACGCAGCCGTTACCCTTTGTGGGTTGAAGTCTCCATCAACGTGGATGTACGATAGCACCACCTATCGGAACCACGCCAAAAATCACCGTGTCTTCATTGTGTTTGATATCTCTGATCCCCCTTTATGTTCATATGCAAAGTCTTTACTTTCCGCTGCCTACTACTCTAGACTTCCATGTGTAGATTGTTGCTTGACTTCTGTTTGTCGCTAGAACTTGCCTACAACTAAAATTGGGAAAAGGCTAGGTTTTATTTGTCAAGTAGTCTAATCACCCCCCTCTAGACCTACTTTCGATCCTACAAACGTGTTCCTGGCAGTCAGCCTGCCCGTTTGTAGGTGCACTTATAGGTTTAGTGGCACGTACACGTCCACCCCAAATCGGGCCATCCAGCTTGCAGCTCAAATGACCCTCATTGGCTTTCACCACCAGGAACCCGAGATGCAAGCATGTCGTGCCTTTCTCTATTACCCTATGCTAGCACCAGATCAGCGGCACGTGCGGTTTCAGCCGCTCACCAGGATGGTGATGCTGCCGTAGCACTCATGTCCCACTACATGATCACTGAATACATCATCATCACTGAGTTGGCCCAAGATGCAACCGTGATAACCCACGAGTATAGGGGATCGTTTGTAGCCTTTTTTGATAAGTAAGAGTGTCGAACCCAACGAGGAGCTAATGGTAGGATTTATATTCTCTTCAAGTTCTATCGACCACCGATACAACTCTATGCACACCAAAGTTTGCTTTACCTAGAAACAAGAATAAAATTACTTTGTAGGTGTAATGGGATATGTTTGCAAGATAATAAAGAACGTGAAAATAAAAGTTAGGTGCTGTTTTAATAAAAGAACAATTAAGTTAGTATAGCGAGTGTGGAAAAGTGGTGGAAGGATTGCGAAATTGTCCTAGGCAATTGATAACAGGATCGGTAATCATTATTGCAATTTTATATGAGGGAGAGGCATGAGCTAACATACTTTCCGTACTTGGATCATATGCACTTATGATTGGAACTCTAGCAAGAATCCACAACTACTAAAGATCATTAAGGTAAAACCCAACCATAGCTTTAAGTGTAAAGTCCCCTTTGCTCCCATACGCAATGACCCCCTTACTCGGGTTTAAGCTTCTGTCACTCTCGCGACCCACTATAAGCGAATCATGAATGTATTGCAACACCCTACAGCGGGAATCCCCCATGTGTGCGCGGCACGGATGGCACCATAGGACAGCACCAAAATAAAACATGCAACTCAAACCAATCAAGATCATCAATGAACCCATAGGACAAAAAGAATCTACTCAAACATCATAGGATGGCTACACATCATTGGATAATAATATATAACATAAAGCACCATTGTTCAAGTAGGGAGTACAGTAGGTTGCGGGAGAGTGGACCGCTGATAATAGATGAGGGAAGGTGATGGAGGTGTTGATGAAGATGACGGGATTGTTGGAGTAGATCTCCGTCACACGATAGTTCTCCCTGCGGCATTCCGGCGCCACCGAGAGAGAGAGAGGGAGAGAGACCCCCCTCCTTCTTCTTCTTGCTTGCCCCCCCCCTAGATGGGAGGAGGGTTTCCCCTCTGGTCCTAGGCCGCCATGGCTCCCGGAGGGCAGGAGCCCCTCCGAGATTGGATCTCTCTCTTTCTCTGTGTGTGTGTGTGTGTGTGTGTGTGTGTGTGTTTCTTCTCTGTTTCGTGTCTGTTTTCGGAGCCCTTCACCATTTCTTATATTCTCGGAGATCCCTAACTCTGATTGGGCTGAATTTTGAGGGGATTTTTCTCCAGAAATTATCTTTCTTGCGGAAAAAGAAGGGCTCCAACCGACCTATGAGGTGCCCACAAGACATCAGGGCACGCCTAGGGGGTAGGCTGCGCCCTGTTATCTTGTGGGGCCCTCGGGCGCCGTCTTGCATTGATTCTTTTTCCCAAAAATCACATATATTCCAAAAAAATCTCCGTAAAATTTTATTGTGTTTGGACTTCGTTTGATATGGTTTTTCTGCGAAACAAAAAACATGCAACAAACAGGAACTGGTACTGGGCACTGGATCAATATATTAGTCCAAGAAAATCATATAAATTGTTGCCAAAAGTATGTGGAAGTAGTTAAATTTTGGCATGAAACAATCAATAATTATAGATACGACGGAGACGTATCAGCATCCCCAAGCTTAATTCCTGCTCGTCCTCGAGTAGGTAAATGATAAAAAGATAATTTTTGATGTGGAATGCTACCTAACATATTCTTGATCGAATAATCTAATCATGACATGAATATTAGGATACGAATGATTCAAGGTAATAGTCTATCATTTGATATAAAGACATCAATACTCAGGCATACTAACAAACAATCATGCCCTTCAGAATAAAGAATGCTATCCCTACAAAATCATATAGTTTGCATGCTTAGTCTTCCTAGCATAAAGATATTAATCATGAACTACCCCAATGACAAGCCAAGTAATCAAATCATACTTTTTCTCGCTTCAGCTTTTTCAACCTTCACGCAATACTTGAGCGTGAGTCAAGGACTTGGCACTTTAGATGGCAAAGAGAATGATGATGGGGGTTCAAGAGAAGAAGAAAAGTATAAGAAAGTCTCACATCAATTTGGCTGATCGTTAGGCAATGGAGAGGCCTTACAATCGATGTTAATGTGAGGAGTAGGGATTGCCATGCAACGGATGCACTAGAGCTATAAGTGTTTGAACGCTCCCTATGAAACTAAATGGGTGTGCATCCAACTTGCTTGCTCATGAAGACCTCGGGCATTTGAGGAAGCCCGTCATCGGAATATACAAGCCAAGTTCTATAATGTTAAATTCCCACTAGTATATGAAAGTGACAACTCATGGAGACTCTCTATATGAAGAACATGGTGCTACTTTGAAGCACAAGTGTGGTAAAAGGACAGTAGCATGCCCCTTCTCTCTTTTTCTCTCATTTTTTTGTTTTCTCTTTTTTTATGGGCTTGATACGTCTCTGACATATCTATAATTTTTTATTGTTTCATGCAAATATTATATCAATTCTACATACTTTATATGCAATTTTATATCAATTTTGGGAACTAACCTATTAACCTAGTGCCGAGTGCCAGTTTTTGTTTTTGCTTGTTTTATTGTTTCAGAGGAAAACTATACCAAATGAATTCCAAACGCACTAAAATTTTATGGTGATTTTTTTTGGACCAGAAGACACCCAGGAAGCTTCAGGAGGAGGCCAAAAGACCTATGGGTGAGCCACAAGCTCACACAGCGCGCCCCTGGGGGAGCCACCTGAGCTTGTGGGTGCTACTTGTGAACTACATTGGGATTTCCCCGAAGAGGAGAGGATGATATAGTATAGTAGAGATAAGTATTTACCTCAGTTAAGAACCAAGGTTATCAATCCAGTAGGAGAACCACACAGAACCTCGTTAGCAGCACCTACACACACAAAAGCAAACACTTGCACCCAACGCAAATAAGAGGGTTGTCAATCCCCTTAGCGGTTACTTGCAAGGATTAATTCTGATAGTGATAGATAGAAAAGTAAATTGCAAAATAAAATAAAAGTAAATAAATTGCAGCAAGGTATTTTTGGATTTTAATATATGATAAAAGTAGACCCGTGGGCCATAGCTTTCACTAGAGGCTTCTCTCTCGAACGCATAGCATACGGTGGGTAAACAAATTACTGTTGGACAATTGATAGAAAAGCGCATAGTTATGACAATATTCAAGGCAATGATCATGTATATAGGCATCACATCCGAGACAAGTAAACCGACTCCTGCCTGCATCTACTACTATTACTCCACCCATCGACCGCTATCCAGCATGCATCTAGGGTATTAAGTTCATGAAAAAAGAGTAACGCCTTAAGCAAGATGATATGATATAGACAAAGTAAACTCAAGCAATATGATTAAACACCATCTTTTTATCCTTAATGGCAATAATACAAATACGTGTCTTGTCCCTTTCTGTCACTGGGATATAGAACACCGCAAGATTGAACCCATCACAAAGCACCTCTCCCATTGCAAGATAAATCAATCTAGTTGGCCAAACCAAACGGATAGATCGGAGAGAAATACAAAGCTATAACAATCATGCATAAATAAATTCAAAAAAGACTCAAATATTTCTCATGAATAATCTGACCAGAAACCCACAATTCATCGGATCCCAACAAACACACCACAAAAGAAGATTACATCAAATAGAACTCCAAGGAGATCGAGGAGAACATTGTATTGAAGATCAAAGAGAGAGAAGAAGCCATCTAGCTACTAGCTATGGACCCATAGGTCTGTGGTAAACTACTCACACATCATCGGAAGGATAGCAAGGTTGATGAAGAAGCCCTCCGTTATTGATTCCCCCTCCGGCATATTACCGAAAAAGGCCTCCAGACGGGATTACGGAAGAACAGAGGCTTGCGGCGGCAGAAAAGTTATTCGTGGTGGCTCTCTGATGTATTGGGAATATTTTGGAATTTATAGTGCTGGAATTAGGTCAAGAGGTGCCACGAGGGGCCCACAAGCCTGGGGCCATGCCTACCCCCCTGGGCACGCCCTCCGGGCTTGTCGCTCCCTCGTGACTTTCTGGTCTTCTCCCGAAGCTTCTAGGGTCCCTTCTGGTCCAGAAAAAATTAATCCAAAGTTTTTTCTTTGTTTGGACTCCGTTTGATAATGATTTTCTGAAAAGGCAAAAACAAGCAAAAAAATAGCAACTGGCACTGGGCACTAGGTTAATAGGTTAGTCCCAAAAAATGATATATAATTGCATATAAAACATCCAAGATTGATACTATAATAGCCTGGAACAATCAAAAATTACAGATACATTGGAGACGTATCAGTGGGCCCCCCCATTGACCCCCTGACCTAATTCCAGCTCTATAAATTCCCTAAAATCCCAAAAACAACAGAGAGCCACCCAAAACAATTTTTCCGCCGCCGCAAGCTTTTGTTCTTCCGCGATCCCATCTGGAGGCCTTTTCCGGTACTCTGCCGGAGGGGGAATCGATCACGGAGGGCTTCTACATCAACCTTGCTGCACATCCGATGATGTGTGAGTAGTTTACCACCGACCTATGGGTCCATAGAGATTAGCTAGATGGCTTCCTCTCTCTCTTTGATCTTCAATACCATGTTCTCTTTGGAGATCAATCGGATGTAATATTCTTTTGCGGTGTGTTTGTTGGGATCCAATGAATTGTGGGTTTATGATCAGATTATTCATTGAAAGTAATTGACTCCTTGTTGTACTTTATTATGTATGATTGTTATAGCTATGTAATGCTTTCCGATCTATGGGTTTTCTTTGGCCAAGTTGATCTATCGATCTTCAGTGGAAGTGGTGCATAGTAGTAGGTTCAATCTTGCGGTGTCCTCACCCAGTGACAGCAGGGGTAGCGAGGCACGTATTTGTATTGTTGCTACTAAGGGTAAAACGAAGGGGTTTAATCATATTGATTGGTTTTATTCTATCTACATTATGTGATCTTGCTTAAAGCATTGCTCTGTTTGTCATGAAATTAATACCATAGATGCAGGCAGGAGTCGGTCGATTGGTGGAGTAATAGTAGTAGATGCAGAATCGTTTTGGTCTACTTGTCACGGATGTAATGCCTATATACATGATCATGCCATGAAGAACATTGTAACTATGCGTTTTTCTATCAATTGCCCAACAGTAATTTGTCTACCCACTGCATGCTATTCTTATGAGAGATATGCCTCTAGTGAGTTGTATTCATCCATCATCATCATCGATGTCTGTGTTCATCCTCACTATTATTAAACCATATGTTTCTTATTTAGTGATCTACATGGAAGTTTTTATTATATCTCCCTTGAATACCTATCCTTTTTGGACTAGTCTTATAACACGTGCATATTGCCATTACTATTTATTAGACTCTCAAAAAGATTTAAGTGAAGCATGAGAGTGCAATCATTTCTATAAAATATAACCACCGCCATGCTCTAAAAGATATAAGTGAAGCACTAGAGGAACTGCCTAGCTCAAAAGATATAAGTGAAGCACATAGAGTATTCTAACAAATCACAATAAATGCGTGTCTATCTCAAAAGGTGTGTCCAGCAAACAATGATTGTGGCAAACTAAAAAGTAAATAAAAATAAAACTATGGCACAAGACGCTCCAAGCAAAACTCATATCATGTGATGAATTAAAATGTAGCTCCAAGTTACCGATAGATTGTAGACGAAAGAGGGGATGCCATCCGGGGCATCCCCAAGCTTAGATGATTGGGTCTTCCTTGAATATTACCTTGGGGTGCCTTGGGCATCCCCAAGCTTAGGGTCTTGCCGCTCCTTATTCATTTATCCATCGTAATCTCACCCAAAACTTGAAAACTAATGCCATTTTTATAGTAATCACACTTTCAATATCTGTGCAAACAGGGATGATCGATTTTAGTGGAACCGCACAAAAAGTCTAGATGGTTCAACATTATAAAAATCTGTTCCTGCAAATAGTTATATCCAATTGGTTGCAGTTTGATGTGTTCATTACCAAGGTACATGGTTTGCTACTATCTTGCTATTGTTTTTGTACTATCATTAGATAGTAATATTAGAGGGTTGCATGTCAATTTATTGCCAGGGTGGACCTCCATCGGTCGTGCAGGATAAGATTCGATGATTGGATGCTCACTTTCGGTTGTATCAATTTCACCTCTTGAATCCCTGCAAACATGGACATCCATTTCAGTGGAACTGCACAAATGTGTCAGTTGGTATGTCTGATTGTAGTTGCTGGATCTATGCTCAAAGTGCTTGGATCTAATGTTATCTAATTTCATTTAAATAACGAGCCAATCTTTTGCCATCCTTAATCTAGTGCCACTGTTTAAACTGTTAATGCCACAGCTCTTATATGCATTGTGTTTATACTGTTAATATGATGCCATCGATAAATATGTACTATATGACAGTATTGAAGTAATGGTGCTGCCAAAACAAAGTAATGAAACTGTTTATCTAACCCTTTAACATATTTGTGCAAACAGATGTCAGCTTGTTGCTATTTGGCAATCAAACACAGGGACCTCAATTTTTGTTTAACTGCACAAAAGAATTGGACAGTCACTGCATGCTGTGCCAAAAATAGACACAAAAAGGATTGGATAGTCACTGCATGGACTGCACAAAAGTAGTATTATACTATTTATTGGCCAACACTAGGTGCTTCATTACCCTGGTCTGATTATCCAATGGGCATCATCTTGCCAAACTTAAAGTTGTATTCCCAAAATAATCTCGCAGTGTGATCCACAGTTGACCTACACATATTTCTTGAGCTTATCAACAGTGGTCTGAATCTCAGTCACCTTGACATCAAGATCGTGGAACTTTGTTTCAATGATCCTCTCAAGGCTCCCTTGGTTCTTCATGAGGTTAGCTAGGCCTCGCTCGATCCTCTGAGTGGCTTGAAGAAGATATGCCATCTGATCAGCTTTCGGCATGAGTACTGGAGCAGTAGAAGAGCAAGGGGCAGCATAAATAGCTCTGGTGGTCTCTGCCTGAGCTTGAGCAGTAGCCGAAGTAGGATGGGAAGGATCCATTATCACTATGCAATCCTCCTTCTCTGGATGTAGTGGCTGATGTGGATGATCAAGCAGATAAACATTGTTACAAACTTGAGAGTTGATAAGCATCTGAATGTGGGGTGCAAAACCACATGAATGCTTCTAGTCAGCAGCTGTCCTCTTTACTGTCTCAACTATAAGATTCGCCACCTTGAACTTTGTGAAGCTATCAATGATATCCAGCATGTTGATGGAGTGGCCTCTAATTATCTTGTCATCACCAGACTTAGGCATAAGTGTGTGCCTCAAAATAGTGTTAATGGTGGCCAGCCCTGGCAGAAGATAGTACACAAAGCCAAATTTGTGTTGCTCGCATACTCCGGAGGAATGGCAGTGTACATATAAGCCATGGAATTGTGGTCTGATATGTCTCCATTGTATCTACTTTTCCAAACACTTTTGCTCTTGTTTTGGACTCTAATTTGCATGATTTGATTGAAACTAACTCGGACTGACGATGTTTTCAGCAGAACTACCATGGTGTTGTCTTTGTGTGGAATAAAAGTTCTCGGAATCGGACGAAACTTTGCTGAGATTTTTTATTGAATAAATAAAAAATACTAGAACGAAGATCCACCGGAGGGGCCACCAGTTGCTCACAAGGCAATAGGGCCCTGATGCCTTGTGGGTCCCACAGGCGGCCGTCTGACCTAATTCCAAGCCTATAAATTCCGTTTCCCCAAGAAAAAATTAAGAGAAGAAGTTTCATCGTGTTTTACGTTACGGAGCTGCCGCCACCTCCTGTTCTTCATCGGGAGGGCTGTTCTGGAGTCCATTCGGGGCTCCGGAGAGGGGGATTCGTCGCCGTCGTCATCATCAACAATCCTTCATCAACAATTTCATGATGCTCACCTCCGGGAGTGAGTAATTCCTTCATAGGCTTGCTGGACGGTGATGGAGTTGGATGAGATTATCATGTAATCGAGTCAATTTGTTAGGGCTTGATCCCTAGTATCCACTGTGTTCTGAGATTGATGTTACTATTGCTTTGCTATGCTTCATGCTTGTCACTAGGGCTCGAGTGCCATGATTTCAGATCTTAACCCTTTATGTTTTCATGAATATATTTGAGTTCTTGATCCTATCTGCTAGTTACACTAAAAAAACACTTCCGTGATGATACGTGTTTGTCACAGTAGATCAGGTTTTCTGTCATGCATGTACATCCGTGACGATTTTATGACAGAATCAAGATAATCATACCTATGCTATCGTATAAGTGTTCCATGACAATACTCAAATTATCATCACGGAAGTGTCTAGTTCCATGACGATAAATGGCGCGTCATGGAATTGTTTTCGTCAAGGGTAACCAACACGTGGCATCCACCATAATGGGTTTCCGCTAAGCTATCGGGTTTCGGTTTGGATCCGATAACCCGTTAACAGCCCCGACCAATGGTGATTTTCCACGTGTAAAATTCTCATTCGCCAACGGAACCACGTGTCAGCTCGTCCTCATGACAGATGTCATCCATCCACTAGACGAGCGGCGCCTATGGAACAGTGACACATGGCATGACCCAAAAGTGGCCCATTTAGGTTAAAAGGGCTGGCACAGTCAAAATAAGTGGGCCGGCCCATTTATGGCCTACTTGGATCTGGCCCATTTACAACCATGGCCCACACGAGTTCTGTCAATTCGGTCCGTCAAAGGCCTGTTAACGATTTGTCGCCATTGCGGCCCATCATCAGTTCCAGCCCGTTAATAGCCCGCTATGTCTTTGGGCTCATTCGCTGCCCGAGCTTCTTTTGGCCTGTTAATGGCCCATTCTAGAGATGGGCCAATTTCAAGGTGGCACGTCTTTCGGCCTTTTAGCGGCCCATTCTGTAGTTGGGCCAATTTCCAGCCCGGTGTGTCTTTCGGCCTGTTAACAGCCCGAACCACAGTTCGGCCATTTAGAGTCCGACCTGATGTTGGGTCCATTAGCGGCCCATGTTCTCCATGGCAAAATTCCAGCCCGACCTAACTTTCGGCCTGTTAAAGGCCCGTGTTGTACATCGGCCCGCTTATGGCCCGATAGGATTTCGTCCTGTTAACGGCCCGACCTAGAAATGGGCCAAGCATTAACGGAGGTCTATTTCGGCTTGCTAGTGGCCTGTGGGCTCATTTCCATTATTGCGGCCCAATCGAGCTTTCGGCCTGTTAACGGCCTGGTAAGAGCCCTTGTTAGGATGGGCCCACATTCAAGCCCAAAACCCATTAGTAGGTCAGCCCAATAACGGCCCGCTATTACTACCCATTTTCATTCTATTCCGATGGCGTCCAGGTAAAGTTTTGGCCTGTTGGCCCCTGTTTCAACGATAGCATATACAATAAAAAAGAATTATTCTACTCTATACAATCCCCCCAAGACAAACCTACACTATACGATAAAGAAATTTAGGCATAGAAACGAAGAATAATTCAACACTTTACAATAAAGAAATTACGGCAGATTACATCCACTAGGCATCAAAGTTCACCACAAGTGATAATAAAGTGTACTCAAATAGCAAATTACACTGGGCACATACACCTCATACATCATGGGCGCGCATCAAGACAACTTACCATTTGAACTATGATCTCTTCAGAAAATAGGAGTGGCCGGATTCAGATGGCACAAACTTTAGTCTGCAAAATCTCCACTTTCTTTGTGGTTTCCTCAGTCTCTTGTTTCATTTTGTTGACTGTTGCATCTGATTCCTGCATCTGGCTGCTCAACATGTTGATTACATCTTGAAACTCATATGCACGCTGTCTTGCTGCCTCTAGTTGATGCTCTAGAACATCAGTGCATTCCAATTCCAATCCATAATCATTTGCTAACGGTTATGCCGCACTGCTCCAAGAGCTTTGTGTTGATGTCACTTTATCCTAAAATGTTTTTGTAAGTACACATGACTAGGGCAAAAATATAGTTACAACAGAGAAGCGAGCAAACCAGACTAACTTGTACATGGCAAACAGGACTAACAATAATGTACACGTCATGAAGCATAAGCAGGTGATATTTTACAAAATTATAAAGATGGTACAGAAATCTCTCTTCGCTGACCAAATGAGCATGATGTTGGAGCCAAATCCAAAACTCTGACAGGTTAAAAGTTTAGACCAGGCGCAGCTTCTGAACATTAGATATATCTTGCGTATAAGTAAGCAAGCAGTTAGCCATTGTGTAGCTCGTATTAACTAGCTGGAACATTATGTGGCATGTTTCAAAAGAGTCTTAGGGAGCATAATGAATTTCAGAGGGATTCATACAAACCTACTATAGCAAGGCCCAATGACTGGGTTGCAGGTGAAGAACCCTACGCAAGCACAATGTCAGAAAAATAGGGATGTCCTGGTAATTGTAATACAGTGACTTACCATAACTGGTTGTACAGGCTCAGCGCTGCTCCTCCTTCTCTTGCAAGGCTCCTTCCTAACATCATGTACTTGGAAATCCTGAATCTTTGCTTCGTTACACCCCCACTGCAAGTTGACACAAAATAGTTATAGGTCTCCTTAAATGGAAGATAAATATGCATACTTTCCAGTCTCTACGCAACACAAAAAGCATGAGTTTATAACAAAACGAGACCACATAATGAAACATGCCACATCTCTTGCACACACTCAAATGAGCATTTACTAAGCGTGCGCTATGTAGAAACTAGGCATACCTTCGTGAACTGGACCTCTAGGTACTCTTGGGGAGCCTAGTTTAGTGGACAGGCAAACCTTTATGTCACCTATGAGTTATACAAGCCCCCACTATAGCAGCCATTAGTGTTTAAATCATTGACAAGCTCTGTTAGGTCATGAACAGTAAGTAATCAAAGCAAATAGTTCTAGTATGGTTGGCTGATACAAACAAGCAATTGAACACATGTGTGAGCAAATCTTGCACGACACTGAATTACATACCAAGAAAACAAGCATAGAAGGAGGCCTAAAGACCATCACTTGACTGACCATATTTAGGAGGCATGTAAACATCATGTGCAACATATGAACTAGCATAAACATTGCATATTTCAGATTCTATAATGAAATGCACATGTATTAGGTTATGCCTGTATGACGCCTAAATCTACACTATAGCAGGCAGGAGTGATTCATCATTGCACGCACAAGTGAATTGCAGGTTAAGGGCCAGTTCTTTTCTCCTTTTGAGAGCCTATTGTCAAAATAAGCTTGAAAAGCTATAAAGAACTCATTTTTGAGTTATGGGGTATAGCGAAATGACTCTGTTGTTTGCCCATATTACACTAAAAATGCCACTGCTCAGGCCCGCTTCACACCCGACCCCCACGCAAAAACAAACATGCAATCGTTTGTTCCCCTGCCCGCTCGTATCTCCTCTCCCCTTTCCCTCTGCTCCGATCCCCTACCTACAGCGCTAGGGTTCCTCTAGTGAGTCACCGCTGCCGGTCCCATCTGCACTGTTCCTCAATGATGCTCTCTCCAGAGAGGCTACATGGCCGGAGGGTAGGGCCCCTCGTTCCCCCTCCCCTCCTCCCAAGCCGTGGCCATGAGGTGCTGTTGCGGGATGAGCTCATCCAACAAGGTGAGGATCTTCTCTAATTTTTTGCCAAATTTTCATACTGATCTGCTATATGAAGAATTGCTATGTCCTGTTGCTGTTGCTATATGATGAATTGCTACGAGCTGCTGCTGCTGCTACTATATGATGAATTGCTATGAACTGCTGTTGCTATATGATGAATTGCTATGAGCTGCTGCCGCTTCTATATGATGCTTTCAGGTGCTGCTGCTATATGATGAAAACCAGCCACTTGGACCATGGAATTTTGATAAATAATGGTTCTTCATTTAAATTTAGGCAATTATCCTCTGTTTGGAAGACATCGACCAAAGTAGATTGTGCCAAGTAGATGGTATCTTTGTATTTGCATTTTGAACAAATAATGATGGTATGTTTTCCTATCATATTAATTACCACGATGGATTCAATTCGTGATGTTTGGAAGTCAAATTTATTTTCATATGGGCAGCAAAATTACAAAATATAATGCAATATAGACTTTTCACTAACCATACCACAGATAAGCTGAAAAAACAGGCAATGAAAAGAATTGGTTGGCTTATTATCTGGAGCTTATATTCACAGGAGCTTATTTTCATAGGATAACTCAAAATAATTGGCCCTAAGAACCCTGGCCAACAACAATGCCAAACAAATAACATGTCACGATGAATGCAATGGAGTAACTTACCATACAACGTTGTATAGGCTCACCACTGCCCCTCCTTTTTTTGCGATGTTCCATGAAATTGCCCCATACATCTTGTACTAAGAAATCTTGTACTTTTTTATTGCCACACCTCATCTACAAGTTGACATAGCTAATTTTGGTTGTGTGTGTCGCATAAACTAGCCATGACTCTATGTACTGGACTTGCAGGCACTCTTAGGGAGCCTAATTTAGTACACTGGCATTCCTTCATGCCACCTACGACTTTGTGTAATGTATGACGTCTATATCTCTAATTTAGCAGCCAGTAGCGGTAATCATTGGCTACACAAAGGGATCACTGGTCGAAAATCCTAGCAACGCACGCTGGCAGGCACACAACAATACAAGAGAGAGACTCACTTACAAGATCATAGCAAGATTTTTGTTGGCCAAGGTGTTAGATCCAGAAGAAACACCATCCTTGTAGCACTTGCCAGCTCCATAACATGTAATAGTGAACTGTTAGTATATTTGAGGTACATCAGGCAGGTGATGCTGGACTGGTTTAAAGGTGACAAGTACCTAGGTCGCGGCGGGTGCTTGGCATCATGGCAGACGGTGGGAATCAGGTTAGAAACGTCAAGGGTTATTCCGCTGCGGTGGCTATCGGAGTCTGGGAAGGAGATCTAGGACCATGGATGAGTGTGTTTGTGAAGCGGCTCCGGTAGTGTGGACGAAGCGGACCTGAGGCCGTGGAAGAGTGCATTGGTGAAGCTGCTCCGATAGGGTTGAGGATGGGTCGATGATGCAGATCGGCGGCCGTGGACGAGGGCGTCGGGAAGCTGCTCCGGTAGGGTGGACGACGGTGTCGACGAAGCGGATCTGAGGCCGTGGAGGTGTCGGTGAAGCGGCTCCGGTAGGGTTGAGGATGGTGTCGATGAAGCGAATCTCTGGCCGTGGAAGAGGGCTTCGGGAAGCTGCTCCAGTAGGGTGGACGATGGTGTCAACGAAGCAGATCTGAGGCCGTGGACGGGGGCATCAGTGATGTGGCTCTGAGGGTGTGGACAATGGTGTCGACAAAGCAGCTCCGGTGCGGTGTAGGAAGGAGCCGCTGCAGATGCGTTGCGGTTGACGAGAGCACCGGCGAAGCAGATCCGGCCCGGTGGACAAGGCCGGCACTGAATGGGCTGTGGTACAGTGGTGGATGAGCAGTCTGCGGTTTCTAGGGGAGGTGGGAGGGGTAGATGCGGCCGCAGAAGCAGATCTGGTGAGGTGGACGACGCCGACAGTGAATAGGCTCTGGTACGTCGGTGGATGAGCAGTCTAGGGTTCCAAGAGGGGGAAGGGGTAGAATCGCTGATGAAGTAGAGACGACGTGATGTAAGGTGCTCTGGTGCTGTGGAGTAGTCATTTTTGTGGGAGGGGAGAGGAAATGTGGGTGCTGTGTGGTGGGGGGAACCGGAAGTTACCAAAGCAACCCCGACCTATTATGTAAATGAGGGCCATGTTGTTCTTCGTGCACCAAGGATAGAAGGGGAATTTCACATGCCCCAGACTAGGTCGCGGAAATTTTGGAAGGAGGCGGGAGATTTTGCTGCCCGCGGGATCGTTCATATCCAATTTCAACTAATTTTGGACAGTGCTAGAGGGAAGCCGGTGATGCGTGATTGTGTACATGGCGCACACGTCAGCAATAACTCGTATACTATCAAGTTGACCCCAGAAAAAGACAATAACTCCAGGTGATGCACCGATAACTTGTTGTACGATCACACGGGCGCGGCCGATCGTATGGGTGTAACCGAGGCGCGTTCATAAAAAACGGAGCAAACGCTTAGCCTATGTATTTATCATAAAAATATATAATTTTGTGCCATTGGTTATTTATTTTAAACACAATGCATCGACGTGTTAATTTTAAATATATTGTACAGTAACAAATGGATATTATAGTTCGCTACTTAAAAGTGTTACCAAATATGATTACATGGCTTCCATTTCATAAATTGTAGTACCCGTTGAATTCAAATATGAATATTATGTATATTACTTCATAATAGAACCTTAAATCATCCAAACCAAATGAATTTGAATAAAACACTATCAATGGTGCATGTAGATGATAACTACAGTCTACGGTGGTTGTTTGAAGAAATATCACTATAAATTTGACATGCACGATTGAAAAAGGCTATTTGAAAATAAAAAAGCAGCATAACTTATGCGATACTATGTGAGTGTCCAATCTTATAGCATTGAATCAATAGTGTATCTTCGGCCACGATACGAAGTAGAGATTGATTAAGTTTGAGCGAGGCACGTCATCGACCAGGAGATAGTGATACGTGAATGAATTGTGCAATCTCTCTCACACACATACGGATGTCCCTTCTCCATGGGCATCTCCATCACAAACACGCACTCCGTCTATTTCTCTCCCTCCATCAAGGTTAGAATTCGTCTTTCTATCTCGTCCTATAAGTCTCTCACACAAAAACACACACGCTCTCTCTGTCGAACACGCCTACCCTTTAATTCCGCCCACCCAACGCCACTCAAGTCTCTAATTATAACTCCGTTTTGCACACATATCCCTAAGGTTAACTCAATCCTCGGAACCATATGAATTCTTATAATGGGATTCTAGCTCAGCACCTTTTGTTTTGAGATTTTGAGAAGAGTTCCCTCACACACACACGCGCGCACACACACACACACACACACACATTATTTCTTTCTTCATTTATTTTGGGCACACACATGCACACCTACTTGTTTATCTCCCTGTTGCTTTAGGTATGCCTCGCACACATGCTATCTACCTATCCCTAATATCGATCTGTAACACAAACTCTCTCTCTCTCTCTATGTGTCTCTCACACCCTCCCACCAACACACAGAGGAGCAGGGTGACACCTCGATCTTGATCTTAATCTATCTATTGGCTTCTCTCTCAAACACACACCCTCGCTGGTTGTGTCTGTGCCTCACACACACACACTTGATATGTCTTTCTCACCGTAGCCCCCCCTCGATACGTAGATTTCTCAGTGGTCGTTGATGGTGGGGTCGAGGTCGCCCGCACATAGATGTAATGATGATAACGCTGAATTGCAACCTCGACGGCGCTTTTATGTTCAACAGCAAGTGTGCGTTCTTGTGTGTGTAGCCAGGTTGCGCAGTGTGCCTTGTGTTTTACGGGCCTGATGTGATGGTTTTCGCCCGGTTTTCTGTTAATTAACATGGAAACTATCTTCTTTCTTACTGAATTCGAGATCCTTTAGGGCAGACTTCAAAAAATAATATTCACTTTCAAACCAATTATCACAGTAACTATATAGAAACACTGATATCTCTAGCTTGTATGAGAAATAACATCTGTTGTACTGGTTAGCGCCCCATGCTCGCAACTCGTAGTCCTGAGTTCGAATCCTATCGAACACTATGGTATTTATATGTTTTAATATATACTTCTTTCTCTACCCAACTGACAGGGAACCCACAGATAAAACGAGAGCGGGCACCATGCTACGTAGGCAAATTTAATAGAGAAGCCCACCAAGGAACAAATGGAGGTGGGCCTACTCAGCTGTTTGCACGCAAGGATTGCACGACAAGTCGGTGGCTGACACGGTGCACCACTTCCTACTTGTAGGCTGCTACTACTAGTAATAGTACTGTACAACTAGTATACCAGGATGGTGAACAAATTTTTTTGAGAAATGGGCAGTAAACTAGTAAACCAGGACAGTTCCCGATACGGCTTTAATGCCTACGAGGGAGAGGGTTGCGGTTCCCGAAACGTTGAACGACCAATGATGCATCCTCCTTCAATTAGCATGCTGAGGGAAGTAATGGGAAAAGCAGAAAGGAGGCAACACGATGTGAATGCAACGCAGTTTGCACTCATATAAAGGCGCCCCTCCACTCCAATGCATCTACTAGATCATACACACCTACACTAAGCGCAACAGTGCTCACTCCAATTCCCAAACCAAGTGACCAGAAGCCAGACCCATGGCGGCGATGTGCGTAAGTGGCCTGCAGCTGTGCCAGATGATCCATGATGCTAGCCTGTGGCACGACACCGAGGATTGTCTCCAGCCGGTGTTGGTGACCGGCTGGTTCATGGCCCGCGTCGACGCCATCTATGACTCTCAGTTAGACAAGATGATCATCGACACCATCAACAAGTTCACCGTCGTCAAGAAGCTAGCGGACGACATCGCCGTACTCCTCCAGCCCGTGCGCCCAGGCTCCTCGTTGCCTGCCACCCTAATCGGCCTCCATGGTGAGAACCTCCTAGAAGCACCGGTGGCCTTGCGACTGCCCGCCAATGCGACGAAGAATGTCCACCTCGAGGTCGTGCTCGCCGCGAGGCTCCTAGCCCTGCAAGAATTCATCAACCTACACATCCACGTCTACGAGCAAGTCGTGTACATAGGCATCTACAAGGCCGGTAAAGACGCTACGACATTGGCCTTAGTCAACTGGCTGGAAGCCTTGGACACCTTTGTTCAGAAGCACGTTTACCTCGCCACAAAAGTTGCTGCTCCTCAGCCGCTGGTCGATGGCCTAGCGCACTGAGTCGAGTAGGAGGAGGTCGTTGATGGATGCATCTTTCTTATTGCCTCCTTTAACCACCACTGCAATCGCGTCATCGTGGCTTTAATTCTTATTGTATCGCATTCTCATTCCTGATGATAAAGACATGTGTGATCCCTTTGCTCACATTTGGCGTCAATTATATGCATCACTGTAACTAGTAGTACCTCTGTCCTGGTTTATTGATCCCCTTCGTGTGTTCGTGCCAAATTTTGACTTTAGATTTAACTAACAATATGTTAATGCATGTCACAAAAAATAATATCATTGGAAACTATGTTCAAATACGAATCCAACGATATATTTTTTGGTGACATGCATTAATTTTTTGTTAGTTAAATCTATGGTTAAAACCTGGCACAAAGGGGACCAACAAACCAGGAAGGACGTAGTGCTTACCTTTTGCACCAACTTTGTAATTTACGTATGATGCATGACCCAACCTACCGAACTACTCGTAAATTCCAAACTACGACCAGACTTATAAATTCAAAACTACTCATGCAGCACGCTTGTCCCGTTCGCAAGTTCAAAACGAGAAACTGGAACACGTACAGCAAGCCTGTCCGGTTCGCGTCGCATCCCGCACTGTCGTTCCGGCCCGCCGGTCAACGCGCATTGGCTAGGCATATATCACTAACATGTGGGACCGCATGTGAGCAAACCGACGATGCGCCAAACTGGCTAACTCCCCCGCTTACCGCGCGGGAAAAGCCCCGCCCTAGCATTTTCAATCGTTATTTCTATCTATCGATTTGCGCCAAGGACCAGAACCAAATGTTACAATTTATACAAGTTTAAAAGGAAAAGCCTGCCACGTTCGCATCGCACGCCCACACGGTCGGGACTCAGGAGTACTCCACGGTCGGTCCAGCATGCCGCATAGCTAGGGAAGGCGCGTTGCCTAGCATTTTCACTGTCATGTGGGACAACAGTTGAGCAAACCGACTATCGGCAAACCCCCACCCCGCCTGCCGTGCGTCGGCTGAGTTTGAATTGGAAGAGAGAAATGAGGAGGGGAAGAGCTAGCTGTAGCACGGATGCCAAGAAATTTTGTGTCAGATGGGACTCGTGTCGATAGAGTAGGAGCACTCCGTACTAGTTTGTCCTACTATCACTATACAACAACTACTGTACTAAAGTTATAGAGTACTAGTACTCCGGTACATGCACGGCACAGCTTCGTAGGAACAAAATACGGGCAAGATCTTGTTTCAGGTGATTTCTCTCTTTTTTCAGTCAAAGTATTACGAATAATATGATGTGGGGGGCACACATGAAGCCACGTGGCACATCTGGAGGTCTTGTTGCGAGCTTCTTGTGTGGATCGATCACACTGTCACGCTGCTGGTTTGAGAAGAATGTGTCTGGGTACAATTAGGTTATAGTAGATCCGAATCCCAGCCACTTGGACCATTGGATCAACATTAATCAACGGTTTATATCGTGTACATGCAAATGCACGCATTGACTATATAAAAATAATGAATATATAATATATAATACATAATGCCGCATATTAGGTTTCCCTAAAGTCAAACTTTGTATACTTTCAACAAGTTTGTAGAAAAATATTAACATATACACCACCGAATATATATCTTTTGATTCATCATTGCATATATTTTCACATCATGTAAATTTGTTAGTGTAAATGTTCACATTGTTTTCTACGAACTTGGTCAAGCTTTATAAAGTTTGACTATAGTCAAAGCTATATGCGGAGTAAATAAAAACGGAGGGAGTAGTATAGATATAGATATAACTATAGAAATAAAAAATCTAGTACTATAGTCTATAGATATAGATATATAGCTACCTTTTTCTATATTAAAACTCGCGTTTTTGTTTAGACATTGTTTAGCTTCGCTACAATTTGCATCTGCGAGATGTGTAGGACTACCGCCTTGTTCAGATCCTTAATCAGGAACCCCACCATTATCCTTAATTAATTCATATTAGCAATTTAGATTGCATTATCTTAGTTCTTGTTGGTTCTTTGATTGCTTGCAGGAACTCGATCTCGTTATTCAGGTTGATCGTGCATACGGCAAGATCAGTGACCATCGGAGATTGGTTTAATTAGGTACGATATAGTTGGATTGTCAACGTCAAATCATCAGGTACGATATAGTTGGATCGTCAACGTCAAATCCACCAAATCAATAGTTATCCCCACTCTCATCAAAAGATTGGGTCACCATCACATGACTACCAGCTAGACAATTCCTTCTCTAAAACATACACATGAACACCCATCTCAGTATCAAGGTTCGTGCCTCCCTCTCTCTCGGAACACACACACCTCTCCACACGATCCATGTCTCTTGGTCTCTCTCCCATCCCATGAAAAAATAGGCACACCGCCATTCTCTCCTTCTCACAACCCCTGTCTATGTAGTTAGGTCTCCGTGTGATACACAAGCATTGCTCTCTATCTCTACTATCTCTCTCTCTCTCTATCTCTCTCCCACAAATAACGTTACCCCCTAGCGAGCTATGCTGACGAGGTCTATCTAGCTCGCACACACGAAAACAGACGATGTCTATGTGTCCCTTCATCGCACACACACTATCGCTCGCGCAATATCCCTGCCCCCGTAACCTTGTCGATCCCCTCGATCTCTATATCCTATAACAGGTTGACATTACACGCACCCCCCTCTCTCTCTTTCTCTCGCGCACATGCACACACCCTCTTCCTCCCTTTCGGACACTCCTCTCTCTCCGACACACACACAGTCTTTCGAACAGGCATATGCCCCTCTCTTTCTTTCTTTCACACACACGCACACACCCTCTTCCTCCCTTTCGGACACTCCTCTCCCTCCGACACACACACACACACACAGTCTTTCAAACACGCATATGCCCCTCTCTCTCTCACTTTCTCCCACGCACATGCACACACCCTCTTCCTCCCTTTCGGACACTCCTCTCTCTCCGACACACACACAACAGTCTTTCAAATATGCATATGCCTGACGTCTCCATCATATCTATAATTTTTTATTGTTTCCTGCCAATATTCTACAACTTTCACATACTTTTGGCACCATTTTATATTATTTTTTGGGACTAACATATTGGTCCAGTGCCTAGTGCGAGTTCTAGTTTTTTGCATGTTTTTTGTTTCGCAGAAAATCCATATCAAAGGAAGTCCAAACGCGATAAAATTTTACAGAGATTTATTTTGGAATATATGTGATTTTTGGGAAGAATAGTCAACGCAAGACGGTGCCCGAGGTGGCCAGAAGGCAACAAGGCGCGACCAGGGGGGCGGATGTGCCGTGTTACCTTGTGACTCCCTCGTAAGTTGGTTGGAGCCCTTCTTTCGCCACAAGAAAGATAATATCCGGATAAAAATCCCCTCAAAATTTCAACCCAATCAGAGTTACAGATCTCCGGGAATATAAGAAACGGTGAAGGGCCAGAAAAGGGGGACGCAAAACAGAAGAGAAACAGAGAGAGAGAGAGAGAGATCCAATCTGGGAGGGGCTCCTGCCCTCCAGGAGCCATGGCGGCCATGGACCAGAGGGGAAACTCTCCTCCCATCTAGGGGGAGGCCAAGCAAGAAGAAGAAGGAGGGAGCTCTCTCCCCCTCTCTTCCGATGGCGTTGGAGCGCCGCTGGGGGAACCATCGTGACGGCGATCTACACCAACAACTTCGCCGCCATCATCACCAACTCTCCCCCCCTCTATGCAGCGGTGTAACCTCTCTATTCCCGCTGTTATTCTCTACTTGAACATGGTGCTTAAAGCTACATATTATTATCCAATGATGTGTTGCCATCCTATGATTTTTGAGTAGATTTCTTTTGTCCTACGGGTTAATTGTGGTATGGTGTGATTGATATGAGTTGCATGTTAAATTGGTGCTGTCCTACGGTGCCCTCCATGTCGCACAAGCGTGTGGCATTACCGCTGTAGGGTTTTTCAATACGTTCATGATTCGCTTATAGTGGGTTGCGATAGTGAGAGAGGCTTAAACCCGAGTAAGGGGGTTGTTGCGTATGGGAGTAAAGAGGACTTGTTACTTAATGTTATGGTTGGGTTTCACCTTAATGATCTTTAGTATTTGTAGATGCTTGATAGAGTTCCAATCATAAGTGCACATGATCCAAGTATGGAAAGTGTGTTAGCGTATGTCTCTCCCTCATTGCATATGATAAGTATCTATCGTGTTATATTCAATTGCCTATGGACAATCTTTCTTTTTGTTCTACAAAAGCTTTCTACTAAACAACTAACTTTCATTATCTCGCAAAGTAATCCTAGCTTTATTATCTTGCTAAGTACTTCTAGTTTTATTCTTGCAAACTTATCCTTACACCTACAAAGTAGTTTTATTCTTGTTCTGGGTAAAGCGAACGTTAAGTGTGCGTAGAGTTGTATCGGTGGTCGATAGAACTTGAAGGGAATATTAATTCTACCTTTAGATCCTCATTGGGTTCGACACTCTTACTTATCGAGAAAGGCTACAATTGATCCCCCATACTTGTGGGTTATCAAGACCTTTTTCTGGTGCCGTTGCCGGGGAGCAATAGCGTGGGGTTGATATTCCCGTGTGTGCTTGTTTGCTTTATCACTAAGTAGTTTTCATTTTTCTGTTCTAAGTTGATTTATATCTTTAGTTATGGATAAGGAACACGAATTACCAAAAAAATTAGTTGTAGTTGCTACTCATGGAGATGGGGAAACTCCTAAAACCCTCGATGCTGGTTATGTGGAAAACATTATATACTACTTTGATAATCCTGATAAATCCCCATTCAACTTGATAATGGTTGATACTTTGGATCACTGGGAATACTTTAGGGATTATCGCTTGTCTCAAAAAAGGGAAACACTTATGGGATCAAATTAAAATATTGCGTTGGTATGCTTGGGATTTATGCTTAAGATATGATTGTACTTGTCGCTCTAAGATGGAGGCTCCACACCTCCCCTTTCAATGTGAATTTAATGATAATGAAACCTTAGCTTCTTATGCTAATGGTGTATATGATTACTATGATGTGGAACAAATAGAAGAATTTGTTGCTTTTAAGGGTGCTTATGAAATTGAATCTTTGTTTGAAGAGTATGAAGATTGTGATGATGCTCTTTACAGATCTAAAAATTATGCTATACTTAAATATTGCTATGAGAATTATAAATAAAATGCCCATATTGATGAATTTATTGAGAAAGTCTCCGCTGTCCAAGAAGAGACTAATATTTTGCAGGAGTCTATAGAAGAAGAAAATGTTGAAACTGTGAGCTCATTAGATGAAAAAGATGACGTGGAGAGCGAAGAACAAAAGGAGGAAGAGCGGATTAGCTACCCGTGCCCACCTTCTAATGAGTGTAACTCTTCAACTCATACATTGTTTAATTTCCCTTCGTGCTTACCGAAGGATGAATGCCATGATCCCTTTGGTTCGTTTGAAATATCCCTTTTTGATGAAATTGATGCTTGCTATGCTTGTGTCCATGACGCCAATTTGAATGATGCTTGTGGAGATGAAGTTGCTATAGTTCCTTGTGTTAAGAATGAAATTGTTGCTATTGCACCCACACATGATAGTCCTTTTATCTTTTTGAATTCTCCCAACTACATTATATCGGAGAAGTTTGAGCTTATTAAGGATTATATTGATGGGTTGCATTTTACCATTGTACATGATGATTTTGATGGATATAATATGCATGTGCTTGCTGCTCCTACTTGCAATTATTATGAGAGAGGAACTACATCTCCACCTCTCTACGTTTCCAATACGATAAAATTGCAAGAAATTGTTTATGCTATGTATCAGCCTTTATTATGTGTGCATGAATTGTTCTTTTATGACATGCCAATGCATAGGAAGAGAGTTAGACTTTGTCATTGCATGATATATGTTGCTTTGTGCTCACTACTAAATTACAAATCATTGTTAATTAAAATCGGCTTTGATATACCTTGGGATCCGGGTGGATCGATTACTTGAGCACTTTATGCCTAGCTTAATGGCTTTAAAGAAAGCGCTGCCTGGGAGAAAACTTGGAAGTTTTAGAGAGTCATTTTATTCTGTTGTGTGCATTTAAAAAGTTTTAAAACAAAAAAAATATAGAGGGGAACCTAAAACTTTTCATAAAGAAAATTGAAAGTGAGAAAGACGAACACCGTTGAAGTGGGGGACGTCCTTGAAATTTGTTCATGCCCATGGAAACTTTGTGAATCTTGATTACAGAAACTTTTAAACAAAAATAATTATCCCCTTGTAAAAATCCACTGTATTATAAAAATAATGTGCCAAGATTTACCTTTAGTATGTTTAAATTGCTTGTTTGGTGTGTGCTGTGAAATAACAGAAACTTTTGCTGTAGTGCATGAATTTTGATAATTTACTGGAACATAAAAAAATTCTGAAATTTGTACGCAGTACTTCTATGCAAATTTTTTATTATGTCCTAATTTTTCAGAATTTTTGGAGTTACAGAAGTATATGTTTCTTCTGCATCTTTACAGACTGTCCTGTTTTCACAGATTGCTGTTATAGTTTCTTTATTTGCTTATGTTTGAAATCTTGTTGAGCCCCATTGAATTGGGAGCCATAGAATTGTGATATCATACAGTGGTTAATATTTGATTATAATTATACAATAATGTTACAGTAGGACATGATGGGATTTGATGTTATATGTACTAACCCCTCTAACAAAAAAGGTTCGGTTAAGTTTTGTGTGGATGAAGTGTTCGAAGATCGAGGAGGTATCGATATGAGAAGAATGAGGAGAGGCAAGAGTTCAAGATTGGGGATGCCCAAGGCACCCCAAGTAAATATTCAAGGATACTCAAGCGTCTATGCTTGGGGATGCCCCAGAAGGCATCCCATCTTTCTTCTTCGACAATTATTAGTATGTTTCGGTTTTTGTTTTGTTCACATGATATGCGTAAATTTTTGGAGCGTCTTTTGTGTTTATTTTTTCCTTTTCTTTTACACACCATGCTGGTATGATATAGTCCTTGGTTGATTTATAGAATGCTCTTTGCACTTCACTTATATCTTTTGAGTATGGCTTTATAGAATGCTTCATGTGCTTCACTTATATCTATTGAAGTTTGGATGCTCCTTTCTCTACATTTAGAAAACCGTTATTTATAGAATGCACTTTTGCTTCACTTATATTTATTAGAGCGTGGTCTTTTGTAGAAAGAATTAAACTCTCATGCTTCATTTATATCTATTTAGAGAGTTAACAGGAATTGGTCATTCACATGGTTAGTCATAAAATCCTACATAAAACTTGTAGATCACTGAATATATATGTTTGATTCTTTGCAATAGTTTTGCGATATTGTGGTGGTAATATTGGGGCATGCTAGTAAAAGAATTAAAGTTGAGTATTAATAATGTTGTTAAGGGAAGTAAGTCTTTACGCAAGTAAATCCTCACGCATGTAAAGTGGTGGCCGCTGACATTAGAAGTGAGGTCGGAGCATATTTTATCATTGATTGATCCTTTGTGTTGTTCGAATCGGGGGCGCGCGATGGTTAACTCCTCCCAACCTCCTCCCTAGGGGAATGCGAGTAGTAATTTGCTTTGAGGGCTAATAGGCTTTACAATAAGTATGTGAATTCTTTATGACTAATGTGAGTCCATGGATTATACGCACTCCTATCCTTCCGCAATTTGCTAGCCTCTTCGGTACCGTGCATTGCCCGATCTCACCTCGAGAGTTGATGCAAACTTCGTCGGTGCATCCAAACCCCGTGATATGATACGCTCTATGAAACATAAGCCTCTTTATATCTTCCTCAAAATAGCTACCATACCTACCTATTATGGCATTTCCATAGCCATTCCGAGATATATTGCCATGCAACTTCCATCATCATCATATACATGACTTGAGCATTCATTTTCATAGTGCTTTGCATGATCGTAAGATAGCTAGCATGATATTTTCATGGCTTGTCCATTTATTTGATATCTTTGCTACGCTAGATCATTGCACATCCTGGTACACTGCCAGAGGCATTCATATAGAGTCCTCTTGTATAGTTTTTATCGAGTTGTAATATTGAGTTGCAAGTAAATAAAAGTGTGATGATCATCATTATTAGAGCATTGTCCCAGCGAGGAAAGGATGATGGAGACCACGATTCCACTGCAAGTCGGGATGAGACTCCGGACGAAAAATAATTAAAAAAAAGAGGCCAAAAAGAGCTCACCAAAAAAGGAAAAAATGAAAAAATGAAAAAAAATTGAGAGAAAAAGAGAGAAGGGGCAATGTTACTATCCTTTTACCACACTTGTGCTTTAGAGTAGCACCATGTTCTTCATATAGAGAGTATCCAGAGTTGTCACTTTCATATACTTGTGGGAATTTTTCATTATAGAACTTGGCTTGTATATTCCGATGATGGGCTTCCTCAAATGCTCCAGGTCTTCATGAGCAAGCAAGTTGGATGCACACCCACTTAGTTTTACTAGTGAGCTTTCATTTCGATGCACACCCACTTAGTTTTAGTAGTGAGCTTTCATACACTTATAGCTCTAGTGCATCCGTTGCATGGCAATCCCTACTCCTTGCATCGATATCGATTGAAAGGCGTCTCCATGGCCTCACAATCCGCCGAGTTGATGCGATCCTTCCTTCCTTTTGACTTCCCCTATTGATCTCTACCACCGTATTCTATTCCACCCATAGTGCTATGTCCATGGCTCACGCTCATGTATTGAGTGGAGTTGAAAATGCTGAAGCGCGTGAAAAAGTATGATCCAATTGCTTGGTTTGGCACCGGTGTACTCTTGATTTGATCTATCCATGCAGGGAAGACTGAGCGTGTCATGCTTACCACAACTAAGTGTATAGAGGTTGTTTCCTTTAGCTTCATCATTATGAAAGGCAATGACGAATGTGCATGTTTTGTATTATTGTTTCAATATCAAATGATAGACTATTGCCTTGAATCACTCATATTTTAATATTCATGCCATGATTAGACTATTTGATCAAGATTATGTTAGGTAGCATTCCACATAAAAAATTATCTTTTTATCATTTACCTACTAGAGGACGAGCAGGAATTAAGCTTGGGGATGTTGATACATCTCCGTCGTATCTATAATTTTTGATTGTTTCATGCCAATATTGTACAACTTTCACATACTTTTGGCAAAATTTAATATTATTTTTTGAGACTAACATATTGATCCAGTGCCCAGTGCCAGTTCCTGTTTGTTGCATGATTTTTGTTTCGCAGAAAATCGATATCAAACAAAGTCCAAACACGATAAAATTTTACGGATATTTATTTTGGAATATATGTTTTTTTTTTGGAAGAAGAATCAACACAAGACGGTGCCCGAGGTGGCCACAAGGCAACAGGGCGCTGCCAGGGGGTGGCCGCACCGTGTTGCCTTGTGAATCCCTCGTAAGTCGATTGGAGCCCTTCTTTCTCTGCAAGAAAGATAATATCTGGATCAAAATCCCCTCAAAATTTCAGCCCAATCGGAGTTACGGATCTCCGTGAATATAAGAAACGGTGAAGGGCCAGAAAAGGGGGATGTGAATAAGAAGAGAAACAGAGAGAGAGATCTAATCTCGGAGGGGCTGCTGCCCTCCGGGAGCCATGGCGGCCATGGACCAGAGGGGTAACTCTCCTCCCATCCAGGGGGGAGGCCAAGCAAGAAGAAGAAGGAGGAGGGGGGCTCTCTCCCCCTCTCTTCCGGTGGCGCCAGAGCGCCGCTGGGGGAACCATCGTGACGACGATCTGCACCAACAACTTCGCCGCCGTCATCGCCAACTCTCTCCCCCTCTATGCAGTGGTGTAACCTCTCTATTCCCGGTGTAATTCTCTACTTGAACATGGTGCTTAATGCTACATATTATTATCCAATGATGTGTTGCCATCCTATGATGTTTCAGTAGATTTGTTTTGTCCTACAGGTTAATTGTGGTATGGTGTGATTGATCTGAGTTGTATGTTAAATTGGTGCTGTCCTACGGTGCCCTCCGTGTCGTGCAAGCATGTGGGATTACCGCTGTAGGGTTTTGCAATACGTTCATGATTCGCTTATAGTGGGTTGCGAGAGTGACAGAAGCTTAAACCCGAGTAAGGGGGTTGTTGCGTATGGGTGTAAAGAGGACTTGTTACTTAATTCTATGGTTGGGTTTCACCTTAATGATCTTTAGTATTTGCGGATGCTTGCTAGAGTTCCAATCATAAGTGCACATGATGCAAGTATGGAAAGTGTGTTAGCGTATGCCTCTCCCTCATTGCATATGATAAGTATCTATCGTGTTAAATTCAATGCCTATGGACAATCTTTCTTCTTGTTCTGCAAAAGCTTTATACTAAACAGATAACTTTTATTATCTTGCAAAGTAATCCTAGCTTTATTATCTTGCTAAGTACTTCTACTTTTATTCTTGCAAACTTATCCTTACACCTACAAAGTAGTTTTATTCTTGTTCTGGGTAAAGCGAATGTTAAGTGTGCGTAGAGTTGTATCGGTGGTCGATAGAACTTGAAGGGAATATTAATTCTACCTTTAGCTCCTCGTTGGGTTTGACACTCTTACTTATATAGAAAGGCTACAATTGATACCCTATACTTGTGGGTTATCAATGCCCCCCTCTCTCTTTCTCTCACGCACACGCACACACCCTCTTCCTCCCTTTCGGACACTCCTCTCTCTCCGACACACACACACAGTCTTTCGACCACGCATATGCCCCTCTCTATTTAGGTCTCACTGCCACCTCCACCCCCCGTCTTTGTGACACAAATATTCTCTCTATATCTATCTGTCTCTCGCAATAATACATGGATAGTCTAAATTGAAATCAAGCAAAGGACCACACTTCTCTTGATTCTCTCTTGGAAAAATGAGCTCCAATTACAAAAAGCGAATCCACTCTCAAACAGAATATATGAACATAGGGTGAAATCTTCCACACAAATGTTTGTTGCGTGCATGCATGTCAATGATATGGATGTAGTACTACTCATACATCCACACTGACCCAATTCACACAAATTACATTAAACCCTTCTCAAAATATGGTGTACATGTGATGTTTATTGTACTGCTCCTACTAGCCAGCCCCCGCCATGTTCCAACATATTGTGCTAATTGAGATTCTATTTTTCTCGGTCAGACCATGTCTAACCATGAAAATGTCAACCCCCTCACCCATTGGTACTATAGCTCAAATCTCCCATACATACACAACACCCATCGGAGCACGCAGCCGTTGCCGAAGTGGACGGAGCCGCGGCCTGGGAAGACGATGGAGTCTCCGACCTCACCGAGGTGGAGCACACCCTCGACGGCCGCGAGTAGTACGCCCTCACTGGCAACTTGCCCACGCGGAGGACAATGTGATCCAGCGGCTCACCCTCGTCGGCCACGAGGGGGAGTGCGTGCTCCAGCAGCACGCCCTGGTTGGTCACGAGGCGGTTCATCGCGTCCTTGCCGCTCACAAGGTGGACGAGCGCATTCTCCAACAGCGTGCCCACGAGCATCGCATCCTCGCCGTGCTCGACGTGGATGAGTGCATGCTTTGGCAGCACACCCACGAACATCGCATCCTTGCCGCCCTCGATGTGGACGAGCGCGTGCTCCGGCAGCCCGCCTGCTAACATCGCATCCTCGCCGCCCTCGACGTGGACGAGCGCGTGCTTTGGCAGCACACCCGCGAACATCGCATCCTTGCCGCTCAGGCGCATGAGCATGTTCTCCAAAGCATGGCCGTGAGCATGGCATTCTCGCCGCTCACGAGGTGGATGAGCGCGTGCTCCAGACAGTACCCCAGGAGTTGAGACGTGAGCACCGCACCCCTGGCGACGAGGAGTACTGCATGGTGGCCATCGCGGTTCAGGAAAATCCCGTGACTCCGCCGCGCCCTGGAGGAGCGCGAGCTCCAGTGGGCGCTCGAGGAGTCCCGCGCCGATATGCAGGTGGCGGCCAACGTTCAAGATTATCCTTTGAGCTCTCCTCCTCCTACGACGATGCCTCCACCGCGCCCATCCTACGTCCTCTGCCTCGGCTCCGGCGGACCTTTGGAGTTTAGTTGTATGGAACATGAATATTTGGATTAATCATACGTCTACTTAAAAATAATGTAATTTCTAACAAAATGTGAAGGATTGCGACTAATGCAAAAAACAACCTATGACTAACAGGCATGAATAGATGATGTGGCAGCATTGCACGCTGGAGAGTAACGCAATATATTGCAATTTATGGATTGCATGCATGCCTAGCTTATGTGGCATGGTTGCATGGCTAGGAAATAAAATAGATAACACGTTGTATAGATATTTAGGAATAGAAGATACTCTCCACATGCACAGTTGCTCTAGAGCATGTAAAAATCTTTTGAGTGCACTCAAATTTTTTTCCAGAGGCTTAGGTGCACCGGATACCGTGCCACATTACAAAATATTAGAAAAAATAAGAAACAAATCTTGAGTTTGCCACGAGTTTGGTGCAGTGGTAGCACCACAAGGGTGGAGTGCAGCAGATACATTCCCCTCTTGTCGCACGCGGCAGAGAGGCGGTGGAGCCGTGAGGAGTGAGGCGCACATCAGGGGACGTGGTGTCGTGGGTTCGAGCGGCGTCGTGGGAATCACGTGTTGCAGTGGTGGAAACATGATGGTCACTGTAGTTCAGCGTCCATGGACAAGCTGTCATGTCGTGTGGCACATGCATTGCATACTGAGGGCCTGTTCTGATCTCCTCCCACTTCAAACTTCTGAAAATCTTGGCCCGAAGCCAGCCCGAACGCAATAGCTTCACGAAGCTGAAATCCAGGAAGCCACGATGGGCTGTAGTGCAATTTCCTGAAGCTACCGATTCCCAGCTCCACATTTTTGTGAATCTGAAGCTATTGTTATTTACGGCAGTATGCCACCACCAGAAAAAACGATTGGTCACCTCCTCCCCCGTCGAACCTGCAAACAGAACCGTTCGCTCACATCTCCCATCTCCCTCGTCTCTCCCCCACACCCTCACGGCCGCCGTTTCTCGCCGCCGCGCCCGGCTGCCCACATCGCCGGCCAAATCCTCGCCTCTACCTACAGATCCGGCCGTCCCAGCTTGTTTCCCGCTGGATCCAATCCTCGGCGGTGTGAATCACGTGGGGTGCCAGGAGCTGCCACCCCATGGCTTTGAGGTGCTAGCCCGACGCCATTGACGTTCGGAGGAGCTAGACCCGACCCTCCGAGCCAGGAGCAGCACCAGGACCACCTGGGAGCAGTTTGGCCCGAACTGGGCTCTTTCCAGCCGGCCCAAGGTGGCAGCAAGCAGACCTTGAGGGCCCCAGCTGGGCTGCCAGGTCATCTAGGCGCTGGGGGAAGCTATAGCTGCTGCAGAACGTTTCCAGATCGCCAGCTGAAGCAAGAAGCGACACAAGAAGCTAGATATGAGAAGTTTTGGAGAAGTTAGATGGTTTCAGAATAGGCCCTGGTCATTGCAAGGAGTAGGAGAGAAAACTAGGCGGATAAATACTTCATTATATTCAAGCAGACCTTTGCTACTACACTTGTTCCAAAGACATGCACACCAGTGAAATAGTTCATCTATCCATATATATAGAGAGGATTTTTTTATGAATAAGAGAGGAAATAGTTCATCGCTACAAGCTCTTTCGACCTTGCAGCTATCTCGAAACTCACACAGGCATCGAGGGCTGCATATTTTATCCGCTCGTAGGTTAAGGGATAAATCTCCCATCCAGACGACCTTAATTCCAGCGTCTCGTCAGCCTTCTCAAGCTTTGTTCCAAGTACATAATTTGCTACGTCGAATAGGGATGGTGTTGTTTTCTTACAACCCTCTACAGGAATTTTGGATTGTAGGTCGGCGGTGTTTTTCACATCAAGGTTGTACGGCGCCAACTTTTTTTTGTCCCCATCGATGGCTGCTCCACAGAAGAATATGTCCTCCCAAGACATGAAATCGTGGACCTGGTATGGAGGGCGCGTGCATGATGTGATACACCAAAACTTCATCTTTGAGGCACAGCTGAAGGACGGCGGCGCGTTGAATCTTCCCACTGACATGCTCGATATACTCTGTGTCGAGACCGACGATCTTCATCTCCACATTTCTGAGGGAGTTGGATACATTGTTGATCCACTCCCAAACAACCTTTGCGTGCTCAGTGACAGTGGCGGCTATCCTCAATGATCCTTCATTGAGCACATGTTTGACGCTAAAAACCTGCATTGGGATCTCTTTCTCCATTTGGAACCGCCGGACCGGAGGGCTATGGTTTGGAGTATTAGGATTAGGTGGCTAAACTGAGTGGAAGAAGTTGATTATTTAAAGGGGTTTCGGAGGTATGTGAAGAGGTTAAAATAGTGTGAATCCAGTGGGGTTTGAATGCAAATGAAGGAGAGATGAAGAAACCGAGGAAAATCGGTTCCCGATGGAGAATTAATGGGAGAAGTGGCATGCAGGCAGTTGATTAGATGACTAGGTAGACCGACCTACAAAACAAAAAGCCTATGCGGGTAGCGTACTGATTATTATTCAACAGTAGGAGTGGTACTCCCCTAAAAAAAGGAGTTGTACATGTCCGTGTACGTGCCCATGCTTCTATCGCTACATGTGCCACTGGCTAATTGAAGTCACTCTTTCAAATCACCGTGGCAAAACATTTTATGATTCCTTTCTATTTCTGCACCCCCTCCTAACAGGTGGGACCTATGCAAAACCCACATGGGTGGACGAACAGATATACGAACATATCCATCTCTTTGCACAAAAATGTCACCTCAAAAAAAATGTGTCGTAGCTGGTTCGGATGGATATTGGCGCGTGCGTGCGGGACACAACTTTTGCGTTTGAATATCTGCAGAGCTAACCATTTTGTATTTCAGTTCTTTCCCATACTGTAGTGGTACTCCACGTACACGTATCGGTTTGGCATTTCCCGTTACACTTTGCTCTAATTCCTGAGACATTTTTTTGGGGGGACAATAGACAGCTCATGTGTGTTATCAGAGAACATGGCACAGAGTTCGAGATCCCAAGCCTTCTTCTGGTAGTTTCTCGACGATGTTGCGTGTGTGCTATGTGTATAACCTTTTCTGGTTAAGGAATATGCGGTTATGCTCAAAAAAGGAAAAGGCCTTCTTCGCGCTTCCACATGCATGAGAATTTTGATCTGCTCGCAATATGGATGCTAGCTGGAGGATGAAGTGAACCCAGAGGCATGCTAGCACGACCTCTTTCCGATATACTATTGTAGTACTATGTTACTACTACTAGTAGTACAGGTGTAGTACTTGTTGGTCAAAATATTATTCATCCGGTCCTCACAGTGAAGTGACAAGACCCTGCGCCCGAGGTGACACTAGTCCAGGCGGCGTGTTCGGGTTACCAAAGTCAGCCTCACCCTGTGTAGTGACTGTCATCGCCGCTGTACAGCATGCCTCGCCTCGTCTCCTTCTCCCCTAGCACCACTCCATCTCCATCTCCATCTCACCGGAGATTCTGAGGTCACTCTTCTTCATCTCATAGTACCCCTGCATACCCTCGCCTTGCTCGCCTCCCCCAGTACCACTATTCTACTTGCTAGCCACTCCAACACCGAGAGCCTTCTCCCCCATAAATCAAGCCCGAAAAAACCCCACCTTCTAAACTCCACCATGGCCGAACCCGAACCGCGCAACATCCGTATGAGTCGCGGCTGTGGCGATCTCCCCAGGGACATCCTCGACCTCTGTTGTTCGCGTATGGATATGTTTAGCGCCGTGTGGCTGGCTGCATGCTCGATGGACCTGCACGCGACCATCGTCGAAGCGAGGCCTGAGCTTTTCAAGGCACCTTGCATGCTGCTATCTGCTCTTGCGGGATGCCATGTTCATCACCGCTGTGACCATGATAAGAAGGCGCACATCATGCCTCGCGACTTCGATCCGACCACCATCACCCAAAACTTCTTGTCAGGTATGTACTGGGTTGGCATGAACTCCCACTGGATGGCTGCCGTCGAAGAATACCGGAGGAAGTGGGTGCTCCTGAACGTCCACACCTCCCATGAGATTATCCTTCCTCCCATGGAGCATATAGGGATTTACCGTCGCGGCCCATATCCTGTAGATTACCACGTCAGCTGGGCGGATCTTGTTTTGCTGAAGGTTGTAATCTGCCAAGTGCCCACGACATCTAGGAATTACACAGACTTCAAGCTAATTGCCTTGTTCGACCACGGAGTCGCCTATCTTTGCGGCGGTGCCAACTGTAGGTGGACACTACTCCCCTCAAAGGGCTGCATCGATGGTGATCCACAGTTCTATGATGCTATTGAACACAATGGCATCATCTACTCGATCGATAATGTAAATGGCACCACATATTGCTGGGATACCTCGTGTAAGTTGTTTTCGTCTGATATTAATGATAACACCATGACATTGTTTGAACTTTTGTGATGATTGGCATATCCGTGTTACAGCAGAATTTGAGTAGAACTATGGCAATGTATTAGGGACACCGTAAATCAGGAAATAAAATATGGAAATTTGGAAGTCCAAATGGTAATATCTATATTTCGAAGTAGTTAAATCATGTGATTGTGACCATGTCTATACAGCCAATTTGTACCCTTGAATAATCAAACGGTTAGGAAGATATGAATATTCTCCTAACTTTATAGTAATCTTTATACTACTAAATATGAGTGTGTATTAATAGCCATGTTAGTTTCCTCATTTTCATGATGTAGAAACATGCATAACACTATTAATTGGTTTCATCTAACCATACATTAGTAGGGAAGTAAAAGTGCATACGGAAAACTCTATATTTGGAAGTAGTGAAATCTTGTCATGCTTACCATGTCTACATACCTATATTCACCCTTCAGCAATCAATGGCTAGAATAATATCCTCACAAGAATTTTCCACATAGAACATGAGTATATAACAATGAATGGTGTGTTAGTTTCCTCTAAAGAATTTATTTGTGAGGACAGTACATGACTACATAACATGCATGGCATGGTAGTTTCCTGTGAAGAATCGAGTGCGAGATAACATGAGTATAACCATGCATGGCACTGCTATATTTTCGACCCCAGTATACATTTCTCTATATTTTCCTCTCAGTTCCAATAGGGACAAATCAATGTTGTTTCTTACATTATCCTACTCATACTCTAAACAATGCTGATCTTACATTAACAATGCATGTCCTTTTTATCTCCTTTTTGATATGATGCAGTGTCCCTACAGTTACTGCCCTTTGTAATCACACCACCTTTGCCAAAAACAGGGAAGCACAACTGGTTCCTCGCTCGATCAGACGACGGCAAAAGACTGATGATCATTCGCATGCATCAGCCACCAAAACACTGTGTACAAGCAGCGTCAAATACATGAGTATCCGGAGAATGGTTGTTACGTCTATGAACATGATACCAGTTTGTTGGGGCCTTTAGGATTTTTGAGTTGGAGGCGGGTAAACAGCCTTGGATTCACACTCTCTGTTTCTCGAACTTAATTATCCGATTAAGCAGGAGATCACCCTTGGCAAGGATCCTGATGGCAGAGAGGCTCTGTTAGCTAGGGAAAACTGTGTGTACACGGCGAACCCTAGGACTTTGGGATCACACGCCCCTGATTGTCAATGATACAGCATGTAGCCAAAAGAAGGTGTGAATGAGAAAGGCATCTTGATTAACTTTGATCCTTGGATGTCTCAAGTCCGAAAGGCAGTTATGTGGTTCAAGCCTTGAGGTTGGTAGGTAATGGGGTTGTTGCGTCGAAAGGGTGGAGTCCTGGTGTCTCTGAATCACTGGTGGCTGAAGGGGAGCTGGAAATTATTATGGCGCTGGATCATTCCTCTTTGAGTGACTTGTTGTCTTTGCTGCTTGTTCTGGATGGGTGATGTTCTCTTTTGTTATGCGGACTCCTTGTAATTTGGTCATCCTCGTCTATGTCACTCTTACTATGTACTAGTTCGCCCTGTTTTAGAACTTTGTGATTTGTGTTTGGATCACGAGAGTCTGAGTGCTGCAGATGGGTGTGTTTTGGTGGTTTAGCACGACTTATGAACTTTCATGTCTCACTGTTTATGACAATAGTAGTCACTAGTCAGTGTTTGCATGTTGTATATATCGTTGTTTCGAACTATTTTTTGTTTCGAACTGCTGATGGGCTAAATGAGGGCATAACATTCTCCAGTGTTCAGTGTATATATCCTTTTTTTCAAGTTATAATTTGAGCTCAGTGACTTTTCAATGATGTACACTTTTTTTGGCCATGTGAGGTGTCGTTGAATATGGGCCGAGTAGTAACGCAATGCCAAACATGCCAATTATGAACTCTGAGGCCGGGCGCTAAAAAAAGAACTCTTAGGATGACATGTGGGCGCCACAGTGATTTTGTGTGCGCTTGCGCGGCAAGAGCGTACTAGCAGGCGTTCGAAATTCATGCTAGCTTTTCATCCCGAATCTCCTGCCCCTCCCCATCTCTGGAATCTCGATTCCTACTCCAGTTCCCCCAAATCCCCCTCCTCTAGTCCATGTACTCAAGCGCACTACCATGTCGCCGGTCAATGGGGATCGCCGAGCCAGAGATCCTGAGGTCCGTCCTGCCTTCGGGCGCTATGTGTTGTCGCTCAACAGTGGCATGGCGGTGCTTGACGACCAGTTTGCTGACAAAGTGCTGATGGTATCCATCAACGGCGGCCTCTCGTCTCGCCGGACGACCTTGTCAAAGCTCTTGGCATTGCACATGACATCCAAATAAGTGACTTGCTTGTGGAAGTCAGTCCACCACCGGCTGATTTCTTCGTTAGGTTCCGGACAACATTCGACTGCAGTCGTGTGTTCGAATCTTCCCGGCGATTGCTCTGCGATGGCGCGCTGGTGAGCTTCAATTAGTGGCACCCAAGATGGGACTTGGTGCCCTCTGAACTTGAGTTTTTAACAAAGCTTACCTTCCACGGCATGCCTCGACGGGCTTGGAATAGCGAGTCCATGAATGAGCTTATCAATGACCTAGGAGGTGAGCTCTTAAGTATGTTTGTTCCTTCAGACAGCTGGGCTCTGACGGTTATGGCATGGATGAAGAAGCTGTCCAACATACCGAAGGTGATTGATGTTGAGATACAGGTGCAGGAACCGGGGTTGTACTCTTCGTCGCCACTAAGGCCACCGCGGACCATGTTAGGTATGTACCTGTATCGAGTCTTCGTGCATGTCGAAGAAGTGGTCAATCCATCAATCAAAGTCCTGCTGCGGCCGCTGGTGCCGGGGTCCGTCGACGACGTCCATTGCAGGAGTCAACGTTAGAATTTCCCCGTGTTGCTCAGAATGATGGATGGCACAGAGCCTACTCCAGCGCGCGGCGGAGGCCACTGCTTTTTTGGGAGAAGAGGCTGGGCTGGCTGCCTGGATGTGCTCTAATTTGAGGTAACAACTGAATCTTCTCAGATACTACTTATATCCGAGCTATAGGTGTGAAGCTCTGATGTGCCAATACATTTGATTATGACCTCTTCTATTTTTGTACCTAATTTTTTTAAATGGGTGTACGTCAACTTAATGTGCTAGCAGAACTCATTGTGTTGTCTGTCTATTGTCTTTGCACAGCATTCAAGATATTTCCACGTCATTGATCAAGACGATGAACGGTGATGTACGATTTTGTTGGTTTCAAGATAGCCCTACCCGTAGCGATCCACTGCTTCGACCCCTATTGTGCCGCCCGCGTGAAATTTTTGTATGCAAGCTCAATGTGCTATGATGTTGTATATGATTATGTCAACTATATAAGTCTGTACCAAGCATCAGCAATGCATATGGCTGAAAGATGTATGCACGAGCATCGACCTATCGGTTTCTCTCTCTCTCTCTCTCTCTCTCTCTCTCTCTCTCGCTAATAAGTGCACTACAAAAAACACACTTCCGTGATGATACGTGTTTGTCACAGTAGGTCACGTTTTCTGTCATGCATGTACATCCGTGAAGATTTTATGACAGAATCAAGATAGTCATACCTGTGCTGTCGTAGAAGTGTTCCATGACAATACTCAAATTATCATCACAGAAGTGTCCACTTCCATGACGATAAAGGACGCATCATGGAAGTATTTTCATCAAGGGTAACTGACACGTGGCATCCACTGTAACGGGTCGCTGTTAAGCTATCAGGTTCGGGTTTGGATCCGATAACCCGTTAACAACTCGGACAATTGGGGATTTTCCATGTGTAAAATTCTCATTGGCCAAAGGAACCACGTGTTAGCTCGGTATCGCGGCAGATGTCATTCATCCAATGGACGAGACGCGCCTATGAAAATGTGACACGTGGCATGGCCCAACAGTGGCCCATTTAGTTTAAAAAGGCCGGCACATTTGACTTGGTCAAAAGTTAGTGGGCCGGCCCATGGAAAGCCTGTTAACGGCATGTTCGCATATAGCCCATTTACGGCTCGGTAACTCACGACCCGTTATGGCCTTTCCGAATTCGGCCCAGTAGCGTCATGTGGGCTGTCAATATAATTCCAGCCCGTTGTCACTTTCGGCCCATGTATGGCCCATGACGTCTTTCAGCCCATATGAAGCCTTTTCGTAACTCTGGGCCCTTTAACGGCCCGTGATGCTTTTGGCCCATAATGAACAGTGAATTGCTTTATACCCATTAACGGCCCATGATTCAGTTGGGCCGTTTCCAGCCCATGTTAACTTTTGTCCTTCTAAGCGCCCATATATTCTTGGGCTCATTTTCGGCCCTTGATTACTTACCGTCTGTTACTGGTCTGTTCCGCTAATGGGCCAAATTCAGCCCGTGGATAATGTCGGCCCTTTTGTGGCCCGTTAACCCATTGGGCCGTTTTCATCCCATCATGTATTCTGGCCCATTAACGACCCATTATGCCTGTCGATAGAATTAAGCCTGTGATACATACCGGCCTGTTAACGGCCCGTTATGGTCTGGCCCATAAAGGGACGATTCCGATTTTGGCCTGTTTACGGCCCATATTGCGGTCTGTTATTGGTCCATGAATAGTACGGCCCATGTGTGGCCCATGGAACCTACGGCCCGTAGGAGGCCCGTGGATCCTACGGCCCGTAGGAGGCCAATGGTCACTACAGCAGGTAGCAGGCCCATGGTTACAATGGTCCGTATGTGGCCCATGGTTATTGTGGCCACTAGCAAACCACGGAAAAAGAACCGCAGTGACTACAAGCAAACAAATAAACAAGACAATATGGAAATAAATAAGCAAGCAACTAACGCTAGGCTATTACGGCTATTACACATACTACATCCACTGGGCATCAAAGTTCGCCACCAGTGCAAATAAAGGGAATAACAAAGTAGCATATTACATACACTGGGCATCTAACTTGGCCACCAGTGCAAATAAACATGGCAACAAAACAAGTCCAGAACTGAAACAACTTCAGAAGAGCTCAAGAAACGTTATCTTGGGTATCCACCATGCTGGCAATAAGCTTAGAAAGCTTATTAGCTTTCTCTTGTTTGGCGCTAAAATCCTCCAATGCTTGCTGTTGAACCAGAAAGTATGCATCTGAATTCTCCAGGGACTTCCTCAGTCCTTCAGATTCTTGTCGCAGCACAACTGATCGATGTTTTTTAGCTTATAGTTGACACTCAAGAAACCGAACTGATTCAGATAGCGACTTTGAAGAGCTTGTGCCAGCGGTAGTGGCCAGTAACTGGAACACTACATCAAGACAGGACTTTGGGGTTGTCTCACTGTCTTCAAGATAGTTTTCCTTATCTGTTTTATCAGATTTGTTGGAGACCAACAAGGCTGTCTCACTATCTTGAACCTTATCTGCATTACTTCCTTTACCATTGCTTAATGGGGTACTCTTCTCCAATATTCTGTCAGCATTCTAAAAGAAGAAACAAGAAGACACATAACAGGTTTAGCATGTAGTATATGAAACTCATTTTGGTGAACTAGTTCAGTAGGAAGGTGGACAGGATTAAACTAACAAGTCTTCTATTGCAAAGTAGCACATTATAAATGCATCAAACAAACATATATCTATGTTCTATGGTCACTGCATTGTCTTGCCAAATCAAAATAGAGACACAGTTCAAATCATATCAGTTCAAAAAAAAAGCAGCATTGAAAGAATATAAGTGTGGGAAACTACACTGCACCACATGATTTCAGATGGGTATCACGGGTATACATGTACGATTAACAACACTATTGGCTCTATTTTGATGCTAATAATGTGCATGATATGAGAAGACAATTGTCTACACAATTGAAATTGAAATCAACATAGAGCAATTTAGAAGAGCAAACCAGTTAAAGAAACATGTTTAAACATACCTGTTGTGCCATTGGAGTTTTGATTGGATCCTTCAATTTAAAAATTAGTTGGTATGAGTAAATACAGTGATACAAGAACAAAGCAGTATGCACCATAGCTATGGAATCTTACCTGAGAACAGTTGTTCTTCAGGTTTAAGCACTTGTTCTACAAGAAGAGAGTACAGTAACACGCAGGCATATAGTACTTCAAAATGAAATATGATCTCATAGACCCTACCAGATTCTTGGGTCTGGACCAATACAGAACAAGGCGTTCCCATTCATCGTCTCGTAAATGTGTCTCCGGAGAAACTAAGGGAATTTGATGAGTTTCCTTTCCAGTGAAGTACGTTTTCTTCAGGTAATTCCGATACTGCCGCAAAGCATTCTTAAAGATAGCATAGGTATTAGCACAGGTTACCTCATCCTGAGTTTCCAAATCAGTCATTCTCTATAGAGAAAAATGGGAATGTTTGCTGTGTTATAACCAGCAGGGAGGTAGAAAGTATGGGACAAAGCAAAGTAATTGCCATGAATAACATTACTTACACATAACTCTTGGAGGAACACTGCAACTGGCTTTTTCCTTCATCTTCAGTATAATATTTCCATGATGGGAAGATACGCACATAGGATTTAGCAACATCAAATGCGATAGACGCTAAACTATGGATGACTGGTTGTGCTTCGTCCACAGGAATAGGTGTACTAACTGGTGGAGTTGGGGTTCGTCGTGGTAGTCCTGGCGCTTTGGGCACTGGAGCTGCCTTACTAACTGCTCTTGTTTGGGAGCTCTGTAGTGGAGATGGTGCTGTGTCAACTGGAACTGGGTTACTATTTGCTGGGGTTGGGGTTATATTGGGTGAAACTGGTTCTCTGTCCATCGGAGTAGGGTTACAATCTGCGAGAGTCTGGGTTATGTGTGGTAGGGCGGGTTCTTGTGCACGTACAACCGGGGTGCTATCTCCATCGACAGGTAGCAGTGTTCTATCTGAAGACCATGTTTTTACTCCGCTAGATGCTGCCATCATCCCCTCCAATTCAAATGGCTGATAAACAAGAAAAGTAGTTGAATGTAAAGACTTTGTATGAGAGATAGATGCAATAGATAGTGCGGAAAAAAGAGGGCATGAAATAGTTCACATATATGTTGTTTAACTAAACAGGATACCATGACATAATTTCACATATATGATGTCTATCTAAACAGGATAGCATGACATAATTTAAAGATATGATGAGTAACTAAAAAGGATGACATGAGATAATGATATGATGTCTTTAGTAAACAGGTTCGCATGACATAATTCACATACATGTTATCTAAGTAAACAGGATGGCATGATATAATTCACATATGTGATTTATATACTAAGCAGATGGCATTCGCATATATGATGTCTAAACTAAGCAGATGGTGTTGAATATTTTGTATATGATGTCTAGACTATGCAATGCAAGACACCATATGCATGATACGAGCAGTATAACCCTTCCAAGTTAGAGCATACACCTCGGGGGGAGGGAGGGAATAGGACTGGTCATCTGTCTCTGAATCCTCCTCTGAGTAGCTATCTGGACCCAGCAAGAGATTTGCTTCGACAGGTAGCACTGTCTACTCTGAAGACCTTGTTTTCACTCAAGATTTTTTCATCACCCACTCAAATGGCTGATTCATAGGAAGAGTAGTTGAATGTACAAACATTGTCGACAAATGGAAATGTAATGAAAAAAAGAATGGCAAGATATAATTCAAATATATGATGCCTGGCTAAACAGGATGGCATTGCATATTTCAAATATATTATGGCTGGCAAAAAAAGATGGCATTGCATAATTCACATATATGATATAGAAACTAAACAGGTGGCATTACAGAACATGTCTAAACTAAGCAGATGACATATATGATGTCGAAAGCAAGCAATGCAAGGCACCATATGCATGATATGACAAACATCATCATGCCAAGTCAAAGCAAACACCTCGGGGGTAAATAGGAGTGGTCAGCTCCCTCTGAATCCACCTCTGAACAGCTATCTTCCTCTGGATTACAATTTGGAGGAGGCGGGGTGGGGTTGCCATTGCACTCACCATGGAGCGATGTCTCCATGACATTGTATTGCCGTGCAAGACTCTTCTCTTTTTCTCTACATGTTCAGCATGACTGTGTACAATAACTGACATGCATACGAAAAAAATATAGTGAGATTACGTCAGGAAAGCATGTAGAAATCTAGAGTGATGGTAACAACCAGTGGATAGATCCAAAAATAATGATAGCTTAATTTAATAAAAAGACAGATGATGGCTGCTTTACTGTTTGTTTCCCACCCAAGATGAGAGACATAGTAGATACCCTAGATGAACTAGATAGTAGATAGAGATACTATTCATTGCTACCTCGATATGTGCCCCGCAAGCATTTTAAAACTCAAGTTTGAACATTAATTTGGACCTGACTTGGAGTCTGAGAGATGAATAGGATGATAAACTAGCAGGTAATATTAAGCAATGCATAAAGTAAGCAAAAAAAAAGAGTGTGACCTCTCTTGTGGACCCATGTACTCCTCAGGTTCATCTACCGAGCCGATGATGGTGATGCAGTTGCAGTGGCTGCCGGTGGCAGGGAAGGAGATCTGAGGCGGTGAAAGACGGTAAGGAGTCCTGATGTCTGGTATGGTGGACGCTTCTGTTGACGGAGCAGCTCAGGTGAGATGGACTGCGGCGCGGCAGGAGCAGGACTGTAACATCCCCATGTATTAAGCTACAGTGATCACCCTTTTGATAATGCCAAGTCACCATGATTAACAATGCTTGATCATCATTTGATTCATATCTCATTTCAAATTCCAACACAAATTAAAAATTCAAATATGAAGTAAAAATAAAAGTTGTTCAACTTTGAAAACTAAATAGTTCATAATTTTGGAAATATTCCATTATAAATAATGTTCAGGAAAACAGCATCATCTAAATTCCCTAGATGACTCTAACATCCAAAAACAGTACCAAAACAGTAGCATTTAATCCATTTCATTTAATCCAAAAATCAAATGAAATCAAATTGCCTCCAAACCTTTTTCTGGCAGTGATATATGTTGTCTAGTATTTAATTGGACAAGACTCATATTTTACAAAAGTGAATTAGTGCTAAAAGAATTACAAAATAGAAACAAAAACAAAAAACATAAAAAAGAAAAAAAAAAGAAAAAGGGAAGGGCCTACTGTGCACTTGGGCTTCCAGTGCACAGTGCACAACCCAGCCCAGTCGGCTCCTCCTTCAACCTCCGTCGCGCTGTCGCCGCGCGCACGCTCCCGTAGCCTGGCCCCCTCCCTCTTGCCGCTCGACAACGCACTCCCGCATCGCCGTGGAGGATAAGGGCGCAGCCCCGCTCCCCTTGGCTCCTCCCTCGCCTCACTCTCTCCCTCTCTCCCTCTCTGCCACCTCTCCCGAGCGCCGCCATGGCCTCGCCGTCGTGAAGCACGCGGCCACCGTGCTCCCCACGCCACCGCGATGTGTCCACGAGCTCCGTCGGCCACCGCTACTTCGCCTACACCTTCAGATTGATGCCGGGGAGCATCGACGCCGCCGCCAGCTTCCCCTTCTTCCGCAGATCGCGAACGTGCTCAGGACCTCACGGCGATGCCGTCCGTGTCCTCAAAACCCCACGCCGTGCCCCGTAGCCACGTTCCCGAACACGACCGAATTCCGACCGCCGCGCGCGAGCTCACCGTCGTCGCTGTGGTTCGTCTCCGGCCACTTCAGCGCCACTGTTCGACGCGGGCGAGTCCCAGCCTTCGAACGAGCCATCCCGCGCAGCAAACGGCCGCCCGTAGTGGTTTTCCGGCCAACTCCGGCGCGGATCCACCACGCGGATGGTCGCCGGTGCAATTCCGGCGACGTCGCCTGACCTGTCCGCCGACGTGGCCTTCCCTGGGCCACTGACAGTGGGCCGAGTGGGTCCAGTTGACTGGGTTGACCCAGTCAACTGTGCTGACTGGGCAGCCCAGCCACTGACATGCGGGCCCCGCAATAATTTAAACATTTTATAATTAATAAAAATGCTAATTAATCTGTTAATTAATCTTTTAAGTTAATCTGTCACTGACAGTGGGGCCCACTAGCTAAATAAATTAGTTAGTTAAAAATAACCCCCTGTTAAATAGTTCTGTGTATGACATGTGGGACCCACTGGTCAGGTTTGACCCTGGCCAGCTGGAATTGACCGATGACGTCACCCTGACGTCATGCTGACGTCACAGGTCACTGTTTTGGATAATTCGAATTTAATAATTAAAACAATTCCAGAAATTCAATAAAACTTTGAAAAATCATATAAAATAAACCGTAACTCGGATGAAAATAATTTATATATGTAAAATGATCAGAAAAATATGAAAAATCCGAATATGCCACCAACATACCTACCACACCCCTCTAACATGATGAACATGGAACTTTTCCCTCCGATTCAGCTGTCCGATAATCACCCGGAGCTGGGAGAACACTCCCGGATAATTTCCCGCTCCGACCAAAATACCTAACACTGCATTAGAACACCCCTAGCACAGCATGTTGACATGTCATGCATCCCTGTTGCATTGTTTGCCGTGTATTTATTGTTTCTTCCCCCCTCCGTCCCTCCCGATAGACCCCGAGACTTCCGACGACACTGCTGAGTACGACTACGTCATCGACGACCAGACCCCTTCAGCAGAGCTTCCAGGCAAGAAAAACCCCCTTGATCATCTAGATATCGCCTACTCTTTCTCTCTTATGCTTGCATTAGAATTGCTTCTGTTGTTGCTCCGATAGCTCCTATTATGATGCATAGCCTGATTTCATCTCCTGCTATTGATACCTTACCTGCTATCCTATGATGTTTAGTTAGGTATGCTATATTTCATCAGCTGGCCCTTCACCCTTGTCCGTTTGCCATGCTTGTTATCGGGCCATGATCACTCTGAGTGATGATCATGGAAATGTTACATTACTGCAATACTTTAAACTGTTAAAGTCGGGTCGGCTCCAAAAGTGCCCGCGAGATAATGAAACAAGACGGGTTGAACCCAAGGGTACCCGTGAGTGATATTGTGGCAGAACGACAGGGCAGGCAAAGACCACCTAGAAGAGAGGTGGGCCTGGTCCCTGGTCGTGGTCCGCGTGTTACCAAGTCGGAGCGACAGGAATCCTGTTCGTCTCTGCGAGTTACTAAAACACGCCTAACGGATTTGGGTATTTGATCTGAGTTGGCCACTGGCCTATACGCACTACCAACACGCGGGATAATGGTTTATGGGGCCCTCTACGTCGTACGTTTCTGCCGAAAGCTCTTCAGATGTCACAGTTCAGAGATGCGGGCTGATCGTTGGGGTGGGCTGGTTACGTCACTTGTGTATACAGTGTCGCGCCTAGGCCTCGACCAGCCACGCAATGTGTAGGAGTGCAGAGGGCAATTGGCCCAAGACCCCTTCACACTTAGGATTTAGACCAGTGTGTTGACCTCTCTGCTGAGCCTAGGTAGGACTACACCGTGTTGATTATCCGAGTCCGGGCATTACCCAACAAGTGTGTCAGGCCGGAGGTAATCGAGCATGTTGGGTAACAGTAGTGCACCCCTGCAGGGAAGTTATCTATTCGAATAGCCGTGTCCACGGTAACAGGACGCTCGAAGTTGTATCATGATCTACTACAACTATGAATGGTTACTGTGACAATGTTAAACTGATGCTACTGCTCTCGGGATCACTTTCTTGCAGGATAGTCGAGGAAGGATCTCAGGGCATTGCTAATATATACTTATTATTATATGATGTTGTGTTCTATTCTCTTATGATGCTGCAAGAATGCTTCAAGATGCTAGTCTTCGATAGGCTAGGCCTTCCCCCTTTGTTCCGGCATTTCTGCTGTTTAGTCCAAAGATATAGCCCCATTTCTTTGATACCGATGCATACTTAGTATAGTTCTGATGTAAGTCTTGCGAGTACTTTGGATGAGTACTCACGGTTGCTTTGCTACCTCTTTTTTTCCTACCCGGTTGCTGCGTTCAGACGACGGAGTCCAGGAGCAGGAGATCCCCGGAGGCACCTACTACTACGTTGAGCCCGCCGACCAGAAGTAGTTCGGAGGCCCTAGGCAGGAGGCCTTCGCCTTTTCGATCAGTGTCGCTGTTATGCTAGCCTTCTTAAGGCAAACTTGACTAACTATGTCTGTACCCAGATAATATTTGTTTGTATGACTTATGTATTCGGGTCCTCGTGACTCCTGGTTTGTAATATGAAGATTTATGTTTAAATTTGTGTCTAGAGTTGTGTTGTGATATCTTCCCGTGAGTCTCTGATCTCGATCGTGCATGTTTGCGTGTATGATTAGTGCACGGTCGAGCAGGGGCGTCACAAGGACAAACCACACAAAGTTTTCTTTGACACCTATCTGTAACTGAACTAATTCTGTAAGGGCTCTTTTGGCTTGCAGGATTCTAAAACCACAGGGATAGGACAAACACTAGAATAGGATAGGAATGCACATGGAAAACAGAGCATTTGTAAACACAGGATTTCTTTCAACTAGGGTGTTCGGTTCACAGGAATTGGAAGAGCACAGGAATGCAAAGAAACATGGCCAAATTAAAGTCAAACCACATGAAAATGTGTACAGTTAGAATGTTATTACCACTAATGCACTTAGTCTTTTTTTCATGCATAGGATTTTGATAAGTAGGTCCAGGTGGATGTTAAAATTTCTGTGTTTTTCCTTTCAAACAGACACGAAAGGAAAAAATCCTTCAGTTTTGTTTTGCTGCATTCCTTTCAACCAAATGCATGAATAATTGAATAGTAGAGTACCATAGGAAAATTTCCTATTGCTATGTTTTTCCTTCACTTTATTCCTTTGAACCAAAATAGCCCTAAGGGATCGACATGAATGTAGATTAAAAAGTGATGCGACAAGTGTACAACCTCTTTGGCATAGCCGTGTCGACCTCAGCATCATTGGGTTGGTCCCTGAAGATGTTGCGGCGGAGGTGGCTGTCGGAGCTAGGGAAGAAGATCTAAGGCATCTGTAGACGGCGTCGAGGGTACTGCTCTATTGTCATGGATGGTTCTGTCGTTGGAGCAGCTCCGGCGAGTTGTACGACGTCGAGGCTGAAGCAGTACAAGACGGTCATCGTTAATCTGAAGTGGGATTCTAATACCATCTACAATAGATGATGTAAATATATCACCAAAAAGTGCTAGATGTAAAATTTACATCACCAAAAAACACCCAACTCCAATAGATGATGTAAAAACTGTGGACTCTGAACTTAACTGTTGAAACTGAATTTTACTGTCGAAACTGACTGTTACCGTCGAAACTGAATTTTACTGTCGGAACTAAACGCACTAGCAGTAGAGAAGCACTTCACTGGTAGTTTAGGCCACTCGAGCACTAGTAGCAGAGAAGCAGTGATCTAAATCAGCAACCGCTCGATAGGGAATGCACTAGCAGATAGCAGCCGGAGTAGGAGCGTCAATGAGAGCCAGAGCAGCAACTTGTGTAGCTGCAGCAGCCCGTGTACCAACATCAGCAGTGCGAGCGAGAGCAAGAGAAGAGCAGCAGCATGAGCAAGAGCAAGAGTAGAGCAGGAGCGTGAGCGAGAGACAAAGTAGCAACAGCAGCTCCAGCTGGTATGGACGCCGCCGCTGAGGGAGCCTCGCAATGGGGGAGAGCCGCTGTGGAGGATGTCGCCGGCGGCGCCGGCGTCAAGCGAGCCTCGCCATGGCGGAGCGGGATTGAGCACCGGCGGTGCCGTGAGGTAAAGTGAAGGAGAAGATGCGATGAGTGTACAACCTCTTTGGTGGCGCCGAGTAGGCCTCAGCTTCATCCAAGGAGTCGGTGAGGATTCTGCGATTCCGGTGGGGCAGGTTAAGGTAGCGCTTTGGGATTGGAGCCGCGATAGACGAGGCAATCGTCGGAGCAGCTCCTTGGAGGTGGAGGACGGGGCGGCTGAACTGGCGGGACAACGAGATCGATGACGTGTCCTCATCCGGTGTGGTGGATGAGGGACATCGATCTGTTGCGGTGGACGACGTCGTCGAGGAAGAGGCTCCGGCTGGGCGGCGGTGGGGGGCGAATGGAGGAGGGTGGGGTTTCGTGGCTGGTGGAGAGAGGTTTTGGCGGCCTCGGTTTTTGAATGGGGAAAAGCAGGGGATGGGAGGGGGGAACCATGACTTAGGGACAAGCTTGTCCCAATTGTAGGGTAAGTTACAAAATTACCCCCATGAATTTGAACTAGGGGCCCTTTTCGCTCAGGGGTAGAACGGGGATTTCACGTGTCGGGATTTCACAGGAGGAAGGAGTTTTCGCGCGCGTTGTAATTTCAGGATAGCAAGGCGCGGGTTGAGAAGGATGGAGTTTTCGGAGCACAAACAGACAAAGAGATATCTCAAAATTTCGGCATAATAAGGCGCGGGTTGAAATTTCGGGACAAGCCTAACGTGTACGGTACCATATCAATTCACACTTCCCTCAACCAAAAAAAATTCAATTCGCACCACACAAGAGAGAGTCTTGTCCCTTTTTACTGTATGAATTACTACAAATGCCATTCAAAACTTTGAATCCATGTTATGTTCAATTAAAATATTTCGCTAGGTGTATAATGCATGTAACCTACTCAAATGAACATTTTAGTGCATTCCAAATGTATATACCACCGCTGCAATATGAACTAAATTTGAATTCGTTTCACTATTTGAATAAGAATCTACAATCTTGATTGTTGTCAAGTTAAACCATCATCTGTATATTATCTTCACAACACACCACATGGTTACTGTCAAGTTAGATATGAACTATGTGTACTATTTGAACTCGAATTCAATTTTTTGAATCCACTTTATGTTGATTTTAAATAATAGTACATTTCAAGCTCTAGCTAGATCTTCATAATCTAAACCATGTTTCACATGTATAATGTGTTTATCACACAATGTGTAGTGCCCTGCCGCCTACACCTACAAGTATTTAGCTGTGAGCTGCAAAAGCCACACATTATCACAAATTCAAATAAATGTGAGATTGTTCAATATATATAGTATAACATGTTCATAACCACACCATGCGTGTCACCATTATATTCATGCACGCATGGGTTTAAAACACTATGATCTCTTATTCAAATATCTGAATCCACTTTTGTAATGAATTATGATCTCTCTTAGTCTTTTACACCCACACAATCCTCTTCTCTTTGTAGCTAGCACTAACTTTCTCTCGTGCATGCACACGCCCTCCTCGCCCTCCCCCTCCCTCAGCATTCTCTCCATCACGCACATTCGTTTTTTTCATTAGGTCGTTCTCCCACGGTCTCTATAGGTCTCCCCAACTCCTTCTTTCCAGCACACACCGACCGATATACCTCTCTAGCCAGGTCTGCCTACCACATACACACACTTTCCCTCTTCTCCTCTCACCGTCCGTGACCCCCTATCTCTCATACGGTCCCACACACATGCACACTCTCGCCCCTCTTTTCATCGATCTCGCACTCGCACACTACTCCACCTCTCTATATAGTAGGCCTCTCGCACCACCTCCTAGCCGCATCCGTCTCTCTCTATCCATCTCTTCGGGCTTTTGTCGGTCGTAAATCCGGCATATCTCATAGTAGGGGTCCTAAGCTGGGCGTCTTGGAGCGATGGTAACATGGACACAGGATTTTACCCAGGTTCGGGCTCTCTCGAATAGATAATACCCTACGTCCTGCTTTTCATTGTATTCATACGGGGTGTAGTACAGAGTACATGTATCTACCACGAGATTGTTCTAATGAATATGAGATCATCTATCGACTAGCCTGGCCTCGGTTTATATAATACACCGGAGGCCTAGGGTTTAGGAGATTCCTAGTCAGCTACGTCGGTGGAGAGGAGTCCTTGTCTTGATCACCAAGTCTTGTGGAATCTTCTTTGTATGCATCATGGGCTGCCCGAAGTGGCCCATGAGTGAACCGCCATGGGGGTCCTCGGCCCGATCCACCTGGTCGGGAGACGACGTGATGAGTACCCCCTAGTATAGGACACCGTCAGTAGCCCCCTGAACCGGTCTTCAAGTTGGGGACGCTCCTCGGTTCTCCCGAGCTGTTCTTCGTCTTCGGTCATCGGTCTTGAAAACTGGTTCAACAAATATTTGCATCTCCAATCTCGAAGATCACCGAGGTGTATCTGAAGATTTCACACGTCGGGTATCCGAGGAGCCCTTTTTAAATTCTCGGCCTTTATCAATGCCTTGTTATTTTTACGCCACACCTCGGGTTTCGAAGTGTTCCAGTGCGGCGGTGTCCTCTTTGCAGCCGAGCTCCAACGCCGGACTGCATCCGAGGTGTCTTTTTGCAGCCGAGCTCCAACGCCAGACTGCATCCGAGGAGGCATAGAGTACCTCATCTTTGAAAAAGTTTGAAGGAGGTTATCCGAGCTTAACGCCGAAAAAGTTCTCTATGGAGCCAGCCACTCGCAGCCGAGCTTTATGCCGGACTGCTTCCGAGGTACATTTTAGAAGCCGAACTCCAACGCCGGTCTGTATCCGAGGTGTCATAGATCTCCTCAGTCTTAATAAGTTTAAAGGAGTTTAGCCGAGCTTAATGCCGGAAATGTCCTCTAGGGAGCTAGCCACTTGTATCCGAGCTTCATGCCGGACTGCTTCCGAAGTGGTGCACCACCTCAGGCTTGGGCTGATTTTTTGCGGATATATTTTTGATTGGTGCAATTTGATCTTTGCCGAGATATATAGCCAGTAGACCTCAAGGTGTGTGTTGGCCTAAAATCCGAGATGCACCTGAAGGATAACATGAAACTGCTGTTCCCAGTAGCCCCTGAGACTCAGGTCGATTCGCGAAATCGGCCTGAGGATCAACTCCTAGCTCGGCAGCATATTTAGGAACGGAAACACGGTGTGCAGTAGTTCCCGAGACTCAGGCTGGGTGCGGCCGACCAACCTGAGGATTGTAATCTCCTCGGAAACTATTTTGCACTTTGTAAATTGTTTGCATTGAATCGTCAATGCAGTAGCCCCCGAGCCACTGGTCGGGTGGCAACACCAGATTAGGGGATCGATGTAACCCGTTAATGGCTTTTAAGTGAGAAGTGCGAAGCCCAGTAGCCCTCGAGCCTTAATTTGGGCAAGGGTGGCCGAATTAAGGATCGATATCCGGAGTAAATTGACTTTAGTCATAATTTATGTGTAATGATTCTATGTATCCAAGTACTTTACATAATTAATGCTCGGATCCGTATTGTACAAAACTTTGTTGACCGACCATCGGCTTCAACCTCCTCGGCCAGTAGTCAAGGAGTATTTTCCTACTTTATAAAGCCTTTATAAGGGCAAAGATTTACGGAAAACAAGGCAATCCGGCCATACGGTTTTATAAACAAAAGTACGTGGAGAGATATGTTATATTACTATTTAACGTAAGAAACATCTTCCGGGAAAAATAGTTCCTTTATAAGTTCCTTTTCCCAGGCTATCATGTTGACCATGATCATGAAACCTCAACTCCGATTTAGTTTGGGAAAAGTTCCCGAACTCTGTGGTCTTCAATGAACCAAAATTTTCACTTACGTCGTTGCCGACCAATTATATTCTTAAGATGGCTAGCTTTCGGCTTCACCCAGTCTGAGGTACTAGCCCGGATAACCCAGAAGTAACAATCACAGAGGTGCTCCCTTTACCCTCTAGCCGAACAATCGGGAACGTAAGGGGTAATCACGAGAGCCAGGCAACCCAGCTTGGCCAAAATCTTAAGTCAAATTGATGCATATTTACGGCTTTATAATGATGATTACGGAAGGCAGCACTCGTATATTGAATACAAACGCTTTTATGCTTTATGCTATTTTGACCCCTTTGTGACCATTTATCATTTGAGAGTGGCCCATCGTCGGCTTCTACCCCTTTGTAGATGCTACGCAGGGTGTTTCCGTAGTAACAAGACAACCCTCAGCCGACATCTCGGTGCCCGGAGGCGGTTGTGTTAGCGGAATCGAGGCAATCAGATATCCAGGCTTTATAACTTTCAGCCGACATCTTAGTCATAGGAGCTTAAAGTTGGGAGGCCAGTTACTAGCCCCCGGTTAGTGTTCGGCGTCAGCCGAGGTCAAGCCATTAACACTTCGGCCAATTTTATGAAAGGCCCACGGGGTAACCTCTATCGATCTATAGTTTGATACAGTCATCGGATCGCTGACCAGTTTGTGCTTATTGTGACAGTCAGTTTTCGGCTTTCTCCACTGAGGTACTTGACCAGTTGAATCGGAAGTACAATCGTAGTGGTTCTCCCTTTGCAAACCTAGCCGAACAAAGCGGAACGTAGGAGGCAAGCAAAGGAGCCGGGCAACCCAACTATTGACCGAAGACACAATTCGAAACTGATGCATATAAAGCAATATCCGAGAACGTTTTGCCGAGGACTCCTCGGAGTACCTTGGCTTTTGGTGGGTTCGGCTCTAGTCGCAGCCCCCCATTGATATTGCCAATGCTTTAAAGGCATCCAACGTTGTACTGCGAGAGTTATGCTGGAGACACACAGTATCCCCCGAGACTCAGGTTGGGTGCGGCCAACCAACCTGAGGATCGAATCTCCTCGGGAACTAGTCCAGATGTCATGTGCGTTTCGCCAACGCCGAGGTGTAGGTCGGCAGGAAAGATGCCGAGCTGCGGGTTGGAAAAGATCTCCTGAGCTGAATTATTACGCAGGGCACCTCGGTCATGAGGATGTCCCGCCTCCTGAAAGAAAAACATACAAATAGCTTAAAAGTGCCATAAGCTCGAAAAGCCAAAAAACTTATGTAAAAACATGACGTCCGAAATAAATCAAGTTTTTTGGTGCCAATCCGAAAATTGGTCTTAAAATAAATTTTTCCTTCCGTCGTGCTTTAACATGACACATCCGATCTCTAAACTTCAAGTAGGTCAGCCTTCGGCTTCAACCTCCATATCCCGAAGGCGGTGTGCTTCTCAGAGGCCAATTTAGCGAACTAAACTCGAGCGGCTTTAGAGAGAAACCAGACTATCCGGCTATTGACCATACACTTGAGTTGAAAAATGAGTGTTAGAAAAAGACTTTCTAACGACTTAGAAGAAAAAAATATTTATTATAAAATGGCTCATATAAATTTAAGAGCCCCCAGTTAACATGGGGAAAAAGGTGTTTTTAACAAACAGCTTTTTTGTTTAACGCAAATATAATGCTTGGTCGAACCGAACAAAAATTAAAAATTGAAAAAAGTTGAGCATGAAAGCGACTTAGCTAGTTAATGTGCTCGGTGTTGATGACGCGGGCCGAGCTTGCGGTGGGTCGAGGTCCCAGCCCCCAAGCCGGTCCCGAGGTGCCCGAGCAAAGAGCTCGGCTTGATGAAGTGGCGATGTAGCGCGGTTGACGTGGTGAGGCGAAGCCCCTGGTCCAGCCGAGGTGACGAAGCTGGCCAGCTGGTGACGCCGAAGTCCCCAAAGTAGGTTGATGAAGAGATGGCGAAGCCCCCGGTCTAGCCGAGGTGACGGAGCAGGTCGGTAAGGTGACGTTGCGGCGCCATGCCAACCGAGGTGTTGAAGCAGGTCGGCATGGTGGGTATCGGCTTGAAGAAGCAACGGTACGGCGATGCAGACGCAGGTTGGAACTGGTCAATGCCGGCTTGATGAAGTGGCCGTGTGGCGATGTCGGCGCGCCCCATCCGTGGGGCGACGATTATTTGGCATTCGCGATGCCGGACTCTAGGTCGGCTCGCTGGAGTGATGATCTGATGAGGTTGACCTCGGCTCGATGAAGCAATGAACTGTCTAGCGCAAGTCGGCAGCCGTGGAGCAACGTTGTCGGACCGGTTTGACACCAACGCGACGGTGAAGATTACCTCGGAAAAGGCTTTTAAAATTTGCAAGCATGTGCTTGAAAACAAAACACAATACCCTATAAGAAATTCCCTTCAAAAAGGATGTATGATAATCTGTTCATGAAAAAGATGAACTCGGGTCGGATTCGTTTTCGCGCAGAAAACAGATCCGGAAATTGACGCACTCCTCTGGCTGTTCCGGGAGTTTGAACGGTCGAATCGAGCTGAAATTTTGAGCGATGGTAGATATAGGAATTCCCCAACCGATCAACGGTTGGATCTTCCAAAAGCTGTCTGAGCTGGACGCTGGACTCCTCGCCCTAAACTCGTCCAGATTCACGTCCAGATTTGATAGGGCTCCGGTATATCGTAGATCGCCGGAGTTTCCTCCATCGGAATACGACGAAATTTTACGTGGTCATTATAGACTCAATTCCGCACAATTCCAGCAAAGGATTCGTCAAAACGAGGCTCGAGGAGGTGGTGACGGTGAACGCGAACCCGCTGTCCAGAAAAACTGCACGGTCGCCCGAGGGCAATGTTGATCTTGAGCCCCCGAGTTCCATGGATGATTCTCCCATGATCTTGATAGAGATCGGAGTTGATGATGGTGAAAGTATCCGTCCGATCTTGATGATCTGACGCGGAGCGCAGTCCTCGGTCCAGCCGAGGTGACCAGTCGAGCCGGCGATGAAGATGCTGACATCGACAATAAAGCTCGGTTCCGACGGGTAGATCGCGCCGGAGACGATCTGAATTCCCATCGCACCGCGGCGACTGCCAGAAGGCTCTCAATGAAAGCACCAATGTCGATCCTAAATCCGGCATATCTCGTAGTAGGGGTCCTAAGCTGGGCGTCTTGGAGCAATGGTAACATGGACACAGGATTTTACCCAGGTTCGGGCTCTCTCGAAGAGATAATACCCTACGTCCTACTTTTCATTGTATTCATAGGGGGTGTAGTACAGAGTACATGTATCTACCACGAGATTGTTCTAATGAATATGAGATCATCTATCGACTAGCCTGGCCTCGGTTTATATAATACACCGGAGGCCTAGGGTTTAGGAGAGTCCTAGTCGGCTACGTCGGTGGAGAGGAGTCCTTGTCTTGATCACCAAGTCTTGTGGAATCTTCTTTGTATGCATCATGGGCTGCCCGAAGTGGCCCATGAGTGAACCGCAATGGGGGTCCTTGGCCCGATCCACCTGGTCAGGAGACGACGTGATGAGTACCCCCTAGTCCAAGACACCGTCAGCCTTATTTGCCTCTAACACATGCATGTATACCGATCGATCTCCCTCTGTACATATAGCTGGGTCGACTATAACTCTTTTTCAACATGCACCGATCGATCTACCTAACTAGATAAGTTTCTCCCTTTCTCCAACACACGACGATTGCTCTACCTATCTAGTTAGGTCTGCTTACCACAGATATATCACCCCCCACATCATCCATGCATGTCTCCCGACTCGCCTCTCACACGCACACGCACACACAGACACACATCCCCTCTCTTATTGATATTGCAGTCGTACCCTCCGTTTGTCTAGTAGGCCTCTCCCACTATCTCCGAGAAGCAACTCCACCACCACCCCTCCGGCACTTTAGCTCTGTCTCTCTCCCAACCTTATTCCTCTCCTACACATATGTATGGATGTCGACCGATCTCCCTAAATACATAGCTAGGTCTCTCCTTCTCCACACATATACCAGTCAATCTACCTCTCTAGTTAGGTATCTGCCTCCCCCCCCTACACACACACACCGATAGTCGAACGCTCTAGTTAGGTCTCCCTGCCACACACAAACTGCACCTGTCCCCTCTCACGTTCCAGTAGGCCAGCCACCCTAAATCTTTGACGTGCGCACACACAATTTCGCTGGCTCTCTTTATCGATCTCGCACCCATATACCTTCATCACTCTCTTCGATTCTATCGATATATCACGCTGGTGATCCCTTCCCTCTCTTCTCGTGGATCGCCCCCTCTATATATGATATATCTGGGCCTCTGTTTCACACACATTGCATATGCTACATTTTTTTGAGATATCATCGACTCATATTCCCTGTCTTTGTCTCACGCACACAAATACACTTACGAAATCACCCCAAAAAAAACACTCACAAACGCACTCACCATCTCTCTCTAGGTTTGTATCTTTCTCACACACACCCACGTAGGTGGGGTACGTGCACGAAGAGAAGAGGTGCACGCACGACGCACCTACTCACGTCTCGTTCCCAACCACACCCGCACGGGTACATGGTGGAGCTCATTTCTGTATGAAAAGGCAGCCCACATGATAATTTTGGACGTGTGTCAGTTGTTCACTTGATGGAGGGTCATCTACCACGCGTGAACGAAACAAAGTGCGACTTGACGCGTTGGTGCGTTATTTTTAAATAAAGTTTTATTCCTCAATGGCACGTACATAATATAAAATGATTGTTATGGAGAAAAAAAGAAAACCACTCCACTATACTAGTATAATATAGGCAGGAGCCTCAATGCTTACTTGCTGGGGTTCGTCTCTTCACACTCTCTCACACAAGATGGCGGTGGCCAATCTCTCTCACTCTAACCGCTGGTCACTGATCCGGCCGGATCCCATCCGCCGGCGGAAAGGGAGGATGTGCAGCGTTGCGCCGAGGGCAGGAAACCCTCTGCCGGCGCGTCCCGATATGCAGTACCCGCCATTCTCTCCGACCAAGCTCCAGCGCGGTAGGGCCTTCGCCCCTTGCTCGCAGCCGCAGTAGATCCCGCCCGCCGCCGCCCTCCTACTTACATCCCGATGACCCTCAGGTACAGATTCCTCTGGAACCGGCCTTGCTCCATTGCCCAACTTCCCACGTCGCTGCATGTGGATCTTCTCTAGTTCTTTGCCTAAAACGTAGCTCGGCCGGCGTACTTTCCATTTTGCAATCTCGTCCTCACACCGTTTGAGAGAAACCACTGTGCTATTATCTTTCCCTTAAGACAATGAATATGCTTCTTTTTGTCGGTGTATGTGTCATCAACTGTCATTGGCCAGTAATTGTTTCCTTTCTACCTCTTTTTGCAAACAGGGATATCCATTTCACCTTGTTACTATTGCGACCTTTTGGTGAACTGTACAAAACACTTTTTTCTTAAGAGTGTTTTGTGAAGTTCTACTAAAATGTCACACAGGCAACATTTCTACATTTCAGTGGGACTGCACAAAGGGAGATTGGAGTTCCTATCCTCCTCATCCAACTCCGAGACTAATCTTCTCCAACAAGTAGTTAGTCTTAAGAGAGACTGCAAAGGTGACCGGCTTCTATTTGTGTGTTTATTGTTTCATCAACAGTGCCACTATTATTGTAATCACACTTACTCAGTATCTTTGCGAACATGGACGCTCAGCTCTATTTTAGTGGAACTACACAAAATGATCGAAATGTTCCATGGATCTGACAGCTCCCTTCTTTGCCAACATGTCTTGTCGATTTTGACAGAGCTGCGGGAAAGTAGCTGCCAACCAATGAACATCGTTGTTAGGAAATGAAAGCATGCCTATGGACAACATCGATCAATTTTTATTTTTTCTTTATTTGTGCACCTTCTCACAAGTTTGTCTTCAGTTGTGATGTAAATATCGGCTCTGATATGCGAATCATTGAGATGCATTAGCATGGAAGTTAGGCTTTTTTTTGCGAAAGAGCATGGATGTAGGTTTCCTTTGTATTTGATGGACTGTTGTAACGACACAACCTTCCAGCAAGCAAGACACATGAAACAAAAGATCAAAGCTTCATAGCATTGTGCAATTTCATCTCACTAAAAAATTATGTGTACATATACTATGTAAACAAATGATGAAAGCTTGATAGCATTGCCAGAAGCCATTCTACAACTTTCTTTCACAAAAAAGAGGCCATTCTACTTCCTGTCGCCGACATGTGGGACATCCAGCATCCGGGTCCACGTGCCATGCACCAAATTAGAGTGCACAACCGCATGGGAGAGACTCACCCCGGTCGTTGCGCCGTAGTAATAATGACTAATGAGCAGTCAAATCAGAAAGCCCCACCCTTTCCCACAGTAAGTTGCTCGGACGAAGCAACCATCAATTCACTCTTCTGGGAATCCGCTCCTACTACTACTACTCACCACACAAGAAGATTGGACGGTAGTAGAATCAAAGCATCATGTATGGGGATGGTTCCATAAAACAAATATTCCCTCCCTTCCGGTGGGGCTCAGTTCAGAAATCTAAACCAATCAATGAACTACTAGGCCGTGAGCGTTTATGTACGTATTAGTTGCAATGCATGCATGCGTGAGCAATACAATGACCAAGAACGTTTACATGCATTGGTTAGTTTTCTCTTTATCATTGCACACAATGATTTAATGTGCTTTGAAATCTAAACATGTGATTGAGGTACAAAATGGTGGTAATACAAATATTTGGAGATAAGCCCTACAAACCATATGTGAGTGAGCGACTGTAGCAGGACGGTTGGCGGGATTAGTAGAAAGCGAAGCGCCTTTTTAGCCGGGATTTGCATCGACCTATGAGGTGCAAAACTAAGTGTTACTACACTATACAAGTTCAAAACGAGAAACTGGACCCACTCACGGCACGCCTGTCGCATTTTGGCCCGTCGGTTAACGTGCTTCCTCTTGGCATATCACTGACATGTGGGAGCGAGTGTGAGCAAACCGACCGCAATTGACGACAAAATGGCCAACCTGCCGCTCCTTGAGAGAGAAGAGGAGCGAGAACACTATAGATGGGCTAGGTGTCGCACAGAGGCCAAGAAATATGGTGATAATGTGAGGTGGGCCATGTAGTATAACATGATGTATGAATACCTCACTAGGTTGCCGTGTTTCGCACTGCTACGGAGTAAATGTGGAGAAGATTGCTTTATGATAGGTTAAAATAAAATAAGATTGCAGACACTCCACCGTGCGGTTCCTAGCTCCTTCTTGGTCATCAGAACTCGTTCTTCTTCCTTCTGCCGACACGTGGGATAGTCGGCATCCGTGTCCATGTGTCATGCAACAAATCAGAGATAAGTAGTGAGTACAAATGAATACCTGGTTTTCATAAAGTGACTTATGCACCTGGACAGAGGGAGTAGGTGGAGTACGTGTAGGGACACAGTAATAATGACTAATGAGCAGTCAAATCACACAGGCCTAGTAGTAGTAGTACTAGTAAGTTGCAAAGACAATGCAACCATCATTTCAATCTTCGTTGAATCCGCTCCTACGTCCTTTTATTCAAGAAAAAACACCACACGCGTATATTGGACGGTAGCAGCAAAGCATCAAGTGTATGGGGATGGTTCCAGAAAACATTATTCCCTCCCTTCCGGTTTATGGGGCTCAATTTAAAAATCTAAACGACTAAACCAACCAATGAACTACTAGATGGTGAGTGTTTACTAGTATCATGTACATGTAGTATTAATTGCGACGCATGCATGCATGAGCAATACAATGACCACGTATGCATGCAACGTAACTTGCATGTCATATATCTCTAAGTGTCAAAGTTTGCCTCGAAAAACACATTAGACCCTATTTATATGGGTAGAGGGAGTACATGCATTGGTTAGTTTTCTCTTACACTGGGCTTCCTCTTGGCATATCTTAGTGAGTGTGAGCAAACCGACCAATTGACAGCAAAATCGCCACCCCCCGCTCCGTGAGAGAGACAAGGAGGGAGAAGGAGAACACATACGAGCAAGTACAATAGGGTAATGTAGGCAGGCTGTACACTGGAGCTCATTTCTATACGAAGAGGCAGCCCACGTGATAATTTGACGCGTGTAGCAGTTGTTCACTTAATGGAGGGCCGGGAACCACACGTTAACGAATCCAAGTGCGACCATGATGCAGTGGTGCATTATTTATACTACTAAATATAGTTTTGTTTCTTCAATGGCACGTACGCAATATTAAAATGTTTTTATATGGAGAGAAAAAGGAAACCGCTCCACTATATATACATACACATAATATATCTAGGAGCCTACACGCTTGCTTGCTGGGGTTGCTCTCTTCACACTCTCTCGCACAAAACTGCTGGTCACATATCTGACCGGATCCCGTTCGTTGATGGAACGGAGGATGTTTTGCGTAGACGCGGTCGTCGTCGGCGAGGGAGAAAACTCATTGGCGGCGCATCCCGATCAGGGGTCCCTGCCATTATCTCTCACAAAGCTTCGGCGCGGTAGCCTTCGCCCCTTGCTCACTGCTGTGGTGTGGTGTGGGCAGATGCCGCCTCCCGCCTCCCTCCTAGTTTACATCCCTATGTCCCTCAGGTACAACTTCCCCAGCTCCCCACATCGCTCCATGTGGATCTTTCTTTACTTCTTTGCCCCACACGTAGCTCTATAGGCTTCTATTTGTGAGTTTATGTCTCATCAAGTAGTGCCACTACTATTATTCTAATCACACTTCTACAATATCTTTGCCAACAGGGATGCTCAGCTCGATTTTAGTGGAACTGCACAAAATGATCGGATGGTCCGTGGGTTCCAGACTTCTTTCCTTCGAAAGGTTCAATCTCGCCAGGAAATTAAAGCTTGTTTAGGGTTTATGGTTCAAGGCCTAGGGACTGCATCGATCGTTTTTTTCTTTATTTGTGTTGGAAATATTAGCACTTTTCCGACTAATCTAATCCATGAGTATACTACACCTTCTCACAAATTTTGTCTTTAGTTGTGAAGTAAATATTGGCTATGATCTGTGAATCATTGAGATGCATCAGCATGCATGTTAGTTTCCTTTGTATTTGATGGAATGTTGTAATGGAGCAACCTTGGAGGCAAGATACATGAAACAAAAGCTGAACGCTTCATAGCATTGTTGTTCAATTTGATCTCGCTGAGAAATTATATTATGTACTCCACTAAAGAGCTAGGTGTCGCACGGTGTCAAAGAAATATTGTGATAGTGTGAGGTGGGCCATTTACTGGCCATTTATTCACTGGGCTGCCGTGTTTAACACTCCTCCGATGTAAGAGTGGAGAAAATTAGTTTTATCATAGAAGAAAATAAGAGTGCAGACGCTATATGGCGTGGTTCCTGGATCCGAAATAATTCTACCTCCTTTCGCCGAAACGTGGGACATTCAGCATCCGGGACCACGTGTCATGCACCAAAGTAGAGTGTAGTAGTACAACTGAGACTCACCATAGTTGTATCGCCGCCGTAATAGTGACCAATGAGCCATCAAATCACATAGACCCAGCAGTAGGTTGGACAGACGAAGCAACCATCACTCTTCGTTGAATCCGCTTCTCCCACATACAGTATAGTAGTAGTACTATAGTACTACTATTCTTTTGGAAACCACAAGTCATTATGATTGGACGGTAGCACCCACTGAAAGGTAACGGTGGGCCCATCTCTCACTCTCCAGTTCTCCAGGTATATGTCCATCGCACAACCCCCTCTCTAGGCCCCTTAAAACTATGTCCACTACACATTCACTTGTGTTAATCCATTTTTTCTTGTCCTCCGAATGATCTAAAGGTGTCCACTACACATTCATTAAAAAAAGGTACATACATCTTTCTCTTGCTCTCTCCGTCAAACCGATTTGGTGAAACTGCCCGGCCCTCGCCATTCAAATCTGGTTTCGTGTCGATGGATCGCGCCATGGAGCAAACCAAGTGTTACACAAGTTTATATAATATAAAAGCAAAAGGCATACATTTACAGCACGTCTATCGCGTTCGTGTCTCACCCCCACATGTATGCTTGGCACGCCGCTCACCGCAAACTGACTATATGCAAACTTCCCCGCCCGCGCGTTGGCTGAGTTGTACTACTCCTAGTAAGAGATAGACGAGGATGGAGAGGACAGCTAGCTGTAGCACAGACTCCCAAGAACTTTCTTGCATGCATGTTGTGGTGGGCCTTCGATAAGGTGGCATGTGCGCGTGCTAGGGCAACTCCAATGCTGACCTGCATATTTGCTCCGACCATGGACACTGATGCCGGAGGCTGCTATCTACCGCTGCCCGCATGGTACATTTCAATCACATTTTGAACTAAACGGCCGAAATTCATGCAAACCGGTCAGATTTTCATATACAACAGGAACAAATTCATGCAAACACATCGGATTTCATATGAATATGATGAAATTTATTACATTTCAGACATACTTCAACTAAAAGCGTAGCTCGTCCGACTCTGGAGGTACAATTTCGGACATACTTCTATTCTAAACCTAATCTAAATGATTCCCCATGTCCGGCCATGAGCTCCGACAACTTAGGCTCCGGCACTTGCCTTTGCCTTCTCCAGTTCCGCCTCGGCTCTCTCCAGCTCTGCCTCCGTAGCCTCCGCCACCATAGCTTGAGCAACTAATCGGCCGCCGATTATCAACCCGCCAAGCTTGGCTTCAGGCGGAGGGGAAGAGCAGTGGCGACCTACCATGCACTACTCTTCCTCACTGCCGGCGGCGCCTGCGAACGTGCCAGCTTCGTGGTCATGGCGGCGGGGCGCGGCCTCCATGGAGCCGACAGCAATGGCGGCCATCTCCTTCTTCGGCTCCGGTGACAGTCCGTCCCAGAGAGCTATGGAGCACGAGGAGGCCATGGTTGGAGTGGTGGGGAGAGGAGAAAGGGACCGGAGGAGGATGAATGCGGCTATGGCTGGCGCTGCAGTTCATATAGCGGGCCAATGGCAATGGTGTGCGGCAGATGGATGCACGGGTGGGGCCGGAGTAGGTTCCTCGGCAACCGCGTGTCATTAATGTGGGCATTAGACGGACGGACGGACGGACGGCCGTGCTGTCATTTGAACGCTGAGCAGTCACGTGCACTGGGAAGCGGCGTGATGACCCACAAGCATAGGGGATCAATAATAGTCCTTTCGATAAGTAAGAGTGTCGAACCCAACGAGGAGCTGAAGGAAATGACAAGCGGTTTTCAGCAAGGTATTCTCTGCAAGTACTGAAAGTAGCGGTAACAGATAGTTTTGATAGCAAGATAATTCATAACAAGTAACAAGTAACAAGTATAATAAAGTGCAGCAAGGTGGCCCAATCCTTTTTATAGCAAAGGACAAGCCGGAACGAATTCGTATAATAAGCAAAGCATTCTCGAGGACACATGGGAATTTCATCTAGTGACTTTCATCATGTTTGTTTGATTCGCGTTCGCTACTTTGATAATTTGATATGTGGGTGGACCGGTGCTTGGGTGCTATTCTTACTTGAACAAGCCTCCCACTTATGATTACCGCCTCTCGCACGCATCGGCAACTACGAAAGAAGAATTAAGATAACTCTAACCATAGCATGAAACATATGGATCCAAATCAGCCCCTTACGGAATAGCGCATAAACTAGGGTTTAAGCTTCTGTCACTCTAGCAACCCATCATCTAATTACTACTCCACAATGACTTCCCTTAGGCCCAAAGATGGTGAAGTTTCATGTAGTCAACGTTCACACGACACCACTAAAGGAAGCACAAAATACATATCATCAAAATATCGAACGAATACCAAATTCACATGATTACTTATGACAAGACTTCTCCCATGTCCTCAAGAACAAAAGTAACTACTCACAAATCATATTCATGTTCAAGATCAGAGGGGTATTGAATAGCATTAAGGATCTGAACATATAATCTTCCACCAAATAAACCAAGTAGCATCAACTACAACATGTAATCAACACTACTAGCAACCCACAGGTACCAATCTGAGGTTTTGAGACAAAGATTGAATACAAGAGATGAACTAGGGTTTGAGATGAGATGGTGCTGGTGAAGATGTTGATGAATATTGGTCCTCCCATGATGAGATGATCGTTGGTGATGTCGATGGCTTCGATTTCCCCCTCCCGGAGGGAAGTATCCCCAGCGGAATCGCTCCGCCGGAGAGCAAAATAGCTCTTGCCCAGGTTCCCCTCGAGACGGTGGCGCTTCATCCTAAAAGTCTTCGTCTGATTTTCTCTAGGGAAAATGGCTTCATATAGCAGAAGGAGGGGGCCGGAGGCCTGCCAGGGGCTCCACAAGTTTGGGGGCGCGCCCAGGGGGTAGGGCGCGCCTCCCAGGCTTGTGGCTTCCTGCTGAGCCCCCTCCTGTTGATTATTTCGCCAGTATTTTTTATATATTCCAAAATAATTCTCCATAAATTTTCAGGTCATTTGGAGTTATACAGAATAGCTATCTCTGTTTCACCCCTTTTCGGTCCAGAATTCCAGCTGCCGGCAATCTCCCTCTTCATGTGAATCTTGCAAAATAAGAGAGAAAAGGCATAAGAATTGTACCATAAAGTAAAATAATTATGAAAAACATAATAATTATCAATAAGAAATCATGATGCAAATTGGAGGTATCAACTCCCCCAAGCTTAGACCTCGCTTGTCCTCAAGCAAAAGCCGAAATCGATAATCATGACCACATGTTTAGAGAGAGAGAGAGAGAGGCGTCGATAAAAATAAAATACGGACATGGAGCATCATGATCTTCATTATAACAACAATATCATCAGAAAACTTCTCATGAAAAAGTGACAATTCATCCACAAGTTAAAATATGAACCATAAACCAAATTGAAAACTAACAAACTATGATCTCAGTCACTGAAGCAATTGCAATTCATCATATTATCAGAAAGAGTCTATGTAAGAGTTTTGTGTAGCAAGTTCACATACTCAACTATCATTTAGTCTTCTATGATTGCTGATGATACGTCTCCAACGTATCTATAATTTATGAAGTATTCATGCCATGTTTATAACAATTCTATATGGTTTTGGTATGATTTGATTAGAACTAACCCGGACTGACGTTGTTTTCAGCAGAATTGCCATGGTGTTGTTTTTTGTGCAGAAATAAAAGTTCTTGGAATTGGATGAAACTTTTTGGAGATTTTTTATGGAATAAATAAAAAATACTGAAACCAAGACCCACTGGAGGAGGGCCACCTAGTGCCCACGAGGCACCAGGGCGCGCCACCCCCCCCCAGGCATGCCCTAGTACCTCGTGGGGCCCACGTGGCTCCGTCTGATCTGATTCCAACGCTGAAAAATCCTATAAATAGAGAAACCCCCAGAAATAACCCTAGAACTTCGACTACGCCGCCGGAAGCCTCTGTACCACCACGATCTCATCTACAGCCCTTTTCCGGCACCCTGCCAGAGGGGGGAAAGCATCATCGGAGGCCATCTTCGTCATCCCGGCGGTCTCCATGATGAGGAGGGAGTAGTTCACCCTCGGGGTTGAGGGTATGTATTAGTAGCTATGTGTTTGATTTCTCTCTCTCTCGTGTTCTTGATTTGGCACGATCTTGATGTATCACGAGCTTTGTTAATATAGTTGGATCATATGGTGTTTCTTCCCTCTCTACCTCCTTGTGATGAATTGAATCTTTCCCTTTGAGTTTTCGTTATTGTCGGATTGAATATTTCAGGTTTGAGAACACTTGATGTATGTCTTGCATGTGGATACCCGTGGTGACAATGGGGTATTCTATTGGTTTACTTGATGTATGTTTTGGTGATCAACTCGCGGATTCCCGTGACCTTGGGGTGATCTAGGCATAGGGGTTGGTTGCACGTTTTCATTATCTTTTCTCCGATAAGAAACTTTGGGGTACTCTTTGAAGTTCTTTGTGTGGATTGAATATTATGATTATGAAGTTGTTTGATGCATATCGAATAATCAACTCACGGATACTTGTGGTGACATTGGACTATCTAGGTGACATTAGAGTTGGTTGATGCGTATCATATGGTGTTATTTTAGTACGAACTCTAGAGCTATTTGTGACACTTATAGGAATGCCTCAATAGATCGATCAGAAAGGATAACTTTGAGGTTGTTTCGTACCCTACAACAATTTCTATCTTATGTTCTCCGCTAATAGGAACTTTGGAGTGATTCTTTATCGCACGTTGAGGGATTGTTATATGATTCAATTATGTTAGCACTGTTGAGAGTTTGCACTAGTGAAAGTATGAACCCTAGGCCTTGTTTTTAAGCATTGCAATACCGTTTGTGCTCACTTTTGTTACTTGCTACCTTGCTGTTTTTATATTTTCAGAGTACAAAAACCTATATCTACTATCCATACTACACTTTTATCACCATCTCTTCACCAAACTAGTGCACCTATACAATTTACCATTATATTGGGTGTGTTGGGGACACAAGAGATTTCTTGTATTTGGTTGCAGGGTTGTTTGAGAGATACCATCTTCAACCTACGCCTCCCACGGATTGATAAACCTTAGGTCATCCACTTGAGGGAAAATTGCTACTGTCCTACAAAACTCTGCGCTTGGAGGCCCAACACGAGTCTACAAGAATAAGTTGTGTAGTAGACATCAAGCTCTTTTCTGGCGCCGTTTCCGGGGAGGTGAGTGCTTGAAGGTATATCTTTAGATCTTGCAATTGAATCTTTTAGTTTCTTGTTTATCACTAGTTTGGTTTTATAAAAAGAAAACTACAAAAAAATGTAATTGAGGTTGCCTCATATTATTCATCTTTATAATGTCTTCCTTGAAAATGATGGAGCGGAAAATTGTGCTCAATTGATAGAAGAAGAATTCAATAAAATGTTTGGCATAAAATCTTTGAATTATGAGCATGATTGCAATGTTGTTAGTATGAATTCTATGAATATCCAAAATACTAATGATGATTGCACTAGTCATGACAAAAATGTTTCTTATAAGCATGTCAATTTTTGTGGAGTGCATAAAGTTTGTGAAGACATGCCTTATAGGGATGATAGATTTTGTAAGAAGCATAAACATGATAGAACCAAATTTTTTCTCAAAGTGATAGATGAATTTGCTACAAAATTATGCTCTCTTCATCCCATTACTTGTGAACTTTGCAATAAAGTTGGTCACCTTAATTTTCAATGCATACTTTATCATGATCAAATCATGGCTAAATATTGTAATGACTTGACCGCCCTCGAACTATATAATGAGCTTTATCTATTTTTGGGGTGTGAGGAATTGACACACAAAAATAGTTGGTTTGAAGTATTCATTCTCACGGACAACATTGAAACTAATCTAGAGGAAATCTATATGTTTTGTGTGGTAAATTGCAATGAGAATGCTTATATTGCCAACTACAGAAAGATGGGAAAACCAATAGAATATAAAAGGAACACTAATGAAAGGGTAAAGATTTCCACTTTCCCTCCTATTGTCTCTCATGATGAAATAGGTGACGACGAGGAGCTTCCTATTCAACCAATCTCATCAATAAGAAGCTCGGAAAAATTGATTAAACCCACACATGATGTGGTGAAGAAGAAGAAAAGAAGAAAGAGTAGAGGTAAAAAGATATCCCTCCCAAATAATGTTGCCCCTATTATTGTTGTGCCTCATGAGAGTGAATCAAAAATAATTGTGGAAGATGATATACTTGATGATGATATTGCTTCTTTGTCTTATGGTACAATGTCCGAAGGAACTATTGAGGATGATTTTATTATGCCTATTACTCATTATGATGATTATCATTGGGAAGATAATGATACCTCTTATGATCTTGAAAATCTTTATGGCACCAACTTGGAAAATTATGATGATAATTGTTATACTATTGGTGCTATTCATACTATTAATGGTGAAAGTGATTATGCTTATGATATGCAAAGCCACAAGCTTGGGGATGCTATGTTTGATGAGAATGACATGTTTGAGAATTTATTTGCTGCAATTGATGTTTGTCCCAAGCTTGGAGATGCTATACTTAATGAAGATGATATTTTTAGTCCCCCTACTTTGAATGATCAAATTTGTTATGATGATTTCATGCCTCCTATCTATGATGATTATTGTGATGATACTTATGTTATGAAAAATAGGGATGATTATTATTATAATACTCCCTCCGTTCCTTTATATAAGGTGTATTTGTTTTTTGAAAAGTCAAACGAGGTCGTGTTTGACCGAGTTTTTAGAAAAATATATCATTATCCACAATACAAAATTTATATCGTTTGATACATCATAAAAAGTAGTTTCATATTTTATCTATTTGATATTAAAGAAGTTGTTAGTTTATTCTATAATATTTGTCAAACATTCAAATGGTTGACTTGCACGGAAAACAATACACCTTATATTCTGGAATGGAGGGAGTACTTGTTATAATCCTTTTACTGAACATCACTCTTTTAATGTGGAAACAATTTATAGTATTCGAGTTTCATACTATACTCCCACTATTATGAATGAGAAGAAAATTGCTTGTGTGGAGAGTAATAAAAATTCTATGCTTGTGGATCATGAAAAGAATGCTTTATATGATAGCTATATTGATGAATCCATTCATGATGCTACTGAAAATTATTATGAGAGAGGAACATATGATTCATGATGCTCCCGTTATGTTTCAATTCTTCACTTTTTATGTGAGCATCATTAAAATCATCATGCCTAGCTAAAAGGCATTAAAGAAAAGTGCTTGTTGGGAGACAACCCAATACTTATACCTACTGTTTTTGTGTGTCCACATGATTAATCTACTGTAGTAATCATGTTTTATATGTTTTCTTTCAATAATGTGCCAAGTAAAGCCTTTGGGATAGTGTGGATGCTTGTTGATTTGATTCTGTGCAAAAACAGAAACTTTTGCGTCCAGTGCTGGAATTTCTATTCTGTACTGGAGTGTGAAAAATTCTGAAATTTTTACACAGTATTGGGTTACAATTTTTTTACGTTGTCCTAATTTTTTCAGAATTTTTGGAGGTACAGAAGTATGGTTTTGAAATCGCTTACTACACGCTGTTCTGTTTTTGACAGATTCTGTTTTCGATTCATAGTTTGCTTGTTTTAGTGTTTCCATAGCTTATATTGAGTAATATAAATTGTGTAAATGATAGAATACATTAGGCATTATGTGAGAACAATTATGAATCTTGTCTTGACAGCACCTAAGTGGATGATTTATTTTTATCATACTAACCTATCTCACGAAGTTCCGTTAAGTTTTGTGTGATTGAAGTTTTCAAGTTTTGGGTGAGATATCGATATGAGGATAATAAGGAGTGGAAAGACCCTAAGCTTGGGGATTCCCAAGGCACCCCAAGGTAAAATTCAAGGAAGACTCAAGCGTCTAAGCTTGGGGATGCCCCGGGAGGCATCCCCTCTTTCGTCTTCAACACTATCGGTAACCTCACTCGGAGCTATATTTTTATTCGTCACATAATATGAGTTTTTCTTGGACCTTCATTTTATTTTGTTGATATTTTCTTGCTGTTATCAATAATCATGTTTTGTATCTTTTAGTTCAATAAAATGCCAATTATAGCCTTTACCATGCTCAGTTTGCAAGTTCATGTGTTGCTGTTTGAAAACAGAAAGTTTTCTGTTATGTCCAGAATATTCGTGAATAGTCAGAACATGATAAAAATCTGAAATTTTTACACAGTAAGCATGCATGAGTTCTCTGTCACGTGGTAATTGTTCAGAATTTTTGGAGTTAGGGAAGTATGGATTCTTATTCACCCTTTACAGACTGTTCTGTTTTGGCAGATTGCTGTTATAGTTGCATTGTTTGCATATGTTTGCGTGTTTAATGTTTCTATTTGAGGATAGGAGTATTAAATATGAAGAGGCATTTAGTATGCAATGTTTAATTATAATTTTTGTGATTTGCTACAGTAGAGAATGTTAAGGTTTTGATTTGATTTATACTAACTTATCTCACGAGTTCTTGTTGAGTTTTGTGTGGATGAAGTTTTTAAGATTTAGGGAAGCCATGATATGAGAGGAATTAAGGAGACACAAGAGCTCAAGCTTGGGGATCCCAAGGCATCCCAAATTAATATCTCAAGAAGTCTCAAGCATCTAAGATTTTGGGGATGCCCCGGTAGGCATCCCACCATTCTTAATCAACAACTATCGGTCAGTTTTGGTTGAGCCTAAGTTTTTGCTTCTTCACATGATATGTGCTATCCTTGGAATGTCATTTTTTTTTCTTTGTTGTTTGAATAAAATACTTAAGACCTGAAATTTTTTAAATGAGAGAGAGGCCTCACATAGCTACCTATTTACTTAACTACTCATTTGATCTTCACTTATATATTTTTGGAGTAGTTTGTCATTTACTCTTGTGCTTCACTTATATCCTATGAGTAAATTGTGAAAGAATTGAATATCATAAAGTTAAAATTTTATATGCTTCATATGCTTGTCCCATGGGGAGTAGTGACTTCACATACAAGTAGTACAAGTGGTAAAATTTATTGAAAGTTAACAACCATAGCATTGGTCACTTGAACAATTCATGAAAGAATTTTGAAGGAAGAGAAATTTCACATATAAATATACTATCTTGGACATCTTCTATGATTGTGAGCCCCCATTAATTATTTTCAAGCTTGATCAAGTAGTTGACGTTGGACAAGGAAGACAACGTAATGAGTTATGTTTGTTTATATTCACATAGAAGTTATATTGTCATGGATCCTCTAACATGTGGTGCTTCCTTAGGATCTTTTGCTAGCCAAAAATTCGTACTAAGTAGAGATACTACTTGCGCATCCAAAAACCCTTAAACCCAGTTTCTTGCCATGACAGTCCACTATATCTACCTATGGATTGAATAAGATCCTTCAAGTAAGTTGTCATCGATGCAAAAAGCAATAAAAATTGCTCCTAAAATATGTATGATCTTTTATTGCAAAGGAAAATAAGCGTTGTACGAACTTGTGATGGTAAAGAAATAAAAGCGATGGACTACATAATAAAGGTTGCTATCACAAGGGGCAATATAACGTGACGTTCTTTTGCATTAAGGGCTTGTGCATCCAACAACAAAAAGCGCATGACAACCTCTGCTTCCCTCTGCAAAGGGCCTATCTTTTACTTTTCTGTATTTACTTTTATGCAAGAGTCATTTATGTTCATCCCTATTTCGCTCTATTTATTCTTTAGTTGGCAAGCATTATGTGGAAGGGAAAGATCCAGGCACATATATCCAGTTGAATATAGGTGATCATGAGTTATTATTGTTTACATTATCCATGAGATAAATAAGTTGGGAGGCAAAACATTAAGCCCCTATCTTCCTATGTGTTTGACTGAAACAGTTTGTTCTAAAAATATGCTTTGAGTGTCAGCAATCATTGAAGACTAAATGATAGTTGAGTATGTGGAATTTGCTAGATCAAAGCTCTTACATAGACCATTCCTGAAAATAAGATGAATTGCAATTGTTTGATGACTGAGAACATAGTTTGTTAGTTTTCAAGAAAGTTTATGGCCTATACTTTAAACATGTGAATAGCTTGCTACTTGATCGTGAGAAGTTTTATGAGATGAGCTACTGATTATGATATGTATTAATGCTAGAAAAGGTGATTGAAATTATCATTGATCAAACTTATGCACTATGCTAGCATTCACACTTCATAAATTATTTCTTTTATCATTTACCTACTCGAGGACGAGCAGGAATTAAGCTTGGGGATGCTGATACGTCTCCAACGTATCTATAATTTATGAAGTATTCATGCCATGTTTATAACAATTCTATATGGTTTTGGTATGATTTGATTAGAACTAACTTGGAATGACGCCGTTTTCAGCAGAATTGCCATGGTGTTGTTTTTTGTGCAGAAATAAAAGTTCTTGGAATTGGATGAAACTTTTTGGAGATTTTTTGTGGAATAAATAAAAAATACTAGAACCAAGACCCACTGGAGGGGGGCCACCCAGTGCCCACGAGGCACCAGGGAGCGCCACCCCCCAGGCGCGCCCTGGTACCTCGTGGGGCCCACGTGGCTCCATCTGACCTGATTCCATTGCTGAAAAATCCTATAAATAGAGAAACCCCCAGAAATAACCCTAGAACTTCGACTACGCCGCCGCAAGCCTCTGTACCTCCATGATCTCATCTACAGCCCTTTTCCGGCACCCTGCCGGAGGGGGGAAAGCATCACCGGAGGCCATCTTCGTCATCCCGGCGGTCTCCATGACGAGGAGGGAGTAGTTCACCCTCGGGGCTGAGGGTATGTACTAGTAGCTATGTGTTTGATTTCTCTCTCTCGTGTTCTTGATTTGGCATGATCTTGATGTATCGCGAGCTTTGTTAGTATAGTTGGATCATATGGTGTTTCTTCCCTCTCTACCTCCTTGTGATGAATTAAATATTTCCCTTTGAGGTTTCGTTATTGTCGGATTGAATATTTCAGATTTGAGAACACTTGATGTATGTCTTGCATGTGGATACCCGTGGTGACAATGGGGTATTCTATTGGTTTACTTGATGTATGTTTTGGTGCTCAACTCGTGGATTCCCGTGACCTTGGGGTGATCTAGGCATAGGGGTTGGTTGCACGTTTTCATTATCTTTTCTCCGATAAGAAACTTTGGGGTACTCTTTGAAGTTCTTTGTGTGGATTGAATATTATGATTATGAAGTTGTTTGATGCATATCGAATAATCAACTCACGGATACTTGTGGTGACATTGGAGTATCTAGGTGACATTAGAGTTGGTTGATGCGTATCATATGGTGTTATTTTAGTACGAACTCTAGAGCTATTTGTGACACTTATAGGAATGGCTCAATAGATCGATCGAAATGGATAACTTTGAGGTGGTTTCGTACCCTACAACAATTTCTATCTTATGTTCTCCGCTAATAGGAACTTTGGAGTGATTCTTTATTGCACGTTGAGGGATTGTTATATGATCCAATTATGTTAGCAGTGTTGAGAGATTGCACTAGTGAAAGTATGAACCCTAGGCCTTATTTTTAAGCATTGCAATACCGTTTGTGCTCAGTTTTGTTACTTGCTACCTTGCTGTTTTTATATTTTCAGATTACAAAAACCTATATCTACTATCCATACTACACTTTTATCACCATCTCTTTGCCGAACTAGTGCACCTATACAATTTACCATTGTATTGGGTGTGTTGGGGACACAAGAGATTTCTTGTATTTGGTTGCAGGGTTGTTTGAGAGATACCATCTTCAACCTACGCCTCCCACGGATTGATAAACCTTAGGTCATCCACTTGAGGGAAAATTGCTACTGTCCTACAAAACTCTGCGCTTGGAGGCCCAACACGAGTCTACAAGAATAAGTTGTGTAGTAGACATCAGCTGACACTCATGACATACTTATGGAGCAAAAGTTTCAGTCAGACACATAGAAAGATAGGGGCTTTTAATTTTGCCTCCCAACATATTTATCTCAAGGGTAATGTCAGCAATAATAACTCATGATCACCTACATCCAACTGGATATATATGCCTAGATCAATCCCCACCACATGACGCTTGCCAAAAGAGAAATAAAAATGGAATAGAGGAGAATACTATTAACTCTTGCATGAAAGTAAATACATAAAGTAAAAGATAGGCCCTTCGCAGAGAGAAGCAAAGGTTATCATGCGCTTTTTGGTATTGGATGTGCAAGCTCTTAATGTAAAGGAATGTCACTTTATATTGCCCCTTGTGATAGCGACCTTTATTATGCAGTCTATCGCTTTTATTACTCCACCATCACAAGATCGTACAAAGCTTATTTTCCCTTACAATAAAAGTTCATACATGTTTAGGAGCAATTTTTATTGCTTTGCACCGATGACAACTTACTTGAAGGTTCTTATTCAATCCATAGGTAGATATAGTGGACTCTCATGGCATGAAATTGGGTTTAAGGGTTTTTGGATGCACAAGTAGTATCTCTACTTAGTACAGAATTTTGGCTAGCAAAAGATAGGTGGCAAGCAACACATGTTAGAGGATCCAAAACAATATAACTTCTATGTGAATATAAGCAAACATAACTCATTACGTTGTCTTCCTTGTCCAACGTCAACTAATTGACATAGTATATTTAATGGCGGCTCACAATCATAAAATATGTCCAAGATAGTGTATTTATATGTGAGACCTCTCTCCCTTTATTACTTTTTCATGAATTGCAACAATGACCAATGCTATGTTTGTCAACTTCCAACAAGTTTTATCAATTATACTTCTTTTATGTGAAGTCATCACTCCCCATGGGATTAGCATATGATCTAATTTTTTTCTTTTTATTTCTAAGATTGGATCATCAAAAGCAAAACACTCAACTCAAACTACTCTTTATTATATAACTCTCACACACGATTACATAGATAGATAGATCACAAAGCAAGCACTCAAAACTAAATCATACTAAAACTTTATTCTTCTAAATCACGAAATAACTAAGGATCGAACTAAGATAGATAATGATGATAAAAAGTGATGATGATACGATACCGGGGCACCTCCCCCAAGCTTGGCACAAGCCAAGGGTGGTGCCCATACCCATATACTCAATTCTCCTTCTTTGCTGATGGTGGTGATGAAGTGATGGTCTTGTCCTTCAAAATATTTAATAAGATATCCTTCAAACTCTGGACCTCCCGAAGCAACTGCTGAATTGCGGTGGTGTTCTTTTGCACTTCAACCATAATATGTTTATTTTTCGGCCACCATGATCCCTTTCCTGCATCATTCTCACTTGGACGGGAAATATCCCAATTGGAAGGTATGTGCATGCGAGGAGTGTTTTCAACCCCATAATTGTGGACCAAATTATGAAAATTGTTCCGATGTAACCTGTGTAAGGGTCTCCTAGGAGGAAGCCCTTCTTGTACCTCTGGACTCCCATGGCTTGTAGTGCTTCTCATGGCTTGATGTGGATTTGGAGTTGTGGAGATGCCGGCAAGGGTACCCCTCTCGGAAGCCGGAGGGTGGACCTCCAGCGACTCTCCATCATCTTCTTCCATGGTAACCTCTCCTTCCTCCTCCCTCCTGAGTTCCATCTGCGGCAACCAAGTGTCGTCTCCCACGTTGTTGGAGGAAGAGGAAGACAAGATGCAAGGCCTCGAAAATCTGACAGAAAACAGCACGAAACAAGAACAGAGGAGAAACTTGCAATGCGGTGGTCAAAACACCCGTGAGTATATATAATGAATTTTTCCCGTGCAGAACAAGTAATATGGAAGAAAAACGGAGTCGGGAAAGTCCACGAGGGGGCCACAAGCCTGGTAGGCGTGCCCTGAGGGGTAGGGCGCGCCCCCCAGGCTTGTCGCCTCCTTGTGCACTTTTCGGACTGTTTATTATTTTCCTAATTTTTTATATATTCCAAAATGAATAGAAATTACTTTTATGGAAGTTTTGGAGTCGGTTTACTTACCGTACCACATACCTACTCCTTTTCAGGCTTCTGGAGCGTTCCGGAAGGTTTCCTCTATGTGCTCTTGTGGTGTCATTGTTTGAATAATATTAGTTTCAACATTAATGGGAGTACCTGAGATATAATGTTTAATTCTTTGCCCATTAACCACTCTCGGATTATTGCCTTCGGAGTTGTTTATTTTGATGGCTCCGGAGTGATAAACTTCTTTGATGATATACGGTCCTTCCCATTTAGAGAGAAGTTTTCCTCCAAAAAACCTTAAACAAGAATTGTATAATAGAACATGATCACCTACTTTGAATTCCCGTTTTTGAATTCTTTTATCATGCCATGTTTTAACTTTTTCTTTAAACAACTTGGCATTTTCATAAGCTTGGGTTCTCCATTCATCTAAAGAACTAATATCAAATAACCTCTTTTCACCGGCAAGTTTAAAATCATAGTTAAGTTCTTTAATTGCCCAATATGCTTTATGTTCTAACTCAAGAGGTAAATGACATGCTTTTCCATAAACCATTTTATATGGAGACATACCCATAGGATTTTTATAAGCAATTTTGTAGGCCCATAATGCATCATCAAGTTTCTTAGACCAATTATTTCTAGATCTATTAACGGTCTTTTGCAAAATTAATTTTATTTCTCTATTAGTTAATTCAACTTGACCACTAGACTGAGGACGATAAGGAGATGCAATTCTATGATTAACATCATATTTAGCAAGCAATTTACGGAAATAACCATGAATAAAATGTGAACCACCATCAGTCATTAAATATCTAGGGACTCCAAACCTCGTGAATATAACTTCATTAAGCATTTTAATAGAAGTGTTATGATCAACACTACTAGTTGGAATAGCTTCTACCCACTTAGTAACGTAATCAACAGCAACTAAAATATGAGTATACCCATTGGATTTGGGGAAAGGTCCCAAATAATCAAAACCCCAAACATCAAATGGTTCAATAACAAGTTAATAATTCATAGGCATTTCCTGACGTCTACCAACATTACCAATTCTTTGACATTCATCACAAGAAAGGTCAAACTTAGGTGCATCTTTCAAAAGAGTAGGCCAATAAAAACCAGATTGTAATACCTTGCATGCAGTTCTGTCTCCCGCATGGTGTCCTCCATATGCCTCGGAGTGACACTTAGGATTTGTTCATGTTCATGCTCAGGTACACAACGTCTAATAATACCATCTACTCCTTCTTCATATAAGTGTGGGTCATCCCAAAAGTAATGTCTTAAATCAAAGAAGAACTTTTTCTTTTGTTGGTATGTGAAACTAGGTGGTATATATTTAGCAACAATGTAATTAGCATAGTATGCATACCAAGGAGTATTAACAATGTAATTAGCATAGTCTACATACCAACGAGAAGCATTTATGACAACTAATTGTTCATCAGGGAAATCATCATTAATAGGAAGTGGGTCATCAAGAACATTTTCCATTCTAGACAAATTATCGGCTACGGGATTCTCAGCTCCCTTTCTATCAACAATATGCAAATCAAATTCTTGTAGCAAAAGAACCCACCTAATAAGTCTAGGTTTAGCATCTTTCTTTTCCATAAGATATTTAATAGCAGCATGATCAGTGTGAATAGTAACTTTGGAATCAACAATGTAAGATCTGAATTTATCACATGCAAACACAACTGCTAAAAAATCTTTCTCAGTAGTAGCATAATTTCTTTGAGCACAGTCTAGAGTTTTACTAGCATAATGAATAACATTCAATTTCTTATCAACTCTTTGTCCTAGAACATCACCTACAACATAATCACTAACATCACACATAATTTCAAAGGGTAAGTTCCAATCAGGTGGTTGAACAATAGATGCAGGAATTAAGGCTTTCTTAAGTATTTCAAAGGCTTCTACGCAATCATCATCAAAAACAAATGGAACATCTTTTTGCAAGATATTAGTAAGAGGCCTAGAAATTTTAGAGCAATCTTTTATAAACCTTCTATAGAAACCAGCATGACCGAGAAAACTTCTTATACCTTTGATATCTTTAGGACATGACATTTTCTCAATAGCATCAACTTTAGCTTTATCAACTTCAATACCTCTTTCAGAAATTTTATGCCCAAGGACTATACCTTCATTCACCATAAAGTGGCACTTCTCCCAATTCAAGACAAGATTAGTCTCTTCACATCTCTGCAAAACTCGATCAAGGTTGCTCAAGCAATCGTCAAAAGAAGTTCCGTAAACGGTGAAATCATCCATAAAAACCTCAACAATCTTTTCACAAAAGTCAGAGAATATAGCAGTCATACATCTTTGAAAGGTAGCAAGTGCATTACATAAACCAAAAGGCATACGACGATAAGCATAAGTTCCAAAAAGGACAAGTAAAGGTGGTTTTCTCTTGATCTTCAGGTGAGACAGGTATTTGAGAGAAACCAGAATAACCATCTAGGAAGCAAAAGTGTGTATGATTAGATAATCTTTCTAACATTTGATCAATAAAAGGCAAGGGGTAATGATCTTTCCTAGTAGCTTTATTTAATTTCCTGAAATCAATTACCATCCTATAACCAGTTACAACTCTTTGTGGGATAAGTTCATTTTTATAATTAGGAACAACGGTGATACCTCCTTTCTTAGGAACACAATGAACAAGATTTACCCATCTACTATCAGCTATGGGATAAATTATACCTGCCTCCAGAAGCTTTAATATTTCAGTTCTTACCACATCCTTCATTTTAGGATTCAGCCTTCTTTGATGATCAACAATAGGTTTAGCGTCTGGCACCATATGAATTTTATGCTGACATAAAGTGGGACTATTGCCCTTAAGATCATCGAGAGTATATCCAATAGCAGCACGGTGTTTCTTCAGAGTTTTAAGTAATCTCTTTTCTTCATGCTCTGAAAGGTTAGCACTAATAATAAGAGGATATATCTTCTTTTCATCAAGATAAGCATATTTAAGTGTATCAGGTAATTGCTTTAATTCAAACACAGGATCACCCTTGGGTGGAGGTGGATCTCCCAAGGTTTCAATAGGCAAATTATGTTTAAGGATAGGTGCTTGTTTAAAGAACAGCTCATCTATTTCATTTCTTTCATTCATATTCATATCATTCTCATGGTCTAGCAAATATTGTTCTAAAGGATCTGTAGGAGGCACAACAATAGAAGCAAGACCAATAATTTCATCTTTACAAGGTAATTCTTTATCATGATATTGTCTACTAAACTTAGAGAAATTAAATTCATGAGATATATCACCAAACTTAACTCTAACCTTCTCTTTAACACAATCAATTTCAGCATTAACGGTATTCAAGAAAGGTCTACCAAATATAATGGGACAAAAATTATCTTGTTGTGAACCAAGTACAAGGAAATCAGTAGGGTATTTGATTTTACCGCACAAAACTTCAACATCTCTAACAATCCCAAGTGGTGTAATAGTATCTCTGTTTGCAAGCTTAATAGTAACATCAATATCTTCAATCTCAACAGGTGTAGTATCATTCATTACTTCTTGATATAAAGAAAACGGAATGGCACTCACACTAGCACCCATATAACATAAACCATGATAAAAATGATCTCCAATCTTAACAGAAATAACAGGCATGCCAACTACGAGCTTATTCTTATCTAGCATATCTCGTTCATTTCTAACAGGTTTAGCAATTCTAGCAGTCTCATCGCAAAAGTAAATAACATGCCCATCAATATCATCAACCAAAAGATCTTTAACCATTGCAATATTAGGTTCAACTTTAATTTGTTCAGAAGGTCTAGGTGTTCTTATATTACTTTTGTTAACCACAGTTGAAGCTTTAGCATGTTCCTTAATCCTAACAGGGAAAGGAGGTTTCTCAATATAAGCAGTAGGCACAACTGGATCAACATTGTAAACAATTGTTTCTTCTTTAACACTAACAGGTTCTTCCTTTAATTCAATAGGTGGATGATATTTAAACCATTTCTCCTGAGGGCGATCAACATGAGCAGCAAAAGATTCACAAAAGGTAGCTACTATCTCAGAGTCAAGTTCATATTTAGTACTAAACTTATGAAAAGCATCAGTTTCCATAAAAGGTTTAACACAATCAAACTCAAGATTTATACCTAACTCATTACCTTTGTCAATTTCCCAATCTTCAGAGTTACGTTTAATTCTTTCCAGAAGATCCCATCTGAATTCAATAGTTCTCTTCATAAAGTATCGAGCATGGATTGGTCATTATGAGAAAGCCGAGCATAAAAGTTTTGAATAATTATTTCTCTTGAGAGCTCATGATTGGGGCATGTATGCAACATATACTTAAGCCTCCCCCAAGCTTGAGCGATACTTTCTCCTTCACGAGGCCAAAAATTATATATATAATTCCGATCACGATGAACCAAATGCATAGGATAAAATTTCTGGTGAATTTCCAGCTTCAATCGGTTCCAATCCCATGTTTCAGTATCATCACATAGCCTATACCATGTCAATGCCTTTCCCTCCAAAGATAAAGGGAATACTTTCTTCTTAACTCCATCTTCGGATAGACCTGCAAGCTTAAACAATCCACATATTTCATCCACATATATCAAATGCATATCAGGATGCACCGTTCCATCTCCTGCATAAGGATTAGCTAGCAGTTTCTCTACCATACCCGAAGGAATTTCATAATAAATATTTTCAGCAGGTTCAGTAGGTTGAGGAGCAACTCTTAATGCTTCCGGTCGAGGTGAAGATACCCCGAACAAGCCCCTCAAAGGATTACTTTCCATAGTGACAAGTGACAATAAATTTCAACACGTAATATAAATGTTTCCTTACCAAATTACACTCACCAAAGGCGCTTCACTCCCAGGCAACGGCGCCAAAAAAGAGTCTTGATGACCCATAAGTATAGGGGATAAATCGTAGTCCTTTCGATAAGTAAGAGTGTCGAACCCAACGAGGAGCTGAAGGAAATGACAAGCGGTTTTCAGCAAGGTATTCTCTGCAAGTACTGAAACTAGCGGTAACAGATAGTTTTGATAGCAAGATAATTCGTAACAGGTAACAAGTATAATAAAGTGCAGCAAGGTGGCCCAATCCTTTTTATAGCAAAGGACAAGCAGGAAGGAATTCGTATAATAAGAAAAGCGCTCTCGAGGACACATGGGAATTTCATCTAGTCACTTTCATCATGTTTGTCTGATTCGCGTTCGCTACTTTGATAATTTGATATGTGGGTGCACCGGTGCTTGGGTGCTGTTCTTACTTGAAAAAGCCTCCCACTTATGATTACCCGCTCTTGCAAGCATGCGCAACTATGAAAGAAGAATTAAGATAACTCTAACCATAGCATGAAACGTATGGATCCAAATCAGCCCCTTATGGAATAGCGCATAAACTAGGGTTTAAGCTTCTGTCACTCTAGCAACCCATCATCTAATTACTACTCCACAATGGCTTCCCTTAGGACCAAAGATGGTGAAGTGTCATGTAGTCTACGTTCACACGACACCACTAAAGGAAGCACAACATACATATCATCAAAATATCAAACAAATACCAAATTCACATGATTACTTAGGACAAGACTTCTCCCATGTCCTCAAGAACAAAAGTAACTACTCACAAATCATATTCATGTTCAAGATCAAAGGGGTATTGAATAGCATTAAGGATCTAAACATATAATCTTCCACCAAATAAACCAACTAGCATCAACTACAAGATGTAATCAACACTACTAGCAACCCACAGGTACCAATTTGAGGTTTTGAGACAAAGATTGAATACAAGAGATGAACTAGGGTTTGAGATGAGATGGTGCTGGTGAACATGTTGATGAAGATTGGTCCTCCCATGACGAGAGGATCACTGGTGATGTCGATGGTTTCGATTTCCCACTCCCGGAGGGAAGTATCCCCAGCGGAATCGCTCCGCCGGAGAGCAAAATAGCTCCTGCCCAGGTTCCGCCTCGAGACGGTGGTGCTTCATCCCGAAAGTCTTCTTCTGATTTTTTCTAGGGCAAATGGCTTCATATAGCAGAAGGAGGGGGCCGGAGGCCTGCCAGGGGCCCCACAAGCTTGGGGGCGCGCCCAGGGGGTAGGGCGCGCCCCCAGGCTTGTGGCTTCCTGGTGGGCCCCCTCCTATTGATTCTTTCGCTAGTATTTTTTATATATTCCAAAATAATTCTCCGTAAATTTTCAGGTCATTTGGAGTTGTACAGAATAGCTATCTCTGTTTCACTCCTTTTCGGTCCAGAATTCCAGCTGCCGGCAATCTCCCTCTTCATGTGAATCTTGCAAAATAAGAGAGAAAAGGCATAAGAATTGTACCATAAAGTGAAATAATGATCAAAAACATAATAATTATCAATAAGAAATCATGATGCAAATTGGACGTATCACAGCGCGGGCGGCGCTCTCTCGGTCGTCGCGCCGCTTCAATGCCGGCGCCAGTGATAGGTCGCGTCCGCTCTGGCCGGGCATGAGTGCGGCATTGACGCTCTGGAGCGGCGCTGACCGTTTCAGGCGAGAAGTGCGCGCGAGCGATGGAGGGGGTTTTGGTGGGCCAGGGCGGTCAGGAGCGGACGTGGCAGCGGTCCGGACGACCGGAAACGAGAGATGCTACACCTTCGTAAATATTGCTACGTAATTTAGTTCTCTTCCTCCCCCCCCACCGACAGATCGATCGATGTGACTCTAGGTCTCCCTCCCACACGTAGTCACGACTCTCTGATGACTACTCGTACACACCATCTCACTGTAGGTCGATATTTTTCTCTCTCTAACACACACACAAGCATGCGCACACACACACACACACACACACTTACTCAACGGCCTCATTTGGTTCATAGGATAGGAATATCATAGGAGAGGGAAACCACAGGAAGTGAGATAAATGGAGTACATGCACGCACTCTCCCTCTAACACACCCGCGAGTACATGATGGAGCGCATTTGTACACAAAGAGGCAGCATTTACGTTGGAGACGCAGCCGTCTTTCACGTTGGTGCAATTTCGTCTTTCGCTATGAACCAAATGTTTCCTCGGAGAAGCATCGATGTTAGTACTAAGAGCAAAAGTTTTGTATTGATTTCTAAGCCTTCTCACAACTTTGTCTTCAGCTCCCCTGCAAAGTTTATTTCTCCAGCTATGAACTAAATCTTGGCTATGATCTTTCAATCATTGAGTTGTATAAACATTTTATTTATGAGTTGGTTCTGAATTTTTGCCACTAGTTAATTATGTTGCCAAACTTTGAAAAATAATATTATATAAATACATAAAATATAAGAAGGCAATAATTTTATTTTTTGTTGGCACGTATTAGCAGTTTACTAGTTAAATATGTGGTCAAACTTTGAAAAAAATATGATGTGGAGTAACAACCCGGATGGAGGTATTACGAAATACAGTGGCACACTGATTTAGGACGAATACAATAGCCATAATTACTAGAAGAGGGCAAACTGTACATACAAAATAATTAAAATTGAATTTCTCAAAAAGAATTTAAAATTGAAGGATGGTGCAGCCCACCTTTCTGATAATTTCACCCGTGTGTGGTTGTTCCCTTAACGGAGGGTCGTGTACCACATCTGAACGATAGAAAGTGCGTTCGGGACACATGGAGTGTTAATTGATCGTAGTTTTCTTTAAAAAAGTGTTTCGTTTTGTACACAATTTAAGACGATTGTTATGGAGAGAAAAAGAAAACCACTCCACTATATATATACATGATGGAGCCTCAGCGCTTGTTTGCTAGGGTTTGCTCTCTTCACACTCTCTCACCCTCTGCAGATCTAAACAAGACTGCGTTGGCCTCTCCCTCTCTGTCTCTCTCCCATCATCGTTGGTTAAAGAGCCGGCCGGATCCTGTCCGCCGGGGAAGGGGAGGAGGTGCAGCGTTGACTTTGTCGCCGTCGGCATGGGAAGGAATCCACTACCGGCGGCGATGTTCTCTTTCACCCAGCGCCGGCACGAAAGGGCCTTCGACCCCTTCTTCCTCGTTGCCGTACGTAGTGTGGGCATATCTGGCCACCCGCCGCCCACCTAGCCACATCCCGATGACCCTAAGGTATAACTTACTTTCAAACCGACATTTCTCTAGCTGCATGTGCATCTTTTTCGCTTGTGCAGTCAAATCTAGGTCTTGGTTCAAACAGGAAAGTAAGGGGGAAAGTTGTATAGCATTAATCTAGGATGTGATTCAAAGAGGAAAGGAAGGGGGAAAGTAGTACAGACATCCAACCACTGTATTGGTCGAAAAGGAAAAAAGGGTAAATGCAGTACACACATCTGTAAGGAACTGATCTCTCTATGTTGAAAAAGGAAAGAAACTGGGGGGCGGGGACAAGGCAGTAGAGTTTGAGCAGGACTAGAGTTGCTGCCCTCACATAGGGAAAGGTGGCTAAAGAGAACAAAAATGGGACCAACCCAGATATGCTGCTTGGTTTGTTGTTGCAATAGACTCTGCATCACCCCTTTATACATCGGTAGATGCACATGGTGCTGGTGCATCCAGTGTCCCATACAACTGTTTAGTTGTTGCTAATCTAATAATGTCGTTGGAAAATTGAAGCAATGGCACTGTTAAAAGAAAATTACATGTTTAACAAATGTAATTGTTAATATAATCTCTCTGTTAATATGAATCCATGCCACTATTTTAGAAATGCTACTGTCATGCTCTCTTTCCCATTTTGATAAGTTAGATGCTTCTTTTTGTGGGCGTTTGTGTCATCCATCATTATTGACCAGTAATTGTTTCCTTTCTACCTCTGTGCAAACAGAGATATCTACTTCACCTCGTTGCTATCGTGACCTTTTGGTGCACTGCACAAAACACTTACGTTTTAAGAGTGTTTTGTGCAGTTCAACTAAAATGTCACACCGATAACGTTGCTTGATTGCTTGATTTTAGTGGAACTGCACAAAAGGAGACTGCACTTCCTATCCGTGTTGGCAGATTTGTAGCAGATCTTGCTTGTGTGAGTTATTTGAATTCTGCGTCATGAGAGGTTATTACTGGCCTTCATCCATATGATTATGCAGTGTGCTTTGACATGTTGTGCTACTTATACGGTAATGTTGCTTGATTTTAGTGAACTGCACAAAAGGAGATCAGACTTCCTATCCGTAATATCCCATTGAGGTAAGATAATGATATTTCACAACTGTTATTGTTTTGTGGTATACTTGTGCTTCCTAAATGACATGCCAAATCTTACATTGAAGGCCAAGCATGTCTGTTATTAAACCAAGTGATGAAGGGGAAGAACAAGGGGAAGAAGAACAAAAATCAAATCCTGGTGTTGTAGTGAAGCACTGGAACTGTGATGACACAAGTAATGATATTGTTTTGCATTTTAATTTATTGCTACTCATGGAACGAGCCATTGTTTTGCTACTGTTTTGACACTGTTATTTGATGCCACTCTTAATGTAATATGCAATTGTCTCTACTTCTGCAAATAGGGATCTTGTTTGAAGATAACATATATTTTAGTGGAACGACCCAAAAAAGTTTTTGATTGATAATTCCCTTGACAAAGGTCAGTACCGGCCTTCATCCACATGATCGTGCTTTGTCATGCTGTGCTACTTGTATTGTGGTACTGTTTTGAATTAAATGTTTAACTGAAGCTATTGTATTGCTATGTTTTCCCATTAAGACAGTGAAGATGCTTCTATTTGTGAGCCTATGTTTCATCAACTAGTACCATTATTATTGTAATCACTTTTTCTGTATTTATGCCGACAGGGATGCTCAGCTTGATTTCAGTGGAACTGCACAAAATGTTCGGATGGTTCGTGCGCTCCATAATACTTCATCATGCACAATACATCGAATGGTTCTCTAATCATTCATTGTCACCTTGAGCCACCAAACTAGCTACATGGAAGGAGTTGCAAACGTGTTCAAGGCATTGGAACATATAAATACAAAATCCACCAAGATACGGATGACATTGCTCGATTTCAGTGGAACTGCACAAAAAATCAGCTGGTTAATCCTGCACGAGGTTCCATGTCAATGTGAAAACTGATGACAAACCCTGGCCTTTACACAGTCATAGGCATTTGTTGTTTTGGAATGGGAAAACCTTGTCAAAGTTTGCTCATTGATGTTAGCAAGAAGACATACATTTGATATTTTGGAATGGGAAAACCTTGTCCAATTTTGCTCATTGATGTTGGTAGGAAGACTTGCATTTGATATTTTGGAATGGGACCCCCTTTGCTGTGAGCAGCATCGATCGATTTTTCTTTCTTTGTATGTCTTTAGTTGTGAAGTAAATATTTGCTCTGATGTGTGAATCATTGAGATGCATAACCATGCATGTTGACTTATATATGGTAATCTTATGAGTTTGTTCTGAATGTTGTCTATGATTTGCCCGCCTGTGAGTTTGATTGCAATGTTGAACTTCGAATGCTCCGGCACACGGCATGATGATGCAGGGTGCAGCCACACTAAAAAGCTACTCAAGCTTTATGGCCCATGTGAAACTGCGGCAAACGATCTGATCACCGTGCTCCTTTAGAATAAAATTTAGTAAAGTGCCCATGTGGAGCCACAGCGTCATCAAGCGTACTAGGAATGTCTAGATGCTAGTTTAGTTTGTGCGCTTAACAGTTCATCGTCTTACTGTTTCATGCATAGCCTATGTTTTAAAATATTTCCTGTAAGCACGTATGAACCTGTTTGCTTATCTGTTACCTACTATAAAAATATAAATTTTTTTCAATTCAATGAGCAGTTAGAAATGAGAGGAAGCGCTAGTGCGTACACTCTTATGACCAAAGAGTACGAAACATGGCCCTCCCATTTATTGAAGCCCAATAAAAAGAGCCCATATTTACTGGGAGAGAGGCGCTCACATGGCGGCCTAGTGACTGATGCTCACGTGATGGACCCACTCAAAATGTCCTACCTGTGTAGTTTTTTTTCTTTTTTCGAAACGGGATCCTACGTGTGTTGTATAGTATCATCGTATACTCCTCATTCAATTGCAACTTCGTTTGCTGGTTATGCACTCTGCTCGAATATAAGCGCATTCTCATTTTTCAGACTTTTTTTCTTCCAAGCTGTTATTCCTTGCTTATCATCTCGTACCCACCAGGTTCAAGCCTAAGAAACTCGTGGTTAACGTAGTCAACATCTCCATATATTAATAGAGGACAAACGCATAACATAAATTCTCCGTCGTTGCAGGTGGCAAGTTATGAGGTGCTCTTCCGGGTGGAGTGGTGGACAGCAGAAATCTTGTTGTTGCCTGCCCAGGTTCGAGTGCTTCTTCTTATTGGCCCATGCTAGGGTCATCTGGCTGATTTTGGTGGAAAATCACTCAGCTCATCCACCGTACGATCCACCTTGATTAGAACGCACCTAGCCAATGGATGCCAACACAAACAGACCACTTTGCCTCATTTTTCCCACCAACGCATCCAGCAGACATTTCGCTTCCCTCAGTTCTCGGCATCGTCAACTCACGCCGGGTGTCGCCGCAGCACTGGTCGTCGCTCTGGTGGCGGTCTGCAGCACTGGACGCAACACCGGTGACCTCCCACGATGCAGCACCGATGACGTTCCACAACACCAGCGACTTCCTCACAGTACGACGGTGCCCCACAGTGCGTCGGCTGCCGCCTCCAAACTACCCCGCTTCAGTCTCCTCTGTCCACTGCAACTCAACAGCGCGTGTCATCGCTAGAATAATTGATCCTCGCGAGACCCTCTTCTTCATTCTCTGCCTTGTACCAGACCATCCGTAGCGCACGCGAGGTCCTCTCCGTCGTCCTCCGCCTTGTTGCGCTCAACGCGGCGCCGCCGTCTGGTGTTGTCAACATGGTCAACAAACAAGAGGAAACAGGAGATGACTGTACGTGGAGAGAATGATAGTGGGGACCCACCAGGGCCATTGTTAACGTAATCAATAAACAAGAGAATTGCACTAAGGAGCGGTTGACACTAGGGACCCAGCAGCTCGCGTAGTTTTCTTTGAGATGGTGCACGGTATCAACTGGGTTGTGCGAGGGCTGTTGCCTGTCTAGCCCAAGCTTTTTTTTATGTTTACCACATGACTAGCCCAGCTCTTTTTTTTCTTTGCGAAAATGGCTAGCCCAGCTTTATTTTTTTTAAGAATATCTAACCGAGGCCAACTTGCTTTTCTCTGACCTGCTGGGCCGCAAATCTTCAAGATGAGGAGGGATGCATTCGGCTTGCCCAGAAAATGGGCTATAAGTAATATGAAATGGGCTGTAAATTTTTAAAAATACAGCAAACCGGAAATTAGTTTCAATTTTTTTTTGGATTTTGAGATTTTAAATTCCATTGAAATTTATTGCGTGAAAATTAACATTGGATTTTAAATTATTATAAATTTAATTTTTTAATTAGTTGGAATCTGACTCAAAAATTCGGAATTAAAAACAGTTCCGACCTCACCGAAATACGCAAAATTTCGTTGTAATTTTTAGCCTGGCCAGAATATGGGCTGTAATGCTAACAAAAAGAATATGGGCTGCAATAAATTCCTTAAGAATTAGCAAATGGGCTGTAAATTATTGAAAATAATAGCAAATGGGCCGTATGCTGTTTGCCACAGATTTGGAGGCTGACTCGTGGGCCTACTAAGTTGACGCCTCAAAAAAAACTAAGTTGACGCCTACGCAAGGCTTTGTCAACATAGTCAACAAACGATTCTACCGGCAGTGACCGTTGGACGTCAATCCAACGGCCATCGTGCTTCTTCAATCTCTGATCTGCTTGCTCCAACCGCCCAATCCAGCGCCGACGGGACCGCCTGCTCCCGGCTCCCGTGGCCGGCTGAGCTGCGGCGCAGGCCTCACCGCCCCACCCTACTCCCACCGCTGGCCAGGCCATCCCTTTACTCACCCACACCTCCTATTATTCTCCGGCGACGGCAACCTCGCACCGCAGCCAAACAAGTTATTCTCCGGTGACGGCAGCCTCACACCGCAGCTAAACCAGTCAACCCTCGTACTCCCCTCCACGTGGGCTTCCACTGCCGCGTCTTCCCCAGCTCCGGGTTGTTCCCTTCCTAGGCCTCGCCGTCGTCCACCACCTTGGTGCTCTCGGCACGGCATCGTCAACGCAGTCAATGAATGACAGCCATCAGAAGAGGACTATACATGGAGAGGCTGACAGCTGGGACCCACGAGGTCCATGGTCGTACGCAAGGAAGTGCCTCCTTATTACGTGCAAGAAAAATGATTCCTCCCCCTGCTAGCTGGAACCCACCACATTTGGAGGCTGACTTATGGGCCTAATAAGTTGACGCGTACGCAGGGCTTTGTCAACTTAGTCAACAGAATGATTCTAGCAGCAGTGACCATTGGATGTTAATCCAACGGTCGTGCTGCTTCTTCAATCTCTAATCTTCTTAATCCAGCCGCCCAAACCAGCGCCGGCGGGACCGCCTACTCCTGCCTCCCGTGGCCGGCTATGCTGTCGCGCAGGCCTCACCACCCCACCCTACTCCCATCGCTGGCCAGGCCATCCCTCTAGTCACCCACAACTCCTGTTATTCTTCGGCGATGGCAGCCTCACACCGCAGCCGAACCAGTAAACCCTCGTAATCCCCTCCACGTCGGCAACCACTGTCGTGTGTTCCCCGGCTCCGGGTCGTTCCCTTCCTAGACCTCGCCGTCGTCCACCGCCTTGGTGCTCTCGGTATGGCATCGTCAACGCGGTCAATGAATGACAGCTATCGATAGAGGACTGTACGTGGAGAGGCTGATAGCTGGGACCCATGAGGTCTATGGTCGCACGAAAGGAAGTGCTTCCTTATTATGCGGGAAAAAAAGTTTCCTCCCCCTGGCAGCTGGGACCCACCAGCTACATCTTCTCACACAAGGAGGTACTTCCTTATTACGCGCATAAAATGATTCCTCCCCCTGACAGCTGGGACCCACCAACTATATCTTCGCACGCAAGGAAGTGACTCCTTATCCCCCTGACAGTTGGGACCCACACTACGGGAAATAGCTAATTTGCCGTCAGGAGGCCTCTTTGCCGTCAGCTTTTTGTCGGGCAGACGGCAAAGAATTGGTTTGCCGTCGCTAACAGATGGCAAATAAATGGATGACGGCAAACCCTGGTTTGCCGTTTGTTGCCCAAATGGCTGACGGCAAAACTATCCTTTGCCGTCTGTTGCCCAAATAGTTGACGGCAAAGGACTCCTTTGCCGTCTGTTGTTGACCTAGCTGACGGCAAAGACTGGACACGTGGCCAGCCCAATGGCAAGTAACGGTGCCGTGGATTTGCCGTCAACTTTCCTGGATACCTAACGGCAAAATTTTGAGTTTTGTCGTCTGGCCTTTCTGTTAACAGACGACAAAGTAATTAGAAAAAAAAATCCCCACCCCCCGCCTTGTTTTGCTGTCATATTTGTAGTGCAGCTGACGGCAAACATGCTAGCTTTGCCATCTTGTGTTGGGGGTGTTGACGACAAAGGTTTTTTCGAAAAAAAAGAAATAACCCTTTCGGCCCCCGCTGCCCTATCCGTTTCCTCCTCCGCTGCCGCCCATCCCCGCCTCCGCCGCCGCCACCGCCCGTCCCCGTCTTCGCCACCGCCGCCGACGCCTGTCCCCGCCTCCATCGCCCATCCAAGCCGCACCCCCACCTCCCCCACCACTCCTCTAATGGCGCCCCCTCCCCGGCTCGATCCCTAGGGCCACCGCCGCCGCCGCCCGTCCAAGCCGCACCCCACTCCCCTCCTCCAACTCCCCCCACCCCTCCTTCAATGGCGCCATCTCCCCGACTCGAGCCCTAGGGCCGCCGCCGCCTGGCACCACCTGCGGTGTTGTTGGCAGCACCGTCGCCGGTCCCCACCTACATTGTCGCCGCCGCTGGTGGCCACCGAAGCCGGGCTCCAGCTCTAGCTCCACCTCGCCCTCGGCCCCCTCCGCCCCACCCCACGGTGAGCACCGGCTCCCCTTTCTGTTTTTTTTCATGTATAGATTTAGGAATTAATGGATCTGTGGATGGATGGATAGATTGATGTAAGGATGGATGGATAGATGGATGTGTGTATAGATGGATGATGGATGTATTGATCCATGTATAGATGAATGTATATGTGATTTTGAACAATTTGATGATGTTCTATGGATTGCTAGATGGATGTATGCTGTGTAGATGTATGGATGGAAAGATGGATGAATGCTATATAGATGTATGGGTGGATTAATGTATGGATTTTCATTTAAAAAAAAGTGTCTTTCTTTTTTATCGTTAGGTTAGATGGTGTTGATTAGATTGTTCTGCGGTGCTTATGTTGGTTGTGCCGGTGCTTTTCATGTGCAGGGGATCTTCTCTTCATCTCCACGAGCACCATCGGTCTCGTTGCCGTTCGACTACCTCCCCTACATGGTCTAGTGGTAAGCACTACTGTCATCTCCTCCCCGACCCTCCCCTATTTGCTCTGTTCCGGTCGACATGCCGATGCCACTACATTTTATTTTCATGTAAAGTCTCGTAACCTAGGCATCTTCCGTTTGAAAGGGTGGCATCTATAAATATGCATGTCTTTGCATATTTATAAAAGTCATTCTTTCGAATTGTTCACGTTATCCATGGACAGCCCGAGTACGTGTATATTGGGTTTCGTTTCCCGTGCTCTACTTTGGTTCGAGGCAAAATTTCGTCAGCGCCACCCCGTTGTTCTCCGGGTACACATTCTCTCGGCTTGTTGCCGAGATGTGTATCTGGAGAACAGCGGGGAGGTGCTGTCGAAATTTTGCCTCGGACCGGAGTAGAGCACGGGAAACAAACCCAATCTACATGTACTCGGGTGGGATTAGGACCCATCTTTACCTATTAGAGATAGGATGCAATCCATGAATGCTCGTTTCCCTTTTGTATGGTAAAAAATAAAACTGTGGCGTTAATAATATGACAAAAGTAATTAGTTGTGTATCTAGTATTAATTACATTATACGTAACTTGATGAATATGAATTTGGTGCCCCTACTGTCAGTGCAAGTACCAGTATGGATGATCATGAGTGGATGTACACTGTCCACCCTAGTCAGGCTGGCATGACCACTGAATGAGTGACGAAGACCAATGAATTCTTAGAGCCAGCATTTGCTAGAGGCCAAAGAAAAAGTTGGTGCCCCTGCTTGAAGTGAGGCAACAACAGAGAACAATCGAAGAAGACAATGGGTGTACACCTACAAAAGCATGGGTTTAAGTGTGGGTATAAATGGTGGACCCTTCATGGCGAGCCTGAACATAGCAGAGAGGAGGTGGTGCATTGGCGAACCGACGACAATGGTACTGGGATCATTGACATGGTAGCTAACTTCAACGATGCACGTGAAGAGGGATCAGAGGAAGAACCGGAGGAGTCTGCGAGGGCCTTCTTACAAATGCTGAATTCCTCACAACAACCTCTTCACGACTACACAAACCAATGTCAGCTAGATGCCATCGCACAAGCAATGTCTATAAAGACCCAATTCGACATGAGCGGAGATTGCTTTAATTCGATGGTGACATCTTGGGGTCACTCTCTCCCTGAAGGTCACAAACTCTGTAAAAGCTGGTACGAAGCGAAGAAAACCCCCCGTGCACTTAAGATGCCCTATGAGCAGATACCTGCTTGTCCAAATGGATGTGTCTTATTTATGAAAGAGTATGCAGACGACAAGTACTGTGCCAAGTGCAAAGCTTCTAGGTACGTTGAGAGAGACCTCGGTGATGGTGCGAAGAAGCACAGCAAAGTTCCCGCAAATGTTCTTCAGTATCTTTCAATCTTGCCAAGACTTCAACGGCTGTACTTGAACAAAGATACGGCCAAACAGATGATATGGCACAAATATGGGATAAGACGTGACAAGGATGATCATGGGAGACCGATGCTGATACATCCGTCTTGTGCCCAAGCATGGAAGAGTTTCGATTGAATACATCATGAGAAAGCAAAAGAGGCAAAGAATGTACGAGTTGCCATCGGAATCGATGGGTTCAATCCGTTTGGTATGGTGTCAAAGACATATAGTTGTTGGCCCCTGTTTGTTGTTCCCCTCAACCTCCCCCCCGGCGTCATATGCAACGCAAGCACATGTTCCTATCATTGATAATTCCAGGGCCCAAGTATCCGGGGAAGAATATAAGTGTGTACATGCAGCCACTGATAGATGAGTTGAAAGAAGCTTGGGTGAATGGGATACGGACATACGACGCTGCTAGCAAAAAAAACTTCACAATGCATGTTTGGTACCAGTACTCATTTCATGACCTACCGACGTATTCACTTTTCATGGGGTGGTCTGTGCATGGGAGGTTCCCATGCCCAAGGTGCAAGGCAAGCATGTAGTGCCGTTGGTTGCAACATGGTGGCAAGTATCCTTGCTTTGATTTCCATAGACAACATTTGCGTCCTGACCATCCATTCAGACAAGACAAGAAGAACTTCATGAAAGGTGAAGTCGTCGAACACTCGGCACCACCTGAGATGACGGGTGAACAAATTGGTGATCAACCAAATGCTCTCCAGCCTGATCCCAAATGTCTTGGGTATTTCTTGGGATATAACGAAGAACACGCCTGGACTCATAGCCATGCTTATGGGATCTCCCCTACTTCCACCAGCTCGAGCTTCCACATAACATTGATCTAATGCACACTGAAAAGAATATCGCCGATGCCATTTTTGGCACATTATTCAACATTGCTGAGAAGACGAAGGATAATACTAAGGCTAGACTTGATGTGATGAAGCTATGTGATAGACCCAAACAAAACTTGCGGCAACCCGACGGCCGGAAAAATTGGAGGACGCCAAGGGCCAAGTTTGTTCTTACAAGGGAACAAAAGCAGGAGATACGCATGTGGTTCAAAACTTTGTTGTTCCCTGATGGGTATGCAGCGAACCTTATGAGGGCAGTGAATCTTGGTAAATTGAAGCTCAGCGGGCTGAAGAGTCATGATTGGCACATATGGCTTGAGCGGTTAATGCCGATGATGATTCGAGGCTATATCCCTGAGGACGATTGGGAAGTATTGGCAGAGCTTAGCTATTTCTTTCGTGTTCTTTGTGCTAAAGAAGTATCTCCTACTGTGATAGATGAGATGGAAGAACGGCCCCCCGAGTTTCTCTGCAAGCTAGAGAAGATCTTTCCACCGGGCTTCTTTAATCCGATGGAACATATGATTTTACACCTCCCTTCTAAGGCAAGAATGGGTGGCCCAGTGCAGAACCGTTGGTGCTATGGACTTGAGAGAATGCAAAAGACTCTTCGAGCTAAATGTAGAAATAAATGTAGAATTGAAGCCTCCATAGCCGAGGCATTCTTGGTGGAGGAGATTACAAACTTCGCGACATCACGCTATGCAGCCAATATTCCAAGCTTGCATAATGCAAAGTCTCGATACAATACTAACGACCCCAAACATGAATCCAAGCTCAGCCTCTTCAAAGGGCAACTCAGACCTGTGGGTGCTTCTGGTTCAAAGAATTTGTCTCCGAAAGAGTGGAGATCGCTTACGTTGTATATCCTCACCAACCTAGAAGAAGTGGGGCCGTACATTGAGTAAGTGATTGGTACATTATGTAACATTTACTCACATGTTTCTCTCTAACTTTGCTCATTTCTCATTGGGGAGTGAATTCGTTGCCCAATTCTCGGATGGAGGGGTCGAACATGATTCACTCGAAGAGTATGAGCTTCTTGCTGGCGAAGTAGACGGCAATTACGGTTTCATTTCTTGGTTCAGAGAAAAGGTAAGGTATACTTCTTGGAAGACTTGAAGTTGTTATTACGTGCGACTAATACACCAATCATTCCCGCTTAAACTTGTAGGGTGCGTCAATATTGGACAAAGAGTTGAAACAAGTTGCTAATGGGTTTGACTATAAGGTCGGCATGTTCGATAAATACGACATCAATGGGTATCGCTTCTGCACACATGGGAACGAGGAACGTCGGGCTGTTCTAAAATCAAGAAACACGGGGGTGTCGGCTATTTGCAATGGAGTTGAGGATAATGGAAGACTTGATGAAATATACGAACTGCATTACTTTGGGGCAAATCCTCCTAAAGTCGCTGTGTTCAAATGCCATTGGTTCGATCCGGAGAAGGTTAGGCGGAGAGATGATATTGGGCAAGTTGAAATTCGACAAGACAGAAAATTAGAATGCGAAGATGTCTATATTGTGGCTCAACAGGCGACACAAGTTTTTTATCTCAAGTACGCATGCCAAAAGAAGTACCTTAAGGGTTGGTATGTCGTGTACGATGTGCCACCACATGGTAAACATCCTTCCCCCAGTGAAGAGGATTATCAACCTCACATCGACCGCGACACATATGATGGAGAATTCTTCCAAGAAGAACATGGGCCTAGAGGCCGTCTCAACATCCATCCATGCATGGAAGTACACATAGAAAATGAAGAAGAAGAAGCAGAAGAGGAAGAAGAAGAGGTTACGAACGTGGAAGACCTATCAATGCTTGAACGGTTACGTCTAGGCATTACCGATGAGGGTGATGATGACAATCAACATGAGGACAACATCATTGAGGACACGCGTGATACTGATGATGAGGCTAGAACTGACCCCGAAGAAGAGGCGGATTGTGATCCGGATGATCCCGACTATTTTTAGTCGTAGTGTTGAACTGTAATGTTGATTTTGTACTAGTTGCTTTAGCATGACCCGGATGATCTCAAACATGCTGTAATATTGAATTTGTAATATTTTTGAACTTATGCTTATTTATTTGAACTATAATGTAGTTTTTGTACTATAATTGCCTTAGTAATTCTCATTGCATATGTTTTTTGAACTTATGCTTATTTATTTGAACTATAATGTTGTATTTGTACTAACTGCTTTACTTTTTTGTCATATCAGGTGAGTGAAGCATGGTGGGTTCGCAACGGAAAAGGAGTGACCCGGCAAATAAGGCCCCACTCCCCCTAGTGAGATGTCTGCTTGGCAGTTTTCTCGCCGATCCTCCTCCGGCTTCCTCTCATCCTCATGCTAATCGAGGAAGAGGAAAAGGCCGGGGAAGAGGTGCAGGTGGAGGAAAGGCTAAGAGAAACCCGGTTCGGCCTCCCTCGCCACCACCTGCCGCGACATCGCTTGAGGATGAGGGGGTGGAGGACGAGCCGGTGTCTCACTCCCCCTTGTCTGAGGAGGAGATGGTGAATGAGTGGCTATCGTCGGAGGCCCCGACCGCTGACGAGGAGGCCCTGACAGCTGACGAGGAGGCCCCGACTTCTGACAAGGAGGATGTTGGTTTCATCCAAGTTGAGGAGGGTAATTCTGTGTACCTGCGTGGTTCGCAAACGCTCCCGGAATGAGGGCTTCCTGTCGAGCAGAGGCCATGTATTGCTCCATATGGAGAAAGGTAACTAACTTTGGCTTCCCATTTTCTACCTTCAATGTATGCAATAATTGCTAATAAATTTGGCTTCTAATTATGTAGCGGTTGGAAGAAAGTTGGAGGTGGCAGGTCTAAGTACCGGCACGTGAACAACGTCCTTGGGAGCCTCATTAAGGAGCATTACCCTGGCATGGTTACTTTGTCTGGGGAGGGCAAAGTTCCAGAGCCAGCACAGACTTGGGACCACTACAAAGCCTGTGAGGATCTTGGTGTAGCCAACAACATCGAGTTTCACAACAAAGCCGAGCGGATCTTTGCCAAACTTTGGGTAATCATTAAGTTTCCTTCACACACTGTATGTATATAATCCATAGCTAGTCAATTGCCTAATCTCGATTGATCTCACGTGTATTTGCAGGATTTCTATAGATGCGAGGATGGAAAGTTGGAGGAGGCACGAGCGATCATCAACGGACATTGCCCGAAGCTTGTGCGCAATCTGATGTATGAGGCGCGCCCTTCAGCCGTCCGCACTTATATGGCCACTCAAGGCTATAAGAGTCTTGATAAGAAACCCGATAGGAAACTCCATCTTGATAAGGAGGAGTACATGCAGGTAAAGAATATTCATGCTTGTTATTTCCACAACAGGCTGGCACTCAATTTCTTTTTGACGTATGAGACGCAATTGATCAATTAGGTTACTCCGAGATGGTGCGCCGATAAGGGGGAGTGCTGGGAGCGGATCATGGACTATTGGTGTTCCAAAGGGTATAGGGCGAAAAACAAAGATTATAGAAAATGGCGAGCCGCAATGAAGGATCCACCACACCATCAAGGCAACTTGAATGTTATGGAGTACGGGGAACGTTGGGTATGTCTTTCTTCCCATCGATTTGTTCTTCATAAGCTTTTTCTTGTCATACATGTTGCCAATCCTTGTGATGAAATCTTAATCACATGTTGCTTTGGTTGCAGGCGTCTCACAATAGTGCTCCGTTGCCCAACCTTTTCCTCTCGTATGCTTTGGCCCATAAGGGACCGTTCAGATCAGCCAAGCCTTACGATAAGAATGATACATCGTCCGCGTACACCAGCAAGACCGCCTATGATCGGATGGAGAAATTCAAAGGGAAGGCAAAAGAGTTCAAAGGGCCCGATTATGATGTGCCAACGGAGCCACCTGACCACGCGTTGGTTATGATCTCTGGAGATGGCAGGAAACATGGCAAGGAAGCGATTGCAGGAGGCATGTTTCCTAGGTCCTCCCGTCGCTCTCTCCTTGATTGCAAAGCTCAGTTAGGTATCCCAAAATCTTCTACATGTCAACGCTCGACTCCAGCTATGGTTGAGATGGAGGTATTCTATACAAGTCCTTCTATATAGTTTTTTTTAATTCTTACATAGTGTTGGATTTGAAGATGCGATTGCAATGCCATATTCTGTAGGCCCGACTGGCGGAGGAGAGGCGACTGGTGGCGGAGGAGAGGCGAGTGGTGGCGGAGGAGAGGGCGGAGGAGAGGCGACTGGTGGCGGAGGAGAGGCGACTAGCGGAGGAGAAGTTGGAGGCGAGGTTGGCGGAGGAGAGGCGACTGGCTAATGAGAGGACACAACAATACTTTGCAATGTTTGCGGTTAGTTCCTTAATAGCCAAGCACGTACATGTAGTCTTTTACTACCAATACTTAATCTTCACTCCTCAAACATAATTTGCAGGCTTATTGTACCCAGAATCGTATGCCCGCTATGCAGATGCCTCATCAATCAGGCCATGGATCAAATAATGATGGATCTTCACATGCACCAGGCCCAAGCGGCAATAACCTTGGTGGTTCTCCAAATCTTTGAGATTGAGTATGGTTAGTGCCTACATATCTCAATTACATAGGTCTCAAATTTGTCAAAGTAGAGACAAGTAGCTATATGGATTCTTGAAGATCAAACTTATAAGTAGAGGCAAGTAGAGACCATTTGAACCATTTCAAACCATGATCCATTTGAACAATTTCAACCATGATCTTAATTAACTATATGCATTCTTTAAGGTATCTATCTATTATATTATTAAAATGATAGAAAACAAACGGTAGAGATTTAACTATACAAAGTTAAGATGTATCAACAGACGAGATTTATCAGTATGTTATACTAGAGTCCACGTGCAAGAAAAACATTGCAATTTTGGGTACGTGTACCAAGGCAACATGGATTTCGGAAAGACATAGCAATTGATGGGTTTCCATCTAGAAGCATAGAAGGATACGCCCATATATTTTGATTTTCTATAAACAAGTCTATCATTGACACGTACAAAGCTGAGTTCAAAACTGACAAGTACAATAGTAGATTAGTAGATGTTTAAAAGGAAACAAATGTACGCTAAAAAAAGAGATGTGGAGACCGGATCATGGACGGCAAAACTTTGCCGTCTGCCTTTAAGACACCAGATGGCAAAATGCTAACGTCGTCCGCTCCTACCTGGCTCCGTCAGGTTGCTTTTCTTTGCGGTCTGCCTGGTACTGCTGACGGCAAAAGCAAAGTACTAACGGCAAAATCTTTGCCATCTGCCTGACGATGTGCTGACGGCAAAGTATGCCTTTGCCGTTTTGGGATATGCCGTCTAGCTTTGCTGTCTGTATTTCCTGCTTTGCCGTCTGTACAAGCCCGACGGCAAACTAGCTGTTTCCTGTAGTGCCACCAGGTCGAAGCGTACGTAGCATTATCTGTCTGGTCGCAAACGTGTACGTACATACTGGTCGATCGGTCTCATGAACCATGGCCGTGTAAGGAGCGGCACGTGTCGTAGTAGAGCCCCATACATAGCAGTTCAAGCAGTCCCGTCTAAATCGAGTACACGTATGTACAACCACGCCGCAAAAAATACGGCCACGTACGTACATATGGGCGGGGTCTCGAATGCGTACTCGCGCATACATACGGTCAGGGCTCGTGTACATGGAGAGTCAACGTACGGCAGCAAAAACGTCCTATTCATTGGCAACCTACCAGCTGGGCCGGAACAGAGAAACAGCGTCGTGTTCATTGGGAGGCAACCGACTGGGTTGGAATGCGTCCTGTTCATCGGGAGCCAACTGGCTTGGACAAAACAGCGGAAATGGGGTCTGGCGTATCACAAAACGGAGGAAACGGACTTCTGTTCAACTGCCTACGATCGAAACGGGGTCCTGTTCATCGGGAGGGGTTCTGGCATACCGCAAAACGGACGAAACGTACTTCTCACCAACCGCATACGGACGAAATGGGGTCCTGTTAATCGGGAGGGGTCTGGAGTACTGCAAAATGGAGGAAACGGACTTTTGTTCGACCGCCTACGGTCGAAATGGGGTGCTGTTCATCGGGAGGGGTGTGGCGTACCACAAAACGGGACTCCACGGGCAACTGTTCATCCACCGTCGACTTCCTCCAGCCTCCACCAGCTACTATTCATGAACCGTCACTTCCTCTAGCCTCCACCGGCTACTGTTCATCCAGCCTCCATGGGGTCCTGTTCATCCACCCCCAACCGGCTGGGTGTGGCGTACCGCGGCACGGCCTCCTCAGGGTCCTATTCATCCAGCGGCAACTGCCTACTACCACGGGGTCTTGTTCATCCAACCCCCACCGGCTGGGGTGGGGCATACGAGCGAGCGGCAACAACGGGAACTGTTCATCCACAGCCAACCAACCGGCTAGGTCAACTCATCACGTCTTGCGCAGGGGGCTCGATCGATGTGTCTCGACTCGTTCTACGTATTGCGCGTGCGGCAGCAATGGGCACTATTCATCAAGAGGCAACCCAACTGGCTAGCTACATATCGCACGTACGGGGGCTCGATCGGCTTCAGTAAGCAGCGAAGCGATCGATCGGGTTCAGTTAGTAGCGAAGAGGGATCGATCGGGTTCAGATAGCAGCGAAGGAATCACTCGGCTTCAGTTAGCAGCGAAGGGATCACTCGGCTTCGGTACGCAGTGGGATCGATCGCTCGGGTTCAGTACGTGTAGTAGTGCGAGGGATCGATCGATCGCTCGGGTTCAGTAAGCGAACGCCTCGCTCTGGTTCAGTTAGCGAACGCCGCACACACACGCGTGTATGTAATAAACGCGCAAACCACACTGGATCGCTTGGCCCTGACCACCCACCGTAACCGGGAACTCCCCGAAAGTTTCCTCGCCCTCACTTCTACCATGCTTTTTTACGTCATGGACGGCCCAAAGAATGTCATCCGGGTGCGTCTCCGGCCCGCCCAGGACGAAAAGCCCATTTTCTGTCATAATTGTTTGTCATAGAAGTAGGATCCCACCACATCTATGATGATACGTGTTTTTGTCACAATTATCGTCATAGAAGTGTCATATCCATGACAGAAAAAGTTTTCGTTCGGGCCATAATGTCACGGATGTGTCTTTTTTTGTAGTGGTGGGACCCGCGGAATTATATCTTCGCTCGTGACAGCTTTTAATTAGGTTTCGCTGGACTCTACCTTTTTCTTAAGTTATAATTTGAGTGTAGTTACTTTTAAAAAATGTACACAAGCCTTGTTTGGGCCATTTCACACGTCGTTGAATGTGGGCTGAGTAGCTACGTAAACTTGTACTGTAGTACACAAGCCTTGTTCGTTGAACATCAGGAATGCAACTGGGCCGAAAGACGCGTGCCAGCCCAGGTTTTGTTTTGTCCTAAAATAAGTGCAGCCCAGCCTATGTTTTTTTAAGAAAATGCACAACTCAGTTATATTTTTATATAAGAATGCCAAGCCCAACTTAAGTTTTTTTAATAAAATTCCTAGGCCAGTATTATTATTTTATAAGAAATGCTCTGTCCTGACCAACATTGTTTTTTCACCTATCCCAGAAAATGGGTCTATTTCTACTAAAAGCAAATGGGTTTTAAATTATCAGAAATAATAAATGGGCTACATGTCAGCAAAATTATTTTTTCACCCACCCCAGTAAATAGGTGTATTCAAAAAAATAATCAAATGCGCTGTAAATTCTTAGAATATTATTATTTTTAACCAGCCCAGGAAATAGATGTGTTGGAAAACAAAATCAAATGGGCTGTAAAAACTAAATAAATGGGTTGCATGTCTGCCACAGCTTTCGAAGCTGACTTTGTTTGGCCACGAGGACGAAGCCTGCGCAAGGCATTGTCCATTTAGTAAACAAAAAAGTCAACAAAATGGTTTAATGGTCAAAAATAAAAGTCAACAAACTATTCTGACAACCGTCGACGTTGGATTGACATCCGACGGCCATCCTGCTTCTTCAATCTTTGATCTTGTTGCTCCAGCTGCCAAAACCATCGCCGGCGGGAGCGCCTGCTTCTACCTCCCATGGCCGGCTGTCCTGCCGCGCAGGCCTTGCCACCCCACCCTACTCCCACTAGTGGCTAGGTCATACCTGTACTCACCCACACCTTCTGTTATTCTCCGGCGACGGCAGCCTCAGACCACAGCCGAACCAGTCAACCCTCATACTCACCTACGCATGGGCATCTACTGCCATGTCTTCCCCGGCAATAGGTCGTTCCCTTCCTAGGCCTCGCTGTCGTCCACCACATTGGTGCTCTCGGTGCGACATGGTCAACGAACAACAACCATCGGAAGAGGACTGTACGTGGAGAGGCTAATAGCTGGGTCCATGGCCGCACGCTAGGAAGTGCCTCCTTATTACGTGCAAAATAATGATTCCACCACCTGATCGCTGGGATCCACCGGAAGTGCCTTCTTATTACGCGCAAAATAATGATATCTCCACCTGATAGCTGGGACCCACCGGAAGTGCCTCCGTATTACGCAAAAGAACGATTTCTCCCCCTGATAGCTAGGATCCACCAGCTGTATCTTCGCACGCAAAGAAGTGCCTCCATATCACGCACAAAAAATGGTCCAGTGACAGCTCGGACCCACCTGCTACATCTTCACATGGAAGGAAGTGCCTCCATATTACGCGGAAAAAAATGTTCCTCCCCCTGACAGTTGGGACCCACCAGCTACATCTTCGCATGCAAGGAAGTGCCTCCTTATTACGCGCAAAAAACTTGATTCCTCCACCTGATAGCTGGGACCCACTAGACATCTTTACACGCAAGGAAGTGCCTCCTTATTCCCCACTAACAGTTGGGACCCACCAGGTCAAAGCGTACGTAGCGTTATCTGTTTGGTCACAAACGTGTACGTACATACTGGTCGATCGGTCTCATGAACCGTGGCCGTGTACCGAGCGGCGCGTGTCGTAGTAGAGCCCCCTACGTAGAAGTTCAGGCAGTCCCTCTAAATCATGTACACGTACGTATAGCCACGCTACAAAAAAGATGGCCACATACGTACATACGGGCGGGGTCTCGAATGCGTACTCACGCATACGTACGGCTAGGGCTCGTGTACATGGAGAGGCGATACTGGGGGTACGCAGCAATGACGTCCCGTTCATCGGCAGCCAACCGGCTGGGTCGGAATGGAGAAACAGCATCGTGTTCCTCGGGAGGCAACCGACTGAGTCATAATGCGTTCTGTTCATCGGGAGCCAACCGGCTCTGACAGAACAGCCGAAACGGGGTCCTGTTCATCGGCTGGGGGTCTGGCATAAAGCAAAACGAAGGAAACGGACTTCTGTTCAACCGCCTACAGTCGAAACGGGGTCCTGTTCATCGGCTGGGGGTCTGGCGTACTGCAAAACGGAGGAAATAGACTTCTGTTCAACTGCCTACGGTCGAAACAGGTTCCAGTTCATCGGAAGGGGTCTGGCGTACCGTAAAATGGACGAAACGGACTTCTATTCAACCACCTACAGTCGAAACGGGGGTCCTGTTCATCGGGAGGGGTGTGGCGTACCACAAAACACGACTCCACGGGCTACTTTTCATCACCGTCTACTTCCTCCAGCCTCCACGGGCTACTTGTGACAGCCCAAGACCAAGACCTCCACTATTTTTGTTGTGTTATTGCTTGCATGCTATGATGGTTGTGTTATTTTTGTTTTGCATCATGATCTTCTTGCGTGTTCTTGCATTTACATTTTGATTGTGTGTGATTGGTGTGATTTGTTTCTCTTCATCTCCATTGCTGTTGGCATCTTCACCATCCCAACAAATCCATCTCCAAGCAAACCCCATCCTAGTTTCTTTTCTTTCATTTTATGCAATTATCTGAAGTGACATTTTTCCTAGTTCCAATAAATGCTCACTATATTCCTGAAACTCCTAAACCATGCCAAGACCCTATCCTCCAATTTTCAGCTCATTTGGAAATGTTTTGGTTGGATTAAAAATTCACTCAAGTTTGGATTAAATTCAAACTTGATTTAATTTTTTGTCTTATAAAATTGCCAGGACATTTTTATTAAATTCAGCATAATTCCAGGACCCCAGGGATATTCTCTTCTCTGAGAAATTCCATCTCTATCCCTCTCCTACTTTTCCTCCAAGTTTCTGCTTGAAGAAATAAGAGTATGGAGGGAAAGAGAGTGAAGCCCAGCCAGTCCAACCCAGCAGCAGCCAGCCCCGCACGCGCCCTCCCTCTCTCTCTCTCGCTGGTAAATTCCTGCCCGGCCCCACCTGTCATCCTCCCATACCGCTCTCTTTTTCTTCCACCTCGATCTCTCTCTCTCTCACAGTAACTTTGTCAGCCGAACGTGACACATGGCCACCGCAGCGCCCTCGTGCCCTCGCCCCTCTATAAAGCCCCATAGCGCCCTAGGGTTTTCGGCTTCCTCCCCTCCCTCTTCTCCGCCGCTGCCGCGCAGGTAAGAGGCACCCACGCGACCTGCTGTCTAGCCACCCGACGCCACGTCCAAGACGAGCAGGAGCTCTTCTCCGGCGTAGCTCGCCCCGCCGATTCCCCTACTTCCTAACGGGCCTTCGTGACGCTACCGCGACTCCGTTTTGCTACCTCCTTGAGCCGGATCACCAAGTCCAGTGCCCCGTCTACGTCCCCTACTTCCTCTGCTTCATGAACCAAGCATCGTTGCCTTGATCAGTGCCTCGTCTCGCCCTCTCCATCGCCTCGCCCGCGGCCTCATCACCACACGCACAACACCTGCACGTCCCGCATGTGATGCCTAGACCTTTTTCACACCCCCGCAGCAACTTCTGCAGTTGCTAGCCCCGCCGTGCCGGCTCAATGTCGTCGTCGGCGATTTCTGGCACGCACGCTTCAGTTTTGGTCCTGGTCACAACGCCTAGCTGGTTTATTTCGGTCCGATCTCCTGTTGTATCTCATCGGCCCGAGTTAGCCAAGTGGCTAGCGCCACCTACATCAACTAGGTGATCTGGGGTTCGAATTCCAGTCCCCCCTTATTCCTTTCTTTCTTTTGTTTTTCTGCTCTAATTATGTTGCGCTCTGAGCACTGGATAGTTATGCTGCGCCCAGTTCCTGTTTTTCCCAGGACATTGCATAATTACAGAAAATGCCATTGTTTTAAAATGCTCATAGTTAAATAACCGTGCATCATAATGAAACATGTCATATATGAAACTTTGGTAGAATTTCATGTAGTTTCACAAGATCCAACTTTCATCCATGATAAAAATGTTTAAATTGTTGTTTGCATTAATTTGCATAAATGCCATGTTAAAGTGGTTTATTTCATAACTAAATAACCGTAGCTCCGAATTAAATAAATTATATATTTAAATGGTCTTGAAAAACGTGTAGATTAACATGGTGCACTTTCTTTGCATGTTTAATAGCATTAAAACGGTGTTTAGGGCAGAACAGTACCAAATTCGAAATTTGCATATGGGGTATTTCCGGAATTGTTATGTGTTGTTTCCGGCCTTATTTAAATTGCCTAGATAGGTAGATTGTTTATGCTTCATCTCTTGCCATGTTTAACAACATGTAATCTTTTCATGTACATAAACGGAAGTGAACTAAATAATAATTGAACGTGGAGTTTCGTCAATATGCAACTTGTTGCATATTGAGCTTCATTTAATGTGTAGTATTTGATTGTTGCATTTGCCATGCGATGCCTATTTAAACCGGACATGCATCATACTTGGTTGTGCATTATGCAATGAATATGTTTGTGTGTTTACCATGCTATTTGCTTCTTTCCGGTTGTGCTTCTTCTTGATAGTTTCCGGTAACATTTCGGAGTGAGGATTCATTCGACTACGAGTGTTCGACAGTTCATGGATTTGGTCTTCTTCCAAGCGAGATTCCAGGCAAGATGACCGTTACCTTGGATATCACTAATATCTTTACCTTCTAGTCATCTCGACGCTATCGCTATGTCTCGCTACGTACCACTTGTTTGTCAGCCTCCCAAATAGCCATGATACAGCCTCTAACCTTCCACCATCCCAGCAAACCGTTGTTTGGCTATGTTACCGCTTTGCTCAGCCCCTTTTATAGCGTTGCTAGTTGCAGGTGCAGTTTCAGGTTGTTCCATGTTGGGACATGGATATCATGGGATATCACAATATCTCTTATTTAATTAATGCATCTATATACTTGGTAAAGGGTGGAAGGCTCGGTCGTTTGCTTGGTGTTTTGTTCCACTCTTGCCGCCCTAGTTTCCGTAATACCGGTGTTATGTTCCTTGATTAGCGTTCCTAAGATGTTCGGTGTATATGGGGCCCCTTGACAGTTCGCTTTGAATAAAACTCTTCCAACAAGGCCCAACCTTGGTTTTAACATTTGCCCAACATAATAATACTGATAATTAATTTAATGCATAGGGAGTTAGCGCTACCTGGGGATTCTTAATTCAACATAATACAGGTGAGCCATTGCTGATGGTGCTAGTCCGAAACTAGAGCACTGTGTGGGGCCACCCCTTGGCAACTTGGTTTTTTTTTGGTACCTATATGCGTCTCTTATTCGTCGTGGCATGATTACGAGATACGCGCGGCTCCAATTGGGGTGTCGGCACGACGGGAGGTCTTGCTGGATTTGTTTTACCATTGTCGAAATGTCTTGTGCACTGGGATTTCGAGGATACTTCGGGCTATCTCGAGGTTGATCGGGCTATCTCGAGGTTGAGGACTTTCCACCGCGGCTTGTGATAGTTTGTGATGGACTAGTTGGGACACCCCTGCAGGGTTAAATCTTTCGAAAAGCCATGCCCGCGGTTATGTGGTGACTTGGAAATTTATAACCTCTGGTTGTAGAGAAGTTGACTCTAAATCTAATTAAAATACACCAACTGCGTGCGTAACCGTGATCGTCTCTTTTCGAGGGAGTTTGGGAAGAGAACACGGTGGGGTTATGTTTGACTCGTATGTACATGTTCAGGATCACTTCTTGATCATATACTAGATTGCGACCGTTCATGCGTAGTTACTCTTCTTATTCTTGTACTCGTAAGTTAGCCACCATACAAATGCTTAGTGCTTGCTGCAACCTCACCACTTATCCATTCCATACCCATTAAGCTTTGCTAGTCTTGATACCCATGGTAATGGGATTGCTGAGTCCTCGTGGCTCACAGTTTACTACAACAACAGGTGCAGGTATAGGTAAAGCGATGCTTTGACGTGAGAGCGATGCATGTTTGCTTTCGGAGTTCTTCTTCTTCATCGATCATAGGATGGGTTCCCGATTGGTAGCCTGGGAATAGCAGGGTGGATGTCGTTCTTCTTTTTCGTTTGATTTCATCCGTAGTCGGATCCTGCCCTTTTGTATGATGATTGCTATGTATTGATGTATTCATGCTGTAGCTTGTGGCCCGTGTAAGTCTTTATCTTGTATTCTCATCTATTCTGTACATAGTATGTTGTAATGATATCCACCTTGCGAAGCGTCTTCGATATGTGCTTCTATCCTTAGTGGAGCTTCCGAGTTCCTTGAGGATAGGACCGCATATTGGGCGTGACAAGTTGGTATCAGAGCATCTACCGACCATAGGAGCCTCCTTGATTGATCGAACTTGGCCATTGTCGAGTCCAGAAAAAAAACTATTTTGAGTCTATTTATATATCGGATAGTAGGAATTCTTTTTACTCCTTATCCCCTTCGTCGCTCTGGTGAGGAATTGTGATGTAAGTGTTTTGATTCTACTACTCTTCCCACTCAAATTTATTTTAGGATCACGTGGGTATTTTTGGAATCGTTGTGATATCGTTGTGACAGAATTCTGTTCTTGGTACCTCCTATCTATGGGTTGTGTCCGGGGGAGTTGAGCTCCAAGGTGTTCTTATCACATTCGCTATCGTTCCAGTTCCTGAATACCAGAGGACCCCGACATCGAAAAGCGCTTCTATATTATTTGTGGTGAGAGTAGTCTGGCACCACCCAGTACTGGGGAGGGAGATTAGATGTATTGCCACGGCTAGTATAGCGGGTGTTTTTTCAAAGGTCTGAGGTAGACGAGTTTGCAGAGTTTCTCAGTTGTGTGTTAAGGGTTGCAGATGTAGTTGTAGCTGATTAGGTTGTTGTTTGCTATGAGTAGGTTCCTAGACCCGCAACCTGATCGCATAACCAGAAAGTTCAGAAGTTCTCAGGTGGAAATTCAAGTAGTTACCTAGGATTTTCCTTCCAACAAATGCACGAGGGGTTATGTATTTGTTTCTGGCTTAATTTGTAAGCCTCATCCTTGTTTTGTTTTGGAGTGTGGTATTCGAGTTGCTTCGAAGTCAAGTGTTGATTCCAGACTTTTTGTTCTCATATTTCTATGGGAGTGCTAATCCTTCTTGATCATCGTATTGTCATAAAAATTTCTTCTCAACCGGTGTGCTTCTCTTCAAGTTGATCCGATCATTTCAACATTTGCAAGATCAATTCTCAGTTTTCTCAACGGCGTTCGTTTCATCCTTCCCAAGTTGTCTTTTTTTTCCAGCCTCCCACCCTTTTCTTCGCGGGATCAGAGATTCTCAAATCAAGTATCCATTTTATTCATGTGAAGTCTCTTCATTCTTTTCCTTCAATGTTCTTAGCCAGTGATTTCTCGTGAAGATGCTCAAGAGCTATAAGTTCATCATTCTTCGTTCTCGTTTTCTTCTCCGGTGGTCTAAATTCAAGCTTTCAGTGTTGATCATATCCCTTTACTCGTTCCAAATGCTTTCCCATGCCGATGCACCTCTTAATCATTCACCTCTCTCTATTCTTCCTCGGAGTGCCGAAATTATCTCAGAAGATTCATGTTTCCATTCAAGATCTGTTCAAGCTATTTCATGGTTCTTATCTCATTCAAGCCATCTAAATCAACCGGTGCAATCTCTCTTTCAAGCAATCACTTTCAAGGGTGTTTTCTTTGAGTGGGCCCATAATCCACAGGTTTTTCCCAGGGTTTACCTGACTCTCTTATAATTTTTCCGGAGTATTCACAAATTCTTTTCAAAGTTTGATGTAAGAATGGATTCCATCAGTCAATTGCCTTCTCCAAGATCGCTTTCAAATTGTTTTCATCTATGGCTCAACCTTTGTATTCTTCATTGTTCCGGAGTGTCTCAAAAATTCATGGTGTTTCTCGTCGGCATTCTCAGCTTTTGAAGACCGAAGAAGAGTTTCTCTTAAATCCTTCTCCGTTCTCTTGAATATTCATGATCCAAGCTTGTTGTTATCCTCTCAAATTGTTCCGATTGTGAGAAATTCTTTTCATACCCATCTGAATCATTGCATGAGTTCTTTCCATTTTCGATCCTCCGAAGGCCATCATTTCAGAAGATTTATTCATTCTCAATTTACAACTCTCGTTCTCTAACTCTTCTGGTGCATCATTCAAGCATTCTCTAATTAGCTCATGATCCCTTTGTTCTATTGTATCTAAAATTCCCTCAAGTATATTCGTGCATTTTCTAATTCTTCCTGGCGATTCGTTCTGTTTTCTTCATTCATTTTCAAGTCTTACGGTGGTTCGTTCAACATTCCTCTTCCTTTTTTATTGTATCAATTCATCCATTCTTTTCAAAATCCTACCGGTGGTTCGTTGAGACCTTCCCAAATTTGCGCTATATATCTCCTCAATCCTTGCAAGAAGAATAAGTAGTATGCCAAATCCATTGCTTGTCATCAAGATAATTTGATGAGGAAAAGCATAACACAATTCTTAGTCTTTCTTCATCAAGGAGATTTGATTCTTTCATCCAGAGTTTGCGCATGATAAATGATTTCTCGGTTCTATGTTGTTCATCTTTTCTATTCCGGAGTTCCAAGTTTTCGCGGTCATCTCGTTACGAAGCTCCATCTAAACCATTGCAAGGCTTCATCTTGTTCTTTTCAACATCTGTTTCTATCATCCTTTTATTACCGGAGTTCTTCATGGAGGCTCTACATGGTGGTTCTTTAAGTATTAAATTCGTTCTCGAAGTCTTCTTCAAGATTCTTGTTGGAGGAGCTCAAGTATTCTTTGTCTTGCATTCTAAGTGCAAGTCATTCTCCCTCATCTTTGGAGATGGTGTTATAGCATTCTTGATTCATGAGGAGTGTCAAAGAAAATTGTCAAGGATGAGATATTTAAACCCATCATTTCTTTCTCGTAGCTATCTTGGTATTGATTTCACCTAAAGCCTTTCCTAAGGATTGTTGCTATTTGCGGTGTTTATCGATGATCCAAGTTCTCAATGTATCCTCTTGGTGAAAGAAGTTTTGCATATCTTGTTGCTCCCAAGCAATCTTTGTTTCCGTTAGTGGCCGGTTGTCACCTCATAATTTTGAGATGATTTCCATAAGCCCACAACAAGCTTATTCTTTTCGTTGTTGATTATCCAACAACTCCATTCAACCCTTCTTCGTAAGGTTACTCTTCCAAGTTTATCGTTGTGGTGAACGATGGCATGTTCTTCCCCGTTCATTTCATTCCATTCCTTCATTTCTTCCGGAGGCATTGTGTTGTTGCTCTCGTCAAGTATCATCCCATCTTGTCTAATTCATGTTAATTCCTTCCATTTTCAACCGGAGTGGTTTCAAGGTCTATCTTGTCCCTTGAGCTCTTGGTTCTCACCGTATTCCTCGTTCCTCTTGTCTAACGGAGTGTTTTCAATACCGTGCATCTCCGTCGTGTCATTTTTCAAGTTTTTCAACCTCTCAAGGTTCTTTGGTTTCACTCGTTCGTCAAAGAAGCAACTTAGTTTTACCTCTTCCTCTTCTCATTCGAAGATCCGGGGCGAGATCTCTTGTAAGTGGGGGAGTGTTGTGACCGCCCAAGACCAAGACCTCCACTATTTATGTTGTGTTATTGCTTGCATGCTATGATGGTTGTGTTATTTTTGTTTGGAATCATGATCTTCTTGCTTGTTCTTGCATTTACATTTTGATTGTGTGTGATTGGTGTGATCTCTTTCTCTTCATCTCCATTGCTGTTGGCATCTTCATCATCCCAACAAATCCATCTCCAAGCAAACCCCATCCTAGTTTCTTTTCTTTCATTTTATCCAATTATCTAAAGTGACATTTTTCCTGGTTCCAATAAATGCTCACTATATTCCTAAAACTCCTAAACCATGCCAAGACCCTATCCTCCAATTTTCAGCTCATTTGGAAATGTTTTGGTTGGATTAAAAATTCACTCAAGTTTGAATTAAATTCAAACTTGATTTAATTTTTTGTCTTATAAAATCGCCAGGACATTTTTATTAAATTGAGCATAATTCCAGGACCCCAGGGATATTCTCTTCTCTGAGAAATTTCATCTCTATCCCTCTCCTCCTTTTCCTCCAAGTTTCTGCTTGAAGAAATAAGAGTATGGAGGGAAAGAGAGCGAAGCCCAGCCAGTCCAGCCCAGCAGCAGCCAGCCCCACACGCGCCCTCCCTCTCTCTCGTTGGTAAATTCCTGCTCGGCCCCACCTGTCATCCTCCCATACCGCTCTCTTTTTCTTCCACCTCTCTCTCTCTCTCTCTCTCTCTCACAGTAACTTTGTCGGCCGAACGTGGCACATGGCCACCGCAGCGCCCCCGTGCCCTCGCCCCTCTATAAAGCCCCACAGCGCCCTAGGGTTTCCGTCTTCCTCCCCTCCCTCTTCTCCGCCGCTGCCACGCAAGTAAGAGGCACCCAAGCAACCTGCTATCTCGCCACCCAATGCCATGTCCGGGACGAGCCGGAGCTCTTCTTCGGCGTAGCTCGCCGCGCCGATTCCCCTACGTCCTAACGGGCCTTCGCGATGCCGCCGTGACTCTGTTTTGCGTCCTCCCCGAGCCGGATCACCAAGTCCAGTGCCCCGTCTACCTCCCCTGCTTCCTTTGCTTCATGGACCAAGCACCGTTGCCTCGATCAGTGCCTCATCTCGCCCTCTCCATCGCCTCCCCGGCCTCCTCTTCGTGCCTAACGAGCCCTTGGTGAGCACCTGCGCCTCCCATCTCTGTCTCCTTAACGAATTTGTCCTGCATGCCATCTATCCCGTCGTGTTCGAGCCACTGCTGCCGTGCTATCGCCATGGCCGTTTGAGCCAAGCCCATGCTTTGTTTTCCGCGCACCCGCACACCTTGCTGCCGCCCCTTGCTGCACTTGCACACCTCGCCAGACGCTGCTTCTGTCCGCACACCACGCGGTCGCCGCGCCTCGCTGCACACCCGCACACGGCGTCTTCCCTCCAGCCAGCCGCCATGGACATAACCATGGACGGGCTGAGCACAGCCTCGCCCGCGGCCTCCTCACCACACGCACAACACCTGCGCGTCCTGCATGTGATACCTAGACCTTTTCCGCACCCCCGCAGCAACTTCTGCAGTTGCTAGCCCCATCGTGCTGGCTCGATGTCGTCGCCGGCGAGTTCCCACACACACACTTCAGTTTTGGTCCTAGTCACAACGCCTAGCTGCTTTATTTTGGGCCGATCTCCTACTGAATCTCATCGGCATGAGTTAGCCAAGTGGCTAGCACCACCTACATCAACCAGGCGATCTGGGGTTTGAATCCTAGTCCCCCCCTTTTCCTTTCTTTCTTTTGTTTTTCTGCTCTAATTATGTTGCGCTCTGAGCACTGGATAGTTATGCTGCGCCCAGTTCCTGTTTAGGCCTGTTTTTCCCAGGACATTGCATAATTACAGAAAATGCCATTGTTTTAAAATGCTCATAGTTAAATAACCGTGCATCATAATAAAACATGTCATATATGTAACTTTGGTAGAATTTCATGTAGTTTCACAAGATCCAACTTTCATCCATGATAAAAATGTTTAAATTGTTGTTTGCATTAATTTGCATAAATGCCATGTTTAAATGGTTTATTTCATAACTAAATAACTATAGCTCCGAATTAAATAAATTATATATTTAAATGGTCTAGAAAAACATGTAGATTAACATGGTGCACTTTCTTTGCATGTTTAACAATATTAAAATGGTGTCTAGGGCAGAACAGTACCAAATTCGAAATTTGCATATGGAGTATTTCCGGAATTGTTATGTGTTGTCTCTGGTCTCATTTAAATTGCCTAGATAGGTAGATTGTTTATGCTTCACCTCTTGCCATGTTTAACAACATTTAATCTTATCATGTACATAAACGGGAGCGAACTAAATAATAATTGAACGTGGAGTTTCGTCAATATGCAACCCGTTGCATATTGAGCTTCATTAATGTGTAGTATTTGATTGTTGCATTTGCCATGCCATGCCTATTTAAACCGGACATGCATCACACTTAGTTGTGTATTATGCCATGAATGTGTTTGTGTGTTTACCATGTTATTTGCTTCTTTCCGGTTGTGCTTCTTCTCGATAGTTCCCGCTAACGTTTCGGAGTGAGGATTCGTTCGACTACGCGTGTTCAACTACTTCATGGATTTGGTCTTCTTCCAAGCGGGATTCCAGGCAAAATGACCATTACCTTGGATATCGCCACTCTCTTTGCTTGCTAGTCGTCTCGATGCTATCACTATGTCTCGCTACCTACCACTTGTTTGTCAGTCTCCCAAATTGCTATGATACAAGCTCTAACCTTCCACCATCCCAGCAAACCGTTGTGTGGCTATGTTACCGCTTTACTCGGCCCCTCTTATAGCGTTGCTAGTTGCAGGTGCAGTTTCAGGTTCTTCCATGTTGGGACATGGATATCATGGGATATCACAATATCTTTGATTTAATTAATGCATCTATATACTTGGTAAAGGGTGGAAGCCTCGGCCGTTTGCTTGGTGTTTTGTTCCACTCTTGCCGCCCTAGTTTCCATAATATCAGTGTTATGTTCCTTGATTAGCGTTCCTAACATGTTCGGGGTATATGGGGCCCCCTTGACAGTTCGCTTTGAATAAAACTCTTCCAGCAAGGCCCAACATTGGTTTTAGCATTTTCCCAACATAATAATACTGATAATTAATTTAATGCATAGGGAGTTAGCGCTACTCAGGGATTCTTAATTCAACATAATACAGGTGGGCCAATGCTGATGGTGCTGGTCCAAAACTATAGCACTATGCGGGGACGCCCCTTGGCAACTTGGGGTTTTTTTGGTACATGTATGCGTCGCTTATCCCTCGTGGCCTGATTACGGGATACGCGCGGCTCCAATTGGGGTGTCGGCACGTCGGGAGGTCTTGCTGGATTTGTTTTAGCATTGTCGAAACGTCTTGTGCATCGGGATTCCGAGGATACTTCGGGCTATCTTGAGGTTGATCGGGCTGTGTCGAGGTTGAGGTCTTTCCACCGCGGCTTGTGATTGTTTGTGATGGACTAGTTGGGACACCCCTGCAGGGTTAAATCTTTCAGAAAGCCATGCCCGCAGTTATGTGGCGACTTGGAAATTTAGAACCTCCGGTTGTAGAGAACTTGACACTAAATCTAATTAAAATACACCAACCGCGTGTGTAACCGTGATCGTCTCTTTTCGAGGGAGTTCGGGAAGAGAACACGGTGGGGTTATGTTTGACTTATAAGTACGTGTTCAGGATCACTTCTTGATCATATACTAGATTGCGACCGTTCATGCGTAGTTACTCTTCTTATTCTTGTACTCGTAAGTTAGTCACCATACAAATGCTTAGTGCTTGCTACAACCTCACCACTTATCCATTCCATACCCATTAAGCTTTGCTAGTCTTGATACCCATGGTATTGGGATTGCTGAGTCCTCGTGGCTCATAGTTTACTACAACAACAGGTGCAGGTACAGATAAAGCGATGCTTTGACGTGAGAGTGATGCATGTTTGCTTTCGGAGTTCTTCTTCTGCTTCATCTTCTTCGTCGATCATAGGATGGGTTCCCAGTTGGCAGCTGATGACCCACAAGTATAGGGGATCAATCATAGTCCTTTCGATAAGTAAGAGTGTCGAACCCAACAAGGAGCAGAAGGAAATGACAAACGGTTTTCAGCAAGGTATTCTCTGCAAGCACTGAAATTGTAGGTAACAGATAGTTTGATAGCAAGGTAATTCGTAACAAGTAAAAATAGTAACGGTAACAAAAGTGCAGCAAGGTGGCCCAATCCTTTTTATAGCAAAGGACAAGCCGGAACGAACTCGTATAATAAGCAAAGCATTCTCGAGGATATATGGGAATTTCATCTAGTCACTTTCATCTTGATTGTTTGATTCGCGTTCGCTACTTTGATAATTTGATATGTGGGTGGACCGGTGCTTGGGTGCTGTTCTTACTTGAACAAGCCTCCCACTTATGATTACCCCCTCTCGCAAGCATCCGCAACTATGAAGGAAGAATTAAGATAAATCTAACCATAGCATGAAACATATGGATCCAAATCAGCCCCGTACGGAATAGCGCATAAACTAGGGTTTAAGCCTCTGTCACTCTAGCAACTCATCATCTAATTACTACTCCACAATGCCTTCCCTTAGGCCCAAAGATGGTGAAGTGTCATGTAGTTGACGTTCACACGACACCACTAAAGGATGCAACAACATACGTATCATCAAAATATCGAACGAATACCAAATTCACATGATTACTTATGACAAGATTTCTCCCATGTCCTCAAGAACAAAAGTAACAACTCAAAAATCATATTCATGTTCAAGATCATAGGGGTATTGAATAGCATTATGGATCTGAACATATAATCTTCCACCAATTAAACCAACAAGCATCAACTACGAGATGTAATCAACAGTACTAGCAACCCACAGGTACCAATCTGAGGTTTTGAGACAAAGATTGAATACAAGAGATGAACTAGGGTTTGAGATGAGATGGTGCTGGTGAAGATGTTGATGAAGATTGGTCCTCCCACGATGAGAGGATCGTTGGTAATGTCGATGGCTTCGATTTCCCCCTCCCGGAGGGAAGTTTCCCTCGCAGAATCGCTCCACCGGAGAGCAAAAGTGCTCCTGCAAAGGTTCTGCCTCGAGACGGCGGTGCTTCATCTCCAAAGTCTTCTCTTGATATTTTTCTAGGGCAAATGGCTTCATATAGGGGAAGATGGGCCCCGGAGGCCTACCAGGGGCGCCACAAGCTCGGGGGGCGCGCCTAGGGGGGTAGGGCGCGCCCCTTAGGCTTGTCGCTTCCTGGTGGGTCCCCCTCTGGTATTTCTTCAGCCAATATTTTTTATATATTCCAAAATAATTCTCCGTAAATTTTTAGGTCATTTGGAGATGTGCAGAATAGCTATCTCTGTTTCACCCCTTTCCGGTCCAGAATTCCAGCTGCCGGCAATCTCCCTCTTCATGTGAATCTTGCAAACTAAGAGAGAAAAGGCATAAGAATTGTATCATAAGGTGAAATAATGATCAAAAACATAATAAATAATAGTAGGAAAACATGATGTAAAATGGACGTATCAACTCCCCCAAGCTTAGACCTCGCTTGTCCTCAAGCAAAAAACCGAAATCGAAAATCATGACCACATGCTTAGATAGAGAGGTGTCGATAAAACAAAATACGGACATGAGAGCATCATGATCATTATCATAACAGCAATATATTATCATAAAACTTCTCGTGAAAGAGTAACAATTCATTCACAAGTTAAAGTATGAACCATAAACCGTATTGAAAACTAACAAACTATGATCTCAGTCACCGAAGCAATTACATTTCATCGTATTATCAGAAAGAGTCTATGTAAGAGCTTTGTTTAGCAAGTTCACATACTCAACTATCATTTAGTCTTCTATGATTGCTGACACTCACGGCATACTTATGGAGCAAAAGTTTCAGTCAGACACATAGAAAGATAGGGGCTTATAATTTCGCCTCCCAACGTATTTACCTCAAGGGTGATGTCAACAATAATAACTCATGATCACCTACATTCAACTGGATATATATGCCTGGATCTATCCCCGCCACATGATGCTTGCCAAGAGAGAAAATAAAACGGAATAGAGGAGAATACTATTGACTCTTGCATAAAAGTAAATACATAAAGTAAATGATAGGCCCTTCGCAGAGGGAAGCACAGGTTGTCATGCGCTTTTTGTTTTTGGATGTGCAAGCTCTTAATGTAGAGGAACGTCACTTTATATTGCCCCTTGTGATAGCAACCTTTATTATGCAGTCTGTCACTTTTATTTCTTCACCATCACAAGATCATACAAAGCTTATTTTCCCTTACAATAAAAGATCATACATATTTAGGAGCAATTTTTATTGATTTGCACCGATGACCTTACTTGAAGGATCTTATTCAATCCATAGGTAGATATGGTGGACTCTCATGTCATGAAACTGGGTTTAAGGGTTTTTGGATGCACAAGTAGTATCTCTACTTAGTACAGAATTTTGGCTAACAAAAGATAGGGGGCAAGCACCACATGTTAGAGGATCCAAAACAATATAACTTCTATGTGAATATAAGCAAACATAACTCATTACGTTGTCTTCCTTGTCCAACGTTGACCATTTGACATAGAATATTTAATGGGGACTCACAATCATAAAAGATGTCCAAGATATTATATTTAGATGTGAGACCTCTCTTCCTTTATTACTTTTTCATGAATTGCAACAATGACCAATGCTATGTTTGTTAACTTCCAACAAGTTTTATCAATTATACTTCTTTTATGTGAAGTCATCACTCCCCATGGGATTAGCATATGATCTTACTTTTTATTCTCTTTATTTTATTTCTAAGATTGGATCAACAAAAGCAAAACACTCAACTCAAACTACTCTTTATTATATAACTTTCACACACGATTACATAGATAGATAGATCACAAAGCAAGCACTCGAAACTAAATCACACTAAAACTTTATTCTGCTAAATTACGAAATAACTAAGGATCGAACTAAGATAGATGATGATGATAAAAGTGATGGTGATACAATACCGGGGCACCTCCCCCAAGATTGACACAATCCAAGGGTGGTGCCCATATCCGTGTACTCAAGTCTCCTTCTTCGGGGATGGTGGTGATGATGAAGTGATGGGCTTGTCCTTCCACTTGAGGATGCAAATTTCTTCTTTTAATTTACCGATCTCTCTTTCGAGATCCCAGATTTTGCGACGCAACATATCCAAATCTCCCTGCACATGGTGAAAAGGGGTGAATTGAACTTTAGGAACCTTCACCGTGTTAGGTAAGCTGGACCTCTTGAATTCAATGTGCATATCTCCTGGTTGAGGCAATGGGGGATCATCTTCCTCCTCGCTGGAATGATCTTGCTTTTCCCTCAAATCAACATTTTCCTCTTCAACAGATGTCCAACCATAGGGATCAGTGTCCCCATAGACTCTAGGGTTTGCAATAAGGTGCGAAACATAGCTTTCCCCGTCTAAATCCTGAGATGACATGGCACTTGTGGCACTTGACCTCGAGAGTCTGACAGAAAATAGCACGAAACAAGAACAGAGGGGAAACTTGTGATACAGTGGTCAAAACATCCGAGAGTATATATAATGAATTTTTCCTATGTAGGACAAGTAATATGGAAGAAAAACGGAGTCAGGAAAGTCCACGGGGGAGCCACAAGCTCGGTAGGTGTGCCCTGGGGGGTAGGGCGCGCCCCCCAGGCTTATCGCTCCCTCGTGCACTTTTCGGACTATTTATTATTTTCCTAATTTTTTATATATTCCAAAATGAACAGAAAGTGCTTTTATGGAATTTTTGGAGTCGCTTTACTTACCGTACCACATACCTAGTCCTTTTCAGGATTCTGGAGCGTTCCGGAAGGTTTCTTCTATGTGGTACCTGAGATATAATGTTTAATTCTTTGCCCATTAACCACTCTCAGATTAGTGCCTTCGGAGTTGTTTATTTTGATGGCTTCGGAGCGATAAACTTCTTCGATGATGTATGGTCCTTCCCATTTAGAGAGAAGTTTTCATGCAAAGAATCTTAAACGAGAATTTCATAATAGAACATGATCACCTACTTTGAATTCCCGTTTTTGAATTCTCTTATCATGCCATCTTTTAACTTTTTCTTTAAACAACTTGGCATTTTCATGAGCTTGTGTTCTCCATTCATCTAGAGAGCTAATATCAAATAACCTCTTTTCACCGGCAAGTTTAAAATCATAGTTAAGTTCTTTAATTGCCCAATATGCCTTATGTTCTAACTCAAGAGGTAAATGACATGCTTTTCCATAAACCATTTTATACGGGGACATGCCCATATGATTTTTATAAGCAGTTCTGTAAGCCCACAGTGCATCATCAAGTTTATTAGACCAATTCTTTCTAGATCTATTGACGGTCTTTTGCAAAATTAATTTTATTTCTCTATTAGTTAATTCAACTTGCCCACTAGACTGAGGATGATAAGGAGATGCAATTCTATGATTAACATCATATTTGGCAAGCAATTTACGGAAAGCACCATGAATAAAATGTGAACCACCATCACTCATCAAATATCTAGGGACTCCAAACCACGAAAATATAACTTCTTTAAGCATTTTAATAGAAGTGTTATGATCAGCACTACTAGTTGGAATAGCTTCTACCCACTTAGTAACGTAATCAACAGCAACCAAAATATGAGTATACCATTAGAGGAAGGAAATGTCTCATATAATCAAAACCCCAAACATCAAATGGTTCAATGACAAGTGAATAATTCATAGGCATTTCCTGACGTCTACCAACATTACCAATTCTTTGACATTCATCACAAGAGAGAACAAACTTACATGCATCCTTGAAAAGAGTAGGCCAATAAAAACTAGATTGTAATACCTTATGTGCAGTTCTGTCTCCCGCATAGTGTCCTCCGTATGCTTCGGATTGACACTTCCGTAGAATTTGTTCCTGTTCATGCTCAGGTACACAACATCTAATAACACCATCTACTCCTTCTTTATATAAATGTGGGTCATCCCAAAAGTAATGTCTTAAATCAAAGCAGAACTTTTTCTTTTGTTGGTATGTGAAACTAGGTGGGATATATTTAGCAACAATGTAATTAGCATAGTTTGCATACCAAGGAGTATTACGAGAAGCATTTATAACAGCTAATTGTTCATCAGGAAAATTATCATTAATAGGAAGTGGGTCATCAAGAACATTTTCCATTCTAGACAAATTATCAGCTACGGGATTCTCACTTCCCTTTCTATCAATAAGATACAAATCAAATTCTTGTAGCAGAAGAACCCACCTAATAAGTCTATTTTTAGCATGTTTCTTTTCCATAAGATATTTAATAGCAGCATGATCAGTGTGAATAGTAACTTTGGAATCAACAATGTAAGATCTGAATTTATCACATGCAAACACAACTGCTAAAAATTCCTTCTCAGTAGTAGCATAATTTCTTTGAGCACTGTCTAGAGTTTTACTAGCATAATGAATAATATTCAATTTCTTATCAACTCTTTGACCTAGAACAGCACCAACAACATAATCACTAGCATCACACATAATTTCAAAGGGTAGGTTCCAATCAGGTGGTTGAACAATAGGTGCAGAAATTAAGGCTTTCTTAAGTATTTCAAAGGCTTCTACGCAATCATCATCAAAAACAAATGGAACATCTTTTTACAAAAGATTAGTAAGAGGCCTAGAAATTTTAGAGAAGTCTTTTATAAACCTTCTATAGAAACCAACATGACCAAGGAAACTTCTTATACCTTCGATATCTTTAGGACATGGCATTTTCTCAATTGCATCAACTTTAGCTTTATCAACTTCAATACCTCTTTCAGAAATTGTATGCCCAAGGACTATACCTTCATTCACCATAAAGTGGCACTTCTCCCAATTCAAGACAAGATTAGTTTCTTCACATCTCTGCAAAACTCGATCAAGGTTGCTTAACCAATCATCAAAAGAAGTTCCGTATACGAAGAAATCATCCATGAAAACCTCAACAATCTTTTCACAAAAGTCAGAGAATATAGCAGTCATACATCTTTGAAAGGTAGCAGGTGCATTACATAAACCAAAAGGCATACGACGATAAGCATAAGTTCCAAAAGGACAAGTAAATGTGGTTTTCTCTTGATCTTCTTGTGATACAGGTATTTGAGAAGAACCAGAATAACCATCTAGAAAGCAAAAGTGTGTATGCTTAGATAATCTTTCTAACATTTGATCAATAAAAGGCAAAGGGTAATGATCTTTCCTAGTAGCTTTATTTAATTTCCTGAAATCAATTACCATCCTATAGCCGGTTACAATTCTTTGTGGAATGAGTTCATTTTTATCATTAGGAACAATGGTAATACCTCCTTTCTTAGGAACACAATGAACAGGGCTTACCCATCTACTATCAGCTATGGGATAAATTATACCTACCTCCAGAAGCTTTAATATCTCAGTTCTTACCACATCTTTCATTTTAGGATTCAAGCGACATTGATGATCAATGACAGGTTTAGCATCTGGCTCCATATTAATCTTGTGCTGACATAGAGTGGGACTAATGCCCTTAAGATCATCAAGAGTATATCCAATAGCAGCACGGTGCTTCCTCAGAGTTTTAAGTAATCTCTTTTCTTCATGCTCTGAAAGGTTAGCAATGATAATAACAGGATATATCTTCTTTTCATCAAGATAAGCATATTTTAGTGTATCAGGTAATTGCTTTAAATCAAACACAGGATCACTCTTTGGTGGAAGAGGGCCTCCCAAAGTTTCAACATGCAAGTTATGTTTAAGAATAGGTGCTTGTTTAAAGAACATCTCATCTATTTCATTTCTTTCATTCATATGCATATCATTCTCATGATCTAGCAAATATTGTTCCAAGGGATCTATAGGTGGAACAACAATAGAAGCAGACCTATAATTTCATCTTTATTGGGTAATTCCTTATCATGAGGTTGTCTACGAAACTTGGAGAAGTTAAATTCATGAGACACATCCCCAAAATTAACACTGACAGTTTCTTTATTGCAATCTATTTTAGCGTTTACTGTATTCAAGAAAGGTCTACCAAATATAATGGGACAAAAATCATCTTGTGGTGATCCACAAGAAAATCAGTAGGGTATTTGATCTTACCACACAAGACTTCAACATCTCTAACAATCCCAAGTGGAGTAATAGTATCTCTATTTGCAAGCTTAATAGTGACATCAATATTTTCAATCTCAACAGGTGCAATATCATTCATGACTTCTCGATAGAGAGTAAAAGGAATAGCACTCACACTAGCTCCAATATCACATAAACCATGATAGCAATGATCTCCATTTTTAACAGAAATAACAGGCTTGCCAACTACGGGTTTCTTTTTATCTTTAGTGTCTGGCTTAGCAATTCTAGTTGCTTCATCACAGAAATATATGACATGTCCATCAATATTATCAACCGAAAGATCTTTAACCATTGCAACATTAGGTTCAACTTTAATTTGTTCAGAAGGTCTAGGTGCTCTAATATTACTTTTGTTAACCACAGCTGAAGCTTTAGCATGTTCCTTAATCCTAACAGGGAAAGGTGTTTTTCAATGTAAGCAGTAGGCACAACTAGATCAACATTGTAAACAATTGTTCCTTCTTTAACAATAATGGGTTCCTCTTTTAGTTCAATAGGTGGATGATATTTAAACCATTTCTCCTTAGGGAGATCAACATGGGCAGCAAAAGATTCACAAAAGGTAGCTACTATCTCAGAGTCAAATCCATATTTAGTACTAAATTTATGAAAAGCATCGGTTTCCATAAAAGATTTAAAACAATCAAACTCAAGATTTATAGCTAACTCTTTACCTTTGTCGATTTCCCAATCTTCAGAGTTGCATTTAATTCTTTCAAGAAGATCCCATTTGAATTCAATAGTCCTTTTCATAAAGGAACCAGCAGAAGAAATATCGAGCATGGATTGATCATTATGAGAAAGCCGAGCATAAAAGTTTTGAATAAGTATTTCTCTTGAGAGCTCTTTATTGGGGCATGTGTGCAGCATATACTTAAGCCTCCCCCAAGCTTGAGCGATACTTTGTCCTTTACGAGGCCCAAAACTATATATATAATTCCAATCACGATGAACCTGCATAGGATATTATTTCTGGTGAAATTCCAGCTTCAACCGGTTCCAATCCCATGTTCCAGTATCATCACATAGCCTATACCATGTCAATGCCTTTCCCTCCAAAGATAAATGGAATACCTTCTTCTTAACTCCATCTCCGGATAGACCTGCAAGCTTAAACAATCCACAAATTTCATCCACATATATCAAATGCATATCAGGATGCACCGTTCCATCTGCTACATAAGGATTAGCTAGCAGTTTCTCAATCATACCCGAAGGAATTTCATAGTAAATATTTGCAGTAGGTTCAGTAGGTTGAGGAGCAACTCTTAATGCTTCCGGTCGAGGTGAAGATACCCCGAACAAACCCCTCAAAGGATTACTTTCCATAGTGACAAGTGACAGTAAATTTCAGCACGTAATATAAATGTTTCCTTACCAAATTTCACTCACCAAAGGCGCTTCACTCCCCGGCAACGGCACCAGAAAAGAGGCTTGATGACCAACAAGTATAGAGGATCAATCGTAGTCCTTTCGATAAGTAAGAGTGTTGAACCGAACGAGGAGTAGAAGGAAATGACAAGCGGTTTTCAGCAAGGTATTCTCTGCAAGCACTGAAATTGTAGGTAACAGATAGTTTGATAGCAAGGTAATTCATAACAAGTAACAAAAGTGCAGCAAGGTGGCCCAATACTTTTTATAGCAAAGGACAAACCGGAACGAACTCGTATAATAAGCAAAGTGTTCTCGAGGACACATGGGAATTTCATCTAGTCACTTTCATCATGTCTGTTTAATTCGCGTTCGCTACTTTGATAATTTGATATGTGGGTGAACCAGTGCTTGGGTGCTGTTATTACTTGAACAAGCCTCCCACTTATGATTACCCCCTCTCGCAAGCATCTGCAACTACGAAAGAAGAATTAAGGTAAATCTAACCATAACATGAAACATATGGATCCAAATCAGCCCCTTACAGAATAGCGCATAAACTAGGGTTTAAGCTTCTGTCACTCTAGCAACCCATCATCTAATTACTACTCCACAATGCCTTCCCTTAGGCCCAAAGATGGTGAAGTGTCATGTAGTCGACGTTCACACGACACCACTAAAGGAAGCAACAACATACATATCATCAAAATATCGAACGAATACCAAATTCACATGATTACTTATGACAAGATTTCTCCCATGTCCTCAAGAACAAAAGTAACTACTCACAAATCATATTCATGTTCAAGATCACAGGGGTATTGAATAGCATTAAGGATCTGAATGTATAATCTTCCACCAAGTAAACCAACAAGCATCAACTAGGAGATGTAATCAACACTACTAGCAACCCAGAGGTACCAATCTGAGGTTTTGAGACAAAGATTGAATACAAGAGATGAACTAGGGTTTGAGATGAGATGGTGCTGGTGAAGATGTTGATGAAGATTGGTCCTCCCACGATGAGAGGATCATTGGTGATGTCGATGGCTTCGATTTCCCCCTCCCGGAGGGAAGTTTCCCCAATGAAATCGCTCCGCCGGAGAGCAAAAGTGCTCCTGCCCAGGTTTCGCCTCGAGACGGCGACGCTTCGTCCCAAAAGTCTTCTCTTGATTTTTTTAGGGCAAATGGCTTCATATAGGGGAAGATGGGCCCTGGTGGCCTGCCAAGGGCGCCACAAGCCCGGGGGGCGCGCCGAGGGGGGTAGGGCATGCCCCTCAGGCTTGTCGCTTCCTGGTGGGTCCCCCTCTGGTATTTTTTTAGCCAATATTTTTTATATATTCCAAAATTATTCTCCGTAAATTTTCAGGTCATTTGGAGATGTGCAGAATAGCTATCTCTGTTTCACCCCTTTCCGGTCCAGAATTCCAGCTGCCGGCAATCTCCCTCTTCATGTGAATCTTGCAAAATAAGAGAGAAAGGGCATAAGAATTGTATCATAACGTGAAATAATGATCAAAAACATAATAAATAATAGTAGGAAAACATGATGTAAAATGTACGTATCAGCAGCCTAGGATTAGCAGGGTGGATGTCATTCTTCTTTTTCATTTGATTTCATCTGTAGTCGGATCCTGCTCTTCTGTATGATGATTGCTATGTATTGATTTATGGATGTACATGTTGTAGCTTGTGGCCAGTGTAAGCCTTTATCTGGTATTCTCATCTATTCAGTACATGGTATGTCATACTGATATCCACCTTGTGAAGCGTCTTTGATATGCGCTTCTATCCTTAGTGGAGCTTCCGAGTTCCTTGAGGATAGGACCACATATTGGGTGTGACACTACTGTTCATCCGCAACTGCCTATGGCCTCCATGGGCTCCTGTTCATCCACCCCAACTAGCTAGGGTGTGGCGTACTGCGGCACGGCATCCTCGATCGATCGGGGTCCTGTTCATCCAGCGCTAACCACCATCACATGGCCAGGGTACTATTCATCCACAGCCAACCCACCGGCTAGGGTGGGGCGTACGAGCGGGCGGCAGCAACGGGAACTAATCATCCATAGCCAACCAACCGGCTTGGTCAACTCACCACAACTACAAAAAAAGACACATCCGTGACATTATGGCCCGAACGAAAACTTTTTCTGTCATGTTTATGACACTTCTATGGCGATAATTGTGACAAAAACACGTATCATCATAGATGTGGTGGGCTCCTACTTCTATGACAAAAAATATGACAAAAAATGAGCTTTTTGTCCTGGGCGGGCCAGAGATGCACCTGCCTGACATTCTTGGGGCCGTCCATGACGTAAAACATCATGGTAGAAGTGAGGGCAAGGAAATTTTCGGGTTGTACCGGTTACGGTGGGCACTCGGTGGGTGGTTGGGGCCGAGCGATGCACTGTGGTTTGCGCGTTTCTCTCATACGCACATGTGTGCGAGGCATTTGCTAATTGAACCCGAGCGGGGTGTTCGCTTACTGAACCCGGGCAACCGATCGATCCCTTGCACTACTACATGTACTGAACCCGAGCGATCGATCCCACTGCGTACTGAAGCCGAGCGATCCCTTCGCTGCTAACTGAACCCGAGCGATTCCTTCGTTGCTAACTGAACCCGATCGATCCCTCTTCACTGCTAATTGAACCCGATCGATCCCTTCGCTGATTACTAAAGCCGATCGAGCCCCCGTACGTGCGATACATAGCCGGTTGGGTTTCTTCTTGATGAATAGTGCCCATTGCTGCTGCGCGCGTGATACGTAGAACGGGATGCATGGATCAAGCCCCTTGCGCGAGACATGGTGAGTTGACCTTCCGGTTGGTTGGCTGTGGATGAACAATTCCCATTGCTGCCGCCCGCTCGTATGCCCCACCCCAACCAATGGGGGTTGGATGAACAGGACCCCATGGTAGTAGGCGATTTCCGCTGGATGAACAGGACCCCAAGGAGGCCACCACACCCCAGCTGTTTGCGGGTGGATGAACAGGACCCCGTGGAGGCTGGATGAACAGTAGCCAAGGGAGGCTGGAGGAAGTCGACGGTGGATGAACATTAGCCCGTGGACTCCTGTTTTGCGTTACGCCACACCCCTGAGCATGTCATGGACCCCGTTTCGACCGTAGGCAGTTGGGGAGAAGTCCGTTTCCTCCGTTTTACGGTATGCCAGACCCCTCCCGATCAACAGGACTCTGTTTCGACCGTAGGCGGTTGAACAGAAGTCTGTTTCCTCCGTTTTGCGGTACGCCAGACCCCTAGCCGGTGAACAGGACCCCATTTCGACCGTAGGCGGTTGAACAGAAGTCCGTTTCCTCCATTTTGCGGTACACCACACACCCAGCCGATGAACAGGACCCCATTTTGGGTGTTCCGTCCAAGCCGGTCGGCTCCCGATGAACCGGACGCATTCCGACCCAGTCGGTTGCCTCTCGATGAACACGACGTTGTTTCTCCGTTCCGACCGAGACAGTTGGCTACCGATGAAAAGGAGGTCGTTGCTGCCGTCCGTTGCCTCTCTATGTACATGAGCCCTGGCCGTATGTATGCGCGAGTATGCGTTCGAGACCCTGCCCATATGTACGTACGTGGCCGTATTTTTTGCACCATCGTTGCACGTATGTGTACACGATATAGACGGGACTGTGTGACATGCTACATCGGTGGATCTACTACGACATGTGTCGCTACTTACTTGGCCACGGTTCATCGTTGCAGAGAGACCGATCGACTAGTATGTACATACACGTTCGCGACCAGATAGATAACGCTACGTACGCTTCGACTGGGTGGGTCCCAGCTGTCAGGGGGAATCATTTTTTTGCGCGAAATAAGGAGGCACTTCCTTCCATGCGAAGATGTAGCTAGTGGGTTCTTGCTGTCAGGGAAATGAAGCATTTCTTTTTCGCGTAATAAGGAGGGACTTCCTTGCGTGCGAAGATATAGCTGGTGTGTCCCAGCAGTCAGGGGGAGGAATCATTTTTTTCGCATAATACGGAGGCACTTCCAGTGGGTCCCAGTTGTCAGGTGGAGGAATCATTATTTTGCATGTAATAAGGAGGCACTTCATTGCGTGCGGCCGTGGACCCAGCTGTCAGCCTCTCCAAGTACAGTCCTCTTTCGATGGCTGTCGTTCATTGACCACGTTGACCACGCCCCGCCGAGGGCACCAAGGCGGTGGACGACGGCAAGGCCTAGGAAGGGAACAACCTGAAGCCGAGGAAGTCGCGGCAGTGTAGTCCCAGGCAGAGGGTAGTATGAGGGTTGACTACGGGATGAGGCTGTCGTCACCGGAGAACAACAGAAGGTGTGGGTGAGTAGAGGGATGGACTGGCCAGCGGTGGGAGTAGGGTGGGGCGGTGAGTCCTTCGCGGCAGCACAGCCGTCCATCGGAGTCGGGAGCAGGCGGTCCCGTCGGCGCTGGTTTCGGCGGCTGGAGCAAGAAATCAGAGATTGAAGAAGCACAGCGGCCGTTGGATTAACTTCGAACGATCATGCTGGTAGAATCTATTGTTGACTAAGTTGACAAAGCCTTGCGTACCCGTCAACTTCGTAGGCCCACAAGTCGGCCTCAAATGTGTGGCAGACAGCATACAGCCCATTTGCTATTTTTCTAAATAATTTACAGCCCATTTGCTAATTCTTAAGGAATTTATTACAGCTCATTTTCGCCCAGTACCACGGTTAATAAATTCAACAAAATTTCACATATTTCGGTGGAGTCCGAACTATTTTAATCCCCAAATATCGCGTTGTATTCAAACTAATTTTAAAATAAAATAAAATTAGATTAAATAAAATCCAATGATATTTAAAATCTCAAAATCCGAAAAAGCCTAAATTTGAAACTAATTGCCATTTTGCTGTGTTTTTTTATATTTACAACCTTTTTCTTATTAGTTATTTCAGCCAATTTTTTGGGCAAGCCGAATGCATGCCTCCTTGTCTAGATTTGCAGCCCCGCAATTCGCAAAAAAAATTGCAGCCCATCACGGTCCCGCCAGGGCAGGAGGAAGAGGACGAGAGATTGAAGAAGCATGTTGGTCGTTTGATTTACATCGAACGCCTCGGCTATCAGAATCGTTTTGTTGACCAAGTTGACAACGCCTTGCATGGGCTTCAACCTTGTGGGCCCACAATGTGAGCTTCCTATTCTGTGTCGGACATTCAGCCCATTTCATATTTTTTAGAATTTACAACCCATTTGTTAAAAAATCGAAATAAACTCATTTGCTGGGCTAGGTGAAAAAATTATGTTGCGGGCATGCTGCAACCATTAATTCTTTTTTTCTTAAAACTTACAACCCATTTGCTTATTTTCTAAATACACACATTTGCTGGGCTGGCTGGACAGAGCAATGTAATAAAAAATAAAACTGTGCTGGGCATTTCGTTTGGACAAGAGATTTTCTTTAATAATTTACAGGATGGGTGAAAAAATAATGTTGCGGACTGCAACCCATTAACTTTTTTAGGAGAATTTAAAGCCCAATAGTTTTTTTGAAATACACCGATTTCTTGGCTGGATTAAAAAATAATGTTGCAGACAAGCCCCATTTAATATTTTCGGATAATTTACAGCCATTACCTTTTTTTAGAAATACACACATTTGCTTCTCTGGGTTAAATAGTAATGTTGGTCTGGCCACAACATTCTTATAAAATATAAGACATTTTGTAGGCTATTTATCCTACCAAAACGTGTTATATTTTTATTCGGAGGGAGTAGAAAATAAGAACTTAGCTATGCGTTTTTTCTTAAAAAAAGGTAACATAACCTGGCTGCGCCATTTTTTAAGGAAAAAAGTAGACTCGGTGTCCCACAGCCCAGTCGAGACCTGCTGGATCCTTGTGTGAGCATGTCATGGGCTGTGCATATACTAGGCTGGGCAGGCCAAATCCCAGTTTATATTTGCTCGACCTAAAAAAAGTATTAGGTGACTGCCTCTCCTTGTTTAATTCACTCGTTTATTTACTACGTTGACAACCTGGTGGGTTCGAGATGTCAGTATTTTAGTAGGCGGTGAGTGTAACACCCCCATGTATTAAGCTACAGTAATCCATCATGATTATGCTAAAGTCACTTTGCTTTGCAATGCTTGATCATATTGGATTCATATCTCATTTCAAATTCCACCACGGAAATCAATTCAAATTGCAAGTGAAATTTGAAGTTGCACAAAAATGGTTGCAAAATAGTCCATGTTTTAGCAGATATTCCATAACAATTATTTGTTAAGGAAAACAACATCACCTATTTGCTTAAATGGGCTATAGCAACTAAAACAGTGAAAATCAGCATATTTAAATGCTTTTACAATTATGAAAAATTAAAACAAATCCAAATCCCTCCCAAACTTTTTGTGGCAGTGCCAAATAATGCAATGTATTTATGTGGCAAGTTTCATATTTTACAAAAATCATTTGCTATCAAAAGAAAATGCAAAACAGAAAAGAAATAAATAAAGCAGAAATAGATAAGAGAAAAGGCAAGATCCTACTGTGCCACTGGGCCCTATGCAACTACAGTGCAGCCCAGCCCAACCTGGGTCTCCTCCCACCTCGCTACAGGAGGCAGAGAGGTGCGTGGCGCACATCCAGGGCGCCATGGCCGTGGATGCCCTCCACGTCGCCCCCTGGACCTATATCTACGTCCACCGAAACCCTAACCCCCATCTCTCCCTTTGCCCCCTTGATCCCCATCGTCTCCCCGCTTCTCTAGCTTGATTTCAAGCTCGAGGATCTCACAGTGACCTCTGCCTCGCCGTCGTTGTCGTGGCCACTGGTGTCTCTGGCGTGCGGGAGCACGTCCAGGAGGCCCGCCACGGCCAACTTCGTCCGTCCCGGGGACCAACTCAAGCCGGGACGCCCTCGAGTCGACGTCGGCTTCGTCTTCTTCGTGCGGCCGTCACCACCTCATCATCGTTGTGGTCGCTTCGGTCCACCTCCGACCTCCCCGACCTCGCCATCGAGCTCGTGGTGAGCATCTCTCCCGATCCCCCGTTTTCCCCCTTCGATTCGGCGCCGTAGACCCGCGCCCGCCCGTGGCCGTCATGGCTGGAGCTCGCCGTGGCCGCCCCCGAGCTCCTGCGCGCGCCTGCTCCCGCTCCTGCCCATCCCCATGCCCCTCCTGGCCACGCGAGAGCACGCCGCCGCTCGCCCGCTGCCGCTCCCGCTTGCTCGCGCCCGCTGCTTGCTGCTGCGCCAGCGTCTTTGCCGTCGCTGCTGCTTGCTGCTTCTGCTGCCACTGCTTCTGCTGCTGGTGCCGCCCACACCCGCCTGTGCCCACCCGCGCCGGGACCGCTGCCGCTCGCCGCCTGCCGGCCGTGCTCCGGCCACGACCTCACCCCTGCCGTGTGCGCGCGTGCGTGCACGGCCACACTCTGGTGGCCGGCTATGCCACTGCCATGTGGGGCCGGCCCAGATTAATTAGCACTACCCCCCCCTCTAATCCTCACTGACATATGGGGCCCACCTCTAATTAAACCTAATAAAATCAGTTAAAACACTGTTAATAAACTAGAGTCACTGACAATGGGACCCACCTTCACTGTTCACTGTTGACCTGGTCAACGTTGACTGCTGAGTCAGCTATTGACTGAGCCAACAAGTCAGCCTCTAGCTGTGTACACTTCTGGGTACACGTAACAATTTCCTATTTAATTTAGAAATTAATAATAACCAGAAATTTCAGAAATTGTTTAAAACTTTGAAAAATCGTATAAAATAATCCGTAAATCGGATGAAAATAATTTATATATAAAAAATGATCAGAAAAATAAGACGAATCCGAATATGCCATCCACATACCTGTCACATGCCTCCAACACTGCAAACATGGAACCTTCCCTCGGGATGGTTTGACCGATAATTGCCTAAAGCCGGGAAAATATTCCGAGATATTTTCCCGCTCCGTCTGTAACGCTTAGCACCGCATTAGGTCACCCCCAGCATAGCATATTGCCATGTCATGCCTTGTGATGCATTTGATTGCTTTATATTTACTGTTTCTTCCCCCTCTTCTCTCCAGTAGACCCCGAGACTGCTGTTGACCCCGAGTACGACTACGTCGTCGACAACCCATCCTTCTCAGCAGAGCTTCCAGGCAAGCAAAACCCCCTTGATCATTCCTATATCGCCCATTCTTTCTCTCCCATGCTTGCATCAGATTTTTTCTACTATTATTCGATAGCTCCTATTCTGATGCATAGCCTGATTTTGTAACTTGCTGTTGATACTTTACATGTTGTCCTATATGCTTAGTATAGGTTGGTTAGTGATCCATCAGTGGCCCCGCACTCTTGTCCGTGTTGCCATGCTTTGCTTCTGGATGACTCGATCAATGTGATCGAGGTGCAGAGACCGATCACATCACCGCACCCCCCTTAGTTGTATGACTCTTCAGAGTTGCTATCAAGTGCCGAGGGTGATACCTCATTTCTCACTCCTGATGATATCCCTGTCGTGTAGCTAGTCGGTTGTGGATTACAGAGGGTGATTCCTCGCTCTCCACTCCCGATGATAACTCTGTCGAGCAACCCCTGAAGTGTGAACCCGTCGAGGGTGATTCCTCCAAGTTCACCTTGACGGTTACATCGAGTAGGAATCCATCGAGGGTGATTCCTCGGATTCCCCCTCTATGTTTTGGACACACGGATACTTTGACCTTCACCTAAGTCCCTTGTTGAAGTCGGGTCTACTCTGAGGGGTACCCGCGAGAGTTGTGAAGTTGGGTTGACCGTGACGGTACCCGCGAGATAATTATGCGGCACGGCCGAGCAGGCAGACCACCCTAGAGAGCGATGGGCTTGGCCCTTATCGTAAGTCCGCTAGACGGGGCGACAGGATCACTGATCATCTCCGCGAGCTCCCAACACACTAATGGGTTTGGATATGTGATCTGAGTAGGCCTCTGGCCTTTTCGCACTAACCACCACGTGGGATAAGTTATGGGCACTCGGCGTCGTACGATTCTCCCGAAAGCTCTCCAGATGTCACAGTTCAGAGATGTGGGCTGATTGTTGGGGTGGACGGTAACCACCTACGCTTGTATAAGGGGGTGGGTTTGGTCCCCGGCCAGTCGCGCAACGCGCAGGAGTGCAAAGGGCGATGGGCCCAAGACCCCTGAGCGCTTAGGATGTAGACCGGCGTGCTGACCTCTCTGTTGAGCCTAGGTAGGACTACGATGTGTCGATCAGCCGAGGCTGGGCATGACCCGAAAAGTGTGTCCCGCCAGAGTTAATCAAGCATGTTGGGTAAGTTGGTGCACCCCTGCAGGGAAGTAAACTATTCGAATAGCCGTGTCCACGGTAACAGGACGCTCGGAGTTATATCCCGATCTACTACAACTAGAACTGGATACATGTGACACTAAACTGATATGATGGCTCCGGTATCGCTTTCTCGCAGGGAGTCGAGAAAGGATCTCTGGGCGTTGCTAATATATACTTATTACTTTATAATATGTTGCCCTACTCTCTACTGGTGCTGCAAGATGCTAGTCTTCGATAGGCTAGGCCTTAACCCTCTATTCTGACATTTCTGCAGTATAGTCCGCAGATACAGTCCCTTCCCTTTGATCTTATGTAAGTCTTGCGAGTACTTTGGATGAGTACTCCCGGTTGCTTTGCTACCTTTTTCCCCCTACCCGATTGCTGCGATCAGATGACGGAGCCCAGGAGCCAGCTGATCCCGTCGACGACTACTACTACACCGACGGAGCCTACTACTACATGGAGACCGATGACTAGGAGTAGTTCGAAGGCTCCCAGGCAGGAGGCCTGTGCCTTTTTGATCTAGTTGTCATTGTTTTGCACAGCCTTCTTAAGGCAAACTTTTCTATTTATGTCTATACTCAGATATTGTTGCTTCCGCTGACTTATGTATTCGAGCCTTCGTGGCCTGGCTTATAATATAAAGCTTTATGTTTGAATTTGTGTCTAGAGTTGTGTTGTGATATCTTCCCGTGAGTCTCTGATCTTGATCATGCGCATTTGCGTGTATGATTAGTGCACGATTGAGTCGGGGGCATCACAAGTTGGTATCAGAGCCGACTGCCTGTAGGAATCCCCATTCCAACTCCTTGGCCGAAGTTGAGTCTAGTCTTTGAAAAACTATTTTACTAACATTGTTGTGTGGCTTACGGGCCCACATCACAAATGGAAGGGATTAGGATCTTTTATTCCTCTCCTTTACTCTGGGATTCTGATCTCTCTTCTATTCGGGTTAAAGATTTTACTAACTCTAACATTAGGTTCTCGTTATCACATCAACCCAGAGAGCTGGATTATCTGCAACTATTCCTTTGAATGTATGATGTATGATACACACACTGTCTTTTGACATCATTGAACTCCTTTGTTTCATATGCGTCCCGCAATGCAGCTCGTACGCCAGACTATTGCTGCTGATGCGACTGGATTCCCTTCGGTTCTGGTCGACCTCTTGACCAGGTTGGGATATCGCTGGTACCCCGAGTACACTGTTTACGAGGACTATCGTGAGTTCAACCAGGAGCCCCATCTCTCTTTCTTAAAAAGAAGGATGGTACAAACCGGTTGGTCCAAGATTACCGACCTATCAACCAGGAAACAATTCAAAACAAGTATCCGCTTCCGCGGATCAACGATCTGTATGATCAACTAGCTGGTTCCTCAGTATTCTCTAAACTTGATCTGAGGTTGGGTTGCCACCAGATCCAAGTTCGTGAAGAGGATATTCCGAAGACCGCTTTCGTTACTCGCTATGGCTCATACGAGTAGACCGTCATGTCCTTCGGCTTAACCAATGCTCTAGCAATGTTCTCTCGATTGATGAACTATATCTTCATGGAATACCTCGACAAGTTCGTCGTGGTTTATCTGGATGATATCCTTGTGTATTCCAAGAATAAGGAAGAACATGCTGAACATCTTCGTCTTGTTCTGGAAAAGCTTCGAGAACATCTGCTATATGCCAAGTATTCCAAGTGTGAATTCTGGTTATCTAAAGTGACCTATCTCGGTCATGTGATTTCCAAGGATGGTATTGCTGTCAATCCAGAACGAGTTCAGGCAATTCTTGACTGGACTCCCCCGAAGAATGTCAAGCAAGTCAGAAGTTTTCTTGGAATCGCCAGCTATTGCCGCCGTTTTGTTGAGAACTTTTCCAAGATTGCCAAGCCCTTAACCAATCTGCTTCACAAAGGCGGTAAGTTTGAGTGGACAGAAAAATGCCAGGAAAGTTTCCAAACACTCAAAGATAAGTTGACATCTACACCAGTGCTTGCCCCTCTAGATTCTCGCAAGGAATTCGTCATTTATTGCGATGCATCCCGTGAAGGATTAGGCTGTGTCCTAATGCAAGAGCGCAAAGTGATTGCTTACGCCTCTCCACAGTTGCGTCCTCATGAAGAGAACTACCCAGTTCATGATCTCGAACTTGCTGTAGTTATATATGCACTGAAGTTGTGTCGACATTACCTTCTCGGTAATTGTTGCGAGATCTACACTGATCATCAAAGCCTGAAATATCTGTTTACTCAGCCAGACTTGAATCTCCGTCAACAAAGATGGATGGAGGCTATTACAGACTATGACTGTGGTATTTCATATACCCCTGGTAAGGCTAATGTTATGGCTTATGCTTTGAGCTGCAAGTCTTATTGCAACAACCTCATGGTTCAGCAAGCTCAATCCCTTCTTTATGAGGAACTTCGCAAAATGAACCTCCACATTGTTCCACAGGGTTCTCTCAATACCCTTGTCTTGGAACCAACTCTCGAGAAAGCTATCAAGACTGCGCAAGAGAATGACACTGAAGTTGATCAGATTAATAGTGATCTTGCCTCTGATAAGGCCAAAGATTTCTCGCTAGATAAGGATGGAGTCTTGTTCTTTAAAGATCGCCTTGTGGTACCCCAGTTTGACGATATGACAGTAAAGGTTATGAAAGAAGCACATGATACACCTCTGTCTATTCATCCGGGTAGTACCAAGATGTACCAAGACATTCGTCAGAGGTACTGGTGGTCTAATATGAAGCAAGACATTGCTAGATATGTTGCTGAATGTGACGTTTGCCATCGCATCAAAGCAGAACATCAAAAACCTGCTGGACTTCTGCAACCGCTTCCTATCCCTGAATGGAAATGGGACAAGGTTCAAATGGATCTCATCACTGGCCTTCCCAAATCACAAAATGGTCACGATGCTATTCTTGTCGTCGTCGACCAATTCTCCAAAGTTGCACACTTTCTGCCAGTCAAGGAGACGATCACTGCTAGCCAGTTAGCGGATTTTTATATCTCTAGAATTGTGACACTCCACGGTATTCCGAAGGAGATCATTTCAGACCGTGGCAGAACTCAAAGTTCTGGGAAAGTTTCCAAGAAGCTATGGGAACTCATATAACCTGGAGCAGAGCTTATCACCCCCAGTCCCAAGGTCAAGTTGAACGAGTTAACCAAGTGCTTGAAGATATGCTACGCGCATGTGTCATCTCATTTGGCAAGAAGTCGGAAGAATCTCTCCCGTATGCTGAATTCTCATACAATAACAGCTATCATGCTAGTTTGAAGATGGCACCCTTCAAGGTATTATATGGACGTAAGTGTTGAACCCCGCTGAATTGGTCAGAAGCTGGGGAACGGCCGCTCATTGGTCCGGATATTATCCAACAAGCTGAAGAGCAAGTCCATATTGTTTGGGAAAATCTCAAGGCGACCCAGTCCCATCAGAAGAGCAACTATGACCGTAAACACTGCGGATCGATCTATCAACCTGGTGAACAAGCTTATCTGCGTGTCACTCCTATGAAGGGCACTCATCATTTTGGAATCAAGGGCAAGTTAGCTCCTCACTACATTGAACCCTTCCGCATTCTCGCCAGACGTGGATATGTGGCTTACAAATTGGAATTGCCACCGCAGTTTTCTCACATCCACGATGTCTTCCATGTGTCACAACTTTGTCGTTGCTTTAAGGATCCACACCGTGCAGTAGATCATGAAATGCTTGAATTGCAAGATGATCTCTCTTATAAGGAGCATCCAATCTGCATTCTTGATCAAGCTGAACGTCGAACCCATCAAAAGGTAATCAAGTTCCTTAAAGTGCGGTGGTCGAATCATAGTAAAGATGAAGCCACTTGGGAATGTGAGGATCGCCTTCGTGAAGAATACCCCGATCTTGGCCCTTCTACCTCTTAATTCTCGGGACGAGAATATCTTTTAGAGGAGGAGAGTTGTAACAACCCGATGTATTAAGCTACAGTAATCCATCATAATTATGCTAAAGTCACTTTGCTTTGCAGTGCTTGATCATATTGGATTCATATCTCATTTCAAATTCCACCACTGAAATCAATTCAAATTGCAAGTGAAATTTGAAGTTGCACAAAAATGGTTGCAAAATAGTCCATGTTTTTGCAGATATTCCATAACAATTATTTGTTAAGGAAAACAACATCACCTATTTGCTTAAATGGGCTATAGCAATTAAAACAGTGCCAAATCAGCATATTTAAATGCTTTTCCAATTATGAAAAATTCAAACAAATCCAAATCCCTCCCAAACTTTTTGTGGCAGTGCCAAATAATGCAATGTATTTATGTGGCAAGTTTCATATTTTACAAAAATCATTTGCTATCAAAAGAAAATGCAAAACTGAAGAGAAATAAATAAAGCAGAAATAGAAAAGAGAAAAGGCAAGATCCTACTGTGGTACTGGGCCCTATGCAACTACAGTGCAGCCCAGCCCAACCTGGGTCTCCTCCCACCTCGCTATAGGAGGCAGAGAGGTGCGTGGCGCACATCAAGGGCGCCATGGTTGTGGATTCCCTCCACATCGCCCCCCTGGACCTATATCTACGTCCACCGAAACCCTAACTCCCATCTCTCCCTTTGCCCCCTCGATCCCCATCGTCTCCCCGCTTCTCTAGCTTGATTTCGAGCTCGAGGATCTCGCGGTGACCTCTGCCTCGCCGTCGTTGTCACGGCCACTGGCGTCTTCGGCATGCGGGAGCACGTCCAGGAGCTCCGCCGCGGCCAACTTCGTCCGTCCCGGGGACCAACTCAAGCCGCGACGCCCTTGAGCCGACGTCGTCTTCGTCTTCTTCGTGCGGCCGTCACCACCTCGTCGACGTTGCGGTCGCTCCAGTCCGCCTCCGGCCTCCCCAACCTCACCATCAAGCTCGCGGTGAGCATCTCTCCTGATCCCCCGTTTTCACCCTTCGATTCGGCGACGTAGCCCCACACCCGCCCGTGGCCGCCATGGCTGGAGCTCGCCGTGGCCGCCCCCGAGCTCTTGCGCGTGCCTGCTCCCGCTCCTGCCCATCCTTGTGCCCCTCCTGGCCATGCGAGCATGCGCCGCCGCATGCCCACTGCCGCTCCGCTTGCTCACACCCGCTGCTTGCTGCTGCGCCCGCTGCCGCTGCTAGCGTTGCCCCAGCGTCGTTGCCATCGCTGCTTCTTGCTGCTTCTGCTGCTGGTGCCGCCCGCGCCCGCAACCGCCTGTGCCCGCCCGCGCCGTGACCGCTGCCGCTCGCAGCCTGCCGGCCGTGCTCCAGCCACGGCCTCGCCCCTGCCGTGTGCGCGCGTATGTCCACGGCCACACTGTGGTGGCCGGCTGTGCCACTGCCATGTGGGGCCGGCCCAGATTAATTAGCACTAACCCCCCCCCCCTCTAATCCTCACTGACATATGGGGCCCACCTCTAATTAAACCTAATAAAATCAGTTAAAACACTATTAATAAACTAGAGTCACGGACAATGGGACCCACCTTCACTGTTCACTGTTGACCTGGTCAACGTTGACTGCTGAGTCAGCTGTTGACTGGGCCAACCAGTCAGCCTCTGGCTGTGTACACTTCTGGGTACACATAACAATTTCCTATTTAATTTCGAAATAAATAATAACCAGAAATTTCAGAAATTGTTTAAAACTTTGAAAAATCATATAAAATAATCCGTAACTCGGATGACAATAATTTATATATAAAAAATGATCAGAAAAATAAGACGAATCCGAATATGCCATCCACATACCTGTCACATGTCTCCAACACTACAAACATGGAACCTTCCCTCCGGATCGTTTGACCGATAATTGCCTAAAGCCGGGAAAATATTCCCAGATATTTTCCCGCTCCGTCTGTAACGCTTAGCACCACATTAGGTCACCCCCAGCACAGCATATTGCCATGTCATGCTTTGTGATGCATTTTTTTGCTTTATATTTACTGTTTCTTCCCCCTCTTCTCTCCGGTAGACCCCGAGACTGCTGTTGACCCCAAGTACGACTATGTCGTCGATGACCCGTCCTTCTCAGCAGAGCTTCCAGGCAAGCAAAACCCCCTTGATCATTCCTATATCGCCCATTCTTTCCCTCCCATGCTTGCATTAGATTTTTACTACTGTTATTCGATAGCTCCTATTCTGATGCATAGCCTGATTTTGTAACCTGATGTTGATACTTTACCTGTTGTCCTATATGCTTAGTATAGGTTGGTTAGTGATCCATCAGTGGCTCCGCAGTCTTGTCCGTGTTGCTATGCTTTGCTTCTGGATGACTCGATCAATGTGGTCGAGGTGCAAAGACCGAGCACATCACCGCACCGCCCTTAGTTGTACGACTCTGCAGAGTTGCTATCGAGTGCCGAGGGTGATACCTCATTTCTCACTCCTGATGATATCTCTGTAGTGTAGCTAGTCGGTTGTGGCTTACAGAGGGTGATTCCTCGCTCTCCACTCCCGATGATGACTTTGTCGTGCAACTCCTCAAGTGTGAACCCATCGAGGGTGATTCCTCCAAGTTCACCTTGACGGTTACATCGAGTAGGAATCCATCGAGGGTGATTCCTCGGATTCCCCCTTGATGTTTTGGACACACGAATACTTTGACCTTCACCTCAGTCCCTTGTTGAAGTCGGGTCTACTCCAAGGGGTACCCGCGAGAGTTGTGAAGCCGGGTCGACCGTGAGGGTACCCGCGAGATAATTATGCGGCACCGCCGGGCAAGTAGACCGCCCTAGAGAGGGATGGGCCTGGCCCTTGTCATAAGTCCGCGAGATGGGGTGACAGGATTACTGATCGTCTCTGCGAGATCCCAACACACTAATGGGTTTGGATATGTGATCTGAGTAGGCCTCTGGCCTTTTCGCACTAACCACCATGCGGGATAAGTTATGGGCACTCGGCGTCATATGATTCTCCTGAAAGCACTTCAGATGTCACAGTTCAGAGATGTCGGCTGATTGTTGGGGTGGACGGTAAGCGCCTGCGCTTGTATAAGGGGGTGGGTCTGGTCCCCAGCCAGTCGTGCAATGCGCAGGAGTGCAAAGGGCGATGGGCACAAGACCCTTGAGCGCTTAGGATGTAGACCGGTGTGTTGACCTCTTTGTTGAGCCTAGGTCGGACTACGGTGTGTCGATATGCCGTGGCCGGGCATGACCCAAAAAGTGTGTCCGGCCAGAGTTAATCGAGCGTGTTGGGTAAGTTGGTGCACCCCTGCAAGGAAGTAAACTATTCAAATAGCCGTGTCCACGGTAACAGGACGCTCGGAGTTGTATCCCGATCTACTACAACTAGAACTGGATACATGTGACACTAAACTGATATGATGGCTCCGGGATCGCTTTCTCATAGGGAGTCGAGGAAGGATCTCTGGGCGTTGCTAATATATAATTATTACTTTATAATATGTTGCTCTACTATCTTCTGATGCTGCAAGATGCTAGTCTTTGATAGGCTAGGCCTCACCCCTCTATTCTGGCATTTCTGCAGTATAGTCTGCAGATACAGCCCCTTCCCTTTCAAACAAATGTATACTTAGCATAGATCTGATGTAAGTCTTGCGAGTACTTTGGATGAGTACTCACGGTTGCGTTGCTACCTTTTTCCCCCGACCCGATTGCTGCGATCAGATAACGGAGCCCAGGAGCCAGCTGATCCCGCCGACGACTACTACTACACTGACGAAGCCTACTACTACGTGGAGACCGATGACCAGGAGTAGCTCGGAGGTTCCCAGGCAGGAGGCATGCGCCTTTTCGATCTAGTTGTCATTGTTTTGCTCAGCCTTCTTAAGGCAAACTTGTCTATTTATGTCTGTACTCAGATATTGTTTTTTTTTGACAGAAAGACTGTAAGGGAGGCCCCTAGAGTATAATTGATGCAACAAGCCCAAACTGCAAGTACCATGCCTTGAACCTAGGTGGGTGGGAAGGCATCAGCCCCTTTCCACCACTAGGCTATGCCTTAGTCTGCGTAGATATTGTTGCTTCCGCTGACTTATGTATTCGAGCCTTCGTGGCTTGGCTTGTAATATAAAGCTTTATGTTTGAATTTGTGTCTAGAGTTGTGTTGTGATATCTTCCCACGAGTCTTTGATCTTGATCGTGCGCATTCGCGTGTATGATTAGTGCACGATTGAGTCGGGGGCGTCACAGTGAGACTCTTTTCTTCGCTTTTACTATTTATATTTCTGTTGGTAGAACATTTGTTTCGCGTTAGTCGCCGGCCACGGGCTGCCGGGAGCATGCGGTCCAGCTAGCGCTGGTTTGGGAGGCTGGAGGAAGAAGAAGGCAGGAGATAGAAGATGTAAGATAAAGCGCACGCCAGCCGTTCGATATGAATCCAACCATTGGCAGAAAGAAAACACCCCTTTGATAGTTGATTCATTCAGACGAACAACAGTAGTAGTACTAGTTAATTTGCTTCCACCACGACTACATTTTTAGAAGCTGAAGCTGAACTAGACACTAGCCACGGCCAGCACCACCCCCACGGCCCCTGCCAGCGCCACCCCCGCGGCCACGACATCCTCCATCGCCACGGTTGCGGTCACCGCCACCACCACGGCCACCGCCAGCACCACCCCCACGGTGGCGACCTCCGCCACGGCCACGGCCGCAGTCAGCGCCACCCCCACGGCCACGACCTCCGCCACGGCCGCGGCCAGCGCCACCCCCACGGCCACGACCGCCGCCACCATCGTGGTAAAATGCGTGAAATCAGGCAAAGTTGGAGAGGAGGGTGTGGAAATACGCCTCGGCAGCGTCAGCGTCCAAGGCAGGCCATTCGTCCGCGGTGGGCGCGGGGGCCCCAAATAGCTGCTCCACCTCCGGCCTCTTCTGGGCAACTATCTCCAAGCCCAGGTCCATCTCATTCCATAACGGATCCAGAGGGTGCTCCTCCGGTTGAGCCATTGACGAGGGAGTGTTGGTGGATTGGAGATGCGAATGGGAGGCGCCAGAGAGAGGATTTGGGTGATAGAGGGTACGGCGGCGGCGTCTTATAGGCTGCCGCGGGCGCCATTAAGGAGGAGGTAAGAGCGGCGGGAGGTCAAAGGGCACGTCTCCGGTGAGAAAAGTTGTTGCCGCCGGCTCGCACGCCTCCCTGGTGCAGAGGGATGACGCATCGCAGTCTCCGTAATTGGAGAGATTAATGACAGGCAGCCATCGCCGATGGTGTATTGGATGCCGCGCTTCTTAAATCCCCCGGCAGCGCGAGGTCCGAGGGGGAAGAAGATGAAACTTCCATCCTGCACTAGCAGTTGGGGTATGGAGCGAGCTGGATTTAAGAGGGGGTGGGGGGCACGGTGTGAGGTAGTGCCGCCGGCCTTTGGGCGGCAGCAGGCAGTCCAGCCGTGCTGGTTTGGGCAGCGGGACAACCAGCAGAGGGAAGATTGAAGAAGAACGTAAGACGCGAATTTGTTTTTCAGTGGCTGTCGATGGTTTTTTTTAGTTTGCCTCTCCACGATACAATTGGTTATTATAGCCTCCCAGTCCGTGGCGGACCAGTAACCCATTTGCTGGGTGGCCCAACCTATAGAAAACAGCACTTGTCAAAGCCCAAAAACAATGAAGTAGTATGTTTTTTTAGTGGCCGAAAACAATATGGTGGGGGCTGAACGGGGCGGTTCAACTGGTTACCGGATGTCAGTCTGAAATCTGCTGGGTACCCTATGTGTTCGAGCATGATGATGCATTGGGTCATTCGTGTAGGATACCGTCAATCTGATCCCATGTAGTGTTCGTGTGTTAGCTGGCTAGTTAGCGATCAATGCTTGTAAAGACCGAGCAAAAGATAAATAAGAGTTGACGCCCTTGCAACCCTAACAAGTAGGTGCCATTCTTCTCGGGACGATGGTGTGTTGTGTGACACTCACACTGTAACAGCCCAAGACCGACGTTCCAGATGCCTTCCATGTTTTTCATGATAGCCACGTTAATTATTTGTTTGTTGCATTCATCATCACATCATTCACATTGCATCGGCTCTCCGTTGCCGTCATTTTTCAAAACTTGCATCCGTTCGTAGTTGCCGCTTCTCCCCGTTGCCTTTCGTTGACTGTTCCAAGACCAACCACACACTTGCACACTATCGCGTAACTTCTCTACTGAGCCACACACCCTTGTAACCTTGTCCGAAACTTTCCCGAACCCGAACCGCCCGGTCGTGACCGGTGGGTCCGGATCAACCCCGAGATAGCACAAACATCTTCGGTTCTTTGTTTGGACTTACCTAGCCTATTTATCCTGGACCGTCCGATCTAAATCAGAGGGTCCAAACCTAGTCATTTTTCACTATATATCGACCACCTAATCCAATTTCAGACCAAACCCTAAAATCTAGGCCGCCTGTCCCATCCATCCCGTCACGCGCCGCCGCCACCCACTGTCTCCTCCTCGTTTTCAGCTCCACTCCACCCGCAGCCAACCACCTCCCCAGATCCTCCACCCATCCACCCATCTGGAGCCATCAGATCGGCATCCAATGGCTCCCGTGCCCCCAGTTCGTCCGACCGAGCAGCCCCAATCCAGCCTCCCAGCCGCCGCGGACCCGCAAAGCCCGTATGAGGCCCGCCCAGGCCCGGATCCCTCTGCCGCTCGTACGCCATCCTCCTCACGCCCGATCTAGATCGAGGGGAGGAGCCCCTCGAGCCCGAGCTCTCCGTCGCCGTCTCCAGCGCTCCTCCCGCCGGCCGGAGACCTCCCCTGCTCGCGTCGCCTCCTCTGCATCGCGCCGCTGCCTCCTGTTCGAGGAGACGAGCACGCCAGCCCCCTCCGTCTCAAGTCGTTCCTCTGCCGCTGGCCGCGTTAACTTCTCCAGTGCCTAGGCCCAGCCGCCGCCACGTCCCAGCGTGACCCGGTGGAACTGGCGAACCGTCGCGGTTCGACCCGGCTTGCCCCAACCGGCCGGTCCAGCCCCGACCGCGCCCGGTTCACCTCTCCCCGAGCCGGCCCACGAGGTGCATGGTGAGCACCCCGCCTTACCCAGCGCCCCGTGTGCCAAATACTATCCAGCGCTCACCCAAATTTGGCCCGTTCATGTTTTTTAGTGCTGTTTGCGAATTTACCAAATATTAAGTGCATGCATATTTACAGAACTGCCATTGGTTTGAAATGCTAATAACTAAATATCCATGCATTCAATTAAAACATGTCAAATTTTTAACTTGGGTACAATTTCATGTAGTTTCACAATATCCAACTCTCATCCATGTTAAAAATGTTTAAAATTGTTGTTTGCATTAATTTGCATAAATAACATGCTAAAATGGTTTATTTCATAGCTAATTAACCGTAGCTCTGAATTAAATAAACTATATATGTAAATGGTCTAGAAAAAACGTGTAGATTAACATGGTGCCCTCACTTTTGCTGTTTGACAACATTAACAATGTGTTTAGGGCAGAACAGTACCAATTTTGAAAATTACATATGGGGATTTTCCGAAATTGTTTTGTGTTGTTTCTGTCGGCCCAGTGGGAACCAGGGTACCACGGCCTGTCTGCCTCTGGCCTAGAGGACCATGCTTGGGCCGGTACAGGAGAGTGGCCCTGTCGCGGCTGCTCCGGAGGAAGCCGCCTCGCGAGGGGGCGCCTCGCGAGGCTCCTCGCTGCCAAGCTCCAGGTTGCCTCGCGAGGCCCCCCTCGCGAGGCCTCCTCACGAAGCAGATCGTACGGCGCCAGCCGCGGGGCTCCTCGCCCAGCACATGGGTGGTGACCCGCTGTCAGGATAAGGACAGCGGGGCGTGACCGAGCCCAGCTTCCATTCTGGTGTTAAGGGAGTAGGGGCATCTGCTTCCCCCAAAGCAAGTCCCAAAGGCTTTCCTCTTTGGTGATAGAAGATCTGGACGGATCGGCGCGCCACGACGAAGGTCATCGCCAAGCCCACCAGTACGTCACGAAGACTGCTTTATCAGGCGGAGACCGCCTTTAGTCAGGATAAGCCTGCGCGCCTGTTCCCCATTGAATTGCCGCCCTGTGGCTACCCTTTCCCGCTCGTATTTTCGGGGAAGAGGACCAAGGCACTACAAAAGGGACATGGCCGCCTCCATGTAAAGGGATCGACCCATTCTCCCCTGCACCTCTTGTATTTGGCGCACGAGCTCTCCACCACAAAGCAATCCAACACAAGCAGGAGTAGGGTATTACACCGCATGGTGGCCCGAACCTGGGTAGCTCGCGCGTCCCCTTCGTGTCCGGTGAGAGCCAGTGAGCCCGTCGTGTTCCCTCCGTAGTCGCCATCATGTCGTTGGTTGCCAAGCAAAGTCCCCCAGAGTTCGAATCCTAAGTTCTTGGAGAAGTTTCTTGGATGCAGATCCTAGACTCCGACATTTGGCACGCCAGGTAGGGGGGCTTGCCGTCTTCGGGCCTTCGACCCCGACGCCAGCATCAACATGGACGACACTGCCGCTCGCCGGGAACACGCTGCGCGTCGAGCTGCCGCCAAGGTCCGGGCGCCCACCGCTAGTGGTGCCCCTAGACTCTGCCCCCGCGCTACCACCGAGCCTGTTGGGTAGCGGGTGGCCTCCTCCGCCCACCCATCAGTGAACGAGCAGGCACACGGCCGCTCCGCAGCCACCTCCTCGCTTACGCATCGCGACCCTCCCGCTCTGCACGCCGCGCTCCTCATGGCGCAGGAGCTGCTGCGCTACCGTCCCACCGAGGACGGCTACGACGCCTGGCTCAGACGCATCACCGAGCTCGTCGACGCTGCGCGCGATGGCCAGACGCCCTCCCGCTCCCTGCCTGCTCCGCCGTCCCGCGCGGACCGGGCCGGGCACGACGCGCCTCCTCCTCCTCCGGACCGCAACGTGGCCGAGCGCCGCCCCGCCGCGCGCGCCCCGGAGCCGTCCCGCGGCTCGCTCGTGCCGGAAGGCGACGACAACAGCTGCCAGATCATCCACCGCGCGCCCCCGGACACGCGCGTGGCCCTCGTGAAGGCGTGCAACCGCCAGGACCGCATCCTCCATGACGTCGCCATGGCTAGGCGCCAGAACCGCACAGCCCTCGACGATGGGGTCGTCACCAACGGGGGCTACCTGGCCCTCGCCCCCGAGCTACATCGCGTGGTGTGGCCCGACAAGTTCAGGCCAGACCTCCCCCATCGCTACGACGGCACCGCCAACCCCACGGAGTTCCTCCTGCTCTACACCATCAACATTCAGGCCGCGAGGGGGGACGACCGGGTCATGGTGAACTGGTTCCCCATGGCCCTCAAGGACGCTGCACGCTCGTGGCTCATGAACCTCCCCAAGGCGTCCATATCCTCGTGGGAGGACCTGTGCAAGCAGTTCGTCACCAACTTCAAGGGCACGAGCGACCGCGCCCTCATGATCAACGACCTGTGGAATGTGCGCCAGCGCCCAGGCGAGCCCCTTCGCAAGTTCATCCAGCGCTTCAGCCAGGTGCGCCACAAGATCCCGAAGGCCTCCGACGCTGCGATCGTCTCCGCCTTCAATAAATGGCGTCACTGACGTAAAGATGTGCAAGAAGCTCTCAGTCAGGGACGAGCTCGACTCCGCGGCAGAGCTGTTCGTCCTCGCCGACCGTTGCGCCAAGGCTGAAGAGGGGCGCCTCTTCCTCCACAACGGCATCGACGCTGAGCCTAACGCGGCGAAACCCAAGGGCAAGGACACCAAGCGTAAGGGCCCTGCCGTGCTCGCGGCAGAGCCGGACTACAAGCGCGGCCGTGACCATGGCGAGGCCAAGAAGGACGACCGGCCTTTCTGCGCCTACCACAACATGAACTCCCACAGCACGGAAGACTGCAACGAGCTCAAGCTGCTTCACGAGGGCCGCACCGAGCGCCACGGCAGCCGCAAGGAGCACGGCAAGGGCCGCGGCGGCGGCAACGGGGGTGACCACTGGGGCGACAACCACAACAATGGCACAGGCGACAACAACCGTCAGGGCTGGCAGAACCAGCCGCGGCAAGCTGACCCTCAAGCCAACGCCGCCCCGCTACGCGCCAACGACTCCCCTCCCGCCGAGAACGCTGGGGGCTACCAAGAGCCCCGCAGGGTGGCCTGCATCCTCGGCGGGGCCCAGGCCCCTCCATCCAACTGCTACTTCAAGCAGTTCTCTCGGGAGGTGAACGCGGCCCTCCCGGCGCTCGAGTCCGCCGGCCGCCTCAAGTGGTCTGAGTTCCCCATCGCCTTCGACGCCAGTGACCACCCCAAATACACGAAGGCCGTGGGCGCCGTGCCCCTACTGTGCACCCCCACCATCAGCAACATCGTGGTCACCAAGACCCTCATCGACGGAGGCACCGGCCTCAACATGATCTCCATCGAGACCTTCGAGACGCTCCAAGTGCCCTACGAGCGCCTGATACCCACCAGAGCCTTCTCCGGCGTCTCTGATGGCTCCACTGTCCCCCTGGGGCAGGTGCGCCTTCCCGTCACCTTTGGTACCCGCAAGAACTACCGTACGGAGTTCATCATCTTCGATGTGGCTGACATCGGCCTGCCGTACAACGCCATCTTGGGCTACCCGGCGCTCACCAAGTTCATGGCCGCGACCAACCACGCCTACGGCCTCGTCAACATGCCCGGCTGCAACAGTACCCTCACTATCTGCTGTGACGAGAAGGATGCGCTGCAGACCCTCGAGCACGCCTACAAGACTGCCTCTGTCACATACCCGGCCGACAAGGACGTACCTGGGCCTGCCGAAGAGACGCCCGTGAAGAAGAAGCCCCTGCTCTCTCAGGAGCGGGTCGAGTCCAAGAAGGCGTCGCTGGATGAGGGCGAAGCAGGCCCCTCCCTCACCGCCGGCGGCGGGCCCTTCCCCAAATAGGAAGGCACGCTCGTCACCCTCCTCCGGGCGTGCCCTGGTGCGTTGGCTTCGACAGCATCAGGCGCGCCCAGCCACACGAGGGAGGTGATCGAGCATCACTCAGCCGCGCGTCGGAGCTCGCGGCCCGTCAAGCAGAAGGAACGACGTCAGGCGCCCGAGCAGCAGGAAGCCAACAAGCCCCAGGATGCTGGAACCGCACGCGAAGCCCCCCACCCCAAGTCGATCGCCAGCATCACCCCCGTCGCCAGGCCGCACGATAGCGTGCGCATGTGCGTCGACTTCATCGCCCTCAACCAGGCTTGCCCCGCAGGCCCCTTGCCTCCTCCGCGCATCGCCGCAGGCTCGCCCTGGCTCATGCGTATGCCGTTCGGCGTGGAGGATGCCGCAGCCACCTTCACGAGGCTGATGCGCATGAGCCTGGAGTCCCACATCGCAAGGAATATGGAGGTGGTTAACACTCGCCCACCGGCCCACCACGGCCCCACTCATGATGGAGGCGGGTGTTCCGGTACCAAACACATGGAACGCCCGCCATCACCGTAAGTTCTATCCGTGCCCCACGGATACAAGCGACATGGAGTTGTACACGCTCCGGGGCTCTCTCTACCCACGCTGCCTCCGGCACGTGAGAGCTCATTCCCACTCTCGCGGAAGCCCCATGCTCCGCACTGGCGGATACCCCATGCTCAGCGCTGGCAGATGCCCCATGCTCCGCGATGGTGGCCTACTTGAGGGGCCCTCGGCCATCACATCCTCAAGCTGACCCGTGTCGAACACGGCAGCATGTATCTTTCTGTTATTTAATAAACTTGCTTCATGCATCAGTAAAGCTTGTTTCCTTCAAAACCCTATGTGCTCGTAGGCGCGGGGCGCGCGCTCACGGTCTCACCCGTGCCTGTCATGCGAGTGGGGGCTGGGCATGGTGTCTGTGCTCGGGTCAGTCCCAGCAGCACTGAAAAACCCAAGCGACTGACCTCTGGATCGCGGGCCTGCTCCCGTCCACGTCACCTCACCAGGTCCTTTGTGCTCTCGTCTCCTCGCCTAACACCCACAGGCGACCTCATGAGCACGCCCTACTGCACTAATTGCAAAAACTTGGCAGTTTACCTAGTGCAGGATACGAAGGCCTCAGGAGCCCCCCTCGGGAGGCACTGCGAGCGGCATCCTGCGGGCGGAAGGCCTCACGAGGGACTGTGCCTCACGAGCCGCGCCCCACGAAGGACTCTCCCTAAGTTGCACGCCTCAAAGGAGCTAAGTCTAAAGCACCCCTCGGGTTCTTCCCCTATCGTTTCTCTCTCATGGCATCCTGATTTCCTTGGCACGAGCCGCCTGCGCGTCAAGGGGGGACCCTGAGCATCGCGCCTCAGGGGCTCCTACCAGCCCTAAGAGCCCTACAACCTCTGGCCTTGCCGAGCGCATGCTTTGGGCATACCAGCGATGGTCGTAGCTTGCCTCGGGGGCTGGGTCCCTGCGACGCAGGGCACGAGGGCAATGTAAAAGGGAAATAAGGGCCTCAGGAGGAAAACGAAAACACACAAATCATTAAGTGCTTACAGCAGAAGTAGCATGCAAATGTTTTCACGCCCCCGCGGGGCCACGTCTACCCTATTACAGAAACAGGTCAAGGGGAATTTAGGCGCGTGAGGCGCCGCCGTCGCCGCTCCCACCATCGTCGCGAGGGGGCTCGCCACCGCCGCCGCTGATCTCAGGCTCGAGGGCGTACAGCCTGACGAAGCTGGCCACACGCTCCCTCACAGCCTCCTCGAGGGGTTCGCGGACCTCAGCCGGGACAGGCGTCACCACCCGCCCGAAATCAAAGCTCTCGTCGAGGCGGAGAAGGTTGCTGAATAGCCGCGTCGTCGCCTGAGTCAGCAGGTCGCGGCATGCTTCCTCGACGGTGGCATCCGTATCCAGCAGCTACTTCTTGAGGTCATCGACCTCGGCCTGGAGTTCGTCCTTCCTGGCCGCGAGGCCCCTCCACTCATCAAGAGCGGCCTGGGCGGCGGCCAGCTCGCGCTCCTTCGCCAGAAGGCACTCCCGCTCCACCTCCTGCGAGGACGCGGTTGCCATGAGCTTGCCTTCCAGGGACTTGGCTTTCGCCTCGAGGGTAGCGACCGCCTCCTGGCGCCGCAGGATGTCCTCCTCACGCTTCAGGAGCTCAGCCTCATGGGATGCGAGCTGGCCGTCAAGGGCCTCTACGGCGCAGCCTACTCCTGGAGCGTCCTCTCGTAAGCGTCCGCCTCCTCCCGCCGTCGCTTGGCCTCCTGGGCATCTTCGAGGGCCTTCGCGAGGGACGCCTGGGCCTCTTTGGTGAGCTGCTCGCGCTGCGCCTGTGCCTCCTCATCCCACTGGCGGTTCAGTTTCGCCGCCTCCTGAAGCTGGCTCCACCCCTCCGCCAGCTTCCGCCGCTCCTCCGCGCGGAGCCCCACCTCCTTCCTGTGCTCACCTTTGAGGGCCTCGAGGGCCGCCTTGACGCTGTTGATGGCCCCGCTCCATGGTGCGGTGTCGATCTCCCCCAGCACTAAGGCACGACTCGCCCGGGCCTCCTCATCGCCTGCTGGCACCGGCGGACGGGACGACATGACTTCGAGCCCCTTCGGCAGCCTCGCACCGTCATCCCCGGCAGCGGACGCGCCCGCCGACTGGCGCGGGGGGCTCAGGATGGCTGCCTCCGGCGCCGATGGCATTGCCCCACGCTCTGGCGCCGCCCTGAACGCTTCAAGGTCCGGGCGCCCGAGCCCGAAGATGGCTCCCGTAAAGGCTGCAGGGGAGGGGTCGGTGCTTCGCCCCCCATTCCCGCCATCTCGACACCGCCGATGGGGGCCTCCTCGGGAGGCGCCAGCGTGGTCTCCTCACTGCCTCCCACCGGGTTCACCGCTAGATGCGCCGGCGTGGCGGGCGAGGCGGCCTTCAGAGGAGGGGAGGGCCCCTCGACCTCGGCTCTCCTCCTCTTGGTCCTCTCCTCCTCGGAGGCCAGCTCGGGGCTCCTGCGCAGGTAAAAGCTCATCAGAGCCGTGGCAGCCAGGAAGCAGGGATCAGTAGGAAGGGGTCGAGGAACTTACTCATCCTTGGGGTAAAAGTGCCTCCTCTTCCGCTCCTTGGTGGCGCCGCTGCTGCTTCCCCCATCACGCAGCGCGCCTGGGCGGCCACCCGAGGGCGCGGTGCGAGTCCCGCCAGAGTCAGCGGACATGGTGGTCTCCTCCTCTCGCTCCTTGGAGGGCTCGTCGATCTCCCCGGCATCGTCTCCCCCCTCCCTCGCCGGCACAGGCCTGGCTAGCACGACGCGAAACACGTCCTCGTCGTCACCCCCGTCCTCGCCCAGCCGAAGTCGATGGCGCACCGGCGGAGATGGAGGGGGTGGCGGGGACGATTCCTCACTGCTCTCCTTCTCGGAGTCGGAGGCCTCGTGGTCGCCCGAGGCGGACCCCTTATCCGAAGAATCCTCGAGAAGCTCCTCAGGCCCCTCGAGGTCCGTCCGGACCTGCCCCCACTGATCGAACTGGGGCATCGCCGCGTCCAGCTCATCCCTGTTGGACCAGCGGTACAGTGGGCGCGCGTCAGGAGGCATTTCCTCCGCCTCCCGGGGAAATAAAACTTCCCAAGCTTCAGCCACTACGTCGGCCGAGAGGGACCCCTGCGCCAGCCGGATCCGGTCCTCGGCGCTGGTGATCTCCCACTCCGGGTGCGAGTGCCTTTGCAGGGGCGCGATTCGGTGGTGGAGGAATTCCTTGGCGATCATGCCCACCGTGAGCCCGGCCTCACGCAGCTCCGCCAGCCTTGCCAGGATCGGCCTCAGGGCAGCGCCGCCAAGCTTCTTGTGCTCCTAGCAGGGGATCTTCTCAGCCGGCTCGGTAGGGATCGCCCGGAGAGGGCTGGTCCGCTGGGCGTCAACGTAAACCCAGCGTGACCTGAAGTTCTCCACCTTCTTCAAGATCTTCATGTCGATGAAGACCTTGCACGTCTCAATGTCGATGCGGAAGGAGGCGCCTCCGGAGCGATGGTTTCCCGAGGAGAACACCCCGCAGGCTGTAGAAGGTCCGGAAGAGCGCCACAGATGGCATCACTCCCAGGAAGGCCTCGCAGAGGTACGCAAAGAGAGCGAGGATGAGGATGGAGTTGGGATGAAGGTGACGAAGACAAATCTCATAATGCTCTAGGATGGCATAGAGGAAATCGGAGAAGGGCGGCACCAGCCCGGCGAGGAGCGAGTGGTAGAAGACGGGGACCACCGTGAGTCCGAGGTCTCGCCGTGGGTGCGAGCCTGGCCAGATCTTGGTGATGCCTCCCTCGAAGTGCGCGGAGGCCAAGTGGGGGCGGGCCTTGGCTAGCCCGCTCTCGTTGATGGTGGCCGGCAGCAAGGCCAGACCGAGCTCCTCCGCCGGAGAGCTCTTGCTAAAGGAGGCCTCGACAGATGCGGGTTTCTTGCCCGGAACCATGGCGGAGGAGAGATTGGAAGTTGGAGGAGGAGTATCAAAGGAGCTACTCGCGCGATACGGAGGACGAGATGGGGGCGAAGAGCAATGACGTGCCTGCGCCCCGCTCGGGTAGGCTTTATCGCCAGGACGGCGGTTCCCGAGGTGTCATGGGGAGTGGGGGCGCCTCGCCCCCGCAAATGCCGCCACGCGTCGCCTCTGGGCCAGGCAGCTCAATGGGCCCCGCGTTGTTTCGTTCCTAACGGGCGGAACATGCGCGCCGGGGGCCCGGGGGCTACTGTCGGCCCAGTGGGAACCAGGGTACCAGGGCCTGTCTGCCTCTGGCCCAGAGGACCACGCTTGGGCCGGCCCAGGAGAGTGGCCCTGCCACGGCTGCTCCGGAGGAAGCCGCCTCACGAGGGGGCGCCTCGCGAGGCTCCTCGCCGCCAAGCTCTAGGTTTCCTCGCGAGGCCTCCTCATGAAGCAGATCGTACGGCGCCAGCCACGGGGCTTCGCGCCCAGCACATGGGTGGCGACCCGCTGTCAGGATAAGGACAGCGGGGCATGACCGAGTCCAGCTTCCATTCTGGTGTTAAGGGAGCAGGGGCATCTGCTTCCCCCAAAGCAAGTCCCAAAGGCTTTCCTCTTTGGTGATAGAAGATCAGGACGGATCGGCGCGCCAGGACGAAGGTCATCGCCAAGCCCACCAGTACGTCACGGAGACTGCTTTATCAGGCGGAGACCGCCTTTAGTCAGGATAAGCGTGCGCGCCTGTTCCCCTTTGAATTGCCGCCCTGTGGCTACCCTTTCCCGCTCGTATTTTCAGGGAAGAGGACCAAGGCACTACAAAAGGGACATGGCTGCCTGCATGTAAGGGGATCGACCCATTCTCCCCTGCACCTCTTGTATTTGGAGCACGAGCTCTCCACCACAAAGCAATCCAACACAGGCAGGAGTAGGGTATTACACCGCACGGTGGCCCGAATCTGGGTAGCTCGCGCATCCCCTTCATGTCCGGTGAGAGCCATCGAGCCCGTCGTGTTCCCTCCGTAGTCGCCGTTGTGTCGTAGGTTGCCAAGCAAAGTCCCCCAGAGTTCAAATCCTAAGTTCTTAGAGAAGTTTCTTGGACGCAGATCCTGGACTCCGACAGTTTCTGGCCTCATTTAAATTCCCTAGATAGGTAGATTAATTATGCTTCACCTCTTGTGATGTTTAACAACATTTAATCTTGGCATGCACATAAACGTGAGCGAACTAAATATTTGAATGTGGAGTTTCATCAATATGCAACTCGTTGCATATTGAGCTTCACTTAATATGTAGTATTTGATTGTTGCACTTTACCATGCCATGCATCCTTAAACTTGACATGCATCATACTTTGTTGTGCATAATGCCATGATTATGCTTGTGTGTTTACATGTTGTTTGCTTCTTTCCGGTTGTGCTTCTTCTTGATAGTCCGATTACGTTGCGAAGTGTGAGGATTCGCACTACAAGAAATATGTCAACTTGTGACCTTCTGTCAGTGACCCTGGAAGAAATGGTCGTAAATCTACGACCATTTGAGACCAATTGGTCATAAGCTATTCGGGGGGCTCCAAACCCTAAACCATAACGACCATTTTGGTCAGAAAGGTCATAATTTCCTTACACGAAATGGTCGTAAAGCAGACAGCACTGGTCCGTTGCCTTATTTCTGGCTGATCACGACCAATATAGATGGTCATAGCCTTCTAAATTGTGGTGCATTGCTATGACTAGGCGCCACCTCATCAGTTTTCCCTATGTGTCATGTCCATGTGTCAATTTTGCCCTAGGTTGTGAAGCAGCCTACATTTCTGTCATTCCTAAAATTCCCAAAAAATTCTCATAAATTCTTTGGATCATATATTCCTCAAATATGTCAAAAACCTTCCTTGCCTAGTTCAAAAATAATTCAGGAATATTCATTTTCCTATTCTGTTCAGAACAGCACTTTGTGAAGGAAGTGCTATTTATATTTTGTTGATTGCCCGCAAAAATTTTGGGCACTATTTCCTATCCAAATCATTGCCTCATGACAAAATTCAGCTCCATTTGCCTAGTAAATCTTCCTCAGCAAATTTCCAAAGTTTCTGTTCAGCTAGAAGCTTTGTGAAGGAAGTACTAGCTAGGCATATCCTAATGAGTTGAATATTTGCCACATCTTCTATATGCCCAAATCATAGCTCTCCACAAAATTTGAGCCCCATCTAACAATCCATGTGAGCTCACCATCCAATCTTTGTTTCTAGTAATATTTTCAGTTTGGGAAGCAACTATATTTTATATTACTTTATAATTGCTGCAAATTTACCAGGACATGACCCTACCCATAGAACCTCCCTCCACCAAATTTTAGCTCATTTAATTTAGCCAATTTCCCTCAATATTTTTCACAATTTTCTGTTCAGTGGAGAGCATTGTGAAGGAAGTACCATTTTTATTTATCCAAATGGTATGAAATTTTTACAGTGCGTTCATATGCCCAAATTATCATCCTCATCCAAATTGCAGCTCAATCGAATCATCTATGTGAGCCCAGCTTCAATTTCTATTTTCTGGCCAGATTGGCACATTGCAAAGCAAGTGCTATCTAGACCACTCCTATTGCCCTCAAACTTTTTGGGCACTCTTCCATATCCAAATCATTGCCACATGACGATATTTAGCTCCATTTGCATAGTAAATCTTCCTCAGAAAATTTCCAAAGTTTCTATCCAGAGAGAAGCTTTGTGAAGGAAGTACTAGCTAGGATTATCCAAATGATTTGAGATTTTTCCAAATCTTCCATATGCTCAAATCATCACTCTCCATAAAATTTGAGTTCTATCCAGCAATCCATGTGAGCTCATCATCCAATCTTTTATTCTGGTCATATTTTCAGTTTGTGAAGCAACTATATTTTATATTGCTTAATTATTGCTGAAACTTTACCAGGGCATGTTCCTACCTATATAACTTCCCTCCACAAAATGTCAGCTCAATCCATTCGTTCATTTGAGCCCAGCTTCAACATCCATATTTCTTTCCAGTGTGGTAATTTGCAAAGCAAGTGCCACCTAAGCTCCTCCATTTGAGTTGCAAATTTGCCAAGACAGTCTCCTTAGTAGATGATCATCCTCAGCCAAAACTCAGGCCCATTGGCCATGTACATTTCCCCCAGCGCTAATCAAACACTTGGCTGCTAATTCATGTTTGAGCTTAGTTTAGTCTCCTCGTGAGATTCTTCTGTTATATTCTTCTTCCTAACACCTACCGGGGGAGTGCCCAACCCACCACACATGCCTAGGCTGCCCAGAATGCGTGGCAACGCCACGGTCACGCGGTGATCACGCGGCTGGCATGCCAGTTTATGTGCTCTGGAGTTGGGGGCCTCGGCCACCATCCAAACCTCGACGTCTCGCCACCACACCATCTATCTTTGATTAAATAGATACTTATGTACCTACAAATGATTTTTGGAAAAAATAAAGAGCAAACTATAAGGCAGCTGCAGTTCAAATTTGACCCGCTTCCTGCTGAATCGGCGAAAATTTGTCGTTTTCACGAGAGGTGGATCATAGCTTTTAACATGCAACCATTTGGTAAATTGTACATTAAATATGGCCTAATATTTAATAAAATTTATTTGGTCTAATTTTGCAACAAATATATGCTAGGTCCTTCACAAAAAATCTCATTTTGGGCACTCGAAAAATGGAAAATGAAATTTTCGTCCAAAGAAAATGAAAACTTTCTTAGGCAACATTGTTTGCCATTCCAAGATGCACCTTTGTGCACAATATGAGATCATTTGAACAAACTATGTCATGAATGTGGCCATAAGATTGATCATTTGACTTGAAAGCCGTGAATCTTCACACATGATAGCTCATTTATGAGAACACTTTTTTAAAATAATTGCCGTATTACAAGTTTATTATTTTTCTTGGTAACTTTGTCACATATAATGACATAATGCGAAGGTTTTCCAATTTTTTGATTTTTTTGAATTTTTCATGCCCATTTCAAAATGCGGTCAAAACGGCGGGCATGACCGTTCCTAGCTAGTGGTTGAATCTTGGAAAATTTTTGGCGTTTATCTGATTAAATAGATACTTATTTACCTATAAATGATTTTTGGAAAAAATAAAGAACAAACTATAAGGCAGCTGCAGTTCAAATTTGACCCGCTTCCCCCTGAATCGGCGGAAATTTGTCTTTTTCACGAGAGGTGGATCAAAGCTTTTGACACGCAACCATTTGGTCAATTATACATTAAATATGGCCTAATATTTTATAAAAATGATGTGGTCCAATTTTGCAACAAATATTTGGTAGGTCCTTCACAAAAAAACTCATTTTGGGCACTCGAAAAATGGAAAATGAAATTTTCGTCCAAAGAAAATGAAAACTTCCTTAGGTAACATTGTTTGCCATTCCAAGATGCACCATTGTGCACAATATGAGATCATTTGAACAAACTATGCCATGAATGTAGCCATAAGATTGATAATTTGGCTTGAAAGCCATGAATCTTCACACATGATAGCTCATTTCTGAGAACACTTTTTTAAAATAATTGCCATATTACAAGTTTATTATTTTTCCTGGTAACTTGGTCACATATAATGACACAATGCGAAGGTTTTCCAATATTTTGATTTTTTTTTGAATTTTTCATGCCCATTTCAAAATGCGGTCAAAATGGCGGGCAAGACCGTTCCTAGCTAGTGGTTGAATCTTGGAAAACTTTTGGCATTTCTCTGATTAAATAGATACTTATGTACCTAGAAATGATTTTTGGAAAAAATAAAGAGCAAACTATAAGGCAGCTGCAGTTCAAATTTGACCCGCTTCCTACTGAATCGGCGAAAATTTGTCTTTTTCACGAGAGGTGGATCATAGCTTTTCACATGCAACCATTTGGTCAATTGTACATTAAATATGACCTAATATTTTAGAAAAATAATGTGGTCCAATTTTGCAACAAATATTTGGTAGGTCCTTCACAAAAAAACTCATTTTGGGCACTCGAAAAATGGAAAATGAAATTTTCGTCCAAAGAAAATGAAAACTTCCTTAGGCAACATTGTTTGCCATTACAAGATGCACCATTGTGCACAATATGAGATCATTTGAACAAACTACGCCATGAATGTGGCCATAAGATTGATCATTTGGCTTGAAAGCCATGAATCTTCACACATGATAGCTCATTTCTGATAACACTTTTTTAAAATAATTGCCGTATTACAAGTTTATTATTTTTCCTGGTAACTTGGTCACATATAATGACACAATGCGAAGGTTTTCCAATTTTTTGATTTTTTTGAATTTTTCATGCCCATTTCAAAATGCGGTCAAAACGACGGGCATGACCGTTCCTAGCTAGTGGTTGAATCTTGGAAAACTTTTGGCGTTTCTCTGATTAAATAGATACTTATGTATCTAGAAATGATTTTAAAAAAAAAATAAAGAGCAAACTATGAGGCAGCTGTAGTTCAAATTTGACCCGCTTCCTACTAAATCAGCGGAAATTTGTCTTTTTCACGAGAGGTGGATCAAAACTTTTGACACCCAACCATTTGGTCAATTGTACAATAAATATGGCCTAATATTTTTAAAAATTGATGGAGTCCAATTTTACAATAAATATTTGGTAGGTTCTTCACAAAAAAACTCATTTTGGGCACTCGAAAAATGATTAAAAATAGCTAGAAAGACCAGAAATGCATATAAATTGGCGATCATCCATAAAATATGGTCTAACTTGAGTGAAAATTTGTGTGGTCCCCTTTTGCAAAATATTTTTGATAGCTGCTTCACAAAATCCCCCTATTTTTAGTACTTAGAAACTATTTTAAATCACAGATGTTCTGAACCAATCAGAACTCTTCTCACGGATCACCCAACTATAGCCGATCTAAACCGTCCACACCGGGCAGATCCAACGTCTGCCACTCAACTCTCAGCAGCCGAACCCAAACCCTACCAGACCGAGGCACACCCTCCTCCCTCGATCCCCTACCCTCCCACGCGCCGCTGCCTCCCTCTCTCTCTCCCTCTCCCCGATCGACGCCACCGCCTCCCTCGATCCAACTGCCAGATCCAGTCTCCCTCGCCCTCTTCCCCGCACACGACCAGCCCATCCATCCATCCACCCCCTTCTCTCGACGCGGTCGTTAACGGCGGCGAGCAGGGAGCCAGCCAGGTTGACCCTCTCACCAACGACGGCCGTCACCGGTGTGCTGCTGGTTGCCTCGGCCTCCCGCAGCATCTCCGACCGTCCCTACTCTCCCGACGAGCACAGGCTGCAGCTCCTCCGCTGGCATCTCCGTGAGGGTGCCCAATGCCAGACGGGCCGTGGATGGGCCGGACCTCAAGGCTGGCCGTGCTACCTCCTGGTTCGCTACTGCGGGACACCTGCTCTGCGCCCTCCTGATCTCTGTAACTCCGACAGCGACCACCACATCTGGTGAGAGAGAGACACTCGCCACCGCCATCTTCTCCGGCATCACCGCCATCCTCATCTACATCTCCGGCCTCTCCTCATGTAACGCACCCCCTCCGCCACTCCCCCGCGCGCCCATCTCCTCTCCTCTCCCCTGCCTTTTTGCTTCGCGTGGAGATCCCTGAGTCGGGGTGGGTTCTGGATGCAGATGGCGGCGCGGGGCTCTCGGAGGCGGACCTGGCGGCGCTCGCCGCGCTGCAGGGAGGGTTCAGCAAGTGTGTGGTACGTCGCTACCTCTGTCGCTGATCTAGTGCCCCTCCTGTACAGGACCGATTTCCTGTCGCTTTACTACAACCAATTTGGGCTCAGCTGTGTCATCCGTGTGCAAATTCGATGCTACATTGTGTTGTACCTGGGGCCATTAGCTTCTGGAATGCATGAGCCTTGGTGGATTGGTAGGGTAACTGCTTGATAATTTCTGGACTACCTCTGAGAATTGATGTGAATGAATGTGGTGCTTACTGTTTAGTAGATGGGGAGGATTCATAGTATAAGAGAAACTTTTTTTATCTAGGATTGGGGTGAATTTGATGTTTGGAAATGATTCATGTTTTATGTTCAGAAGGCAATTCTCACCAGTAACTGTGTTGCTAGCTCCTACAAGTGAGCTACACTCATCCTTATTCTCTAGTGAATGTGAATGTTAATGTGAATGTATCATTCGTCTTTCCATTGTTACTGATTCGGTCGTCTAAATTGATATTTCAGGTTGATTTTGTACCGGTTGGAAACCGTTGATCTGAGAAGGATGACAAACGAAGAGAAGATCGCGTTTTGGGTGAACATACACAATGCACTGTTGATGCATGTAGTGCTTCTCTCCCTGGCCCAAGAAGTTTACTGCTAGTTCTTGATACCGTGTCTACTTTTTATTGATGGGATCTCTTTGTGCTACTTTCACAGGCTTATCTCAGGTATGGCGTCCCACAAAACAATCTGAAGAAGTCATCAATACTTGTCAAGGTAAAGAAGATACGTTTCTGCCACGGAATCAACGAAATGTTCCTGCAATAAGATGTACTTATTCAGACAAAGTATCCGCTTTCCCTGACATAATATGTTTATGTTCACGACAGGCCGCCTGCAAAATCACTGGACGCAACATCAATGTAGCTCTGATCCAGAACCTGGTTCTTGGATGCAACACGCATTGTCCTGGACAGGTATAGCCCTGGTCATACCATAATATGTTAGTGTTTAGTCATGTATGCATCTCCATGTTGCAAGCCTGCCATACATGATAGGATTAGTACTTATTAACTACTCATATGTGCTTGTAGAGAAGGATACAATTATTATTTAACCAGTCCATATTTTTAACATTTGATGTGCTTCCAAGGGACATAGATCTCTACTCTTCTATATAATCCACACTTTGTTCTGGAAGCAAGTCAGTTGTAGCATGCTGTTACATCACAACAAGGTGTCATATATGATTATAGTGCTTTCGTTGAGATGTTCGGTACTTAATAAAATTGAAGTTAAAATATAACCTTTATGTTCTCTGTAAATCACATGATGTCGTGATTACACTTGGTACTATAAGTTTTCTTGCCACCTCAATATATACCTGGTTTATATTCACATAAATTCTGAAAGTCCATCAATATTGACCTGTATTCTCATACGCCCCACCTGTCCAGACTCAAGCGACTGGCACTCTATAGTGGAGCCCAGAGGTGGACGTTTCAGAAGGCCACAACATGGTGGAGGTCGAGGTATTCCCAACGGAGATCGACTAGGAAGACTGCAAGATCAAAGGTGATGATTGATTTGGACCAAGAGGAGGAGGATGCGGCAGCACGTGAGGAGGTGAAGGTGCAGGAAGTAGAGCCAAAGGTTGAGAGTGATTTTCTTCCTCTAATCAAATTTCTTTTATTGTTTGATTGCAGGAAGTTTTGATGTAGTTTGTTAATCATGCAGGTGTTACTTTTGATGACAAATGTGTGTAGATCATCCACCTCCTCAGCGACGCTAACCCAATCAGAACATTGTTGACACTATCATCATCAGGTCCCGGCTCCCTTTATTCTCTCCTGCCTTGTGATCTTAGTCTGTGTGCACTTACTTAGTATTTTTAGATCCTGTCAGTTGAATAGATGGTCGTGGTAGTAGACTAGTATTTTTCTTCATGTGAATGTGTTACACTGACGTTCATTGCATGACCTGCACTAGTACCAATGTACCATGCTGGTACCTGTACGTTAGTATTGTTGGTGCCTACCATGAGCTTGAATGTCTTAGTAGAACATCATCAGGTTAACGTGTTGCAGTCAAGTTTTGGAAGTTTTGCTATGCCATGCTTAGTGTTTACTGAACTGAGGCATTTGGGCATTTATGTATAATTTTTATTCTCTTGAATGGATATTTTTTATTGGCAATCATTTAACTTCCACTGTATCTCACTAATAATTTATGTAGATCAGGATCTAATGTCGTCGAGGTGGCTGCTGCTGTGACCGAAGATCAGAAGAAGCCTGGATATGTGCACCATAGTTTAATTGATGTTGCCACCATGTTTCGGTGCCTGTGTATTTGTTTTTGATTGTATGTACACTTGTTGGATAGTGCAGACGTGTATGTGCTGTTGTGAGTTTCATTGAGTGATTTCTGGATTTGATCATTTAATTGAGAGAATTATTGATTGTTTGCTGTTGAAATGTGTAAAATTGAAATCTATGAATGAAAAAGACTGAATGTTCTATTGGATCGAATAATATTTGGGCTCTAAAAAGGCTATGGCCCAAACAATAGTGGACTGGAATATTGTGCATTTATGAAAAAAGGTACAAAAAGGCTTAATGAAATGGACTGTGAAATGGATGAAGCCTAGAAATAAAAAGGCCGAATTGTTGGGCCCGGCCCATGTAGGTGATCATAATTGACAGGAAAAATAATAATAAATGGGCTGAATTGTTGGGCTTGGCCCATATAGATGGCTGAACTGGACCGGGCCGATCCTATCAACGACCAATTCAATTGGTCGCAATTTTGCCACGTCAGCTTGCCACGTTGGATCTGACGTGGCCTGGGCAGACTGCCAGTGACCAAAACAATTGGTTGTAGAATCTATGACCTTTTATTTTGGTCGTAACCTTCTACGACCATATCACAAAGAAGGTCGTTAAGTTTCATTAAAGATGGCCAGCTTTTGACCAACTGTTTTTGGTCACAAAAAGGTCACAAATAGAAAACAATGACCATTCAGTGACCAATATTGATGGTCGCAAGTTAGCATATTTCTTGTAGTGTCGTTCCACTAAGCTTGTTCGACTACTTCATGGATTTGATCTTCTTCCTAGCGGGATTCCAGGCAAGATGACCATTACCTTTGATTTCACTACTATATTTGCTTGCTAGTCGTCTCAATGCTGTCGCTATTTCTCGCTACCTACCACTTGTTTGTCAGCCTCCCAAAATGCCATGATACAGCCTCTAACCTTCCACCATCCCAGCAAACCGTTGTTTGGCTATGTTACTGGTTTGCTCAGCCCCTCTTATAGCGTGCTAGTTGCAGATGCAGTTGCAGGTTGTTCCATGTTGGGACATGGATTTCATGGGATATCACAATACCTCTTATTTAATTAATGCATCTATATACTTGGTTGTGTGTGGAAGGCTCGGCCTTTTGCCTGATGTTTTGTTCCACTCATGCCGCCCTAGCACTGGTACAGGGAGCTGCTATACAAATGGTTTTTAACCCCTTTCCATGATGGAGTTTTAAACCGTCGCCTTGCCTATGTGTGCGATAGGGGGGGTCCTTCCCACACGACCCAGAAACCGTCGGCGATACGGCCTCCGGTCACACACGCGGGGCAAAAAGAGCTCGTGTGCAATCGGGCGAGCCATCGCAGACAATTATACTGGCCCAATCGTTTCTGTTCATATGTTCATCCCACACAGTGAATCTCAGAAAAACGTTTCCGTTCATATGTACATCACACACAATTTTTATGTGGAAACCTTTGTGCAAGGTGGCCTAACGCAAACATTTGTCGGGCGGAAGGAGTGTGTGATTGTTCATTGATCCAACATGGCTACTTTCTAGAAACTGTGTGCATTGTTTGAGGTCATCGCCGACGGTGTTGTCTGAGAAACCGTCTGCAATTCAAAAACCCAATAAGCAGGCTAATTGGCCTATTATTGATAATGCATTTAGTAATCAAATTGACATTTCATATAAAACACACCATATGTTTCATAGCCGTACTACGGCAACTAGGATTTCATAGCTGAATTACATCAGAGTACAACATCAAATATCTTCAGCACTTAGTTACACCATATAGGCATATAGCTAGCTACGCAATTACACAATAGCACGAAGTTTCACATGCAACATCTAAAACCTTTGGAAAGTAGCATCATATATGGTATATAGAGAGATGAATCTCATCTAGAAAACTGCTGAATCTGAAGGCGAGTATTGACCCTTCAATGATGTTGAATGTCCTTGCAACTTTACGTCAGTGGCTGTGGATGATTGCCCGCCCAACCTTCGTCCTCTTGAGGGAGACTTCAATATTGTACCGTCGGTGTTGAATGAGTACCTTCCTCGCCTCTTGACCATGGAGGTGGTTTGAGAGGTAATCATCGGTGAACTACTTTGGAAAGGACTGAAAACAAAGATATGCATAAATATCTATTCTAAATTTTGAAATGGCGCATAGGAAAAAACACAAGGTAAAAGAGTTAGTACCATCCTATAGTTGACTGATGTCTTCTTCATTGTGCAAACAAAGATCTTGTTGTTATTCAATGCTAGTTTCTTTATCCTAACAATCTTTCTGAGTTTCTTGACTTGACTGATATTCATGTCCATCTCATTTCCCCATATGCAAAATGGATCGAACAGTGGGTCTAAACCTCTGACAGCAGGACCTACATGTGCAAGACCAAATTGTTAAAAACCTAAATATTAGAATGGTTCCTGCAATTGCACAATAATGTGCTATTAGCCAAAGGACCATGCATGTGCAAACCTCGATGGTAAACCTCAGTGCCTCCCATTGTTTCCCTGCAACACATATAAGGTAGATATTGATCAGTTTAAGTGAGAGTTGGCGTACTATCAGTAGAATATATTAATGAAAACTTGTACCCACAACAAACGAACATCACACTGCAGAATTGAACCAAAAAGTTAACTGGACACCACAACAAATGAAGCAAGCAGTTAACTGAGAACCACATTGCAGAATAGAACATATACTAGAAGATCATACAGTTAACCAAGCCTAGCGTGCTTAAGAACTACTAGGAAATGTAGCATTTGTGTATGTTTCTCATGTATAGAGTACATCCAAGTTCGATTTTATTCCTCACATGCATAACAATAAAAAATTGTACCCACAGGAATTGAAAATCACATTTCAGAATTGAACCAAACAGTTAACTGAACATCACAACAAATGAACCAAACTGTTAACTGAACATCACATTTCATAAGATCAGATTGCATATTAACATTACAGAGGACAATTCACTAGAAGGCACCGAAGGCGGCCTTTAGAAAACACCACGAACTGTCATTTAAAGCAGCCAACCGCATGGCGGCGTCCGTGCGTGAGGGTCGACGGTGGCCTCGACGGCGAGGTGCTCCTCCAAGATCTGGCGGTCGGCACGCATGGCAGCCATTTGCTTCACCGCTGCCAGATGCTCCTTGAGCTTCTGGCTATAATGCGTGAACCATGGCTATGGGAGACGCTTATTTGGAGGATGGGGCAGTGATTTGGGTGGAATATGTCACGCCGGCAGTTGAGGCATGTGGGATGGAGAAGGAGGAGGAGGATGGGGGTGGGGTGTGGATTACCTGACTATATGGACGAGGCCGCGCAGCGGGAAGGAGTGCCGCCGGCGAGGAGGCGGCGCTGCAAAGAAAGCAGTGAAGGTTTGAGCTTGGAAAGGAAGGAGGAAACCATGGAAATGTGGCTATTGGTGGGGGGAAGGGGGAGGGGACCTAGATATTTCCGCGGTTGCCGAAAATTTACGAACGGTGCAGCGAAAACTGGCGCGCAAGTGTGGTTGACGTGCGGCCGGTGGACTGTAGCCGACGAACCTTCCTGCGTAAGCCATACATGAGGGAGCCCCAAGATATTTTATACTGCATCGCACACGATTGTTGCTAACAAACTGTTTGTGGTGTAATTGATTTTTTCATTTTGATTTGAAAGACAAAATGGGGTTACGGCAGGAAAGGTCGCTGTTTGAATTGCTAGAACATTTATCTGTAGTGAACATGCAACAATAGGAGTGTCGTGCTAAAATTTGGAATTATTCTGGGTTCGTTTAGCATTTTTTATACATTAATTGAGTTTTCTATGCATTTAATGTGCATAATTCAAATTTGAACTACAGGCACATGCTCCAGTGCACTAAAATGGGTTGAAAAATCGTATATGTGTCCTTGGGTGAATGTTTAGGTCCCATACAAGAAATGGGAGTGAATTTCAAACATCCGGGCATCGTGCTCGGCCGAAAACATTGAGAAACTTGGTTTTTACATTCCTGTAAATCCAAAAATTGCCTAAAAATCACGGAACTTGGCATGGTGTCTTGACATGGCAACAACATGCTGTGGTAAAATTTTTGTTTGATTTGGGAAAAGTTTTGGTATAAGCTTCTAACAAACCGGAGCTTCTCTCAAGAAGGCTCATGGTTCCGATAGGGGATGTGTCACCTTTATGGGCGAAACGACATACGCTGCCTCTTCCTGCCTTGATTTTTTTTACAGAGGCAACAAAGACCAATAGGAGTGTCGTGCTAAAATTTGGAATTATTCCGGGTTCGTTTGGCCTTTTTTATACATTTATTGAGTTTCTAGGCATTTAATGTGCATAATTCAAATTTGAACTACATGCACATGCTCCAGTGCACCAAAATGGGTTGAAAAATCATATGTGTCCTTGGGTGAATGTTTAGGTCCCATACAAGAAATGGGAATGAATTTCAAACATCTGGGCGTCGTGGCTCGGCCGAAAACATTGAGAAAGCTGGTTTTTTGAATTCCTGTAAATCCAAAAATTGCCTAAAAATCACGGAACTTGGCATGGTGTCTTGACATGGCACCAACATGCTGTGGTAAATTTTTTGTTTGATTTGGGACAAGTTTTGGTATAAGCTTCTTACAAACCGGAGCTTCTCTCAAGAAGGCTCATGGTTCCGATAGGGGGGATGTGTCACTTTTGTGGGCGAAATGACATACGCTGCCTCTTCCTGCCTTGATTTTTTTTATAGAGGCAACAAACACCAATAGGAGTGTCGTGGTAAAATTTGGAATTATTCCGGGTTCGTTTGGCATTTTTGATACATTAATTGAGTTTTCTAGGCATTTAATGTGTATAATTCAAATTTGAACTACAGGCACATGCCCCAGTGCACCAAAATGGGTTGAAAAATCGTATATGTGTCCTTGGGTGAATGTTTAGGTCTCATGCAAGAAATGGGAATGAATTTCAAACATCTGGGCGTCGTGGGTCGGCCAAAAACATTGACAAACTTGGTTTTTAAATTCCTGTAAATCCAAAACTTGCCTAAAAATCATGAAACTTGGCATGTTGCCTTGACATGGCACCAACATGCTATGGTAAAAAAATTGTCCGATTTTTTTGAAGGCGCACAGATTAACAACGAACAAAGTCATTTTGGAACAAAGAGCTGCCACGTTACAATCGGAAACACAAGTGCTATTCAAACCATGGGCGTTGTACTAACCATTTATGTGACGCCACACGTCCCCATTTTTGTTGGCTAGCAGGCGCCGTGCGGGGTAGATATTTGAGTAGACGGGAGGCGTGGAGCAAACCGCTGCGCAGGCTCACTGGGAGGCGAGCCCTTTGACCTCCATTCGCCGCCCACCTCGCTCCCAACTTCTCCATTAATGGCGCCCGAGCCCCAGTTTTAATGGCGTGGCTTGGCCTCAGTCGACTGATATTTAAGAGAGAAAATAAAATTTTGCATGGATCTTGATGTAAGATCTCACGGACATAGCATCGACTGAGAGTTAGCAATGATGATATATATGAAGACGATGGCAATGGATAATAATAATTGTCTTACATATTCAGGAAGATAATTAAAGATGCCACATGAGCAACGCCCGAACGATACAAGGGCAAAAGAAGGAAGACGCAGACAACGATCTGGGTCGCTGCTCTCTACTTCACCTCGATCTACTACGCCATCTTTGTCATTTCGTCGACCTTGATCTCCTTCACGTCCTCAATACGTCGCTTGCGAGCATCCACGAATTCCTCCAGGAGCATTTCACGCTCGATGCAGAGCTTAGCATTCTCGTCCATAAGTTTACTGACCATGACGGCCATCTTCTTCAACACGGCAGTTGTCTCCTTGTGCTGCTTCACCCTGCCGGCAATCTTCGCCCTCAGCAGGTCGCGCTCGGTGCGGAGCCTCACCTTGTCACCCCGTAGTCCCCGGATGACGCTGGTCGACTTATCCAACACGACATAGCTCTCCTCCTGCAACTTCGCCTAGCGGGGGATGTCATCGTCCATCAGCATATTGAGCATAGCGCGCATGCGCCTGTGAGAGCCCTCGAGTGCTCGCAATAGATCCATCCAGGCGGCCGCGACGCGGCAGGACTTCTCTGCTGCTTCCGCGGCGCGGCGGGACATCTGTGCCGCTTTCGCGGTGCGGCCGGACCACTCTGCTACTTCGGCGGCATGGAAGGACCTCAGTGCTGCTTCGGCAGCGCGGCGGGACCTCCGTGCTGCTTCGGCGCAGCGGCGGGACCTCTCAGCTGATATCGCGGCGAGGCGGGACATCTTTGCTGCTTCACTCGCCGCTCCGTGGTCATTTCTCGACCAAGAACTCCTCCCACGGGCCATGGAAGACGCAAGGAAGGACAAAGACTTGTTTGTTTATTGATGAGGAATTGAGGAGGAATGTGCAGTCATTTTCGAGTAGGTGGTATTTATAACCTAGTAATAAGCTGCTAAGTGGGAAAACGTTTAGGTTTTGATCGGTGTGAACAGGTTTGCAATTACATATCGGTGTGAATCGGAGTAATTTGGAATGTGACAGGAAACAAGCTCAAAATTATTTGACGGTTCCGGTTTCGAAGTGCGGCACGATTCCCGGATAGTGTAATTAACGTGGGCAAGCGTTCTTGGATGCGTACATGGCGTGTGCACCGCAATCGGCGATGTCAGCACACCACTTGTTCCATCATCCATGTGCGCTTGTTATTACCATCACGCACAATTCTTTTAATTAGAACTAGCAAAGTGGCCCGCTCGTTGCGCGGGCTAGAACTTTAGACAGGTTACTAATGACATCATATTATTTTATTTTTGTAAATAAAAAAATAGAAGCATCTTTATTAGTTTCTATTTTTAAATATAAATTTGTAAGGCCATATAGTTATTTAGCATTATTCCATATATGAGCGCATATAGTTGTCAAAGAAATTGCGTATATCATCCTTTAGGAAATGGCTTTTAATGAAAAAGGGTAGATGGTACTTTTTCATTGTCTCAATTGTATGTTTTGGCACAAACAAAGAAATAGAAAACATGAACTTGAATACAAATATGAAATTTGGTGGTTGGTTGGAAGAGAACTATTTCATTGTCCCAAGGTTATCTGAAATTGAATAATACATGTGAGTAGTAAGTTCAATACAACACATATGTTAATTTCTAATTCTGCTTGTCATGGAAAACTGAATAAAAGAAAAATCCCCTCCTAGTCTTCTGTATCAAATTATTTTTAGTCTCGTTAGCATATATTAGTCTGTAGTTTTAATTTGAAGATATTTCTTCTGAAACAAACTAAGTTTCCATGTATGTATGCTTATCTAAAAGGCCAGAAACGTCATGTCGTTGAATAAGCATCACACAGAAAGTGTTCATTTATGTTTCTACCTTGAGAAAATTTCTTTTTAGACTACTGGCTTGGCCTACATATAAAGTGTGCCTTTTTTCTATCTTTGTCGTTTATCTTTACCCACAGTCTATCCTTTTTTTGTGACTCTTCAGAGTACTACGAAAACTTTTCATGTGAGAAAAAAACTATTTTGGCGGACATAGTCCTACCTTGTTTAGATATTGTGGAATCATTATAAGTATTTATATATATTATATGTAGTCATTTCGTTACTGGCATTTACTCCCTTGATTGTATAATACACACTATTTTAGATATTGATATGTGTCTAAAGGTGTAATGTCGAGCATTAATTATATGAATATATGGTTATGTTATTGATGAATAGCAAAATATAGTTATCCTTTTACAGAAGTGTCATAAAATATTTATTTATTTTGTCTCATAACATCTTTGTATGGACATCAAGTTGCGGGTACACTAACCAAACTCATCGGCAATCCACGTGCCCGATAGGTCAGTTGGTGTATGATCTCTAGTCTAGGTCTGTAGCTACTACACCTCTTTGTCATTTGGTGCTTGGCTATACATGTAATCCATTTTATCTCTATCCAACCATCTCAAAAGGTTCTTGCTTGTCGCTAGATGCATCATTTATATTAAAAAAATGAACAACATGCCTTGAAGTCTAAAATTATAGTAATGAACCCACATTCGCGTACCCCTCTGTCGATCCTGACGTTGGTGCCTAATCACTCCTCAACTATTTTTATCTTATGTATCTCGTCTTTATTTCGACACACTCGGCTTACTTAGTCGTAAGCCGAGTACCATTTTTCGTGGTGTGTTTTCGGTTAGATGCTCGGCTAAGCCGAGAACCCGTGTTTTGACACTCGGCGTACACGTTAATACTCTGTAGCGTGTGATTTTCCGATAGTGACTAATTGTCAAAAAACGTAAGTTCATAAGATCAGTCGTTTATGTGTTGAGAACTAAGATGTTTATGTCAATTTAACATATACTTGGCATTTTTTGTTCAATTAGTAATCAAGATGTGCATGTAAAGTTTTTCTTTTGTGTGCGAGATATGCTTAAGTGCAAGGATGAAGATCTAGCTATAGTATGTTTCAACAAACATGAAATTTTGTCGGCTATGATTATAATGAGATATGAAGATCTACTTGTTATGGTATGTTTCAACAAACATGAAAAATGTAAGTGTGTGGTCTGTTTACATACGGTTATGTAGATCTAGCTATAGTAACATATGAGGGAATAAACAATAAAACACCATGCAAAACTAAGTATGTGGTAGTACCTGTAGAAAATGACAACATGAAAATTTCCATCGGAAGGCTCTAAAATTTACTGACGATGATGGTTGGTCATAAAGGAGCATAAATGTATAAACATAAATAATAACCTCCTGAACACCAGGTTAAAAAATCTTTAGACTGGTCGGCTCTATACCCACGGGTTATACGGAACTTTGATACCCTATATCATATCTGACTTTTGAAAGCACTTATCAATGAAAATATGTGCAATGAAATAATTAAATCAAAAATTGGTGCATGTATCCAAAACAAATTATTCCCAAGGTGAACACTACATGGTCGCGATTACAGTACGACACGACAATTGGATATCGAATGCATCAATATGCTTTTGCATCTCAGTTGTGTCTCAATAATTGTTCATGTCGCTTTTTCCACCATTAACAACTTTTTCAAATGCCGTATTTGGAAGCTGATGACGGAGAAAAAATGTGTAAAAGATGACGGAATATCATGAAGCCTTGCATATGTAGCATCATGCTAAGTTGATACTTATTCCAAATTCAGTTTTACAATTCAAATTGAAAGTTGTATACCCGCGTTTAAAAAATGTACTTATTTATAAAAATTATTTTATTACATATAGTACTATTTTCAACCACTGAACCTATCCAAACAGTGATCTTCTAGGATTGCATATAGAAGGTATACTTACGATGATGTTTAATAGCAAAGAAATCAGGATTATGCTTGGTTATGTCCAGCGAATAGGAAGATATCATATATATCATGCATATCGCTTCAGCAAATAGAAATTTATGAGTTTCTGCGGATCAAGTTTAACTGCCATCAACACTTCTAAATAAGCCCACTTGAACGTGAAGTCTTATCTCTGTGCGCAATACCTGAGAGCTTCAATGCAGCATTTACATTCGTGCAGTAGCCTGGCCTGGACACGCGGCACATCGTGCGACATCTCTGATCAAGTGCACGGCATGTCATGACTTCATCAAGCTAACTCCCCGTGCAACATAGAAGCAACACGTCATGCATGAAGCTACTCATCCACCGTACATGCTGTAGATTTTCCCAAAAAAAAATAGTAGGACATAAAAACCTAGATATATGCTGTTATTGTTACACTAAGGTCTTGGTCCACGTACACACTATAGATTTTCCGACACAGAAGGACTAATAAAAATACCTAACTATCTAGTGTATAGGAAAATATGTGTTAGTTGTAATACATATGTACGGATGCTTACCTCCATCAGCTGGGACATGTGCACACGGGCATGCAGCAAGTCATCTTGCCTGATGTCCTGGACGTGCATGCAAGAATAGAACGCATGCATCGTACCTTTATTTACCCGATGCCGATCTGCATAGTTTGGAGCCCATCAACATATCTGCCAGCCGATCTAATCATATTAAGTTAAGGCGCCGGATGTCGCTAGCTAGATGCATCCATGCTTTCATTCATCCAGTTGGGTATAAAGGGAAGGTATGTGTGGGTGGGAGGAATCGAGGGAACCTGGCTCCTACCGCCAGCAAACCGTCTTGTAGATGCATCCGTGCTTTCATTCCTCCAGTGTGGTGCCATGGGTTTTCATGTCCTGTATCGCTCTATGTCGCTGGAAGCAAAACACCATAACCTGCTAATGCGGAGGCATACACCAGTGAATCGATGGTCGTCAAGCTGAACATGTATTGCAGATTGGACGTCGGAGCCCTCATCTACGGTCTGTGCATCAGTACTTTTTTTAGAAGAACAGGGAGGGGACTCCCCGGTTACATTAACTCGAATGAAACCGATACAAAGTAAATCTTCCTTGGATGTCCTGATCCTCACTACCTTGTTCTTCCATGCATGTCCCTCATCTATCGTCTACAGCAGTACGGGTGTATACGGGAGGCATGATGCCCTAATCCTCACTTAGACAACGACAATCTCATGGAGTTTCTCGGATACTCATCCGACGAAGCACCTTCGATCTTCCATGGTAGGATGGGAAGGAAATAGGAATTTCTTCCCTGGATGCATATGTAAGGGGTAGGTCAAGATGTGTTCATGCGTGAGGGGGATTGCTTTTTTTTATTTTTCTTCCTTGGATGGATACGTGAGGGGTTAGTTCGTTATTCCCTGGTGGATGCGTGAGGAGTCCATCAGGTTGCGTGAGGGGGTTACTTTTTTTTCTTCCTTGGATGGATACGTGATGGGTTAGGTCTTTCTTCCTTGGATGGATTCCTGAGGAGTCCACCAGGTTACGAACATCCAACGACTATGGTTTATTAACTAATATAAGATCTATTAAATCAATGGTCAGATATAACTAATTATTGTGGGATTTTCTAGTATATTTCTTTTTTTTCTGGTTAGCCCATAAAGCACTTTTTATATATAATAGATGTGTGCCCGTATATCGCGACTCCTTGATCTGGCTGACCGTTTCTGTGGTTTTGGCTCATCGCAGATAGTTCATCCGAGTGAACTGTATGCCGTGTATCGAACACACCTTGATCTTCCTGACCATTTCTGTTGTGTTGGGTAATAGCAAACAGTTCATCCGAGTGAACCATATGCCGTGTATCGCACACACCTCGATTTGGCTGACCGTGTTTGTTGTTCTGTCTTATCGCAAACAGTTCGTATGGATCAACTGTATGCCACGTATCGAACACACGTCTCTAATCTGAATCGTGTTTGTTGTTCTGTCTTATAGCCAACAGTTCGTATGGATCAACTGTATGCCATGTATCGCACACGTGTCTCTAATCTGAATCGTGCTTGATATCTCCGGCATCGCACACAGTTCGTCTTACTGGCGACGGTTTTCGTATGACAGTGTTTGCGATTAATGCATTGCACACAGTTTGGTCGCGGGGTCTCTGATTGATGTGTCGCATTAGGACCATCCTGCAGTAGTGTAGTTTCCGTAATACCGGTGTTATGTTCCTTGATGAGCACTTCTAACACATGCGGGGTATTATGGGGCCCCCCTGATCATTCGTTTTAGGATAAGACTTCTCCAGCAAGGCCCAACATTGGTTTTAACATTTGCCCAACATAATAATATTGATAATAAATTTGACGCATAGGGAGTTAGCGCTACCCAGGGATTTTAATTCAGCATAATACAGGTGGGCCAGTGCTGATGGTGCTGGTCCGAATTTGTCAACCGCCAGGGGCAACTCTGGAATTGGCCTACCGAAAGTTTGGACGATCCGGTCGTGTCCTGAGAATGAGATACGCGGCTCCTATCGGGATCGTCGACACGTGCGGGAGGCCTTGCTGGCTTAGTTTTGCCTTTGACGAGTGGCTTGTCCGCCAGGATTCCTTATCGTAAGCATCGTGTTATCACGGTCTGAGGATTTTCCATCGGATGCGTGTGGTAATTTGTGATGGACTACTTGGAGCACCCCTGCAGGGTTAAATCTTTCGGAAAGCCGTGTCCACGGTTATGTGGCGACTTGGAAATTTATAACCTCCGGTTGTAGAGAACTTGACACTGATCCTAATTAAAATACACCAACCGCGTGCGTAACTATGACCGTCTATTTTCGAGGGAGTTCGGGAAGAGAACATGGTGGGGGTATGTTTGACTCATAAGTAGGTGTTCAGGATCACTTCTTGATCATATTAATTTGCGCCCGTTTATGCGTATTTATTCTTCCTATTCTTGTACTCGTCAGTTAGCCACCATACAATGCTTAGTGCTTGCTGCAACCTCACCACTTAACCATTCCATACCCATTAAGCTTTGCTAGTCTTGATACCCATGGTAATGGGATTGCTGAGTCCTCGTGGCTCACAGATTACTACAACAATGGTTGCAGGTACAGGTAAAGCGATGATTTGACGTGAGAGCGATGCTTGCTCTATTTGGAGTTCTTCTTCTGCTTCTTCTTCTTCGTCGATAATAGGATGGGTTCCCGGTTGGCAGCCTGGGACTAGCAGGGTGGATGTCGTTTTTCTTTTTCGTTTGATTTCATCCGTAGTCGGATCCTGCTCTTCTATTTGGTGATTGCTATGTATTGATGTATTCATGTTGTAGCTTGTGGCGAGTGTAAGCCTTTATCTGGTATTCTCATCTATTCAGTACATGGTATGTTGTAATGATATCCACCTTGCGATGTGTCTTCGATATGCGCTTCTATCCTTAGTGGGACTTCTGAGTTCCTTGAGGATAGGATCACATCTTGGGCATTACAAGTTGGTATCAAAGCCTCTACCGACCACAAAAGCCCCCTTGATTGATCGAACTTGGCCGTTGTCGAGTCTAGAAAAAAACTATTTTGAGTGTAGTTATATATCGAAGTGTAGGAATTCATTTTACTCCTTATCCCCTTTGTCGCTCTGGTGAGGAATTGTGAAGCAGGTGTTTTGATTCTACTACTCTTCTCACTCAATTTTTTTTAGGTTCATGCAGGTATTTTGGAATCGTTGCGATATCGGTGTGATAGAATTTTGTTCTTGGTGCCTCCTATCTATGGGTTGTGTCCGGGGGAGTTGAGCTCCAAGGTTTTCTTGTCACATTCGCTATCGTTCCAGTTCCTGAATACCAGAGGACACCGACATCAAAAAACTCTTCTATATTGTTTGTGGTGAGAGTAGTCTGGCGCCACCTAGTACTGGGGAGGGAGATCAGATGTATTGCCACGGCTAGTATAGCGGATGTTTTTTCGAAGGTCTGAGGTAGACGAGTTTGCAGAGTTTCTCGGTTGTATGTTAAGGGTTGCAGAAGCAGTTGCAGCTGATTAGGTTGTTGTTTGCTATGAGTAGGTTCCTGGACCCGCAACCTGATCGCATAACCAGAAAGTTCGGAAGTTCTCAGGTGGGAATTCAAGTAGTTACCTAGGATTTTCCTTCCAACAAATGCATGAGGGGTTATGTATTTGTTTTCGTCTTATTCTGCAAGCCAAATCCTTTGTTTTCTTTTGGTGGTGGTATTCGAGTTGCTTCGAAGTCAAGTGTTGATTCCAGACCTTTCCTAAATGGTGTTCTCATATTCCTACGGAGCGTCCTTCCTTTGCATCAATTGAATTTTGTCCAAACGTCGGTTGGAAAAGAATTGCACATTTTTCCAAAAAGGCGTGCTTCTCTTCAAGTTGATCCGATCATTTCAACGTTTGCAAGATCAATTCTCAGTTTTCTCAACAGCGTTCGTTTCACCCATCCCAAGTTGTCTTTATTTTCCCCACCCTCCCACCATTTTTCTTCGCGGAGTCAGAGATCTCAAATCAAGTATCCATTTTATTCATGAGAAGTCTCTCCATTCTTCAATGTTCTTAGTCGGTGATTTCTCGTGAAGATACTCAGGAGTTACAAGTTCATTATTCTTCATTCTCGTTTTCTTCTCCGGTGGTCTAAATTCAAGTTTTCGATGTTGGTCATATCCTTTTATTTTGTTCAAATGCTTCTCATGTTGGAAGTTCTTATCAAAGCTTCTCTTGCTTATTCACCTCTATCTATTCTTCCCCGGAGTGCAGAAATTATCTCAGAAGATTCGTGTTTCCATTCAAGATCCGTTCGAGCTATTTCGAGGTTGCTATTTCATTCAAGCCATTTAAATCAACCGGTGCACTATCTCTTTTTGAGCGTTCGTTCCAACGGTGTTTCTTTTGAGTGGGCCCTAACCCATAGGTCTTTTCCCAGGATCTTACCTGACTCTTCTAATTTTTCTAGAGTTACTCTCAAATTCTTTCAAAGTGTGACGTAAGAATGGGTTACATCAGTCATATGCCTCTCCAAGATCGCTTTCAAATTCTTTTCGTCTTTGGCTCAACCTTCTCTCTTTTCATTAATCTGGAGTAACTCAAAAATTCTTCATGGTGGTTCGCGTCATCATTCTCAGCGTTGAAGACCGAAGAAGAGTTTCTCTTAAATCATATATGTTCTCGTGAAGATTCATGGTTCGAGCTTGTTGCTATCCTTGCAATTTGTTCCGATCATGAGAAATTCTTTTCATACCATTCGAAGCATTTTCAGGAGTGTTTTCGTTTTGATTCTCTGGAGGCCATCACTTTAGAATTATTCATTCTCAACGTTCATCTCTCGTTCTCAAAACTCTTCCAGTGCATCGTTCAAGTATTCTTTAGTCAGCTCGTGATATCTTCATTCTCTTGTATTTAAATTCCCTTAAGTATCTTCGTTCGTTTCTAATTCTTCCCGGGGATTCATTCTCTTTTCTTCGTTCGTTTTCATTTCTTTTGGTGGTTCGTTCAAGATTCCTCTTCCTTTGTTATCGTTTCAATTTATTCATTCTTTCCAAAATCCTACCGGTGGCTCGTTGAAGACCTTCCCAAATTTGCGCTATATCTCTCTTCAATCTTTTTCATGAAGAATAAGTGGCATGCCAAATCTGTTGCTTGTCATCAATTTAAGTTGATGAAGGGTAAACATGACATAATTCTTATTATTATTTCATCAAGATGATTTAATTCCTTCTTCCGGAGTTCGTTCATGATGTCAAATTCCCGGTTCTAAATTATTCATCTTTTCTTTTCCGGAGTTCCAAGTTTTCTCGGTTGTCTCGACACGAACCTCCATCTAAATCATTGCAAGGCTTCATCTTGTTCTTTTCAACCTTCTTTTTGTTTCAAACATTTGTTATCTATCCGAAGTTCTTCGACAATTTCTTCATGGTGGTTCGTCAAGTATTTAATTCATTCTCCAAGTCCGTCAAGATTCTTGTTAGAGGAGCTCAAGTATTCTTCTCTTGCGTTTCAAAGTGCAATTCATTATCCCTTATCTTTTCAAGTGGAGTTTTGGATCTCTTCGTTCCTCTCTACTAATCAATTGTTTTCGTTAGTGGCAGAATTTCACCTCACATTTGTGAGATGTTTTCCATAAGCCCACACAAAGCATTTTCTGTTGGATGTTGATTCTTTCAACAACTCCATTCAAGAATTACTCGTAACTTTCATTCCATTCTTTCTATTGTTCCGGAGGCATTGTGTTGTTGCTCTCGTCAAGTATGATCCCATCTTGTTAAGTTCATGTTAAATTCCTTCCATTTTCAACCGGAGTGCTGACCAAATTATTTCTTTCTTGTTCCTTGAATATCTCGTGTACAGGAGTTGCTTCAAAATTCTTTCTTGTCCCTTGAGCTCTTGATTCATGTCTTTGCAAACTCCAAGTTTCTTAGGGTGTTACTGTTCCTTTTTTCTCTACCGGAGTGCTCTCAACTTCGATCATCTCCGTTGTATTCTTTCTTTCAAGTTTTCCACCTCCAAGGTTCTTTGGTTTCACTCACTTGTCGAAGAAGCAACTTTGTTTTACCTCCTCCTCTTCCTTTTCTCATTCCTAGATCTCGGGGCAAGATCTCTTGTAAGTGGGGGAGTATTGTAACAGCCCGAGACCGACATTCCAGATGCCTTCCATGTTTTTCGTGATAGCCACATTAATTATTTGTTTGTTGCATTCATCATCACATCATTCGCATTGCATCGGCACTCCGTTGCCGTCATTTTTGAAAACTTGCATCCGTTCGTAGTTGCCGCTTCTCCCCGTTGCCTTTTGTTAACCGTTCCGAGACCAACCACACACTTGCACATTATCGCCTAACTTCTCTACTCAGCCGCACACCCTTGTAACCTTGTCCGAAACTTTCCCGAACCCGAACTGCCCGGTCATGACCGGTGGGTCCGGATCAGCCCCGAGATAGCCCAAACATCTTCGGTTCTTTGTTTGGACTTCCCTAGCCTATTTATCCTGGACCATCCGATCTAAATCAGAGGGTCCAAACCTAGTCATTTTTCACTATATATCGACCACCTAGTCCAATTTTAGGCCGAACCCTAAAATCTAGGCCGCCTGTCCCATCCATCCTGTCGCGCGCCGCCGCCACCCACTGTCTCCTCCTTGTTTTCAGCTCCACTCCACCCACAGCCAACCACCTCCCCAGATCCTCCAGCCATCCACCCATCTGGAGCCGTCAGATCGGCATCCAACGGCTCCCGTGCCCCCAGTTCGTCCGACCGAGCAGCCCCGATCCAGCCTCCCAGCCGCCGCGGGCCCGCAGAGCCCATCTGAGCCCTGCCCGGGCCCGGATCCCGCCGCCGCCCGTATGCCATCCTCCTCACGCCCGATCTGGATCGAGGGGAGGAGCCCCTCAAGCCGGAGCTCTCCACCGCCGTCTCCAGCGCTCCTCCCGCCGGCCGGAGACCGCCCCTGCTCGCGTCGCCCCCTCCATCTCGAGTTGTTCCTCTGCCGCCCGCCGCTTTGACTTCTCCAATGCCTGGGCCCAACCGCCGCCAAGTCCCAGCGCGACCCGGCCGAACCAGCTAACCGTCGCGGTTCGACCCGGCTTGCCCCAACCGGCCGGTCCAGCCCCGACCGCGCCCGGTTCACCTCTCCCCGATCCAGCCCACGGGCTGCATGGTGAGCACCCCGCCTTACCCAGCGCCCCATGTGCCAAATACTATCCTGCGCTCACCCAGATTTGGCCCGTTCATGTTTTTTAGTGTTGTTTACGAATTTACCAATTATTAAGTGCTTGCATATTTACAGAACTGCCATTGGTTTGAAATGCTAATAACTAAATATCCATGCATTCAATTAAAACATGTCAAATTTTTAACTTGGGTAGAATTTCATGTAGTTTCACAATATCCAACTCTCATCCATGTTAAAAATGTTTAAAATTGTTGTTTGCATTAATTTGCATAAATAACACGCTAAAATAGTTTATTTCATAGCTAATTAATCGTAGCTCTGAATTTAATAAACTATATATGTAAATGGTCTAGAAATATGTGTAGATTAACATGGTGCCCTCACTTTTGCTGTTTAACAACATTAACATTGTGTTTAGGGTAGAACAGTACCAATTTTGAAAATTACATATGGGGATTTTCCGGAATTGTTTTGTGTTGTTTCCGGCCTCATTTAAATTGCCAAGATATGTAGATTAATTATGCTTCACCTCTTGCCATGTTTAACAACATTGCATCTTTTCATGTACATAAACGGGAGCGAACTAAATATTTGAGTGTGGAGTTTCGTCAATATGCAACTCGTTGCATATTGAGCTTCACTTAATGTGTAGTATTTGATTGTTGCACTTTGCCATGCCATGCATCCTTAAACTTGACATGCATCATACTTGGTTGTGCAGAATGCCATGATTATGCTTGTGTGTTTACCATGTTGTTTGCTTCTTTCCGGTTGTGCTTCTTCTCGATAGTCCGGTTACATTGCGAAGTGTGAGGATTCGTTCCACTACGCTTGTTCGACTACTTCATGGATTTGGTCTTCTTCCTAGCGGGATTTCAGGCAAGATGACCATTACCTTGGATATCACTACTATCTTTGCTTGCTAGTTGTCTCGATGCTGTCGCTATGTCTCGTTACCTACCACTTGTTTGTCAACCTCCCAAAATGCCATGATACAGCCTCTAACCTTCCACCATCCCAGCAAACCATTGTTTGGCTATGTTAACACTCTGCTCAGCCCCTCTTATAGCGTGCTAGTTGCAGATGCAGTTGCAGGTTGTTCCATGTTGGGACATGGATTTCATGGGATATCACAATACCTCTTATTTAATTAATGCATCTATATACTTGGTTGTGTGTGGAAGGCTCGGCCTTTTGCTTGGTGTTTTGTTCCACTCATGCCACCCTAGTTTCCGTAATACCGGTGTTATGTTCCTTGATGAGCACTTCTAACACATGTGGGATATTATGGGGCCCCCCTGATCATTCGTTTTAGGATAAGACTTCTCCAACAAGGCCCAACATTGGTTTTAACATTTTCCCAACATAATAATATTGATAATAAATTTGACGCATAGGGAGTTAGCGCTACTCAGGGATTTTAATTCAACATAATACAGGTGGGACAATGCTGATGGTGTTGTCCAAATTTGTAACCGCCGGTGGCCGCCAGGGGCAACTCTGGAATTGGCCTACCGGAAGTTTGGATGTTCCGGTCGTGTCCTGAGAACGAGATACGTGGTTCCTATCGGGGTCGTCGACACGCCGAGAGGTCTTGCTGGTTTAGTTTTGCCTTTGACAAGTGGCTTGTCCACCGGGATTCCTTATCGTAAGCATCGTGTTATCGTCGTCTGAGAATTTTCCATCGGATGCGTGTGGTAATTTGTGATGGACTATTTGGAGCACCCCCAGCAGGGTTAAATCTTTCTGAAAGCTGTGCCCGCGGTTATGTGGTGTCTTGGAAATTTATAACCTTCGGTTGTAGAGAACTTGGCACTGATCCTAATTAAAATACACCAACCGCATGCGTAACCCTGACCATCTATTTTCGAGGGAGTTCGGGAAGAGAACACGGTGGGGTTATGTTTGACTCGTAAGTAGGTGTTTAGGATCACTTCTTGATCATATTAATTTGCGCCCGTTTATGCGCAGTTACTCTTCTTACTCTTGTACTCGTAAGTTAGCCACCATACAATGCTTAGTGCTTGCAGCAACCTCACCACTTAACCATTCCATACCCATTAAGCTTTGCTAGTCTTGATACCCATGGTAATGGGATTGCTGAGTCCTCGTGGCTCACAGATTACTACAACAACAGTTGCAGGTACAGGTAAAGCGATGATTTGACGTGAGAGCGATGCTTGTTCTATTTGGAGTTCTTCTTCTGCTTCTTCTTCTTCATCGATCATAGGATGGGTTCTCGGTTGGCAGCCTGGGACTAGCAGGGTGGATGTCGTTCTTCTTTTTCGTTTGATTTCAAATTATCGGAAACGTGGGCTGCACCAACATGCAATATTATTTATATTTTCTATGTACAATTTGACTACATATATAAGTAGCAAACTTTTAATGCATGTCACCAAAAATTATAATGTTGGATTCCTATTTTGATGGAGTATTGATTTTGCTACATACAATTTATATTTTATTAGTTAAAATTACGTTCAAAATATAACACAAAATATGAGGGGACTACTACTCAGCGATACTAATAGTAGACACGCTTGACCGCTTGGTAGCCCCTCGGTTGTCAAAACTGTTTCTATGACAAGCCTCTCTATTCCATTGTTTCACGGGCATGCGGGCCATCAAGCATATGGGCCCGAGTGCCATCCACCAAATCACAGCGAGGTGCTACAGGCTAGACTCACCAGTCAGCCCGGTGTGGCAGTCATGACCCGTCATATCACAAAACCCATACCTTTACCAGCAGTAGTAAAGTGGCCTGGTAAGTTGGACGGATGAAGCAACCATCATTTCACTGGAACGCTCGCTCAATCCCTTTCTCCCCTCTATCTTGAAGAAAACCACACTCCAGGCTACTCACTTCTGCCATTTTTCTTCTCTACCGATGAAGGAAAGGTGAGCGAATCAGTGATGCTGCTCTATTTTCTTTCCAAGATTCTTCTTTTTGCGAAGCACTGACCGATCTTCACTGCCTATTCTTTTTCCGTTGTCATTGTGATTGTGGTTTCCTTTCGATTCCTTTTTGTTTGTCAGTTTATTCATGGATCCTGGAGCACTGGGCAAAGAGTTGCCGGTGGACAACCCACTCAAGACAGAGATCTCCAGGAAGCGAGCACCGGCCAACGAGTTGGCGATGTTGGCGGGCAAACCCATGGAGACAAAGAGCTCCAAGAAACAAGCACTGGCCAAAGAGTTGACGACGTTGGCGGACGAACTCCTAAACATAGAGAGCTCCAACAATAGCAAGGGCCACACCGTGCCTATCCCAGAAACCCTAATGGCCACCTATGAGAGGCTCAAGGCCGGGTTTGAAGAGATAGTCTCCGTCGAGGAGCAGTGTTCCCCTGGCAAACGATGGCCCTCGGAGGGATGGGAACCCCGGTGAGCTGCCCAAGGTAAAAAAATATTGGCTTACCATAATTGTGGTCTTTGATTATTTGCAATGTGCTTGCTAATATGTTAGGGTTGTGCAGCTGCCGGTGGATGTCCTTGATGATTCCCATGTTGCGGTCCGTCCTGTGGACATTGTCCCAGAGATCGATGACACGAAATAGTTGGTCGGGCTAATCTTTCAACGTAGTTTGCACTGAGTTTAATTACCAGATGCGTGTTATCAAACCCTGTAGGGTCTGTGTGGGTGGTACTTGATACTTTTGTTTGTTAGTGAATCATGCGAACTCTCTTTGAGTTATGGAAACAGATGTATCCTCACCAGCTTTTGATGTAATATATGGCATGTTGAGACGTAAGTTTGCACTGTCTACCATATAAGTAGGGCTTGTTTGATTATTGTTGGTGTCAAACCTTGTCTGAATCCGCGCTGTGTTAGTAGGCTAGCTACTTTACGAGCTATACTACTACTTGCAAACACTGACCGAAGAGAAACGTTAGGGCTGATCAGCTCATTCTACACTAATAGGTTTGGCCATCGATCTTTTGGAGGAAGCGTGCATGAGTAGTACTTTTGCAGTGCCTACAGAGTGTGTGTGCACATGTGTTAGAGAGGGGTTGTGGGATGAAGAGAGACCTGGAGAGAGAGAAAGGTCCTCCATTTCTTCTTAGTCGGCAACAAAATCATACAAAAACGCACGAATCCTAGAACATTGGCATATAAAAACTTTCAAATGGTGCATTTTATAATACATTTCCGTCAAATCTGGACATGCGTCAAATCAACTCTGCAACCAGTACAAAGGAGTGCTCTGACTTTATTAAAACATGGCCCACCTCACATTATCACCATATTTCTTGGAGTTCATGCGCGGCTGGCGGGCGATCTCTTCTCCCTCTTCTCCCTCCTTGTCTCTCTCTTCTCAGCCGGCACTCGACAGACGATTAGATTTTGGGTATCGTTGGTTTATTCAATTGCAGTCTCACATGTCATTGAAATGTAAGACAACGCGTGCGTGTTCCCTTTGGTGAGCGGCGTGCCAGACCGACCGTGGGGGGTGCGACGCGAATGCGATAGGCGTGCTTTAAGTGTGTGGCCTTTTCCTTTTGAACTTGTAAAGTGTGACATTTTCTTTTGCTTGTTCTTGTGATTGATCGGTATAAATCCATATAAAAAAGACGAGCACGGGGCTTTCCCGCACGTTAGGCGTGCTTGTTTGGCCTAGTCGGTTTGCTCACATACGTTCCCACATGTCAGTGATATGCCGTGAGGAAGCGCGTTGAGCGACAAGCCTAACGCGAGAGGCGTTCCGTGAGTGGTCCACTTTCTCGTTTTGAACTTGTAAGTGCAACACTTGGTTTAGCACCTTCATATGGACGATCGATGCAAAACCCGGTTAAAAAGGCGCTGCACTTTCTACTAATCCCGGGAGGAATCCTACTATATTTTGTAAGTCTCAGTTTAATTGCTCCCACTCCCATGTTTAGATTTCAAGGTTCATGAAATCGTTGAGTGCAAGGATTAAGAGAAAATTGACCAATGCATGTATACTTCTTGGTCATAGTATTGGTCACGCATGCATGCATTGCAATTAATACATTGGTAAACACTCACCATCTATTTCGCAAAAAAAAATACTCACCATCTGGTTGGTTTAGATTTTTGAATTGGGCCCTACTACCGGAAGTGAGGGAATATTATTTTCTGGAACCATCCTCCCTTCACGTCACGCACAATGTTCATATGATGTGCTGCCACAGTGCCATCCAGTCTTCGCCTGTGCTAGCGGTATGGTAGCGACCCGACCCAAATGGATCGGAGTCTCTGTGCTTAAGTGTCTTCCCTGGATCGGTATGCTGACACACACAGTACTCGAGGATTTATAACAGAGTTCAATCACACACTTTATTACATCGAGGTCCTCAAAAGAGTATTTATTACATAAATATGGCTGAAGGCCATCTAAATAAAATAACTGTGGAAGCTTCGTAGGTAAATGAGTCCATCAAACTCCACGGCAAAACTGAGTGCAGAACATTGACCTATCGCACCTTACTCTTCGTCGGAAAAATCTGCAACTTAAAACGTTGCAGCCACAGAGGGTCAATACATTGAATGTATTGGCAAGTCACACCCAAAGTATTGAAACAGACTTATCATCTACATGCAAGGATATATCAAGTGGAAAGCTCTAGGGTTTATTTTGCATAAAGCCAATTTTGTCCTAATTCTACTCCCTAGTCAAGTTTTATTTAACTTAGTTAACCTATTGTTAAATTGGACCGCCTCGAATTTAACCCGCCTATGAGGACCTCCGAGGATCATAGGTTCCCAATTGTTATTACCATGAGAGCCCTCGAGGATCATGGTTTAATTAAGCCCACTTGATATTATTAATTTGAGATGAGAAGATCTTCCAGAGGTTTCAAATCCAGTTGCTCAAAATTGTCCATAACTGGGGACACGGCTAATCGATTAGTTTTACACTCTGCAGAGGTTTGCGCACTTTTCCCCACAAGACTCGACCACCTCCATGATCGGAAGATCGAGACAAAGTCTTTCGGATGTGTTCCTCTTAACCCTGGATAGGACGGTACACCTACATTCCTCTACATCTGCTAGCCTACCCTGGAAAGGCTCACACAACCTACTCAACTAGGCCAGAGCCCATAATGTCTTGTGGCTGCGCACGGAAGCTACTGATATGAAACTTGTCCAACCTTTTTGAACCTGGGAGGTATTCCCCACCTTTTCCTGAGTAATGCAGAGCCTCCCGGAGGATACATACTTGTCGACTGGTCCCGACAAAAATTTCCACCCAGATGATTAATTAATTGGTATTGCAGAGCCCCCGGGGAAATACAATACATATAAGTTGTTAATGTAGTCATTACTTAAGTTCTCTCGCAACTTTTATGAATCACACGGTACCCAATCCACGTCTACCATAGCATGGCTAAGCAATAACTACAATATAATGATTCCCAATGTGGCGGCAAAGATTATCAAGATCAGGCTAAACATATGGTTATCCTATCTGGGTTCAGCATAGCATAGTAGTTCTACACATGCATACTACTGTGTTGATAGAAGGCACTACATGCAGAGTAAAAACATAGGATTGGTATGAACCAAAGTGCAACTTGCCTGTTAAGTTGATGAAGTTCTTCTCACTCAAAATTCTGACAAATCTACTCTTTGCACTCCGGATCTAATCTAGTCCACTGGATAGAGATCGCTAGGAGAAAATAGTTTGAACGAAATAAAAAAACCTAGATCTAATCTAGTCCACTGGATAGAGATCGGACGGCCGGAATGTGTTCGCTACGTAACTTAACTAGAGGACGGCCGACGCGTAACGGAAAACTTTTCGGTAAATAAAAAAATGACGGATCTAATCTGGGCCGTAGAAATATATCGGACGGCCGGGGACATACCGCGGCGGCGGGACGGGGACGACGGCGAGGGCGGCTCGGGTGTGGACTGTGGCGGTGTTCCGGCGGTCGTCGGCAGTGGTGGAGAGGTCGAGGCGATGCGGCGCTCCCAGGGGGTCTCGGTGGTGGTGTTGGCGGAGCTCGGGGATGACCGGTTGGAGCGGGGTGATGTGGCGGAGCTTCGGTGTTCCGGGTGCTCCGGCGAGGACGCACGAGCTCGTGGGCGTCGCTGTATAGGAAGAGGAGGGTCGAGACCATGTCAAGAAGATGCGCACGATTCAGATATGCCGAAGTACAGAGGAGGAGGTCTTGAGGGTGCTCACCGGAGATGGAATCAACGGTGGAAGGACTCGGCTCTGGCGGAGATTGGAACGACGACGGCGGGCGATACAGGTGGTATTGGCGAGGGGTTTTTGAGGGGATCGAGAGAGGAGGTCACCCGGTATTTATAGGACAGCCTCTTGGGCGAGGGGAAAAGCAGCGGGTTTGAAGCCCACAAGAATCGGACGCGGCGGCGGTGTCGTGCGTGTACGGCTCTGGCTCTGCCCTGGCGTGGAGAGGAAGTAGAGGTGGGGCCCGGCGGTCAGCGGCAGCGGGGGTGAGCGAGAGCGAGCGGGCGACCGAGCGGAAGTCGCTTCGGTGCAGGAGCGAAGCCATGGGCCGAAATGGCTGGCGGGGCCGGCGTTCGACGCTGGCCTGGCTGGCGGTTTGTTTCTTTTTTCTTTTTAACAAAACCTTTTTTTTCTATTTTCTATTTACAGAAACACTAAAACACACAAAATACAAAGTAAACTAAATAGAAAATTCCAGAAAATTCAAATAATTATTTGGCAATATATAGAGCCATGTGAACTTTATTCTGGCCTAAATGCAATATTTTTGAAATAAATATTTTTGCTATACTAATAAATTTTGCATTAAAATAATTTGCAAATAACTCCAAATAAATATATTTTGATTTCAAATTCAATTTCCAATATTTCCTTTCTGATTTTTTAAGAAGTCCTTTTATCTTCTCTCGTTATTTAATTTTTTGAAATAATGGAAATGAATTTGGTGAAACCAAATTTGATCCAAATTCCAAATTTTGAATTTAAAGAACTTTCAAAAATGGATTTAGGGAAACTTCCAGCTCTCTCTTTTGGTCCTTGAGTTGCACAAAGTTCCTTGGATCAGATTCAAATGAAAACGAATAGAGGGCAAACATGCATAAATCATGGATGCATATGAATGATCTATTTATAAACATCCAAATTGAAAATTGGGATGTTACAGGTATTGATGCTACAGTAGCTTTCTTGAAGAAGCGGATTCAACGAAGACTGAAATGATGGTTGCTTCATCCGAGCAACTTACAGTTGGATAGGTGGGGCTTGTGATTTGACGGCTCACTAGTTATTATTACTGCGGCGCTACGACCGGGGTGAGTCTCCCCTGCAGTTCTGCGTGATGCACTCTAATTTTGGTGCATGGCAAGTGGACCCGAATGGTGGATGTCCCACATGTCGGCAAACGAAAGTATTCTACCCGCTGTGGAGGAGAAGCAAGGAAACCACGTGGTAGAGTGTCAGTACTATTTTATATTTATTTCTTATTTTTAGCGTTTCCACTGTTAAGACGGAGGAGTGTGAAACACGGTAGCCTAGTGAACTTGCATGTGTAGTGGTTCATACTGTTTTTTTAATGACTTGATGATTTGAAGATTGCTCACCATGCCTGCTGCTTGGTGTGCAGTGGTTCATACGGCAGACTTGTCTTAAGTCCGGCACATAGCCTAGAGATCAAGATGCGGGGATAAATTGCTGCTTGGCACGTGCTGGATGTCCCACATGTCAGCGAAAGGACGAGGGCAGGAACAGCGTGGTAGGGCGTCTCCACTTCTTCCATTTTTATGAAAGCAAGCATCTCCACTCTACGAGGGAGGAGTGCGAAACACGGCAGCACAGGTGATATGACCATCCGGTTTTTCTTTGAGGGTGATTTGACTGTGTAGTTCGAGGGTCAGAGACCACAGATTTATATAACGATACAAAGTGCAACCCGGAGAGACAGACGCGTCTAGTTGGAAGGTCTCGGACCATATACGTAAACAAATATACAACCGAATATGTGCCTGCAATTAATATAGTAGAGTACTTAGGCACGTACACCATAATATCAACGTGCATTGCTTGTAACATTTAGTGCTAGTAAGTTCTAAAAGACAAATACCAACATGCCACGTAGGTTCATACTATTTGTGCCTAGCTACTTGTAACACCCTGATTTTTGCCTTTTTCTTTTATTTGGATTTAATTGGGTTTATTATTTGCATTTGGGTTTTCCAGTCATTTCTTTTGGACTTACCACTTGGATTTATTTTTGATTTTCTTCCAAGTGGGTTCTTCCATCCTTAAACTCTCCCTGGACCTCATCCCTCTCATAATAATGCCATTGGGTATTTTTATTTAATGGCATTATACCCTTTTTCTCTCTGAAAATGCCTATTTTCCCACAGAGCTATGAAGCAACCCCTATTTTTATTGCCCAGAAAATTCCAAGAAAATTCCCAAATATTCTTTGGGTCATGCCTCACCTTCCTATGCAAAAATATCCCATGGTCATTTTGAAAATTTCAGCCCAGAAAAATATTTTTGCTTCTGGACAGAAAAGTCACATTGTGAAGCAACTATATTTTTCCTTGATCCTTTTTATCTGAAATTTTTACCACTTAATGACCTTCCTAAGTAACGCTTAAACGCCTAAAACCAGCCCCAGAATCTCAGCCATTTGTCCTCAGTGCTTGGAGCAAGTTTCTGTCCAGAAACTTTAGCTCAAGCTCTTGTCACCTCCATTGCACCACTTGGCAAGCCCAGAGTGTTTTTAGGCACCGCGTTGAAGAGACTTCACGTTGGACATGGTGTGGCAGCGCCGAAAGCCACCCCCGTGCCAGTGCACGCGGTGACCGCGTGCGGGCAGGGTGCAGCGCACACGCTCCGTGCGCTCTGCTCGACGGGTCCGATCCGCCGCCGTCCAACCACCCTCCCCGCGACACCTCTCCTTGTCTCAGCGCCGCAGCCAATCCCCGTGCACCACCCAGCCCTCTCCCTGTTCCTCCCCGATGCCGGAATGCAGCTCGCCGGAAGAGGCCGAGAGCTAGCGGCGGGAACAGTGAGCTCGCGTGCCCGATTTTCGCGCGTAGTGCGCGCCACTGTGGCCGCACGCGTGCAACGCGTCGCCCTGTGCTCCTCTGCTTCACCCCGCGTCGTTGCCCGAGTCCTCACCGCCCCCAATTCGCCCTGCCGCTCCACTCCGGCGGAGCCCGAGCTCTGCCTCGCCTCCTCCTATAAATAGAGCACTCCCCCGATCATTCTAGCCATCCCAACCCACCTCTCCACTCTCAAATCGATCACTAGTAGCTGGTGGCAACGCCGGGAAGGCCCCTGGCCTTCAAACCTCGCCGGCGACCGCCGCGGATCCCCCTCCTCCGTTCACTCATCCTAGACCACCTCAGCTCCAACCACTGCCACCAACGAGACCGTAGCAACCTCCTGAGCACGACGGTTGCAAGAACTCACCGGATTGTCGCCGAAAACGCCGACTCCGATCAGCTTCGCCGCCGCCCTCTCTGGAGAAGATCGCCGCCACTCCGTCCAACCGCCTCAGCTCGAGCTTCGGGTACGTGTGTGACCGTCTCGTCGAGCTAGTCCCATTCCCCCTCTCTCCGGTGATCGCCGACATCTCCTCGCCGGAGAAACGCCAGCGACAGAGCCGCCAGTCCCTGTTCCCTCCCTCTCCTCTGTTTAACCCTGCCAGCGGGTCCCGCTCGTCAGCCTCTCACTCGGCCGCCGAAAGCGGTATAAATGGAGGCGTATTCGCCGAATACGCTTTCGACGTGGCCGCTTCTGGTTTTTCTTCTTATTTCAGATTTTGACCAGATGTAATCCAACTTTGACCAGCTATAACTTTTAATCTATAAGTCCAAATGATTTGATTATTTTTGCTACTGGTTTATAAAATTCCAAAGTTTCTGTATGCCAAATTTCAGAATTTTTCTTGCTGTTGAGAATTTCTGGTGCAATAAACAGTGTTATGTGACATTTTCCTTTTGCATTTAATTTAATTTCAGAAGAACCTAGTTGTGTTGGAGAAGGCCAGGAGTACTGTGACACTCCTCTGAACCAAGGCAAGCCACAACATTCAGATGCAAGGATGGCATTGCAATGACTTGGTTTAATTGAATTAAATTCATCCTTTAATCACTATTTAAAATAATTTGCTATATAAATCTTATTGCATAAACTTTGTTCTGTCATGCTGATAATTTATGCAGTAGGATACATGCTTTCTTGTTAGTGTGCAGTAGGTATCATGGCATATACTCATATGACATCATGATGCATTTGATATTCATGACCATGAACCGTGCATCCATTCATTCACTATGGCTCAAATCATTTTCTTTTCAAGTTAAACTTGTTAATAATCCAACTTGAACATGCTGTTGATCGAGTCATGGTGCCACCGAATCGAGCTCACCAGTGCAACCACACTTGCCTGGATGGGGAGGCCCTAATGCGGTCTATTGTCATGCCTCTCGCCGGTGCCTCCTACGAGGGAAGGTTGTGCTCTGGCGCTACCCTGGCCCGGTAGGCAGTCATAACCTTGAGGACCCAAGTTTTGATGGTACCGAGGTCCCCATTTGGGACAGTTTTGATGTTTGGCCACGATGGTGGCAGCCACAGAGGTGGCAGATGTCACATGTTGACATCAGGGTCACCCAGGACATAGCCCAAAGGGGAGTTTGTCGGAGTGGCTGGGAGAGTGTCATGCAATAGATTGGTTTTGTCGGAATGTCGTTGGTCCACCCGAATGGGAACACGAGGCCATGAATTCCGTAGTGTGGGTACAGTGTACTAACCTCTGCAGAGTGTATAATCTATCGATAGCCGCGTCCTCGGATATGGACACAGTTCGTAGTAGGTCACACCATGGGTCAACAGATATAATTAACTTGCACACTAAGATTAACAAGATGGCACATGCAAACATGGTGATCGAGGATCACTATGCAAGGTATGAATGTGGTTAAGTGAGGATCACGTTGGTAAGTTGTGAACGGTGGTTACGCGGTAACCCCGAGATGGTAAGTTGGTCCCGAGGACCATGGCAATGTATCACGCACATCCCATGTTGAGTAGTATCATGCTCATGCATTAAATATGTTAAATGCCTTGTTATTGTTTGTCGTACTTGTTTTGTTTGCTGTGAGCTTGCGAGTACATTCAAAGTACTCACCTGGCTTATCATGCCAGATGCAGGAGAAGCCGTGCAAGGAGTTGATGTCGAGCAGTATGTCGCGATCTAGGCCGTGTCCCAGTAGTGTCCCTGTGGAATGGAGTTCCGCTACCCCGTCGTTCCGCTGCCGTGTAGTAGTTCCCTTATCATCGAGGCCCCTGCCATGTCTACTAAATAATGTACATAAATGCAGCCGCACCGTGTGTGCCGCTTGGCCTTGTTCATCATGTAAGATGTAAACCTATGTTTCCGCTAAGAGATCAATAAAGCGGTTGTTTTCTGTACCAAGTTGTTGTGTATTTGCAGAAGACTTGATCTCTGGGCTGGCAATGCAAGGTAAACTGGTTGCTCTGAGCCGGGGTGCCACAATGCTTGGTATCAGAGCCGCGCTGGCTGTAGGATGCCCTAGACAGCCGACGCGTTAGAAAATGGTAGTTTTAGCCCCTGTAGTGATTTGAGGTTGATTGTGCACTTGGGTGTTGCATCGTATGCATATAGTTTGCATTTTATGCTGACCAGCTAATGTTGTGAGTGTAGATGGCACCAGTCCCTTATCCGTACCAGTCTGAGCCGGCACCTTCCACCTTTCCGCATCTGCTGACCAACGTGTGGCGCCGATTCTATCCCGATGGCGATGACCCCATATACCAGGTGTACCGAGAGCAGCTCGTCGATGGCGTTTATGAGTATCACGCGGAGGTCATCCTGCACAACAGTACCGTGGTGGGCACGTACACTCGCTCCACCAAGAGCGGGACGGCTTCTACACCCGACCAGGCGGTCCATTTTGCAGCATTTGAGGCTCTTACTGACTTGCGCTATAACGAGGTTCAGATGCAGGCTCACCCAGGTTTCTAATTCTATCTGTCCCTATACGAGTCAGGACAGATCCGCTTCCCTTACATTAATCCGGAGTGCGACCGGTCAGCCAGTCACCTGTCTCGCTACATAACAGCGGGATACTTTCTGATCACCAGTCTAGCCCAGGAGCTGACCCGCGTTCGAGGTGAGCTAGCTGCCGCTCGATCTGCATTCGCTCCACCTCTGCTTATCCACACATCACTTGTTCCCCCAGCTACCTTACCCCCATCCACACCAGTGATCCCCACACCCTCCCAGAGTAGCTCACGCACTTTGGTAGTGACTCCCCACGAGTCCCCAGCCCAGTGGGCTATGCTTCTTGCTACCCCAGCCGCTCCGATGCTGAGGAGTCACCCTGCTCCAGACCCTGAGGGAGAGCCTTCCCGTCAGCGTCGTCGTGTTTCCTTTGCTCCGGATGTATCCGTTATCAGTTCCGGTTCGGAATCTGACACCGAGGAGACACCAGCAGGACCGTCAGTGTGCCAGTGCGATCCCGGTCGTCGCATGTAGACGAGGATGATGTGGTGTTTGGTTGTATGCATGTAGTGGTACTATCCATGTTGTTACCCTGCTATGTATGCTGGATGATGTATTGTATAATTATGTTGCTTTCTGTTATTTGCTTTGACTTTTCTCGTTTTTCCGTTCCGGGTTTGTTGCTTCACCTCCCTATTTTTTCTGGTTTTTTCCCCTTATGGATGTTGCTCATCTCGATGCTTTGTATTGGGAAACATATATAGGATGACAAGGTGTGGCAGCAACTGTCATGTTGGCGACGATACTCCAGTTCGTCGATCCGCCAGACAAGCCGGACATTCTCCAGAGCCGTATCAGCCACCACCTCCTCCACTTCAAGCACCTACAACAGAGCAGATTATGCGGATGTTTGAGGAGAAGAGAAACCAAGACCTGATGGAATTCCTGAGAGGCATGCAGACTTTGGTTGGGCAGAATAATCACAATGGTAATCACTCCAAGCTGTCAGACTTTCAGAGAACCAAGCCCCCAAGTTTCAGCCAAGCAGTGGATCCGATGGAAGCCGATGATTGGTTAAGGACCATAGACAAGAAGCTGGAAATTGCTCACACCGAAGATGCCGACAAGGTACCATTCGCCACTCATTATCTAGAAGGACCAGCTGCTATATGGTGGGACAATGCCAAAGAGATGTGGCCCGTTGAAGACGAGATTACTTGGGAAAAATTCAAAGACAAATTCCGCAAGTACCATATTCCTGCCGGCATCATGAAGGTCAAGCAGCGAGAATTTCTCACTCTTACCCAAGGGACCTCGACTGTAAGTGAATATTTAAACAAGTTCAATCATTTGGCCCGTTACTCCACTCATGATGTGGCCACTGAAGAACGGAAGATAGATCGGTTTCTCGGTGGGCTCAATCTTACCCTCCGATGTGCACTCAGCATGCTGGATTTCCCCGATTTCCAAACTTTGGTAAACAAGGCACTCATTGCCGAAAGGGAACACAAAATGGTTAATGATCATAAGACGGCCTATGAAGACCGCAAACGCAAGTTTGAACCCAAGAAGGAAGGGCAAGTTTTTCAGAAGGTTCGTACTTGGCAGCAACCTCAGTTCGAGTTCAAGCCAACCTGGCAGCAAGGGAACATCAAGAATGAAAGTCAGAACAAGACCGTGGTCGTCAAGCCAAACAAGGAAGACTGTCAGCGTAACAATGCCTGTTTCACATGTGGGCAGAATGGGCATTACGCTAGGCAGTGTCCCAAGAATGGCAAGGCACAAGCCAACCTGAAGCCTCAGGTCAATTATGTGGGACAATTCCCCAAACGGAGGTACATTCAAGGGCAAGTTCATCATATCTCCGTTGAAGAAGCCGCCGAAGTCCCCGAGGTGGTGATTGGTATGTTTCCTGTTAATGACATACCTGCAACAATTTTACTCGATTCCGGGGCTTCCCATTCTTTTATTTCGCGGAGTTTTGTTGCCCAACATCGTCTTCCCTATACTCTTTTGGACAAAACTATGGTGGTACAGTCCCCCGGATCCAGGCTCAAGACAAATATTGTATGCCGAGGGTTGACAATATCAATCTATGGAGTCATCTTCCCCGCATCACTGGTGTCCATTGAGTCTCCCACCTTGGATATTATTTTGGGGATGGATTGGCTGACAAGACACCAGGTCTGCATCAATTGCGCAACAAGAGAGGTCACGCTAATAAATCCCTCGGGCCAGTCTGCTCGATTCTATGCTGGTCGAGCCATACCAAAGAAAGGGATGGTTTATGCTGCCATTGCAACAGAAAGGAATCTAGTCCTAGTGGTCTTTGAGTTCCCAGATGTGTTTCTAGATGAATTACCAGGCATGCCATCTGACCGGGAGCTGGAATTTTCTATTGAGCTTGTACCCGGAACAACACCAATTTACAAGAAATATTATCGAATGCCTTCGTCTGAACTAGTGGAGTTGAAGAAGGAATTGGATGAGATGCTCCAAAAAGGGTACATTCGCCCCAACTCATCTCCTTGGGGTGCGCCTGCAATATTCGTGGGCAAGAAAGACGGCAGTCTTCGGATGTGTGTTGACTACCGTGCTCTCAATGATGTCACAATCAAGAATAAATACCCGTTGCCCAAGATTGATGATTTGTTCGATCAACTCAGTGGAGCTCAAGTGTTCTCCAAGATCTACTTGCGCACCGGGTATCACCAGCTGAAAATCAGAAAAGAAGATATCCCTAAGACAGCATTCACCACAAGATACGGGCTGTACGAGTATACAGTCATGTCATTTGGACTGACCAATGCTCCTGCATTCTTCATGCACATGATGAACAAGGTATTCATGGACTTCTTGGATAAGTTTGTAGTGGTGTTCATTGATGACATCCTCATATACTCCAAAAGTGAAGATGAGCACAAGCAACATCTCCGAGTAGTGTTGGAAAGATTACGCACTCATCAACTCTACGCCAAGTTCAGCAAATGCGAATTTTGGTTAAAAGAAGTGGGATTCCTTGGGCATACCCTTTCCGCTCAAGGAGTGGCCGTGGACCAAAGCAAAGTCACCGAAGTTCTGATGTGGAAGACACCTGTTTCAGTAACAGAAATCAGAAGTTTCTTGGGTCTAGCAGGTTATTACCGTCGCTTCATTGAAGGCTTCTCAAAGATTGCCAAGCCAATGACTGAACTGCTTAAGAAGAATTAGAAGTTTATATGGACCGAAGCATGTGAGAACAGTTTCAATGAGCTCAAGACCCGTTTGACTACCGCTCCAGTGCTGACTCTACCAGACATCTACCGGAGCTTCGACATCTATTGCGACGCATCCAGGCGTGGCATTGGGTGTGTACTTCTGCAAGATGGAAAGGTCATAGCCTACGCATCAAGATAGCTCCGACCCCATGAGGAGAACTACCCTACACATGACTTAGAGATGGTAGCAGTGGTCCACGCCTTAAAGATTTGGAGGCATTACATCATCGGAAAGCGATGTCAAATCTACACCGACCACAAGAGTCTCAAATATATATTCACACAGCCGGACTTGAACCTCCGACAACGAAGATGGCTTGAGTTGGTCAAAGACTATGACCTGGGTATCAACTACCACCCAGGGAAAGCGAATGTGGTCGCCGATGCCCTCAGTAGCAAACCGGCTACAACAAACTCATTAATCGAGCGTCTGCACCCAGCACTCCAAGAAGAAATAGCTCAGCTCAATATGATCTTATGTGATGCAATCTGCGCGGTTACCTTGGAAGTAACACCTACCCTAGAAGACGAAATTCGAAAGGCTCAACCTGGTGACCCGATGTTACTAAAGATAATGACTCAAGTACGAGAAGGGAAGACGCTAGACTTCTACATTGATGAAAACGGTACACTGCGATTTCGGGATCGAGTCTGTGTACCAGACCTCAAGGGCCTAAAGCAGCAGATTCTGAAGGAAGCTCACGAGTCCGCATACTCTATTCATCCCGGAGGCACTAAAATGTACCAAGACTTGAAGCAAACGTTCTGGTGGGAAGGTATGAAGAAAGATATCGCCTATTACATCGCCTGTTGTGATATATGCAACAAGGTGAAGGCTGAACACCAGAAACCAGCCGGTCTACTTCAACCTTTACCCGTTCCGCAATGGAAATGGGATGATATCTGCATGGATTTTATCGTGGGATTACCAAGGACACCACGAGGTAATAATGCCATATGGTTCGTGGTCGACATGCTCACCAAGGTGGCCCACTTTATTCCAATCAGGACCACCTACCGTGCAGATCAACTTGCTCAACTCTATGTATCCAGGATTGTCAGTCTGCATGGGGTACCCAGGACTATCACTTCAGACTGAGGGTCTTTGTTTACCTCGGCATTCTGGCTACGTTTACACCAAGCCTTGGGAACCGCCTTGAAGCACAGCACCGCTTATCACCCGCAGACAGATGGACAGACGGAGCGAGTAAATCAAATCTTCGAAGATATGCTCCGGGCATGTGCTCTTGCACAAGGACCCAAATGGGAAGACAGCCTGCCGTACGCTGAGTTCTCCTACAACAACGGCTATCAGACTAGTCTCAAAATGTCACCTTTTGAGGCCCTATATGGGTGTAAGTGCCGTACCCCGCTGAACTGGTCTCAGACAGGAGACAGCACAATCTTCGGGACAGATCTGATGATGGAAGCAGAAAAGCAAGTCAAAGAAATTCGAGACAGACTACAAGTGGCAAAATCTCGTCAGAAAAGTTACTATGACTCAAAGCATAGGCAGATCAGCTTCGAACCAGGTGAATATGCATATCTCCGAGTTACACCTATGAAAGGAGTCAAGAGGTTTCATACTCAGGGAAAACTTGCACCAAGATATATCGGTCCATTTCCAGTTATGACCAAAGTGGGCCAAGTTTGCCCCCCGAACTATCCGAGGTTCACGATGTATTCCACGTATCTCAGCTACGGAGATGCATCGCACCACCCGCAAAGCAGGCAGATATGGCAGAACTAGAGCTGGCCAAGGATTTAACATATGAGGAGAAACCTTTGAGAATCTTGGAAGAAATGGACAGAGTCACCCGCAGCAAAACTATAAAGTTTTACAAGGTCCAATGGGAGCACCACACTGAGGACGAGGCCACTTGGGAAAGAGCGGATTTCTTAAGAACTGCATACCCATATTTGTTTCCTGAGCAACCGAATCTCGAGGACGAGATTGGGAGGTTTGTAACACCCTGGATTTTTGCCTTTTCCTTTTATTTGGATTTAATTGGGTTTATTATTTGCATTTGGGTTTTCCAGTCATTTCTTTTGGACTTACCACTTCGATTTATTTTTGATTTTCTTCCAAGTGGGTTCTTCCATCCTTAAACTCTCCCTGGACCTCATCCCTCTCATAATAATGCCATTGGGTATGTTTATTTAATGGCATTATACCCTTTTTCTCTCTGAAAATGCCTATTTTCCCACAGAGCTATGAAGCAACCCCTATTTTTATTGCCCAGAAAATTCCAAGAAAATTCCCAAATATTCTTTGGGTCATGCCTCACCTTCCTATGCAAAAATATGCCATGGTCATATGGAAAATTTCAGCCCAGGAAAATATTTTTGCTTCTGGACAGAAAAGTCTCATTGTGAAGCAACTATATTTTTCCTTGATCCTTTTTATCTGAAATTTTTACCACTTAATGACCTTCCTAAGTAACGCTTAAACGCCTAAAACCAGCCCCAGAATCTCAGCCATTTGTCCTCAGTGCTTGGAGCAAGTTTCTGTCCAGAAACTTTAGCTCAAGCTCTTGTCACCTCCATTGCACCACTTGGCAAGCCCAGAGTGTTTTTAGGCACCGCGTTGAAGAGACTTCACGTTGGACATGGTGTGGCAGCGCCGAAAGCCACCCCCGTGCCAGTGCACGCGGTGACCGCGTGCGGGCAGGGTGCAGCGCACGCGCTCTGTGCGCTCTGCCCGACGGGTCCGATCGGCCGCCGTCCAACCACCCTCCCCGCGACACCTCTCCGTGTCTCAGCGCCACAGCCAATCCCCATGCACCACCCAGCCCTCTCCCTGTTCCTCCCCGACGCCGGAATGCAGCTCGCCGGAAGAGGCCGAGAGCTAGCGGCGGGAACAGTGAGCTCGCGTGCCCGATTTTCGCACGTAGTGCGCGCCACTGTGGCCGCACGCGTGCACCGCGTCGCCCTGTGCTCCTCTGCTTCACCCCGCGTCGTTGCCCGAGTCCTCACCGCCCCCAGTTCGCCCTGCCGCTCCACTCCGGCGGAGCCCGAGCTCTGCCTCGCCTCCTCCTATAAATAGAGCACTCCCCCGATCGTTCTAGCCATCCCAACCCACCTCTCCACTCTCAAATCGATCACTAGTAGCTGGTGGCAACGCCGGGAAGGCCTCTGGCCTTCAAACCTCGCCGGCGACCGCCGCGGATCCCCCTCCTCCGTTCACTCATCCTAGACCACCTCAGCTCCAACCACTGCCACCAACGAGACCATAGCAACCTCCTGAGCACGACGGTAGCAAGAACTCACCGGATTGTCACCGGAAACGCCGACTCCGATCAGCTCCGCCGCCGCCGTCTCTGGAGAAGATCGCCGCGACTCCGTCCGACCGCCTCAGCTCGAGCTTTGGGTACGTGTGTGACCGTCTCGTCAAGCTAGTCCCATTCCCCCTCTCTCCGGTGATCGCCGACGTCTCCTCGCCGGAGAAATGACGGCGACAGAGCCGCCAGTCCCTGTTCCCTCCCTCTCCTCTGTTTAACCCTGCCAGCGGGTCCCGCTCGTCAGCCTCTCACTCGGCCGCCCGAAGCGGTATAAGTGGAGGCGTATTCGCCGAATACGCTTTCGACGTGGCCGCTTCTGCGTTTTCTTTTTATTTCAGATTTTGACCAGATCTAATCCAACTTTGACTAGCTATAACTTTTAATCTATAAGTCGAAATGATTTGATTCTTTTTGCTACTGGTTTATAAAATTCCAAACTTTCTGTATGCCAAATTTCAGAATTTTTCTTGCTGTTGAGAATTTCTGGTGCAATAAATAGTGTTATGTGACATTTTCTTTTTGCATTTAATTTAATTTCAGAAGAACCTAGTTGTGTTGGAGAAGGCCAGGAGTACTGTGACACTCCTTTGAACCAAGACAAGCCACAACATTCAGATGCAAGGATGGCATTGCATTGACTTGGTTTAATTGAATTAAATTCATCCTTTAATCACTATTTAAAATAATTTGCTATATAAATCTTATTGCATAAACTTTGTTCTGTCATGCTGATAATTTATGCAGTAGGATACATGCTTTCTTGTTAGTGTGCAGTAGGTATCATGGCATATACTCATATGACATCATGATGCATTTGATATTCATGACCATGAACCGTGCATCCATTCATTCACTATGGCTCAAATCATTTTCTTTTCAAGTTAAACTTGTTAATAATCCAACTTGAACATGCTGTTGATCGAGTCATGGTGCCACCGAATCGAGCTCACCAGTGCAACCACACTTGCCTGGATGGGGAGGCCCTAATGCGGTCTATTGTCATGCCTCTCGCCGGTGCCTCCTACGAGGGAAGGTTGTGCTCTGGCGCTACCCTGGCCCGGTAGGCAGTCATAACCTTGAGGACCCATGTTTTGATGGTACCGAGGTCCCCGTTTGGGACAGTTTTGATGTTTGGCCACGACGGTGGCAGCCACAGAGGTGGCAGATGTCACATGTTGACATCAGGGTCACCCAGGACATAGCCCAAAGGGGAGTTTGTCAGAGTGGCCGGGAGAGTGTCATGCAATAGATTGGTTTTGTCGGAATGTCGTTGGTCCACCCGAATGGGAGCACGAGGCCATGAATTCCGTAGTGTGGGTACAGTGTACTAACCTCTGCAGAGTGTATAATCTATCGATAGCCGCGTCCTCGGATATGGACACAGTTCGTAGTAGGTCACACCGTGGGTCAACAGATATAATTAACTTGCACACTAAGATTCACAAGATGGCACATGCAAACATGGTGATTGAGGATCACTATGCAAGGTATGAATGTGGTCAAGTGAGGATCACGTTCGTAAGTTGTGAACGGTGGTTATGCGGTAACCCCGAGATGGTAAGTTGGTCCCGAGGACCATGGCAATGTTTCACGCACATCTCATGTTGTGTAGTATCATGCTCATGCATTAAATCTGTTAAATGCCTTGTTATTGTTTGTCACACTTGTTTTGTTTGCTGTGAGCTTGCAAGTACATTCAAAGTACTCACCTGGCTTATCATGCCAGATGCAGGAGAAGCCGTGCAAGGAGTTGATGTCAAGCAGTATGTCGCGATCTAGGCTGTGTCCCAGCAGTGTCCCTGTGGAATGGAGTTCCGCTACCCCGTCGTTCCGCTGCCGCGTAGTAGTTCCCTTATCATCAAGGCCCCTGCCATGTCTACTAAATAATGTACGTAAATGCAGCCGCACCGTGTGTGTCGCTTGGCCTCGTTCATCATGTAAGATGTAAACCTATGTTTCCGCTAAGAGATCAATAAAGCGGTTGTTTTCTGTACCAAGTTGTTGTGTATTGCCAGAAGACTTGATCTCTGGGCTGGCAATGCAAGGTAAACCAGTTGCTCTGAGCCGGGGTGCCACACTACTTCACCTATATTTACTGCGATACATTACTCAGGTTCGTATGTGCCTGGGTACATGTCCATCTTGTAGTTCCAGTCCCAGGTGTTCTTCATAGATCCATAACGGAGGGCAACGAGAATCCATATCATCATAGCTTTTTAGTGTGGCTCCCCATGATGAAGACTCATCCAAGCTGAAGTGGCATAAGTCAGGGATAGTGGCGTTCAAGATATTAATCCGGCGGTGCACAATGGAAACGCACCCACTCTTCATGAACGGCAGGCCGTTGGCGTCGTGAATGGAAGGTGGCATCGTATTCACTATGGGGTAGTTGTCCCCAATGAAAACTGAGTACTCTCCAAGTGTGTTCCTCCGCACCCAGGTAGCATCACGGGGGTCGAACACGCAACCGTTCATCTGGTACACCTGGCATCTCAAACCTGGATACATGGTGACGGGCATGGTCAAGGTCCATGCAGGACAAATGTTGTGCATCAAGTACAATAAGGTGATGTAAGCAGAGGATAAGGATTAATAAAATATTCTATATTTGCTTATTTCTATGATAGGGAAGGGAAGCAGTCGAGTAGGAGTAGATTAGAGCCAGCTGCGGCACGGGCTAGAAGAAACAATTTGAGAGTGTGACGTGGGCCATGTATATTAATTAAAGTAGGAGGAGTCCTAGTAGTAGTAGTACTTTTTTTATTGGATGGGATTCAGGCTCACTAGCTAGTACATTGCGGAATTGAAATTGCTAATTATAACTGGCATTATAATGCTGCATCGATGACTATCCCAATCAATCAAAAAAAAGAACTACTCCTCATGGAGTATAACGAGACATGTACTGAAATGTTATAAGATGACATGGCAATAAGATATACTCTAGCTCCTAGCTCTACTAGTCTTAGATCGGAGAGAATGGATTACCTGGGTACATGATCAAGGTCCGATTGTGATAGATCGTGGCACATTGCTGCCCTTCAATGGTACCATGGGTAACGACTACTAAGATAGTACGTCCCAACTGGGTGTCGTCAGTTACAACTTACAAGGTTCCAAATGAGACCGAATGCCCCGTGCATATCCACGATTGATGATCTGATTTTGATCGGGGGATGAATTTTCCCTGCAAAATAGTGGAGCACTGTTAGGGATTACACCATGATGGTTAGGGCATCTCCAACGCTGACCCCCCAAATTTACTCTGGCATCTGTTCGCGGACATTGATGCCGGAGGCTGCCATCCAACGGTGTCGGCATACCTTTCAACAACTATATGCATAACCGGACGAAATTCATGCAAACACAGTAGAATACAAATAAACCGGACAAAATTCATTACATTTTGAAAACTTTTCATATAAACCGGACAAAATTCATTATATTTTTCATACAAACCAGACTAAAACCTACTGTAAACCTATTCTAAATGATCACCGGCGCCCGTCCCCCATGTCCGGCCATGAGCCTCGAGAACTGAAGCTCCGGCTATTGCCTTTGCCTTCTCCTGTTCCGAGTCAGTGCTCTCAGGCTCCACCTCCGTAACCTCCTCCTCTGAAGCTCCAGGAAGTGAATATTTCCGCCTCCACGTCGCCGCCAATTGGAAAATCGGCCCTCGTTGTTGTGCCCAATGAGCTTAGCTTCGACGGGAGGGGAGAAGCGGTGGCATTCTTGGGACCCGAGCGGCGGTGACCTACCATGCACTACTCTTCCTCGCTGCCGGCAGCACCCGCGCAGACGTGCCGGCTTCGTGATCGTGGAAGCGGAGCGTGGCCGTGGCGGAGCTACAAATGTCCTTCTTCTGCTCTAGCGACAGTCCATCCCAGAGAGCTTTGGAGCGCGAGGAGGCCATGGTGGGAGTTGTGCCGAGAGGAGAAAGGGACCGGAGGAGGATGACTGCGGCTATGGCCGGGGCTGAAGTTTATATAGCGGGCGAATGGCAATGAGCGGTGGCAGGCGGACGGACGGGTGGTGTCGGAGTAGGTTCCTCGACAACCGCGTGTCATTAATGTGGGCGGTAGGCACACGGATGGCCGGCCATGGTGGTGCCAGTGAGAGGTCGCGTCCTCTCTGCCCAGGCATGAATGCGGCACTGACGCTCTAGAGCGGCGCTGACCATTTCAGGCGGGAAGCGCGCGCGAGCGAGGGAGGGGGTTTGGGTGGGCCAGGGCAGTCAGACACGGACGTCGTGGTATTGATTTTGTAGTTTGCAAAAGTACTCGGTTAACACACTCAATTTTCTGAAAAATTGTGGTTTAAAACATTAATTGCAATGCATGCATGCGTGACCAATAAATGACCAAAAAAGTAGTACATGCATTGGTGAGTTTTCTCTTAATCCTTGCATGCAATGATTTAATGCACCTTGAAATCTGAACATGTGATGGGGAGCAATAAATTTGAAACTTATAAAATGGAAAAACTAAACATATTAAACCGGAAGAGAGGGAGTATACCGTAGGATGTGTCCCATATGAAACAAGTCCCCTGGTTTGTCACCGCGAAGATGCGGTTTAAAGGAGCACGACGTCTTCGTACTCGTACGGCAACTAATCGGCCGCAGACAGCATGGTCTAGCTTTAACCGCCACATGCAGGATGTTTCATGAAATCAATCGCAATGTCAAACACCGTGATGAGGGAGTAATCTTTGTTGCCGCATGACCTTGTCGGGTTTTCCGGGATTGCTATCTTCTTCAAACTCACCATGGTTCCATTGTACCAATTCAGGAGGTGCCCCATTGCATGGCCGATCCCAATGCTGGACAAAGGTTCGACGGGAATGGTCTCACCGGTGTGAATGTTGTGCAAATTGATGTTGGTACCCTCCTGTACGTATGCAAGCCAATCTCCATTGGCACCAAGCCTAACCTGTGCAACAGTCGGCAGTGGGGTAATTATGAAATGGAACACGGAAGTAGTCTTTAGAATACATTTACATGATCAAACTCGTCACTGACCTGCTCATCGAACAAAATCCGAGTGCCCCTCGAAGTCGGCATCTCAAGGGGCGTCAACTTGCAACTACGGCCATGCCGCGCTGGAGAGACCCCCAGGAAACATCCTCGTCCTCAAGGACGCATGGCAGACCAACTAGCATGGCCTTCTCCCACGCATATTTACGCACCATCTTAAAATATTTGGTGCAAGCACCGCTGAGTCTTGCAGATGTAAGGAATTTGGAGCGACTTACGATTTCCCCCAAAGCAACATCGTCCAAGGTCTCCCGACCTCGACGAGGATGAGAAACACCACCGCCTTGGGAATCCATGGCAATGGTGACGAACTGCCTTCTCCCTTTGGGAACTTGTTTAGACAAGAGGAGATGGTAACCGTAGGGCTTTGTCCCTTCAGAAAGGATGTTCTGCGGGTGCGCATTAGCAGTAGTGCGCTAGTGCGGTTTATATTTGAGATCAGGGAGCCGGTGGGCGGTTCGTTATCCGGCACATTCACGTCCATCCACCTTCCCATAATTAAAGCACGCACGACATTTACGGCGACTGGGATTGGTTTGTTTTCTGGGCGCACCGACCAACGTGGACTAGTGGACCTCGTCGACAACTACGTGCATGACACGGAAAATATCTAGTGCTACCAAGGCTTAGGTGCTACCGTGATACGGGCTTCTGGGCCGTCAGATTCTAAGATCGAACGGCTACTAGTAACTCTGCAACATTTGTAAAAAAAACCCAGGAGACCGTATCACAGTACCACCTAAGCCTCGGTAGCACCAGATACTCTCTCGTGCGTGACATGCCTGCATGCAAATCTTGCGTGGCCAAAAAAAAGGTGCGAGCGGTAGGCTGTCATCCTGCATGTTGTAGCCATGTCATCTACACGCAACCTAAAGGACTGGATGTACGTAGTACTAGTAGTTAAATATGCATTGTTTGGCACAAAAGTTCCTTGGAGCTCGTGCTGCAGCTAGTGTACTCCATAGGCCGCTTCTCTTCTCCTTCCTCTTCCACCACCCGGTCACGTCCGTGGGCAGCGACCGGTCAACCCTAATATAGTACTCCCTTCGTTTTTTATTTACTCCGCATATTATCTTTGACTGAAGTCAAACTTTATAAAGTTTTACCAAGTTTGTAGAAAACAATATGAACATTTACAGTAACAAATTTATATGATGTAAAACTATATGCAATGATGAATCCAATGATATTGATTTGGTGGTGTATATGTTAATATATTTTTCTACAAACTTATTGAAAGTACATAAAGTTTGACTTTAGACAAACCTAATATGCGGACTAAATAAAAATGGAGGGAGTATTTCCTTCACCACATCCAAGTATAGTACAACACTACAAAAAGATGCATGCATGACCACTAGTTTCCTTTCTCTTATCTCTATTAATTAAATGTGGCATGCGACTCAAAGCCCTTTTAACTTAATTGGACTCAACGTGAGCCTAATATAATGGAAATCTATTTTTTTAGATGAGCCCTTTAAATTGAAAAGAGGGAGTACCACGTATATTAGATATCTCAAATCCATACAAAGCATGCAATATTACGTAGTACTACGGACATAACCTAAGCTAGACCACACTACTCATCGTCGAAGATGGGTAGGCGGCCGCATGCTGCAACTCCAGCTCCTCCTCCAGTTTGGCAAACATTTCGTTGATCCCCCACCAGCTGGCGGAGGAAGCGGCGGTTGGCCTCCACCTCGGCCTTCGACTGGATGGACTCGAGGATGGCCTACTGTTCCACTGCCCCCTCCGCTTGGGACAACTCCGCCATGGTGTCGGCCATAGAGAAGCCCGAAGCCGGTGGCGCCAGCTCAGCCTCGCCCGCGTCGTCGTCCTCCTCCTCCTTAGGCTCCGCTTCGCCTGCATTGTCGTCCTCCTATTCCAGCTTCGCGTCGTCGTTCTCCTCCTCTGGCTCCGGGTCCTCCATGGTCGCCTCCTCCTCCGCCTCCCCCGCCTCCTCCTCCGGCTCCGGCGAGTCTGGAGGCAGGCCGGCTGTGATCCGGGCTTCACGCCACCTCCAGATCTCCGGAAGCAACTCAAAGCGTTGCTCCGGCGCGAGCATGGCGTATGTCGTTACCTTCTACCGATCCATGGCTATCGGGCGACGGCGAGCGGAGAAGAGGTAGCAGGGAATGAATGTGTCTACTGTTTGGGTTCCCCGTCTGGCTTAAATATATGCGCTTCATCACGTGTACCCGCGCATGCAGAAATTGTACACATACGGGTCTGTTTTGGTGCGTCACGTAACTCGCATGTGTGTGAGATTCTGAGAGACGGAGTGTGTGTGTGTGAGATTCTGAGAGATGGTGTGTGTGTGTGCGCCTCTACTCTTCGGATATGTACTCCACCTTTTGCAACGGGATATAAATATTAGTATAATGGTACGTTAGCTCGTGATTTACCTGACAATTGATACATCTCCAACGTATCTATAATTTTTGATTGTTCCAAGCTATTATATTATCAATCTTGGATGTTTTATATACATTTACAAGCAATTATATATCATTTTTTGGGACTAACCTATTAACTTAGTGCCCAGTGCCTGTTGCTGTTTTTTGCCTGTTTTTGGTTTTCCAGAATATCAGTACCAAACGAAGTCCAAATGCCACGACACTTTTTGGAGATTTTTTTTCTGGACATAACAAACACTAGAAGCTTCGGGAGGGGACGAGAAGATGAAGCAGTGGCCCACGAGGCACCACGGCGCGCCCCGGGGGGGCGCCCTGGTGGCTCGTGGGGCCCACACAGCTCCGTTTGACCTAATTCCACCTCTATAAATTCTCTAAAATCAGGAAACCAATAGAGGAGTCCATGAAATACTTTTTCCGCCGCCGCAAGCTTCTGTTCTCGAGAGATCCCATCTTGGGGCCTTTTCCGGCACTCCACCGGACGGGGATTCGATCACGGAGGGGCTCTCCATCAACCTTGCTACCCTTCCGATGATGCGTGAGTAGTTTACCACAGACCTTTGGGTCCATAGTTAGTAGCTAGATGGCTTCTTCTCTATTTTTGATCTTCAATACAATGTTCTCCTCGATGTTCTTGGAGTTCTATCCGATGTAATCACTTTTTGCGGTGTGTTTTTTGGGATTCGATGAATTGTGAGTTTATGATTAGATTATCCATGAATATTATTTGAGTCTTCTCTGAACTCTTTTATGCATGATTATTATAGCTTCGTATTTCCCTCCGATCTATTGATTTGGTTTGGCCAACTAGATTGATTTATCTTGCAATGGGAGAGGTGCTTTGTAATGGGTTCGATCTTGCGGTGCTCAATCCCAGTGACAGAAAGGGACATGACACGTATGTATCATTGCTATTAACGGTAAAAAGATGGGGTTTATTCATGCGTGAGTTTACTTTGTCTACATCATGTCATCTTGATTAAGGCGTTACTCCGTTCTTTATGAACTTAATACTCTAGATGCATGCTGGATAGCAGTCGATGTGTGGAGTAATAGTAGTAGATGCAGAATCATTTCGGTCTACTTGTCTCGGACGTGATGCCTATATACATGATCATTGCCTTGGATATCGTCATGATTATTCGCTTTTCTATCAATTGCCCAACAGTAATTTGTTTACCCACCGTATGCTATTTTCAAGAGAGAAGCCTCTAGTGAAAACTATGGCCCCCGGGTCTACGTTTATCATATATTAAAAATCCTAAAAATACCTTGCTGCACTTTTACTTTATTTATTTTATTTTATATTTTAGTTCAACCTATCTATCTATCACCATACAATTTAATCTTGCAATTTACCGCCCAGGGATTGACAACCCCTTGTTTGCATTGGGTGCAAGGATTTGTTGTTTTGTGTGCAGGTACTGTTAACGAGGTGTTGCGTGATTCTCCTACTAGATTGATAACCTTGGTTTCATAACTGAGGGAAATACTTATCTCTACTGTACTGCATCATCCTCTCCTCGTCGGGGAAAAACCAACGCAGATCTCAAGTAGCAGGAAGAATTTCTGGCGCCGTTGCCGGGGAAACATCATCAACATCTATCAAGTACCTACGCATAAAACTTTCATCTCCTTGCATTTATTTTATTTTCCTCTCGTTTTCATCTCCCCCACTTCTAAAAAGTTTTTACAAAAATACAAAAATATTTTCCGTTTGCCTTTTACTTGTTTGCTTGCTTTTATTGCCTTCATGTCGAACACACAAGAACAGAAAGTAAAAGCAAAAATATAAGATACTATGGATCCACTTAAAGTTTTCTACTTGGATCATCTTCGATCCATTTGTGCTCGTGCTGAAACCCCAACTAGTTTAGTTGAGGGAAAATCATTAGATGAGCATGCTCATTTGGTGCATCACCATTTGTCTCAAAAGGGGAGACTCTTATGAAGACAAATAAATTGTTTGTTATGCTATGCTTGGAATCTATGTGAAATTTATGATTTTACTTGTTGCTCTAAGAACCCTAAAAAACACCTTCCCTACCTATGTGAGTTTAATGATAATGAAATCTTGTCTTCTTATGCCAAGGGTGTTTATAATTACTATGATATTGAACAAATTGAAGAATTTGTTGCCTTTAAGGGTGCTTGTGAAGTTGCTTCTTTTATTGAAAAGTATGATGTTACTCTCTACAAATCTGAAAATTTTGACATACTTAAATAGTGCTATGAAAACTATGCTCCAAATGCCTATGTTAAAGAATTTATTGAGAGAATGTCTACTGCTTTGGAAGAGAATAATGATATGCATGAATCTATAGATAATTTTGATTCCGTTGATTCAATTGAAATATCCCCTCTTGATGAATGTGATGCTTGCTATTCTTATGGCCATGATGCCAATATAAATGATGCTTATAGAGATGAACTTGCTATAGTTCCTTATGTTAAAAATGAAATTATTGCTATAGCACCCATACTTGATAGCTCCTTGAATGAAAAGCATGATTGCACTGATGTTATTATAAATTCTATTAATGTCAATTGTGCTAATGATATGCAAAGCTACAAGCTTGGGGATGAAAATTTTGTTATGTGCACTACTTATTGCAATGATCATGATTGGGGTGATGATGCTTCTTATGATCTTGAAAATTTATTTAAGCCTCATGACGAATATGTTATTGATAATAAAATTTGCAATACTATTAAAAGTGGGTTTGGAAGAGTGTCAACTTTAGGTAATAATGATCCCACTACTTTGGAGAATTATCAATCTTATGAAATTTTTAACAAAAGTGGGTTTGAAGAGGTCATGACTTTAGTAAATGTTAATCCCACTATCTTGGAAGATTAGAAAATTATTATGCATGTGGATCATAGAGAGATTATTTTTTATGATAGCTATATTGTTGAATTTGATTATGATCCTACATGTAAATATTATGAGAGAGGAAAATGCGGTTTTATAAATTCTCATGTCATTAAATTACCTCTTTTCATTGTGAGATTGTTATTGTTTCTTTGTTCTTCATGCATATGCTAAATATTTCTTGCCTTAATAATTTTTTTGCTTATTAAATGCCTATGCATAGGAAGTATGTTAGACTTAAATGTGTTTGTCACATGTTTTATGATGCTCTCTTTGCGTTACAATTATTATCTTCCATGTGAGCATCATTGAAATCTCAAGCCTATCTTAATGGCTATAAAGAAAGAGCTTGTTGGGAGACAACCCAACAAATTTTTATTCTGTTCTTGTGTGTTTACACAATTATGCTACTGTTATGATTGTGTTTTTGCGTTTTAATTAGTGTTTGTGCCAAGTAAAGCCTTTGGGATGATTTGGAAGATAGTATAATTGATGCTGTTTGGAAAACAGAAAGTTTTGCGTCCAGTGCTGGAATTTTAGTTCTATACTGGAGCATTAGAAAAATCTGAAATTTTTACACAGTATTGGTATATGAATTTCCCACGTTTTCCTAATTTTTCAAAAATTTTGGAGTTACAGAATTATGGCTTTTAAATACATTTCTACAGATTGTTCTGTTTTTGACAGATTCTGTTTTTGATGCGTTGCTTGCTTGTTTTGATGAAACTATGGATTGTATCAGGGGTTATAAGCCATGGAGAAGTTAGAATACAGTAGGTATAATGCAAAGATAAAATATGAATGGGTTTGCAACAGTACTTAAAGTAGTAATTTGTTTTGTTATACTAACGGATCTCACGAAGGTTTTGTTGAGTTTTGTGTGATTGAAGTTTTCAAGTTTTGGGTGAGATCACGATGGATGAAGGAATAAGGAGTAGCAAGAGCCTAAGCTTGGGGATGCCCAAGGCACCCCAAGGTAATATTCAAGGAAGACTCAAGCGTCTAAGCTTGGGGATGCCCCGGAAGGCATCCCCTCTTTCTTCTACCAACCATTGGTAATTTTACTTGGAGCTATATTTTTATTCGTCACATGATATGAGTTTTGCTTGGAGCGTCATGTATTATATGAGTCCTTTCTTTGTTTACTTTTTAGTTTGTCACAATCATCTTTGCTGGACACACCTATTTGAGAGAGCCACACATTTATTATGATTTGTTAGAATACTCTATGTGCTTCACTTAAATTTTTTGAGCTAGGCAGTTGCTCTAGTGCTTCACTTAAATCTTTTTGAGCACGGTGGTGGCTAAATTTTGAAGAAATATTTTCACTCTCATGCTTCACTTATATCTTTTTGAGAGTTGATAATAGTAATGGTAATTTGCATAAGATATGAATTTGGTCCCAAAGTGATGAATACTCAAGAGGGATATAATAAAAACTTTCATATATATCATTGGATATGATAAGTGTGATTCCTTGCAATAGTTTTGCGATATGGAGATGATGATATGTGAGTCATGTTAGTGAGTAATTGTGATTTAGTAAGAATATTGGTGTTAAGGTTTGTGATTCCCTATGCATGCACGTAAAGTTAATAGTTATGCAACGAAATTATATCCTACTTATGGTGCATTATTCGGTGTTAGTTATGTTCAATGCATGTTTATGACCGTTTTCGCTTTTTGGTTGGTCGCTTCTCAATCTATTTGCTAGCCTTCATTTGTACTAAGCAGGAATACTGCTTGTGCATCCAAACTCCTTAAACCAAAGTTGTGCCAAATGAGTCCACCATACCTACCTATATGCGGTATTACCGTGCTGTTCTAAGTAAATTTGCGTGTGCCAACTCTAATTTTCAAAATAATTTTCTGTTTTGTGTGCCCGTACCACTCATGAGGCGGAAGGGGGTAGCCAATATTTTCCATGCTAGGTGGGTTATTCTCACGATGAGGGTTTATTCACTTGTCATTGCACGAGAGAGTGGCAGGTAATAGGGATGCCCAATCCCGAAATGAAATGAATTTTTTTATATGATGATAATATTAAATTCCTTGGAAAGTGTTGGTATGGAGGGCACCCGTGGATATGGCTAGCCATGGATTGTGAAAGAATGGTGGAAAGGAAATAAACTTTACTTTCTGTTTGGGAACCGCCTATAATGTGTCTAGCATGGAAGATATTGAAAATTCTCGTTCGTTTTCGTTGACAGGAAAAGCATGCCTCCCAAAATAATTTTATCTCTCTAATTTAAGCTTTGAGCTCTGGCACATTTGCAAATCTCTGGTTCCCTCTGCGAAGGGCCTATCTATTTACTTTTATGCAATTTTTATTTTTATTTGAGTCTCCATCTTCTCTTATAAAGCACCAACTAGAGAGCACTATTGTCATACTTGTGCATTGGATGTAGCTAATATGGAGTGTGTTTCATGAGTGGATCAATGATTGAGCATAATGGGCAAGGGATAACTTTCTTTAGCGTTGATATTTTTAAAAGCATGGTTGCTTGTTAGTATGCTTGAGTATTTATATCTTCATGTCAAACTATAGACTATTGCTTTGAATCATTCAAGTCCAAATGTCCATGCAAGAAAAGAAAAGAATATATGATGAATATGATAGGTAGCATTCCACATCAAAAATTCTATTTTTATCATTTACCTACTCGAGGACGAGCAGGAATTAAGCTTGGGGATGCTTGATACGTCTCCAACGTATCTATAATTTTTTATTGTTCCATGCTATTATATTATCAATCTTGGATGTTTTATATACATTCACAAGCAACTATATATCATTTTTTTGGGACTAACCTATTAACTTAGTGCCCAGTGCCTGTTGCTATTTTTTGCCTGTTTTTGGTTTTCCAGAATATCAGTACCAAACGAAGTCCAAATGCCACGAAACTTTTTGGAGATTTTTTTTGGACATAACAAACACTAGAAGCTTTGGGAGGGGACGAGAAGATGAAGCAGTGGGCCACGAGGCACCACGGCACTCCCCGGGGGGGCGCCCTGGTGGCTCGTGGGGCCCACACAGCTCCGTTTGACCTAATTTGACCTCTATAAATTATCTAAAATCAGGAAACCAATAGAGAAGTCCATGAAATACTTTTTCCGCTACTGCAAGCTTCTGTTCTCGAGAGATCCCATCTGGGGGCCTTTTCTGGCACTCCGCCGGACGGGGATTCGATCACGGAGGGGCTCTCCATCAACCTTGCTGCCCTTCCGATGATGCGTGAGTAGTTTACCACAGACCTTCGGGTCCATAGTTATTAGCTAGATGGCTTCTTCTCTATTTTTGATCTTCAATACAATGTTCTCCTCGATGTTCTTGGATTCTATCCGATGTAATCACTTTTTGCGGTGTGTTTGTTGGGATCCGATGAATTGTGAGTTTATGATCAGATTATCCATGAATATTATTTGAGTCTTCTCTGAACTCTTTTATGCATGATTATTATAGCTTCGTATTTCTCTCTGATCTATTGATTTGGTTTGGCCAACTAGATTGATTTATCTTGCAATGGGAGAGTTGCTTTGTAATGGGTTCGATCTTGCGGTGCTCAATCCCAGTGACAGAAAGGGACATGACACATATGTATCATTGCTATTAAGTGTAAAAAGATGGGGTTTATTCATGCGTGAGTTTACTTTGTCTACATCATGTCATCTTGCTTAAGGCGTTACTCCGTTCTTTATGAACTTAATACTCTAGATGCATGCTGGATAGCAGTCGATGTGTGGAGTAATAGTAGTAGATGCAGAATCATTTCGGTCTACTTGTCTCGGACGTGATGCCTATATACATGATCATTGCCTTGGATATCATCATGATTATTCACTTTTCTATCAATTGCCCAACAGTAATTTGTTTACCCACCGTATGCTATTTTCAAGAGAGAAGCCTCTAGTGAAAACTATGGCCCCCGGGTCTACATTTATCATATATTAAAAATCCTAAAAATACCTTGCTGCACTTTTACTTTATTTATTTTATTTTATATTTTAGTTTAATCTATCTATCTATCACCATACAATTTGATCTTGCAATTTACCGCCAAGGCATTGACAACCCCTTGTTTGCGTTGGGTGCAATGATTTGTTGTCTTGTGTGCAGGTACTGTTAACGAGGTGTTGCGTGATTCTCCTACTGGATTGATAACCTTGGTTTCATAACTGAGGGAAATACTTATCTCTACTGTACTGCATCATCCCCTCCTCTTCGGGGAAAAACCAACGCAGATCACAAGTAGCAACCATATTAATGTGATTGTGTAAATAAAAATTTGTCAATTCCTGCTCGTGATTTGCGTCATATTTTGATGAGAAGTTTGCTAACTAAATTGCCATGGAATTTGTCCATGTTGTAAGTAAATTAAGGTGATTGATAATCATACGGGGAAGGTTGGACAAAAGGTGTGGTAGGAACAAATACTCCACCTAGAGGATGTGTGTGTGTGTGTGTGTCTGGTCGTATAGAGAGACTGTGTGAAAGAGAGAAGAGAGGGAGAGAGAGAGAGAGAGAGAGAGAGAGAGGGAGAGAGATAGAGTGAGAGAGAGTGAAATGGAGTCTTCGGTAGGGAAAGTAATTAAGCGTGTGTGGCTTCATCATAGAGAGGTGATGTGTATGGCAGAGGCCTCCAACTAGGGGGGTGCGAGAGATAAGAGGACCGGAGAGAGGGAAGAGAAGGCGTGTGCGCATGAGAGGGATGGACATCGAGATGACGCGTTTGTTCGAGAGACACCGAGAAAGAGTACTATCAATGGTGCATGTAGGTGTGGGAATTAAACGAAGGGATGCATGGTCTTATTGGTTTCAGGGGAGGGAGTGAGAGAGAGAGAGATAGCTAGAGGGAGATAGATAAGTGTGAGTGTGTGTTTTAGATAAGACACCCATCTAGACGGAAGTCATATGTGCACGAAAGAAGAGAGAGATTAGAGGCGGGGTGGGGCTAGGGGTGGGGGTAATTAACTACGTATGGAAAGAGATGAGACCTAGAACGTGCATGTGCGAGAGGTATACATATATACGTGGATGGAGGGTGTGTGTGCGCGCATGCATGATCGAGATAAAAGAGAGGAGACATAAGTCATAAGATCAAGGATGGGAGAGATGCATGGATCGATATCACAATATATATGCATGCATGTGAGATGTGGAGGGGAGAAGGCTCGATGATGGAGCGAGTGTTGTTGTCTTTAAGAGAGAGTGACGTGAGGTGGAGTATGCATATATGGCCAGCAGAGAGAGCGAGACACAATGTGTGTGCAAAAGAGATCGACGCATGCATGTGAGATGTGGAGGGAAGAAGGCTCGATGATGGAGCATGTGTTTTTGTCTTTAAGAGAGAGTGACGTGAGTTGGAGTATGCATATATGGCCAGCAGAGAGAGCGAGACACAATGTGTGTGCAAAAGAGATCGACCTATAGATGCATGTAGAAAGAAAGAGATATAGTATGCGTGATAGGAAGCGAGAGTGCTTCCGAGAAAGAAGGTTGATGGAGAAAGAGAGAGATAGAGAGAGAGATCGCTAGCTGGAGGGAGATTGGCTAGTGTGTGTGTGTGTGTGTGTGTGTGTGTGATAAGAGTCGAGTGGATCGGAAGGGTGAGTTCTATGTGTGTGTGTGTGTGTGTGAGAGAGAGAGGGTGCATGTGAGTGACATACAAGCGAATATTAGAGAGAAATGAGACCCCGAGAGACGGAGTTTGTGTTTGTGAGAGGGAAAGATATTTCAGAGGGAGAGTCGTAGCTAGAGAGTCATAGGGAGTGCCAGATATCCCTAGGGGGAGAGGGTGTGTGTGAGCGGCATACACGGGAATAGTGGAGAGGAATGAGACCCCGGGAGACTGAGTTTGTGTTTGTGAGAGAGAAAGATATTTAAGAGGGAGAGTCGTAGCTACAGAGACATAGGGAGGGCGAGACATCTCTGGAGAGAGAGGGTGTGTGTGAGTAGCATACAGGGAATAGTAGAGAGAAATGAGACCCTGGGAGATGGAGTTTGTGTTTGTGGGAGAGAAAGAGATTTCAGAGGGAGAATCATAGTTAGAGAGAAATAGTAGGGAGCGAGATATACCTAGAGGGAGAGAGTACTATTAGTGTGTGACGAAGAAAATAGACTCCTATCCAGAGAGATATATACAAGGAGCACAAGAGATACCCGAGAGATAGTGAAGGCGTACGGGTCTAGAGATATATATATAAGGGCATGAATGATTGCTATATGAGAAGAATATTTGGATTAAATGGGATTCAAATATTTAAATTAGAGATCAGGACATCGATAATATCAGAACAAAAATTGGTCTATCAGACATGCATATTCATTGGAATTTGGGGACACATGTAATGTTATTTAATTTATTGATATTAGTGATCCATAGATTTTTTAATTAGAGACAATGCATGGCTTATGCAATTCATGTCTAAATGGGATTACACTATATGTTGCGTGTGAAACACATTATATGTGGTTTCAAATATTTGAATTCAACTTAAGGTGAATTCAACCTTATGAATTTGAGATCATGGCATTTGTAAACCATATTTATATATAAAGGGTGGTGTGATTTTGAAAGTATATATATAAAAATGATGTATATAGATTTGTATTCGAATACAAAATGGATCCTGCTTGAAAAAAAGAATACAAAATGGATTCGAATTTAGTTGGCAGGGTAAATGTGAAACTTACATTCTCCTAAAATTTGAACGAAGCAGCGAAACACCCAGTCCCTCCTCGGCAGTAACCGCCCGAAAAGAAATTTTGGGAGATGGAAATTATTGCCTATCCCTGACACGCAAAGCCTATCGGCTCGATTTCTATAGGCCTCGATAGGGGTAGCTTTGTAATTTCAGTCAAACATGACAAAACCGCCTCTCACCTGATTCAAACACGGTGGGTGCCAAAACACAGTCTCTCCATGGCCAAAATCGCCTCTCACCCCGATTCATATGCGGTGGGCGCCAACAGTGGGCACCAAAACAAACTCTCCTCGGCCGAAATCGCTCTCGGCAAATATTCGGGGTATGCGAGATTACCGTCCTATCCCCAACCGACCAATATTGCTCTGATATCTGAAATTTTAAACAGGGGCTAAGTTTGTAACTTTCCTCGCATTTGAGACAAGCGCGTCCCAAATACATGATTCCCCCTACCTCTCTCTCTCCATTTGCCCATTCGTACTCCGTGGGCACCAAAACACCCTCTCCACCCCAGCCTCCTCCGTCCGTCACCCCATCCACCGCCGTCCTCATCCACCATGCTGGAGCTGATACCCCGACGCCGTCGTCCATTACAAGAGATCTACGTCTCTCATCCACAGCTCTGGATCAGGATCCTTGCATCGCGTCCTCTCGCTTCATCCGCGCCATCGTCCACCTTGCCGGGGTCGCTCCTATGACTGTCTCGTCCACCGCGCCAGGACCTATCCCCCGCCGCCACCATCTGCCCTCCTAGATCTGCTTCCACGCCGCCGACAGCCATCGCTACCGCAACACCCTCAACGTCTCAGCAGATGCTTACATGGTGCCGCACCAAAGGCGGTACTCTTTCGTATCTGCTCAAGTTATTTATCTCAGCAAGAAAATAGATCGCCACTGCTTTACTGTAATTTCTTGTCCATCTCTTAGAATCTTACTTGTTAGTTGAAAGCAAACATTGGTTACGAAGTATCCTTTGTCCGGTTTGCACCTTCAGATCCGCCATGGCACGCTCCACACTATACTCGCAATGCTTTATGGTTTTCCCCTTTTGTATTCCACATTAGCAAAATGACAGTCGACTGAATTTCAAATTCGGGTCAGTCGATTTTTGAAAGTTCGCCGGAGTTCGCCGGAGGGAAGGAAGGATAAGGAAGGGGCTCGCCGGATGGCTACCCCATTATCTATCTTAGGGTTTCGGGTGGGGGCGGTGGTGGACGGCGGTGGTGGGGGCGGTTCAGGCGAGGGTGGGGTGGCGAGTCGGTCGCGGGAGCGCCGCTGACCGAGGGGGCCGGTGGTTTGGCCCGCGGCCCATGCAGTGGTCTGTTGGGGAAGAAGAAGAGGTGAGGAAGAAGGGTTAGGAGACGTAGGATCTTCATCCAACCGCCTGAAATGGTCAACTGACCCAAATGATGAAAGTCAGGCGACTTTCATGTAGCCATTCCCTTTATATTCAGTACCATCATCCTAGGTGCTTCGTGACGTGCTAGCACTGCTCCTCAACCCATCAAGCTAAACAACATGCCACTCATAATTCCAAACTTACTTGTTCAAATACGAATCTGATATGATGCTGATATTACTAAAACAGAGAACGTTTAATTGGTCAGCTAATGTTCCTTCTTTTGTTTCGATAAGCACGTGCGCCACATATAGAGAGACAGCAGGGAGTTGCATTCTTTATGCACTCTAGTTCATCATGGGTGGGCAACGAACATTTTATTATCCAAAATCTGCTTGCTCTTCTTTAACATGTTCCTCTTCTATTCTTCTTTAATAAGTATAGTAGTACAGTATGTTCCTTGTAGTGAAGAGGAGCAGGGACATTTGCAGTCTACGGGTCTATTCGGTCACTTGTGATGGATGCTTTCAACTCTTCGTGTTGGTCTGCCATAATATCCAGGAAATGTTGGGAGCTGTGTCGCCTTTGAGAGTTAGACCGATAGTAACAGTACTGTGCCTTCAGTTTAAGAGAGCTGGTATCCGAGTACTAGCCCATATTTCCCAGCAAGTTCCACTTTCCTGATTTTACTCGTGATGCTTCGGGTTTTGCCATTATATCTACACTATGATCGACGTAGGTGCTTTGTGTCGTACTAGCAGCAGTCCACCCTTGAAGCTAAACAACACACCAATCATAATTCCAAAGCTTAGTAGTTCAAATACGAATGTGATATGATACTGATATTAGTTAACAAACACACATTTAATTGGTCAGCTAATGTTCCCACTTGGGTTTCCAAATGCATGTGGCCACATATAGAGAGACACCAGGGAATAACATTCCTTTGGGCGCTTTGATTCATCATGGGTGGGCAACCAACATTGTATAGAAAGAAGCGGAATCTCCATAATATGGTTCCTCTTTTATTCTTTAACATGTTCCTCGTCTGTTCTTCTTTAATAAGTATAGTATGTTCCTTGTCAGGAAGGGGAGCAGAGACATCTGCAGTAGACAGGTCTATTGGGCCGCTTCTGCTAGATGCTTTCAGCACTTCGAGTTGGTCTGCCATAATATCCAGGAAATGTTGGGAGCCGTGTGGCCTTTGAGAGACTAGACTGATTGTAATAGTAGTGCGCCTTCAGGTGAATAGAGTTGGCCTATAGGTGATCGATAGGGTTTCGATTAGTAGCAGCAATACAACCCCATATTTTCCAGCCAGTTCCACTTTCCCGATTTATTTATGATCCTTATGGTGTCCCCCTTTTATCTACACTGCGATCTGCCTAGTGGCTTTGTGTCGTACTAGCAGCACTCCATCCTTCAAGCTAAACTACATGCCACTCATATTTCCAAAGCTTACATTTAATTGGTCAGCTAATGTTACTACGTGAGTTTTGAAATGCATGTGCACCACATATAGAGACATGAGGGAATACTATTTCTCTGTGCGCTCTTGTTATCATGGTTTGGCAATAAACTTTCTACATAGTATATTTTGAAACCAATCATCTGCCAACTAGCCTTACTTTCGGAGCTCCCAACAGGGAGCCTATTTTTTGTGTAGTTGTGCCAGATTATATTAATGTACGCACCAAATTACATAACACATGGGCTCTCTCGTTAGAATCCAGTGATAGCACAAAAGGGTTCAGAGGGAGCCCCTATTATATTAGTATATCCTCTGCATTACAAAGATAATCTCACTACTATTTATGTTTTCATGCTTCTCAGATATTGAACATAATCACAATGAATATGAGAATGCGCACATCAGAATAATATTGCGGGACAGTGCAAGGGCTAACAAACTTGGCATCAAGGGATTGAGTTCCGTTCTGGATGCAATGAAACCCACACACTCCCCACTGATACGTCTCTGTCGTATCTATAATTTTTGATTGTTTCATGCCAATATTGTACAACTTTCACATATTTTTGGCAACATTTTATATTACTTTTGGGACTAACATATTGATCCAGTGCCCAGTGCCAGTTCCTGTTTTCTGCTTGTTTTTTGTTTCACAGAAAATCCATATCAAACAAAGTCCAAATGCAATAAAATTTTACGGAGAATTATTTTGGAATATATGTGATTTTTGGGAGGTAGAATCAACGCAAACGGAGGCCCACGTCCTCCACAAGTCACCATGGCGCGGGACCCCCCAGGCGCGTGGTGGTGCCTCGTGGGCACACCGTAAGTCGGTTGGGGTTCTTCTTTGGCCGCAAGGAAGCTAACATCCAGAAAAAAATGGTGTTAAAACTTCAGCGCAATCAGAGTTACGGATCTCCGGGAAATTAAGAAACGGTGAAGGGCCAGAAAACAGGAACGCGAAACAGAAGAGAACAGAGAGAGAGATCCAATCTCGGAGGGGCTCCCTCCCCTTCGGGTGCCATGGAGGCCATGGACCAGAGGGCCCATCTAGGGGGGGAGGCCAAGCAAGAAGAAGAAGGAGGGGGGCTCTCTTCCCCTCTCTCCCGGTGGCGCCGGAACGCCGCCGGGGCAATCATCGTGACGGCGATCTACACCAACAACTTCGCCGCCGTCATCACCAACTCTCTCCCCCTCTATGCAGCGGTGTAACACTTCTTCTCCCCGATGTAATCTCTACTTAAACATGGTGCTTAATGCTATATATTATTATCCAATGATATATGGCAATCCTATGATGTTTGAGTAGATTTCTTTTGTCCTATGGGTTGATTGATGATCGTGATTGGTTTGAGTTGTATGTTTTATTTTGGTGCTGTCCTATGGTGCCCTCCGTGTCACGCAAGCATGAGGGATTCCCGCTGTAGGGTTTGCAATACGTTCATAATTCTCTTATAGTGGGCGTCTAGAGTGACAGAAGCTTACACCTGAGTAAGGGGGTTGTTGCGTATGGGAGTAAAGAGGACTTGATACTTAATGCTATGGTTGGGTTTTACCTTAATGATCTTTGGTAGTTGCGGATGCTTGCTAGAGTTCCAATCATAAGTGCATATGATCCAAGTATGGAAAGTATGTTAGCTCATGCCTCTCCCTCATATAAAATTGCAATAATGATTACCGGTCTAGTTATCGATTGCCTATGGACAAATCAGTCTCTTGTGTTACAAAAGCTTTCTACTAAACAACTAGATTTTATTATCTTGCAATTTACTCTTAGTTTTATTATCTCGCAAATTACTTCTTGTTTTATTCTTGCAAACCTATCCTATCACCTTCAAAATAGTTTCATACTTGTTCTAGGTAAAGTGAACGTTAAGTGCGTGTAGAGTTGTATCGGTGGTCTATAGAACTTGAAGGGAATATTAATTCTACCTTTAGCTCCTCGTTGGGTTTGACACTCTTATTTATCGAAAAAGCTACAATAGATCCCCTATACTTGTGGGTTATCAAGACCTTTTTCTGGCGCCGTTGTCGGGGAGCAATAGCGTGGGGTTGATATTCTCGTGTGTGCTTGTTTGCTTTATCACTAAGTAGTTTTTTATTTTGTGCTTTTGTTTTCTATCTTTAGTTATGGGTAGGAAATGTAAAATACCAAAAAAATTAGTTGTACCTGCTAAACCAATGGTTGAAAAACCACCCAAAATCTATCATACTGCTAAAGCTTTCTACTTGGATCATCTGCGATCCCTATGTGCTCGTGCTAAAAGCCCAACTAGATTAGTTGAGGGAAAATCATTAGATGAGCATGCTTATTTTGTGCGACACCGCTTATCTCAAAAAGGGAAACTTTTATGGCATCATATTAATACTATGCATTGCTATGCTTGGAATTTATGCGAAATACATGATTTTACTTGTTGTTCTGAAGACCCTAAGAGACACCTTCCCTACCAATGTGAGTTTAGTGATAATGGAATCGTATCTTCTTATGCTAAAGGTGTTTATAGTTACTATGATATTGAACAAATTGAAGAATTTGTTGCTTTTAAGGGTGCTTATGAAATTGCTTCTTTGATTGAAAAGTATGATGCTAGTCTTTACAAATCTGAAAATTCTGCCATAGTTAAATATTGCTATGAAAACTATGCTTCTAATACTTATGTTAAAGAATATATTGAGGACACCTCCGCTGTCCAAGAAGAGACTAATATTTTGCAAGAATCTATGGAAGAAGAAATTGATGACACTGTGAGCTCATTAGATGAAAAAATTGAGGAGGAGAGTGAAGAACAAAAGGAGGAAGAGCGGATTGATCACCCGTGCCCACCTTCTGATGAGAGTAACTCTTTATCTCATACATTGTTTAATTTCCCTTCGTGTTTACCGAAGGATGAATGCTATGATAATTGCTATGATCCCTTGGATTCGTTTGAAATATCCCTTTTTGATGAAGTTGATGCTTGCTATGCTTGTGGCCATGATGCCAATATGAATTATGCTTATGGAGATGAACTTGCTATAGTTCCTTATGTTAAGAATGAAATTGTTGCTATTGCACCCACACATGATAGTCCTATTACCTTTTTGAATTCTCCCAACTACACTATATCGGAGAAGTTTGCTCTTATTCAGGATTATATTGATGGGTTGCGTTTTACTATTGCACATGATAATTTTGATGGATATAATATGCATGTGCTTGCTACTCCTAATTGCAATTATTATGAGAGAGGAACTACATCTCCGCCTCTCTATGTTTCCAATACGATAAAATTGCAAGAAACTGTTTATACTATGCATTGGCCTTTACTTGATGTGCATGAATTGTTCTTTTATGACATGCCGACGCATAGGAAGAGAGTTAGACTTCGTCATTGCATGATATATGTTGCTTTGTGCTCACTACTAAATTACAAATCATTGTTAAATAAAATTGGCTTTGATATACCTTGGGATCCGGGTGGATCAATTACTTGAGCACTTTATGCCTAGCTTAATGGCTTTAAAGAAACCGCTGCTAGGGAGACAACCCGGAAGTTTTAGAGAGTCATTTATTTCTGTTGGGTGCTTTTAAAAAGTTTAAAAACAAAAAAATATAGAGGGGAACCTAAAAACTTTACAAAAAGAAAAGTGAAAGTAAGAAAGACGAGCACCGTTGAAGTGGGGGAGCTCGTTGAACTTTGTTCATGCCCATGGAAACTTTACAAGTCTTGAATTACAGAAACTTTTCAAGTAAAATAATTATCCCCTTGTACAAATCCATTGTATTATAAAAATAATGTGCCAAGACTTCCCGTTAGGATGTCTAAATTGCTTGTTTGGTATGTGCAGTGCAAAAACAGAAACTTTTGCTGTAGTGCGTGAATTTACATTTTTTTACTGGAACGTGCAAAAATTCTGAAATTTTTACACAGTACTACTATGAATTTTTTTTATTTTGTCCTAATTGTTCAGAATTTTTGGAGTTCAGAAGTATGGTCAATGTTCAGATTACTACAGACTGTTCTGTTTTTGACAGATTCTATTTTTGATGCATTGTTTTGCTTGTTTTGATGAAACTATGGATTATATCGGAAGGTATAAGCCATGGAGAAGTTAGAATACAGTAGGTATAATGCAAAAATAAAATATGAATGGGTTTGCAACAGTACTTAAAGTAGTGATTTGCTTTATTATACTAACGGATCTCATGAAGGTTTTGTTAAGTTGTGTGTGGATGAAGTGTTCAAAGATCGAGGAGATATTGATATGAGAAGAATGAGGAGAGGCAAGAGCTCAAGCTTGAGTATGACTAAGGCACCCCAAGTAAATATTCAAGGAGACTCAAGCATCTAAGCTTGGGGATGCCCCGGAAGGAATCGTATCTTTATTCGACAATTATCGGTATGTCTCGGTTTTTGTTTTGTTCACATGATGTACGTAAATTCTTGGAGCGTCTTTTGTGTTTATTTTTTCCTTTTCTTTTATGCACCATCTGGTATGAGATAGTCCTTGGTTGATTTATAGAATGCTCTTTGCACTTCACTTGTATCTTTTGAGTATGGCTTTATAGAATGCTTCCTGTGCTTCACTTATATCATTTGAAGTTTGGATGCCTGTTTCTCTTCATATAGAAAACCGTTATTTGTAGAATGCTCTTTTGCTTCACTTATATTTGTTAGAGCATGGTATTTTTTAGAAATAATTAAACTCTCTTGCTTCACTTATATCTATTTAGAGAGTTAACAGGAATTGGTCATTCACATGGTTGGTCAGAAAATAATACATAAACCTTGTAGATCACTGAATATGATATGTTTGATTCCTTGCAATAGTTTTGCGATATGGAGATGATAATATGTGAGTTATGCTAGTGAGTAATTGTGATTTAGTAAGAATATTGGTGTTAAGGTTTGTGATTCCCTATGCATGCACGTAAAGTCAATAGTTATGCAACGAAGTTATATCCTACTTATGGTGCATTATTCAGTGTTAGTTATTCTGAATGCATGCTTATCACCGTTTTCGTTTTCTGGTTGGTCGCTTCTCAATCTATTTGCTAGCCTTCATTTGTACTAAGCGGGAATACTGCTTGTGCATCCAAACTCCTTAAACCCAAGTTGTGCCAAATGAGTCCACCATACCTACCTATATGCAGTATTTCCATGCTGTTCTAAGTAAATTTGCATGTGCCAACTCTAAAATTTTCAAAATAATTTTCCGTTTTGTGTGCCCACACCATTGTGGCCAATATTTTCCATGCTAGGTGTGTTATTCTCACGATGAGTGTTTATTCACTTGTCATTGCACGAGAGAGTGGCTGGTAATAGGGATGCCCAGTCCCACAATGAATCAAAAATTAATAACAACAAAATTCCTTGGAAAGTGCTTGTATGGAGGGCACCCGTGGATACGGCTAGCCATGGATTGTGAAAGAATGGTGGAAAGGAAATAAACTTTACTTTCTGTTTGGGAACCGCCTATGATGTGTCTAGCATGGAAGATATTGGGAATTCTCGGTCGTTTTCATTGACAGGAAAAGCATTCCTCTGAAAAATAATTTTATCTCTCTAATTTAAGCTTTGAGCTCTGGCACCTCTGCAAATCTCTGCTTCCATCTGCGAAGGGCCTATCTATTTTACTTTTATGCATTTTTATTTTTATTGAGTCTCCATCTTCTCTTATAAAGCACCAACTGGAGAGCACTATTGTCATACTTGTGCATTGGGTGTAGTTAATGTTGAGTGTGTTTCATGAATGGATCAATGACTGAGCATAATGGGCTAGGGATAACTTTCTTTAGTGTTGATATTTTGAAAGACATGGTTTTTTGTTAGTATGCTTGTGTATTGATGTCTTTATATCAAATTATAGACTATTGCTTTGAATCACTCGTGTCTTAATATTCATGTCATGATTAGATTATATGATCAAGATTATGCTAGGTAGCATTCCACATCAAAAATTATCTTTTTTATCATTTACCTACTCGAGGACGAGCAGGAAATAAACTTGGGGATGCTGATACGTCTCCGTTGTATCTATAATTTTCGATTGTTTCATGCCAATATTCTACAACTTTCACATATTTTTGGCAAAATTTTATATTATTTTTGGACTAACATATTGATCCAGTGCCCAGTGCCAGTTCTTGTTTTCTGCTTGTTTTTTGTTTCACAGAAAAACCATATCAAACGAAGTCCAAATGCAATAAAATTTTACGGAGAATTATTTTGGAATATATGTGATTTTTGGGAGGTGGAATCAACGGAAACGGAGGCCCACGGCCTCCACAAGCCACCATGGCGCGGGACCCCCCCAGGCGCATGGTGGTGCCTCGTGGGCACACCGTAAGTCAGTTGGCGCTCTTCTTCAGCCGCAAGGAAGCTAATATCCGGAAAAAATCGTGTTAAAATTTCAGCGCAATCAGAGTTACGGATCTCCGGGAATTTAAGAAACAGTGAAGGGCCAGAAAACAGGAACGCGAAACAGAAGAGAACAGAGAGAGAGATCCAATCTCGGAGAGGCTCCCACCCCTTCGGGTGCCATGGAGGCCATGGACCAGAGGGGAAACTCTCCTCCCATCTAGGGGGAGGCTAAGCAAGAAGAAGAAGGAGAGGGGCTCTCTTCCCCTCTCTCCCGATGGCGCCGGAACGCCGCCGGGGCAATCATCGTGACGGCGATCTACACCAACAACTTCACCGCCGTCACCACCAACTCTCTCCCCCTCTATGCAGCGGTGTAACACCTCTTCTCCCCGCTGATATCTCTACTTAAACATGGTTGTTAACGCTATATATTATTATCGAATGATGTATGGCAATCCTATGATGTTTGAGTAGATTTCTTTTGTCCTATGGGTTGATTGATGATCGTAATTGGTTTGAGTTGTATGTTTTATTTTGGTGCTGTCCTATGGTTCCCTCCGTGTCGCGCAAGCGTGAGGGATTCCCGCTGTAGGGTTTGCAATACGTTCATAATTCTCTTATAGTGGGTGGCTAGAGTGACAGAAGCTTACACCCGAGTAAGTGGGTTGTTGCGTATGGGAGTAAAGAGGACTTGATACTTAACGCTATGGTTGGGTTTTACCTTAATGATCTTTGGTAGTTACGGATGCTTGCTAGAGTTCCAATCATAAGTGCATATGATCCAAATATGGAAATTATGTTAGCTCATGCCTCTCCCTCATATAAAATTGCAATAATGATTACCGGTCTAGTTATCGATTGCCTATGGACAAATCATTCTCTTGTGTTACAAAAGCTTTATACTAAACAACTAGCTTTTATTATCTTGCAATTTACTCTTAGTTTTATTATCTCGCAAATTACTTCTAGTTTTATTCTTGCAAACCTATCCTATCACCTACAGAATAGTTTCATACTTGTTCTAGGTAAAGTGAACGTTAAGTGCGCGTAGAGTTGTATCGGTGGTCGATAGAACTTGAAGGGAATATTAATTCTAACTTTAGCTCCTCGTTGGGTTCGACACTCTTATTTATTGAAAAAGCTACAATTGATCCCCTATACTTGTGGGTTATCACCCACCTATAGATTCGTGTTCAGAATATGATCCTAATGACTATTCTGAGCTCAAGGAATCAAAGGAAGATGGCCTATCCTATTCACCCAACAAGGTGCCTGGGTTCTAATTTGGCAAGGCTTTATTGCTTGCACGTATCTTGCATAAGGTGTCTTCCATTTCTTCTACTTCGTTACACCGCCATATGCTTAGTTTACTCATCATATATGTGAAGATGCCATGCCCATCCATTATCAATACCTATTCCATTTGTCATCATACCATGTTTTTCCATTCAAATGTTGTTCTTGTGTATCAGACATCCAAAAGGAAGAGGGTGACTCCAGAACCTGAAGGAGTACAAGCAAAGTCCTTGAAAAAGGTGGTGGTACCAGAGAAATCAGATAGCACCCCACTTATATTGGTGATAGAACCAGCACCACAAAACATAGGATATCGCAAGTATGCTGCTCGCTGCTTTGCTCTTGTTAGTACCTGTTGTCCTGTATCGCTGTACTTACATTCATACCTGGTTGATTATGTGACATCAGTGTGCATGATAGCTTGCTTATCCACTATTTGCTCCAAATTATCAGATCAATATTAATGCTTACATTAATGTAGAATAAACCCAATGCTTATGAAGAAGTTTAGCTCTGCACTGTTCTTGTAAGTATCTATTGTCCTTTATCACTGTACTTATATTGTCAGCTAGTTGTTCATGTACCATCACTTTGCAACATATTTTCCCTTGCCCTCGATTTTCTACACATCAGATCTATATTTACTCATACCAAAATGTTGAATAAAACCAATGCTACTGACGAAGTTTAGCTCTGCATTGCTCTTGTCGGTACCTTTTGCCTGCATGCTGTACTTACATTTATATCTAGTTGATTATGTAGCATCACTCTGCATCTTAGCTTAAATAATCTCCAGTTGTTCCTATATTATCACATCTATATTTACTCTTACCAAAATGTAGAATAAAGGAAATGCTTATGAAGAAGACTCTGTGGTAAACTTCTTGAATTGCCCCCCATCAACATGGACAAGGGCTTTATAGAGCCGGTCTTCACTACTAACGTAAGTTTGTCCTTCTCGAGCCTTCAACTTTGTTGTGTATATTTGGATAGCTATGACTGCAACTGCTGTTTATTTTTGTCGTTTGCATCAAATTGCATGTTTAAAGTTTATTACGAAGAAGTTCATAAACATAAGTTTGTCCTTCTCAATTTCAGTTTTTAGTTGTACAACCTAGTTCCTTATTCATACCATGTAAATTAAACTAAACATAGCAAGTGATCTTCTTTAGCACTGCATGTATGCTTGTGTTCTTGATCTGTAATCCAGTGGTGTGGTGAAACTACCAACTCCAGCACAATGTCATATCCTGCTATGTCTTAACTATGAACAATGCCATATTATGTTAATGTTATCTAAATCGTGTCTCTTTATTTACCAATCTGAAATGGGATAAATTGACAATACCCTCAGCATTGATGCTTATACATTCTTTAGCCCTACATGTATGCTTGTGTTCTTGATCTGTAATCCAGTGGTGTGGTTAAGCTGGCCACTCCAGCACAATATCATTTCCTGCCATGTCTTATTATGTTAATGCTATTTTAAACCGTGTCTCTTTATTTTCCACTAAGAAATGGGATGAATTGACAGCACTGATGCTTATACGTGCAAAACCTGTTATCTCTCTGCTTGTTTCTCTTTCAGGGTGATATCACTGACGCCAGGAAGAACTGCCACAATGATAGTGAGACGAACCCATTGCTTGTCCCTCTAACATATATTGCAGGGAAGAAGGCAACAAACACATCTTGGGGATAGCGATACAACCCCAAAGTCATGTCTTGATGTAGTGTCGAAGTTACTCGCAAATAGGAGTGACACAAGCTCGATCAAGTCGCCGCCTGAATCTGTTCGACTTCTTCAGTCTCAAATTCAAGCAGAAAGACATGCTTCGGCTCAACTCATACTGGAACTCCAATCTATATGGAAGATTAATCAAAAGTACAGGATGTCTATTGATGCTATGCAGCTAGAGTTGGAGGATATAAGCGTCAAACAAGTGCAGTCTCATCAGCTTGCTCAGCTGCTGCGTTGCAGCTGCCGTGCATGCCTAACCTTTCTTAACTATGTTGAATTGTTGTCGGTTGTGTATATTATTTTGTCGGCGCGTTTATTTGCACTGGTGGCAACCTTTGATGCCCAGTGTATGTAATTTGCTGTCTGGTTGCGCTTTATTATCACTGGTGGTGAACTTTGATGCCCAGTGGATGTAATATCCCATTATTTCTTTATTGTATAGTCTAGGTTTATTCTTAGTCACTATGCTGTAATTTATTTACTGTATATGCTATCGTCGCTAGGCCGTAAGCTTCGACGGAGATCAATGGGCCAAAACGTTATTGGTCCGTCAGTGCTATATATATAAAAAATTAGACTACGCAAACGGGCCAGCCCGCAACTCTATATATGGGTCGAAACGTGGGCCCACAATCATCTTAGGCCGTTAGGAGGCCTGAACGTAAACCGGGCCCAAGTAGTTTCAGGCCTTTAACAGGCTGAGTAAACTGCGGGCCTTAGTTGGGCCAGAAAATACCATGGGCTTTTAACAGGCTGAAAATTAGATTGGGCCTAAATTGTGCCAAACAATTCACAGGCCGACGGCAGGCCTAAATATACCTCGGCCCATGATTAGCCAAATTATATGACAGGCCCTTCACAGGCCAAAATTTATCTCGGGCCATGGTTGGCCCAATAAGATGATGGGCTGTAAGCAGGCCGGATGCAAAGCAGGCCATAATTAGGCCCAATTATTTCACGGGCCTTTAACAGGCCGATAGTCAGAGTGGGCATAAATTTATCCACGAAGACAACGGGCCATTAAGAGGCCGAACGTCACTTGTACCAGAAATGGGCCCAAATGCTGCACGGGCCGTTAAGAGGCCGAAAGTCACTTCTACCGGAAATGGGCCCAAATGCTGCACGAGCCGTTAAGAGGCCGAAAGTCACTTGTACCAGAAATGGGCCCAAATGCCGCACGGGCCGTTAAATGGCCAAAAGTTAAACCGGGATAAAAATGGCCCAATTGCGCGAAGGGATTCTAATAGGCCGAAAAAATCATCGGGCCGAACTGGGTCAGACTGTTCAATGGGCCTTTAACATGCCGTAATAAAAACCGGGCCTTAAATGTGCCCAAAACACAGTGCATTGTTAACGGGCCATATCTGATATGGGCCATAATTTGGCCCAAAACATGGCAGGCTGTTAATGGGCTGGTCCACTAGTATCTGATAAAATCTTGTAGGCCTTCGGCTGGGCCGGCCCGTTTAACCTGAATGCGCCACTATTGGGCCGTGCCACGTGTCGACCTGTAATAGGAATCTCCCGTCCAATGAATGGATGACAACTGTCGCCATGCCGAGCTGACACGTGGATCCGCTGGCGAATGAGATATTTACACGTGGAAAATCGCCATTGATTCGGGCTGTTAACGGGTTATCGGATCCAAACCCGGACCCGATAGCTTAACGGCAACCCGTTACGGTGGATGCCACGTGTTGGTTACCCTTGATGAAAACACTTCCATGATGCGCCATTTATCGTCATGGAAGTGGACACTTCCGTGATGATAATTTGAGTATTGTCATGGAACACTTCTACGACAGCACGTGTATGACTATCTTGATTCTGTCATAAAATCGTCACGGATGTACATGCATGACAGAAAATGTGACCTACTGTGACAAACATGTATCATCACGGAAGTGTTTTTTTGTAGTGGACGTCTCGCGCAAGGGGCTCGATCAATGCAACAGTAGTCTCATCTCGTTCTACGTGTATCACGCACATGGCAGCAACGGGCACTGTTCATCGAGAGGCAACCAACCGGCTAGCTCAACTCACGTCTCGCACGGGAGCTCGATGCAACGCATCGATCACGGCTTCTGTAAGGAGCAGCGATCGATCGCTTGGGTTCAATTAGCAGCGAAAGAATCGGTCGGGTTCAGTTAGCAAAGAAGGAATCGCTCGGGTTCAGTTAGTAGCGAAGGGATCGATCGGCTTCAGTACGTAGTGGGATCGATCGCTCGTGGTCAGTACATAGTAGTGCGAGGGATCGATCGATCGCTCGGGTTCAGTAAGCGAACGCCTCGCTCAGGTTCAGTTAGCGAACGCCTCGCACACACGCGCATATGAGAGAAACGCGCAAACCACACTGCATCGCTCAGCCTCGACCACCCACCAAGTGCCCACAGTAACCGGGAACTCCCCAAAAATTTCCTCGCCCTCACTTATACCATGATTTTTTACGTCATGGATGGCCCAAAGAATGTCATGCAGGTGCGTCTCCGGCCCGCCTAGGATGAAAAGCCCATTTTCTGTCATAATTTTTTGTCATAGAAATAGGAGCCCACCACATCTATGATGATACGTGTTTTTGTCACAATTATCGTCATAGAAGTGTCACATCCATTATAGAAAAAGTTTTCGTTCGGGCCATGATACGTCTCCAACGTATCTATAATTTTTGATTGTTCCATGCTATTATAGTATCAATTTTGGATGTTTTATATGCAATTATATGCCATTATATATCATTTTTTGGGACTAACCTATTAGCCTAGTGCCCAGTGCCAGTTGCTGTTTTTTGCCTGTTTTTGCCTTTTCAGAAAATCATTATCAAACGGAGTCCAAACGACGAAAAACTTTGGATTAATTTTTTCTGGACCAGAAGGGACCCTAGAAGCTTCGGGACAAGACCAGACGAGTCACGAGGGAGCGACAAGCCCGGAGGGCATGCCCAGGGGGGTAGGCACGCCCCCCAGGCTTGTGGGCCCCTCGTGGCACATCTTGACCTAATTCCAGCGCTATAAATTCCCAAATATACCCAATATACCAGAGAGACAGATGAGAAAACTTTTCCGCCGCCGCAAGCCTCAGTTCTTCCGTGATCCCATTTGGAGGCCTTTTCCGGTAATCTACCGGAGGGGGAATCAATCACGGAGGGCTTCTACATCAACCTTGCTGCCCTTCTAATGATGTGTGAGTAGTTTACCACCGACCTACGGGTCCATAGCTAGTAGCTAGATGGCTTCTTCTCTCTCTTTGATCTTCAATACAATGTTCTCCTTGATGTTCTTGGAGTTCTATTCGATGTAATCTTCTTTTGCGGTATATTTGTTGGGATCCGATGAATTGTGGGTTTATGATTAGATTATTCATGAGAATTATTTGAGTCTTTTCTAAACTTATTTATGCTTGATTGTTATAGCTTTGTATTTCTCTCCGATCTATCCGTTTGGTTTGGCCAAGTAGATTGATTTATCTTGCAATGGGAGAGGTGCTTTGTGATGGGTTCAATCTTGTGGTGATCTATCCCAGTGATAGAAAGGGACAAGACACGTAATTGTATTGTTGCCATTAAGGATAAAAAGATGGGGTTTAATCATATTGCTTGAGTTTACTTTGTCTACATCATGTCATCTTGCTTAAGGCATTACTCTGTTTTCATTAACTTAATACCCTAGATGCATGCTGGATAGAGGTCGATGCACTACAAAAAAAAAGACACATCCATGACATTATGGCCCGAACGAAAACTTTTTCTATCATGGTTGTGACACTTCTATGACAATAATTTTGACAAAAACACATATCATCATAGATGTGGTGGGCTCCTACTTCTATGACAAAAAATTATGACAGAAAATGGGCTTTTCGTCCTGGGCGGGCAGGAGACGCACCCGCATGACATTCTTTGGGCTGTCCACGACGTAAAAAATCATGGTAGAAGTGAGGCCGAGGAAATTTTTGGGGAATTCTCGGTTACGGTGGGTGGTCGGGGCCGAGCGATGCAGTGTGGTTTGCGCGTTTCTCTCGTACGCGTGCGTGTGTGCGATCGAGGCATTCACTAACTGAACCCGAGCGAGGCGTTCGCTTACTGAACCCGAGCGATCGCACTAGCTACATACTAAAGCTGATTGATCCCTTCGCTGCTAACTAAACCCGAGTGATTCCTTTGCTGCTAACTGAACCCGAGCGATTCCTTCGCTGCGAACTGAAGCCGGTCGAGCCCCCGTACGTGCGAGATGTAGCCGGTTGGGTTGCCTCTCGATGAACAGTGCCCATTGCTGCCACGCGTGCGATACGTAGAACGAGTCGAGACGCATCGATCGAGCCCCTTGCGCGAGACGTGGTGAGTTGACCTAGCCGGTTGGTTGGCTGTGGATGAACAGTTCCCATTGCTGCCACCCGCTCGTACGCCCCACCCCAGCCGGTGGGTTGGCTGTTGATGAACAGTACCCTGGCCGTGTGAAGGTGGTTGACGCTGGATGAACAGGACCCCGAGGAGGCCGCCACATCCCCCAGCCGGTTGGGGGTGGATGAACAGGACCCCGTGGAGGCTGGATGAACAGTAGCCGGTGGAGGCTGGAGGAAGTCGACGGTGGATGAACAGTAGCTGGTGGAGGCTGGAGAAGGTCGACCGTGAATGAACAGTAGCCCGTGGAGTCACGTTTTGCGGTACGCCACACCCCTCCCGATGAACAGGACCCCCATTTCGACCGTAGGCGGTTGGGGAGAAGTTCGTTTCCTCCGTTTTGCGGTACGCCAGAGCCCTCCCAATCAACAGGACCCTGTTCCGACCATAGGTGCTCGAACAGAAGTCCGTTTCCTTCGTTTTGTGGTACACCAGAGCCCTCGCGATCAACAGGACCCCGTTTCGACCGTAGGCGGTCATACAGAAGGCCGTTTCCTCTGTTTTGCGGTACGCCAGACCCCCAGCCGATGAACAGGACCCCGTTTCGACCGTAGGCAGTCGAACAGAAGGCCGTTTCCTCTGTTTTGCGGTACGCCAGACCCCGAGTCGATGAACAGAACCCTGTTATGGCTGTTCCGTCCAAGCTGGTTGGCTCCCGATGAACATGACGCGTTCCGAGCCAGTCGCTTGACTCCCGATGAACATGGCGTTGTTTCCTCCGTTTCGACCTAGCCGGTTGGCTGATGATGAATAGGAGGCCGTTGCTGCCGTTCGTTGCCTCTCTCTATGTACATGAGCCCTGGCTGTACGTATGCGCGAGTACGCGTTCGAGACCCCGCCCGTATATGTACGTACGTGGCCGTATTTTTTGTGATGTGGCTGTACGTACGTATGTGCACACGATTTAGACGGGCTGCCTGAACTGCTACGTCGGGGGCTCTACTACGACACATGCTGGTCCTTACACGCCCACGGTTCATCGTTGCAGAGAGACCGATCGACCAGTATGTATGTACACGTTCGCGACCAGACAGACAACGCTACGTACGCTTCGACCGGGTGGGTCCCAGCTGTCAGGGAGGATAAGGAGGCACTTCCTTGCGTGCAAAGATATAGCTGGTAGGTCCCAGCTCTCAGGGGGAGGAATCATTTTTTTGCGGGTAATAAGGAGGCACATCCTTGCGTGCGAACATGTAGCTGGTGGGTCCCAGCTGTCAGGGGGAGGAAACATTTTTTTCTGCATAATAAGGAGGCACTTCCTTGCGTCCGACCATGGACCTCGTGGGTACCAGCTGTCAGCCTCTCCACATGCAGTCCTCTTCCGATGGCTGTCGTTCATTGACCGCATTGACGACGCTGTACCGAGTGCAGCAAGGCGGTGGACGACGGCGACGCCTAGGAAGGGGACGACCCGGAGCCGGGGAAGACAAGGCAGTGGTTGCCCACGCGGAGAGAAGTACGAGGGTTTACTGGTTTGGCTGCGGTGTGAGGCTGCCGTCGGCAGAGAATAACAGGAGGTGTGGGTGAGTAGAGAGATGGCCTGGCCAGCGGCGGGAGTAGGGTGGGGTGGTGAGGCCTGCGCGGCAGCATAGCCGGCCACGGGAGGCAGGAGCAGGCTGTCCCGCCGGTGCTGGTTTGGCCAGCTGGAGCAAGAAGATCAGAGATTGAAGAAGCAGCATGGCCGTTGGATTAACATCCAACGGTCACTGCTGCTAGAATCGTTTATTGACTAAGTTGACAAAGACCTGCGTACGCGTCAACTTGAGGCCCACATGTCAGCCTCCAAATCAGGTGGGTCCCAGCTAGCAGGGGGCAGGAATCATTTTTCTTGCGCGTAATAAGGAGGCACTTCCTTGCGTGCGACCATGGACCTCGGGGGTCCCAGCTGTCAGCCTCTCCACGTACAGTCCTCTTCCGATGGCTGTTGTTCATTGACTGCGTTGACGACGCCATGCCGAGAGCACCAAGGCTGTGGACAACGGCGAGGCCTAGTAAGGGAACGACCCGGAGACGAGGAAAACTTGGCAGTGGTTGCGCATGCATAGGGGAGTACGAGGGTTTACTGGTTCGGCAGTGTGAGGCTGCCATTGCCAGAGAATAATAGGAGGTGTGGGTGAGTAGAGGGATGGCCTGGCCAGCGATGGGAGTAGGGTGGGGCGGTGAGGCCTGCGCGGCAGCACAGCCGGCCACGGGAGGCGGGAGCAGGCGGTCCGTCGGCGCTGGTTTGGGTAGCTGGAGCAAGAAGATCATAGATTGAAGAAGTAGCACAGCCGTTGGATGTAAATCCAATGGTCACTGCTACTAGAATCGTTTGTTGACTAAGTTGACAAAGCCCTGCGTACGCGTCAACTTAGTAGGTCCAAGTCAGCCTCCAAATCTATGGCAAACATCATATAGCAAATTTGCTATTATTTTTAATTAATTACAGCCCATTTGCTCATTCTTAAGGTATTTTTTGCAGAACATATTTTTTTTGTTAGCATTACAGCCAATATTCTGGCCACGGTTCATAATTTCAATGAAATTTTGCATATTTTGGTGGGCTCCAAATTGTTTTTAATCCCGATGTTTTGAGGCTGATTCAGACTAATTTGAAAAATAAAATTATATTAATTTATAATCCAATGATATTTTCACCGCAGAAAAATGCAATGAAATTTAAAATTTCAAAATCTAGATGAAACAAAATTATAAACTAATTACCAGGTTGCTGTGTTTTTTTAAATTTACAGGCCATTTCTTATTGCTTGTAGGCCATTTTCTTTTTTTTAGGGAAATAGGCCATTTTGTGGGCAAGCCGAATGCATCCCTCCTCGTCTTGAAAGATTTGAAGCCCAGCAAGGCTGAGAAAAGCAAGTAGGCCCCGGTTGGGTATTGTGCAAAAAAAATTAGAACTGGGCTAGCCATTTCAATAAAGAAAAAAAACCGGGCTGGTCATGTGGTAAACATAAAATAAAAGACTGGTCATTGAAATTTTTGAACTATTTTTAATCCTGAAATTTCGAGCCCGATAAAAACAAATTTTAAAATATATTTAAATTATGTTAAAATCGAATGAAATATGATATATCAAAAAATAAAATAAAATTCGCAATTTGAAACGAATTTCCCATTTGATGTGTTTTTTATATATTTACACCCCACTTCATATTACTCATAAAATTTACAGCCTTTTTTATGGCCAGGCCCAATATATCCCTCGTCGTCTTGAAAGATTTGCAGCCTAGCAGGCAAGGGAAAAAGGAAATCGGCCTGTGTAGGGTATTGTATGAAAAAAAGGTGCGCTAGTCATTTTCACAGACACAAAAAAACAGTTGGGATCGTCATGTTGTAAATAAAGCCTGGGCTAGATGGGGCACAGACACCGCACAGCCCAGTTGATACCCTGCTCCGTCTCAACAACAATAACAAAAAGCTGCTCGAGGAACTGGGTCCCAGGTGTCAGCCGCTCCTTGTGCAATTTTTTCATTTATTGACTACATTGACAATGTCGTAGGTCCTGGGTGTCAGCAAACCATTAGGAGGAAGCAGTTTTTTCATGTAATAAGGAGGAACTTGTTACGTACGGCTATGGACCTGGGGGTCCCTACTGTCATCCTCTCCACGTACAGTCCTCACCGATTCCTGTCATTTGTTGACAGTCGATCGTTATGCAATTCTCTCGTTTATTGACTACGTTGACAATGTGGTGGGACAAAGATGTCAGGAAATCATTAGGAGGAAGCATTTTTTTAGCTTGTAATAAGGAGGCACTTGCTTGCGTACTGCCATGACCCTGGTGGGTCCCTGCTGTCATCCTCTCCACGTACAATCATCTCCTGATTCCTCTCGGTTGTTGACCATGTTGACAACGCCAGAAGGCGGTGCCGCGGCGAGGGAACCAAAGCGGAGGACGACGGCGAGGCCTCGGACGGGAACGAAAAGGAGCCGTGGAAGATGCGGCAGTGTGGTCGGAAGCGGAGGGGAGTACGAGGGTTGGTGCGGGTTGGGATGTGTGGGGTCGAGGAGATAGGTCTAGAGGGGGGGGTGAATAGACTCTTAACCAACCAAAGTTGCAGTTTTTCGTTCTCTTGAGAATTAGGCAGATTTTGGCACAAGTTAAGATATCACCAAGACTTCCTACACATGCATATCTAGAGATTGAGCAGCGGAAATAGTAAAGCATGCAAGTGTACGGAAAGTAATGGGGTAGAGAAAAGAAGATCAAACGCAATGAAGACACGGTGTTTTTGGCGTGCTTCCGATAGGTGGTGCTATCGTACGTCCACGTTGATGGAGGCTTCAACCCACGGAGGGTAACGGTTTCGCGAGTCCACGGAGGGCTCCACCCACGAAGGGTCCACGAAGAAGCAACCATGCCTATTCCACCATGGCTTCCGTCCACGAAGGACTAGCCTCACGCGGGGTAGATCTTCACGAAGTAGGCGATCTCCTTGCCCTTACAAACTCCTTGGTTCAACTCCACATGATCTTGGAGGCTCCCAAGTGACACCTAACCAATCTAGGAGACACCACTCTCCAAAAGGTAACAAATGGTGTGTTGATGATGAACTCCTTGCTCTTGTGCTTCAAATGATAGTCTCCCCAACACTCAAACAGTTCCTCACAGATTTGGATTTGGTGGTAGAAAGATTTGAGTGGAAAGCAACTTGGGAAAGGCTAGAAATCAAGGTTCAAATGGTTGGATTGGAATATCTTGATCTCAACACATGAGTAGGTGGTTCTCTCTCAGAAAATGTATGGTGGAAGTGTAGGCATGTTCTGATGGCTCTCTTACTTGGTAAGAGGGTGGTGGAGGGGTATATATAGCCTTCACCTAAAATCCAACCGTTACAAGTCTTTGACCCAACTCGGTGACACCGACATGAAATCTCGGTGAGACCAACTAGTGTAAAAGACATGAACGTTAGGCTTTTCGGTGGGACCGATCAAAACATCTCGGTGAGACCAAAGTGCAATGTCTAGGGCAAGACCAGGTTTCGGTGAGACCAAAAATTTCATCTCGGTAATTCTGAAGTGAAGTTGCTGAAAGAACATGTGGTTCCCCCATGTTTGGTTTTGGTAATTGATGACAATCTCTATGGACTAATGGTTGCCATGAGTTATATTGAAGGGTTTGTCCATAGGCATTTCTTGAAGTCCATTAGTTGGTTTCAAGAAGAATATGTGTTGACCAAGGTGCTATTCAAGGATTTATCCAAAGATTGGTCATGTGAGAGATGAGCCTATTGCAAGCATGTCTTGAAGAAGAAGATTGTGTGGACATTCATGTTTACCTTCAAGACATCATCTTAATGAAGAGAGTTGAAAAGATACAAGTTTGATCAAGAATGAGTACAACGAGTGATTCAAGTTGATCAACACACACAAAGCGTAGCAGATGTACCAAGCGAGATCAAGTGATCTCATGGTATGGTAAGCATTGTCCATTATGCTTTGTGTACTAACCCATGGTCTACGCGAGAGTTCTATGTGGGGTTAGGTATGTGTCCATGGGCTTGCGTCAAGAGGAAGATCTCATTCAACCCATGGAGGATGACATCATGTGGTGATCGTCATCAAGATTGCGGTGTGCAAGTTCAAGTGGAGCATCACGAAGAGATCACATGCTTGAAGCTTGCCGTCCATTGTGGTGACAATGGACTTGTGAAGATGTGCCGAAGAGTGGCTTACCCATAGTGGAGTATGGGGGAGCAATCAACTAGTCTTCATCGAGCCAGCGCAATCAAGAAAGGTGGTCCAACTTGAGGAGGTCAAGATCGTCATCATCTAGCTCAAGTGGACTATGCGCAAGGCAAAGGTTTGCCCTTGATAGGTTTTCTATTTTACCAGTCTCATGGTGGTAGTTGGGAGATCGGGTTATAGGATCGATAGCCGTACTATCAAGGGGGGCTCTCAAGTGAGTAGCTTGATCGTATCGTTCGTAGAGAGCTCAAACCATTGCATCCTTGCATCATCTTTCTTGGTTCTTGTTTGGTGTTTCTCTTTGTGAGTTTTTGAGCTTATGGTCATCTTCATGACAAGCTCGAGTTCATCGAAAACGGAGTTCATATATGCATCTTCTATGATGTTTTCGATGTTGGAGTTTATGCCGGTTCTTCATTCATAGAGGTTTCTCATCTCTATATCTTAGGCATATCTCCCCTGCCACTTCTTATTATAACCACTGTTTGGATAGTACTCGTTGTCTTCTATCCAACAAGCTTGAGTTTGCTCAATTCGGAGCTCATTTGCAGAAGTTATGGCAGTTCTGGTTTTATTTGCATCCTTCTGTTTGTTTGGGCTAGTTTTCAGCACCCAAGCGGTAGTACCGCTCGGCACCACGGTAGTACCGCTTAGGCGGTACTTCCGCTGTGGTCTGCCGCAGCGAGTACCGCTTGGGAATCTCCTTCTGTGCAACTTTCTGTTGCCTAATTTCTTTTAGCGGTAGTTGCACGGTAGTAGCCCGGTAGTACCGCTCAAGCGGTACTTCTGCATACTACTACCGCTCCTTGTACCGCTTAGGAAATACCTTCTGTGCTGGTTTCTGTTTGCCCATTTTGCTTTAGCGGTAGTAGAACGGCACTAGAATGGTAGTACCGCTTGGCGCCGTACTACCGCGCCAGTTTCCCCTACTACCGCCGCCTCACCTGCGCCAGGATCCCTAAGCGGTAGTACCGCTGGGGGCGACGGTAGTACCGCTCCGGCGGCACTACCGCTCGTATACTTAGTACCCCTGGCTAGTGTTTGGTAGTACCGCCTAAGCGGTAGTACCGCTCCTAGAAGCGGTAGTACCGCTCGGCTGCGGGCAGAGCACTTAACGATTGGATTTGTGGGGGACCTATTTAAGGGGCTTTCTTCCCCAATGGTTCCCCATCCGTGAACAAGCTCTCTCTCCTCCATTGTTGACTCTCTTTGAGCTTGCTATCTCTCAATCCCTCCAATGATTCTTGCTAGTTCTTGAGAGAAAAGAGAGAGGAGATCTAGATCTACGTTTCCACCAATCACTTTCTCCTCTATGTGAGGGGAACCCCTTGGATCTTGATCTTGGAGTTCTTGGTGTTCTCCTTCTTGTTCTTCCTCTCATATTCCTCCATAGCTTTCGTTGCTTTGGTGGGATTTGAGAGTGAGGGACTTGGGCACTCCGTGTGCCCTTGCCATTGCATTTGGTGCATCGGTTTGAGTTCTCCACGGTGATACGTGGAAGTGTAGTTTGAGAAGCTTTTTACTCTTGGGTGCTTGGTACCCTAGAGCTTGTTCCTCTTGGGTGCTTGGGCGCCCTAGACGGTTGGTGGTGCCTCGGAGCTCAATCATTGTGGTGTAAAGCTCCGGGCAAGCGTCGGAGTCTCCAATTAGGTTGTGGAGATCGCCCCGAGCAATTTGACGAGTATCGGTGACCGCCCCCAAGGGTTGCCAAAGTGTACGGGTTCGGTGACCGCCCTCATGGGTTGCCATTTGTACGGGTTTGGTGACCGCCCTCAAGGGTCCCTTAGTGGAATCACGACATCTTGCATTGTGCGAGGGCATGAGGAGATTACGATGGCCCTAGTGGCTTCTTGGGGAGCATTGTGCCTCCACACCGCTCCAAACGGAGATTAGCATCCGTAAGGGTGTGAACTTCGGGATACATCGTCGTCTCCGCATGCCTCGGTTATCTCTTACCCGAACCCTTCACTTATGCACTTTACTTTGTGATAGCCATATTGTTTCTTGTTATATATCTTGCTATCACTTAGTTGCTTATCTTGCTTAGCATAAGTTGTTGGTGCACATAGGTGAGCCTAGTCGATTTAGGTTTTGTGCTTGACAAATTAAACGCTAGTTTTATTCCGCATTTGTTCAAGCCTAAACCGTAATTATTTTAAAGCACCTATTCACCACCCCCCCCTCTAGGCGACATCCACGATCTTTCAGTTGCAACATTACAACAACTTGGTCAAGCCGTCTCGGTGGGACCAAGAACCATTTCGGGTACACCGAAGTGTTAGTGTTTTGGCTGTGGCAGTGAAATGATCATCTTGGTGAGTCCGGACTAGATGTTATCGGTTGGACCGAAATGATGAAGTAGGGTTTTGGACAGATGTGTTTTGGGAAAGTGAGTGAGGGTTTTGGAGCAATACAACTGAGCACTTTGAGCAACAACCTCATCAACAATACCTCATCCCCTTTTAATAGTATTGGCTTTTCCTATGGACTCAATGTGATCTTGGATCACTAAAATGAAAATGAAGAGTCTTGTGGATGCCAATCTTGTCCTTAGTATTTTGAGGGATTCCACATCTTCTTGTCCTTGTAATGCCATTGTTGAACTTGGCTGAAATATACTAGATAAAAGCATTAGTCCAACAACATGTATGTTGGCATAAATTACCAAAACCACCAAGGGAGCAAATGTGCTTTCAATCTCCCCCTTTTTGGTAATTGATGACAACATACATCAAAGCTTCAAATAAAAATGTAACAAAAGATTGTATGAAAGCTTTGAAGGAAACATGTAGCATGTATGAGCTCCCCCTAAAGATGTGCAGCTAGTAAAAGATGATAGCTCATGAAAAGTAGAAGCACAAAGTGAGGGAAATACACATGTAACATGTATCTTGGCTATATGCATCAGAGCAACAGAAAAAATTGAAGTACCCACATGCACTACAGGAATCAGAGAATTTGCCATCAGTCCACTCTTTGCCGTCTGCTAGCGGACGGCACAGATGGTCTTTGCCGTCCGCTTCCATAAAGTAGACGACAAAGAAAGGCCTCATGGCAAAGATGGTTTTTGCCGTCAGTCCATTCTTTGCCGTCGGCTAGCGGAAGGCAAAGAGCCTAAAAAGCGGACGGCAAAGACGGGCGGACGGCAACTAGCAAAATCGCAGACGGCAAAGAGCCCATCTGGGCCCCACTGGAGCGCGGCGCTGGTTAGGTCAAACGGACGGCCTAGATGCCGTCCGCTAGCGGACGGCAAAGAGCAGCAGACGGCAAAGATCATCAAAAAGCAGACGGCAAAGAAAAATTTCACTAACATTTGTAACGGCCGCCGCGCGCGCCCCTCTCTCTCTCTCTCTCTCTCTCGCCGCGACCCTCTCTCTCTCTCTCGCCGCGCCCCTCTAGTCCCCTCTCTCTATCTCTCTCTCTCTCGCCGCCGCGCCCGTCGCCGCCGACGACCCACCGCCCCGCCGCGCCCGTCGCCGCCGCCGACCCACCGCGCCCGTCGCTGCCGACGACCCGACACCCCGTCGCCGCCGCCGACCCACCGCGCCCGTCGCTGCCGACGACCCGACACCCCGCCGCCCCACCGCGCCCTGGTGCAGATCCACCGCCCCACCGCCCCACCGTCTACGGCGCCGCCCCGCCACTCCACTCTGCCACCGCCGCCCCGCCGGCACGCCGTCCGCGGCTCCGCCGCCCCCGACGCCCCCCTCCGGTGAGTCCTCCTCTTATTCTCTGTTTTTTTTCTTTTTTTTCGTTTAATTGCTACTGTTAGTGCTATATTATCATATTTAGTTAGGTTAGTGCTAGGTTAGGTTAGAAAAGAACTAGGAGAAGAAGATTTTAGGTTAGTCATATTTTAGGTTAGTCAAAATTAGAAGAAGAAGAAGAAGATGATGAAAAAAAAGAAGAAAAGCAGAATAAGTAGAAGAAGAAGAAGAAGAAGAAGAAGAAGAAGAGGAGAAGAAAAAAAGAAAAGGAAGAAGAAGAAGAAGAAGAAGAAGAAGAAGAAGAAGAAAAAGAGGAGAAGAGGAGAAGAAGAAGATGAGAAGAAGAGGAAAAAGGAAAAGAAGGAAGAAGAAGAAGAAGAAGAAGCAGAAGAAGAAGAAGAAGAAGAAGAAGAAGAAGAAGAAGAGGAGGAGGAGAAGAAAAGAAGAAGAAGAAGAAGAAGAAGAAGAAGAAGAAGAAGAAGAAGAAGAAGAAGAAGAAGAAGAAGAAGAAGAAGAAGAAGAATAAAAAGAAGAAGAGGAGGAGGAGAAGAAGAAGAAATAGAAGAAGAAGAAGAAGAATAAAAAGAGGAGAAGAGGAGAAGAAGAAGATGAAGAAGAAGAAGAAGAAGAAGAAAAAGAGGAGAAGAGGAGAAGAAGAAGATGAGAAGAAGAGGAAAAAGGAAAAGAAGGAAGAAGAAGAAGAAGAAGAAGAATAAGAAGAAGAGGAGGAGGATGAGAAGAAAAGAAGAAGAAGAAGAAGAAGAAAAAGAGGAGAAGAGGAGAAGAAGAAGAAAAAGAGGAGAACAAGAAGAGGAGAAGAAAAGAAGAAGAAGAAGAAGAAGAAGAAGAAGAAGATGAAGAAAAGGAAGAAGAAGAAGAAATGGAGATTTTTTATATATATAGAGATTTTTTATATATAGAGATTTTTTATCGGGATTGAATATTCGTGTTGATCGGGTGGATTTAAATGTGCAGTTGTTTCGTCGCTGCGAGGGTCTGGTGTTCGACGACCTCCCCATGCGTTCGATGAGCTCCCCTGCGTTCCTGGGTGAGCACAAATGACATCTCCTCCTCCCCCCTTCATTTGCTCTGTTCCGGTCTTCGTGCCGATGATACTTGCTAGCTATAGGTAGATTCAATCATCAGTATGCATGACCAGTATGCGTCTCCCGTTCGAAAGGGTTACAGTTATAAATATGCATGCATTTGCATATTTATAACTGTGATTCTTTCGAATTGTCCAACATTATCCATGGACAGCCCGAGTATGTGTAGATTGGGTTCGTTTTCCCATGCTCTGCTCTGGATCCGTTGCAGAATTTCGTCAGTGCCTCCCTGTTGTTCTCCGGGTACACATCCTCTCTGTTTATTGCCGAGACGTGTATCAGGAGAACAGCGGGGAGGTGCTGCCGAAATTTTGCGTCGGATCCGGAGCAGAGCATGGGAAAACGAACCCAATCTACACATACTCGGGTGGGATTAGGACCTATCTTTACCTATTGGCGTGTAGGTTGCATGGACGTAATAAAATTGACAAACTTGATTAACTGATGAATATATATGCTGAATTATATATATATATATATTTCTTGTGTGTTTAGTAGGTAGGCAAGATGAGTGATCGTGCGTGGATGTACACTGGTCACACTAGTCAGAAAGACACGACCAATGAATGGTTAACAAAAACAAAGGGGTTTTGAAAGCCGCATTTGCAAATGGCCAGAAGAAGAAGAAAACAAGGAAGAGGAGAAAAAGAAAGAATAGAAGAAGAAACAGAAGAAAAAGAAAGAATAAAAGAAGAAGAATGAGAAGGAAAAGGATAAAAAGATAGAAGAGAGAAGAAGAAGAAAATATATTCTTATTCTTCCTTTTTCTCTTCTTTCTTTTTCTCCATCTTCTACTCCTTCTTCTTCTTCTTCTTCTTCTTATTCTTCTTCTTTCTTCTTCTTCTTTCTTCTTCTTCTTTCTTTCTTCTTATTATTTTTCTTCTCTTTCTTCTTCTTCTTCTTCTTCTTCTTCTTCTTATTCTTCTAGTCTTCTTCTTCTTCTTCTTCTTCTTATTATTCTTCTTCTTCTTCTTCTTCTTCTTCTAACTTTCTTATTCCCATTTTGCAGATTTGATTCACTTCATGGAAGCTGGCATTGATGGACTGCTAGTGTTTAGTTTTTGTTTTGATTTGTATTGATGAACAATGTGAAACTATGTATGTATATATGGATGAACAGTGTGAAACTATGTATGTATTGGTTCTTTTAATAGCCTATGTGTTCTCTTGTTCAATATTTCACGATGATGTTGGATAGTACATACTATTTGTTGGAATACATGGCCTATGCTTCAGCTTGAAACTATATATATCATATATGTGTTGTGAAAATGCAGGGAAATAACATAAAACAGATAAAAAAGTGGTAATGCATGCACTTTGCCGTCTGCCAGCGGATGGCAAATCCCTTTGCCGTCGGTAGGCTAACGGCAAAGGTGCCACGTGGCAGCAACCTGTGCAACCTGGGAGCACCATGCCTGACCCATTTGGTCATTCTGCCGTCAGCTGGCAGACGGCAAAGACCACATTGGCAGACGGCAAAGACAAAGCAGGACTGACGTGTAGCCACAGGCCTATTGACGTCACTCGGCAGACGGCAAAGGCAAGTGTTTGTTTGCCGTCCGCAGGCAGATGGCAAAGTCTGCTGTTAGCCACCTGACGGGGCTATCAGCTACACTTTGCCATCCAGGACCTTTGCCGTCAGCTGTGCCAGGAAGGCGGACGGTAAAAGTCTTTGCCGTCCGCGGCGCTTCTGCAGACGGCAAAAACGCTGATTACCGTGACTTTCAGTGCTGAAAGTTGTGCCGTCAGCCAGCAGACGGCAAAGATGTTTGTCGTCCGTGGTCTGGTCCTTTGCCGTCTGCTATGGCAGACGACAAAGGACCTGATTCCTGTAGTGATGTCCATGACTATCTTCTTGCAAACAATATCTGCAAAAGCAAGAAGTCATCATGTACATGAGTATGATGCACATACTTACCTTGAGGTTCTTGATCCTATACCTGAAGAAATACACTTGAGAAAACAGGGTTAGATAACACAAGATAATTTCTCCAAGAAAAGACACAAGATCAACAAGAAACCAAGATTGGGATGACATGTAGAAGAGAGTATTACTAAGTGGATACTTCTATCAGAAGCAGACATGTCCCCAAAAGAAACTAGTTGTCTCCCCTTAAAAGAACTTCCTCTCCCCCTGAATCTGATATTGGAAAATGGGAGTAGGTAGGGTGAGAATACTAGAGCAACCATAAAAACAGATCATGTTTCTCCCCTCTTAGAAACATGTAGCATTCTCTCGTCTTGTAAGGTGCATCTCTCTCTCCCCTTTTGACAAGGAAGGGCTTGTGGTGATAAGCTTTGATATAGATCTCTCTCCCCCTTTGACATCAATTTCCAAGAAGGGATACCTCAAGGTTATTGGTCAAGTGGGTTTGGTCCTTGAGAAACACATTTAGCCATTGTGTAGTTCCAGATGCAAGTAGAGGGTAAGAATCATTGAGTGGAGCTGGAGTAGAAAAGTCAATAAATATTTGACAGAAAATTCCTTTAGGCAGCAAAGTCAGTGACTCCGAGTAGATTCTAATTGGTGTGCCGAGTCTTGTGTTAATGGAAGATTTTGTCAACTCAGCTCACTAGGCAAAGGAATTCTCACAAGAATTTGCAATGAATTAACTACTAAACTAGCTAAGAGAAAAGAACACAGAAAAGAAAGAAACAAAGAATCAAAGAAACATCTAGATGAAGTATTTTTTTTTAGAAAGGAACACTCTAGCAAGAAAAGAATCTCAAAAGAAACACTAGAGAACTTCATGTAGAGGGGTCGGCGACTAGGTCACCTATGTTAGAGTATATTGACATAGGAGTCAAGTGAGAACACTTGATCATAGGTCATACTCATCGTTAAGCTCAAAATGGGGTTGCCATTTTTCAGTTAAGCATTTCAATGTATTCACATCTTGTTGAGTTGCTTTAGCTCATGACTTTGAGTAAAGCTTCTCTAAGATGTGAGAACTTACATTGGGGTTTTGGTGGTGATGTCCATCATGTAGTTGAACTTGAGGTGGATGCTCATGAATGAAGTTGGGAGCAATCCTATCATTTGTAGTTCATCTTCCTACATGGGTTAGATTTTCAAGGAGCCACATATGTATCCAAAATGACAAGAATGAAGCATAAACTCAAATGTTGTCAAAGGATATGTTTGAGTTGTCTTGTTCCTTGTCACACCAAATATTGTCGATACTTGGGTTATACAAGATTGCTCAAGATAAGAGTGAGAGGAAATCTTGTGACATGAAGCTTGTCCAAGTACCTACAAAAGGTTAGATACAATACAAGGGAGCAAAGTGTCCAAGATATAATATGATCATAGAAGTATCATGGATTAGTCAAGAGTGCTCATGCCCTTGTATGCATCCAAGTGAGTTTCTAGTTCAAGTTTAAAGCATCAATGAGGTTCAACTCACTCCTCAATTGGCGAAATACCTTCTCGTCAAGAGGTTTAGTGAAAATATCTTCCAATTGCTTGTCGGTACGAACATGCTTGACGTTAATGTCGCCCTTGGCAACATGATCTCGGATGAAATGGTGATGAACCTCAATATGCTTAGTTCGAGAATGTTGCACGGGATTGTGTGCAATCTTAATAGCACTCTCATTGTCACATAGTAATGGTACATGTCTCACATGCACTCCATAGTCTTTAAGAGTTTGTGTCATCCATAGTAATTGAGCACAACATGATCCTGCGGCAATGTAATCCACTTCGGCAGTAGATAGAGATACCGAGTTTTGTTTCTCGAAGGACCAAGACACAAGAGATCTACCAAGGAATTGACATGTACCTGAAGTGGATTTTCTATCAACCTTGTCTCCGGCATAGTCCGAATCGGAATATCCAACAAGATCAAAAGAAGATCCTTTGGGATACCAAATGCCAAAGTTTGGTGTATGTAACAAGTATCTCACAATTCTTTTCACGGCCTTAAGGTGACACTCTTTTGGTGCCGCTTGGTATCATGCACACATGCACACACTTAGCATAATGTCGGGACGGGAGGCACATAGATATAGCAATGAACCAATCATAGATCGATAAACCTTTTGATCAACCGGTTTGCCATCCTTAGTCAAGTCAAGATGTTCACTCGTGGGCATTGGAGTTTTCATACCTTTACTTTCTTGCATGTTGAACTTCTTAAACAAGTCCTTGGTATACTTTGTTTGAGAAACAAAGGTACCCTCCTTAGTTTGCTTGATTTGCAAACCAAGAAAGAATTTGAGTTCACACATCATAGACATCTCATACTTTTCTGACATCAACCTTCGAAACTTTTCACTAAAAGAGCGGTTAGTAGATCCAAAGATAATGTCATCAACTTAAATTTGTCATACAAATAGTTCTCCATTAACCCTCTTAGTAAACAAGGTTGAATCAATTTTCCCAATTTCAAAACCTTTTTCAAGAAGAAACTTTGTCAAGCATTTGTACCAAGCTCTAGGGGCTTGTTTAATACCGTAAAGAGCTTTACGAAGTTTATAAATGTGGTTAGGTTTCTTGGGATTAACAAAGCCGGAAGGTTGTTTAACATAAACTTCCTCCTCAATTTCTCTATTTAAGAAAGCACTTTTAATATCCATTTGGTAAAGAGTGATATCATGGTGATTGGCATAAGCAAGTAAAATGCGAATGGACTCAAGTCTAGCAACGGGAGCATATGTCTCACCATAGTCCATACCTTCGACTTGTGTGTAACCTTGTGCTACGAGACGAGCCTTGTCTCATACAACTTGTCCATCTTCATCTTGCTTATTCTGAAACACCCATTTGGTTCCAATGATGTTTTGCTCATCTTTAGGCTTCTCAACAAACGTCCAAACTTGATTCCTTTCGAAGTTGTGTAGCTCCTCATGCATTGCATTTATCCAATCGGGATTCTCGAGAGCTTCCTCTACCTTCAAAGGTTCAACACAAGATATGAATGAGTGATGCTCACAAAAGTTAGCTAAACGAGATTTAGAGCGAGTGATTCTCCCGGATTGGATATCTCCAAGTATTTGTTCGACGGGATGATTCTTGTCAATTCTTGTTCTAATTCGAGGTAGCTTTTGCTTGGGTTGTGGTGAGGCTTCCTCATCGTCATCTTCTTCTTCTTCGTTGTTGTTGTCGTTGTTCGCTTGTCGAGGTGGAGAAGGAGGTTGAGGTGGATCATCTTGTTGCACTTCCTCATTGCCTTTGTATTGACGTGTTCCACTTGTGGATGCCTACATGTCAACTTGTTCTTTACCTTGACGTGAAGTTGGGGCTTCCACTTGAATTGACGAAGTACTCTCCTTCACTTCCACAGGTCGAATCTTGCCAATGGACAAGTCTTGGATTACTTCCGATGGTTCTTGATCTCCTACATCAATTGGCAATTGCTCGACTTGCGAGCCGTTAGTCTCATCAAACTTCACATCTACCATCTCTTCAACTTTTTGAGTGAAGTTGCTGTAGACACGGTAGGTGTGAGAGTTCGATATGTAACCAAGTAGAAAACATTCATGAGATTTAGGAGCATACTTTGAACGACGATGCTTATCAAGAATGTAACATTTTGAGCCAAATACTCGAAACTATCTGTTGGGGATGTTTCCCAGCGTATAGACCCGGCAGGTGATAACTCGGCCCTGGCGAAGACTAAGCGGGTCATTTCACTGCAAGGGTCTTTGATGGGCCGGCTTGAGGAAGGCCCGGTGGGAAAGGCCGGCTCAGGATGTGGGCCGGCTTAAGACGAAGTTTGGCCTCATGATCAAGTAGACTTAAGGAAGGAGCCGGGTTGAGATTACAACCCGGACTCTCATGTAATCTAGGGTTCCACCTGTGTATATAAAGGGGAGCACCTATGTAAAAAAGGGTAAGTTGCAATCTCCTCGAGAGCTAGGTTAGCGAATCCGCGTCTTGTAATCGAGATCTACAACAATATAATCAAGCAGGACGTAGGCTTTACCTCCACCATGAAGGGCCGAACCTGGGTAACCCGGCATCTTCTCGTTCCCGATCAACCCCGTTAAGCTTCCACACTTGTACGATGGCCTCATCTCCAAGTCCTTTCACAAGGGCATCTGCCGTGTTAAAACCACGATAGTTGGCGCCCACCGTGGGGCCCACGCACGGTGGAGTTGAGTTCTTAGCGGGATCTCTCCCCGGGTTCGGGAGGTACGCAGTTGGCATGATGACCAAGAGCCGCCGCGGGAAGTTCTAAATCGACGATTCATACTGGGGCCCCGACGCCGACTCAATCGAGTACGGGTACCGGGTTCCCTTCGGCAAGATTCACACCTTCATCGGCGTGATCAGCGAACCGGCAGCCGGGTCGGAGAATATCACCGGCGTCGAGTCGGCACGCCGCGCTGGTCAGCGCCAGGCGAGACCCGGCCCGGCTCAAGCCGATCGGAACCATGTCTTCGTAGTATCATGTGCGCACGTTGGCTGCTGCATCCATCGAGAGGATGTACGCACGGACCATCTGTCGTCTAAAAAACATCAGGTGCTATCCTTTGTATTTTATCAGCACATATTGATTCATCCGACAACAATTACTCTGGCCTGTAATATTTGTACGCAGGACAAAAGTGGTGTTATACCACAGAGACGGAGCGCGCACCAGCATCATTTTATACTGGCGTTCGTCTATGCCACGCTGCTCGACGGACACGCGTGTAACCCGCCGCTTCCATGATTCAGCCTACATCAACACGCCACGGCCGACCCACACGCCCGCGCCGTCTTATAAACGCCGCGGCCGACTCGCGCGCCCGCGCCGGTTTACAACGCCACGGCCGACCCGTGCGCCCGCGCCGGCTTACAACGCTACGGCCGACCCGCGTGCCCGCGCCGGCTGGCACCGTCCGTGGGGACCCGGAGACCGTCCCACTGTCGCGCCCGCTCGCACGAGCTGCCCAACGGACGTGCGCAAGCCGCCGCCACTGCAGCCCGGTTTACTCCGACAAGCTAGAGCAAAGAAATATATGTTGGCTAGGTGAGCCGGCTACTGATTGAGCCGGCAATTCAAAGCCAGCAAAAAAAACCCGCCCTGGAGGAGCCAGGAGAGCCGGACCAAGAGGCGTATAAAATCACTTTGGGTAAAAACATCCCGGCAAGATCATCAACTTGCCACACCGCCTCCGGCTTCGATAAATTCCACGGCCAAGAATCTCAAGACCGGCTCATCGCGTCGACTTAAGACTCGGGGGCTACACAGATATGACTCAGTGGATTTGGCCGGCTTAAACAAGAAAAGAACCCAGGGTCGTTGAAGGAAAGACAACCTAGTCCCGGGGACTGCTGCTTTATTTGCAAAAAGGTAAAGGTTGCCAAAGAGGACTAGCTGCCATGATGCGCAGTTCAAACATAGGTATCTGCCCTTATTTGCGAAAAAGTAATGGTTGCCCAAGAGAACTAGCTGCCACGATGCACAGTTCAAACATGGGTATCCTGTTCAATAATGATCAATGGAATAAAGCCGGCTTATCTGGACCCCAGATATTTTGCAGTAGTAGCACTGTCTCCTATATATTTTATGCTGAGCTTTTCCATGATCATATGGTTACTTGGGGGCTTCCAACTCAATTGAGTTTAGCTTACAAAACCCTTTTAACCCGGCGAGATGCCACAGTTGGTTAAACCTGCCTGTTAGCAAGATGCTACTCCCCAAAAAATGACCCGGCGTACGTCTAATGAGTCAATCACATAGGTGACCCTGAATTCATCAGAGTTAAAACGACCGATTGGTTGTGTGAGAGCCGGCCTTCAGAGAGTGAGGACAAACCAATAGGCCAAAGTGCCAGCTTCATGCAAGCATATTCCGGCTTGTACTTTATGAGCCGGCCGTTTCAAGTTGTGTTTAGCAGCCGGCTTACGCTTTATGAGACAGCCGTTTCAAGCATATTCCGACTTACGATTATGTTCCTTTTGTTGCACTCATCCCATCTCTGCATACACGCATACATCCATGCATGGCATTTATTCTAGGGCATTTTGATACTTGATTCATTGCAAACGGTAACAAAGATTACTCGTTGTTTATGTGATTTCATCAGTCACCATTACATGCAATTGTTATTGTTTCATCAGAATCACTCTATTGCAAAACTGGCTCTCAAAGCCAAAAGAGGATTCACAGAAGCACAAGTTATTTGTACATGCAATAAACAAGCTCAGTACACGATGGCACTGGTATCAGCGCAAGTGTTTTATACTACCCTATTACAAGCCGCCTGCTAAACGGCCGTGACAGATTTTTATAAGTTGGGCCTACAAAAGGATAAGCTGGCGTTTATATCGCCGGGTTAGAACTGGCACCAGCACCTGACGAAGCACCATGATCCAGTTCTTCGCGGCCGTCGTCATCCTCCTCCTCTTGACTTGAGTCGCTGATCGACCACTGAATTGAGCGCAAGGCTTCAAATAGGGCATCAGCGGATATCAGGGTGGAAGGGTCGACTTGAGGAGCAAAGGATGGCTTACGCGTATGGGTTAGGGCCACCGGCTCATGGTTTGGCGGCTCTATCCGCTCATTCTCCTTGGAGTAGGGCACCTAGTACTTGGTCAAGTCGGCCTCTTTTGCGATTGCGGTGGCGGCAACCCAGGTTTCTTTGATGCAGCATTGGAAGTCCTTCTTGGTGAATGGCGAGTTGTCCACGTTGAACTCTGGGTACCCGCCCAAAACCTGAGCCAGATCGAGCTCTGGCACATAGGCCTTGGCTCGCGCAAGCGCTGTCAGGGACCCAGTGTGGCAAGCCGCCCTTTTCCAGTCGTTGAACCACCTGGGCACGATGGACAGTTCTTTCAAAATATCGGCAATCAATTGGGCGGTGCCTTGGTGTTTTTTGTAGCCATTATACAACGGCAGCCGCCTATATACAGTTGTTCTACCAGGGTGTAGACCGCCTTCAATTTCACCACTGGTTGGTGCACAAGAGTTTGATTCTTCCGGCCTGCACAAGTCAGCATACACGATCAGCAAAGCTGGCTTAGCATATTTCAGACTAAACAGTTGACTTATAATAGTCGTCTTACCAAAGATGGCTCGGCACATGGCGGTAATCTGACCCTTAAGAGTTACCAGCTCCTGAGTTGCAGCTCAAGCTTGGCTTCGGCCTCTTCAGCACGTCTGGCCAGGGCGGCTCTTACGGCCTCTGTCTCTTGCAAAGTGGTCCTTACAATGCCTACGGACTTATTGGCTTCAGCAGCAGCTTCTTCAGCTTCCTTGCGTAATTTTTTCTCCTTCCTTGCTTCCTTTCAAAAGGAGGAAGCCTGGGCCTCCGCTTGATCCAGCATTTCCTGCAATGCAGTCTGTTATACATCACATACGCATGACCCGAGCTGCCCTACAGGACAACCCGGCGCATGGGGGCTACATGTTTTCGAGCTTAAAACAAACAGAAAGGCAAGTTCCATGCAACTGCAGGCACTCTACATGGCACTTGGGGGCTAATGCATAAATTGGTCTATCCTGCTAAGTGGTGAAGACCCGCCCGTTATGAATGACGAGCCGGCCTTGGGGGTCGCCGATTGAAGTTCTGTTTACAAGTTAAGTTTTGAAGTCCCGGGTCATCATTTCATAATGACCCGGCCCTTGGGGGCTACATATATATATGGTACAGAACGAAGGGAGCAAATTACCTCATACTTCTGCTTCAAAGATGTTATCATGGCGATCTCTGTGTCCCGGCTTTCAGACAGCCGGGTCAGCACAGCCTGGTGCAGGGTACTGGCATCTTTGTCTTCAAATGTAGAAAACCCAAGAGCCATCTTCCCCTTGTCCTTCGGGGCCGGCTCGGGCTTGGCCGGAACTTTGGTAAGAGCGGTGGAGGATTTTGGTATAGCAGTTTGCCGCTCACTCGTTACCACTACTTCTTCTTGAGCCGGCGCTTCTTCTTGAGATGGCGTCTCGGGCTGCGGTGTGGGTTGGTCTTCAATTACGTTTTCCCTCTCCTGAGCAGTAGGAGAGGAAGCGCGAGCCGGGCTTGTTGTGTCCAGGGCGGCGGGCTATTCCGGAAGGCCCGCTCATCCTGGGTGACCAAGGTGGCCTCTTCTCGAGGGTCTGTTGGAATGACCGGGTCAGATGACCCGGTAGCTACTTTCTTGATGGCCTTAGCGCTAGGAAAGGAGCAAAAGATTTAATTCAGTTAAGAGTTATAAGGAGTTGTGCAATAAAGGAATAATTGATATACTTACCCCAGGTTGATGTTGAAAGCCGGTGCCTGAGTGGCGCTTGATTCATCCGAGGAGGGGGACGTCTGGTATGCCGAGTCATTTAAATGTAAGGGTTCTTTGAAGCAACCAGCTAGAGGAAAGGAAGGAGTTGGACTGAGAAGCACCTCTGCCCGTGCTCTACGGGATGTCGGCTCATACGGAAACCCGCCACTCAACTCGCCCTCACTGCTCCGGGTCTTCCGTTTGGAGGTGCTGGCTTGCTGTGTTTTCTTCAAAACAAATTTGGGTTCCAAATGAGCGTCCCGATGAGAAAAGGGGACTTTACGGACAGCAACCCGGGGTTTCCTTTGGACTTTGCGGATTGCAGCCCGGGTTTTCTTTCGAATTGGTATTGGGGAATCAGAATCTGAGGATATCAAAGTTACCTCTGGCTCGGCGTGGTGACTAACTTCAGCTTCCTCCTGAGAGGAGTAGGCATCAGCAATCTGATTAAAAAGGCAGCCAAGAGAATCAAGTTCTACCTCATTATCTTCTTCATTGTCCGACCCTTCTTCGTCATCCTCTCGAAGAGTCGGGTCTTGAGCTTCAACCCGCCACCAATCGTCATTCTCCTGTGTCATGGCGGGTCAAATAAGACGGGTCTTGGACTTCAACAGAATAAAGGCAAAAGTAACAGAAATGGCCTACCTTAGGAGCCGGGTTGGTGGCACTGAAGGGGGCGAGCCCCACAATCTTGATGTCATCCTTGGTTTCACCAAGAAGCTTCTTGGCGGTTTTTAGGACTTCCTTCTCCTTAAGATTGATAGGGCTGAATCGGAGCAGATCGTCGTGGTGGCCGGTGTATGTATGCATGAGCCGGGTTCTGGAGCTAAGCGGCTGGATTCGCCACTCGACCCAAGTCCGGGTCAGATCGGCACCGGTGAGGCCATGCACAATCAAGGCGCTCATCTTCGGGTAGAGAGGCTCGAAGTTCTCTCTCTTTTCTTTAGAAGGAAGACCTGGGAAGGCTGCGGTGATAACAAGCCGGCCGGCCCGATAACCCAACAATTTATTCTGGCCTTCGAGGGAAGTATCTTTGTAGTAAAACCACGTCCTATGCCAACCTTTGGGATGGCTAGCCGGCTTGGCATTAGGGAAGATAATATTCTTTCGGCGTTGGATAGAAATTCCGCCGAGTTCCATTCTTGGGCCATCCTTGTGCTCTGTTTGGTGGTTCAAATAAAAGAGCTCCTGGAATAGGCTAAGAGACGGCTCGAGCTGCAGATAAACTTCGCAAAATACTTGGAATTGACATAGATTGAATACGGAGTTGGGGGCCAAGTCTTGCGGCCTGATGTCGAACAAATGAAGTGCATCCCTAAAAAACTTTGAGCTGGGTGGATGAAACCCTCTTGAGACATGATCATCGAATATGACGACCTCATTTTCGCCGGGTTGAGGGCGGATCTCTTCTTCAGGAGCCCGCCATGAGATTATCTCCTTGGCTGGTAGCAACCCGGAGTCTGCTAGAGCTTGCAGGCTCAGTTCGGACATATTGGATTTAGCAGAGTTGACGATCTTGGGCTTGGGAGGCATGATGTTAGCTGCTCTGAAAAGGAAAAGGTGTCACAGGCCGGCAATATGAGCTTTTTTGATAAGGTATGAATGATACAAACGAGCCGGCAAGTAAAAAGTTCGGCCGGGTTATGAACGAAAAAGGGGATCAGTTACCGGGTCAGGATTATTAGCACAGATAAGCCGGAAATTGTATATTGCAATTTTTTACAAGTGTTGAGGTGTGGCCTGGGCAATGAGTCCGCAAACAGGTTTATATGAAATAAGAGAATCTTATGGATCTACAAAAGGGATAAAAATGAAAGGATAAAAGCTAAGTGTGTTCTTTGATGAGCTGCGGTGGGGTTTCGTTAAGACAGTGTGATGGATCTACTAAAGGAGAAAAATGTAGCGGATGACCGCACGGGCTAAAAGCAAAGGGAGCCTAATGCCTTGAAGATCTACAACGGCTACATTGAAGAACACGTAAGAACATCGAAGGACCCGTGGCAATGGTGGCGAGGCACTTACAGATCTGGAGTTTGGGTCTTGAGGTCTTCAAGGTGCAGGCGACGGCGGCCGCGTAGTGATGGAGGATTCTAGCGATGCAGAGGAGAGGATGCGCGAGATGCTGGCTCCGGTGGTGATGAGCTCGAATGGATGCGACGGCGTTGCAGAAGACGGAGCGACGAGGAGCAATAGAAAGGAAGCGGGAAGACGATGGCTTATTTATGGGCACTGTTGGACCCCCAAATGGTGCGCACGAAATCCAAGGCGACACAGTAACAGTGGCGAAAAGAGCTCCTCGATTTTCGTGCCCGACAAGGCAATACAAATCTGCTCAGATTCTCTATGACGTCACTCCGGATCTGGTGGAGATAGATTGATACGTCATAGACGAAGGAAGGGAAAACATAAAATGCTAAGTTTGAAAACGAAGAATGACCCGGCGATATACTTAACCCGGGAAATTGAGCCAGTCAGAGATCGCACTCTAAGGGACCGGCTTGGGAGGTATTTAGAGTAATTTACTAATGTTTGTTTTTCAGGGTGAAGTTTAACATGAATGAATTCAAGTCAAACTGAGGGCTATTGTTGGGGATGTTTCCCAGCGTATAGACCTGGCAGGTGATAACCCGGCCCTGGCGAAGACTAAGTGGGTCATTTCACTGCAAGGGTCTTTGATGGGCCGGCTTGAGGAAGGCCCAGTGGGAAAGGCCGGCTCAGGATGTGGGCCGGCTTAAGACGAAGTTTGGCCTCATGATCAAGTAGACTTAAGGAAGGATCCGGGTTGAGATTACGACCCAGACTCTCATGTAATCTAGGGTTCCACCTGTGTATATAAAGGGGGGCAACTATGTAAAAAAGGCTAAGTTGCAATCTCCTCGAGAGCTAGGTTAGCGAATCCGCATCTTGTAATCGAGATCTACGGCAATATAATCAAGCAGGACGTAGGCTTTACCTCCACCATGAGGGGCCGAACCTGGGTAACCCGGCGTCTTCTCGTTCCCGATCAACCCCGTTAAGCTTCCACACTTGTGCGATGGCCTCATCTCCAAGTCCTTTCACAAGGGCATCTGTCGTGTTAAAGCCACGACAGTATCCAACTTGTGGTTTGTTACCGGTGAGTAGTTCATACGCCGTTTTACCAAGAAGCTTGTGAAGATAGAGTCGATTTGTAGTGTGACAAGCTGTGTCAACCGCTTCCGCCCAAAAGTGTTTTGGCGTCTTGTATTCATCAAGCATTGTCCTTGCCATCTCAATAAGAGTCCGGTTCTTCCTCTCAACAACTCCATTTTGTTGAGGTGTGTACGTGGCCGAGAACTCATGTGAAATGCCTTCTTCGTCAAGAAAGGTATCCACATTTGCATTCTTGAACTCTGTTCCATTGTCACTCCGAACCTTCTTGATCTTCACTTCAAATTGATTTTGGGCCTTCCTTGTGAAGTTCTTGAAGATCTTTTGTACCTGTGATTTGTCATCGAGAAAGAACACCCACGTAAATCTGGAAAAATCATCAACAATGACCAAACCAAAGGAGTTACCACCAAGACTTTTATAGGAGTTGGGACCAAAGAGATCCATATGAAGTAGCTCGAGTGGTCTCCTCGTGGTCATAATATTCTTCAATGGATGTGTCGTGGTTTTGACACGGCAGATGCCCTCGTGAGAGGACTTAGTGATGAGGCCATCGCACGAAGGTGGAAGGTTAATGGGGTTGATCGGGAACGAGAAGACACGAGTTTACCCAGGTTCGGCCCCTCGCAGTGGAGGTAAAAGCCTACGCCCCGCTTGATTGTATTGCTTTAGATCTCAATTACAAGGGAGCGGATTCGCTAACCTAGCTTATGAGAGATTGCAACCTAACCTTTCTGCCCTAGGCGCTCCCCTTTATATAACAGGTTGAACCCTAGGTTTACATGAGAGTCCAGGTCGTAACCTTAACCCGTACCCTACTTTTATTCTAATTATTTTACTCTCCAAGGTAATCTTCCTTGTCTTATCTTTCCTTCTTAAGCCGGCCCATACATCGAGCCGGCCCTTTTTACCAGGCCTCCATAAAGCCGGCCCGTTATGTATCTTCAAGGCCCAGCAGTGAGATAACCCATTGAGCCTTATAGCTCTTTGCCGGGTCATCCTCCTACCAGGTCTCCAATGCTGGGAAATATCCCCAACATTAGCCCTCAGTTTGACTTGGATTCATCCATGTTAAACTCCATCCTGAAAAACAAAACAGAAGAAATGAATTATGAATAATTTTAATCTCCGGATCAGTTCCTGAGCCGCCTTTTTCATCCTCCTTCCAGATTCCATTATTTGTCTTCAATATATTTTTCCGGGTCAACCATTGTTGCCGAGTCATTTTGCATCCTTCAACTTGACACTTTTTTCCTTCTGTACATGACGTCATGATCCACTTCCGCAATATCCGGGCATGACATCATAGCGAATCTTTGAGTGGGTTTGCATTATCTTGTCAGGCGTGAAAATCGAGGAGCCCTTCTAGCCAAAATTCACTGCGCCGCCTGGTGCTTCGCACCTGCCGTTTCGGATTCCACCGCGCCTATAAATGGGCCGGCGCCTCTCCAATGCTACTCTTTACCACTCCTCCTCGTCTTCTTCCTCCGCTCTTCGACGCCACCTACGCCCTTCCAGTGCTCGCCGCCGCCACCGGAGACAACACCGACTGCGCCTTCTCATCATCGCCAGAATCCATCCAACGCTGCGCGGCCGCATCCGCAACACCCGAAATCCTCAAGCTTCGACTTCCAGATTTGTAAGCCCCCTTCCTCCATTGCTACTAGTTCATCGGGTTCTCCCGCATTCTTCGTACTAGTAGCTTGTAGATCCAGAATGCCCACAAGTTCCTGTTTGTTAGGTCATAGAATCGGTCCGCAACATTGCCTTTACATTATAGATTTGTTGTACTACTTCAAATGAATCCCATTGCATTTCATCCTCACCCGCGAAGAACAGACCTAGGTTTTATCTTTTTTATTTAAGGCCTATTTTTTAGATCCAAACAATCTTGCAGTCCGTTCGGAACCTGTTTTCAGACTCATAGTCCAAACCTCATTCATCACTTGTAACAATCCATGATTAGTAGCTACCGGCTTATTTGTTTTGGAAGCCATAACCCGGTAAAGTGCCGGCTTATCATTCTGTCTTACGGTATTCCGGCAAGCTTCTGGATTCTGCTGGCTTATATTACCTTCTTTCTCTGTAGTTGAATCCATGGCTCCGAAAACCAACAAGATCGTCAACTGGGCGAAGTCCAACATGTCAGAGCTTAGATTGCAGGCCCTGGTAGAATCCGGGTTACTGCCATCTAAAGAAGAGATTGAATGGCAAGCCCCGGAAGAAGAAATCCATCCACAGTCGGCTCAAAATGAAATCATCATATTTGCTGATCATTTGGACAGAGGCTTTCGTCCCCCGGGTTCTAAGTTCTTTCGGGATATACTGCACGCCTTCGCTATCAGGCCTCAAGATTTGGGTCCCAACTCTATTCACAACCTGAGCCAGTTTCAGGTCTTTTGTGAAGTTTATCTACAAATGGAGCCGTCCATCAGCTTATTTCAGGAGTTCTTCTACCTGAACCATCAGACAGAACACAAGGGGGGGACCCAATTTAGAACTTGGTGGGGTCACCATCGAAAGGAGAAAAAACTTAGCCTTTCCAGAAGCCAAGCCGGCAAGCCACCCCAAAGGATGGTACAGAACTTGGTTCTACTGTAAGGACACCTCCCCAGATCAACAGCACCAACTTCCAGGTTATAGGGCAGACCGGCTTGATGCCTCTATTGTTTTCCCGGGTTTCGCCTCCAAGGAAGAAAGAGAGGCTCTAGAACCCTTATATTCAAAGATAAATGCTCTAACTGCCCATGGCCTCATTGGTGTTGACCTGACCCGGACCTGGGTGAGCTAGCGCATCCAACCCCTTGGCCTGAGAAACCGGTTCATGCACACCTACTCAGGTGAGCCTGAAGACCCGCTGCGATTTAGCCGGGTTGACCTTCAACAGAAGGATGTCATAAAGTTTGCCAAGAAGCTTCTTGGTGAGACAAAGGACTCCATTAAGCTCGTGGGACTCGCTCCCTTTTATATGGGCAACCTGGGACCTGCGGTAAGCCGCCCCTATTGTTCTCCTTTATCTTACTTATACTGCTTTGCCTTTGTCGTAAACTTATTAGTCAGTTGCTACGCAGGAGGATGCTGACTGGTGGAAAGTTGAACCTCAAGATCCCACGCCTCCTCGAGAAGATGACGATGAAAACCCGGAAGATGAGGAAGATTAAGAGGTTGAACTCGACTCCCTTGGTCGTCTATTTAACTAGCTTGCTGACGCCGACTCTTCATAGGAACAAGCGGAAACTAGTCATGCTGGCGAGCCAGAGGTAACCCTGATTTCCTCCGATTCCGACTCAACAATACCTGTCCAAACAAAAATCCGGGTCGCAGTCCGCAAGGTCCCGTTCTCACACCCAGATGCTCACTTAGATCCACACTTTGTTTTGAAAAAAAACTCAGCATGCTGGTACTTCAAAGCGGAAGACCCGGAGCAGTGAAGGAGAATTGAGCGGCGGGTTAACAAGTGAGCCGCTTGCACGAAGGGCTCGGACAGAAGTGCCTCACAGCCCCACTCCCTCTCTTCCTCAAGCCGGCCGCTTCAAAGAGCCGTTACCACTAAATGACTCAGCGTATCAAACATCCCCCTCTTCGGATGAATCCAGCGCTACTCAAGCGCTGACTTTTAGCATCAATCCCGGGTATAGCTCTTTTTTGCTTTTCAAACTTGTACTATTGCTTTATTCGTTGACTAAATAACAACGTTTTATCTTTGTGCAGTGCCAAAGCAATCAGGAAGAAACCTGTTCCCAGCCTTCCAACCCAACTATTGAAAAAGAAGGTCCTCAGGAAGAAGCAGCAGATAACCCAGAAATTCCGGATGAGCCGGTAATGCAAGATGAGCCGCCACAGCAGGACATTGTGATGAGCTTGGCTCAGGCCTCTCCTCCCCTTATCAGTCAGGAGAAGGAAGATGTGGTACAAGAACAGCCTGCTAAAAAGGCTCAGGATGAGGTAGTGGTGACTGGTGAGAATCAGAATCCTCTGCCAGAAACTTCCAACGCCTTGACAAAAATCCCTGCCAAGGCTGAGTCGCCAATGAAAAATAAAGGGAAGGCAGCTCTTCATTTCCCCTCATTTGAAGAGCTAGATATTAACGCATTGCACCAGACTGTCTTGACCAGCTATCTGAAAGCCGGGATACTGGTATTGCAATGGTGACTTCCCTGAAGTGAAAGTATGAGGTAATCCCTGTCACCTAGCTGTATATATGTATATATATGTAGCCCCCAAGGGCCGGGTCATTATGATATGATGACCCGGGACTTCTACAAATGCATCTTCATATAGATTAACAAATGATAGCCCCCGAGGGGCGGCTCATCATTGTAGGATAAGCCGGGTCTCTGCTTGTATTGACTAAAAACATATGCATTAGCCCCCAAGTGCCATGTTGAATGCCCGCATCATCATGGGACTTGTTACACTTTGAGAGAGCTTTGATAAACGTAGCCCCCAAGTGCCGGGTCGTCCTCATGGTGGCTCGGGACTTTGTTTGTCTTCTGTAACCTTGTGAATCTGCCATGCAGGACATGGTGAATCAAGTAGAGTCGCAAGCAGCCGGCTTCCAGAAGGAAGCGAAAAAAGAGAAGAAACTTCGAGAAAGAGCTGAATGCTTATCTTCAGAATTCCACAAATCGCTGCTCACGGCAAAAGAGACCTTGAAGAAGGCCGAAGCGTCATTTGAGAATGAGAAGGCCGTCTTGGTCAAATGTGCAGAAGAGGCCGAGGCGAAACTTGAGCCGGTGACTCAAGAACTAGCCACATTAAAAGGCCATATTACCACAATGTGCAGCGCCATCTTCGGTAAGCCAGAAGATTCACCCGACTCTTGGAATAAGCTGACTTAATGTGTTGAGCCGGATTTCCTAACATTTCTGCTGTAATTTGCAGGCCGTAGGACTCATAACCTCATGGAACTTCCCCTGGTAAAACTGAAAGCGGTGTACTCTTTCTTGGAACAACTATATGTTGGTAACTCACGCTGCATCATGGCAGCCAAAAACTCCAAGGCACCGCCCCAACTCATTGTAGATATGCTGAAAGAGCTATCCATTGTGCCTCAGTGGTTTCAAGAATGGAAAAAGGCGGCTTGCCGCCATGGACCTCTTACCACCCTTGCACGTGCCAAGGCATATGTCCCAGAATTAGATCCGGCTCAACTAGTGGGTGGCTATCTAGAATTCAACACTGACGACACGCCTTTCACCAAGAAAGATTTTCTTCGGTGCGTGAAAGAAACCCAGATAACTGCAATAGAATTGACGGAAGAGATAGATCCCACCAAATATCAAGCCGGATATTCTGAAGCCAACGAACGAATTGAGCCGCCGAACCCTCAGCCGGCCGCACTGACCCATCCGCGTAAGCAAACCTTTGCCCCTGACGTCGACCCTTCATCTGTGATTATAGCCAATGCAATATTTGAAGCTTTGCGCACAATCTAGTGGGTAGTCGGCGAGTTGGCAAGTCAGGAAGAGGCGGCGGATGATGACGAACGTGAAGAGCCGGTACATGACAATCCATCAACTTTTGGCGCAAACCTCAACCCAGAGGAGTAGATTGCCGGCTCACAATTTGTTGTAATTTGAACATAATGGAACATCTGGCTTGACCATAGCCCTGTGGCGGCTTGTAATAGTAATAGGTGTAAACTTTTGCTGGTGCAAGTGTCATCGGGCACTTGTGTTATTTTGCCTATATAAACTTGTTTGTTTTCCTTGAATGACAAGTCCTTCACTGCTGAAATAATCAGTGATCCAGCTATACCGGCGATGAACTCGAACACCAGTGGTGCTGAGAAGGGGAAAATATGACTTAAAACAACCCGGTGAGTCTTGACACCAGCTTAATAAGCAAGATAAACTGTAATGCAGAATGTATGAAAGTAAGAATGTATGCATGCATGCAAAAGACAAAAATAATGCAACTGTACAGAAGTAAAAACCGCCTTTCGAAACACAACATAAAGACCGGCTTTCCAGGCACGAGTCTGATTCGCTTCTGTGAAGCAGGCCTTTCGCCTCTTTTGGTTTATCCTAGCTCTCTGAAAGCCGACTCTCACGTGACCAACTAGTGTTTTAACTCTGACGAGTTCAGGGTCACCTCTGTGATTGACTCTCCAGGCATACACCGGGTCACCTTTTCGGAGTAGCATCTTGCTAACTGGCAGGTTTAACCAAGAAATTTTGGCTTTTTGCCGGGTTAAAAGGGATGTTAAAGCTAAACTCGATGAGTTGGAAGCCCCCAAGTAATCAATGGTCAAAGAATAAACACTCAGGACACAATTTGAGGCGAAACGACAATCTCTCTTATACAGAGACGCCGGCTTTATTTCATTGATCATAATATGTATATACATGAAGGTATGTACAAAAGGCACTACCCAGTCCGTGACTTAGGTATAATATGGCCGGAAATGTGCAATATTCCAGGGTCGGCTGCCCTCCTCCTCAGAGGTACGTGACTGATCTGCCTCACGTATATCAACAAGGTAGTTTGACCCGTTGTTGAGATTCTTGCTGACGATGAAGGGTCCTTCCCAAGGCGGTGAAAGCTTATGCATGCCTGTCTGATCTTGTATCAGACGGATCACTAAGTCATCTTCATGAAAGGTACTGCTTCAAACTCTACGGCTGTGATAGCGACATAGGTCTTGTTGATAGATTGCCGATCTGGACGCAGCAAGTTCTTGTTCTTCCTCCAAAGCATCAAGAGCATTCTGACGAGCTTGCTCATTATCAGCCTCCACATAAGCTGTAATTCAGGGGGAGTCATGACGAATATCACTTGGAAGGACAACCTCTGCACCATAGACCAGGAAAAACGGCGTGTAGCCTGTCGACCTATTGGGAGTCTTCCGTATGCTCCAAAGTACTGCGGGTAACTCCTCTTCCCAGCAACCCGGCGTGCGTTGTAAAGGCACCATGAGCCGGGGTTTGATACCACGTAGCAGCTCTTGATTAGCACGTTCCGCCCGTCCATTACACTGAGGATGCACCACAGATGCTAAGTCCAGCCTGATGTGCTCCTGCTGACAGAACTGTTTCATGACTCCTTTGGAAAGATTGGTGCCATTGTCTGTAACAATGCTATGTGGGTAGCCAAAATGATAGATTAGCTTTTTGAGGAATTTAACCGCTGTGGCGGCTTCACAACGGCTGACCAGCTCAGCTTCAACCCACTTAGTAAATTTATCGACTGCCACCAATAAATGAGTATGCTTATTTTTGGATCTCTTGAAGGGTCCAACCAAATCAAGCCCCCAGACTGCAAAAGGCCAGCTTATGGGAATCATCCGCAACTCCTGAGCTGGCACATGAACTTGACGAGCAAATTTTTGACAACCATCACACTTGCGGACAATGTCCTCTGCATCTGCATGAGCCGTAAGCCTGTAAAAACCATGCCGAAAACCCTTCGCAACCAATGACCTTGAGCCGGCATGATGCCCACAATCACCAGAGTGGATTTCGTTGAGAATGGCTCGACCTTCCTCAGGAGAAACATACCACTGAAAGATGCTTGTGACACTTCGTCTATGCAACTCCCCATTGACTATAGTCATGGACTTGGACCGCCTGATGATCTGTCAAGCGAGGATTTCCTCTGCTGGGAGCTCGCCCCGGCTTAAATAAGCCAGGTAAGGTACTGTCCAATCTGGTATAGCATGAACAGTGGCCACTAGAGCCGCCTCTGGATCAGGAATAGCAAGGTCTTCCTCCGTCGGTAACTTGACTGATGGGTTGTTCAACACATCCAGAAAAACATTGGGTGGAACAGGCTTTCCCTGAGACCCCAAACGAAACAATGCATCTGCCGCCTCGTTAAGCTGGCGATCAATATGATCCACCTGATATCCTATGAAATACCCGACGATGTTTGTAACCTCACGTCTATAAGCCGCCATGAGGGGATCCTTGGAATCCCAGGTTCCAGAAACTTGCTGAACCACCAAATCTGAGTCGCCCAGGCACCTGACCCGGCTTAAGTTCATCTCCTTTGCCATACGGAGCCCATGGAGCAAGGCCTCATATTCAGCTGCATTGTTAGTACAAGGAAACATAAGCCGTAAAACATAACAAAACTTGTCACCTCGTGGGGAAGTTATCACAACTCCAGCCCCCGAGCCTTCCAATTGCCTGGAACCATCGAAGTGAATAGACCAATATGTGGTATCCGGTTTCTCCACCGGAGCCTGTAATTCGGTCCAGTCATTGATGAAGTCCACCAAAGCTTGAGATTTAATAGCAGTTCGTGGCATATATTTCAGATGAAGTGGCCCAAGTTCAATCGCCCACTTGGCAACCCGGCCAGTAGCTTCCCTGTTCTGAATGATGTCTCCAAGGGGTGCGGAACTAACCATAGTAATTGGGTGCTCATGGAAATAGTGTTTCAACTTCCGGCTTGCCATCAATACACCATATACTAGCTTCTGCCAATGCGGATACCGCTGCTTGGACTTTGTGAGCACTTCACTGATATAATATACCAGGAGCTGAACTGGGTACTCTTTGCCTGCCTCCTTGCGCTCCACAACAACTGCAACACTAACGGCCTTGCTGTTGGCTGCAATATATGACAACATTGGCTCCTTCTCCTGAGGGGCAGCAAGAATGGGCGGCTCAGACAACTGCTTCTTGAGAGATTCAAAAGCCTGATCTGCAGCATCGCTCCAAACAAAGTCGTCTGACTTCCGGAGCAGTTGCTAAAGTGGAATTGCCTTTTCCCCAAGCCGGCTAATGAACCGGCTCAACGCCGCGACCCGCCCGGCCAGCTTCTGGACAGCATTGAGATTCGCCGGCTTGATCAGGGTCGTGATTGCCTAGATTTTTTCCGGGTTGGCCTCAATCCCACGCTCAGAAACTAGAAATCCCAGTAATTTCCCTGCAGGAACACCGAAGACACACTTCTCCGGGTTGAGCTTCATTTGGTAAACTCGGAGGTTGTCAAACGTTTCCTTGAGATCATCCAACAAGGTTTCCTTCTTCCGAGATTTCACCACGATATCATCAACATAAGCATGAACATTACGCCCAATCTGCTTGTGGAAACAATTTTGGACACAGCGCTGATAAGTCGCCTGTGCGCACTTCAGACCAAACGGCATGGACGTATAATAGAAAGCTCCAAAAGGTGTAATGAAAGCTGTCTTTTCCTGGTCCTCCTGCTTCATCTTGATCTGATGATAACCAGAATAAGCATCCAAAAAACATAAAGACTCACAACCCGCCGGAGCATCAATGATCTGGTCAATACGGGGTAGAGCAAAAGGATCACTAGGACAAGCTTTATTTAGGTCCGAGTAATCAACACACATTCACCAAGTCCCGTTTTTCTTCAGAACAAGAACCGGGTTAGCCAGCCATTCTAGATGAAAGACCTCAACAATAAACCCGGCAGCTAGGAGCCGAGCCTCTTCTTCGCCAATAGCTTTCCGCCTTTCCTCATCAAAACGACGGAGATACTGACGAACAGGTTTAAACTCAGGATCCACGTGAAGGGAGTGCTCAGCGAGTTCTCTCGGTACACCTGGCATGTCAGAAGGTTTCCATGCAAAAATGTCCCGATTCTCACGGATGAACTTGATGAGCGCGCTTTCCTATTTTGGATCCATATTCGCCCTGACAGTAAACTACTCAGAAGAATTACTAGGGGTGAAATCCATTTGCTTGGTGTCTCTGGCCGACTTGAACTTGAGCAAAGAGTCAGACTCAGTCGTTGGCTTCTTCAGAGAGGTTCTGTCAGCCGGATCAACATTGTCCTTGTAGTACTTCAGCTCTTCTGCTGCACAAGCCGACTCAGCATAAGCTGCATCTCCTTCCTCGCACTCCAATGCAACTCTTCGGTTGCTCTCCACGGTGCTGGTGCCCTTTGGACCTGGCATTTTTAATTTCAGATAAACATAGCACGGCCGCGCCATGAACCGCGCGTAAGCCGGCTTTCCGAAGAGGGCATGATAGGGGCTTTTAAGCTTCACCACTTCAAAAGACAAGAACTCCAAGCGGTAATTAAACTCGTCGCCGAAGGCCACCTCCAGAGAAATCTTGCCAATGGGATAAGCCGACTTGCCAGGGACGATGCCATGAAAATGTGACACCCCGAATTTTTGGCCCTTTCTTTTTCTTTTGGATTTCTTCGAATTTTATTTGGAATTCCTTTTCTGTGGCTCTGTGGTCTTAAAACCTGGGAAGATCATCTTTTCTTCCTCTCTTAAGTGGTTCATCACTCTCAAATCCTTCCGAAGGCCATGTCATTGCCACCCTAGATCAACCCCAATATTTATTTCTTGGGAATATTCCTTTTTCTATTAAAGGAATAACCCTGTTTGCCCTAGGTTGTGAAGCAACCTATATTTCTGTCATTCCCAAAATTCCCACAAACTTCTCAAAATTCCTTTGGACCATATGGACCTTGGATATGTAAAAATATTCAAGATTCCATGCTCATGGTGAGCACACCATCCAATCTTTTTCTCTGTTCATAATTTCAGTTTGTGAAGCAACTATATTTTATATGGCTTCATAAATTCTGAAATTTTACCAGTACATTCTCCTACCTATATAACTTCTCTTCACCAAATTTGGGCTCATTTCCTTCATCCAATATTTCTCAATAATTTCCCCAAGTTTCTGTCCAGAGGAAAGCATTATGAAGGAAGTACCATTTTTATTTATCCAAATGGTATGAAATTTTTACAGTGCCTTCACATGCCCAAATCATCATCCTCCACCAAATTTCAGCTCAATCCAATCATCCAAGTGAGTGCAGCTTCAAGATCTAGTTTCTGGACCTGATATGCAGTTGTGAAGCAACTATGATAAATCTTGGTCCAAATCCTTTCATATTTCACAGGACTGCAGTCCTTCCTACCCTAAACCCCTGTGACATCCTAGTTAGCCCTAATCCCCTTCATTTTTACCACAGATTCATGCCCAATTTTGCTACAGCAAACTTTAGATGATCCCTTCCATCAGCACAACGTTGCTTTTATGGATCCATCACTTCAGAGAGGCCCCATGTTGAAAGGACTACACGCTAGACACCTTTTGCCAGACATACGTGCCCTCCTCTCGCCAATGCACGCGGTGACCACGCAGGCTGGCATGCATTTGGCGCGCTCTGAGCGTCGGCTAGCTCCGGGTACTGCCCTCCAAGACGCTCCCGCGCGTCCCACCTTGTCCACCGTGTCACCATCAGTCCCCTGTGTCGACGCGTGGCCTGGTCCCCTCCTCGTTCCTCCCCGGCGCGCCACGCCGCACCGCGTGCCCGCGGCCACCGTCGTTTTCTTCCTGGCATCTTCCTTCTCGAACTCTCCCGAAGCCCTCCGTGGCCTCTCCACATCGAGTGAACCCTCTGGCCCCTCTCCCCCTCCCCTACGCGTGTCCTCCTCGCCCTAGTGCGCCGGCGCACACGTCGCCGTGGCCGCGGTCACCCTGAACTTCGCCCCGGCTATATAAGCCATCCCCGGGCCTCTCCGAGCACGGCAACCTCCTCTCCTCCCTCCTAGCACCCCTCCTGACCCCACATTTGAGCCGCCGAGCCCCTCCTCCTCACCCACGGTCGCCATGGCCGCCGCTGTGCTCCGCTCAAATTTGAGCAATGCAGAGCCCCACTTCCCCTCCTCTCCCCACCAGAAGAACCACCAGATCCCGGCGAACCTCGCCAGCTCCTCATATCATCTCCGGGACGCTCGAGCGCTCGGAGCCATCCATGGCCGACAGCCGCCTCCGCGGACGTCCAAGCCACCATCGCTCTGGTCTTCCCCGAGGTCCATGCGCCACACGATTGGATGCGCCGCTCCTTTCTGAGCTCATCCATAGGCGGAGCATCGCCGGAGACGCTCTGTGGCGCCGGGAATCGCCGGAGGACGGCGCCTCTGTTCCCTTCCGTGGGCACGCACGGGAGGTAGAAGATGACCGGGAGGACAGAGAAAGGAGATGAAGCGGGCTCCGCTCGTAAGTGAGCCAGCCACTGGCAGGCTGAGCCAGTTTAAGTGGAAACGTATTCCTAAGAATACGCTTTCCGCAAGCGAAGGCGTACTCCGCGACGGCTTCGAGCTGAAATATGCTTTCTCTGCTTTGAAGGTGTATACCCGAAAATACGCTTTCTATTTCCAGCCGCCGGCCGAAACTGTTAGATTGCGGATGTTCGTCCGTTAGCAGCAGAAAAACACAGTTTTTATTTGTTTTCTGCCTAATGAATGAACGGCCGTATTTTCGCAACCGTAACTCCGATTCAGGTGATTCCAAAGCCCACATTCTCTATTCGTCGAGCCCGTTCTGTTGGTACCATTTTCATGACGTTGTCACACTACGAAAATGATCATTTTGCCCCTGCCCTCTAATCAGCTTCGCCGAGAGAGAAATGTTTCTGGCAAATCTTTCCGCGAGCTCCTCGCACTTCTTCCCGGTGATTCCATCAACACCAGGCAAGCCACGATAGCCACTTGCATGATGGCATTGCAATAGCCATGGTTTCGACTTGAATGTTCCAATAATTATTTGGTCATGTAATTATTTTGAATGCTACTTATATGCTTGTGAATCCATGCTCATTTCTTATGCCGTGTTCATTTTCATCTAGTAAGTGAAATGATTAATTGCTAATGTTAATATTATCATGTTTCATTCTTGTAATCATTTCCGATGCTAGTGATAATGATATGCTCATATGAATAGTTAGGGTTTGGTATGAAAATACTTGTAAGATGCATGATCATCACTATGCCATGCTCATTTGCATCCCGTAGACTAAATGATTTATCATTGTTGATGTTATGATGTTAAATGGTTCTGTTGCCCATCCATGGTTACACTGATATCATGCTCATATGCATTGTTATTTCATTATGTTATTTTATTATGACTCGGCTCTTCACCATTCAAGTTAAACCTGATATTAATTGAACTTGAACAAATCTGTTGGCTGAGTCATAGTGCCACCGAATCGAGCTCACCAGTGCAACCACACTTGCCTGGATGGGGAGGCCCTAATGCGGTCTATTGTCATGCCTCTCGCCGGTGCCTCCAACTAGGGAAGGTTATGTGCGTGCGCTACCCTGATCGGGTAGGCGGCCATAATCTTGTGTGCCCAAGTTGTATGGTACCATTGTCCCCGTTTGGGACCGTTTGTTTGTTTTGCCACGAAGGTGGCGGATGTCACGAGTTGACACCGGGGCCACCCATGACATAGCCCAAAGGGGAGTTTGTCGGAGTGGCTAGGAGAGTGTCATGCAATATATTGGTTTTGTCGGAATGTCGTTGGTCCACCCGAATGGGAGCACGAGGCCATGAATTCTATGGTGTGGGTACAGTGTACTAACCTCTGCAGAGTGTATAATCTATCGATAGCCGCGTCCTCGGTCATGGACACAGTTCGTAGTAGGTCACACTATGGGTCAACAGTAATATTAACCTGAATAATAAACAACCCCGGTTCCATGAGAAAAGAAGTTGGTTGATCTTTTTGTGGTCATGCGATGATCACAGGTACAGATCAAGCTCCGTGTGGTCATGTGATGATCACGATGGTATAGTTGATACCGAGCTTGGTTCATCTTGAGGTGATCGTGTGATGTTCACGACTGTAAGTTTGTTACAGATGGTGGTTACGAGATAACCTCCGAGAAGAGTAAGTTGGTCCAAGGGACCTTAAACATCGACCCCCCTCTCATGCTAGTGCTAGTATCATCATGTTCATATCATGAGTAACATGTACATGCCATGCTCATTCTCGTGATTGTTCTAGTAATATCATGATCATCATTGATAATTAACCTATAAATGCCATGTTGTTGTTTGTCTTGATTGCTTTGGTTGCTGTGAGCTTGCGAGTACATTCAAACTACTCACCAGGCGTGTAATGCCAGATTGTAGGTCATGCCGTGATTGATTGCTTGAGGATCCCGAGTTTGCGCTCTAGGATGTGTCCCAGCCAGAGTCCCTGCGGAGTGGAGTCCATCACCGTCGTCATTGTTCCGTTGCTAGAAGCTATTCCGCTACGAGATGTTCCGCTGCTAGCATAGAGCTACCTTAGCAGGCGTAGTATCGTCATGCCTTTGTAACCTTTGTACCTTCAGAACCCTTGTACTCATATTATTTGTAATAAAGAGTTGTTCTGTTCTGTGCCAAGTAGTGCCGTATTCCAGAAGGCTTGATCTCTGGGCTGGAATACGGGGTGTTCCGGTTTCTCTGAGCCGGGGTGCCACAGAACTTGGTATCAGAGCAGGTCTGGCTGTAGGATGCCCTAGTCAGCGCGAGCATTAGAAACCTGTAGTTCAGAGTCTAGCTTGCTTGTTGCATTTGGTTGTTGCACTTGATTGCTATATAGCATGCATGTAGACTTATTATCTTGTCGCTAACGGCTGATCTTGTGAGTGTAGGTGGCATCGGTTTTGATCCACTACCTGCATCCTCTAGTTTTGCATACCTACTGTTTGGTGTTTGGTGTCATCTCTGTCCCAGCGGAGTGATGCCGAGGTACCTAGTGGTGTCGATCACTTGCAGGATTGATGCACAGGTATCGCGCCAATATATCTTTTCTTTAGCCACACTTATAGCTTCGGCGATAGACATGCTTCTATCCCGGATCTTGCCATCCTACTCGCTGCTTTGGCAACCCTTACTGGTCTTTGTTACCAGAAAAGGACAATGCCAGTAGACCCTTCTTTCCACCGCTATCCTACTCTATCACCCATTCCTTGGACGAGCATGGTTCTCTTCCGTCCGCTTGATGATGATGTGGCCATGACATCCATGTCTCGCTACATGATCACCGAGTCTGTCCTCATTCCTAAGCTCGTCCAGATGCAATCGGTGCTGAGCTAGTGCTTGGTGTAGCTCTGTTTACACCAACCTCTCCACACGTGGATCCACCTTCGTGCACACCGCCACAGCATATTAGATCGTAGTACCGGAGATCTCGCGAGATTTGTGTGCTTAAGTAGGCAGGCATACTGTGGTGAATAGCAGTAAAATGTGATGTGGCTTGTATGTAATCTTGGTGCCTTGGGTGTTTTTGTTTGAGTCGTTTCTTTTGCTTATTTCTTTGGGCCCTCGGTGTTACCTTATTTCCCCTTATGAAAGTTTCTCATCAACCGACTCCGGACTCGAAGAATCAGTGAGGAATTCAAATATTTGGAAGCTCAGCTAAACATTATGGAATTCTCAGCCGACTGCATTGTATTGGGAATATCTGGTTTGAATACGAATGATATTCTGGAATGATTATCAGCATCAAGTATATATTAGTGTGCAACCATCACAGCAGTAATGATTAAACCAGCAGGAAGATGAGTTGTGTACAAGACCAACAGTATATTTTCAGCCAAAGGTATGGTTCATATACAAGGTTGGTTTCGCCTTGAGTAAAATTGGAAACAGGTTATACCCAGAAGCAAGCTAAAATGTGACATGTATCCAGTACTCAGCAAGAAGGATAGTCCGACAAATTCTTTTCATACAAGTAATCAACAGCAGGAATATCAAGGGTATGTATGTATATATATATATATATATATATGTATGTATATATATATATGGCATTCAGTCCGCATATCAGAGAGAAAAGCTTCTTATGTAAGCAACCCAGTCTTCCTCCACACGCTACCAGAGAAGCTTATGATGCAAGGTTCCTCAGTCTTCCTCAGTACGATATGTGGATAGCTTCCAGCATAAGGTACTCAGTCTTCTTCGGTAAGCTACCGCAGAAAGCTTCCGGCATAAGGCACCGAATCTTCCTTAGTAAGCAACCAAGGGAAAAGCTTCTGAAGTACGGTACCTAGTCTTTTTCAGCAAGCTTTCCCGGCAAAAGCATCGAGCATAAGCTATCCAGCCTTCCTCAGCAAGATACTCTCGATGGCTTCCAACACAAGCTATCCAATCTTCGTCAGTACGATACTACAAATAGTTGACAAAATTACACAGTGACTTGGCAGTGCAACTCAAGGGTCAAGCCCACGACAGTTTGGTCAGAGACACGAGCTAGTCAGGACACAAGTGCCTGCCTTGGGAATCAAATGCTTAGCTACACATACTTCCATATATATTGTAAGCATGCTGCCAAGGTCATACAAGTCGCTCGTACAATGATGCAAGCAAGGTGAGAATCCAACCACCACATGAGTTATGCAAGAGGAAGAAAGCCAGCTATACACCTCAGTGTAATGAAAGGACTGACAAGCTATGAAGCAAGACAACGTTGGGACAACAATCTTGGCAGTGGTTATCAAGGCCAGCTTCCTCACGCCCGACAAGGCAATATCGTTAACCCTCGTCACCAGCTGGTATGATTGCCGACAACAATGAGCTTTATACAAGTACATGTGAACCTGGTATATTTCCTATGACACGAGTCATGAACAAGGCTAAGGTATGATTGCCGGAATATTGCACCTGGTAGCACATATGGTCACACGAAGAATTAAGGGTATATAAGGCCAAGTTCTTTGAGCAAAGGATCCAGACAAAGAAAACAATAATGAAGGAGCAAGACCGGCAATACATGTATGATAATTGTTGCATGAACAGCATGGTACGGATACCCAAGACAGTCTGATTCCGTATTGATCACCATGAACACACACCCAAGGGGTCTACTCTGTTTTGTAAGGACTTCATAATAACCCACTTGTCCAACTGTATATGCTCAAAATTGTCAGTATGGAATATCCAAGGCTGTCAGGACAAATCAAAGGTTCCTTAGCCAGTTCAGCAGCTTGACTTCAACGACTGGGTTAAATCATCGCACGGCCTACTACCCACATATGGGTATACCGACAGGATGAGTAATCGAAATGCTAAAACCATAAGCTCAGATCATGTGCTGTCACATATGGTACACTGTCATGAACAAGATTCTTTCGCCAGAACCATCGTCAGTCAAGTCTCTAGAGGCTATTGCTATAAGGCCGTACTCCTTTATACTGGTCACAACTGGCGACAGTCAAATCTTTGGTACGGATTTGATACTCGAGACAGTGGAGCCAGCCAAGATGATTCAGAACTCCCTACAAGTAGTCAGATTCCGCCAAGACAAGGGTTATGATTCCCAGTATGGTTTTGAACTCGAAGGACATGCATCTAGTACCCCGATGCAATGATCAAATGTTTCGTGTCCACCAAGGGAATTTGTTCATAACTCCATTGAATACTATCGGTGCTGGATAGAAGAATGTCATGTCAATTGGAAATCACTTCCGGACTTACGGAAATTCTAGTCATGATAATATCAGATAAGCTAACAGACATAAAAGGATTGGAGTCAGAGTAAGGTTGAACATATGAGAGAAGACATGTCAGGATGTTGAGTACGATGAAGCAAACCACCCCAGAGTAAGGCAGTCAGGTCATATGAAATTCAGTTGGAACATTATATAAAGGAAAAGGAGACCCGAGTTGGAAACGGTTTCCTTAAGTCAGAATATTCATACTTGTTCCCTGAGCAACCAAATCTCGAGGACGAGATTTTTGTAAGGGGGTAGGTTTGTGACACCCCGAATTTTTGGCCCTTTCTTTTTCTTTTGGATTTCTTCGAATTTTATTTGGAATTCCTTTTCTATGGCTCTGTGGTCTTAAAATCTGGGAAGATCATCTTTTCTTCCTCTCTCAAGTGGTTCATCACTCTCAAATCCTTCCCAAGGCCATGTCATTGCCACCCTAGCTCAACCCCAGTATTTATTTCTTGGGAATATTCCTTTTTCTATTAAAGGAATAACCCTGTTTGCCCTAGGTTGTGAAGCAACCTATGTTTCTGTCATTCACAAAATTCCCACAAAATTCTCAAAATTCCTTTGGACCATATGGACCTTGGATATGTAAAAATATTCAAGATTCCATGCTCATGCTGAGCACACCATCCAATCATTGTCATTGGTCATAATTTCAGTTTCTGAAGCAACTATATTTTATATGGCTTCATAAATTCTGAAATTTGACCATTACATTCTCCTACCTATATAACTTCTCTCCACCAAATTTGGGCTCATTTCCTTCATCCAATATTTCTCAATAATTTCCCCAAGTTTCTGTCCAAAGGAAAGCATTGTGAAGGAAGTACCATTTTTATTTATCCAAATGGTATGAAATTTTACAGTGCCTTCATATGCCCAAATCATCATCCTCCACCAAATTTCAGCTCAATCCAACCATCCAGGTGAGTGCAGCTTCAAGATCTAGTTTCTGGACCAGATATGCAGTTGTGAAGCAACTATGATAAATCTTGGTCCAAATCCTTTTATATTTCACAGGACTGTAGTCCTTCCTACCCTAAACCCCTGTGACATCCTAGTTAGCCCTTATGCCCTTCATTTTTACCACAGATTCATGCCCAAGTTTGCTACAGCAAACTTTAGATGATCCCTCCCATCAGCACAAAGTTGCTTTTGTGGATCCATCACTTCAGAGAAGCCCCATGTTGAAAGGAATACACTCTAGACACCTTTTGCCAGGCATACGTGCCCTCCTCTCGCCAATGCACGCGGTGACCACGCGGGCTGGCATGCATTTGGCGCGCTCTGAGCGTCGGCTAGCTCCGGGCACTGCCCTCCCAGCCGCTCCCGCGTGTCCCACCTTGTTCACCGCGTCGCCCACAGCCCCCTGCGTCCACGCGTGCCCTGGCCCCCTCCTCGTTCCTCCCCGGCGCGCCACACCGCACCGCGTGCCCGCGGCCGCCGTCGTTTTCTTCCTGGCATCTTCCTCCTCGAGCTCTCCCGAAGCCCTCCGTGGCCTCTCCGCGTCGAGTGAACCCGCTGGCCCCTCTCCCCCTCCCCTACGCATGTCCTCCTTGCCCCAGTGCACCGGCGCACGCGTCGCCGTGTCCGTGCTCACCCCGAGCTTCGCCCCGGCTATATAAGCCATCCCCGGGCCTCTCCGAGCACGGCAACCTCCTCTCCTCCCTCCTAGCACCCCTCCTGACCCCGGAGCCCCTCCTCCTCACCCACGGTCGCCATGGCCGCCGCTCTGCTCCGCTCAAATTCGTGCAATGCAGAGCCCCACTTCCTCTCCTCTCCCCACCAGAAGAACCACCAGATCCCGGCGAACCTCCCCAGCTCCTCATATCATCTCCGGGACGCCCGAGCGCTCGGAGCCATCGATGGCCGACAGCCACCTCCGCGGACATCCAAGCCGCCGTCCCTCTGGTTTTCCCCGAGGTCCGCACGCCACACGGTTGGATGCGCCTCTCCTTTCTGAGCTCATCCATAGGCGGAGCATCGCCGGAGACGCTCTGTGGCGCCGGGAATCGCCGAAGGACGGCGCCTATGTTCCCTTCCGAGCGCACGCACGGGAGGAAGAAGACGACCGGGAGGAGAGAGAAAGGAGATGAAGTGGGCCCCGCTCATAAGTGAGCCAGCCACTGGGCCCATCCGCCGGCCGAAACTGTTAGATTGAGGACGTTCGTCCGTTAGCAGCAGAAAAACACAGTTTTTGTTTGTTTTCTGCCTAACGAATGAACGGCCGTATTTTCGCAACCGTAACTCCGATTCAGGTGATTCCAAAGCCCACGTTGTCTATTCGTCGAGCCCGTTCTGTTGGTACCATTTTCATGATGTTGTCACACTATGAAAATGATCATTTTGCCCCTGCCCTCTAATCAGCTCCGCCGAGAGAGAAATGTTTCCGGCAAATCTTTCCGCGAGCTCCTTGCACTTCTTCCCGGTGATTCCATCAACACCAGGCAAGCCACGATAGCCACTTGCATGATGGCATTGCAATAGCCATGGTTTCGACTTGAATGTTCGAATAATTATTTGTTCATGTAATTATTTTGAATGCTACTTATATGCTTGTGAATCCATGCTCATTTCTTATGCCGTGTTCATTTTCATCTAGTAAGTGAAATGATTAATTGCTAATGTTATTATTATCATGTTTCATTCTTGTAATCATTTTCGATGATAGTGTTAATGATATGCTCATATGAATAGTTAGGGTTTGCTATGAAAATACTTGTAAAATGCATGATCATCACTATGCCATGCTCATTTGCATCCCGTAGACTAAATGATTTATCATTGTTGATGTTATGATGTTAAATGATTATGTTGCCCATCCATGGTTACGCTGATATCATGCTCATATGCATTGTTATTTCATTATGTTATTTTATTATGACTCGGCTCTTCACCATTCAAGTTAAACCTGATATTAATCAAACTTGAACAAATCTGTTTGCTGAGTCATGGTGCCACTGAATCGAGCTCACCAGTGCAACCACACTTGACTGGATTGGGAGGCCCTAATGCGGTCTATTGTCATGCCTCTCGTCAGTGCCTCCAACTAGGGAAGGTTATGTGCGCGCGCTACCCTGATCAGGTAGGCGGCCATAATCTTGTGTGCCCAAGTTGTATGGTACCATTGTCCCCGTTTGGGACCGTTTGCTTGTTTTGCCATGACGGTGGACGGCCACGAAGGTGGCGGATGTCACGAATTGACATCGGGGCCACCCATGACATAGCCCAAAGGGGAGTCTGTCGGAGTGTCCGAGAGAGTGCCATGCAATAGATTGGCTTTGTCGGAATGTCGTTGGTCCACCCGAATGGGAGCACGAGAGCATGAATTCCGTGGTGTGGGTACAGTGTACTAACCTCTGCAGAATGTATAATCTATCGATAGTCGGATCCTCGGTCATGAAAACAGTTCGTAGTAGGTCACACTATGGGTCAACAATAATATTAACCTAAATAATAAACAACCCCGGTTCCATGAGAAAAGAAGTTGGTTGATCTTTATTTGGTCATGCGATGATCACAGGTAGAGATCAAGCTCCGTGTGGTCATGTGATGATCACGATGGTATAGTTGATACCGAGCTTGGTTGATCATGAGGTGATCATGTGATGTTCACAACATTAATTTTGTTACATATGGTGGTTACGAGATAACCTCCGAGAAGAGTAAGTTGGTCCAAGGGACCTTAAACATCGACCCCTCCCCTCTCATGCTAGTGCTAGTATCATCATGTTCATATCATGAGTAACATGTACATGCCATGCTCATTCTCGTGATTGTTCTAGTAATATCATGATCATCATTGATAATTAACCTGTAAATGCCATGTTGTTGTTTGTCTTGATTGCTTTGGTTGTTGTGAGCTTGCGAGTGCATTCAAAGTAATCACCTGGCGTGTAATGCCAGATTGCAGGTCATGCCGTGATTGATTGCTTGAGGATCCTGAGTTTGCGCTCTAGGACGTGTCCCAACCAGAGTCCCTGCGGCGTGGAGTCCATCACCGTCGTCGTTGTTCCGCTGCTAGAAGCTATTCCGCTATGATATGTTCCGCTGCTAGCATAGAGCTACCTTAGCAGGCGTAGTATCGTTGTGCCTTTGTAACCTTTGTACCTTCAGAACCCTTGTACTCATATTATTTGTAATAAAGAGTTGTTATGTTCTATGCCAAGCAGTGCCGTATTCCAGAAGACTTGATCTCTGGGCTGGAATACGGGGTGTTCCGGTTCCTCTGAGCTGGGGTGCCACAGAAATACTGTAGTGGAAGGGGTGAGCTGTTTCTCGGACAAGTTCATCCGTATGAAAGTATCATAGTAAAGGATATTGATGCTACTGCCGCCATCCATGAGCACTTTTGTCAATGTGTAACCGCCGACTTGTGGTGCTACTACAAGGGCCAGATGGCCGGGGTGGTCGATAAACTTCGGGTGATCCGCCCAATTCCAAGTGACCGGCTGCTCTGACCAGTTCAGGTAATACGGGACTGCCGGCTCAACCAAGTGGGCGGCTCTCCACTGAATCTTCCGGTCACGCTTGCAAGTACTCGTGGTAAAAACATGATACTTCCCACTGTTCAACTGCTTCAGATTGCTCTAAAAGATACCAAACATGATTATTTATAACACCAAGCAAATATCAATAGAAGAAAATGATGCTCCAAGCAAAACACATATTATGTGACGAATAAAAATATAGCTCCAAGTGAGGTTACCGATAATGTTGAAGACGAAAGAGGGGATGCCTTCTGGGGCATCCCCAAGCTTAGTTTCTTGGGTCTTCCTTGTATATTACCTTGGGGTGCCTTGGGCATCCCCAAGCTTAGGGTCTTGCCGCTCCTTATTCTCCTCATATCGATATCTCACCCAAAACTTGAAAACTTCAACCACACAAAACTTAACGGAACTTCATGAGATAGGTTAGTATGATAAAAAGAAATCATCCACTTAGGTACTGTCAAGACAAGATTCATAATTTTCCTCACATAATTCCTACTGTATTCTATCATTTCCACAATTTATATTACTCAATATAAGCTATGGAAACACTAAAACAAGCAAACTATGCACCGAAAACAGAATCTGTCAAAAACAGAACAGTATGTAGTGAGCGATTTAAAAACCATACTTTTGTACCTCCAAAAATTCTGAAACATTAGGAAAACGTACCAATTTGTAACCCAATACTGTGTAAAATTTTCAGAATTTTATCATGCTCCAGTACAGAATAGAAATTCCAGCACTGGACGCAAAAGTTTCTGTTTTTGCACAGAATCAAACCAAGAAGTATCCACACTATCCCAAAGGCTTTACTTGGCACATTATTGAAAGAAAACATATAAAACATGATTAATACAGTAGTTTAATCATGTGAACACACAAAAACAGTAGGGGTAAATATTGGGTTGTCTCCCAACAAGCGCTTTTCTTTAACGCCTTTTTAGCTAGGCATGATGATTTCAATGATGCTCGCATAAAAGTAAAGAATTGAAACACAAAGAGAGCATCATGAAGCATATGACTAGCACATTTAAGCCTAATCCACTTCCTATGCATAGGGATTTTGTGAGCAAACAATTTATGGGAGCAAGAATCAACTAGCATAAGAAGGCAAAACAAGCATAACTTCAAAACTTTCAACACATAGAGAGGGAACTTGATATTATTGAGATATGTAAAAGCATATGATCCTCTCTCATAATAATTTTCAGTAGCATCATGAATGAATTCAACAATATAGCTATCACATAAAGCATTCTTTTCATGATCTACGAGCACAGGATTTTTATTACTCTCCACATAAGCAATTATCTTCTCATCAATAATAGTGGGAGCAAATTCAATGAAATAACTATCATGTGATACTTGATTGGAATAATCCAATTGAAAATTAAAATCATGATGACAAGTTTCATGGTTATCATTATTCTTTATAGCATACATGTCATCACAATAATCCTCATAGATAGCAACTTTGTTGTCATAATCAATTGAAACCTCTTCCAAAATAGTGGAATCATCATTAAATAAAGTTGTGACCTCTCCAAATCCACTTTTATCAATATAATCATCATAAATAGGAGGCATGTTATCATCATAATAAATTTTCTCATCTAAACTTGGGGGAGTAAAAATATCATCTTCATAAAACATAGCATCCCCAAGCTTGTAGTTTTGCATATCATTAGCATCATGGACATTCAAAGAATTCATACTAGCAACATTGCAATCATGCTCATCATTCAAATATTTTATGCCAAACATTTTATTGAATTCTTCTTCTATCAATTGAGCACAATTTTCCAATCCATCATTTTCAAGAAAGACATGATAAAGACGAATAATGTGAGGCAACCTCAATTCCATTTTTTTTTGTAGTTTTCTTTTATAAACCAAACTAGTGATAAAACAAGAAACTAAAAGATTCGATTGCAAGATCTAAAGATATACCTTCAAGCACTCACCTCCCCAGCAACGGCACCAGAAAAGAGCTTGATGTCTACTACACAACTTATTCTTGTAGACTCGTGTTGGGCCTCCAAGCGCAGAGTTTTGTAGGACAATAGCAATTTTCCCTCAAGTGGATGACCTAAGGTTTATCAATCTGTGGGAGGCGTAGGATGAAGATGGTATCTCTCAAACAACCCTGCAATCAAATACAAGAAATCTATTGTGTCCCCAACACACCCAATACAATGGTAAATTGTATAGGTGCACTAGTTCGGCGAAGAGATGGTGATACAAGTGTAGTATGGATAGTAGAAATAGGTTTTTGTAATCTGAAAAATAAAAAACAGCAAGGTAGCAAGTAATAAAACAGAGCACAAACGGTATTTCAATGCTTAAAAACAAGGCCTAGGGTTCATACTTTCGCTAGTGCAATTTCTCAACAATGCTAATATAATTGGATCATATAACCATCCCCCAACGTGTGATAAAGAATCACTCCCAAGTTCCTATTAGCAGAGAACATAAGATAGAAATTGTTTGTAGGGTACGAAACCACCTCAAAGTTATCCTTTCCGATCGATCTATTGAGCTACTCCTATAAGTGTCACAAACAGCCCTAGAGTTTGCACTAAAATAACACCATATGATACACATCAACCAACTCTAATGTCACCACAAGTATCCGTGAGTTGATTATACGATATGCATCAAACAACTTCAGATTCATAATATTCAATCCACACAAAGAACTTCAAGGAGCACCCCAAAGTTTCCATCGGAGAAAAGATAATGAAAACGTGCATCAACCCCTATGCATAGATTACCCCAATGTCACCTCGGGAATCCGCGAGTTGAGTGCCAAAACATATATCAAGTGAATCAATATAATACCCCATTGTCACCACGGGTATTCATATGCAAGACATACATCAAGTGTTCTCAAATCTGAAATATTCAATCCGACAATAACAAAACCTCAAAGGGAAAAGATTCGATTCATCACAACAAGGATAGAGAGGGAAGAAACACCATATGATCCAACTATATTAACAAAGCTCGCGATACATCAAGATCGTGCCAAATCAAGAACACGAGAGAGAGAGAGATAAAACACATATCTACTGGTACAAACCCTCAGCCCCGAGGGTGAACTACTCCCTCCTCGTCATGGAGACCGCCGGGATGATGAAGATGGTCTCCGGTGATGCTTTCCCCCCTCCGGCAGGGTGCCGGAAAAGGGATATAGATGAGATCATGGAGGTACAGAGGTTTGCGGCGGCGTAAAAACTCATTTAGGTTAACTTTCGGGGGTTTCTAAATATATAGGATTTTTCAGCGTTGGAATCACGCAAAGAGGTGCCACAGGGGGCCCACGAGGCACCAGGGCGCGCCCAGGTGGCTCGTGGGGCCGCTGTGGCTCTTCTGCTGCTCCTCCGAAGCTTCCCTGGTCTGTTTCCTTCCAGAAAAAATCGTCAAAAAGTTTCTCTACATTTGGACTTCATTTGATATGGATTTTCTAGAAAACCAACAACAAGCAGAAAACAGCAACTGGCACTGGGCACTAGGTCAATATGTTAGTCCATGAAAAATCATATAAAACCCATATAAAAGTGCACCAAAATCATACAAAACTATAATAAACATGGCATGAATACTTCATAAATTATAAATACGTTGGAGACGTATCAGCATCCCCAAGCTTAATTCCTGCTCGTCCTCGAGTAGGTAAATGATAAAAGAAATAATTTATGAAGTGTGAATGCTAGCATAATGCATAAGTTTGATCAATGATAATTTCAATCACTTTTTCTAGCATCAATATATATCATAATCAGTAGCTCATCTCATAAAACTTCTCATGATCAAGTAGCAAGTTATTCACATGTTTAAAGTATAGGCCATAAACTTTCTCGAAAACAAACAGACTATGTTCTCAGTCATCAAATAATTGCAATTCATCTTATTTTCAGGAAGGGTCTATGTAAGAGCTTTGATCTAGCAAATTCCACATACTCAACCATCATTTAGTCTTCCATGATTGCTGACACTCAAAGCATATTTTTAGAACAAACTGTTTCAGTCAAACACATAGGAAGATAGGCCTCCTAACTTATTTATCTCAGTGATAATGTGAACAATAATAACTCAAGATCATCTATATTCAACTGGATATATGTGCCTGGATCTTTCCCTACCAAATAATGCTTGCCAACTAAAGAATAAATAGAGCGGAATAGGGATGAACATTAATGACTCTTACATAAAAGTAAATACAGAAAAGTAAATACAGAAAATTAAAAGATAGGCCCTTCGCAGAGGGAAGCAGAGGTTTTCATGCGCTTTTTGTTGTTGGATGCACAAGCCCTTAATGCAAAGGAACGTCACGTTATATTGCCCCTTGTGATAGCAACCTTTATTATGCAGTCCGTCGCTTTTATTTCTTTACCATCACAAGTTCGTACAACGCTTATTTTACCTTGCAATAAAAGATCGTACATAGTTTAGGAGCAATTTTTATTGCATTTTGCACCGATGACGACTTACTTGAAGGATCTTATTCAATTCATAGGTAGGTATGGTGGACACTCATGGCAAGAAACTGGGTTTAAGGGTTTTTGGATGCACAAGTAGTATCTCTACTTAGTATGAATTTTTGGCTAGCAAAAGATCCTAAGCAAGCACCACATGTTAGAGGATCCATGACAATATAACTTCTATGTGAATATAAACAAACATAACTCATTACGTTGTCTTCCTTGTCCAACGTCAACTACTTGATCAAGCTTGAAAATAATTAATGGGGGCTCACAATCATAGAAGATGTCCAAGATAGTATATTTATATGTGAAATTTCTCTTCCTTCAAAATTCTTTTCATGAATTGTTCAAGTGACCAATGCTATGTTTGTTAACTTTCAATAAATTTTACCACTTATACTCCTTGTATGTGAAGTCACTACTCCCCATGGGACAAGCATATGAAGCATATAAATTTCAACTTTATGATATTCAATTCATTTCAACAATTTACTCATAGGATATAAGTGAAGAACAAGAGTAAATGACAAACTACTCCAAAAAGATATAAGTGAAGACCAAATGAGTAGCTAAGTAAATAGGTAGCTATGTGAGGACTCTCTCTCATTTAAAAATTTCAGATCTTGAGTATTTTATTCAAACAGCAAAGAAAACAAAATAAAATGACATTCCAAGAATAGCACATATCATGTGAAGAAGCAAAAACTTAGGCTCAACCAAGACTAACCGATAATTGTTGATGAAGAAAGGTGGGATGCCTACCGGGGCATCCCCAAGCTTAGATGCTTGAGACTTCTTGAAATATTAACTTGGGATGCCTTGGGCATCCCCAAGCTTGAGCTCTTGTGTCTCCTTAATTCCTCTCATATCACGGTTTCTCTAAATTCTTAAAAACTTCATCCACACAAAACTCAACAAGAACTCGTGAGATAAGTTAGTATAAATCAACTCAAAACCTTAACATTCTCTATTGTAGAAAATCACTAAAATTATAATTAAACATTGCATACTAAATGCCTCTGCCTATTTAATACTCCTATCCTCAAATAGAATCATTAAACAAGCAAACATATGCAAACAATGCAACTATAACAGCAATCTGCCAAAACAGAACAGTCTGTAAAAGGGGAATAAGAATCCATACTTCCCTAACTCCAAAAATTCTGAAACATTACCACGTGACAGGTAACTCATGCATGATTACTGTGTAAAAATTTCAGATTTTTATCATGCTCTTACTATTCAGGAATATTCTGGACATAACAGAAAACTTTCTGTTTTCAAACAGCAACACATGAACTTGCAAACTGAGCACGGTGAAGGCTATAATTGGAATTTTATTGAACTAAATGATACAAAACATGAATATTTATAACACCAAGAAAATATCAACACAAGAAAATGATGCTGCAAGCAAAACACATATTATGTGACGAATAAAAATATAGCTCCAAGTGAGGTTACCGATAATGTTGAAGATGAAAGAGGGGATGCCTTCCAGGGCATCCCAAGCTTAGTTGCTTGGGTCTTCCTTGTATATTACCTTGGGGTGCCTTGAGAATCCCCAATATTAGGGTCTTGCCACTCCTTATTCTCCTCATATCGATATCTCACCCAAAACATGAAAACTTCAATCACACAAAACTTAACGGAACTTCGTGAGATAGGTTAGTATGATAAAAATAAATAATCCACTTAGGTACTGTCAAGAAAAGATTCATAATTTTTCTCACATAATGCCTACTGTATTCTATCATTTCCACAATTTATATTACTCAATATAAGCTATGGAAACACTAAAACAAGCAAACTATGCACCGAAAACAGAATCTGTCAAAAATAGAACAGCATGTAGTGAGCGATTTAAAAACCATACTTTTGTACCTCCAAAAATTCTGAAAAATTAGGAAAACGTACCAATTTGTAACCCAATACTGTGTAAAATTTTCAGAATTTTATCATGCTCCAGTACAGAATAGAAATTCCAGCACTGGACGCAAAAGTTTCTGTTTTTGCACAGAATCAAACCAAGAAGTATCCACACTATCCCAAAGGCTTTACTTGGCACATTATTGAAAGAAAACATATAAAACATGATTAATACAGTAGTTTAATCATGTGAACACACAAAAACAGTAGGGGTAAATATTGGGTTGTCTCCCAACAAGCGCTTTTCTTTAACGCCTTTTTAGCTAGGCATGATGATTTCAATGATGCTCGCATAAAAGTAAAGAATTGAAACACAAAGAGAGCATCATGAAGCATATGACAAGAACATTTAAGCCTAACCCACTTCCTATGCGTAGGGATTTTGTGAGCAAACAATTTATGGGAGCAAGAATCAACTAGCATAAGAAGGAAAAACAAGCACAGCTTCAAAACATTCAACACATAGAGAGGAAACTTGATATTATTGAGATATGTAAAAGCATATGATCCTCTCTCATAATAATTTTCAGTAGCATCAAGAATGAATTCAACAATATAGCTATCACATAAAGCATTCTTTTCATGATCTACGAGCATAGGATTTTTATTACTCTCCACATAAGCAATTTTCTTCTCATCAATAATAGTGGGAGCAAGTTTAATGAAATAACTATCATGTGATACTTGATTGGCATAATCCAATTGAAAAATAAAATCACGATGTCAAGTTTCATGGTTATCATTATTCTTTATAGCATACATGTCATCACAATAATCCTCATAGATAGCAACTTTGTTGTCATAATCAATTGAAACCTCTTCCAAAATTGTGGATTCATCATTAAATAATGTTGTGACCTCTCCAAATCCACTTTTATCAATATAATCATCATAAATAGGAGGCATGTTATCATCATAATAAATTTTCTCATCTAAACTTGGGGGAGTAAAAATATCATCTTCATAAAACATAGCATCCCCAAGCTTGTAGTTTTGCATATCATTAGCATCATGGACATTCAAAGAATTCATACTAGCAACATTGCAATCATGCTCATCATTCAAATATTTTATGCCAAACATTTTATTGAATTCTTCTTCTATCAATTGAGCACAATTTTCCAATCCATCATTTTCAAGAAAGACATGATAAAGACGAATAATGTGAGGCAACCTCAATTCCATTTTTTTTGTAGTTTTCTTTTATAAACCAAACTAGTGATAAAACAAGAAACTAAAAGATTCGATTGCAAGATCTAAAGATATACCTTCAAGCACTCACCTCCCCAGCAACGGCACCAGAAAAGAGCTTGATGTCTACTACACAACTTATTCTTGTAGACTCGTGTTGGGCCTCCAAGCGCAGAGTTTTGTAGGACAATAGCAATTTTCCCTCAAGTGGATGACCTAAGGTTTATCAATCTGTGGGAGGCGTAGGATGAAGATGGTATCTCTCAAACAACCCTGCAATCAAATACAAGAAATCTATTGTGTCCCCAACACACCCAATACAATGGTAAATTGTATAGGTGCACTAGTTCGGCGAAGAGATGGTGATACAAGTGTAGTATGGATAGTAGAAATAGGTTTTTGTAATCTGAAAAATAAAAAACAGCAAGGTAGCAAGTAATAAAACAGAGCACAAACGGTATTTCAATGCTTAAAAACAAGGCCTAGGGTTCATACTTTCGCTAGTGCAATTTCTCAACAATGCTAATATAATTGGATCATATAACCATCCCCCAACGTGTGATAAAGAATCACTCCCAAGTTCCTATTAGCAGAGAACATAAGATAGAAATTGTTTGTAGGGTACGAAACCACCTCAAAGTTATCCTTTCCGATCGATCTATTGAGCTACTCCTATAAGTGTCACAAACAGCCCTAGAGTTTGCACTAAAATAACACCATATGATACACATCAACCAACTCTAATGTCACCTAGATACTCCAATGTCACCACAAGTATCCGTGAGTTGATTATACGATATGCATCAAACAACTTCAGATTCATAATATTCAATCCACACAAAGAACTTCAAGGAGCACCCCAAAGTTTCTATCGGAGAAAAGATAATGAAAACGTGCATCAACCCCTATGCATAGATTACCCCAATCTCACCTCGGGAATCCGCGAGTTGAGTGCCAAAACATATATCAAGTGAATCAATATAATACCCCATTGTCACCACGGGTATTCATATGGAAGACATACATCAAGTGTTCTCAAATTTGAAATATTCAATCTGACAATAACGAAACCTCAGAGGGAAAAGATTCGATTCATCACAACAAGGATAGAGAGTGAAGAAACACCATATGATCCAACTATATTAACAAAGGTCGCGATACATCAAGATCGTGCCAAATCAAGAACACGAGAGAGAGAGAGAGAGAGATAAAACACATAGCTACTGGTACAAACCCTCAGCCCCGAGGGTGAACTACTCCCTCCTCATCATGGAGACCGCCGGGATGATGAAGATGGCCTCCGGTGATGCATTCCCCCCTCCGGCAGGGTGCCGGAAAAGGGCTGTAGATGAGATCGTGGACGTACAGAGGCTTGCGGTGGCGTAAAAACTCATCTACGTTAACTTTCGGGGGTTTCTGAATATATAGGATTTTTCAGCGTTGGAATCACGCAAAGAGTTGCCACAAGGGGCCCACGAGGCACCAGGGCGCGCCTAGGGGGGGGGGCAGGCGCGCCCAGGTGGCTCGTGGGGCCCCTGAGGCTCTTCTGCTGCTCCTCCGAAGCTTCCTGGGTCTATTTCCTTGCAGAAAAAATCATCAAAAAGTTTCGTTGCATTTGGACTTCATTTGATATGGATTTTCTGGAAAACGAAAAACAAGCAGAAAACAGCAACTGGCACTGGGCACTAGGTCAATATGTTAGTCCATGAAAATCATATAAAACCCGTATAAAAGTGCACCAAAATCATACAAAACTATAATAAACATGGCATGAATACTTCATAAATTATAGATACGTTGGAGACGTATCAAATACTCGCTTGGAGAACTCTTGCATAATATAATAGTTTTCCCATGAATGGGTAGATGGCGTACCATTAAAACTGTGTTTGGGACATGGACCCTTGAGAGCCTCTTCAAAGCTACGGGGACGATTACCAAAAAAAGGCTTCCTGGAGCCGTTATTTTGTCGCTGATTATTCCCACCAGTATTGGTATTTGCTACCAGATCAGAGCCGCCCTCATAATTCTTACGCTTGTTACCATTATTGGCCTGCCCATTGCCATTGTTCTGCTGGTGACCCTTGCCACCGTTTTTCTTGCCCTTGCCAGACTTGTCATCATCAGACGTGGGATCCTTTGTACTATCTGACTCAGCATACCGGGTTAAAACATCCATGAGATCACCCATGTCCTGGACTTTCCGCTTGAGCCTACCTACCTTCTTAACCAAGGGCTGGAACTTACAAGTTCGCTCCAAGACAAGCATTGCCTGCTGTGCTGTGATACTATCCGAAGAGTGGATGACCTCCGCAACCCGGCGAGACCAATGATGTGCCGACTCATCCTCACGCTGAACACAATGCTCGAGATCAACAAGTGTGGTCGGATGCTTGCAAGTACCTTGGAAATTCTTGATGAAGTGCTCCTTCAACTCTTGCCAGGTGTTAATGGAATTTGCCGGCAAGTTTTTCAACCAAGTACGTGCTAGAACTTCCAACATGAGAGGTAGATAATGCGCACAGACTGCCTCACTAGCCTCCATCAGATCCATAGCTAACTCATAACTCTCTATCCACTCTGCAGGCTCCAAATCAACTGTATAATTAGGTACCTTGCGAGGACCCTTGAAATCTGGCGGCATCCGTGCATCTCGCAATGTTGGGACTAAACAGGAAGCCCCAACTACCCGGCTCAATAGACCACCTGAACGGGTGGCTGTCGGGGTTGCGGTGGGAGGGTTTTCCGCCGTGGGCTGATTGTACACTGCACGTGCGTTTTCCTCTTCCAATGCTCGTAGAGCCCGAGCGGTGTCAACAATCTCTTGGGCATTAGGGATCCTGGGCTGTTGCTGATTCGTGAGCGGTTGTGCTCCCCTCCTATGCTGCTCACTGCTGGAAACTACCGGCGACTCAGGATGTCGGCTCGTAGTGCGGCTCTGGTGAGGAGTTGAGTGAAGCCGGTGCTGACTATGAGAATAGTTTGCCTGATGCGTCACTGCTATTTTGAGCATTTCAATGGCGTTCCTAGCCTCGACCTGGGCCGGACCATCTCCTTCAATCGGGATTGCAGCCAAGTTATGTGTCGCCGCTAATACATTGTCCACCGGGTTGGAATAGTGTCCAATTGGGGTCTAGAATCGGCGAGGCGGCAACTGCTGCTGTGGCACTGGCGTCTGATGCTGAACCGTCTCCCTCCGCTGAGCCGGCTACCGTAGCGGTGGCCCTCCTGGGGACATAACACCAGCCCCCGGGTTTACCGGAGCCCGTGGATCATTCGGTGTAGTAAACAGTAGAGTTGGCTCAATCTGCGCCAGAAGCTGGCTTTGATGCCGCCTCCGATGGACGAACTCTGACTTAGCCTACCGGCGGCTTATATAGAGGGCTTCCTCCTCCAAGCACTTTGTCTCCTCGACAAGCTAGGCTTGTGTTTCTGCCATACGGGTATTTTCTGCATTGATGTCCTCTGGGATCTTGGTCAATTGCTCGCGGCACTTCATGATCTCTGCATTGCATGCAGTAGTGTTTTCTGCAGTCACCGGCTTAGCCAGTAGAGTCGCTAGAGTATTCATCATCTCCGTGAGTGCCTGTGCCGCGGTCCTGTGTGAGTCGGCAGCGGCCGTGCTGGCTCCGCCTGAGCCGGCAATGGTGAGATTCTGCCCTGCCGCTGGATCTGCTGGGTCACGAAGGGGATCCTGTCTGCCTACCATATAAACCGTAGCAAATCGAGGCAGCTCGAGGGCTTCAAGAAAAACTTCATCAGTGCATCCACTGAGCCTTCCATCATATAGCGGACGGATCGACTCAGTTTCCCCCATCGATGACTCGCCATCAGATTACACGAGTGTCTCATCTCCAGGTAGCGAATTTTCTGATAAAGCCACCCCCTGGGTGAAACCCACGAAGGCGTACGTCCGGCCGGCTCTGGCCGGGCCGGGTCTTGCTTTGCAGGGACTGGCGCGGCGGGCCGACTCGGTGTTGGGAACATCATCCAACCCAGCGGCCGACTCTCCGATGACGCCGATGAAGACATGGATCTTGGCGAAGGGGACCCGGTACCCATACTCGATTGAGTCAGCCTCGGGGCCCCAGCTCGAGTCATCGATGTAGATCTTTCAGCGGCGGCTCTTTGTCATCTGGCCGATCGCGTACTTCCCGAACCCTAGGAGAGCTCCCGCCAAGAGCTCAACTCCACCGTGCGTAGGCCCCATGGTGGGTGCCACTTGTCATGGTTTTGACACGGCAGTTGCCCTCGTGAGAGGACTTAGTGATGTGGCCATCTCATGAAGGTGGAAGCTTAACGGGGTTGATCGAGAACGAGAAGACACGAGTTTACCCAGGTTCGGCCCCTCGAAGTGGAGGTAAAAGCCTACGTCATGCTTGATTGTATTGCTTTAGATCTCGATTACAAGGGAGCGGATTCTCTAACCTAGCTTATGAGAGATTGCAACCTAACCTTTCTGCCCTAGGCGCTTCCCTTTATATAACAAGTTGAGCCCTAGGTTTACATGAGAGTCCAGGTCGTAACCTTAACCCGTACCCTACTCTTATTCTAATTATCTTGCTCTCCAAGGTAATCTTCCTTGTCTTATCTTTCCTTCTTAAGCCAGCCCATACATCGAGCCGGCCCGTTTTACCAGGCCTCCATAAAGCCAGCCCGTTATGTATCTTCAAGGCCCAGCAGCGAGATAACCCATTGAGCCTTATAGCTCTATGCCGGGTCATCCTCCTACCGAGTCTCCAATGCTAGGAAATATCCCCAACAGGATGGTGTCAGGCCCATTTCTGGGATAAATCACAGAAAAACCACAAGTCATACCAGCCCCAAGAACAACTGGTAGACTTCCTTGATATAGATAACCAGTACAAATATAATATTACACAGGGTTGAGCCAGAGTGCTCAACAATTATTACAAGCTTGCCAATATACTACGGTGGCGGAAAAACACAGTGGTGTGGTGGTGGTACAACACTGGTACAATAAAATAAAGTCAAGCGTCAGTGTGAGGCTTGGCTATTTTATTGGTGTAGCGAAAACACAGCGGATGATACATGTGGCAGACTCCAAGATCACAGGTTGACTGACTGGGACACCTCTAAGCGTCGGGCTCGCTAGCGCAATCTCCTTCCACAAGCTCGTCCTCCTCCAGGTCTGGCCAATGAAATAGCCAGGGACAAGCCAGTGAGTACATTTGAATGTACTCGCAAACATTATGAACAAAAGATATACCGAATGCATATGCTCATAATGGGTTAAATGACATGCTCATGCTGACTGAAATATAAAACATGGCATGATAATTATTAGCATGTGCAGAAAAATAAAATGTTAGTGATAAACCAAAAAATTTAAAAGTGGATATTCGGGCGAGACAGGACCGCCCGAGAATCCAAAAGAAATGCCAAACGGGTGTCTAAAAGAGAATCGGGCGAGACAGACCGCCCGAGAACTCAAGCGACACCACGAGAGGTCTTGAAAAGAAATGCCAAACGGGTGTCTAAAAGAGAATCGGGTGAGACAGACCGCCCGAAAACTCAAGCGACGCCACGAGAAGTCTTGAAAAGAAATGCCAAACGGGTGTCTAAAAGAGAATCGGGCGAGACAGACCGCCCGAAAACTCAAGCGACGCCACGAGAGGTCTTGAAAATAAAACTGGGTGCCCGGGGTAGTCTAGCCAGCCCCTGAGACACTCAGGAAAATAAAATAAGAGAAACGGGTTAGTCCACAATAATATGCATAGTAGAAATAATATTCACAACCATAATACTCATGATAACAAAAATATCCATGACAGCGTTAGTGATGAAATAATAATATTCTGTAAAATATTTGATGCTCAAATTAATTATTTCCTCCGAAGTCCGACACTGGACCGACACTTGACCCTTCCCAGCTAACGTCCTTGACCGCGGACATGGCTATTCGAATAGATATAACTCTGCAGAGGGTGTACTCTTTACCCACGTGCATGGGATTTCTTTAGTCAACACCGTGGCACTGACTAATTCCCACTACGGTCTTTGGGATGCAAACACACCTGACCAGCACACGCCAGATTAACTTTCCGGATGCCAGGAATCACCCAAAGCACCGTTCAAGAAAAACTCTAAGTCGGGGAGACTACAATCTCGAATAGCATGGGATCACTATTCATACGTGCGGATTACAAGGGGTGCCCCCCTCTCGGCCCAGCCGGAAACACCCATGCCCCCTGACCTGATGACGGGCATTAGTCCATGGCCGTGGAAACCCTCATCATGGCCCTCTATGTGGTGTGTACACAGACAGGGGTTAGCAACTTACTAAACCGTACTTCCCTTGCGGGAAGACCCGTGGCAGCACGGTGTTTAGCTAGGTGTGACGGAACAAAACTCGATCTAGGTCGACTCAGGAGGTGTTGTTATTGTTATGACCGGTATACTCCACAAATGTCACCGTGACACCACCATGTCAAAACGTGACCCGTGCCCAACGACACGTCCAAAGCAGGAGCTGCACTCCTGGTTTCCCACAATCTTTTATTCACGGTGGAGTGTTACTTGAGTGAAGTGCAAGCAAGTGCAAAAGTGATATGACCATGCATGCATGCATTATTTCGACACATATGATGCAAACTCAAACAAATGCAACCATGCAATGCAATCCACCATATCCCAGGTTCAAAATGCTTGCCTTGTCCAAAGTAGTCAGAAGAAGAACCCTCAAAATTCCTGGCAAAGTTTCCGTCTTCGTTTTCTTAAAAATTCAAATTCAAACTCTAATTAAAAATTTGGCAACAGTACCAAAACTTGTCTCAAAATATTTTTAAATAAATACTAAAAAACTAGAGAGAAAAATAAGAATTTCAAAAAAAGAATCAACTCAATCAGAGTTGTGATTTAAAAGTTATTAAACTTTTAAACCCAGGGGTCTTTCTGCAAAACTACAGGTCCCTGTGGTATTAAATAGAAAACGGTTCGGCAGGTAGTACGCTTCCCAGAGCGGAAAGCGTAAAGCGCCAGAGTACGCTTTCGATTTAAAACCAGAAAAAAGGAAAACGCTTCGGGCGTTATACGCCTTTCAGCAGAGAAGGCGTAAACGACAGAATACGCTTTCTGTTTAAAATCAGAAAAAGAGAGAACGCTGACGGGTGGGGTCCACCCGTCAGGTTCAAAGTTTAATGAGCTCGCGCGCGTGAACAGAAGGGAGACGGCTATCACCGGCGATGATTGCCGGGGTTCCATAGGGTGGCGAAGGTCGGAACGTGTTCGGGGTGGAGTTCCGCGTCGGTTGGTGGCGGTGGTGGTCACCGGCGAGCAGCTGAATGATGGCGAGGTCGACGGCGGCGGACGGTGGTTCGGTGGAGTTCGGATCTCGCCGGAGAGACCTCGGGATGTCAAATTGAAGCATTGAATCGAAGTATGGGTGTGATATGAGACTACTGGCAAGGTTTCAGCGGTGGAGGTGGAGTATTGGCGTCGTGGTGATCGGGGAGGGTGGCGGCGGATCGGTGACCGGAGTCGGGGAAGATGACCTCCTCGAGGTCAGGTGAGTGGTGTGGCGGTCGATTGGGAGGTGGTGTGGGTGGTACGAGGAGTGAACGGAGCTCGGGGGTCCTTTTTATAGGCAATCCGAGGGGGTCAGTGGCTTGCGGGCGACGCCGGAGTTAATTCCGCCGGCGAGGTAGGTTAGGGGCGGTGGCGAGGTTTATCGCATGATGAGAGAGATTAGTGGTGCACTCCAGAAGCATCAGTGCGGACGGGAACGAGCACTGCGGCCTTATCCACGGCGAGACGCCCGTACGGGTGCGGTGGCGATCCTTGGCTCCGGCGACTGCCAGCAGGCCCAGGTCGGTTTGGACGGTGCGGCGATGACGCGGAGGAGACGCCGCGTGGAGGAGATTAGGTGAGGGAGGGCAGCAGGAGGAGTGAAGATGGCGGGCGGGGTCGAGCCGATTTGCTCGGCTGCCGCGGATGAGCTCGGAGGTAGCTGCACCGGTCAGCTATTGTATCGTCAGTGGAGAGTTACTGACCAGGGGGTTATGGCGGCTCATTGATGAAGAGAGGAGGCGTGGATGAGAAGGAGAGGTGGTGGAGTGCGAAGCACGGCGTCGATCGCCTTTGCCACTGAACCGAGTTCAGTTAACTGAACTTTGACAGAGATGAAAAGTGCGCATACCACCTATATGATGAAATGGCAGAGAGGTCTAGGCATTTTAGGAATTTTGAGGAATTTTTGTTGTGGGGTGTTGATGCATAAGAGAGTGTCTGGCAAAGTTTCAGAATTTTTGGAGCAATTAAAAATAGGTTTGTATCAGAGAGATTGTTTCTGGTACAAATTTGAATTGACTAAATTTTGAAAAATTTGAACTGTGGAACCCAATGTTTTTGGTGAAATGGGTTATGGGTACTATCTAGTTGTTGGGGTAATTTTGGTGGAAGCAGAAGAATCACAGAAGATATAGTTCCTTTGTAATTCCAAGAAAATATGGATAATATAAATTCCAACTTTGGAATTTATAAAATATGACAGAAATATTTTTGTAAGATGAAAAAGAGTTGGATACTGTCCTAGAAGGTGTGAGAGACTTGAGGGATAATTTAGAAGTGTCAGAAAAAATTATTGGGAGAATTTAGAAGGCTTTGGAAGAATAAAAAAGGCCATTTCCATAGAAAAAATTTAATTATTCCAAAAACTTTTCTAAATGAAAATTGGTTGTATTCCTCCAAAATAATTTTCCAAGTAATTAAACTTTCCAAAACAGAACCATTAAATATTTTTGAAACCCAATAAAAATTAAAATGAATTTCAAAACAGAGGAAAGAGAAGAAAAAGAATTGGGTCAAAATAATTCAAAGCATTTTCTTTTAAGAAAAAGATTTAAAAATCCAGAGAGAAAATTTTGGGGTGTTACAGATGGCTTCCTCCAACTTGTTCTCCTGCTTGACAAGCACTACAAAGTCTATCCTTGTCAAAGATAACATCTTTCACACCAAGAATATGATCTCCTTTAACAAGTTTATCAAGATTACGCATGCCAACATGTCCAAGTCTCCTATGCCATAACCAACCTTTAGAAGATTTAGCAATTAAACATGTATGAGGTTGGGTTCTCTTAGTGAAATCAACAATGTATAGATCACCTCTATGAATGCCGGTAAAGACCATATTATGATTATCTCGAGGAAACACTTGGCAATCTACTTCGGTAAATAGAACATTGAAACCAAAGTCGGCTAGTCTAGATACGGAAAGAAGATTGTAGCCAAGAGATTCAACAAGCATAACATTTTGAATGGAGTTATCATTGGATATGGCCACCTTACGAAGGCCAAGTACCTTACCCTTGGAGTTGTCTCCAAAAGTCACATACTTGCATGGACCATCATTTTTTGCAAGCTCACGAAACATGTCTCTATTTCCGGTCATGTGATCGGTACATCCACTATCAAGAATCCACTCTTTTCCTCCGACCATGTAATCTCGAAGATTTGCCATGAGACTAAGATTCCTCATAGTCTTCTCATATTCGATGTCAAAATCTTTGTCCTCATCATAATAGCCATGCTCAACATCATCATCATCAACATGTATGTGATCATCACCTAGGGCAATGAATTCATTAGTTTCATGATCATGACAATGTTCAAGTTTATGAATTCTAATGGCTTACGTGATAATGTTACTAATGGTTCTGACATCTCCTTTAGCACGCATAAGATCACGAAGCTCAAACAAGCAATCATCAAAGTTAGGATCACTAGGCTTCATCTTGTGAAAAGCAATAGTCTTATGAAGAATCTCATCAAGATTCTTTAAAGAGTAATCGGGATATCGCTTTTCCAAGTCATTCCATAGAGTATAGGCACACTTAAATTTTTGCATACAACCAAGCACGATGTTAGGTAATCCTCTAATGATAAGATTGACAGTTCTAAGATTACGAAGCATGTCAATTTCCTCTTCATGAGTGGGATGCAAGGGATGAATAGGTGGCACATAAGGATTATGAATATACTTGCTCAAGTTAAATTCATCAACGATATCAAGCATCTCATCGTTCCAAAAGTGATAATACTCCCCATTGAGAATAGGCACTCTACATCTAAGACTCCCCAAAGTAGACACATCCATCTCCCTCCAATGGTGATTAAACCAAAGAAATGGAGACCAAAGCTCTGATACTAATTGTGGGGTCGAGGAGATAGGTCTAGAGGGGGGGGGGGGTGAATAGAGTCTTAACCAACCAAAGTTGCAGTTTTTCGTTCTCTTGAGAATTAGGCAGATTTTGGCACACGTTAAGATATCACCAAGGCTTCCTACACATGCATATCTAGAGATTGAGCAGCGGAAATAGTAAAGCATGCACGTGTACGGAAAGTAATGGGGTAGAGAAAAGAAGATCAAACACAATGAAGACACACTATTTTTGGTGTGGTTCCGATAGGTGGTGCTATCGTACGTCCACGTTGATGGAGGCTTCAACCCACGGAGGGTAACGGTTGCATGAGTCCACGGAGGGCTCCACCCACGAAGGGTCCACGAAGAAGCAACCTTCCCTATTCCACCATGGCTTCCTTCCACGAAGGACTAGCCTCACTCGGGGTAGATCTTCACGAAGTAGGCGATCTCCTTGCCCTTACAAACTCCTTAGTTCAACTCCACATGATCTTGGAGGCTCCCTAGTGACACCTAACCAATCTAGGAGACAACACTCTCCAAAAGGTAACAAATGGTGTGTTGATGATGAACTCCTTGCTCTTGTGCTTCAAATGATAGTCTCCCCAACACTCAAACAGTTCCTCACAGATTTGGATTTGGTGGAAGAAAGATTTGAGTGCAAAGCAACTTGGGAAAGGCTAGAAATCAAGTTTCAAATGGTTGGATTGGAATATCTTGATCTCAACACATGAGTAGGTGGTTCTCTCTTAGAAAATGTATCGTGGAAGTGTAGGCATGTTCTAATGGCTCTCTTACTTGGTAAGAGGGTGTAACATCCCAAAATTCTAAATTTTTAGAATGCTATATTAAATAAATAATTATGAATTGTTTGTTTGATTGTTGTGTGATTGATTGTGTGAAATTGAGTGAAAATTTGAAACTTTTGAAAGTTGAATGAGAGGGAATAAAAGGACTTTCCCAAAACTTTCATTCCTGCTTTTGGTTTCAATGAATTCAAATTCATTTCAAAATATAAAACCCTAGAGTGAAGATGACATGACTTCTTCCATTTGAAATGAAAAGGGTTTTTGAAAAGATTTGAATTCCATTTAAAAATATTTCAAATTCAGAAACTTTATGCAACTCAATGTTTTTCTTGAGAGAAGATAAAATAACTTCTTCAAATTATAAGAAAGATGAGTTGGAAGTTTTTATTCAAATTATTTTTCTCCTAAAAATAAATATATGGAAATAAGGGTAAAATGATTCCCTTCAATGAAAATTTGGAGAAAATAAATTTGGAATCATTTTGGTATTTTAAAAGTGATTTTAATTGGTTTTTATTGCAAGAGTAGCGCTGTTTGAATTTTATGAATTTCTGTGGACTTTATTTGACCTTGGGAAATAGTTCATGTATTAGGAAATCTTTTTCTGAACATTTTGATATATAATATGTCTATATATTATTTTGTATTTTTTTATCTCTTTTCTGTTTTATTTTCAAAAAAGAAAAATGGCCGAAGCCTCTGTCGTCAGCTGGCCCATTAGGCCATCGTGGCCCAGCCAAGCGCAACGCACCGACCTCCCGTACCTCTTTCCTTTCGGACGCCCGCCCCTCCTTCCTTTTCTATCTGTCGCTGACGTGTGGGACCCACCCGACCACTCGCGCGAATCGGGCGATCACCTCCCTCCCCGCTCCCCTCTTTCCTTACCTCGCCGGCGCCGCCGCGGTCCGCCGATCCCCTGCCATTTTTGGCCTCGCCCCTCCTCCACGACACCGCCCCTATATAAACCCCTCACCCCTCGGCCGATTCCGCCCTAAAGCCCTAACACCCATGCCCTCTCGTCACCGTAATCCCTCGAAGGAATCCACCGTAAGCCGCCGCGCCATTGTTGCCCTCGCCATCACTTCCGACCTCCCCGAGCCCCACCGTCTCCACCAACGTCACCACCGTACTCGCCCACACCTCCATGTGCTCTCGAACCAGCCCAATACCCACCGGAGCACCATCGTCGATGACCACCGAATGCCGCCTCTGCCCCGAGCTCGCCGCCATCAACTTCCACCGTCCCTGAGCTCCACCGAGACCACCCCTGGACTCGCCTCGCTGCGCCGCATCCACCCGTCCACTCTGTCACCACTGACGACCATCAAAGCACCGTCACCGCCGACGCCCGAGCCGCCTCACCGTCGACCTCGCCGCTGTAAGCCACCGGATCACTCCCTTCCGTCCGATCCCGATCCCACGGTGTAGATTAGAACTCTGTTTTTTTTTATTTAGGCCGAAATGTTTTCTACTAGAAGCCGGCCGTCCGTTCGCTTAGTTCTGCAGCCATGCCTCCTAGCCAATTAGATCAGGCCATGTGTCCCCTGCCGCGTAGTAATTTTTTCCTTTTCCGTTTTCTGTTTTAAAAATAGATTGAGTTTAAATTTTGCTTTGATCACAACTTTTATCTTTTTAATCCATTTCGAGTGATTCTTTTTTGCATTAGGTTAAGAAAATTATGTATTTTCTGTAGATTCAAATAGTTTTCATGTTAATTTTTTTTAAATTTGAATTTGATGAAATTTGTTCAACTCATTATTTTGCTTATATCTTTTATTTAAAAATAGGTTTTTGAGTAATTCTTTTTGTTCCTGTTTTCTTATTGTTTTGTTTATCCAGAGAAGCAATAAAATTTATTTTTGTTTATATGTTTTTCTGTTTGAGTCAGATTCAAATCTGACTTGTTTATGTTGTTTTATTTAAAAAAAGAAAAGTATTTACTTTTATTTCTTAGTTCTTCTTTTGTCAATTTTGACAAATTGTTTTATGTTTCTGTTAGGCATTAGTAGACACTTTTTATAGTTGTTTTAAAAATTATTTTAGCTTTTGCTTTGTATTAAAAGTTGTTTAGGTCATAAATAGAGTTTTATTATAGCTTTTTCTTTGTTTCTTTTTTCTATTAAAACTTTATGAAAATTTATTTCTGTTGATTTATTTGTTTTAGATTTTCTTTTCTGTTAACTTAGTTGTTTTATATTTCTGTTTTCTGTTAAATTTATTAGTGTAGTACTTTTCCTTGCTGTTAAGTTTTAATTAGGCCAGAATTTATTTTTGTGTTGTTAAGTCATAAAGTTTCTTTAATAGTTTTCTCTATAGTTTTCTTTTGAAGTTTTCATTTAATTTTCATTTGGTTTCTTTGACTTCATTATTGTTTTCCTTATTGTTTTCATTTGTTGATTGTTATTTTGATTGCTAGATTGATTGCTTATGTGAATGCCATGTTTGACTATATAGATTTCATCGGAGAGTGATGAATAGTTCTATCAAGTTAATTTTTGAGAGCGATATAATCTTCACCAACTATACCAGGCAAGTTCACTTTGACCATTTGTTCATACCTATGTTTTTTAATTGCATTTAGTGTCACCTTTCCAACTTTTTCCTCCAGTAGTATATCGAATCTTGTAGTTGAGTAGAAGCATGAGGTAGGAACCCACACCCCTGTTACTAAGCCCGGGAACGTTATTCCCTCTAATGCTACGCTCCGGTAGACGGGGATTGGTATGAGTGCTCGTGAGTGGTGTGAGAAAGAGGACTCTACGTCAATGACGACAACTTCAAGATGGCAACTTCAAGGCCTGCATCTACAAGACTCAAGACTTCAAGACTCGAGACAAGAATTCAATATACCTCTGGGTGGAGGATGGTTCGACGGGCATCGTGGGAAAAATCCAGTGGACGAACCGGTTCGACGGGCATCGTGGGAAAACCTAGTGGATGACCCGGTTCGACGGGCATCGTGGGAAAACCCAATGGATGACCCCGGGATGCATGGGTAAGCGCCATGACATCTTGCGCAAAGCTTCACCCAGGCTCAAAGAGACGGAAGAATACTTCATGCCCGAAAGCTTACCTGTGCCGCCACAAGTCATTATGGGCTCTGGCTTGGTTGATCTTAGTTGTGACTCTGGCGGGACAGTTGCTAGCAGATGTAGACGAACGGTAGGGTTGGATGGGCACTCTCCATTGTCAGGGAAGCATCTCAGAAAGACCATGTTTCATTCGTCCTGTTCTCAAACACTCGGCAGTGTGAGGACATAAAAGGAGGGAACGATTCTTGTGGGTAAAGTGCACAACACTCTCAGAGTTAAAACCTAATCGATTAGCCATGTCCCTGGTTATGGACAAATTGAGCCTCTGGACTTGGATCTAACTCTGAACTCTCAACACCGGACTAATAACTAATTGTGGGCAACTTTTGATACTTGCGGGCTATGAGACATCGGTTGGCGGAACCATGTCATCGTAGATAACTCTGTAGTGAACACTCCTGATTATTCCTTTGTTGTAGGGAAAATAAAACTAGCTTTTATGCAAAAACTCAGACATAGAGCCACAAAGCCGTATTGCATATAGAATAGTCTTTATCATCTGCTTCTTATTGTGATCTTGTCGGTACATTCAATGTACTGACCTACACGGCTGCAATGTATCATATTGCAAGATTTCTACGACGAGTAAGAGATTACGTTGTAGGGTTATGGTCTACACTCAACTTGCTGTTGGCGTTGATGGGACTCCACACCCTTAGGCTTGTTTCCGCTGTGATATATAAGGTATACTCTGGATCTATGATATTTCTTTTACATGTGATGTTATGGTATTTCATCGAAGTACTGTGTGTGCCAGCATACTGATCCAGGGATGGCACAGAAAGCACAGAGACTTGACCGTATTGGGTCAGGTCGCTTCAGAGGGTGGTGGAGGGGTATATATAGCCTTCACCTAAAATCCAACCATTACAAGTCTTTGACCCAACTCGGTGACACCGACATGAAATCTCGGTGACACCGACTAGTGTAAAAGGCATGAATGTTAAGCTTTTCGGTGGGACCGATCAAAACATATCGGTGAGACCGAAGTGCAATGGCTAGGGCAAGACCAGGTTTCGATGAGACCGAAAATTTCATCTCGGAAATTCCGAAGTGAAGTTGCAACATTACAGCAACTTGGTCAAGCCGTCTCGGTGGGACCGAGAACCATTTCGGTTACACCGAAGTGTTAGGGTTTTGGCTGTGGCAGTGAAATGACCATCTCGGTGAGTCCGGAGTAGATGTTATAGGTTGGACCGAAATGATGAAGTAGGGTTTTGGACAGATGTGTTTTGGGAAAGTGAGTGAGGGTTTTGGTGCAATACCACTGAGCACTTTGAGCAACAACCTCATCAACAATACCTCATCCCCTTTTAATAGTATTGGCTTTTCCTATGGACTCAATGTGATCTTGGATCACAAAAATGAAAATGAAGAGTCTTGTGGATGCCAATCTTGTCCTTAGTATTTTGAGGGATTCCACATCTTCTTGTCCTTGCCATGCCATTGTTGAACTTGTCTGAAATATACTAGATAAAAGCATTAGTCCAACAACATGTATGTTGGCATAAATAACCAAAACCACCAAGGGAGCAAATGTGCTTTCAGGATGCCGTCGCCGGAGAATAATAGGAGGTGGGCGTGGGTGGGTGAGGGGCTGTAGAGGGATGGTGTAACATCCCAAAAATTTAATCATATTTTTATTAAGTAAAATTTGGCCAGAAATAAAATTTTGAATTATATGAGGTCATTTATTGTTTCAGAATCTTCTCTGTTATTTGTTTTCTAAAATTCTTCCCTCCATATAGAAAATTTTGGAAAAATGTTGTGGGCTTTGGTAGTTATCTTAAATCATTTAATTTATATTTTAAATAACAGTAGGAAATATTTTCATAATAAAACTTGCCCAAAATAATTCCTCCAAGTTTGTGTGCAGAAATGAGTTTCACTCAAACTTGCACTTGCAAGTTATTCTTTTTGTCCAACCAAACCAACCATTCCCTCTTTCATCTAAAGAGACACCATACTGCCATTTTCTAGATTCAACAAAATCTTCTAAATGCCCCTAGAATTTCATCAAACACCTTGTGGGCATGACAGAATTTTGCATCCTTTCTGAACTCCGTGTAACAGTAGCTCCTCCTGCTAAACTAACTTGTCCACCACCTTTGCCATCTAGTGGGTGCCCACCCTGCTAAGTTTCACTTGCAGCAAATCTTCCTAGGTTGCCCTGGAATTCAGTCGAACACCGTGGGTGCATGCACAGAGCGCAGCCAGAGCGCCTGTACTGCAGCTGGTGGAATCGAGCTACTGCCGCCCTACTGCTGCTTCCCTCGCTCGTTCTGATCTCCCCCTGGGCCACCGCACCGCCCCCGAGCCCTGCCGACACCTCCCCGAGTCGCCTAGCGCCGACCAGCCACCGTCCAGTGCCGCTGGCTCGGGCACGCCACTACCTAGGACGCGTGGCTCACCTCCGAGCCAGTCAGCATGCCCTAGCATTAATGCAGGCCAGCACCGACCTCACCGACCCGCACCATCCACCACCAACCTCGCCATCGGCCGAGCTCGCCATCAATGGCCGCCGCCAAGTCGGTTGGGAACAGTCCCGAACGAACCGCCTTGCTTCACCTATAAAAGCCGCCCCGGGCTCGCCCCGTTAATCAGCACCACTCCCCCTCCTCCTGCAAGCCTTCCACCACAGCCAATCGACCTCAAATGGTCGTCTTCTCCACCTCCGGCCGAGGCAACCGCCGCTAACTTTTGGTCGATTCTGACGCACCCAAAGCATCCCCCTCTCCATTTATTCCTCCATTAGCTCCCTAGTAGTTCCACAAGCCCTTTGCGACCACCAATTACACCGAAGCAAGCTCGTAGGAGGGCGCCCCAATTTTGCCTCCGCTGGAGCATCTCGGGAATGCTCGCCGCCGACGATTGGATGGACCCCGGAGACCGTGCCGCATGTCGTTAGGACGGGCTCGACCTCCTGAGCCTTGCAGTGGGCTCAAATCATTAAGGGGTGCCGCCGTTCGCCGGTGAGAGTCATCGGAGTCCACGCCCCGTTCACCGAAGGAGGGAGACGGCGGGGTGGACTGGTCAAACCTGACCAGTGGGTCCGTGGGACCCACTATCAGTGACCCCCGGTCACCCCGCGTTGTTTTAAGTGGTAACACCTTTTACTGAAATACGCTTTCTCCTTTAGAAGGCGTATTACCAACCAAACCGTTTTCTTTTTATAGATTAAAAAAAACAGAAATTTGACTAAACTTTGACTGCCTTTAACTTTTAAACTATAAATCCAAATGACTTGATTCTTTTTCGTACATTCCTTATTTTTCCTCTAGTTTATTTTAGAATTTATTTCAAAAATATTTGAAACACGTTTTAGCACAGTTTTAGAATTATGTGGTAATTGCAATATTTTGAAAATAGGAAAAATGGAGTGAAGGAAATTTTCAAAACTTTTTGGATGCACCCAATCCTTCTACATGCTCAAGGCAAGCATCTTGAACACTTGATATGGTGAATGCATGGTTGATTGTTTGCAACAATAATTGAATCATGAATATGTTGAATTCAAATAAAATTTGCATATTGCTAGTTATACATGCATGATCCTTGGATAATATTTTACCTTCACTTAAACATGAAGTATGAGTGAGTGTGGTTCTTTTCACATGGCACATATGCCTATGTTGGTCCGGACTAATCTGCAGGAAAGAATCAGTCACGAGAAAAGTGACCGTGAGACTGAAATCTCATTGTGACGAGAATGATCAGTGAGGGCATGTTGGGACATGCTAGGTGGTGACCCTGTTGGGTACTACCAAGAAAATATATTGTACTAACCACTACAGGAAAACTTAAACCTCCTGAGTCGACCGTAGATCGAGTCTTGTTCCGGTAACCCCCATACTTGTTTCGTTCTGCCACTTGTCCCTGCCACAGGTAGGGTACGGTTCAGTAAGTTGTTAACCTCTTTCCTGCACACACCGTACAGAGGGGCCGCGATGAAGGTTTCCAGGATCCAGGTATAATGCGAGTCATCAGGTAAGGGGGCATGGGTGTATCCGGCTGGGCCGAGAGGGGGGCACCCCTTGTATTTGCGCGCGTTATAAATTGTGACCCCATGCTAGTCGAGACGGTGGTCTCCCCGTCTTAGAGTTTTTCTGGAATGATACCTTGGGTGATTCCGGGCATCAGAACGGTTAAGCTGGTGTGTGCTGGTTAGGTGTGTTTTCAACCCAAAGGCCAAAATTGAAATTAGTCAACGTCTCGGTGTTGGCTAAATAAATCCTCTACTTGTGGGTAAAGAGTACACCCTCTGCAGAGTTTTATAACCTATTCGAATAGCCGTGTCCACGGTTAAGGACTACAGTCTGGGTTGGTCAAGTGTCGGTCTTGGTATCGCGGTCTTCGGAGGAAATAATTAAATTGATCATGATTCAGTTTTGAAGGATGAATATTATCACTACTGATGCTTCCATGAATATTATTGTTAACATGAATATTACTGTGGACTAACCTATTTCTCTTATGTGTATTCTTGAGTATCTCTTGGGATGGTTATGCCACCTGGATACTCATGATATTAATTTCTTTTCAAGACCTCTCGAGGCGTCGTATTCAGACACCCAATTGGCATTTCTTTTCAAGACCTCTCGAGGCGTCGCATTCAGACACCCGTTTGGCATTACTTTTCAAGACCTTTCAAGGCATCGCATTCAGACACCCGATTGGCATTTCTTTTCAAGACCTCTCGAGGCATCGCATTCAGACACCCGTTTGGCATTACTTTTCAAGACCTTTCAAGGCATCGCATTCAGACACCCGACTGGCGTTTTATTTTGGAATCCTCGGGCGGTCTAACGCCCAATATTCCATTGTATTCTCTTGGAATCCTCGGGCGGTCTAACGCCTGATATTCCATTTTATTTTCTTGGAATCCTCGGGCGGTCTAACGCCCGATGTTTCATTTTATTTTTCTTGGAATATTTCGGGTGGTCTAACGCCCGATGTTCCATTTCATTTTCTTGGTTATTACTTGAATGACATAATTAGCCATTTACACCGTATTAGTATTTATCATGCCATGCTAAAATATCAATCAAAATATGCATATAATTTAGTCCATCATGAACATATGCACTCTATTGCATTCAGTATATCTTTTGTTCATAATGTTTGCGAGTACATTCAAATGTACTCACTGGCTTGTCCCTGGCTATTGTCTTGGCCAGATCATGATTTGGAGGAGAGAGCTACGAAGACACCCCGCAACCTAGGAATCGGAGATAGCAGCCATGCGAGATAGGAGTTATCCAGGTCAGCTGTTCCTATGGGAAGGAGCCCCATCGACGTTGGAGATCCACGAGTCGCTTCCGTCATCCGCCACTAGAAATCATTGTGGTACTCAATGGACCTTTATGGTCTTGTATCAAATTCTTGTAACTGCTTGGAATTCTATATCAAGGTAGTGTCCACCAGCGAACAGTAATCCTGGGGCTGGTGATGACACGAGGGTCATTTGCTGGGATTTTATGTTCCGGAAAATCCGGCCCCGACAGATGGCCTGGCACCCGTTAGGGTACGGTGGGACAGCGATACGTGCGCGGCTGCGCAGCAAGCCGCGGAACGCGGGAGCAGGTGATCCCGCCGGCGTTGGTTTGGTTTGGGCAGCTGGAGCCTGGAGGAAGAAGACAAGAGATTGAAAAAGCACGATAGACGTTGGATTGACATCCAACGGCTTAGGCTGCCACAATCGTTTGTTGACTAAGTTGACAAAGCTTTGTGTACGCGTCAAACTAGTAGGCCCACAAGTCAGCCTTTGAATCCATGGCGGACAAATACAGCCCATTTAAAAAAATAACATCCCATTCCAAACGTTCAATTGGAAAGTTCAACATTCAGAGCAAAGTAACAGGTCTGATTTAGAGATAGATTACTGAACTTCCACGTTGACAACCATCATAGCCAACTTAACTATCTACTCCCACTAATACTCGAGTTTAGAACAACTAACATACTCTTAGCTAACTAGATGATGCCGGCCGCCATCTACAGCACACGCTAAATGCCGGCACCGACGTCCTCCTCCTCACTTCGGACTTGGCAGAGGTGCGATAGGGCGTGTTGCTCGTGCCCGTTAGCCCTTTCCATGCTGGCGTGATCCACTGAAGCTTCGGCTTCTAAGCGAGAAACCCACTTGATGAGCTGGTAGTAAAATTCAGCGTCACACATGCATGCATACCCGACAGCCTCTAGGGCTATTCGCCGCGCGCCGGCCTCCACGTAGTCGGCCAAGTTGCGGGCGCTCTGCTTGCGACGCAGAGCGGTGGTGTACTGCTCCTCCTCCATGCTCTGCTGGCGGCGCAAATCGGCGGTACGCTGCTCCTCCACCATGCGGTCGTGCTCCAAGGCATCCTCATACTCCGCATTGCAATCTAAAGACCGCCAGAATGCCTCCTCCCTCCCTCTGCCTTCTCGTGAAAAACCGAACACTAACTCTGGCGGTGAGCGCCTCTGGCATCGCCTATTGATGCCACGCGGGGGGATGACAGGCGTGGCGAGAGCGAGGGCAAGTGGCGAGCGACGTGTGGCTGGTGGGGTCTTGTGAGGATAGGGTGCGTTGGGTGAAGGTGCCACCGGAGCACGCCGGGAACCAGTAATTATAGGCGAATGGTAGGTAAACCCGCGTGTCGCCGGAAACGCAAAGGTCATCGGAATTCAATGCATAAGCAGGCATTGCTTTTAGCGCACCAGCTTGCCGTGGAAAACTGGAAAAACTGAAATTATGACTGTGCCTGATGACCCACAAGTATAGGGGATCAATCGTAGTCCTTTCGATAAGTAAGAGTGTCGAACCCAACGAGGAGTAGAAGGAAATGACAAGCGGTTTTCAGCAAGGTGTTTTCTGCAGCACTAAAATTATCGGTAACAGGTAGTTTGATAGCAAGGTAATTTGTAACAAGTGACAAGTAACAATAGTAACAAAGAGTGCAGCAATATAGCCCAATCCTTTTGTAGCAAAGGACAGGCCGGAACGATCTCTTATAATAAGTAAAGCATTCTCGAGGACACATGGGAATTTCATCTAGTCACTTTCACCATGTTAGTTTGATTCGCGTTCGCTACTTTGATAATTTGATATGTGGGTGGACCGGTGCTTGGGTACTGCCCTTACTTGGACAAAGGTCCCACTTATGATTACCCCCTCTCGCAAGCATCCGCAACTACGAAAGAAGAATTAAGATTACTCTAACCATAGCATTAAACATGTGGATCCAAATCAGCCCCTTACGGAATAGCGCATAAGCTAGGGTTTAAGCTTCTGTCACTCTAGCAACCCATCATCTAATTACTACTCCACAATGCATTCCCTTAGGCCCAAATATGGTGAAGTGTCATGTAGTCGACGTTCGCATGACACCACTAAGAGAATCACAACATACACATCATCAAAGTATCGAACGAATACCAAATTCACATGATTACTTATGACAAGACTTCTCCCATGTCCTCAAGAACAAAAGTAACTACTCACACATCATCAACATGTTCATGACCAGTAGGGTATTGAATTGCATAATAGATCTGAACATATAATCTTCCACCAAGTAAACCAACAAGCATCAACTACAAGATGTAATCAACACTACTAGCAACCCACAGGTACCAATATGAGGTTTTGAGACAAAGATTGAATACAAGAGATGAACTAGGGTTTGAGATGAGATGGTGCTGGTGAAGATGTTGATGAAGATTAGCCCACCCACTATGAGAGGGTCGCTGGTGGTGTCGATGGCGACGATTTCCCCCTCCCGGAGGGAAGTATCCCCGGCAGAATCTCTCCGTCGGAGAGCAAAAGTGCTCCTGCCCAAGTTCCGCCTCGAGACGGCGGCGCACCGTGTCGAAAGTCTTCTCTATATTTTTTTAGGTCAAATGCCCTTATATACCAGAAAATGGGGGCCAGAATTGGGCCAGGGGCCCCACGAGGTACCAGGGCGCGCCTGGGGGGGTGGCGCGCCCTGGTGCCTCGTGGGCACCTGGGTGGCCCCCTCTGGTACTTTTTGCTTCCAATATTTTTTATATATTCCAAAATAATTCTCCAGAAAATTTCAGCTCATTTGGAGTTGTGCAGAATAGGTATCTTGACAGAGCTTTTTCAGGTCCAGAATTCTAGCTGCCGGTATTCTCCCTCCTTGTGTGAATCTTGCATATTTAGTGAGAAAAGACATTAGAATAGCTCCACAAAGTGTTATATTAATTAAAAACACTATAAATAACAGTAGTAAAACCTGATGCAAAATGGACGTATCAACTCCCCCAAGCTTAGACCTCGCTTGTCCTCAAGCGAAAGCCGATATCGATAATCATGTCCTCATGTTTAGAGAGAGAGGTGTCGATAAAAACAAAATACGGACATAGAAGCATCATGATCATTATTATAACAACAATATTTATTATCATGGCAGCAATATTTATTATCATAAACTTCTTATGAGCAAGTAACAATTCACCACAACAGTGGAGTATAAGGCATAAACCTTCTTGAAAGCTAGCAAACTATGTTCTCAGTCAACAATGCAATTACAATTCATCATATTTTTAGGAAGGGTCACATGTAGGAGCTATTCAGCAAGTCCACATACTCAACCATCATTTAATCTTCCATGATTGCTAACACTCACGACATATATATGGAGCAAAAAGTCTCAGCCAGGCACATAGAAATATAGGGGCTTATAGTTCTGCCTCCCAACTTATTCACCTCAAGGGTGATGTCAACAATAATAACTCATGATCACTCATATCCAACTAGATATATGTGCTTAGATCTTTCCCCACCACATGATGCTTGCAAAAGAGAAAAATAAAATGGAAATAGAGGAGAATACTATTGACTCTTGCATAAAAAGTAAAATACATAAAAGTAAAGGATAGGCCCTTCGCAGAGGGAAGCAGAGGTTGTCATGCGCTTTTTGTTTTTGAATGCTAGAGCTCTTAATGCAAAGGAACATCACGTTATATTACCCCTTGTGATAGCAACCTTTATTATGCAGTCCGTCGCTTTTATTTCTTTACCATCACAAGCTCGTACAACGCTTATTTCCCTTACAATAAAAGTTCGGACATATTTAGAGGCAATTTTTATTGCTTTTTGCACCGATGACAACTTACTTGAAGGATCTTATTCAATCCATAGGTAGATATAGTGGACTCTCATGACATGAAACTGGGTCTAAGGGTTTTGGATGCACAAGTAGTATCTCTACTTAGTGCGAATTTTTGGCTAGCAAAGATATTGGGCAAGCACCACATGTTGGAGGATCTATAACAATATAACTTCTATGTGAATATGAACAAACATAACTCATTACGTTGTCTTCCTTGTCCAACGTCAACAATTTGACACAAAATACTTAATGGGGGCTCACAATCACAAAAGATGTCCAAGATAGTATATTTGCATGTGAATCGTCTCTTCCCTTTTTAATTCTTTTATGAATTGCATCATTGACTAATACTATGTTTGTAATCCTCCAATAAATTTTACCACTTATACTTTTCTTTATGTAATGTCATTACTTTCCATAAGGTTAGCATATGATCTTTTTCGTTATTTTCATTGCTATGATTGAAACATGAAAGTAAAGCAACACAGGCTCAAACTACTCTTTATTATATAGCTCTCAACTCGATTACATAGATGGATGGGTCACAAAACTAACACTCGAAAATAGATCATGCTAAGCTTTTATTCAACTAGATCACGAAATAACTGAGGATCGAACAAAAAGTAAGTAAAGATAATAGAAGTGATGGTGATACGATACCGGGGCACCTCCCCCAAGCTTGGCACAAGCCAAGGGGAGTGCCCATACCCATGTGCTCAAGTGTCCTTCTCCGGTAATGATTTTGGTGGAGTAGTCATGGGCTTGTCCTCCGGCTTCCATGGCATAGATGCCCCATCATAGGAAGATGAACGAGTCTCCGGAGTCCTGAAATTTGCAGCTAAACTCATACCTTTGAATCTTGCCTCATATTCAAAATTCTGATTTTGGAGATCGTAGATTTGGCCTTGGATGTAATCAATTCGTTCATTGAGCTTGAAGATGATGTCCCCAATTGATCGGTCATCCACCTTGCGATCACGGGTGAATTCCGTGATCATGGAGTGGTTGGCGCTGAGTCCACGTTCCACCATCCCTTGGCACTTGAAGATCTCCTGCTCCACCGCCTCGAGCCTAGATTCCACGCTCCCGGTCTTCTTGGGTCCTTGGACATCCTGGATGTGAAGCACCCCCTCACGCATCTCAATGGCTTGAGGGTGTTTCATCACCTCCGGAAGGTAAGGATTGATGACCTTCTCATAGAACTTGTCTTTGGAAGAGCTTGGTGAAGTCATGGCGATCTAGATCTGTCAGAAAAATAGCACGAAACAGGAACAGAGGAGATTTCTGCGATACGGTGGTCAAAATGTCTGGAAGTCTATATATAGATTTTTTATCTTGCAAAACAAGTAATCCAGAATAAAAACGGAGTCAGGAAGGCACACGTGGGGCCCACGAGCCACCAGGGCGCGCCTGGGGGGGTGGCGCGCCCTGGTGCCTTGTGGGCACCAGGTGGGTCCCCCGGGCTGTTTCTTATTTTTGTATTTTTATAAATATTCCAAAACGGACAGAAAGTATTTTTATGGAATTTTTGGAGTCGGTTTACTTACCGTATCACATACCTCTTCCTTTTCAGGATTCTGGAGTGTTCCGGAAGGTCTCCCTTATGTATTCTTCCGGTGTAATTGTTTCAATAATATTAGTTTCAACATTAATAGGGGTACCTAAAATATAATGCTTAATTCTTTGCCCATTCACCACTCTCGCATTAGTGCCATCGGAGTTATTTATTTTGATGGCTCCAGAGCGATAAACTTCTTCGATAATATACGGTCCTTCCCACTTAGAGAGAAGTTTTCCTGCAAAGAATCTTAAACGAGAATTGTACAATAGAACTTACTCACCTACTTTAAATTCTTGTTTCTGAATTCTTCTATCATGCCATCTTTTAACTTTTTCTTTAAACAATTTAGCATTTTCATAAGCTTGGGTTCTCCATTCATCTAATGAGCTAATGTCAAATAACCTCTTCTCACCGGCAAGTTTGAAATCATAATTTAATTCTTTAATTGCCCAATATGCTTTATGTTCTAACTCAAGAGGCAAATGACATGCTTTTCCATAAACCATTTTATAAGGAGACATACCCATAGGATTTTTATAAGCAGTTCTATAAGCCCACAGTGCATCGTCAAGTTTCTTAGAACAATTCTTTATTGATCCATTGATGGTTTTCTGCAAAATTAATTTTATTTCTCTATTGCTTAATTCAACTTGACCACTAGTCCGAGGATGATAGGGAGATGCAATTATGTGGTTGACATCATATTTAGCAAGTAATTTACGGAATGCACCATGAATAAAATGTGAACCACCATCAGTTATTAAATATCTAGGGACTCCAAACCTTGGGAAAATAACATCTTTAAGCATTTTAATAGAAGCGTTATGATCAGCACTACTAGTTGGAATAGCTTCTACCCACTTAGTAAAGTAATCAACAGCAACTAAAATATGAGTATACCCATTGGATTTAGGAAAAGGTCCCATATAATCAAATCCCCAAACATCAAATGGTTCAACAGCAAGTGAATAATTCATAGGCATTTCCTGACGTCTACCAACATTACCAATTCTTTGACATTCATCACAAGAGGAGACAAATTTACGAGCATCCTTGAAAAGAGTAGGCCAATAAAAACCAGATTATAATACCTTGTGTGCAGTTCTGTCTCCCGCATGGTGTCCTCCGTAAGCTTTGGAGTGACACTTCCGTAGGATTTGTTCCTGTTCATGCTCAGGTATACAACGTCTAATAATACCATCTACTCCTTCTTTATAAAGATGTGGGTCATCCCAGAAGTAATGTCTTAAGTCAAAGAAGAATTTTTTCTTTTGTTGGTATGTAAAACTAGGTGGTATATATTTAGCAACAATGTAATTAGCATAGTCTGCAAACCAAGGAGTATTACGAGAAGCATTTATGACAGCTAATTGCTCATCAGGAAAATCATCATTAATAGGTAGTGGGTCATCAAGAACATTTTCTATTCTAGACAAATTATCTGCTACGGGATTCTCAGCTCCCTTTCTATCAATAATATGCAAATCAAATTCTTGTAGCAATAAAACCCACCTAATGAGTCTAGGTTTAGCATCTTTCTTTTCCATAAGATATTTAATAGCAGCATGATCGGTGTGAATAGTTACTTTAGAATCAACTATATAAGATCTGAATTTATCACATGCAAACACAACTGCTAAAAATTCTTTTTTAGTAGTAGCATAATTTCTTTGGGCACTATCTAGAGTTTTACTAGCATAATGGATAACATTTAATTTCTTATCAACTCTTTGTCCTAGAACAGCACCAACAGCATAATCGCTAGCATCACACATAATTTCAAAAGGCAAGTTCCAGTCAGGTGGTTGAACAATAGGTGCAGTGGTTAAGGCTTTCTTAAGTGTTTCAAAGGCTTCTAAACAATCATCATCAAAAACAAATGGAACATCTTTTTGCAAAAGATTGGTGAGAGGCCTAGAAATTTTGGAGAAGTCTTTAATAAATCTCCTATAGAAACCAGCATGACCAAGGAAACTTCTTATACCTTTAATATCTTTGGGACATGGCATTTTCTCAATAGCATCAACCTTAGCTTTATCAACTTCAATACCTCTCTCAGAAACTTTATGGCCCAAGACAATACCTTCATTCACCATAAAGTGGCACTTCTCCCAATTCAAGACAAGATTAGTTTCTTCACATCTCTGCAAAACTCGATCAAGGTTGCTTAAGCAATCATCAAAAGAAGTTCCGTAAACGGAAAAATCATCCATGAAAACCTCAACAATCTTTTCACAAAAGTCAGAGAATATAGCAGTCATACATCTTTGAAAGGTAGCAGGTGCATTGCATAAACCAAAAGGCATACGTCTATAAGCATAAGTTCCGAAAGGACAAGTAAATGTGGTTTTCTCTTGATCGGGTTGTGATACGGGTATTTCAGAAAAACCAGAATAACCATCTAGGAAACAAAAATGTGTATGCGTAGACAATCTTTCTAACATTTGATCAATAAAAGGTAAGGGGTAATGATCTTTTCTAGTAGCTTTGTTTAATTTTCTAAAATCGATTACCATCCTATAACCAGTTACAATTCTTTGTGGAATGAGTTCATTTTTATCATTAGGAACAACGATTATACCTGCTTCTAGAAGTTTTAATATTTTAGTTTTTACCACCTCCTTCATCTTAGGATTTAATCGACGTTGGTGGTCGACAACTGGTTTAGCATCAGGCTCCATATTAATTTTGTGCTGACATAGAGTGGGACTAATGCCCTTAAGATCATCAAGAGTATATCCAATAGCGGCTCGGTGCTTCCTTAGAGTTTTCAGCAATCTCTTTTCTTCATACGCTGAAAGCTTAGCACTAATAATAACAGGATATATCTTCTTTTCATCTAGATAAGCATATTTCAATGTATCAGGCAATTGCTTCAATTCAAACACAGGATCACCTTTAGGTGGAGGAGGACCTCCAAGAGTTTCAACAGGCAAATTATGTTTAAGGATAGGTGGTTGATCAAAGAACATCTTATCAATTTCATTTCTTTCATGCATATGCATATCATTCTCATGGTCTAGCAAATATTGTTCTAACGGATCAGTAGGAGGTATGGCAATAGAAGCAAGACCAATAATTTCATCTTTACTAGGCAATTCTTTGTCATGAGGTTGTCTACGAAATTTGGAGAAATTAAACTCATGAGATATACCATCAAAATCAACACTGACTGTTTCTTTAGTGCAATCAATCTTAGCATTAACCGTGTTAAAGAAAGGTCTACCAAATATAATGGGACAAAAATCATATTGTGGAGAACCAAGGACTAGAAAATCAGTAGGGTATTTTATTTTTCCACACAAGACTTCAACATCTCTAACAATCCCAAGTGGTGTAATGGTATCTCTGTTTGCAAGTTTAATAGTAACATCAATGTCCTCTAATTCAGCAGGTACAATATCATTCATAATTTCTTGATATAAAGTAAAAGGAATAGCACTCACAATAGCACCCAAATCACATAAGCCATGATAGCAATGATCTCCTATTTTAACTGAGACAACAGGCATGCCCACAACGGGTCTGATTTTATCTTTAGAATCAGGTTTAGCAATTCAAGCCGCTTCATCGCAGAAGAAAATAACATGCCCATCTATATTATCAACTAAGAGATCTTTAACCATAGCAACATTAGGTTCAACTTTAATTTGTTCAGCGGGTCTAGGTATTCTATTATGACTTTTGTTAACCACAGTTGAAACCTTAGCATGTTCCTTAATCCTAACAGGAAAAGGTGGTTTCTCAATATAAGTGGTAGGAACAACTGGATCAACATGATAAACAATTGTTTCTTCTTTAACACTAACAGGTTCCTCTATCTTTTCTTTAACAGGGGGATGATATTTAAAACACTTATCCTTAGGGAGATCAACACGAGTAGCAAAGGATTCACAAAAGGAGGCTACTATCTCAGAGTCAAGTACATATTTAGTGCTAAACTTATGAAAAGCATCGGTGGCCATAAAAGATTTAACACAATCGAACTCAAGTATTATACCTGACTCATTACCTTTGTCGAGTTCCCAATCTTCAGAGTTGCATTTAATTCTTTCCAAAAGATCCCATCTGAATTCAATAGTTTTCTTCATAAAGGAGCCAGTCGAAGAAGAATCGAGCATAGTTTGATTATCATGAGAAAGCCGAGCATAAAAATTTTCTAAGATAATTTTTCATGAGAGGTCATGATTGGGGCATGTATGCAACATATACTTAAGCCTCCCCCAAGCTTGAGCGATGCTTTCTCCTTCACGAGGCCAAAAGTTATATATATAATTCCGATCACGATGAACCAAATGCATAGGATAAAATTTCTGATGGAATTCTAGTTTCAGGCGGTTCCAATCCCATGTATCAGTATCATCACATAGCCTATACCATATTAATGCTTTTCCCTCCAAAGATAAAGGGAAAACTTTCTTCTTAACTCCATCTCCGGTTATACATGCAAGCTTAAACAATCCACAAATTTCTTCCACATAAATCAAGTGCATATCAGGATGTACCGTTCCATCTCCTGCATAAGGATTATCTAGCAGTTTCTCTAACATGCCCGGAGGAATTTCATATTCAATATCTTTTTCAATAGGTTCAGTACGTTGAGGAGCAACTATTTGTGTTTCTGGTCGAGGTGAAGATACCCCAAACAAACCCCTCAAAGGATTACTTTCCATAGTGACAAGTGATAGTAAATTTCAGCACGTAATATAAATGTTTCCTTACCAAATTCCACTTACCAAAGGCGCTTCACTCCCCAGAAACGGCGCCAAAAAAGAGTCTTCATGACCCACAAGTATAGGGGATCAATCGTAGTCCTTTCGATAAGTAAGAGTGTCAAACCCAACGAGGAGCAGAAGGAAAGGACAAGCGGTTTTCAGAAAGGTGTTTTCTGCAAGCACTGAAATTATCGGTAATAGGTAGTTTGATACCAAGGTAATTTGTAACAAGTGACAAGTAACAATAGTAACAAAGAGTGCAGCAATATAGCCCAATCCTTTTTGTAGCAAAGGACAGGCCGGAACGATCTCTGATAATAAGTAAAGCGTTCTCGAGGACACATGGGAATTTCATCTAGTCACTTTCACCATGTTAGTTTGATTCGCGTTCGCTACTTTGATAATTAGATATGTGGGTGGACCGGTGCTTGGGTGCTGCCCTTACTTGGACAAACCTCCCACTTATGATTACTCCCTCTCGCAAGCATCCGCAACTACGAAAGAAGAATTAAGATTACTCTAACCATAGCATTAAACATGTGGATCCAAATCAGCCCCTTACGGAATAGTGCATAAACTAGGGTTTAAGCTTCTATCACTCTAGCAACCCATCATCTAATTACTAATCCACAATGCATTCCCTTAGGCCCAAAGCTGGTGAAGTGTCATGTAGTCGACGTTCACATGACACCACTAAGAGAATCACAACATACACATCATCAAAGTATCGAACGAATACCAAATTCACATGATTACTTATGACAAGACTTCTCCCATGTCCTCAAGAACAAAAGTAACTACTCACACATCATCAACATGTTCATGACCAGTAGGGTATTGAATTGCATAATAGATCTGAACATATAATCTTCCACCAAGTAAACCAACAAGCATCAACTACAAGATGTAATCAACACTACTAGCAACCCACAGGTACCAATATGAGGTTTTGAGACAAAGATTGAATACAAGAGATGAAATAGGGTTTGAGATGAGATGGTGCTGGTGAAGATGTTGATGAAGATTAGCCCTCCCACGATGAGAGGGTCGCTGGTGGTGTCGATGGCGACGATTTCCCCCTCCCGGAGGGAAGTATCCCCGGCAGAATCTCTCCGTCGGAGAGCAAAAGTGCTCCTGCCCAAGTTCCGCCTCGAGACGGCGGCGCACCATCTCAAAAGTCTTCTCCATATTTTTTTAGGTCAAATGCCCTTATATACCAAAAAATGGGGGCCAGAAGTGGGCCAGGGGCCCCACGAGGTACCAGGGCGCGCCTAGGGGGTGGCGCGCCCTGGTGCCTCGTGGGCACCTGGGTGGCCCCCTGGGTGGCCCCCTCTGGTACTTTTTGCTTCCAATATTTTTTTTATATTCCAAAATAATTCTCCAGAAAATTTTAGCTCATTTGGAGTTGTGCAGAATAGGTATCTTGACAGAGCTTTTTCAGGTCCAGAATTCTAGCTGCCGGTATTCTCCCTCCTTGTGTGAATCTTGCATATTTAGAGAGAAAAAGCATTAGAATATCTCCACAAAGTGTTATATTGATTAAAAACACTATAAATAACAGTAGTAAAACATGATGCAAAATGGACGTATCAGTGCCCTACTCCCGTCCCGTCCCGTCATTGCTGGGTCGCACATTGGCACGACGGTCAAACGAGTGCACTCGATTCATCCAGATGAGGTACGTGCGTGATCCGCTGGTTATTCGTGTAGGATCGAGTCGGTCTGCGCGAGCTGCTGGGTCCCTGGTGTCAACCGCTCATTGGGCAATTCTCTCGTTTATTGACTACGTTGACAATGGCATGGGACCCAGATGTCAAACCATTAGGAGGAAGCATTTTTTTGGCTTGTTATAAGGAGGCACTTGCTTGCGTACTGCCAATGTTTGAGGGTACGGTGGGGCGGCAATGCATGGGCGGATCACAGCCACCCGTGGGAGGCGGGAGTAGGCGGGACCCACGGCGTGGTTTCGTTTGGGCGTCTGGAGGAAGAAGACAAGAGATAGAAGAAACACGACAGATGTTGGATGTCAATCCAACTGCTGGCAGGCAGAATCGTTTGTTGACTAAGTCGGCACCACCTTGGATCGGCTTTTTCCTTGTGCATCCCAAATGTCAGAATCCAAATCTGTCACAGCCATGCAGCCTTTCTTATTAGGAATTACAGCCCATTTCGTGTGCTAGCTCAAAATAAGTTTGTGGATGCTAGCGGGTGCTAAGCACTTGGGTTCTGTAATGCACAATGAGATCAAGTAGCCGGCGAGAGTGATGTTATTTCCCTTGGTTGGGATTTGTTACAATATTTCTCTCTTAATTAAAGAAATGGCAAGCTATTAGCCTTTTCAAAGAAAATATGACAGCCACAACCGAGTTGAAATGGGCAACAACATCAAACTCCAGCTTAATTACAAACTATACAAAAGCACGAGGGTAATTGTTCATCAAGTTTAGACTAAACCCAGATTGAAAAGGGCAACGACATCTAACTCCACCATTGTTTCCGGTAGCTGTCACTATCAAATGGATCGGTCAGATCCATAAAATGAGCATCCCGAGTCGTAAAACATAATGGAATATGACCACAAGATGATGTAAAAAGAAGCCTGGCTCGTTCAGAGGCCCTTTTGTCCACCTGAAAGTCCTTTTTTTGCTCTTCAACATATCCATCCATCAAAACTTCGTTCTTAATATATTTAAGCCTGATGGGCAATAGTACCCTCGCATTCAGCAGGAAGAATGTGACAAATCTAGTGTTTGCATGGGTGGCTACATATCCTTCCAGCGTTATTGTCTTCAAACTAATGTGATGAGAACTGAGAAAATCCCGGTGCTTACGATGCCACCGATTGGTTATACCTTTTGTACCCCGTCCTGCTGCCTAAATAGACATGAAGATTGAAAACAGTTAAGGTCTAAAAAAAGAGTATGTGGAAAGAGCAACAACTGAACGGTTAATTCTAGTACACTATATATGGGCTTCCAATGTGCGTGAAATCATCACCTCTATATACAACTTCTCCAGGCATGGAAAGCATTGCAACAAGCCAGTTCAGATCAAAAGTATTCATACTGATATATAAGATCTTGACAGAATCCAGCACCACTGATAGGCTATCCATGGACAAACTCTTCATTGAGCATATAGAACATAATATTAGTACAAAAAGTGTACTCCAAGATGATATAATCTTATGCGCACAAATGAAAAATGCAGCTTATGATTACAAAAGTGTAGATGATAATATATAGTACCTGGATAACTATGGTGCCAAACACCATCTTGAAATGATCACAGAGATCATGAATTACACCCAAGGTCTCCAGTTTAGGCGTAGAGACGACAGTTACTTGCGAAGGTGAATAACAAGAATCAAGGATCAACCTTTGAAGTGAAGGGGCATCTTCGATGATGAGCTCCCCTACGTCAAAAGAAATTCCAATTCTTACAAGGTTAGGCAACTTTATTCGGAAACAACCGATTTTAACTGTCAAAACAAGCACTAAGCACTCCAGGGTAGGGCAACTGGATTGGATGATGTTGTGCAGTGAGGCCTCCGACATACGAACCAGCACAAGTGAAAGTTTTTTCAGAAGTTGGAGTCAAAGCTTTTGTACCAGATTGTCTGGTAGTTTGCACAGGGCAAAGGTGGCAGTGTGGAGAGAGGAGGAAAACCGCGAGATGGACATCGGTGGCGACTGGTCAAATATATGGCGTTCGGTTCATGGTATGTCAGTTCCGTAGGAATAATAGAACTCAAGAATCTAGAGTTTGTGAAAATCAGGGGATGTCAGCCAGGAGTCCACCGTGTGGGGCACGTGCAGGTAGCACGCCGGGATGCAGAGGCGGTGAACGGAGCCCCCGTGGGAGGAGATGATGGATCCGGGGAGTTCAAAATCATCAATGAGAGATAGGCCACGACGGTCGAGATTAAGAGGCGCGGCGTGCCATAGAGGGCGCCACCGAGCTGCGAGGACTTTGGTGCGGCAGCAATCCTTGGTGGGGAGAAGCGAGATGATCTCCCCAAGGATGGCGTCCGGGAGATTGCTGATGCGGTGCGCCCAAGATTCTTTGGGTTCCTCAGATACAGGGGGGGCTCGCCGCTTCTCCCCGCACTGCCGGGTGCGGGATCTACAACTGGCGTCGCCGCTGGCGGGAGCCTCATCTTCTTGGCGCTGGGGCCAGCCGACTCCATTTTCCTTGCGGGCATCGCGTCGAGCTCACGGATTTGAGCAGAGTAACGAATGATGAGCCTAGTTGTGATGCGAGTGAGGAAGAAGGGGAGCTGGGGTTTTTTGTAGCAGTGAGGAAGAAGGGGAGCTGGGGTTTTCTGTAGGAGTGAGGTGAGGAATTTGGGGGTACAACCGGAGGGGGAGACGAGTTGAGCGAGCGGACGTGAGGTGGGGGTGTCGGCGTACGACACCTATGGGACCATGTGGATCCCTTTTACGGTTCGGCTGGGGAAAAGATGTACACAAAGAGCGGATCCAACGATCAACGTAGGGATTTTTTACCCAGGTTCAGGCCGCTGAGTAGCGTAAAACCCTACTCCTGCTTTGGTTTATTGTGGGTGTTTAAGCTCAAATACACGGAGCGCTTCTTGGTGAACAGTACGCAAGAAGGGCGGCTACGCATGCAACTGGGCCATAAAGCTTCCTCCTGTAGCTTCGCCTTGGGCCTCCTTTTATATGACCAAGGGGTCACCAACAGCGGCGAACAGTACGCATAAGAGGTGTAAAGTTACTACAGTGTTTACATGCTTATCACTGACGACTTAGGACAAACGCATTAAATGCTCCACTTAGGTGTCCCTTACTTTCTTGGGGATGGAAAAAGAGCCCGTCCCATCAGCGCCGCTTAACCCCATCCGCCGCTAGTGCCATGACACGCATCGAGGAGGACAAACCCTAAACGACAGGCTGGTCGCTGCGCTTGAGTGGTGGCAGGGCGGTGGGATCTTGCCGGGTGCGGGGCCTTGCCGGGCCTTCGCGAGCCTTCCCGGCAAGTATCTTGCAGGGAATCCAGCCTTCGGTCTTCTGTCTTCTGATCATTAGCTTGAATGCCTTCCTGATAATCTTGTATTTGTTTCCAGCTGTTCTCCGGCAGGCCTTGCCGCTGGTATGGCTACAACCGTCCGTGCACAAGTATGGGGTACTAAAAGACCCAAACTTTAGTACACCGTCAGGAGCCCCCGGGCCTAGGCCATACACGGGTGCGAGGCGTTGTTGGGCTAGGCCCAAACAGTGCACGGGCACGCGTGGCAGGAGTTAATTGTCGTAATCATCTTATTTATCGTGCTCCCCCACGACGCGCATTAAATGCGGGACGTGGGATACGTGCGCGGAACGGCCGCAGTGGCGCAAAGGATGGCGAAGAAGGCGAAGACTTCAACGGGTGATGAGCCTCCAGCAAGCACCGTAGGTGCGCCAGAGCCCATCGTCATCAGCCCGGAGCCCAGCCCTCAACGCAGCCTCCAACCCAGCCCCCAGCATGAGCCCACTACCCATTTTCCGCTGGCGAGCGTTGGGGAGAATATCTTCGCTATTGACATCACCGGGCTTGTAGGAGAAGAACGGCAACAAGGAGAGTCATTGGAGGCCGTCCCTGACGTGCCGCCTCCATCGACCACGCCGCCCAGAGATGAACCTTCGGCAAGGGCTTCCACTGGCGAGCCCATTCGCGTTAAAGAGGAGCCGGCAAGCACGGGCACTGGCAATCCTACATCGGCAACCAATGTTGCCGGGAAAGGAGAAACCACCTCTCAACAGCTCGACATAGGTAAACCATTTGCCTTGGTGCACTTGTCATTCTTTCTTTATTTTTGTCTTCTTGAACTTCAACCTCGGCCTCATCTTGTTTCCTTTCTTGGTCTTCAGATCTCCCTTCGATGGAACAAATGGATGTTGATATTGTCATCGAAGAGACCGCCAAGGACGCTGCTGTCGAGGCCGACAAAGTCGCAGCTGACGAGGCCGCCAAGGCCGCACAGGAAGAAACCACCAAGGGGTCTGCTGAGGGGGTCGGCAAGGAGACCGGCGACCATACTGACGGCATTCCTGCCGCAGGAGCGCCTGGCGCTACACCGGTCGCGGAGCCCCCAGTTGCCGGCGAGGCGGTTGTCGAGGATCAACCGTCAACATCCGACGCCCCCCCGATCAACCGTCAACATCCGACGCCCCCTCGTCAAGCAGATACCTTAAGGTTGGCGACAACCTGTTCGTCAGCATACCAGGGACGGCAAGCACTGGGGTGCCAACCGAAGGAGAAATTTTTGATGAAGACGTCATCGCCGCCGCTGGACTCAAGATCGTTGATGAGCCACGCGCTAGCAGTAGCGAGTCCAGGGAAGAACAGCTCCTCCAAGCCATGAGCGGCGACTTTCAAAAGCTTCAGGCGCTTTACCGCACCCGAAAGGAGAGGCTGGACTCTAGGGCGGCAGTTGTCGAGGCGGCGGAGGCAGATTTCTAGAAGCGCGTCAAAGAGACACAAGTCTGGTACGCCGAGGCTTTCCAGGAGCTGATGGTTGGCCGGGAGCAACTGAATCAGAGTTGGAACGAGTTCCTCTTAAAACAGTCCGACGCCGAGAAGGCACGGGAGGAGGATGCGCAGCAGGCTGCTGCAGAGGAAGCTCGCTTAACGGAACGCCACGTCGGGCTCGATGCTTATGAAGAAGACCTTGCCGCTCGCGAGGAGGCGCTTGCCGCCAAGCTCCGCAGCAAGGACGAAGAGATCGAGAAGCTTGTCGCGCGGCGAACCCAGGAGCTGGAGCAGAGACACAAGGAAACACTTGAAGCTCTGGCCATAGACCATGCCAGCAAGTTAAAGGGAGCCATCGATGCCGCCGAAGCTGCAGAGGCCGCCAAGAACAAGCTGGGCGATAAAGTGAAGAGGCTGGAAGCAGATCTCGAGGGCCATGGCAAGGAAATCTCAACGCTCAGAGCCGACAGAGAGAAAACTCTCTACAGCCTGGCGGAGATGCAAACCGCCATGTCCGACAAGACCAAGGAGCTCATCTCAGCCAATGAATCCATCGCTGATCTGAAACTAAAGCTGGCAACGCTGGAGGAGTCCCTTGAGAACAGCAAAGCTCGCGAGAGGGCTTTGATCAAAGATCTCCAGAGTGAGAAGTGCCTGCTCAACAGCGCCGCCGCCACTTATAATGACTTTGAGAAAGGTGTGAAGATCTGGACTGAGCGCCTTGTCGATGTCGCGGAAAGGCTTGCCGCAGAACTGTCCACCATGGGCCTGCAAGACTTCAACTACTCTTCTGACGATAGGGTGTCTGCGAGCGACAGGCTGACCATGTTCTTCGAGAGCATCGTTGACGCCCTCAAGCTGCTCCGTTCTGATCGAGCAACCCATCTGGCCAACGAATCCCACAAACTTTGCCGGGCCGTCCTCTTCAAGGTGCTAGTCAAGGTGGTGCACAAGAACCCTGGCATCAACCTTACCAACGTTCTCGCTAGCTTGCCGGAGGATGTAGACCTCAAGGCACTCGAAAAGCTTGTCGCGCCCATCGTTGACAGAGTGAGCCAAGTCAAGAGGGTCGAAGGCCGGCGCAGGGACTAGCCGCTTCGCTCCATTTTGTCGCCACCATTCCATGTCAAAGACAGTTTTAACTTAAGTTAGAATCGTAGCAACCAGTAATATAACTTGCTATGTTTTGGATGAATGTATGCTATTTCTCTTGTCTGATTTCTTCTTTTTTGTACGGTACATGCCCTACGCTTATTGGAAACTTGCCGGTGCGCGCGCCCTTGCCGCGAGCTCTTTGAGGAACGGATCCTTAGCAGCCTGCTCGAGGTGTCGCTGCCGACAAGATACCTTGACGTTTTCAGTGCAGCCACTTAAGCTGTTGAGCGGACTCGAAACAAAGTAAGGGCGCAACCAATCACGACAAGGTTCCTTCGCGTGCGGGTTTTCCATACAAAAGCCGAAATCGTTCAAGGAAAATAAGCCTACAATAAAAATTTGCTTAAAAGTTTTGCAACTTAGCTTTTCGTTGCTGTACTCCTTATTGCAAAACGTCAACTTGAACGTCGCCTGTCGGTGTCCATACCATCATCCCCCCCCCCCCCCCCCCGGCAAACTTGCACGCGAGGAAACCTTCTGTCATTCAAGAAGAAGAGAAAACAGAGATATGGAACCTTGGTGGTTCATTAATGCTTACCGGAAGCAGGTGTAATACAATATCTCAAACAAGCATGCATATAGATTGACATGAAAATTGACAAGAATCGTAAAACGCTTAAGTTTATTCAACTATGCACAGGGTCTACGCCTGGCTTTGTACAAAGGATCATATGCCTTGCCGGCAAAACTTGTACAAAAGGTGGTTGCCGGGTGACCCGGCAACCGCGCCTTATGGGTAGAACTTACGAAGGTGTTTGATATTCCAGGAATTGCTCATTGGAATGCCATCTTCGGTCTCCAGGCGGACTGCGCCGGGCCTGGTGACTCGTACTACCCGATAAGGACCTTCCCACTTCGGCGTCAACTTGTTAGAATTCTTGGCCGACTGAACGCGCCGAAGAACAAGGTCACCTTCCTCAAGGCTTCGGGCATTAACCTTGCGGCTATGATAGTGGCGCAAGGCTTGCTGGTAGCGTGCAGCTCGCACAGCAGCCCGAAGACGATCTTCCTCAAGGAGCGTGGCGTCATCTTGGCGCAGCTGCTCTTGCTCAAGCTCATCATAAGCGAGTACTCGAGGTGACCCGTATATGAGTTCTGTGGGGAGAACTGCTTCTGCCCCGTAGACTAGGGAGAAGGGTGTCTGGCCAGTAGCTCAATTTGGTGTCGTTCTGATTGACCAAAGAACCGTCGGCAGCTCATCAATCCAGCGTCTTCCGCACTTGCGCAGCTTGTCGAAAGTCCTTGTTCTGCGACCTCGCAACACTTCAGCATTTGCCCTCTCCGCTTGGCCGTTGCTCCTCGGGTGAGAAACAGAAGCAAAACAGATTTTGCCGCCAAGGTCTTGGACATACTGCATGAAGGTGCGGCTCGTGAACTGCGTGCCATTGTCGGTGATGATCCTATTTGGCACACCAAAATGGCACACTAGTCCCTTGAAGAACTTGACGGCTGATTGTGCTATCACCTTTCTCACTGCTTCCACTTCCGGCCACTTCGTGAACTTGTCGATAGCAACGTACAAGTATTCGAAGCCCCCGGCAGCGCGGGGAAAAGGGCCCAATATGTCGAGCCCCCAGACCGAAAATGGCCAGGAAAGAGGGATTGTCTGAAGAGCTTGAGCTGGCTGATGCAATTGCTTTGAATGGAACTGGCACGCTTCACACTTGGTTACTAGTGCAGTTGCATCTTGGAGAGCAGTGGGCCAGAAGAAACCTTGCCGGAATGCCTTGCCGACAAGAGCTCTTGAGCCTATGTGGGAGCCACATATGCCTCCATGTATCTCTGCCAACAGCTCCAGTCCATCCTCCCGAGGAATACACTTCAATTTCACACCGTTCGGTCTCTTTCTGTATAGGACATTGTCCACGAACTAGTACATACTAGGCCGACGGGCTACTTTCTCCGCTTCTTCCTGTTCTTCAGGGAGTTCTCCTGTTTGAAGGAACTGGACGATGTGATGTGCCCATGTTGGAGCCTGTGGCTCGACAACAAGGACCAAAGGCATATCTTCGGCCATGGGAGCGTTTGTCTCTACGGCAAGGGCTAGAGGCCCTGCCGGAGCCTGTGGCTCCCCGACAAGCTCGGCGTCGTTCCCGGCAACTTCCTTGCCGACGGCTTCTGGAAGCTCTGCAGGAAAGTACTGGCCGGAACTCAACTTCCTTCTTTTGTCTTGCCTCGTTGATGGTGTTACGGATGGCTGAGTTAAGCGGAGCACAAAAGTTCCTGGTTCCACAGGTAACTTGAGGGCAGCACGTTTTGACAGGTCGTCGGCAATATTGTTCTCCGCACGAGGAACATGCTCTGTTTGCAACCCATCAAAACGCTCCTCCAACTTTCTCACTTCATCTACATATGCTTCCATCAACGGGCTCTGATAGTCTTTGTTAACTTGCCTGACGACAAGCTGTGAGTCACCTCTAACGATGAGCTTCTTAATTCCAAGGTCTGCCGCGATCCTGAGACCGGCAAGCAGCCCTTCATATTCTGCAGTGTTGTTTGTTGATCTCTCCCAGGGAAAGTGCATCTGAATTACATACTTGAGGTGCTCTCCGGTGGGTGCGACAAGCAGCACGCCAGCACCGGTGCCTTGCAGCGAGAAAGCCCCGTCAAAGTACATAATTCATTCTCGATTGGTTTCCTTGCCGGGGATAGTTATCTCTTGAATTTCTTCGTCTGGCGTCGGTGTCCATTCTGCAATGAACTCCGCCAAGGCTCTGCTCTGAATATTCGAAGTGCTTTCAAATTTGAGACCAAAGCTTGATAGTTCCAACGCCCACTCCACAGTTCTGCCAGTCGCATCTGGATTTCATAAAATCCGCTGCAACGGGAAGCGAATGACGACGGTGATTTCATGTGCCTGGAAATAATGGCGCAGCTTCCTTGAGGCCATAAGGAGGCCGAAGAGCAACTTCTGCACGCCAGAATATCTTGACTGAGCCCCCTGCAACAGGGAGCTGACAAAATAGACTGGGCGCTGCACCATCTTCTTCTTCTGCGTTGCTTCATTCGATTGCGCAGATCCTGCCTTGTCGGCATCAGACTCTGCCGGGGAGAATCCCAGCTTGTCGCTTGACGGGCTTGCTACTACCGCTGCTTCTTCGTCGACTTCTCTCTGCGCCACTAAGGCAGCACTAACCACTTGATTCGTTGCCACTAGATATAGCAGCAACGGCTCTTGTGGTTTAGGCGCGACTAGCGTTGGCGGAGAGGAGAGGTACCTCTTCAAGTCCTGCAGCGTTGCCTCCGCTTCCGTAGTCCATTTCACTGGACCGGCCTTCTTTAAGATTTTGAAAAAAGGCAGGGCGCGCTCAGCGGATTTGGAGATGAACCTGCTCAGAGCAGCAATGCAGCCAGCAAGTCGACGCACATCTTTGACACGTCTTGGTGCTTCAATCTGCTCAATTGCCTTGATCTTGTCGGGATTCGCTTCGATTCCACGTTGAGACACAAAGAACCCGAGAAGCTTGCCAGATGGAATGCCAAACACACACTTCTTAGGATTGAGCTTCAGATTGATCCTACGCAGATTTGCAAACGTCTCTTCTAAATCTTGTATGAGCGTTGCCTTGTCCTTGGTTTTAACCACTATGTCATCCATATAAGCTTCCATATTTCTATGTAGCTGGGGCTCAAAACCGATCTGGACCGCTCTTGCAAACGTTGAACCAACACTTTTCAACCCAAAAGGCATGCGTATGAAGCAATACGTGCCACATGGGGTGATAAATGTGGTTTTCTCTTCTTCGTCCTTTGACATGAAAATCTGATGATACCCTGAATAAGCGTCAAGAAACGATAGCAAATCGCAGCTAGCAGTGGAGTCCACAATCTGGTCGATGCGTGGCAATGGAAAAGGATCTTTTGGACATGCTTTATTGATATCTGTATAGTCAATACACAGCCTCCATTTTCCATTCGCCTTGCGCACTACAACTGGATTGGCCAACCATGTTGGATGGAGCACTCCTCTGACTAAACCTGCCGCTTCCAGCTTCCTGATTTCTTCGGCAATAAATTCTTGCCGCTCCAAATCTTGCTTCCTAACTTTCTGCTTGGCAGGCCGCGCATGAGGACAGACAGCAAGGTGGTGCTCGATTACCTCCCTGGGAACACCGGGGATATCAGATGGTTGCCATGCAAACACATCGACATTCGCCCGCAGGAAGGCAATGAGCGCGCTTTCCTATTTGTCAACGAGGGAGGAACTCACGGTGAAAGTTCCTCCAGTACCATCCTCCTTGACGGGCACCTTCTTAGTTGCCTGTGGAGCTGCCTTGGATTTCTTGCTCTTGCCGGTGGAGCTCTCCGGCACATCCTCAACGGGAGCGCAACACTCCGAGGAGGTGCGCTTGCCGGAGTGTGTGCTAGAGGTCTTGCCGGTCTTCTTCCCCCCAGGAGCTTCGGCGGCAGGAGCAAGTGCCTTGGCGGCAGGTGCTGCGACTGCCTCCCGGTAGAGTTGGTCGCTGCAGATAAGCGCATCCTTCTTGTCGGAGTTGATAGTGATGACGCTCATCGGCTCGGGCATCTTTAATGTATTATAGGTGTAGTGTGATGCCGCCATGAACTTGGCGACGTCAAGAATCCCATTATATGGCAATGGAATCTTGGCGACGTCGAAGACGGTCTTTTCTGTTCTGTAGGTCAGCTCACTACCAAATGTTACTGGCAGTGTGATCTTGCCCTTCGGCTGGCTCCTTCCTGGGTTGATCCCTTGAAACGTGCCCGTTTCCTCGAGATCTTCGTCAGGAATTTGCAACTTCTTGATCACATCAGGCGAGATCAAGTTCAAACCGGCCCCACCATCAACTAACATCTTTGTCACCTTGAGGTTGCGGATCGTTGGTGAAACCAACAATGGCAAACACCCGACCGCAGTTGTGCGATCAGGGTGATCCTCGGCGTCAAAAATGATAGGCGTGTTGGACCATTTCAATGGTTTCCGGGCATCGATCGACGGCTCTGTCGCGTTAATCTCACGCGCCCACTATTTGAGTCGGTGGTGAGAGGAATGCAACGAGGCGCCTCCGTCAACGCACATGGCTTCTGTAGCTTTCTGGAACTCGTGCTCGCTGGACTCGTCGCCCTCTTCGTCATCATCATCACCCCCCTGTTCCTTGTCACGGCCTCGAGCGGGCCTCTCCTTTTGTTGCTTGGCCTTGCCGTGGCGACCTCCTCGACCACCGCGTTTCTTGCCAGACCCCTCAGCACCATCCTGGGCCTTCTCCTTGTCTCGCCTCTCATACTCAGCTTTCTGCTTCTCGACAAGCTGCTCAACTTGCCGGCAGTTTTGGAGATCGTGACCCTTGGTGCGATGGATCTTGCAGTACTGCTTGTCGGAGCCCTCCGGCTTGTTGGCAGCCGCCAAGGCCTGACATGAGGCACACCTGGCAACCTCCTTGCCGGGGCCATCAGCCTTGATCTTCTTGGTGGTGCTGGTGTTGCCGGATCCCTCGACGGCAAGCACGGCCTTGCCCTTGCGCTTCTTGTTACGCCGTCAGCCTTTCTTCGTCGAGGTGGTGGCGTCTTCGCCTTCAGAGTCGATTTCTACTCCAGCATCCTCGCCGGGGAATATCCTTCCCTCTTCAGCTCGAGCACATTTGTCAGCCAGAGCATAGAGCTCGGCAACATCCCTGACTTTGTTCATTGCCAGCTCTTCCCTCATCTTGCGGTTGCGCACATTTTGATGAAACGCGCTGATAACTGCGGCAGGATGAACGTCTGGGATGTTGTGCCGTATACGGCTGAATCTCTGTATGTACTTGCGCAAGGCTTCGCCCTCTTTCTGGGGGATGAGATGTAAATCGCTTTCCTAGCCAGGAGCCTGGTGGCCTCCAGTAAAGGCGTCAACGAACTCATGACACAAATCTGCCCAGGAGGAACTGGAATTCTCCGGCAAATGCATTAACCACGACCTGACATTGGGCTTAAGCACCAACGGGAAGTAGTTGGCGAGTATCTTGTCATCTCGAGCCCCGGCAGCCTGCACCGCAATGGTGTAGATGCTCAGGAACTCTGACGGGTGAGTCTTGCCGTCGTATATCTCCGGCACCTCCGGCTTGAAAGTTCGGGAATTGGGCCACTAGACCCGCCGCAGCTCACGAGTAAACGCTGGATAGCCCACCTCGTAAGGCAAGCTACCAGAATACCCAGGCGCAGGCTCGTCCACAGTGGGTCCCGCGCGCTTGTCGGATTGACGGCGCGCTTCCGCCGCCGCTCGATGGTAGTTCGAGCGTCTTCTTTGTTCCGTTCCCGAAGAACTTGACGTTGATCGCGGCAAGCCTGCGGATCAGACGACGCCGTGGAATCATCATCACAGGCGTCAATCCGCCAAGTTAGCGACCGATGTTGTCGTAGGGGAGGGGAGCGCATCGTGGTCGTACTGCCTCCGGTCTTTTCGCCATCTGCACACACCGGCTCAGTGGACTGCCGCCGCGAAGGCCCCGCCTGCTGCGGCCTGTCATCATTAGCCAAGCCGATGAGGCTCTGAATAGCAGATCTCCATTCTTCTAGCTTCTCCGCAGCAGGAGGGAAATCTAGGAGCAGCTGAGCTCATGCCAACGCTTCTGCCGGTGTAGGCGGTGGTGAAAGGTGCGAAGAACGTGAGGTGCTCTGACTCCTAACTGTGTTAGAAGGAGCTCCATCACGGTCTTGCGATCGCGCCCTGCTTCCACCGGCGTGTTGGCATGCATACTGGCCCCGTGCATCTTGGGAGTGATGCGCAGGGGTTTTTCCATGGGGGCGCCTGGAACCACCAACGTCACGGCGCTGCCCATCGCGCACGACCTGAGAAGGCCGCGGCGCATGCGCCGGCGTGGGTGTCTTGGAAGGCGCTGTCCCGTCCTTGGATTTCGCTGCGCCACCCGTAGGTAGCACGGCTCCGTCCTTGGACCTGGCAGTATGCGGGTTGTTGTCGCCGTTGCGAACGATGTTGCTCGCCTGGCTCTGATCGCCAGAACGTCGTGGAGGCTCAAGACCTCCACCTCCTCCACCAGCGCCCACGCCGTCGCCCTTCTGTGTGGGGACGGGCGGGACGGACGCGGATGGATCAACCGCCGTCGCACCCTTCTTCTTGGGAGCCATGGCGACAAAAGTGATCAAAAACTGGCGCGCTGACCGCTAGATCGGGTTCGCGCAACCTCTTCCCCTACCTGGCGCGCCAAAGATGTCGGCGTACGACACCTATGGGACCGTGTGGATCCCTTTTACGGTTCGGCTGGGGAAAAGATGTACACAAAGAGTGGATCCAACGATCAATGCGGGGATTTTTTACCCAGGTTCGGGCCACTGAGTAGCGTAAAACCCTACTCCTGCTTTGGTTTATTGTGGGTGTTTAAGCTCAGATACACGGAGCGCTTCTTGGTAAACAGTATGCAAGAAGGGCGGCCACGCATGCAACTGGGCCAGAAAGCTTCCTCCTGTAGCTTCGCCTTGGGCCTCCTTTTATATGACCAAGGGGTCACCAATAGCGGTGAACAGTACGCACAAGAGGTGTAAAGTTACTACAGTGTTTACATGCTTATCACTGACGACTTAGGACAAACGCATTAAATGCTCCACTTAGGTGTCCCTTACTTTCTTGGGGATGGAAAAAGAGCCCGTCCCATCAGCACCGCTTAACCCCATCCGCCGCTAGTGCCATGACACGCATCCAGGAGGACAAACCCTAAACGATAGTCTGGCCGCTGCGCTGGAGCGGTGGCAGGGCGGTGGGATCTTGCCGGGTGCGGGGCCTTGCCGGGCCTTCGCGAGCCTTCCCGGCAAGTATCTTGCCGGGAATCCAGCCTTCGGTCTTCTGTCTTCTGATCATTAGCTTGAATGCCTTCTTGATAATCTTGTATTTGTTTCCAGCTATTCTCCGGCAGGCCTTGCCGCTGGTATGGCTACAACCGTCCGTGCACAAGTATGGGGTACTAAAAGACCCAAACTTTTGTACACCGACAGGGGGTGAGGAGGAAGAAAAGCAGCCGGGTTTTTTGGGGGGGCGGTGCAGTGGGGGGCACCTCTTGTTAAGTAAAATAAGGGCTTTTGAATTGATTTTATTAATTAGGGTGGATGGGCTATTTTGTCTTGGGCCCAGAAAAACAATTACTACTAGTAATATAGTGGGGACCCTCTACCACTCCCCAGAAAAAGAATTACTCAATCCTCAAAAAAAACAATTACTCCTATAGTACAGTGGAGACACTACCGCTTCTGGCTCCTTGTCGGTCATCGAAACGGCTCCCGCTACTGCCGTTTTACTTTGGTTCGCCGACATGAGGGCCATGCAGCGCGCGGGCCCAAATGGCATCCACCAAATTAGAAGGCGGTATGCAGGCGCAGAGTCACCCCGGTTGTAGCGCGACAGTGATAAGCCGTCATATCACAAAACCCCACCTCCCCGCAGTAAGTTTGTCGGATGAAGCAACCATCATTTCACTCTTCGCTGAATCCACTTCTCCCTCATCTTCTTCAAGAAAGCCACCACTCGCTTCCGCCATTGTTCTTCTCTCCCAACGAAGGCAAGGTGAGCGCATCCGTGATGTTGGTATATTTTCTTTCCAAAAAAAATCTTTTGCAAAGCAGTAACTGATCCTCACTCCCTTTTTTGTGTCATTTTCATTGCGATTGTGTTTTCCTTTCGGTTGTCTTCTATTTGTCAGTTTCATTATGGATCATGGAGAACCGGGCAATGATCTGCCGATGTTGGAGCAGACGCGGTAGGCTGATCCCCACGAGACAGAGAGCTCCAAGAAGATGAAGGCCACCACCGACCCGACCCCAGATGCGTTCACGGCCACTACTGAGATCGTCAAGGCCACGTTTGAGGTTACAGCCCCCGTGGCCGTGCAGGAGCAGTTTCCCCCCGGCAAGATGGACCCCTTCGAGGATGTGTCCCCCCCCCTCTGAGCTGCCCAAGGTGATTTTCTTCTTTGTCGATCCTGATTGTGGTTTTTCATCTAAGTATGAGGTGATAAATAATGCAAGATTTATTATCTCCGATGCCATGCTACCTTCCTTGTCATGCATACTTTTGACTCTACATGGTGGTTTAAATAACTTGTGTTTTTTATATTGGAAAGTAATTCAGAATTCATTTCTGTTTCAATTAGAGCCCTGATGCAAACAAGGATTGTGTGGTTGTACATGTGACTCGCTATGAGGTGGATGACCTGAATATATGCACTGGGAAAAAAGTTCTTAGGTTGTTCGATCCTGGAAGCCATTTGCACTTATACCGAAGACGAAATGTATTCCAGCCACACTGTTGTCAGGCGTGTTGTCCAGGGTGTATTGAAGCACAACAAGTTCACAGCTACTCCTTCGTTTGTGAGGCATAATGTTCTGGTCAAGCTTATCCATGAAGATGACGTGGCATGCCTCAACAAACAAGTTTATGAGTGGAAAGTCCACAAGGTTATCTTCAAGAAGGTTGACAGGATTGAGCTGCTGCCGGACGTCGTCGAGGATGTTCCTGGCAAGGTCCGTCTTGTGTCCATCCCCAATTTGATTGATGGCATGAAATAGTTGACCTAGTTAGTGTTTCAAAGTAACTTGGATTGTGTTTAATTACCCGAACCTTGCGTATTATCGAGCCCTCTTGGGGTAGTACTCTGTTTGAATCCCTCTATGGGAACTGCTGCTACTTTTGTGTGCCCGTGAATCATGTGAGAACCCTCATAAGTGTTGCCAAAACAGATGCATCCTCACGAGTTCTTTCATGTAATATGGCATTGTAAGACATAAGTTGCCACTGTTAATCAAACGAGCAGTGTGTGTTTGATGAAATACTTGTTTGACAACTCTTGGTGCACCAACATATACATAGTGTAGGTAATGCACTATTGGTGCTACCCCACTTGTAAGCACAGTTGGTGCAAACACGGCATAGTGGCGCAGATTGCTTCAACACTAGATCGACCCGCTCACACTCATACTCTGCTGTCTGACATATAGGCAACTACGTATCTAGTTGCAGTGGTTCATGCGGTTAATTGAGGCCACAATATAGATTCCAAATGTTAACACGCTACTCCAGCATTCATGTTAAACATTCACAATAAACTCGGCTGCATAAAATCCTTCAAAAGCATAAGTTCAGCTTTTTTATACATCTCAATGATTCATAGAACATAACATCTCTTTTAGAAGTTGACAACAAAAGACAAAGTTGTGAGAAGGTTTACAAATCAGGAAAAATCAAGCCAGGCTTCTTTGAGCAAAGGGCCTCCCTAGGCAAGCTTTAATTTCCTAGGGTTCACTCTGGTTTTTCTTGTTGCCACCATCCAGGGTTAGGTTCTCTCGTTCAAGAATAACAAATTATAATTGTGTTCTCAGTTGGAATATTGAACTGAACCTTGAAGTGGATTGACCATCTGAACTTCTTGTGCAGTTCCACAAAATTTAAGCACCGCTATTTGCAGAAATAAGCAAACCGCAATGCCTCTTTTACGCGCACCTGAACCCAAAACCTCTGTGCAGCCGTGCAAGCTCCTCCTCGGGCCGTCCTTAAATTGGGAGTGAGTGTAGTTCATGGCGCGGACGCACTGCTTGTTTTCTCTGCCGCACATGACAGGCTTGTTCCTGCACTGCAATCAGGAAGTCCACGTACGAATCAGCTTCTTTTAGCTTGTGTTGGTCATTCTAGCTAGTTATGAATGTAGGAATACCTGGAATACGGGTGGCTAGAGGACGGCAGGTAGGAACAGCCATCTGATTTTGTGCAGTTCTACTAAAATTGAGGTGTGTGCTTATGATTGCACAAATAGAAACGATATGGAGATAGACATCCCTGTTTGCACAAATATGTAATATGGTTATTTAAGCAGTGGCAGTTATTTGCAGTGGCATATGATTAACAACAGCATCTCTTGTGTTATGAATGACATTACAATGAGAGTATGAAAAAGTGCCATTAAGTAAGAAGTAGCATCACATCACATCAACGCTGGCACTAGATTAACATGCAGAACAATAGCACTAGTATTACTGTCATGAGAGTAGCACATGGTCAGTAGCTCCGTGCACGGTGCAATCAAATTTGTGCAGTTCCAATGGGATGAAGCAATGTTAGCGGTGTGAGATTTAAGTGTAACTGGCAAAACAGAATTTATGGGAAATAAAGCAAGACAGAAGCACTTCATAAAATGGTGGTGTCATTGCTTGAATTTATCGATGGCACTAGACTGACAGCAGCATTACTTAGAAGTGACATTAGGCTAACAGTGGCATTTCTTCATTTTTCCTCTGATATTAGATAAATGGTAGCGATAAGGGCAAAGGGACAGCAGGGGCATAAAGTGGTGAAGCAGATCTGGTTACCGAGAGCGGCAAACATTCAGGCAGCATGTCTGCATTTGTCCAATTTTTTATCTCCTCGGCGACCTTTTCCTATGTGAGCACAGGAAATCTAGACCTGCTAGTTCTCAGTTGTGTTGTCCCCCCAACACGCCCTCACTTTCTTCCCTTTTTCGACCAAGAGACCGGTCTGGCCAGTATCTTACTAGTACTTCCCCCCACGCTTCACTATCCACCCCACTTTCTTCCCCTTTTCAACCAAGAGACCGGTTGGGTAGCCAGTCTCTACTACTTTCTCCCTTTTCTTTCCTCTTTGAACCAAGTCCTAGATTCATGCTACAGCTTTCCCCCCTTTCTTACCTTTTGAACAAAGTCCTAGATTCGACTACATGAAGTAGGTTTACTTCTAATAATAGTAGAAATTTAGGTGGCTTTGGAACAGCTGAAGGAAGTAGAAAAAGATCCACATGTAGCCACGTGGTGAGCTGGGGCAATAGAGCAAGGCCGGTTTCGAAGGAAGTTATACCTGAGGGTCGTCCAGATGTGGCTAGGAGGGCGGCGGGAGGCCAGATCTGCCCACAATACGGCAGGGAAGAAGAAGGGCTCGGAGGCCCTCCTGAGCCGGCGCTGTGTCGGACAGAACGGCACAGACCGCCTATCGGGACGCGCCGGCAGCTGTGGGTCTCCTCCCTCGCCGCCGACGACCGCGTGAACGCTGCACCTTCTCTGCTTCGCCGGCGCAGGGGATCCGGCCGGAACTATGACCAGCGGTGAGCAGAGAGAGGGTGTGGCCGCCGCTGTCTTGTTTAGATCTGGAGAGGATGAGAGAGTGAATGAGAGCAACCCTAGTAAAACAAGCGCTGAAGCTCCTTCTTATATATATAGTGGAGTGATTTTCTTGTAGCAATCGTTTTTAAAATGAATACGTGCGAACCACTATTTTCATTTAACATTCCAGTAAAAAAACTCAATCAATAACGCGCCACCGCGTCCAGGTTGCACTATGTACACGTGTGGTCCCCGACCCTCCGTGAAGTTGAAAACTGCAAGAGTCAAATTGTCACTTGGGATGCCTGTTTGTAAACAAATGCGCTCGTACGTGTACCCGCGCGTGGGTGTTAGAGAACTGGTGCTTGCGTGCGCCGCTTCTCTTCGTGTACTACGTACTCCACCTATAGTAAGATGTATACATGTGTGACGTCTGAGTTACAAAAAAAATATGTGTGACGTCTTTTATTTTTTAGAAGTTCTTAGGGAAGGGTGTGAAGAGCACATATATGTGTGTCATGTCTACCTACAGAGTACAGATAGATGGTGTGTGCGAGAAGTCTCGGGAAAGTCGTGAGGTGCGTGTGTGCGTGCGTGAGAGGGAGGGTTAACGTGTCAATTCAATGCGTGTGTCCATAAATCATATACGGCGAATGTTCACCATAAGCTGTTTCCTGGCGAACGCCCAAAGAACCGTCAGATCTGCATCTGACAGTGGCAGTTTTGCCATGGCATTTGACAAAACAGCCACTCCTCCGACACATAAAATTTCCACGTGAGCGTTCGCAACTGCCGTATGCTCCCTCCGTTCCAAAATATAGTGCATATAGCTTTATTGAAAATTCAAACCTCACGAATTTTTACCAAGTTTTCGTAGAACAACATGCACATATAGCAAACCCAGCATATATCATTTCATTCATCATCGAGAGATATCTATAGAGATGGGGGAGGAATGTACGAGTGTGTCTTCGATAAAGAGGGGCCGTATGTGTGTGTGTGTGTTGTGAGAGAGAGCGAGAGACATCGTAGGATTGAGTCCTCTAACTAAGGAGAGAGAAAGAACGATCGGGATCAGTAGAGAGATGAAATATAGTGTGTTCCTTCATTATAAGAACCAGGCAAATATTTTCCCGAGCTCTAAACTCGGCAATGTCCCATCGAGTAAGGACTCGACGCGTGGCACTGCTCTATTGCCGAGTGCCACACTTCGCCAAGTTTGTTAGCCGAGTCTCCGTTAGCCGACACTCGGCAAAGGAAGACCGCCGTATCGCCTACAGCAATTTCAAGCCTCCTTTGGTGTGGAGGAATATTATAGGAATTCTATATGATTGGATTTTTATAGGATTTTTTCCTTTAGAGCCATTTGGTTCATAGGAATGGATTCCTATACTCCACATTTCAGAGGAAAATAAACATTAAGACTCAATGGAAAAATTCATATGATGTGAACCAAATGACATCTCTTTTCCTATCCCTACTCATATGATTTGAGATACATGCCGGCCTCCTCTGGTTCATAGGATAGGAATATCATAGGAATAGAAAAAACATAGGAAGTGAGATGACATGCATCTCAATTCCTATAGAGAAAAAAATGTCATTTGATGCATAGGATAGGAATTTTTCTATTGAGTCTAGGGTAATGGTTTTTTTTCCTTTAAAATGTGAAGGACTGGTTCCTATCCTACATAGGATTAGGAATCCATTCCTACAAACCACAGAGCTCCATAGGAATTTTTCCTTTGAAAATCCTATACTATGAAATTCCTACAAACCAAAGGAGGCCGTACGTCATCTCTTTTCCTACAACTTTCATATTCCTATAATATTCCTACCCTATGAACCAAAGGAGACCGCGGGTATGTCAAAATGCGGGACCCATGCATCATTGCCTTTGGGTCGAAGCTGCGTCCAGAATTTTTGGTACTCCCCTGCTCCTTCCAGCTTACTGCGGGCAAGGTGGGGCTTTGTGATTTGACGCTTCATTGCTCATTTACTAGTACTGCGGCGCTACGACCAGGGTGCCTCCCCCGCTGCTCCAAACTTTGGTGCATGGCACGTGGACCAAGATGGTGGATGTCCCACATGTCGGCGAAAGGCGTGCTGTTAGTGTTCGCCATTTCGTGTGCTGATTGACCCCGCGGACTTGCGACGCGAACGCGACAGCCGTGCTGGAAGTGTGCCGCCGTTTCATTTTGAACTGTAAAGCGTACCACTTGGTTTTGCTTCTAGGTGCGATATATAAAAATCTCGATTATATTGATCTAAAAGTAGATATTCAGATTAGTAAAAACGAGGTGCTTTTGCCGAGCGGTGGGTGGGGGAGCTTGGCATGTCGGTTTGCTAACATGCGGTCAAACGTGTCAGTGATGTACCAAGCTGATGCGCGTCCCTCATGAAAAATCAGAACAATGGTAGAAGCAACACGTGGTTTTCTTGAATAAGATGATGGAGAAGCGGATTCAGCGAAGAGTGAAATGATGGTTGGAAAGGTGCGGCTTTGTGATTTGATGCCTCATTGCTCATTAGAACTACTACGGCGCCATGACCGGGGTGCGTCCCCCCTGCTGTTATGCACTGTTATTTGGTTCACGGCACGTGGACCCGGATGCTAGATGTCCCACATGTTGGCAAATGGAAGCAGAACATTTATGAAAGCGAGCATCTCCACTCTTACGACGGAGGAGTACAAGACACGGCAACCCAGTGTACTGTAGTAGTACGTAGTAGTAGTCTTGTAACAATTCGTTTTGCTGCTTCGCGCGATCCATCGATACAAAACCCGATTAAAAAAGCGAGGGCGGGTCTTTTCCCACGCAGTAGGTAGGGGAGTTTGGCATAGTCGGTTTGACAGAGAGAGTGAGAGAACGATGTGAAATGCTTGAATGTGTAGTGGGCGATAATCCACTTCTGAGCCCAGGCTCATCTGCACCCGCGCCGAAGAAAAAAAAATAAAAACAAATACTAGAAAAAATCAAAAAATTCCAATTCTTTTTTTCATGGTAGTTAATATGATGCGTGAGGTCCACTCCAATTTTCAAATCATTTGGAGATCTGACCAGCTCACGGCAAAAAAGACAAATTCGGGGTGTGTAAAAAAGGTTTACTGTTCACGTACTGTTCTGACCCGATTTGTCTTTTTTGCCGAGAGCTGCTCAGATTCCGAATGGCTTGAAAATTGGAGCGGACCTCACGCATCAAATTTTCTACCATGCAAAAAAATGGAATCTTATGATTTTTTTTTATTTTTTGTGATTTTTTTCCGACCGAGTGCAGATGAGCCTGGGCACCGAATCGCCTTTCTTTCTTTTTTGAAGTGAGCCCTTTCAGATCACTAGATGATACTAGCCCGAACGTTGTTGAGTACATTTCAATGCAATTTTAATGTACATGCAACATGAATAATTGAAGTAACAATATGTTCCACCCTGCCGCTCAATGCCCATTACCAAGGCATATCAGTAACATGTGGGACTGCATGCGAGCAAACCAACGATTGGCCAAGCTGGCAAACTCCCCCTCTTATCGCGCAGGAAAAGCCCTGCCCTAGCATTTTCAATCGTTATTTGTGTCTATCGTCGCTCCAAGGAGCAGAACCAAATGTTACAACTTATGAGTTCAAATGAAAAGCCTGCTGCATTCGCGTCGCACCTCCACACGGTCGGTCCGGCACGCCGCTCAAGCTAGGGAACTCGTGTTGTCTTGCATTTTCACTGACATCTAGGACCGTTGTTGAGCAAACCGACTATCGGCAAACCCTCACCCTGCCCACTGCGCGTCGGCTGAGTTTAGATGAACGAGGAGGGAGAAGTGCTAGCTATAGCACGGACTCCAAGAAAATTGGTGTCCGATGGGACTCGTACTGGTTTGTAATCTACTACCACTGTACTAATCCTGCTCCTACTACTCTACACTAGTAGTACTAGTGTTGGTACAAACTAATATGAGGCCATTCAACCGTGTCCCGGCAAAATACCCCGGACACTGATTATTCGTTGATATTTAAATTTGTTTTCACACAGCAAAATATCCCTGAAAACAACAACACATAGCAAAATTTCACGGCAAATGAGGGATTTGAATGTGCTGGGCAGGGTGGGGCAGAAAGTTAACGCAGAGGCTCGGTTTGTATTTTTTGGCAAAATGCAGAGGCTCGGGTTTTGGCACCAAACCGGAAATTTTGCAAATATTTGTCACCCACCGGATGGCGCGCCAACCGCGTGTGGTTGTCTGGTGGCGTGTGTGGTAGACTTGAATGCTTGTGAAATGCTTGTGACCGAGCACCCCACTCCAGCACATAGCGGTACCACCTGTAGCAATGCTGAGGTGGCATATAACTAAATGAAGAAAGAGAGGGTTGAGTATCATATCATGATACCCTATCATAATAAACATATTTAGGAATATTAGTTATCATACTAACCACTACAAGCAGCCTTTATATCACAGAGAAGCTTAATACTATTAACAATTGATGTCCTTAATACTATTGAGCACCCCGCTTCTGGACGACCCGGCTATTTGAGCCGGTCGACCAGCTCCTCACGCGGCGAGGTGGGACTAAACATCCGAAACCCGCCGGCCCAATACGGATGTGAAAATCGTAATTACAAATTGCACTCAGTTGACCGGTCAAAATGTCTACGTGGCACTCTGTCGACTGGTCAAACTGGCCACGTGGCTTGAGGGTCCCACCTATCAGTTAGTAAACAAATATTTACGCAGGCGCGTGAGGGGTCGAACTAGCCCTTGCGCGTGAACCACCCTGGCTGTGTATATGTGTGCATGCACGTGTAGGTTGAGCACTTGAGCGTGTGCGTGTGTGTTGCGTCTTGTGCTATGTGCATGCATGCGTGCATGTGTTCATGCGAGTGTTGCGTGTGTGCATGTATACGTGTGAGTGTTGCATCCATGCTTGAGTGTGAGTGTTGCGCGCGTGCATGTGTACATGTGAGTATTGCATGCGGGCATTGCGTGCGTGTTTGTCCACATGTGTGATGTGTGTGTATTCACCACAGTAGCTCCTGTGTATTAAAAGGCCGGCTCAGCATATCATCACTAGGTGACCTTGTCCGCTGTGGTTATCACGCGCGGGCTACCAACCTGAGGTCTCGATTTCGAATCCCCACCGAGCACTAATTTATTACCATTTGTTTCTTTCTTATACCCGCTGATAGGTGGGCCCTACGTTAGGGAGATAATGTGCGCTTCTGATGCAACACTAGTTGCGCCACATGGACTGTTTGACTGGTCAATTGATCGTGTCATCAACAAAATACGTAGCTGTACAGTGAGCCAGTGATTGTATAATCACCACAAAATGTATATGCTGACCGTATTGTGCTTTCGTTTCAAATAAAATGACTGTCAGTGTCACCATCAAAATACTGAGCTGTACGGTGAGCTAGTGACCATATAATCAGCAGAAAATGTATATGTTGACCGTAATGAGCGCATTCTAAATCCAAAGACCGTATTGCGCTTTCGCTTGAAATACATTGACCGTCACGCGTGAATGTGTATGGGGGCGTACTTTTAGAGGGCCGAGAGATAGTTTGTGTGCGTACGTGAAAAGGGCGTAGAGAGAGAGGGGGTGTGCGATGGAGAGAGTGAGAGAGAGAGATGCCCTTCGTTCTCTTTATTGTGACTAATTTTATAGGATAAAAATGTAAACATTCACAATACGGAACAAATATCGTTGGATGCACCATGCAATTAACTTTCATATATAACTTTGTAGTATTGTATATGTAGATTTTCTTAAATATTTGTTTTGTCACAATCTATGTAGTTTCAATTCAAAATAAATCTTGTATGCATAGTAAAAGTGAACGGATGCCTTTTTTAGATCATTGGGAGCACATGATAATGAGATGTACCATGCGTGAATGTGTGGTTGACATATTTTGGAGAGCCTGGAAAGGGTATGTGTACGTATTCGAGAGAGGCATGGATACGAGGGGGGTGCGATGGGAGAAAGAGAAAGCACGAGAGATGTGAGAGAGAGGGAGAGAGAGAGAGAGATAGAGACGAATAGGATGTCTCAACGAGAGATGGTGAGTTTGTGTATGCAGAGGAGAAGAGGAGAGAGGCATGAACAGAAATAGTGTGTGTGTTAGTATGTGTCGGTGTCAGAATATAGTGAGACCTATGGGGGTAGAGAGTGTGCGAGGTGTGGTGGTGGCACATCGTTTTTTGGTCTGGTGGGTCGAGGTGAGGACCCCTGGGTCGGTTCCGTCCTGCGCCACATAGGTCGGCCCGAGACGCGTTATACGAAGACTGACTTGACGTACAAGACGAAGATAATAGAGCCGTGGAAGACTCTTATCTCCACTGACGAAGCGGACTACGATCTGTAACCCTAGGCCCCGGGTATGTTATATAGGCCGGGGGCCAAGTTTGTCGATAGTATATATACACATAATCCCTTGGTATTGACATGTACTTTGTACACACCCCAATCAAAGTATACACGACCAGGAGTAGGGTATTTCCTCGATCACAAGGGCCCCGACTTGGGAAAATCTTTGCCTCTTATCACCATCCACTTTAACCGTCAGGGATATCCTACCGAATGATCTGATGGAATCATATCTGTCAACTAGTAAGAGAGGTGGAGACAATGCGTGCGAGAGAGGACAAAAGAGAGTGTGCGTGCGGGAGACACGAGGGAGATATATGTACAGAGGGGGGGCGGAGGAGACCATGCGTGCGCATGCATGTGAGAGAAATAGTGTTTGTGACTGAGATTAGTGAAAAGAGTCGTAGATAGTAGTAAGAGAGAGAGAGGGAGATATATAGAGTGTGTGTGTGCGTGAGACACTTTCGAGAGAGAGGGTGAGCATTTGTGAGAGAGAAAGGCCGATGGATATATAGTGTGTGCGCGTATGCGTGAGAGAGAAAGATAGCGCACGTGTGAGGAGGGGTCGAGGGAGAGTGCATCTACACGTAAAGGATTGTTCTACTCATTAACTTAAAATATAAATTGTATTTTAAAAATTGGATGAGATCATGAAATTTGCAATTCACGTATGAACGAACATTGGTCTAGCAAACATCCATACTCTATCGAATTCGAGCATGTGTATGGTATTATTTCACATTATTGATCCATAGTCAGTAGTTTGAAATCCAGACAATGCATGGCTCTTGCAATTCATATATAAATGTGAGTACACTCTGTGGTCAGTGTCAAGCACATTATACATAAGAAACATACATGGTATACATTCCAAATTGCTAGCGAAGAACTAGAATACATTTTGAATTCAACATAAAAGTGGTTTCAAATATTCGAATTCATAGGAAGTGCATTCATCTATTTGAATTCGAGATAATGACTTTTGTAAATCACATCTAAAATGGGCATCAATCTTTGTTGATAATACATAGTCATGTACAAAATAGATTCAAGTTTATCTCCGCCATTCCAAAATAATCGTAGTTATAGGATTTTCAAGAGTCAAAAATTTCAAAAGAATCGCATAATTTAATGAGGTTTTTAAACATACAAGGTCAAATATAATGAGGTCTAATTATGAAAGTTCGATTGAAGAGTGTAACACCCCAAAAATTTAACCATATTTTTATTAAGTAAAATTTGGCCAGAAATAAAATTTTGAATTATATTAGGTCTTTTATTAATTTCAGAGTAAATTCTGTTTTCTGTTTTCCAAAATTCTTCCCTCCATATAGAAAATTTTGCAAATATTATGGGATTTGGTAGTTGTCTTAAATCAATTCAATTATATTTTAAATAACAGATGGTGGGCATGGCAGAAACCCTGCTCCATTCTAAACTACATTAGGAACTTGCTCTCCTGGCCAAACAAACATGTCCAACATCTCTAGTATACCTAGTAACCCAACCCTGCTAAGTTCCACCTGCAACAAACCCATCTAGCTCACTCTGGCAAATCATCAAGCACCTTGCATGCATGTCCAGAGCAGGAGCAGAGCACTCTTATGACACGTTCGGCATCACCCGTGCACCACTGCCCTGCTGCCTCCCCTCGCGCGTGACTCATCCAGCTAGCTTCGCGAAGAAGCAACGAGCCCTGCCGACACCCTTGTTTGTCCCCTAGCACTGACAAGCCGCCGGCGTCATCGCCTCATCACCGCCGCCGCAGCCTTCTCGGATATGGCACTGCCTAGGAGCCCCTGGCCAAACCCCGAACGCCAGCTCGCCCTCGCCTTAACCCTCACCTACCTGAGCATATCCACAGCTCGCTGACCCCGGCCACCGCCCCCAGCTACCTCCGCGGCGCAGTAATGGCCGCCGCCACCATGGCTTTCTCTGGAAGCTGCGGAACCGACGTCGCACGGCCATAAAAAGGCCTCCCCGAGCTCGTATCGTGACACCAGATCATCTCTCCCACCCCTAGGCACCTCCCCAAGTAGCCACCCGGCCGGAGATAGCCGTCTCCCTCGTCTCTGGCAACTTCTGCCACCGCCAGCTCTCGGATGATTCCGAGCCAGCCACGGCCTCCCCCTCTCCACTCTCTCCACCAACGGACTCCTCTTGATCCCACGAACCCTTTCCCCCTCTTGATTTTGCTCGGGAGCCGCCGTAGATGAAAGCCTCATCCTGCCCGACGCCGCCGTCCGCTGAGGACCTCGCCACCGGCGACTCCATCCACCCCGGCTACCGTGACGAGTACCAGAAGAACTGCCTCTCTCTTCTGAGCACGACGGTGGCCTCAGCTTTCCGAACGGCATCGCTGTTCGCCGGCGAGCCTCGCCAGAGCGCCGCCTCTGTTCGGCCAGAGGAGAGGGCGCGTGCGGCGACCGGTCAAAACTGACCAGTGGGCCAGGCGGGCCCACTGTCAGTGACCAGCGCCGAGCCAGCGCGTCTGTAAGTGGAGACGGGTTCTCCTTGGAGCCGTTTCCCCGCGAGGGAAACGTATTCCCCGATTACGTCTCCGACGTCGACAGTCCTACCGCGCGGCCGAACGACTGGGCTCGGCCCAGTGACGCCAGACGACTAAATCACGCTCAGGGCGCTTCTCTGCTCTTTTTCCTTTTCTTTTTCAGCGGTATTCAGATAATTCTACAGAAATACTTTCAAATCCAAATTTGATGATTCAAATTTCTGAAGACTTCTAAAATCAATCTCTATTAATATAGCTAGGGTGAACATTTTTGATAAGTTTAACTCTGCTGGATTTATTAAATAAGTCCAATTCTTTATTTCTTTCAGCTTAGAAACTCTCTAGGAAAATCATATGAACTCCGAATAATTTGATTCTTTTTCTGTTATTCCTTATTTTTCCTCTAGTTTATTTGAGTATTTATTTCCAAATTTTCTAAACGACTTTTTACCACTGTTTTGGCTTTATGTGGTAATTTCAATATTTTTTAAAATAGGAAATGGAGGGAATAGAATTTTTCAAAACTTTTGGAGTGCACCCAATATTTCTGCTTGATCAAGGCAAGCATCTTGAACACTTGATATGGTGGTTGCATGGTAGTTTGTTTGCAAGAAATAATTGAATCATGCTTATGTTGAATTCAAATAAAATTTGCATGCATGTAGTGTTGGCATGTTTCCTCGTACCGTGCAACGTGTGCTTGTCATGACTAACTTGCAGGAGCAGGTATAAGAGAAGTACTGTTACCAGTAGAAGGGTGATCATGTTGGAGCGTGATCATGACTTGTTGGTTATGCATGTTGGGACATGCAAGGGCTGTGGCCCTGTTTTTGGTGTTACTGTTGAAAGAACCCTTTATTGTGCTAACCACTGCAGGAAATACATAGGCCTCCTGAGTCGACCATAGATTGAGTCTTGTTCCGGTAAGCCCCATACTTGTTTCGTGCTGCCACTTGTCCCTGCCGCAGGTAGGGTACGGTTCAGTAAGTTGTTAACCCCTTTCCTGCACACACACCGTACAGGGAGGCCATAGTGAAAGATACCATTGGCCCATGGTAGGCATGTCACTTGGTCCGGGGGCATGGGTGTCTCCGATTGTAGCCGGAGAGGGGTCGCACCCCTGTTTGCGCGCCGATATAAATATTGTGATCCCATGCTATTGGAGGCCGTTGAATGAGGCCTTCCCACTTAGAGTTTTACTCTATCATTGCCTTGGGTGATTCCTGGCTTTGGTAAGTTAAAACTGGTATGTGCGGGTCAGGTGTGTTTTCAACCCAAAGGCCGTAATGGGAATTAGTCAGCGTCTCGGTGCTGGCTAAAGAAATCCTTTACTTGTGGGTAAAGAGTACACCCTCTGCAGAGTTATACCCATTCGAATAGCCGTGTCCGCGGTTAAGGACTACAGTCTGGGTCGGTCAAGTGTTGGTCTCCGGAGGAAATAATTAATTTGAGCATCAACTATTTTGCAGAATATTATTATTTCATCACTAACGCTGTCATGGATATTTTTGTTATCATGAATTTTATGGTTGTGAATATTATTATTACTATGCATATTATTATGGACTAACCCGTTTCTCTTATTTTTATTTTCTTTTTTGAGTATCTCATGGGCTGGCTAGACTACCCGGATACTCATTTATTTTCAAGACCTCTCGTGGCGTCGCTTGAGTTCTCGGGCGATCATGTCTCGCCCGATACTCTTTTAGACACCCGTTTGGCATTTCTTTTCAAGATCTCTCGTGGCGTCGCTTGAGTTCTCGGGCGGTCCTGTCTCGCCCGATACTCTTTTAGACACCCGTTTGGCATTTCTTTTCATGACCTCTCGTGGCGTCGCTTGAGTTCTCGGGTGGTCCTGTCTCGCCCGATTCTCTTTTAGACACCCGTTTGGCATTTCTTTTGGATTCTTGGGCAGTCCTGTCTCGCCTGATTCTCCACTTTTATATTTACTTTTGGATTCTCGGGCGGTCCTGTCTCGCCCGAATATCCACTTTTAACTCTATTTATTTGTCACTAACTTTTCATATTTATTTTTCAGCACCGTATTAATATTCATCATGCCATGCTTTAATTTCGTTAAGCTTATGCATTTGATAATTTAGGGACAATTACATTTGAGCCCCTAGTTGTGTCACACCCGTGTGTTTTGCCCCTAAATTCAAAAAACCCTCGTTTCTGCCCAAGCTCATTTGATCCTCTTATGCTTTTGCCCTTTGACCGTTTTACCGTAACTTTGAAAACTTCATAACGAATTCATACTAACTCAGAAAAATGCATATAAGATATCAAAATGTTCGGAGAAACATCACCTATATGTGCATGTCATTTGCATTCATGACAAAAGTGCTGAAAAGTCCTCATCTCAGTTTGACCTCATATGATGTCAGCATGAATAGTAAAATCCAAAAAAAAACAAAAAAAATCTGAATTATTTTTTTGGCAAACATTGACTAATATTTTGAGCACTTATAAAGTTTCACCAGGGAATGACATTCGTGGAAGTCGTGGCAAAAAAAACAAAATCAGCACTCCAAAATGCTTTTGTTTTGGAGCATCAATTTTCTTTTTTCTCCACGACTTCCATGAATGTCATTTCCTCATGAAACTTTGCAATCTCTCAAAACATTTGTCAGTGTTTGCCACAGAAAAAATTCAGAATTTTTAAAATTTGTTTTCAATTTTTTCATCATTTACTATTCATGCTGACATCATATGAGCTCAAGCTGAGATAGGGACTTTTCAGCACTTTTGTCATGAATGTAAATGACATGCACATATAGGTGATGTTTTTCCGAACATTTTGATATCTTATTTGCATTTTTTTAGTTAGTATGAAATCGTTATGAAGTTTTCAAAGTTGCGGTCAAACGGTCAAAGGGCAAAAGCATAAGAGGAGCAAACAAGTTTGGACAGAAACAAGGGTTTTTTGAATTTAGGGGCAAAACACATGGGTGTGACACAACTAGGGGCTCAAATGTAATTGTCCCTATAATTTAACCCATCATGATCATATGCATTTGGTATATCTTTTGTTCATTATGTTTGCGAGTACATTCAAACGTACTCACAGGCTTGTCCCTGACTATTTCATTGGCCAGGTCAGGATTTCGACAAGGAGTATTACCACGACATCCATGCGGAGCCTAGGATAGCAGCCAAGCGGGATAGGAATTATCCTGGTCAGTCGTTCCTGTGGGAATGGAGCCCCATTAACATTGGAGAACCACGAGTCGCTTCCGTCATCCTCACTAGCAATCATTGTTGTAACATTAGACCTTTGTGGTCTTGTATCCAATTCTTGTAATTGCTTGGTAATCTGTAACAAGGACGTGTCCACCAGTAACAGTAATCCTGGGCTGGTGACGACACGAGGGGTTAATTTCTGGGATATCATGTCCCAGAAATCCGGCCCCGACAGCCTTGGTATCAGAGCCAGGCTGACCATTGGCTAATCCTATCTTAGCCTGGTCACTATCCCTAGGTTTCCACACCATCCACATCTTTCTCGATCCATAGCCAGGCCCATCTCATCCGGTAAGCCTGCATAGTAGCCAGCCGACACCTTTTGGCAGTCGGTGCCCAACCTATCAGTCCTGCCCATAGGCCGTGTGCCTGTGGCCTGCACCTGAGTTGTCCCATCCACAAGCGTGCGATGGAAGACTCTGCTGGCTTATAAAGGAAGCCTTGCCCCAACTCAGCACATCACAACCTCACTCTCAGTTTGATATCCAACCACCAAGATGCCTGGCCCCATCGTTCACAACGAGACCACCACAGTCGAGCTTGGTGACTTTGTGGTCATCCTCGCCAATCTCACCCGTCGTGCTTTCGGCATCGAAGAGCCGCCTGAGTATGTTGTGTACCAGGAGCACACGAGTGATGCCATCCACCACTTCTGGGCCATGGTGCACATCTACGGGAGGGGCACCGCATCGGAACGCCCCTACCGGTTCACCGGGAGGACGACCTCCGACGAGCCCCAAGCCATCCAACTTGCAGCCCTAGAGGCTGTCGTTCAACTCCGGCATTTGTCGCCGAGAGTTAACATCCGCCCCTTCTACTACTACCCTAGCCGAGAAGGCTATGGTAGCCCGACCCAGGTTGCCAACGGAGACCTTGAGTCGGATCCTGCCCTGGTGCATCTGGTGCGCTACCTGAGAGTGCAAGAGGCACTATTCGATCAGGTCACCATTGATCTGATTGCGACCCGCGGGACGCTCGCTCTCCTGACCCCGGTGAGAAGTGAAGCTGCACCCGCCACCGACACCCTGATGGTGCTGCTTGGGAGGCCTGTTGAGCCCCCAAATTCCGCCCCTGTTATCTTCCCGGGCAGTGCCTTCGCCTCCCCTGAGGAACTTCGTCGTCTCTTGGAGACCCACTCCAACGGGACGGTGACCTCGACACCCCGTGAAGGGCACCACCGCTACCCCAGCCCTATAGCTCCCCATCCGACCCTGGTCAACTCCGACACCGAAGCACACGGAGAGGCCTCGACATCTACAAGACGCGCCCGGCTAGATGTCGATGAGGTGGACTGAGTCCACCAGTATTGTTGTAGAGCCCAAGTGACCCTGTTACCCTGTATTTTTGTAATAGAGGTTATATGGTGTAGTAAGTTGTAAACCACCTGTGTGCCAATGGTAGTATGCGTGCCCTGGCATAAATTGTTGACGTGTGGTGACTGAGTAAATTCTGGACGTGACTGCCGAAACCCCTTAACCGACACGCACAGTAATACGTCACATTCCTTGTTGGGATCGAGGTCTGAGTTTTTGACCAGACAGCCCTGCACCAGAACCGGTGCACAATTTGTACTGGCACCGCTTCATGTTTTCTCACCCAGGCACTCTATAAGGGGCCATAACTGCAAACCACACCAGCCATCTTCACCTCGAGCACTGCTTTTCCCCATCCACCCATCCATGTCTCACCCCGGAGTCTACCTGAGAACCTCCGATGCAAGCCCTGGTATTTTGTGGGATTTTACCCGCAATAGTCTTGGCTCCACCTACCCACCCAGTATGAGTTGTACAATATGAGGATCACCTCTGATTGCTCAAAATACTGGGCAGTTGTGCACATCCCACCAGTAGATTTGAACCAAGGCCCTCCGTATGTTGTCTTCATCGGGAGATCCATGCCAACCTCAGGCATGGCCATTGAGTCTGCTGCTTACGAAGCAGTTACCTGCCTTCGATTTGCGGTACCCTGTGCCAGTGCAAGGGAATACTGCTATTTCCCGAGCCGCGCAGCTTTTGGAGCAGAAGCTATGTTCCGCTGTGAACGTAATGAGAGCGACCCAGCTCTGGTCTATCTCATTCAGTATGTGATGGCCCAGGAACGTTTCACCCAGCAACTACTGGAGTATCTCCACTATCTTGCTGTTCTGAATCCCCGGATTGCCATTGGCGGACCCCCTCTGCCAACTCAGGAGGGACGCGTTCTTCGTCTGCTTCCTCCACTTCCTCCACTTCCTCCGGAAGAAGAAGAAGAAGAATGTGCTCCAGCACCCGGAACCCTTCCACAAGACCCCGTAGATCTTACCTTCGAAGCATAGACGGTTAAGAGCATGGTTGCTGCTGCATCCGTCACTTATTTTCGTGAAGCAATTTTTGCGATGTATTTTAGGGCATATGTCATAAGTGCATTGCTATGTTTGCATTCTGCATAATATTGTTTGTTGTGATATGCATTTAATTCTTCCGCCCTTAACAAATCTCAAGGACGAGATTTTCTTAAGGGGGGTAGAGTTTGTAACACCCCAAAAATTTAACCATATTTTTATTAAGTAAAATTTGGCCAGAAATAAAATTTTGAATTATATTAGGTCTTTTATTAATTTCAGAGTAAATTATGTTTTCTGTTTTCCCAAATTCTTCCCTCCATATAGAAATTTTTGCAAATATTATGGGATTTGGTAGTTGTCTTAAATCAATTCAATTATATTTTAAATAACAATAGGAAATATTTTCATAATAAAATTTTGCCAAGATAATCATTTTTATAGCATTTTCAATTTTTGCAATACTTCTGTTACACTACAACTATTTTAAATAATTCTCTAAAAATTCCACAAAAATTATGAGGGGACACGTGATGCCTAGAGATCACTTTTATGCAAGAACCCAACTTGGTATTTTGGAAATTTTGAGTAAAACATCCTCTTTTCAAATTTGTTCTATTTTTGAGTTTCAACTGCAACCCTAATTTTCCTTTCTCAAACAATTCTGAAATTTTTCCCACTCATAGTCCTTCCAACCAAACTCTTAAGTAAAGAAGATGAACTCCAATTGCATTCTGGAAGACCTCCAAATTAATTCCCCAAGTATGGGTCCAGAACTGATTTTCTCCAAAACTTGCACTATCAAGTTTTTCATTTGGTCCATCCAACTCCACAATCATCTTTATCAACTAAAGAGACACCATCCTGCCAAATCTCTCCTCCAACAAAGTCTTCTAAATAACCCTAGCATTCAGTCAAACAGATGGTGGGCATGGCAGAAACCCTGCTCCATTCTAAACTACATTAGGAACTTGCTCTCCTGGCCAAACAAACATGTCCAACATCTCTAGCATACCCAGTAACCCAACCCTGCCAAGTTCCACCTGCAACAAACCCATCTAGCTCACTCTGGCAAATCATCAAGCACCTTGCGTGCATGTCCAGAGCAGGAGCAAAGCACTCTTATGACACGTTCGGCATCACCCGTGCGCCACTGCCCTGCTTCCTCCCCTCGCGCGTGAATCATCCAGCTAGCTTCGCGAAGAAGCAACGAGCCCTGCCGACACCCTCGTTTGTCCCTAGCACCGACAAGCCGCCGGCGTCATCGCCTCATCACCGCCGCCGCAACCTTCTCGGATACGGCACCGCCCAGGATCCCTCGCCTTAACCCTCACCTACCTGAGCATATCCATAGCTCGCTGACCCCGGCCACCGCCCACAGCTACCTCTGTGGCGCAATAATGGCCGCCGCCACCAAGGCATTCTCTGGAAGCCGCGGAACCGACGTCGCATGGCTATAAAAAGGCCTCCCCGAGCTCGTATCGCGACACCAGATCATCTCTCCCACCCCTAGGCACCTCCCCAAGGAGCCACCTGGCCGGAGATAGCCGTCTCCCTCATCTCCGGCAACTTCTGCCACCGCCACCTCTCGGATGATTCCGAGCTAGCCAAGGCCTCCCCCTCTCCACTCTCTCCACCAACGGACTCCTCTTGATCCCACGAACCCTTTCCCCCTCTTGATTTTGCTCGGGAGCCACTGTAGACGAAAGCCTCATCCTGCCCGACGCCGCCGTCCACCGAGGACCTCGCCGCCGGCGACTCCATCCACCCCGGCTACTGTCACGGGTACCGGAAGGACTGCCTCTCTCTTCTGAGCACGACGGTGGCCTCAGCTTTCCGAACGGCATCGCCGTTCGCCGGCGAGCCTCGCCGGAACGCCGCCTCTATTCGGCCAGAGGAGAGGGCGCGTGCGGCGACCGGTCAAACCTGACCAGTGGGTCAGGCAGGCCCACTGTCAGTGACCATAGCCGAGCCAGCGCGTTTGTAAGTGGAGACGGGTTCTCCTCGGAGCTGTTTCTACGCGAGGGAAACGTATTCCCCGAGTACGTCTCTGACGTCGACAGTCCTACCGCGCGGCCGAACGACTGGGCTCGCCCAGTGACGCCAGACGACTAAATCGCGCTCAGGGCCCTTCTCTGCTCTTTTTGCTTTTCTTTTTCAGCGGTATTCAGATAATTCTACAGAAATACTTTCAAATCCAAATTTGATGTTTCAAATTTCTGAAGACTTCTAAAATCAATCTCTGTTAATATAGCTAGGGTGAACATTTTTGATAAGTTTAACTCTATTGGATTTATTAAATAAGTCCAATTCTTTATTTCTTTCAGCTTAGAAACTCTCTAGGAAAATCATATGAACTCCGAATAATTTGATTCTTTTTCTGTTATTCCTTATTTTTTCCTCTAGTTTATTTTAGTATTTATTTCAAAAAAAATTAAATGACTTTTTACCACTGTTTTGGCTTTTTGTGGTAATTTCAATATTTTTTGAAAATAAGAAATGGAGGGAAGAGATTTTTTCAAAACTTTTGGAGTGCACCCAATATTTCTGCTTGATCAAGGCAAGCATCTTGAACACTTGATATGGTGGTTGCATGGTAGTTTGTTTGCAAGAAATAATTGAATCGTGCTTATGTTGAATTCAAATAAAATTTGCATGCATGTAGTGTTGGCATGTTTCCTCGTACCGTGCATCGTGTGCTTTTCATGACTAACTTGCAGGAGCAGGTATAAGAGAAGTACCGTTACCAGTAGAAGGGTGATCACGTTGGAGCGTGATCATGCCTTGTTGGTTATGCATGTTGGGACATGCAAGGGCTAAGGCCCTGTTTTTGGTGTTACTGTTGAAAGAACCCTTTATTGTGCTAACCACTGCAGGAAATACATTGGCCTCCTGAGTCGATCGTAGATCGAGTCTTGTTCCGGTAACCCCCATACTAGTTTCGTGCTGCCACTTGTCCCTGCCGTAGGTAGGGTACGGTGCAGTAAGTTGTTAACCCCTTTCCTGCACACACCGTACAGACAGGCCATAGTGAAAGATACCATTGGCCCATGGTAGGCATGTCACTTGGTCCGGGGGCATGGGTGTCTCCGGTTGTAGCCGGAGAGGGGTCGCACCCCTGTTTGCGCGCCGATATAAATATTGTGATCCCATGCTATTGGAGGCCGTTGAATGAGGCCTTCCCACTTAGAGTTTTACTCTATCATTGCCTTGGGTGGTTCCTGGCTTTGGTAAGTTAAAACTGGTATGTGCGGGTCAGGTGTGTTTTCAACCCAAAGGCCGTAATGGGAATTAGTCAGCGTCTCGGTGCTGGCTAAAGAAATCCTTTACTTGTGGGTAAAGAGTACACCCTCTGCAGAGTAATACCTATTCGAATAGCCGTGTCCGCGGTTAAGGACTACAGTCTGGGTCGGTCAAGTGTTGGTCTTAGTGTCGGTCTCCGGAGGAAATAATTAATTTGAGCATCAACTATTTTGCAGAATATTATTATTTCATCACTAACGCTGTCATGGATATTTTTGTTATCATGAATATTATGGTTGTGAGTATTATTATTACTATGCATATTATTATGGACTAACCCGTTTCTCTTATTTTTATTTTCTTTTTTGAGTATCTCATGGGCTGGCTAGATTACCCGGATACTCATTTATTTTCAAGACCTCTCGTGGCGTCGCTTGAGTTCTCGGGCGGTCCTGTCTCGCCCGATACTCTTTTAGACACCCGTTTGGCATTTCTTTTCAAGACCTCTCGTGGTGTCGCTTGAGTTCTCGGGCGGTCCTGTCTCACCCGATACTCTTTTAGACACCCGTTTGGCATTTCTTTTCAAGACCTCTCGTGGCGTCGCTTGAGTTCTCGGGCGGTCCTATCTCGCCCGATTCTCTTTTAGACACCCGTTTGGCATTTCTTTTGGATTCTCGGGCGGTCCTGTCGCGCCCGAATATCCACTTTTAACTCTATTTATTTGTCACTAACTTTTCATATTTATTTTTCAGCACCGTATTAATATTCATCATGCCATGCTTTAATTTCGTTAAGCTTATGCATATAATTTAACCCATCATGATCATATGCATTCGGTATATCTTTTGTTCATTATGTTTGCGAGTACATTCAAACGTACTCACAGGCTTGTCCCTGGCTATTTAATTGGCCAGGTCATGATTTCCACAAGGAGTATTACCACGACATCCATGCAGAGCCTAGGATAGCAGCCACGCTGGATAGGAATTATCCTAGTCAGCTATTCCTGTCGGAATGGAGCCACATTGATGTTGGTGAACCACGAGTCGCTTCCGTCATCCTCACTAGCAATCATTGTTGTAACATTAGACCTTTGTGGTCTTGTATCCAATTCTTGTAATTGCTTGGTAATCTGTAACAAGGACGTGTCCACCAGTAACAGTAATCCTGGGCTGGTGACGACACGAGGGGTTAATTTCTGGGATATCATGTCCCAGAAATCCGGCCCCGACAAAGAGTACTGTAAACGTGAATGCTTCTGGTTCAAAATTTTGAACGAAGCGCCAAAAGATCCTCTCCTCGCCCAAAACTGCGCAAGACCAATGTTTGGTGGAAGGAAATTACCCTCCTAACTCTGACCCATGAAGCCTACCGGCCCGACATCCACAAGTCTAAACCAGGGTAGGTTTGTAACTTCACCGAGACGCCACACAACCGCCTCCGAAAAACATTCATATACCGCGGGCGCCTAAACGCCGATGCGCTCGGCCGAAATCACTCCAGCCCACTATTTTGGACACATGAGATTACCGTCCTACCCCCGACCCGCAGCATGTCCGAAATTTTAGATGGGGGCAAAGTTTGTAACTTTCCCCAAATTTCAAACAAGCGCGTCTCGGAAACATGGTTCCCCCTTAGCTTCCCCCCTCCCCCGTCCGATTCCCCTTTCATACTCCGTGGGTGCCAAAACTCCCTCTCCACCAGCCGCGAAACCCCAGACTCCTTCGTCCGCCACCCCATTGCACCGATCCACTGTCGCCCTCCTCCATGACGCCGGAGCCGATACCCCGACGTCGTCGTCCACCGCAACCTCAACCGCAGCGCCCTCCATGACTTAGCAGTTGAAGCCGAGGCAGGGCTACCTCCACGACGCGGACGTGTGCCGTACCCGAACCACTTCAACCCCTCCATCCTGCGCCTCACCACTCCCGCTCCAACGTCGCAACCGTCCACCGCACCGGAGTTGTTCCCGCTACGCCGTCGTTTGCCACCTCGGATCTGCTTCCCCGCTGCCGACAGAGGGCCACCGCACCACACTCAACTACTTGGACATGGGTTCGTCCAAGGCTCCACCGTCCTCCACAACATCTTGTTTCCAGCGAACCACAAGAAGATCTTCAAAAAAAATAGAAGGAGGACACAACATCGCCAACCGATATTGGTACTCCTCTTCCCTTATTCTTGCAAATCTCTCACATGGTATTCATCCCACAAAGGAAACTAGTTGACCGCTTCTTACTGCACATTCTTCCTGATACTAGATGTTCCAAGTAACTCGCGATGCACAAGGTTTCCCCCCATTTACTATTTCACTTTAGCTAGACGTCCGTCGCCTGCCTGGATTTCAATTCAGTGTCAGTTGATTCCCAATTAAAGGAAGCACCACCTGTGGAGGCGCGCGGAGCACCTAGTCCGCCTGTTCGCCGGGGAAGCAGCGCCTCGGTGTCTATCTTAGAGGTGTGTGTGGCGCAGGAGCTGCTAGCGCCTGATCTGGAGGTTCACCGGGCTTAAAGGGATGGCCGGGGGGTGCTGCCAAGCACGGCGGTGGGGTCAGGTCGAGGGGAGGCCGTGGCAGCGAAGGTAGGGGTCTGGGCCGGTGGTCGCTGGCGGTTCGAGGAAGATCGTCAACGATGGCTGGCGGGAGGTAGATGAAGGCCATCTGCCCGTTCCTTGTAGATCGGCCGGTGCAGAAAAAAATCGTCTGACCTATTTGTTTTCAGCCAATTGTTATTTTCATAGGACCACATGTGGTGGTTTGCTGGAGGATTACCTGCACTTCCCAGCCATCCCAGTGCTCATATTTCAAAAGCCTAGAATCTAATTTCGTGTGCCATGCATGTTGTAGAGCTATCATATGTCTGCCGTCATTTATTTTTGACCCACCTGCTAACTGATACTTTTACACTGTACTACTTGTGCACAAAGCCACAAACTACACCCATACTCTCTCACTATTGTTTTATTACGCATGGGTATTTCAGAATCTCAAGCACAATATTCTAAAAATAAAATAGAGTCGTCGTTCCAGTCTGCATCGAGGATTGGAAAGACGCGGTTTGACGCTCTAATGAAGAGTGTAGTGTCATTCGATGAAGACTGTCAACGTAGCTCTGTAGTTGATGACTCCATTCGCCATACACCAGCATCGTAGGTGCTTGCTTTAACTTCGGTGTCTTGTGTGGTTGCATGTTGCATATGGTGTCTACCTTGTATTACTTCTAAATTGGTTAAATTGCATCTGCTTAGCCATATACTGTGAATATGACATGCCTTCCTGTTTTTGGTACATACTGCATCTGTCTATTAACCATGTTCTTACATCAAACTAATGTTCTTGTGTATCCCTCATCAATCACTTATGATGAGACAGGCACACCCGTGGGTTAGTGTGAGACGCGCTACTCTTTTAAAGAGTGCAGTGTCATCCTCCCCACATGATTCTCAACAAACAGCAAGGCTAGATGAAGATAGTCAACATAGCTCTGTAGTTGGTGACCGCATTTCCCTTACACCACCATCGCAGGTGCTTGCTCTAACTTGGCAATGTGATATGTGGTTGCATGTTGCATATGGTGTCTAGCTTGTAATTCTTCTAATTTGGTTAAATTGCATCTACTTAGTTTACACATTATAGCTGTGAATATGACATGCCTTCCGGTTTTTGGTACATAGTGCATCTGTCTATTAACCATGTTCTTACATCAAACTAATGTTCTTGTGTATCCCTCATCAATCACTTATGATGGGACAGTCACACCCATGGCTTAGTGTGAGACACGCTACTCTTTTAAAGAATGCAGTTTCATGCTCCCGACATGATTCTCAAGAAACAAGAAGGCAAGATGAAGATAGTCAACGTAGCTCTGTAGTTGATGACCACATTTCCCCTACACCAGCATTGCAAGTGCTTGCTCTAACTTGGCAGTGTGATATGTGGTTGCATGTTAAGTATGGTGTCTAGCTTGTATTGCTTCTAATTAGGGTAAATTGCATCTGCTTAGTTTACACATTATACCTGTGAATATGACATGCCTTCCTGTTTTTGGTACATACTACATCTATCTATTAACCATGTTCTTACATGAAACTACTGTTCTTGTGTATCCCGCATCAATCACTTACGATGAGACACCTTTATTCATTGCATATTGCATATGATTTCTAGCATGTAGCTATGTATTGCTTCTAATTTGTTGAAATACCCTTATTAGCCTGCCCTTTTAATTTGGCAGAGTGATATTGGTTGCATCTTTCATATGGTGTCTAGCTTGCATTGCTTCTAATTAGTTGAAATGCCTTCTGCTTAGTTCACACATCATAGGTGTGAATATGCAATGCTGTCCTTTTTTTGTACATATTCCATCCTCCTATCTTGCGGTTGCCTTACATCAAAGTAGTGTTCATCAGTATCATGCATCAATGAGTTCTAAAAACCAATTTTTATTCCATTTTCTTATGGGTTTGACTTTACAAGGCAAAATCAAAAAAGAGGAAGGAAGGGGATGATGGTGGTCCTCTGCAGCAACGTAAACGGACCATCTCTACAGATTCTCCTTGTACTTCTAGTGCATTACAAGTTCCAAGTCTCATCTCCCCTACTCCACCATCCCAGGTGCTTGCTCTAACTTGGCAGTGTGATATCTAGTTGCATGTTGCATATGGTGTCTAGCTTGTATTGCTTCTAATTAGGGTAAAATTTATCTACTTAGCTTACACATTATACATGTGAATATGACACGCCTTCCTGTTTTTGGTACATACTATATCTGTCTATCACACCATGTTCTTACATCAAAGTACTGCTGTTGTGTATGCTGCATCAATCACTTACGATGAGACACCTTTAACTTGGAAGTGTGATATTGGTTGCATCTTGCATTGATTTCTAGCTTGCACTATTTCTAATTTTTCAAAATTCCACTTATGATGAGACACTTTTAACTTGGCAGAGTGATACTGGTTGCATCTTTCATATGGTGTTTAGCTTGCATTACTTCTAATTTCTTGAAAATCCTTCTGCTTAGTTGACACATCATAGGTGTGAATATGTCATGCGGTCCTGTTTTCATACATATTCCATCCTCGTATCATGTGTTTGCCTTGCATCAAAGTATTGTTCGTCAGTCATTCATTCATGAATGGGTTCTGAAGAGCGAATTTTATTCCTTTTCCTTGTCGGTTTGACTTCACAATGCAAAATCAATACATCGGAACGAAATTAGTCAGGCAGTGGATGATGGTGGTGCTTCCGAGCAACTGAAACAGAGGGTCTCTACAGATTCTACTCAGCCATCCTCCCAACAAGATTCGCAAGACAACGCAGGGCTAGACAGTCAACGTAGTTGTGTAGATGATGAACACATCTCCCCTACTCCACCATCACAAGTGCTTGCTCTAACTTGGCACTGTTATATGTGGTTGCATGTTGCGTATGATGTCTAGTTTGTATTGCTTCTAATTTTGTTGATTTGCATCTGCTTAGTTTACACATTATACTTGTGAATATGACACGTGTTCCTGTTTCTAGAACATACTAAATCTATCTATCACACCATGTTATTACATCAAAGTACTGTTGTGTATCTTGCAACAATCACTTACCATAAGACACATTTAACCTGGGAGTGTGATATACGTTGCATCTTGCATTGTCTTCTAGCTTGTACTGCTTCTAATTTGTTGAAATGGCACTTATGACGAGACACTTCTAAGAGTGATATTGGTTGCATGTTCATATGGTGCCTAGCTTTCATTTCTTCTAATTTGTTGAAATGTCTTCTGCTTAGTGTTTTTCATACATATTCCATCCTCCTATCATAGGTGTGAATATGCAATGTTGTCCTTTTTTCGTACATACTCCGTCCTCCTATCATGCGCTAGCCTTCCATCAATGTAGTCTTCGTCCGTATCATGCATCAATGAGTTATGCAGAGCCAATTTTATTCCTTTTCTTGTGGTTTTGACTTCAGAAGGCAATATAAAAAAAGAGGAAGGAAACGAGTAAGTTAGGGGATGTTGGTGGTCCTCCGGACCAACGCAAACGAAGGCTCTCTAGATTTGCCACTGCTACTGCTACTGCGGTTGAAGTTCCAAGTCTATATGATGACTCCATCTCCCCTACTCCACCATCATAGGTGCTTGCTCTAACTTGACAGTTTGATAATTGGTTGCATGTTGCATATGGTGTACAGCTTGTATTTCTTCTAATTTGATTAAATTGCAGCTGGTGAGTTTATACGTTATACATGTGAATATGACATGCCTTTCTGTATCTAGAATACACTGCAATTGTCTATCACACCATGTTCTTACATCAAAGTACTCCTGTTGTGTATCCTGCATCAATCACTTACGATGAGACACCTTTAACTTGGCAATGTGATATTGGTTGCATCTTGCATTGATTTCTAGCTTGTACTGCTTCTATTTTTTCGAAATTCCACTTATGACGAGACACTTTTATCTTGGCAGAGTGATATTGGTTGCATCTTTCATATGGTGTCTAGCTTCCATTGCTTCTAAGTTCTTGAAAATCCTTCTGCTTAGTTGACACATCATAGGTGTGAATATGTCATGCGGTCCTGTTTTCGTACATATTCCATCCTCGTATCATGTGTTTGCCTTACATCAAAGTATTGTTCGTCAGTCATTCATGCATGAATGAGTCCTGAAGAGTGAATTTTATTCCTTTTTCTTGTCGGTTTGACTTCACAATGCAAAATCAATACAGCGGAAGGAAATTAGTAAGGCAGTGGATGATGGTGGTCCTTCCGAGCAAATGAAACAGAGGGTCTCTACAGATTCTACTCAGCCATCCTCCCAACAAGATTTTCAAGACAACGCAGGGCTAGACAGTCAACGTACTCGTGTAGATGATGAACACATCACCCCTACTCCACCATCACAGGTGCGTGCTCTAACTTGGCACTGTTATATGTGGTTGCATGTTGCGTACGATGTCTAGTTTGTATTGCTTCTAATTTTGTTGATTTGCATCTGCTTAGTTTACACATTATACTTGTGAATATGACACGTGTTCCTGTTTCTAGAACATACTAAATCTGTCTATCACACCATGTTCTTACATCAAAGTACTGTTGTGTATCCTGCAACAATCACTTACCATAAGACACATTTAACCTGGGAGTGTCATATATGTTGCATCTTGCATTGTCTTCTAGCTTGTACTGCTTCTAATTTATTGAAATGGCACTTATGATGAGACACTTTTAAGAGTGATATTGGTTGCATGTTCATATGGTGCCTAGCTTTCATTTCTTCTAATTTGTTGAAATGTCTTCTGCTTAGTGTTTTTCATACATATTCTATCCTCCTATCATAGGTGTGAATATGCAATGCTGTCCTTTTTTTCATACATACTCCGTCCTCCTATCATGCGCTTGCCTTACATCAAAGTAGTCTTCGTCTGTATCATGCATCAATGAGTTATGCAGAGCCAATTTTATGGGAAAATTTTGTTTTTGCCATTCTAGATTTTGCCAATTTTCCTTATGCCACTCTAGATTTTGACATTTCACTTTTGCCACTCTTAGCTTTTGACAATTATCACAATTGCCATTCCCGTGGCAAAAGCAAAATTTTCAGAGTGGCAATTGTGATAATTGTCAAAAGCTAAGAGTGGCAAAAATGAAATAAAATTATTTTGCTTTTCCCACGGAATGGCAATTGTGATAATTGTCAAAAGCTAAGAGTGGCAAAAGTGAAATGTCAAAATCTAGAGTGGCATAAGTAAAATTGGCAAAATCTAGAGTGGCAAAAACAAAATTTTCCCCAATTTTATTCCTTTTCTTGTGGTTTTGACTTCAGAAGGCAATATCAAAAAAGAGGAAGGAAAAGAGTAAGTTAGGGGATGTTGGTGGTCCTCCGGACCAACGCAAACGGAGGCTCTCTAGATTTGCCACTGCTACTGCTACTGCAGTTAAAGTTCCAAGTCTATATGATGACTCCATCTCCCCTACTCCACCATCGCAGGTGCTTGCTCTAACTTGATAGTGTGATAATTGGTTGCATGTTGCATATGGTGTATAGCTTGTATTTCTTCTAATTTGATTAAATTGCACCTGCTGAGTTTATACGTTATACATGTGAATATGACATGCCTTTCTGTATCTAGAATACACTGCATCTATCTATCACACCATGTTCTTACATCAAAGTACTGCTATTGTGTCCTGCATCAATCACTTATGATGAGACATGTTTAACTTGGCAGTGTGATATTGGTTGCATCTTGCATTGATTTCTTGCTTGTACTGCTTCTAATTTTTCGAAATTCCACTTATGATGAGACACTTTTAACTTGGCAGAGTGATATTGGTTGCATCTTTCATATGGTGTCTAGCTTGCATTGCTTCTAATTTCTTGAAAATCCTTTTGCTTAGTTGACACATCATAGGTGTGAATATGTCAGGCCGTCCTGTTTTTCGTACATATTCCATCCCCCTCATACGGTTGTCTTACATCAAAGTATTGCTCATCTGTATCATGCATCAATGAGTTCCGAAGAGCGAATTTTATTGTTTTGTCCTGTGGGTACGGCTTGACATGGCAAAGTCAAAAAAGAGCAAGGAAAAGAGTATGGTAGGGGATGCTGTTAGTTGTTAGGTGCAACGGGAAAGGAGCTTCCCTCGAGATTCTGCTGGTACTTATAGTGCAGAAGAAGGTCAAAGTCCAGCGGCTAAATCTACAAACATAGTATCCCCAGCCCCACCAGCTACAGCACCTCCTTCCACAGTACCGACATCTCAACGAGTTACTCGTTCGAATGCTCCGCAAGTGGCATGTTCCCAAGCTGCCTTCCCAGCAAACACTACTTCTGAAGCACTGCTGACACTACAGGACTTGGCAAGATCAGATGAACCTCATGAGCATGAACACCAAGATGGTACATGACCGAGTCAAGCTGCAGTTGCTTGCTCCTTTATATGTACTCTCATAGTTTGATGTGCACTAACAATTTCCATATTCATTGTTGAACTAGCACCTCGGCGCAAGAGGAAATAGACATCAGGGATAATGCTTGACAGGTTAACAAAATCTAAAGGAGGAAGAATGGAGATCCATTTTGAGGTAGGTTTAAAAAGGCCACGTGATGCTATAGAGTCAGCCAAGTTAGTATCAGAGGCAGCCATTGATATGTCTCCAACGTATCTATAATTTATGAAGTATTCATGCCATGTTTATTATAGTTTTGTATGATTTTGGTGCACTTTTATATGGCCTTTATATGATTTTCATGGACTAACATATTGACCTAGTGCCTAGTGCCAGTTGTTTTTTTCTGCTTGTTTTTGGTTTTCCAGAAAATCCATATCAAATGAAGTCCAAATGCAGCGAAACTTTTTGACGATTTTTTCTGGAACATAAGAGACACTAGAAGCTTCGGGAGGAGGCCAGAAGACCCACAGGGGCTCCACGAGCCACCAGGACGCGCCACCCCCCCTAGGCACGCCCTGGTGCCTCGTGGGCCCCCTGTGGCCCTTCTTCGCGTGATTCCAACGCTGAAAAATCATATATATTTAGAAACCCCTGAAAGTTAACCTAGATGAGTTTTTACGCCGCTGCAAGCCTCTGTACCTCCAAGATCCCATCTGGAGCCCTTTTCCGGCACCCTGCCGGAGGGGGGAAAGCATCACTGGAGGCCACCTTCATCATCCCGGCGGTCTCCATGACGAGGAGGGAGTAGTTCACCCTCAGGGCTGAGGGTATGTACTAGTAGCTATGTGTTTGATCTCTCTCTCTCTCGTGTTCTTGATATGGCACGATCTTGATGTATCGCGAGCTTTGTTAATATAGTTGGATCATATGGTGTTTCTTCCCTCTCTATCCTTGTTGTGATGAATCGAATATTTTCCCTTTGAGGTTTCTTTATTGTTGGATTGAATATTTCAGATTTGAGAACACTTGATGTATGTCTTGCATATGAATACCTGTGGTGACAATGGGGTATTATATTGATTCACTTGATATATGTTTTGGCACTCAACTCGCGGATTCCCGAGGTGACATTGGGGTAATCTATCCATAGGGGTTGATGCACGTTTTCATTATCTTTTCTCTGATGTTAACTTTGGGGTGCTCCTTGGAGTTCTTTGTGTGGATTGAATATTATGATTATGAAGTTGTTTGATGCATATCGTATAATCAACTCACGGATACTTGTGGTGACATTGGAGTATCTAGGTGACATTTGAGTTGGTTGATGTGTATCATATGGTGTTATTTTAGTACGAACTCTAGGGCTGTTTGTGACACTTATAGGAATAGCTCAATAGATCGATCGGAAAGGATAACTTTGAGGTGGTTTCGTACCCTACAAACAATTTCTATCTTATGTTCTCCGCTATTAGGAACTTGGGAGTGATTCTTTATCGCACGTTGAGGGAAGGTTATATGATCCAATTATATTAGCATTGTTGATAGATTGCACTAGCAAAAGTATGAACCCTAGGCCTTGTTTTTAAGCATTGCAATACCATTTGTGCTCACTTTTGTTACTTGCTACCTTGCTGTTTTTATACTTTCAGATTACAAAAACCTATATCTACTATCCATACTACACTTTTATCACCATCTCTTCGCCGAACTAGTGCACCTATACAATTTACCATTTGTATTGGGTGTGTTGGGGACACAAGAGATTTCTTGTATTTGGTTGCAGGGTTGTTTGAGAGATACCATCTTCAACCTACGCCTCCCACGGATTGATAAACCTTAGGTCACCCACTTGAGGGAAAATTGCTACTGTCCTACAAAACTCTGCGCTTGGAGGCCCAACATGAGTCTACAAGAATAAGTTGTGTAGTAGACATCAGCCATTGCCGTTAGGTATCATGCACGTATCCTGCCAACGTGGATCCAGTACAGGAATGACAAACACGAAACCCAGTTTAACACCTTCCTTGACAATTTATCTGTGAGTAATGTTATTCATTGCAATTTGTAATATTTTTTTGCTCTGTACCATACTTTCTAGCTTGCTCCTAATGAGACTCCCATTCTTTTTTCAACAGATGAGGTTCAAGTTGGATCCGAAAGATGATGACACCAAACAAGCATGCACTCATGTATTTCAGTCTGCTCTGCGACAGTATCGGTATCACCTTAGAAAAACTCACTTTGAAGGAAAGGCTAACAATGAAATCGCCCAAACATCTCCAGTAGAATATTTTACGGATGAAGACTGGACAGCCCTTGTTAAACACTGGTCTGATCCGAAGTATCAGGTAGGGTATATGTATGTGATGAGATCACATATTGAACTCGTATTTACGTATGTGCCTTACAAGTCTATCTTCTTCTAGGCTAACTGTTTGAAGAACAAGATCAATTGTCGGTGTAAAAACCGGCAGACCTTGGGGTAGGGGGTCCCGAGCTGTGGATCTCGGATAGATGGTAACAGGAACAAGGAGATGATGTTTACCCAGGTTTGGGCCCTCTTGATGGAGGTAAAACCCTACGTCCTGCTCTCGTTTATATCAATGGGAACGTATCAAGTACAGAGTTGATCTACCTTGAGATCATAAGATGTGTTCTAGTTCTAGGGCTAGGTGGATGAGATTGTGTTGAAGTCCCTACGGGCTAAACCCTTCGGCTTATATACACGCTAGGTAGGGTATCTAGGGTTACAAGGTCGGTATCTAGGTATGGAGGCGGCAGGAGAAGTCTTGGAGTATACGCCAAGTCTTCGGCAAATGTAGTCTTGATCTCTCCTCCCGCATGTATCTTCCGGAGTCCATCTTGATAAGAATGGGGGCCCACTGGCCCAGCCCGAGGAATACAGGCAGACTAGGTTAGTACCCCCTAGTCTAGGATACCGTCAGTAGCCCCGAACTGGACTCCGACGCCGAGGACGACGTTCTTGGACTTCGGTTCCGGAGTCTTCGGTTTAGCAGGCGAGTTCCATGTATGATCCCTCCCGTATAGCCTCAAGCAGTCCTCAGAAAGATTGATAGTCCCACCGGGTGGGCCCAGCTCCGCCGCACATGGCTTCTGCTTTCTGGCCTTGGGAACTGTGTCTTACGGGAAGCGAGTCAATTTATGGCGAAATGTCGAAGCGTCGGTCTCTCCCCTTTTTATCTACGAGCCAGGCATGCAGATTTAGCATAACCTTCAACTCCTCTTTCCAAGCAAACTGCGCAAGCGCTCCCCTTCCTCCCAAGTCCAACCTTGAGGGCTTCCCATGGCGAGCGATGCAGGTTCTTCGAGGCGCCCTCACGGCCCTGTCAGAGGTGATTGGGGCAGTTGCGCCGTCTCGCGCCTCCAACTGGAGCGCTTGGCCAGACAGGGATACCTGCCAGATTCAGATCTGACAGCGACCCACCCGGGCTTAACTTCCATCAATGGGCAGGTACACGCAGAAAATTACCCTTCCCCTCAAAAGGATGAAAGGGTGTGCTTCGTTTCCTTCCTGTTGCACGGTCTAGGATTTCCAATTCACCCTTTCCTCTGAGGCCTGCTAGAGTTCTATGGGCTGCAGCTCCACCCCCTCACCTCAACTCGATTTTGCATATTGCGGGGTACATCGCCCTATGTGAGATGCATCTTGGGTGTGAGGCGCACTTCGGGCTGTGGAGGAGGTATTTTTGTATAGTGCCTTGTTCCCTCGCCGAAAAGCTTTATGAGGTCAGAGCAGCCGAAGTTTGTTGAGTCAAGGGGCCAGAATACCCATCGGGCACACCTCGGGAGGATAACAACGTCTAGCCAACATAGTGGTTCTATATAGATGACGTCCCCCTCCCTGACCCAGTTCGGCCCGGGCTCCCCTCTCTCACTTCGGAGCCCCCGAAGAGGCGATATAGCTGGAGGCCACAGGGTATGGCCCAGGAAGACGGTGCCGAGGTGACCGAGCTAGCCGCCAAGGTGAAGCAACTGGTAAGGACCGGCCTTACTATAATAGACGTAATGGCCACGACGATAGACCAAAGAGTCCAACCACTCCGGCTGTGCCCCCATCTGCTATGCGCATACAACGGAACCGAAGATTCTTCCCGATCAATTCGGCAAAGCTTCTTCGACCAAGCAGCCTTTGGGACAGTGATGGCCGGCATTTACCAGGGAACGGCGGAGGACTTTGCCCGACGACAATTCTGGGACGGGCTGTCCTACTACAATCCGGTCGACACAGTAAGTCTTTCCACTTTTCCTTGCCTACCCGAGTTGTTTTTTAATAGCAAATCCATTTGACCGATCCTTTTATGGTTTCGAACAGAGATGGAGGCATTGGGTGGAGGCTCTCAGCAGCCCGGCGCACAAGCCGGAAACGCACCGCCGAGCGGAAGATCCCCTCTTTCACGAGGACGAGGACCTGGCCCTTATCTACGAAGGGAGGAAATTTTATATGGAGTGCCTTGACGGCTCAAAGGTAGTTGTCACCCCTGACGTGCCGGGGATGAGGCCAGCTTCATCGGTAACACCCTGTTCCTCTAATCGAAAGCGGGCCCCTCATCCCCAAGCCCCTAGTCGCCTGACTTCTTGTCGGGGCCGGATTTCCGGTACATGATATCCCAGAAATTAACCCCTCGTGTCATCACCAGCCCCAGGATTACTGTTACTGGTGGACACATCCTTGTTACAGATTACCAAGCAATTACAAGAATTGGATACAAGACCATAATGGTCTAATGATATAACAATGATTTCTGGTGATGGGAGACGGAAGCGACTCGTGGTTCTCCTACACCGATGGGGCTCCATTCGCACATGAATAGCTGACCCGAATAATTCCTATCCCGCGTGGCTGCTATCCTAGGCACCGCATGGACATCGTTGTAGTATTCCTCGTTGAAATCCTGACCTAGACAATTAAATAGCCAGGGACAAGCCAGTGAGTACGTTTGAATGTACTCACAAACATCATCAACAAAAGATATACCGAATGCAATAGAGTGCATATGATCATGATGGGTTAATTTATATGCATATGCTGACCGATATTAAGGTATTAATACGGTGCAGAGGAATAAATATACTATGTTAGTAATAACCAAGAAAATTAAATGGAACATCGGGCGCTGGACCGCCCGAGAAATTCCAAGAAAATGCCAAACGGGTGTCTGAAAGCGACGCCTCGAGAGGTCTTGAAAAGAAATGCCAAACGGGTGTCTGAAAGCGACGCCTCGAGAGGTCTTGAAAAGAAATGCAAACGGGTGTCTAAAAGCGACGCCTCGAGAGGTCTTGAAAAGAAATGCCAAACGGGTGTCTAAAAGCGACGCCTCGAGGGGTCTTGAAAATAAATGAATATCTCGGGTAGTCCAGCCATCCCAAGAGATATTCAGAAAGAAAATAAAACTGAGTATCCGGGTAGTCTAGCCATCCCATGAGGTACTCAGAAAAGAAAAATGAATATCTCAGGTAGTCCAGCCATCCCAAGAGATATTCAGAAAGAAAATAAAAATGAGTATCCGGGTAGTCTAGCCATCCCATGAGGTACTCAGAAAAAGAAAAATGAATATCTCGGGTAGTCCAGCCATCCCAAGAGATATTCAGAAAGATGCACATAAAAGAAAAGATTAGTCCATAATGATATTTATGATAACAATAATATTCATGATATCATCAGTAGTGTCAATAATAATCCTGCAAAAATGGATCACAACCAATTTAATTATTTCCTCCGGAGGCCGACACTAAGACCGACACTTGACCAACCCAGACTGTAGTCCTTAACCGCGGACACGGCTATTCGAATAGGTATAACTCTGCAGAGGGTGTACTCTTTACCCACAAGTAAAGGATTTCTTTAGCCAACAACGAGACGCTGACTAATTCCCATTACGGTCTTTGGGTTGAAAACACACCTGACCAGCACACACCAGATTGACTTTCCGGATGCCAGGAATCACATAAAGCATCGTTCAAGAAAAACTCTAAGTCGGGGAGACTACAATCTCGAATAGCATGGGATCACAATCTTATATATAACGTGCGCAAAGATCAGGAGCGCTACCCCTCTCGGCTTCAACCGAATACACCCATGCCCCCTGACCAAGTGACATGCCTACCTGTGATCAATGGTATCTTTCACTATGGCCTCTCTGTACGGTGTGTGCGGGAAAGGGGTTAACAACTTACTGAACCATACCCTACCTGTGGCTGGGACAAGTGGTAACACGGATCAAGTTTGGGGGTTACCGGAACAAGACTCGATCTACGGTCGACTCAGGAGGCTTATGTATTTCCTGCAGTGGTTAGCACAATAAAGTGTTCTTTCAACAGTAACACCAAAATAGGGCCACAGCCCTTGCATGTCCCAACATGCATAACCAACAAGGCATGATCATGCCCCGACGTGATCACCCTTCTGCCGGTAACGGTATTTCTCTTATACCTGCTCCTGCAAGTTAGTCATGACAAGCACACGTTGCACGGTACGAGGAAACATGCCAAAACTACATGCATGCAAAATTTATTTGAATTCAACATATGCATTATTGAATTATTCTTGCAAACATTTAACCATGCAATCACCATATCAAGTGTTCAAGATTCTTGCCTTGAGCATGCAGAAAGATTGGGGTGCACTCCAAAACTTTGAAAATTTTATCTTCCCTCCATTTCCTATTTTCAAAAATATTGCAATTACCACATAAAGCCAAAACTTGCTAAAAAGTTGTTTGGAAAATTTTGAAATAAATACTAAAATAAACTAGAGGAAAAATGAGGAATATCAGAAAAAGAATCAATTGATTTAGAGTTCATATGATTTTCCTAGGGAATTTCTAAGTTGAAATAAGTAAAGAAATGGACTATTTAATAGATCCAACAGAAACTAAGCTTAGGAAAAATGTTCACCCTAGCTGGATTATTAGAGCATGATTTTAGGAGTATTTAGAAATTTGAATCATCAAATTTAGGTTTGAAAAGGTTGCTATAGAATTATTGGAAAACAGCTGGAAAAATAAAAAGAGGAAAAGCTGGATCTGGTAAGCAGAGATGCGCCCTGGACGCAGCTTAGCCGCGTGGTGCCACTGGGCCGGGCCCAGTCATTCGGCCGCGCGAAAAAAAACCGCCGACATCGGCGGCGTATTTGCAGAAGTACGTTTCCTCGTAGGGAAAGCGTACCCACGGGGATGCGCTGCCTGAGGGGAGAGGTGTCTCACCGACAGGTGGGCCCCACCTGTCAGGTTTGTCTCCCACCTCGCGCGCGCTTGGACAAGAACAGGGGAGAACTCCGATGATGATTTCCGGTGGCAGGGGCCACCATTTGCGAAGCTGGTGGTACTGGCGTGTTCCTGAGGATGAGCCGCACCCGTGGGAGGTAGAGATGGGCACCGGGGAGCTCGGATTCAAGCAAGGCGTCAACCATGGCGGAGGAGAGCTATGGGTGGATTTGCCGAGCTCAACTCAGCCTCGGGGAGGAGGAATTGGAGCGCGGGAAGGATATGTGGTGGTGGTGTGGGTTTGCTGGGGTGGTCACTTGCAGAGGGGGGGCACTGGAGAGCTCGGTCTCACCCGAGAGGTGGCGGAGGCAAAATCAGTCGTAGGTGGGGAAGATGAGCACGAGGGGTGGAGCTGGTGCTGGGGGTCGGTGTGTGGACTCCAGTGATCCAAGAGGATGCTCAGGGTGGTGCTTAAATAGCTCCTGGAGGTCGATTCGACGATGAACTATTTCAACCGATTGCGGCGGCGCCATAGATGAAGAACCATGGCCGGTGGCAAGGTAACTGGGGCCGGTGGAGAGGTGGTTAGTCCGCAGTTATGCTCCGGGTGAGCTGGAGGGCTGGGAAGGTTGCCAGGTGCGCTGGTCGGCGCCGTCCCCGAATTGACTTGCGGCGACGGGAGATGCAGGCCGGTGGGGGGCAGTGGACGGCGGTAGCGGACAGGAGAGGGTGTCGGTGAAGGCGGTGGCTTCCCCTTGAGGTTATCTGGATGGCTTGCGCGCAAGTAGAGGCAGCAGGGGGAGAGGCAGTAGCTCGATGCCAGGGGTGCAATAGACGCACTCTGGCCGCGCACGGGACACGCACACCACGTGTTCGACCCAATGCCAGTGCACCCTAGGCTGTCCCAAATGAGCTAATCTTTGGCAGGGTGGTGCTAGTGTGGATGGTGATGATGCTGGACATGCTGGTTTGGCTAGATGAGTAAGCTTGTAGTGCAAGTTAGAAGGATGCAATGTTTCTGCCATGCCCATAAGCTGCTTGACAAAATGCTAGAGCAAATTAGGAGATTTTGTGGGCTGCAAAAATTGCCAGGATGATGCTTCACTGGATGTTAAGAAGGATGGTGGAGTTGGATAGACCAGAGGAGAAACTTGCCAATGGAAGTCTTGGAGAAATTCAGTTCTGACCCAAATATCCAGGGATTTATTTGGTGGATTTAAGAGATGCCAATGGGTCTAATATTCTAGACTTAAGGGTCTGGTTTGAAGTACTATAAGGTGGAATAATTTCAGAATTTTTGGAGCAAGAATAATTGAGGTTCTAGTTATAACTTAAGAATGGAACAGAATTGAAAAGAGGATGTTTCACTCAAAATTTTCAAAAGACCAGGTTGGGTTTTTGCATAAGAGTGATCTATAGGCATCATATGACCCCTCATAATTTTTGTGGAATTTTTAAAGAATTATTTAAAATGGTTGTAGTGCAACAGAAGTATTTTAAGAATTGAAAATGCTATAAAAATGATTATCTTGGGCAAAATTTTATTATGAAAATATTTCCTACTGTTATTAAAATATAAATGAAATGATTTAAGAAAACTACCAAAGCCCACAATATTTACCAAAATTTTCTATATGGAGGGAAGAATTTTGAAAAACAGAAGACAGAAGAGAAACTGAAATTATAAAAGTCCTATTATAAATCAAATTTTTTATTTCTGGCCAAATTTTACATAATAAAAACATGGTTAAATTTTTGGGGTGTTACACTTCTCCTCCAAAGGGATAGCGTTCGAAACGCCCACACGGAGAGATGGCTCCTCGAGGAAGCCGCCCGCAAGAGGCGGAAGAAGCACAGGCCGAGGTCATGGAGGCAGGCGAAAGTGATCCCTCAATTACCAGGTGACTGTGATTACTGTATTTTGTAGAAACATCATCTCAAGCCCTGACACCTTTTATCATTCGCAGGCGGCCTTCTCCTTCGTTCATGGCAGCGAGCGCGAGGGCCGAGGGGACGTCAGCTTCAAACAGGGAAGCAGAAGCACGCCCTTCTTCGGGAGCCACTCCTGAAGTTCCCCAGCCCGAGGACTCAGAGACCAGCTAAGCTACTCCTTCCGAGATCCAATGTGCCGCGAGTTACAGGCGGCAAAAGACCTCCCTAAGGAGTCTGGCCTTCTCGGATCGGGAGTTCAACAGTCTCACCTCGGTAGACGCATACCTCGGGGAGACCCGCGCTGTTTTTGATCAATCATTAGATGTTTTGTCGCAAGGGTTACGGGTAATGTCCAGCCCGAGATCATTTTATCTCGAAGATTTCTTACATCCTTCTGTTTTTTTAAAAGACAAACAACACTGCCAACCGTAGTAGTAGCCCCTAAGGCTTGATATGGGCAAGAATGCCCGTAGCGAGGCTTGATTTTAACCTGCAGAAGTTTTTTTTTTGCAGAGTGCTCGGGCGACGAATGATCAGCTATCCGAGGCCCTTTCCCAGACAAAGGGGAGGTTGGAGACTGCCTTGGTCGAGGTGGAACAGGTGAAGAAGTTCACTCGTGAGGCGGACGAAAAGTGCTTTGTAGTGTATATAATAATCTTAGTTATTAAGATCTCCTGACAGCGTAATCCAATGTAGCAGCGGAAGCCCTGGGTCATCTTGAAAGAGATCTCAAGCAGGCTCGTGAGGATTTGCTATATACGGAGTCGCAGCGCCGGGCAAACCAACATGTGGTGACCCAAAGGGTAGTTGGCGTTAATGCGCTAAGGGCCGAAAATGCCCGACAGGCTGACGAGATTAAGAGCTTAAAAGCTCAACTGGCTGCTACCGAGGCCAAGAATCGTCGAACAGATGAGACAATTTTTGGTAAGTTTTTATTTCAAGAATGGTTACTTGAGTTTGGGAGTTTAGCCGAGATGATTAGCAGGCTAACACATGTTTTTTGCCAGCTTCGCTGTCCGGCCAACCCCTTGATGGCCGAGGTCCGATACACGAAGACATGGCGGCTCATCTATCCGAGGTGCACGAAAGTGCACGGAAATTGATGAAGGTAGTTTTCAAGGCGTTATGGCCCGAAGTGGAGCACGTCCCTGAAGACATTGCCGTCCTAGCCGAGCATTTGCAAAGAGCTCGGCGTCGGATCCAGGCGTGGAAGGTGTCCGCCTGCCGGGAAGGGGCGAGGGAGGCCTAGGCCATGGTCAAGACCCGGTATATGAGTGTTGATATGGCGCACCTGGCCGAGGTCGGGCCAATGGGGCCGGACGGGGAAGAAATACCCACTAGTCTCGTATACGAGAATGTCATGCCTGCTGCTCAGTCTTCGCAGAAAGACTGCGCCCTAGACATCTTAATAGATGGGTTAGACCATGTGCAATGATAATGTATGACTCTATGTATCAAGGTACTTTACGTCATTATTCAATCCACGCATCCAAACTTTGTCAACCAGCCATTAGCTTCTACCTCCTCGGTCAGTGACCGAGGAGTGTCCGCTTACTACTGTCTGAACTATTCAGACCAGATGCTTCAGGAGACGACGCAATCCGGCTATGTGGTCCGAACGACAAGAGTGAGGCGGAGAGTTATGTTATATTACTTTTTAACGTAAGAAACATCGTCCGAGGAGAATAGTTCTTCCAACAGTTCCTTTCCTCGGGTAGCTGTGTCGAACACATAAGTCCGAAGACGGGTGACCTCGGAGGTAAAGCCCCTGGTCGGGGTTTGAGAGACCCCCTCCACTTTACTCCTATGTCATGGCCGACCGATTTGTACGTTTAAGAGTGCTAGCTTTCGGCTTTGTCCGTCTGAGGTACTGCACCAGGTGACCCGGGAGTGACAATCACAGCGGTGCTCCCTTTGCCTCTTAGCCGAATGATCAGGAACGTAAGGGGCAAGCACAGGAGCCGGGCAACCCAGCTTGGCCAAATCTTATGTCAAATCGATGCATATTATGCCTTGAAAGACAATAGTATGTAAGAGGTGGAATAACGCGTATTTTCAAAAAAAACATGCAGTATGGATTTTATTTCTCGAGGTCCTTCAGAGGATACCCCCGAAATCTCTTGAGAGAGAGAAAAGAGAGAGAGAGAAAAAGAAAAGTAGGGTGGTGTATGTACAGAGGTGATTAGTTTTCGGAGGTTTAACCATAGAAACGTGGGAGTAGCGCCGCGTTCCAGGGGTTGGGCTCTAAGCACCCGTCCGCTGGGTCTCGAATTCGGTAAGCGCCTCCGATGAGGACCTGGTCGATGATAAATGGCCCATCCCACTTTGGGGAGAGTTTGTGCATCTGCTTCTCTGGATGAAGTCGCATGACGAGGTCTCCTTTGTTGAAGTCCTTTGCGCGAACCTCCCTACTATGGTAGCGGCGGGCTTGTTGCTGGTAAATGGCAGATCATGCCTGAGCGACATTGCATTCCTCTTCTATGGCGTCCAAGGCATCCTGCCGATCTAACTCGGCCTCCCACTCCTCGTACATGCGTACCCGCGGTGCATCGTGTATGATGTCGCAGGGGAGCACTGCCTCGGCGCCGTACACCATGAAAAATGGGGTATACCCAGTGGATCTGTTTGGTGTGGTGCGCAGACCCCATAGGACGAAATCACATTCCTCTACCCATTTGCAGTCGGCCTTCTTGAGGGAGCAAAGTAGCCTAGGCTTGATGCCACTAAGGATTAGTCCGTTGGCGCGTTCCACTTGCCCGTTTGGCTGCGGGTGATATACGGATGCGTAGTCGAGCTTGATGCCCATTTTTGCGCACCATGTTTTCACTTCTTTGGCCGTGAAGTTTGTCCCGTTGTCTGTTATGAGACTATGGGGTATACCATAACGGTGTACTACCCCTGAGATGAATTTGAGTATATGGACTGCACCGGCCGAAGTTACTGGTTTTGCTTCGATCCACTTAGTAAACTTGTCCACCATGACAAGAAGGTATTTATTTTTTCTTGACGCGCCCCTGAGTCGGACGTCCATATCTAGCCCCCAGACCGCAAAAGGCCAAGTGATAGGGATTGTGCGGAGAGCCGCAGGGGGCATGTGGCTTTGTTTGGCGAATACCTGGCAGCCGGGGCGGCGCTGTACTAACGCAGAGGCATCGGCGCCCGCGGTTGGCCAGTAAAAACCAGCTCGGAAGGCCTTGCTGACCAAGGTCCAAGCAGCGGCATGATGTCCGCTCATGCCGGAGTGAACCTCCTTGAGTAATAATCGTCCTTCCTCTTCGGAAATACATCACTGGAGGACGCCCGTAGTACTTATCTTATAGAGTTCTCCCTCATGAACCGTATAGGTTTTAGCTTGCCTTACAATCCGACATGCGTCGATTTGGTCTTCGGGGAGCTCTTTATGGAGCAGGTATGCGAGGAGCGGCTCGGTCCATGGTGCAATGACTGCCATAACTTCGTGTGCGGAAGCTGTTTTATGAACAGCCGAGCCGCCCACTATATCTAGCCCTTCGTCATCTTCGGGCGAGGAGGGCTGTCCGATGTCGTTTGATTCCGACGTTCCCTTGTCGTCTTGCCAGACTACGGAGGGCTTAAAGAATCATTCGAGGAAAGTGTTGTCCAGGACTTTTTCCCACTTAGTGCCAATTCGGGCGAGTATATCTGCGGCCTGGTTACTATCTCGGGGTATGTGATGAAATTCAAGCCCCTCGAACCTGGCCGAGATTTGCATGACGGCATTTCGGTAGGCTGTCATCTTTGGGTCCTTTGCGTCGAATTCGCCGTTGACTTGTGAGATGGCGAGGTTGGAATCACCCCGGACCTCAAGACGTTGGACACCCATGGAGACTGCTATCCGGAGTCCATGTAACAGGGCTTCATATTTGCCGCGTTATTGGAGTCGGTATACATAATTTGCAACACATACCGAATACTGTCCCCTGTGGGTGAGGTAAGCACTACGCCAGCCCCTAGGCCAGCAAGCATTTTGGAACCGTCGAAATACATGGTCCAATGCGAATAAGTGCTATATTCTCAAGGGATCTTGGCCTCCATCCATTCGGCCACAAAGTCGGCCAACACCTGAGATTTAATAGCTCGGCGTGGTCGGTAAGTTATTTCAAAGGGTAGGATCTCTATGGCCCATTTGGCTATGCGCCCCGTTGCATCCATGTTGTTGATTATGTCACATAATGGGACATCGGATGCCACGGTTACCGAGCACTCTTGAAAGTAGTGCCGAAGTTTTCAGGATGCCATGAAGATGGCATAGGCTATCTTTTGATAGTGGGGGTAGCGTGTTTTGCACGGGGTTAGGACCTCGGAGACGTAGTAAACGGGCTTTTGTACCTGGAACTTGTGACCCTCCATGTCTCGTTCGACCATGAGTACGGCGCTGACCACCTGGTTTGTGGCCGAGATGTATAATATCATCGGCTCACATATGCCTGGCACCGCTAAGATAGGATTAGTTACAAGGAGAGCTTTAATGCCTTCCAGAGCCGCCGCGGCCTCCTCGGTCCATTTGAAGGTCTTTGTCTATTTTAACAGTCTATACAAAGGTAAGGCTTTCTCCCCGAGTCTTGATATGAAGCGACTCAATGCCGCCACGCATCCATCCAGCTTGTGTACAAGTTTGAGCTCTGTTGGTACCTCTAAGCAGTCCAAGGCTCTTATTTTTGCCGGATTGGCTTCAATTCCTCGGCTAGATATGATGAAGCCGAGAAGTTTGCCGGCTGGTACTCCGAAGATACATTTCTCCGGGTTGAGCTTAATTTCATACTCCCGTAGACTGGCAAATGTGTCGCGGAGATTGTCTACCAATTGTCCGACGCGTTTGGTTTTAACAACCACATCATCTACGTAGGCCTCGACGGTCTTCCCGATGTGTTTCTCCAAGCATGATTGAATCATGCGCTGGTATGTGGCGCCGGCGTTCTTTAGTCTGAAGGGCATCGTATTGAAGCAAAATGGCCCATAAGGTGTGATGAATGCTATTGCTACCTGGTCAGATTCTTTCATCTTAATTTGATGATATCCTGAGTAGGCATCCAAGAAGCACAGCGAACCGTGCCCGGCCGTGACGTCCATGATTTGGTCAATTCGCGATAAGGGGAAGGGGTCTTTGGGGCTTGCTTTATTGAGGTCTTTAAAATCAACGCACAAGCGCCAGGACCTATCCTTCTTAGGTACCATTCGGGATGTTTTATGTCTCGGATGAACCCGGCTTCCAATAATTTGGCCAGTTCTTCACCCATTGCTTGATGCTTGGGTTCACAGAAGCGCCGAAGTGTTTGTTTGACGGGCTTATAGCCATTTAATATGTTTAGGCTGTGTTCCGCAAGCCTGCGGGGTATCTCAGGCATGTTCGGGGGGTGCCAGGCGAATATATCCCAATTTTCCTTAAGGAAATTGCGTAGAGCATCGTCGATCTCTGGATCGAGGTTTGCCCCTATGGACACCGTTTTAGCTGGGTCCGTATGGTGTACTTGGAACTTGACTATTTCATCGGCAGGCTTGAATGAGGTGGACTTCGGCCGTTTGTCGAGGATGACATCATCTCGGTCGACTTTGGCTCGTAATGTGATCAGTTCCTCGGCCACGAGGATTTCGGACAAAGTTTCGAGGGCGAGTGATGCCATTTTGTTCTCGGCTTTGAGTGCTTTGTCGGGGTCGCTCGAAGCGGTAATTATCCCGTTTGGTCCCGGTATTTTGAGCTTCATGTAGCCGTAGTGTGGTACTGCTTGAAATTTGGACAAGGCGTCCCGTCCGAGGAGGGCGTGATATCCACTCCTAAAAGGGGCGATGTGGAACGTAATTTCTTCAGATCGGTAATTGTCCGGGGTTCCAAAGACCACATCCAAGGTTATCCTTCCCCTGCAGCATGCTTCTCGCCCATGTATGATGCCTTTAAAGGTGGTGCTACTCTGTTCGATGCGCGATTTATCGATTTGCATTCTGTCCATAGTGTCTGCATATATCAAGTTTTAGCTGTTGCCCCCGTCCATTAATACTTTTCGGAGACAGCAGCTGCCCACAATTGGGTCGAGGACTAGGGCGGCGAGGCACCTGTTCGGGATCGACCTCGGCTGATCTTTATGATTGAAGGTGATGGGCGTGTCTATCCATGCACCCCGGGTTGGTACCTGACGGATAGAATTGATTTCTCGCAGGGCCCGCTTGCGCTGGTTGTTGGACGTAAAGGTCTCATAGATCATCATGACCTCGTCCTCGTCCGAGGATTCTTCTGCGTGACTGGGGGTGCCCATAAGGAGGGCAGGCCCTCCTTTTGCCACTTGCCTCACCACCCAACAGTCGCGAAGGCTGTGAGTCGGGCAAGAATTAAGCAAAATAGCATGTATCGGACACGGTTTGTCCAGGAGATCATCAAGGGTGGTCCCTGGGAGGCCAGAGGTTTTCTTCTTTTTCCGAGGTCGCTCAGTCGTGTGACGCCCCCGACTCAATCGTGCACTAATCATACACGCAAATGCGCACAATAAAGCCCAGAGACTCACTGGAAGATATCACAGCACAACTCTAGACAACAAAATAAAATAATATAAGCTTTATATTACAAGCCAGGGGCCTCGAGGGCTCGAATACATAAGCTCGAATACACAAGAGTCAGCGGAAGCAACAATATCTGAGTACAGACATAACTAAACTAGTTTGCCTTAAGAAGGCTGAGCAAAACAACGACATCTAGATCGAAAAGGCGCAGGCCTCCTGCCTGGGAGCCTCCGAACTACTCCTGGTCGGCGGTCTCCACGTAGTAGTAGGCTCCGTCGGTGTAGTAGTAGTCATCGGCGGGGTCAGCTGGCTCCGGGGCTACGTCATCTGATCGCAGCAGTCGGGTAGGGGAAAAAGTAGCAAAGCAACCGTGAGTACTCATCCAAAGTACTCGCAAGACTTACATCAGATCTATGCTAAGTATGCATCGGTATCAAAGGGAGGGGCTGTATCTGTGGACTATACTGCAGAAATGCCAGAATAGAAGGGAAGGCCTAGCCTATTGAAGACTAGCATCTTGCAGCGTCTTGCAGCATTAGAAGAGTGCAGATTAGCATATTATATAGTAATAAGTAAGTAGTAGTAACGCCAAGAGATCCTTCCTCGACTCCCTGCGAGAAAGCGATCCCGGAGCCAACATATTATTAAGCACCACAAGTATTCAGTTCTAGTTGTAGTAGATCGGGATACTCTCCGAGCGTCCGTTACCATGGACACGGCTATTCAAATAGATATACTTCCCTGCAGGAGTGGACCAACTTACCCAACACGCTCGATTAACTCCGGCCAGACACACTTTTATCAGGTCATGTCCGGCCTCGGCTGATTGACACACCGTAGTCCTACCTAGGCTCAACAAAGAGGCCAGCACGCCGGTCTAAATCCTAAGTGCGAAGGGGTCAAGGGCCAATCATCCTTTGCACTCCTGCGCGTTGCGAACGCGGCCGGGAGTAGACCCACCCCCTTAATACAAGCGCAGGCAGTTACCGTCCAACCCGATGCGCGCCACTCAATTGCTGACATCTGAGAGCTTTCGGAAGAATCCTACAGCGCCGAGTGCCCACTTTTATTCCCGCGTGGTGGTCAGTGCGAAAAGGTCATAGGCCTACTCAGATCATATATCCAAACCCATTAGTGTGTTGGGAGCTCGTAGTGACAATCAGTGATCCTGTCGCCCCGTCTCGCGGACTTACGGCTAGGGTCAGGCCCATCCCTCACTAGGGCGGTCTGCCTGCCCGGCCGTGTCATGTAATTATCTTGCGGGTGCCTTCACGGTCATCCTGACTTCGGTAACTCTCGCGGGTACCCCTCGGGGTCGACCCGACTTCAACAAGGGACTGAGGTAAAGTCAAGGTATCCGTGTGTCCATAACATCAAGGGGGAAATCCGAGGAATCACCCTCGATGGATTCCCACTCGATGTAATCGTCAAGGTGAACTAGGAGGAATCACCCTCGATGGGTTCTCACTTGAGGGGCTGCACGAAAGAGGCATCATCAGAGGTGGTGAAAGAGGAATCACCCTCAGTAACCCACAACCGACTAGCTACGCTATAGAGATATCATCAGGAGTGAGGTAGGAGGTATCACCCTCGACACTCGATAGTAGCTCTGCAGAGTCGTACAACTAAGGGGGTGTGCGGTGCTGTGTCGGTCTCTGCACATCGATCACGTTGATCGACTCATCCGGAAGCAAATCATGGCAACACGGACAAGGGTGCGGGGCCACTGATGGATCACTAACCAACCTATACTAAGCATATAGGACAACAGATAAAGTATCAACAATAGGTTACAAAATCAGGCTATGCATCAGAATAGGAGTTCTCAAATAACAGTAGCAAAATCTAATGCAAGCACGAGAGAGAGAGAGAATGGGCGATATAGGAATGATCAAGGGGGTTTGCTTGCCTGGAAGCTCTGCTGAAAGGGGCTGGACGTCAGGGGCGTAGTCGAACTCGGGAGCAGCGTCAGTCTCGGAGTCTACCGGAGAAAAGAGGGGGAAGAAACAATAAATATAAAACAAACAAATGCATCACAAGGCATGACATGGCAATATGCTGTGCTGGGGGTGACCTAACGTAGTGCTAAGCGTTACAGACGGAGCGGGAAAATATCTGGGAATATTTTCCCGGCTTTAGGCAATTATCGGACAGACGATCCGAAGGGGAAGGTTCCATGTTTGCAGTGTTAGAGGCATGTGACAGGTATGTGGATGGCATATTCGGATTCGTCTTATTTTTCTGAACGTTTTTCATATATAAATTATTTTCATCCGAGTTACGGATTAATTTATATGATTTTTCAAACTTTTAAACAATTTCTGGAATTTATTTTAATTCGAAATAAAGGCTAAAATGCTAAATGCATCCAAAACTGTACCCAGCTGTACAACACAGAGGCTGACAGTGGACCCAGTTGACTGGGTCAACTGCCCAGTCAGCAGAAGCTGACTGGTGGGCCCAGCTGCTGACTCAGCAGCTGACTGGGCCGGTCTTATCCACTTGAACCGTGGCAGGGCCCCACATGTCAGTGACTGAGATAATCAACAGAGGTTAATTTTAACTAATTAAGTTAATTAGCTAGTGGGACCCACATGTCAGTGACATATTAATTAACATATTAGTTTTAATTAGCAAAATAGTTAATTAGCGCGGTGGGGCCTACATGTCAGTGACTGGGGCTGCCCAGTCAGCACGTTTACCAAGTCAACGTGGTCAACGGGGCCCACGGGACCAACTGGCAATGACCCAGGGGTGGGCCCCAGGCGGTGCCACGTCAGCGGTGTCGGAGTTTCGCCGCCGGCGACCAAAAACGCTGCGGCGGGCTCGAGCCGGCGTCGGGATTCGCCTACAGGCCACCATTTGGAGCGCGTGAGGGCGCGTTCGAATGGGCGTTCAACGCCGCGTCGAACCGTGGTGGTGCCGTGGCCGGAGATGCCCTACAGCGATGACGGCGAGTGTCGCGGCAGACGCCGGAGTTTGGGCGAGGACGGGTCCGGGGCTAGGAGGCACGGAGAAGAGCGTGCGTGCGCGCGTTGGGCTCCTAGGAACCCCAGGAGCACAACAGTGAGCTCAGACGCGACCTGCGGCAACAGGGACCACGGCGGCAAGCTCAGCCGCGTCGGCGGGTATGGCCACGATGGAAACGACGGCTACGAGCATGGAACTAAGAGGGAAACAGAGGGGAAACGGTCGCCAGCTCACCTAGAGGCACACAACGGCCGTTGGGAGGTTGAGTAGCAGCAGGGCGGCGGCATTCGTCGGAGAAGCGCCGGCGACCGAAGGTTGAGGACGACGGCGGATCCGGCGATGCAGAGGCTCCCGGCTCGAGCTGGTGGCCGTAGTCGATGTAGCGGAGCACGGCGAAGCTCATGGGCACGGTGACTAGGTGCGGGGACGACTGTGGACACGGCTACGCCGGAGCCATGGCAATGGCAGCGCTCGGTGAGGTGGAGACGAGAGGGAGAGAGCAAGTGAGCGAGGGGATAAGGACCAGCGCGAGTCCCCGAAGGCCGCGGTGGCACTCTTATCCTCCAGTGGCGCCTATAGCGGCGCGGGCGGCGAGCTGGCACAGCGGGAAAGGCAGCCAGAGCGCGCGGCGTCGACAGCTGGAGGAGGGAGACGATGACGGCGCTGATGGGCTGGGCCTACACACTATGCACTAAGGCCCAGTGCACAGTGGCCCTTTTCTTTATTTCTTTTAGTCCTTTTCTGTTTTCTTTTTCTAGCTGATGTTTTGCATTTCTTTTAGCCAGCAAATGATTTTTGTAAAATATGGGACTTGGCCATTTAAATGCATTGCAATATTTGGCACTGCCACAAAAAGTTTGGGAGGCATTTGAATTTGTTTGAATTTTTCATAATTGGAAAAGCATTTAAATATGCTGATTTGGCACTGTTATAATTGCTATAGCCCATGTAAGCAAATAAGTGATGTTGTTTTCCTGAACAAATAATTGTTATGGAATATTTGCTAAATGATGAACTATTTTGCAACCATGTTTGTGCAACTTTAAATTTCACTTGCAATTTGAATTAATTTCAGTGGTGGAATTTGAAATGAGATATGATTCCAAAGGTGATCAAGCAATGCAAACCAAAGTGATTAAGCATGATCATGAGGATCACTGTAGCTCATTACATAGGGGTGTTACAATTCTCCTCCTCTAAAAGAAATTCTCGTCCCGAGAATTCAGGAGGTAGAAGGAAAGAGATCGGGATATTCTTCACGAAGGCGATCCTCACGTTCCCAGGTGGCTTCATCTTCAGTGTGATTTGACCACTGCACTTTCAGGAACTTGATTACCTTCTGACGGGTTCGACATTCAGCTTGATCAAGAATGCGGATCGGATGCTCCTTATAAGAGAGATCATCTTGCAATTCGAGCATTTCATGATCCACTGCACGGTGTGGATCCTTGAAGCAACGACAAAGTTGCCACACATGGAAGACATCGTGGATATGAGAAAATTGCGATTGCAATTCCAATTTATAAGCCACATATCCACGTCTGGCGAGAATGCGGAAGGGTCCAATGTAGCAAGGAGCTAACTTGCCCTTGATCCCAAAACGATGAGTGCCCTTCAAAGGAGTGACACGCAGATAAGCTTGTTCACCGGGTTGATAGATCGATCCATAGTGTTTACGATCATAGTTGCTCTTCTGGCGGGACTGGGCTGCCTTGAGATTTTCCTGGACAATACTGTCGAAAGTCGGGCTCCGGGGACCCAAAGGTTCGAACACTGGGGTGAGCTTGTTCCTACCTCTTCATCCCCTACCACGGCAAACCTACGGCGAAGCTACAGCGGGAGCGCGCTAGCGAGGAGCGGACCGTGGACTCAGCGGTTACCCAGGTTCGGGCCACCTTGCGGTGTAAAACCCTACTCCTGCTTGGTTGGGATTGCAATGAGCAAGAGAGCGTTCTCGCGTACAAGGTGGAGAGGAAGAAAGAATACCCCTACTACGATGGTAGCACTGTCCCTTTATACTCGCCTTGGTCCTCTTCCCCCTCAAAACTTAGGCGGGAAGGGTTGCCACACTTGGCGGGTTTTGAAAGGGGATAGGCGCTCAGGCTATCCTGACTAAAGGCGGTCTTCGGCTACAAAAGCATGATCCATGACGCGTCGGTGGGCTCGGTGATGACCTCCGCCCCGTGCGCCCGCCGTCTTGGTCTTCCTTCGCCGATTGGGCAACCTTTGGGGTCGCTTTGGGAAGTGGACGGCTGGCCTTGCTCCCTTAGCACAAAAGAGGAAACCCTCTTCATCCGCGCCTGCTGGCACGGCCTCTGTTGCCGTTCGTCGCCGCGCGCTTCACCCACGTGATGGGCATGAGACCGTGCTGCTGGACCGAACAGCCCTCATCTTGAGCGCCTTCGGGAGTAAGCCTCGGGAGGCCACCTCGGGAGGCCGCCTCGCGAGAAGGCCTCATGAGGCTGCTGGTGAAGATGCTGAGCCTTGCTTGCCCACTCCCTGAGGAGGGGTCCTCAGGAGGCCAGGGCCTCATGATGGGTCTTGGTGAGATGGTTGATGATGACGGCCTGTTGGGCCCACGCCAGGCGTTGCGCCCTGGGCCACAGGCAGACGGGCCTGGATACCCTGGGTTCCACGGGCCCGACAGTAGCCCCCGAGCCTGCGGCGCGCACGTTCCTGCCTACTAGGGGGCGAAACGGCACGGGCCCTAACCGCCTGTGGGCCAGGCGCGATGCGTGGCGCATGATGTGACGGGGGACGCCCCCACTTCTCCTACGACGCCTCGGTAACTGCCCGCGCGGACATAAAGCCTGCCGCGGGTGACGCGAGGCCATCATTGCCTTCCTTCGCGCATCGTTGCTGCTTCGATTCCCGACGCCGGAGAAGGCAGAGCGACGAGAAGAGACCCGCGCCGAGCATAAAGAGGGGGAGAGAGGAGTCGAAGGCCTCCGCCCATCTTCTACTTCCTCCAACCTTCTTCGTCTTCTTGACAGAGCCGCCGCAGAGATGGCGAGGGGAAGAGGGCATGGCCATGCTTCCGCTTCTGCGTCCCAGGTTCCTCCCCGGGGGCGCGGGCGCTCCCCAGCGGCTACTGGCGCCGGTCCCAGCGGCCGTGGAAGGGGCGCCGCCCACGGGCGCGGAGGGCGCGGTGCGCGCGGCCGAGTTGTCCGTGGCGGGGCGGCCGCCCTACCTCCCCAGGTAGGGAGCCATTTCTGCGGAGGGGGCTCACGAGTTCATAGTGAACATGCATCGCAGCCCCTGCACCTGGCTCCAGCTCCCAGACTCCTTCGCGGAGGCGATGGCGGACCGCGCGCCCTTGGGCCTGTGGGTGCAGGCCGACGGCTGCTGTAATGGCCCCTCCTGGGTGGCGATGAAGTTCACCCCTTCGGGCTTCATGTTCTTGAAGCAGGGGTGGAAGTCGTTCGCCCTCGCCCGCGGCCTGTAGCGGGGGCACGTCCTCCAATTCAAGTACGACGGGGCCTCCATGCTCTTTGTGAAGATCTTCGGGATCTCCGACAGCCGCCTGGAGTGTTGCGCGGAGAGTGAGGACGGCAGCTACAGCGGCTCCTCCAGCGAGGACGACAGCTCCAGCGGTGCCGCCCCCTCCGGCGGGAGCGGAAGCGGTGACAGCTCCCCCCGCTTCAAGAGCGAGGACGAGGACTCCGACTAGGCATGGGTGGCGTCCGTGTTGGAGTCTTGGGGGCGACGGCGCCCTGCCTAGGCCTTTTCCTTCTTTTTTATTCTCCTGCACCGAATCGATGTAGCCCCGCGGGGGCGTGAAAACAATATCTTTTATGTTTTAACTTAATGCTTTTGTGATTTGGGGTGTATGCGTTCCCTCCCGAAGTCCTCTCGTGAGGCCGGTTTTTCTTTCTTGTTTGCCTCAGCGATGTATGCCGTTAGGACAGAGCCCCCGAGCGGGCCTCAGCCGCCACTGGTATGTCCGGTCGCGATGCCGGGACAAGGCCAGGAGGTGAGGGGCACCGGGAGCTAGTGAGGGCTCCTGAGGCGCGATGCTCAGGGAGCCCCCCTTTGGCGTGCAAGTGGCTCACGCGGAAGAAACAACGCTAGCGCTCAGCGGGATCGCGAAGGGAGAGAGCTTGAGCGACGGCAAGGGCGTCTCGTGAGGTAGTTAGCCTTAGCTTTTGGCGGAGAGCGGCGTTGGGCGAGCCGCAGCTCATGAGGAGTACATGTGACTCACGAGGCGCGGCCTTCGAAGTCTCCATCTCGTGAGGCCCTCGGATTAGGCGACCGCCGCAGGCCGGCTCGCGAGAGGTCGCCCGCGAGGTCCCCATGCGGCTTGCCTCCTAAGACACTGCATGTCGACAAATTTCACAATGGGGGAGCGACGTGCGCTTGCTAGCTCGCCCGTGGCCATTGCGTGAGGAGATAAGGCACCAAGGACCTTGGTGAGCTGACGTGCAGGGGAGTAGGCCCACGAGCCAGAGCTCAGTCGCTTGGGTTTTGCGGCGCTGCAGGGACAGACCCGAGCATAGGCGCCGTGCCTAGCCCCCGCTCACGGAATCGGTCAGGGGAGGGGTCGCGAGCGCGTGGCGCTCTCTGGTCGGCATCGCGCTCAACACGGAATTAAGTGGACAACATAAACTTAGCAGAGCATAATCAGCAAAATCCATTACACAACCAAAAAAGGAGAGAGGCGAGGCTGCCGTGTCCGGCACGGGTTAGCTTGAGGTTGGTGCAGCCCGTGGGGCGCCCTCAGTCGCGTTAAACCAAATCACCTTGGCAGAAGGGCTCCGGGAGTGATGGTGCGGAAGGCGCGGCGAGAAGGAATGTGGGCCGCGAGAGGTGACGCTTTGGACGCGCCTGGCAGGACCGTGCTGGGGAGTCGTCAGATCGCCTGGCGAGGCGCGCCAAGGAAGCCCGCTCCTCCGGGGCCAGGGGCTCACGAGGCCCTGGGGGCTCGCGAGGAGCAGGGGGCTCACAAGGCCCTAGAGGCTCGCGAGGAGCAGGAGGCTCACGAGGCCCTGGCACGAGGGGTGCCAGCCTCTGGAAGGAGGCGCCGGCGTTCCTCAGGCCGAAAGGCATGCGCGTGCCGCCTGTGGCGGGGCCGGCGCCCTAGCCGGCTCACGGCAGCAGGAAGGGGTCCTGACGGCAGAACTTGTTGAAGTCAACGCACATTCGCTCCTTGCCGCCCTTCTTGGGGACGACGACTGGGTTGGCGAGCCATTCAGGATGGCGCACCTCGCGGATGACCCCAGCTTCCTAGAGCTTCTGAACTTCCTTGACAATGAAATCTTGCTTCTCTGGCGCCTGGCGCCGTGCTTTTTGCTTGAGGGGGCGTGCATTGGGGCACACCGCTAAGTGGTGCTCAATCACCTCCCTCGGCACACCGGACAAGTCAGATGCTTTCTAGGCAAAAACATCCGAGTTTGCCCAAAGGAAGGGGACGAGCGCGCTTTCCTATGCAGGAGGAAGGCCAGTGCCGATGGTGAAGGCAGGGCCGGAGCCGATGGTGAAGGCAGGGCCGGAGCCGCTGCCGTCCACCGACACCTTCTTCGTCTCGGCGTGGTCCTGGGAGAACAACTGCTTCTTCTTCGTGGGTGCGGCCTCAGGAGGCTCGACCGCGTCCTCGTCAGCTGGATGCACGACAGCGGCGGCTTTGTAGGCGCGCTCGAGGGAGCAGACCGCGTCCTTCTCGTCGCAGGAGACAGTGATGATGCCGCTGCAGTAGGCATCTTGAGGACATTCCAGGCGTGGTGGGTCGCCGCCATGAACTTGGCGAGAGCTGGGTAGCCCAAGATGGCGTTGTATGGCAGGCCAATGTGAGCCACGTCGAAGTCGATGAGCTCAGTGTGGTAGTTCTTGCGGGTGCCGAAGGTGACGGGAAGGCGCACTTGCCCCAGAGGGATGGTGGAGCCATCGGTCACTCCGGAGAAGGGCCTGGTCGGCATCAGCTGGTCGTAGGGCACCTGGAGCGTCTCAAAGGTTTCGATAGAGATCATGTTGAGGCCCGCGCCTCCGTCGATGAGGGTCTTGGTGACCACGACGTTGCTGATGGTGGGAGTGCACAACAAGGGGAGTGCACCTGCGGAGGTCGTGGACTTGGGGTGGTCCGTGGAGTCGAAGGTGATGGCGTACTGCGACCATTTGAGGGGCCGTGCGGCCTCAGGCCTCGGGAGGGCGGCATTCAATTCGCGAGAGAGCAGCTTGAAGTGGCGGTTGGACTCAGGGGCATGAGCCCCGCCGAGGATGCAGGCGACCGCGCGAGGCTCCTGGTAGCCCCCAGCGCCCTCATCAGGCTGGTTGATGTCGTTCCTCCGGGGTGGCGGCGGCAGCGGCGGGAGAGCGGCATTGGCCCAAGGGTTCGCCTTGCGAGGCTGGTCGCGCCACGCGGCCTCACGAGGCTGGTCGCGCTAGCCCTGGCGGAAGTTGCCGTTGTCGTTGCGGCCGTCCCAGCTGTTGCCGCCGCGGCCACCTCCGCGACCGGCACCGCGGCCACTGCGGTCGTCTCGGCGTCCTTGGCGCTCGTCGCGGAGTAGCTTGAGCTCCTGGCAGTCTTCAGTGCTGTGGGAGCACACGTTGTGGTAGGCGCAGAGCGGCTGGCCGTCTTTCCTGGGCTCGTCACGGTCACGGCCGCGCTTCTGCTCGGGCTCCGCCGCCAGCACGGCAGGGCCCTTACGCTTGACATCCTTGTTCTTGGTCTTGGCGGCCTCAAGCACCGCGTCGGGGTCGTTGTGGACGAAGAGGTGGCCTTCTTCTGCCTTGGCGCACTTGTCGGCGAGGTCGAACAGTTAAAGCACCGAGTCCAGCTCGTCGTTGATGGCGAGCTTCTCGCGCATCTTGACGTCTGTGACGCCGGTGGAGAACGCAGAGATGTTGGCCGCGTCGGAGGTGCACGGTATCTTGTTGCGCACTTGGCTGAAGCGCTGGATGTACTTGCAGAGGGTTTCGTCTAGGCGCTGCCGCACGTGCCGCAGGTCGTTGATGGTGAGGGAGCGGTCTTGCGTGCCCTTGAAGTTGGCGACGAACTGGCTGCAGAGCTCGGCCCATGATGAGATGGACGCCTCGGGGAGGTTCATGAGCCAGCAGCACGGGCCGTCCTTAAGGGCCATGGGGAACCAGTTCGCCATGACCTTTTCGTCGCCGTTCGCCGCCTCGACGCTCAGCGCATAGAGCTGAAGGAACTCCCCAGGGTTGGGGGTGCCGTCGTAGCGCGGAGGCAGCTCGGGCTTGAACTTCGCGGGCCACACCACTCGACGGAGCTCGCGGGTGAAGGCGCGGCAGCCCACACCGCTCGAGGGGACGCTGCCGGCGAGGGCGGCGCCGTTCTGGCGCCCAGCCGCCGCAACCTCCTAGACGACATGGTCCTGGCGCTGGCGCTGCCGCTCGAGGAGCACTCGCGCATCGGGGGGCGCGCGTCGGATGATCTAGCAGCTGGCCTCGTCTCGGGCTGGCGGGGACGCGCCATGGGATGGCTCGTGCGCCCGCGCGCTATGCTGGGGCCCGCCGAGTTCATCGTGCAGAGGAAGCGGCGGGGGAGCACCGTGTGCCAGGTCCCCAGCGCGAGACGGCGGAGGGTGGAGCGAGTGGGAAGGCGCCGGAGCGTCCCTAGCGGCGTTGACGAGCTCGGTGATGCGACCAAGCCAGGCGTCGTAGTCGGCGTCAGCTAGACGGTAGTGGAGCAGTTCACACGCCATGAGCAGCGAGGCCTGCGGGTTCGGTGGCCCATGGTGGGCGAGGGAGGAGGCCGTGGCGGTGTGGCCGTTCGCCTGCATGGAGGGGTGCTGGGAGGAGTCCTGCTGTTCGTGGGCAGCGGGGTCGGTGGCGGTTGCCACCTCGACAAGGCGACGGCGGTTGCCACGGACCACCGGCTCCATCTGAGCCACGCGGCCAGCCCTGCGCTCGGCGCGCTCGCGACGTGCGTCGGCCATGAAGCTGGTGGAACGGAGGGCGGAGCGGAAGAACAGTAGCGCACCCCTACCTGGCGCGCCAAATGTCGGAAGTCGGGCTCCGGGGACCTAAAGGTTCGAACACTGGGGTGAGCTTGTTCCTACCTCTTCGTCCCCTACCACGGCTAAGCTACGGCGAAGCTACGACGAGAGCACGCTAGCGACGAGCGGACCGTGGACTCAGCGGTTACCCAGGTTTGGGCCACCTTGCGGTGTAAAACCCTACTCCTGCTTGGTTAGGATTGCAATGAGCAAGAGAGCGTTCTCGCGTACAAGGTGGAGAGGAAGAAAGAATCCCCCTACTACGATGGCAGCACTGTCCCTTTATACCCGCATTGGTCCTCTTCCCCCTCAAAACTTAGGCAGGAAGGGTTGCCACACTTGGCGGGTTTTGAAAGGGGACAGGCGCTCAGGCTATCCTGACTAAAGGCGGTCTTCGCCTGCAAAAGCATGATCCATGACGCGCCGGTGGGCTCGGTGATGACCTCCGCCCCGCGCGCCCGCCGTCTTGGTCTTCCTTCGCTGATCGGGCAACCTTTGGGGTCGCTTTGGGAAGTGGACGGCTAGCCTTGCTCCCTTATCACAAAAGGGGAAACCCTCTTCATCCGCGCCTGCTGGCACGGCCTCTGTCGCCGTTCGTCGCCGCGCGCGTCACCCACGTGATGGGCACGAGACCGCGCTGCTGGACCGAACAGCCCTCGTCTTGAGCCCTTCGGGAGGAAGGCTCGGGAGGCCACCTCGGGAGGCCGCCTCGTGAGAAGGCCTCGCGAGGCTGCTGGTGAAGATGCTGAGCCTTGCTCGCCCGCTCCCTGAGGAGGGGTCCTCAGGAGGCCAGGGCCTCATGAGGGGTCTTGGTGAGATGGTTGATGATGACGGCCTGCTGGGCCCACGCCAGGCGTTGCACCTTGGTCCACAGGCAGACGGACCTGGATACCCTGGGGTCCATGGGCCCGACAAATACGGACTTGCTTTTCAGCTTGTTGGATAATATCCGGACCAATGAGCGGCCGTTCCCCAGTTTCTGACCAATTCAGAGGGGTTCAACACTTACGTCCATTTAGTACCTCGAAGGGTGCCATCTTCAAGCTAGCTTGATAGCTGTTGTTGTATGAGAATTCAGCATACGGGAGAGATTCTTCCCACTTCTTGCCAAATGAGATGACACAAGCGCGTAGCATATCTTCAAGCACTTGGTTAACTCATTCAACTTGACCTTGGGACTGGGGGTGAAAAGCTGTGCTCCAGGTTATATGAGTTCCCATAGCTTCTTGGAAACTTTCCCAGAACTTTGAGGTTAAGAGGCCGCCACGGTCAGAACTGATCTCCTTCGGGATACCATGGAGTGTCACAATTCTGGAGATATACAAATCTGCTAACTGACTAGCAATGATCGTCTCCTTGACTGGCAGAAAGTGTGCAACTTTGGAGAATTGATCAACGACGACAAGAATTGCATCGTGACCCTTCTGCGACTTGGGAAGACCAGTAATGAGGTCCATCTGAACCTTATCCCATTTCCATTCAGGAATAGGAAGCGGTTACAGAAGTCCAGCAGGCTTCTGATGTTCTGCCTTGACGCGATGGCAAATGTCACATACGGCAACATAACGAGCAATATCTTGCTTCATTTTAGACCACCAGTACCTTTAACGAATGTCATGATACATCTTGGTGCTACCCGGTTGAATAGACAGTGGTGTATCATGTGCCTCCTTCATAACTTTGTCTGTCATAAGCTCGAACCGGGGTACCACAAGGCGATCTCTGAAGTACAAGGTTCCATCTTCAGCAATCGAGAAATCTCTGGCTTTCTCAAAAGCAAGATCCCGTTTCATCTGACCAACTTTAGCGTCTTTTGCTTGCGCAGACTTAACAACTTTCTCAAGAGTTGGTTCCAAGACAAGGGTATTGAGAGAACCCTGTGGAGCGATGTGAAGGTTCAACTTGCGAAGTTCTTCATGAAGAAGGGGTTGAGCTTGCTGAACCATAAGGTTGTTGCAATAAGACTTGCGACTCAAAGCATCGGCCATTACATTAGCCTTGCCAGGGGTATATGAAATACCGCACTCATAGTCTGTAATAGCCTCCATCCATCTTTGTTGACGGAGATTCAGGTCTGGCTGAGTAAACAGATATTTCAGACTTTGATGATCCGTGTAGATCTCGCACCGATTACCAAGGAGGTAATGTCGCCATAACTTCAGTGCATAAATAACTGCAGCAAGTTTGAGATCATGAACTGGGTAGTTCTCTTCATGAGGACGCAACTTTCATGAGGCATAAGCAATCACTTTGCGCTCTTGCATCAAGACACAGCCTAGTCCTTGACGGGATGCGTCACAATAAATCACGATGTCCTTGCGAGAATCCGGAGGAGCAAGCACTGGTGCAGATGTCAGCTTGTCCTTGAGTATTTGGAAACTTTCCTGACATTTTTCTGTCCACTCAAACTTAACGCCTTTGTGAAGCAGATTAGTCAGAGGCTTGGCAATCTTGGAAAAGTTCTCGACAAAACGGCAGCAATAGCTGACGATCCGAGAAAACTTCTGACTTGCTTGACATTCTTCGGGGGCGTCCATTCAAGAATAGCCTGAACTCGCTTTGGGTTGACAGCAATACCATCCTTGGAAATCATATGACCAAGAGAGGTCACTTCGGATTACCAGAATTCACACTTGGAATACTTGGCATATAACTGATGCTCCCGAAGCTTTTCTAGCACAAGACAAAGATGTTCAGCATGTTCTTCTTTATTCTTGGAATATACAAGGATATCATCCAGATAAACCATGATGAACTTGTCGAGGTATTCCATGAAGATATAATTCATCAATCGAGAGAACGTTGCTGGAGCATTGGTTAAACCAAAGGACATGACGGTGTACTCGTATGAACCATAACGAGTAACGAAAGCGGTCTTGGGAATATCCTCTTCACGAATTCGGATCTGGGGGTAACCCAACCTCAGATCAAGTTTAGAGAATACGGAGGAACCAGCAAATTGATCATACAGACCGTTGATCCGAGGAAGCGGATACTTGTTCTGAATGGTTGCCTGGTTGATAGGTCAGTAATCTTGGACCAACTAATTCGTACCATCTTTCTTCTTGACAAAGAGAGAAGGTGCTCCCCAAGCAGAGGAACTTGGACGAATGAAACCCTTGCGAAGTGATTTGTCGATTTCCTCCTTAAGTTCAAGGAGTTCATGCGGCGGCATCTTATAAGGACGCTTCGCAATAGGAGTAGTGCCTTGTTTCAAGTCGATGACAAACTCGGCAGCTCTAACAGGGGGTACTACTGGAAGTTCTTCTGGGAAAACATCTTGGAAGTCACAAACTACTGGAACGTTTTCGATCCCCTCAAGAGGAGAAGCGTTCAACGCATTCAAAGAATAAATCTGGGCTTCAGCATCTCGAATAAGACGAGCATAGTAGTTTACTATCTCATCCGAAGGATGTAGGAGTTGGATGGTTTTAGAGGCACAATCGATTGAAGCAGTATGAGCTTTCAACCAATCCATTCCCAGAATGAGGTCAATGTTGGAAGACTTCAAAATAATGGGAGAGACATGGAATTCCAACCCTTCGATTTCAACGGTGACGTTGTGGCTAACCATGGAGGCTTGACATTGGCCCGCGTGGGTGGTTACCACTAGTGGAACGTTCAACTCCTCACATTTAATGCCATGCATGTATGCAAAACCTTCTGATATGAATGAATGTGATGCTCTTGAATCAAATAAAACAGAAGCTGGTACTGAATTAACAAGAAGAGTACCCATCGTAGTAGCAGGCAGATCTTGAGCTTCATTCAGATCAACATGGTAAGCTTGACCACGACCATAAGAAGGTCTGGCATTGTTGTTGCGGGGCTGATTGTTACCACGACCATTTCCATGGCCAGCTGGTGGAAGCACAAGCTGATTCTGATCCTGAGAGCAGTCTCTAGCACAGTGACCTAGACGGCCACACTTGAAGTAGAGCCCGTCATTGGGACGGGGAGCAGGAGCTCGAAGTAGTGGAGCTTGAGGTCTTGGCTTCCTCGGTGGTGGAGGAGGCAGGTGAGGCGCAACATAGGATGGCCTTGGTGCAGGGGCAGCTGGACGGTACATGCTGTGAGGAATCCAAATACGACGCTTTTGCGAAGATGAGCCCGCGTCAAGGGTGCGCTTGAGAGCGTCCTTGTGATCCTTCAGACCAATCTCAACCTGAATGGCCTTATTCACTAAGGTGGCGAAGTCAGCGAAGTCTTGGACAAGAAGTGCTAGCTTGATATCAGGGTTGAGCCCTTCACGGAACTTCTCCTGTCTGCGAGCATCAGTAGCGATGTCTTCTTCAGCATAGCGAGACAATTCAAGGAACTCCCGCTGGTAAACATCGACAGTCTTACTACCCTGAGTGAGGTTGCGGAACTCACGTTTCTTCCGATCCATGATTCCCTGGGGAATGTAGCGGGCACGGAAAGCAGCCTGGAACTCCAGCCAGGTGATGATTGTTCCAACAGGTAGTGTGCGTCTGTGGCTGTCCCACCATTGAGCAGCGGGACCCTTCAAGAAGTAGGATGCAAATGTGACATAGCTGGCAGGCGCAACATTAGCTGACTCCATCTCGTATGTGATGTCACGGAGCCAGTCATCAGTGTCAAGCGGCTGAACCGAGTTGCGGAAGACAGTCGGGTTGAGGCGCACAAAGTCTTGCAAGGTTATTGGGGCTGGCTGCTGGTTAGCATTTGGACGAGGAAACTGATTCATAATCCCTTGCATGAATTGACGGTTCAGCTCAAACTGTTGCACCATTCCAGCCATATAATCGGGCGGTGGTGGATTGTTGGCACCACGGCCATGATCACCTTGTCTAACCATCCTGCTAAAATTTAACAGGGGTAGTTTAGCAATGAGCATTTGCAGATGTATGTAATCATTCATGAAGTAACATGCACATTAAGGGAAGCGCAATAGATACATCACAACAGTCAAACATGACATACAGATCCATACATAGAGTCGGTTACAAGCCAGCGTTACAAGAACGGAAAGGAAAGCTAGACACACTAGGCGGCACGCAGGATCACGGTGGAGGGATACAACAACAGGAAATAGCGATAGCTACATCAACGTCGGAGAAAACCACTGAAGCCAGGCAACTGCAAGTGACGATGCAGGGTACCCTCGACACGAGGATCCTGCGCTCCGTGAACACTCTGGTGCAGAACCTGGTCCCGGACTGGAAGAAGAGGACCACGTGGAGGAGTATGACCTCCAACGGTAGGCCACTCAAGACCTGGTGGCATCTCTGTCCTGCGCGGGTAAAGGATGTACTCAGGATTCATCCCTGCACTGACTGCTGGCAGCAACTATGTCAGAGCGTCGTAAAGACGAGAACAAGTGGCGTACAACTCGACAGCAAGAGCTCGGGTAGTGCGATCCAGAGCCTCAGTGTACTGGACCAAAACCTGCGGGTCATAACGACGTCGCACGTAAGGGGTACAGACAGCATTGTAGTATCCACTCTCATCCCCAACGGGGGCATACGAGATGTAGTGGAATCCAAACTCATCCAATTGAGGGTGCTCTCCATGGAGACGGGCAATAGCAGCATAGGCAGCATCATGGACTGCCATGTCAACAGTCACTCCAACACCATGAAAGGTGCGCAAATCAGTGATGGAGTTATCCTGCCGATCGAAGATTTGAACCACAGCACGGTACTGCTCCTGGTTGAACTCACGGTAGTCCTCGTAAAAAGTGTACTCGGGGTACCAGCGATATCCCAGCCTGGTCAAGAGGTCGACCAGAATAGCAGGGAATCCAGTCGCTTCAACAACCATAGTGTAGCGTACGAGCTGCGTTGCGGGACGCATCTGAAACAAAGGAGTTTAATGATGTCAAATGACAGTGTGTGAATCGTACATCATACATTCAAAGGAATAGTTGTAGATTATCCAGCTCTCCGGGTTGATGTGATCACGAGATCCTAATATTAGAGTTAGTAAAAAATTTAACCCGAATAGAAGAGAGATCAGAATCCCAGAGTAAAGAAGATGAATAAAAGATCCTAATCCCATCCATTGGCGATTTGGGCCCGTAAGCCACACAACATAGTTAGTAAAATAGTTTTTCAAAGACTAGACTCAACTTCGGCCAAGGAGTTTGAAAGGGGCTTCCTACAGGCAGTCGGCTCTGATACCAACTTGTGACGCCCCCGACTCAATCGTGCACTAATCATACACGCAAATGCGCATGATCAAGTCCAGAGACTCACGGGAAGATATCACAGCACAACTCTAGACACAAAATAAAATAATATAAGCTTTATATTACAAGCCAGGGGCCTCGAGGGCTCGAATACATAAGCTCGAATACACAAGAGTCAGCGGAAGCAACAATATCTGAGTACAGACATAACTAAACAAGTTTGCCTTAAGAAGGCTGAGCAAAACAACGACATCTAGATCGAAAAGGTGCAGGCCTCCTGCCTGGGAGCCTCCGAACTACTCCCAGTCGGCGGTCTCCACGTAGTAGTAGGCTCCGTCGGTGTAGTAGTAGTCGTCGGCGGGGTCAGCTGGCTCCGGGGCTCCGTCATCTGATCGCAGCAATTGTGTAGGGGGGAAAAGTAGCAAAGCAACCGTGAGTACACATCCAAAGTACTCACAAGACTTACATTAGATCTATGCTAAGTATGCATTGGTATCAAAGGGAGGGACTGTATCTGTGGACTATACTGCAGAAATGCCAGAATAGAAGGGAAGGCCTAGCCTATCGAAGACTAGCATCTTGCAGCGTCTTGCAGCATTAGAAGAGTGCAGATTAGCATATTATATAGTAATAAGTAGTAGCAACGCCCAGAGATCCTTCCTCGACTCCCTGCGAGAAAGCGATCCCGGAGCCAACATATTATTAAGCACCACAAGTATCCAGTTCTAGTTGTAGTAGATCGGGATACTCTCCGAGCATCCGTTACCGTGGACACGGCTATTCGAATAGATATACTTCCCTGCAGGGGTGCACCAACTTACCCAACACGCTCGATTAACTCTGGCCGGACACACTTTTATCAGGTCATGTCCGGCCTCGGCTTATTGACACACCGTAGTCCTACCTAGGCTCAACAGAGAGGCCAGAACGCCGGTCTAAATCCTAAGTGCGAAGGGGTCATGGCCAATCGTCCATTGCACTCCTGCGCGCTGCGAACGCGGCCGGGAGCAGACCCGCCCCCTTAATACAAGTGCAGGTAGTTACCGTCCAACCCGGCCCGCGCCACTCAATTACTGACGTCTGAGAGCTTTCGGAAGAATCGTACGGCACCGAGTGCCCACTTTTATTCCCGCGTGGTGGTCAGTGCGAAAAGGCCAGAGGCCTACTCAGATCATATATCCAAACCCATTAGTGTGTTGGGAGCTCGCGGTGCTGATCAGTGATCCTGTCGCCCCGTCTCGCGGACTTACGGCAAGGGTCAGGCCCATCCCTCACTAGGGCAGTCTGCCTGCCAGGCCGTGCCGCGTAATTATCTCGCGGGTACCCTCACGGTCATCCTGACTTCGGTAACTCTCGCGGGTACCCCTCGGGGTCGACCCGACTTCAACAAGGGACTGAGGTAAAGTCAAGGTATCCGTGTGTCCATAACATCAACGGGGAAATCCGAGGAATCACCCTCGATGGATTCCCACTCGATGTAATCGTCAAGGTGAACTAGGAGGAATCACCCCCGATGGGTTCACACTTGAGGGGCTGCACGACAGAGGCATCATCGGAGGTGGTGAAAGAGGAATCACCCTCGGTAACCCACAACCGACTAGCTATGCTACAGAGATATCATCAGGAGTGAGGTAGGAGGTATCACCCTCGGCACTCGATAGTAGCTCTGCAGAGTCGTACAACTAAGGGGGTGTGCGGTGCTGTGTCGGTCTCTGCACATCGATCTCGTTGATTGAGTCATCTGGAAGCAAAGCATGGCAACACGGACAAGGGTGCGGGGCCACTGATGGATCACTAACCAGCCTATACTAAGCATATAGGACAACAGATAAAGTATCAACAACAGGTTACAAAATCAGGCTATGCATCAGATTAGGAGTTATCAAATAACAGTAGCAAAATCTAATGCAAGCACGAGAGAGAGAGAATGGGTGATATAGGAATGATCAAGGGGGTTTGCTTGCCTGGAAGCTCTGCTAAAGGGGCTGGATGTCAGGGGCATAGTCGTACTCGGAAGCAGCGTCAGTCTCGGAGTCTACCAGAGAAAAGAGGAGGAAGAAACAATAAATATAAAGCAAACAAATGCATCACAAGGCATGACATGGCAATATGTTGTGCTGGGGGTGACCTAACGCAGTGCTAAGTGTTACAAACAGAGCGGGAAAATATCTGGGAATATTTTCCCAGCTTTAGGCAATTGTCGGACAGACGATCCGGAGGGGAAGGTTCCATGTTTGCAGTGTTAGAGGCATGTGACAGGTATGTGGATGGCATATTCGGATTCGTCTAATTTTTCTGAACGTTTTTCATATATAAATTATGTTCATCCGAGTTACGGATTAATTTATATGATTTTTTCAAAATTTTAAACAATTTCTGGAATTTATTTTAATTCGAAAATAAAGGATAAAATGCTAAATGCACCCAAAACTGTACCCAGCTGTACAGCACAGAGGCTGACAGTAGGCCCAGTTGACTTGGTCAACTGCCCAGTCAGCAGAGGCTGACTGGTGGGCCCAGCTGCTGACTGGGCCGGTCTTATCCACTTGAACAGTGGCAGGGCCCCACATGTCAGTGACTGAGCTAATCAACAGAGGTTAATTGTAACTATTTAAGTTAATTAGCTAGTTGGACCCACATGTCAGTGACATATTAATTAATAGACTAGTTTTAATTAGCAAAATAGTTAATTAGCACAGTGGGGCCTACATGTCAGTGACTGGGGCTACCCAGTCAACACGTTGACCAAGTCAACGTGGTCAACAGGGCCCACGGGACCCACTGGCTGTGACCAAGGGGTGGGCCCCAGGCGGTGCCACGTCAACGGTGCCGGAGTTTCGCCGCCGGCGACCAAAAACGCGGTGGCAGGCTCGGGCCGGCGTCGGGATTCGCCTACAGGCAACCATTTGGAGCGCGCGAGGGCGCGTTCGAATGGGCGTTCAACGCCGCGTCGAACCGTGGTGGTGCCGTGGCCGGAGATGCCCTACAGCGACGACGGCGAGTGCGGCGGCGGACGCCAGAGTTCGGGTGAGGACGGGATCGGGGCTAGGGGGCACGGGGAAGAGTGTGCGTGCGTGCGTTGGGCTCCTGGGAACCCCAGGAGCACAACAGTGAGCTCGGACACGGGCTGCGGCAACGGGGACCACGGCGGCGAGCTCAGCCGCGGCGGTGGGTACGGCCACGATGGAAACGACGGCTACGGGCATGGAACTAAGAGGGAAACAGAGGGGAAACGGTCGCCAGCTCACCTAGAGGCACACGGCGGCCGTTGGGAGGTTTAGAAGCAGCAGGGCGGCAGCATTCGTCGGAGAAGCGCCGGCGACCGAAGGTGGAAGACGACGGTGGATCCGGTGATGCAGAGGCTCCCGGCTCGAGCTGGTGGCCGTAGTCAATGTAGCGGAGCACGGCGGAGCTCGTGGGCACGGTGGCTAGGCGCGGGGACGACTGTGGCCATGGCTACGCCGGAGCCATGGCGACGGCGGCGCTCGATGAGGTGGAGACGAGAGGGGGAGAGCGAGCGAGCGACGTGATAAGGACCAGCGCGAGTCCCCGAGGGCCGCGGTGGCGCTCTTATCCTCCTACGGCGCCTGTAGCGGCGCGGGCGGCGAGCTGGCGCGGTGGGAATGGCGACCAGAGCGCACGGCGTCGATAGCTGGAGGAGGGAGACGACGACGGCGCTGATGGGCTGGGCCTGCACACTGTGCACTATGGCCCAGTGCACAGTGGCCCTTTTCTTTATTTCTTTTAGTCCTTTTCTGTTTTCTTTTTCCAGTTGCTGTTTTGCATTTCTTTTAGCCAGCAAATGATTTTTGTAAAATATGGGACTTGGCCATTTAAATGCATTGCAATATTTGGCACTGCCACAAAAAGTTTGGGAGGCATTTGAATTTGTTTGAATTTTTCATAATTGGAAAAGCATTTAAATATGTTGATTTGGCACTATTATAATTGCTATAGCCCATTTAAGCAAATAAGTGATGTTGTTTTCCTGAACAAATAATTGTTATGGAATATTTGCTAAATGATGAACTATTTTGCAACCATGTTTGTGCAACTTTAAATTTCACTTGCAATTTGAATTAATTTCAGTGGTGGAATTTGAAATGAGATATGATTCCAAAGGTGATCAAGCATTGCAAACCAAAGTGATTAAGCATAATCATGAGGATCACTGTAGCTCATTACATAGGGGTGTTACAGGTTGGTACGGTGCCCATGCGGTGTGCGCATCGAGGTGCGGGCCTTTGATGTTTTAACTTGTGTTCACAGATCGAATCTGTGTTTTTCCTGGCAATCCAAGCATCTTTGATGGTGCAGAACCTGGTCACCAAGTCGGATAACTCTGAGAGAGTTTGTACACAGCGGCGGGTGAGGGCGTTTGAGATGCTTTTATCCTTACATCCGTGCTGGAAAGCTGTTATTATATCTGAATCCTGGTAGTTTGGTATCTTGTTCTTGACCGACAAGAACGTAGCCCAGAACTGTCTGATTGATTCATCGGGGAGTTGTTGCACGTAGGCTAGATCCCAAACATCGGATGGCCCTGAATAATCGGGGCAATACTCGATGTGGGAAGTGGGTGAGTGGTTTTCGATCTCCATGGATCGTGGGCTTGAAGTCCTAGTATCTTCATCCCATGACAGGCCTATGGCCGTCGGACTGGCCGGACTGATTTGAACATCAGGTTCATCGGCCGCATCTAGCTGGTCGCTGTCTGAATCGCTTTCCAAGAAGTACTTCAGCCCTTCGCCCTTGAAAGGGGGTTCGGCCGGAGCTGGGGAGGAGTCATGGATCACTCCTGATCCGTAGAGAAGGAAGGGCGCTTTTGTGGCAGAAACTTCGGGTGCGGGGATCGTGCCCGCGAGATCGCAAGCCGATGATCCCATCGATCTTTTTTTTGATCTCACAGCGGGACTCTCAATGAAAGCACCAGTGTCGATGTAAAAACTGGCAGACCTCGGGGTAGGGGGTCCCGAGCTGTGGATCTCGGACAGATGGTAACAGGAACAAGGATACGATGTTTACCCAGGTTCGGGCCCTCTTGATGGAGGTAAAACCCTACGTCCTGCTCACGTTTATATCAATGGGAACGTATCAAGTACAGAGTTGATCTACACCGAGATCATAAGATGTGTTCTAATTCTAGGGCTAGGTGAATGAGATTGTTGTAACACCCCAAGAGTGCTCCTTCCATATTTGTACTCCTCAACATTGCAATATATGGATTTGTCATGATGATCTTGTTGGATGGGTTTCTTCTCATGTTGTGTTTTTGTCTTTCTTTTCTTTTTGCTTTTCATCTTCATGTTATTTATTTGTCATGTGCTTGCATCATCACATTCATTTACATTGTTCTTGTGCATTGCATCCATTATTTATTATGTGTTGCTCTTGTATGCATTGGGTGTGTGGTCATCCTCCCGATTTTGCTCACCCATGCACACCATCTCCCCCTTCTTCTCCATTCCAATATTATTCATCATGCAATATTTCTGTCCCAAATTAATGTTCACCATATTCCTAAATTCTCTAGACCATGTCCTAAACCTCTCTGCCAAATTTCATCATTTTTGGAATTGATTTGGTTGGGTTCAAAAATGGTGCAAGTTTGAATTTAATTCAAACTTGAATCATTTTTCTTCCTCTAAAAGTGCCCAAACCAATTTATTCAAATACTACATGATTTCTAGTCTCCAGGGATATTTTTATATCTCTCTCACACTTCCCCAAACTCCCTCTGCATTTCTTCTTTTATTTCTGGTTGAGGAAATAGAAAAGGAAATAAAGAGAGAGCGCAGCAGCAGCAGTCCAGCAGTGGCCTAGCAGCAGCAGCCTAGCCGGCCCAGCCACGTCAGCCCATCCAGCCGAGCGAGTCCCTCCTTTCCTTTTCTCACTCGCGTGACCGCCTACCCCCGCTAGCCCATCGCCACGTGGCCTAGCCGGTCCCGCATGCCAGCCTCTGGCTACAGTGCCCGCGTACCCACCTTTTCGTCAAGCCCGAGCGCGCGCCATGGGGACCCTGAGCCCGAGAGCGTGCGAGCTCGCCCCGGTCACCCTAGCCCCCTATATATCTCCTCTCCTTGTACCTCGTCCCTCTTAGGGTTCCCCTCGTCCGCCACCGCCACCGTCCGGTTCATCTAGCCACCAGATCCGCCGCTCCGAGCGCGTCCCGTACGCATCTGGGAGCAAGTTCATGGCGCCGCCGTGACCACCGACTTCCTCCGCCTCGCCATCCGTGTCCCTCTTCTTCCCCGACGTCGACTACTTCCTCTCCGTCATCTACAGCCCGCGGAACGCCAAGTTCGACGCCGTCCTCTTTGTCTCCGTCCGCTCGGCCGCCGTTCATCTCCGGTGGATACCGACCGTCCTCGTCCCCCTCTCGGCCATCCAAGCACAACTCCGTGCTTGTGGTAAGCCCGCGCATCGCCCCATGCCTTTTTCCCCCTCTTTTGCATGCTCTGTTGCCAATCGCCGTGAGCGCCGCCCTCTCCGCCGTCGGGACTCGTCTCCGGCGAGAATCCCGCCCCCCTAAGGCTTCGTGCGCATGTCCTCCGTGCTCGCCGTAGTGCGTAGGTCCCGTTCTGCCGCTTCGCAGTAGCCGCCGTGCCCCACCGCGAGCAATACAAGCTCGTCGCCGCCGTCTCGGTACCTCGTCGCCGGCGTCGCCTCCGTCGTCTTTTGGCGCCGTGGTTGCCCTGCGGGTGTGCGGGTTCTTCCCGCGGCTCGTTTGCACCGCTCCGCCATAGCTCTAGGTCGCCGCAGCCAAGTCCGGCGAGTGCGCCGCCGTGCGCCTGCCGTCGCCGGCGCCTGCCTCTGTTTCCTCTGTTTTGCCGCGTCAGCCGCCACGTGGGACTGTGGGTCCCATAGGTCAGCCACACACGCGCGTGACCCCACTGTCATACACACACACGGTAGCGGGTCCCACATGTCAGCCCCCTCTCTATCTTTAGCCTTTTTTTTGCATATGCCAATTTCGTCATATTTCCATTTCTGGCGTTTTTTCATTTCAGTGCTTTCCGTTTCTGGCAAGTTTCCAGATCAGGCGCATTCCATTTATGGCATATGCCGTTTCTGGAATATATCTCATATTAGATTTATGTCTTAATTGTAATTGTGGCATTCTGAGCATTTTACCTGCAGTAACATATGAGTGTAATATATGATTTTGGGGTAGAAAAATCCAACTAATCCATTGGTGGCATTAGATTTATCTTTTGAGCAAGTTTGCATGCCTGCCATTTTTACATAATGTGCCATTTTGTCATTTTTGTGTGAATTATTACATATGTCATATGAGCAACTTGTCAACATGAGTTTGAAGCATTTTCATGCCATCTTGCTGCTAGTAATTTTTATATGCCATGATATGCCATGATGGGAGTGCAACAAGCTTGTAAACATGCCTAGTCATTGTTACTGGTTTGCCTTGCTATTATTCTGCTGAAACTTGCCATGTTGCTTTGATGCTACCATCTAATCCATAGCTTTTCTGAGCATGATCAGTAAACATGTTTTGTTCTATGTCACCATTACATTCATGCCATGCTAGTTGATGCCATGTTAAACTCCTGCAGCATATTAAACTTGCAACCGTTATGCGTAGTATACTCATCTTTATCCTTGTACTCGTAAGTTAGCCACTTAAACATGCTAGCGCTTGCTGCAACCTCACCACATTACCACTTCCATTCCTATAAGCTTAAATAGTGTTGTTACCTTGGGGGGTGAGATTGCTGAGTCCCTGTGGCTCACAGATTCCTACAAAAACTCCAATTGCAGGTACACTTGAGACAGACACAGGTGAGCCCGAGATGCTCCATTGGGAGTACGATGATGAACGTGGGCGCATGTACGTCACGATGTTAGACGAACAGTAGTGGGCCCTAGTCGGTTGATCCGGGGATAATAGCAGGGTGTTGTTTTCTCGTTTGATTTCGTCCGTAGTCGGACTCTTTCTTCTTTTGGATGAATGTATGAGGATTATTAATACAATTATGCTGTAGCATGTGGCGAGTGTAAGCCTTTAACTAGTAGTCTCATCTGTTCACTTGGTTGTATGTATTTGAGAATCCCCTTGCTATGCGTCTCAAAATGAGGTTTTGTCACAATCTTGAGTTCATCACGAGATTGCGATAGAACTTCATATTGGGCGTTACAATTGTGTTGAAGTCCCTATGGGCTAAACCCTTCGGCTTATATACACGCTAGGTAGGGTATCTAGGGTTACAAGGTCAGTATCTAGGCGTGGAGGCGGCAGGAGAAGTCTTGGAGTATACGCCAAGTCTTTGGCAGATGTAGTCTTGATCTCTCCTCCCGCGTGTATCTTCCGGAGTCCATCTTGATAAGAATGGGGGCCCACTGGCCCAGCCCGAGGAATAGAGGCAGACTAGGTTAGTACATCCTAGTCTAGGACACCGTCACCAATCGTTCTAAAGTGAAATTCCAACAGACAACAGGATCTCATAGCTATATTGCACACTGCGAGCCTCTTGTAAATAGCTGCTATTTCCTCCTTTTTGTTATGCCATATATATTATCGTATCTATATTGACTTGGTCCAAATATAGAGGAAAGCCCGTGCGGACCAAAAAGAACCTGAACAGAATGCAGTGCAAATCTTCAAGGATTGTCACACCAGCAAGATGAAGGGCATGACTACACCAGTCCAAGCCGTTGTTGTAAGTCCTTACTCCTCATGCCTTTGAATTGCTTGTTACTGTGACGTGTTCATTTAACTGCTTGGTTTGCAGCCAATGTCAGTTACTCTATTCACTTTTATACACAGTTGTCTTAACGTATCATTTCACCTTACATGGTTTAAAAGAAAGGAAGGATATTATTTTGGTCTTGATCTGTAATCTAGCTGTGATGTTCACGTGTCCACACAATGATACAATAGCATGTTTGTTTGATATATGTTTGCCCGTGATATGAATGATGTCATAATATGTTCATCGTATTTTAAACCGTGTCTCTTTATCCTTAGATAGATGTCAATAAATGTGAGGAAATAGACAATACATTAGGCATGCTACATAGACATATGTTCCGGACGTGATTTTATTATGTACTTACCACTAAAATACAAGCTAAAGTATTACAGTGGTTCACCAAAATAAGTTATGTATGTCTCATTAGTAACTTCTTATCTGATACACTAATCTACAAAATTCAAACTTTCAGCAAGCTATGGAACAAATGATTGAACAACCACAACCTCCTGAAGGTGATGAGGCTACCACAGGCACAATGTCACCTCTTGCTGCAGTGCGTCAGTATCTCTCCACTAAGAGTGCAAAAAGCACCTTCCTGAGTAATTCTGGGTTGGTTGTTAAGGTAACCTCGTCTAAACCGCCTACTGAACAAAATCCTCCGGCTTGACAGAGTGATATATCTGTGCTCCAGACAGAAGTCCAATCCCTAATGGAGGTTGTTTCTAAAACAAGAATAGTGGTTGACAAATGTCGTCAAGATATGAATGGTTTTGAAACCAGACTATCGGACATTTGCTTCGTTGTTCAAGAGGAATGGTGCAAAAAAGGGGAAGGTCATGCTGCTCCATCAGATTCTACAGCCTGAAACATTACCACTCTGCTGAAATGATCTCTGCTTCTATACATCTCATGGTGCATTTATCTGCAAGGACTCTAAACTTTTATGCCAACAGGCCTTTTGTTGTATGGCTGTAATTTATTTTGTTGCGATACAACATTTATCCTACTGCCAAAGGCCGTAGAGATTAGCAAGCTATTTTTGTATAGTGTAGGTTTATTCTTAGTAATGTATCCGGCATCATCGGTCTCCTTCAGGCCGAAAGCATCGTAGGAGCCGAAAGGGCCAATATTCGTCCGACCCACAACTAGAATGGAGCTAAAAACAATTACGGGTTGTATTCCGTATTTAGCCCATAGAAAATAACTGGGCCGAAATCAGCGTAAGCTCTTCTTATTTCTGATCGTTCCATAGGCCCGTGACCATAGTGGGCCATTAACAGGCCTAAACATAATATGGGCCCATTGTATTAACGGGCCGTTAACATGTCTAAATATCACCGCAGGCCTTATTTGGCCCATAAATGACACGGGCTGTTAACAGGCCGAATCGCAGATTTGGCCTTCATTGGGCCAGTATATACCTAGGGCTTGTAACAGGACGAAAGATGATTGGGCCTAAAATGTGCCAAATATCCCACTGGTCATTAGCAGGCCAAAATTTAGCTCAGCCCAAGGTGGCCCATTTACATGGCGGATCGTTAACTGGCCAAAAGTCAGCACGGGCTGTAATTGCACCGACCTACTACACGGGCCTTTAGCAAGCCGAAAGTGCTGGCGGGCTGGATTTGTGTCATTGAGAATATGGGCCGTTAATAGGCCCGAAGTGACGTCGGGCTACATATGGCCCATGGGTTGCGTCGGCCGTTAACAGGCCGAAAGTCAGCACGGGCCGTAATTGCACCGACCTACTACACGGGCCTTTAACAGGCCGAAAGTGCTGGCGGGCTGGATTTGTGTCATCGAGGATATGAGCCGTTAAGAGGCCCGAAGTGACGTCGGGCTACATATGGCCCATGGGTTACGTCGGCCGTTGACAGGCCGAAAGTCAGACTGGGCCGAAAATGGCCCAGTTCCATCATGGTCTGTTTATGGGCCAAAAGTTTCGTAGGGCCACATATGGGCCCAAATGTAGCAGGACCTTAAACAGGCCGGAAACACACCGGGTCATAATTGGGCCCAAATACAAAGTGGACTGTTAACAGGCCAGAAGTGACCATGGGCCGCAATGATGACAAATCCACAACGGGCCGGTGACGGGCCGATTTGACACTATTCAAACGGGCCTTACCTGCAAATGGGCCATGTGCAACCAGGCTGTTAATGGACCAGCCCGCTAACTTTGACCGGGCCACTGTTGAGCCGTGCCACGTGTCGACGTATCATAGGCATCTCTCGTCCAATGAATGGATGACATCTGTCGCAACGCCGAGCTGACACGTGGATCCGCCGGCGAATGAGAAATTTACACGTGGAAAATCGCCATTGGTCAGGGCTGCTAACGGGTTATCGGATCCAAACCCGCACCCGATAGCTTAACGGTGACCCGTTACGGTGGATGCCACGTATGGGTCACCCTTGACGAAAACACTTCCATGACGCGACATTTATCGTCATAGAAGTGGACACTTCCGTGATGATAATTTCAGTATTGTCATGGCACACTTCTACGACAGCACTGGTATGACTATCTTGATTCTGTCATAAAATTGTCACGGATGTACATGCATGACAGAAAACTTGACCTACTGTGACAAAGACGTATCATCACGGAAGTGTTTTTTTTGTAGTGATGGGTGGAGTAATAGTAGTAGATGCAGGCAGGAGTCGGTCTACTTGTCTCGGACGTGATACCTATATACATGATCATTGCCATGAATCCGTCATAACTATGCGCTTTTCTATCAATTGCCCAACAGTAATTTGTTTACCCACCGTATGCTATGCGTTCGAGAGAGAAGCCTCTAGTGAAAACTATGGCCCCCGGGTCATTTATCCATCATATATAAAATCAAAAATACCTTGCTGCAATTTTATTTCTTTTATTTTCTTTTGCAATTTACTTTATCTATCTATCACTATCAGACTTAATCCTTGAAAGTAACCGCCAAGGGGATTGACAACCCTCTTGTTTGTGTTGGGTGCAAGTATTTGCTTTTGTGTGTGTAGGTGCTGCTAACGAGGTTATGTTGGTTCTCGTACTAGATTGATAACCTTGGTTCTTAACTGAGGGAAATACTTATCTCTACTGTACTGCATCATCCTCTCCTCTTCGGGGAAATCCCAACGCAGATCACAAGTAGCAGGAAGAATTTCTAGCGCCGTTGCCGGGGAGACATCACCAAAACCTATCAAGTACCTTCGCACAAACTATCATCTACTTGCTCTCATTTTCATTTGCCTTTTTATTTGCATTTGCCTCTCATTTTCATCTCCCCCACTTCTAAAACAATTTTACAGAAATGCAAAAATATTTTATTTGCTTGTTTGTTAGTTTGCTTGCTTTTTCAATATGTCTAGTTCTTCAATTGTTATTTGCACCCCTAAAAATGAAGTTCTTAATTTTAAACAAAGGGGAGGAGAAAGTTTAAAAGATGCTTGGTTTAGGATTTGCGACGCTCAAAATAGGTCTACTCGTAGCAATCCACCACCGTTCTTCTTTGCAATTCTTATGTGGGTGTCACTACTTGGTATAGATTTGTGCTAGACACTATTACTGGAGGGAATTTCTTGAGTAGTCACTCTATGGATGCTTTCAATGCCATGGCAAATTTAGTGGGATCACCACCTATCATTATTAATGAAACGGAATTAACTTTGGAACATGTTATGCAAAGGTTAGAAGCTATTGAAAATAAGATGCCTACTATCGAACACATTGAGAATTTAGACAAAAAGGTCCATAATCATATTACTCAATTTGGTTCTAAGGTATGAACTACATTAAAGATATTAAAGGAGAAGGAACCAATAATTAATGAAAGGATAGAACAAGGTCCCGCTAGAATCGATAAGTTAGAGGAAATTATTAATAACTTGGGTTCCACCTTCTCCCCCATTAAAACTATTAATAGGAATCCTCCTAATAAAAATTGCAAGTTTATGTATGTTCCTAAGACTAAGGGTGCCACTTCTACTAAGGGAAACGAGGATCTTAAAATGATTAGCGTGCACCCCAATTTCATTGAAATAATAAAAGAACCTATTTATGAAAGCAAATTTCTTAACTTTGTGCCTAGGAGTGTGATGATAAGAAATTCCTATGTTAAATCTCCTAGAAAGAGTGGGTGTGTAATTGAGGATTTGGAAACTAAGGATGATAACACTTGAAACTATGCATTATGCCTAGCTAGGGGCATAAAACAATAGCGCTTGTTGGGAGGCAATCCAATATTTATTTTTATTGCAATTTTTAGTTTCTTGTGTCAAACAATTGTAGCCTCTGTTATGATTGTGTTTTTATCTTTTACTTAGTGTTTGTGCCAAGTAATGCCTTTGGGATGATTTGGATGATAGTATGATTGATGCTGTTTGAAAACAAAAAGTTTTAAGTCCAGTGCTGGATTTTTATTTCTGGACTGGAGCATGATAAAATTCTGAATTTTTCACACGGTATTGGCATATGAATGTTTTACGTTTTCCTAAATTTTCAGAATTTTTGGAGTTACAGAAGTATGGCTTTTAAATAGATCTTTACAGACTGTTCTGTTTTAGACAGATTCTGTTTTTGTTGCATAGTTTGCTTATTTTGATGAATCTATGGATTGTATCAGGGGGTATAAGCCATGGGGAAGTTGGATTACAGTAGCATTATGCCAATATTAAATATGAATCAATTTATAACAGTAAATAAATTTTAAGATTTGTTTGTTATACTAACGGATCTCACGAGGTTTCTGTTGAGTTTTGTGTGCTGAAGTTTTCAAGTTTTGGGTGAGATCACGATGGATGAAGGAATAAGGAGCGGCAAGAGCCTAAGCTTGGGGATGCCCAAGACTCCCCGAGGTAATATTCAAGGAATACTCAAGCGTCTAAGCTTGGGGATGCCCCGGATGGCATCCCCTCTTTCGTCTACAATCTATCGGTATATCACTTGGAGCTATATTTTTATTCATCACATGATATGTGTTTTACTTGGAGCGTCTTGTGCCATAGTTTTATTTTCTTTGTTTGCTTTTTAGTTTGCCACAATCATCTTTTCTGAACACACCTTTTTGAGTGGGACACACATTTTTCGTGATTTGTTAGAATACTCTATGTGCTTCACTTATATCTTTTGAGCTAGGCAGTTGCTCTAGTGCTTCACTTATATCTTTTAGAGCACGGCGGTGGTTATATTTTAAATAAATAGTTGCACTCTCATGCTTCACTTATATATTTTTGAGAGTCTAATAAATAGCAATGGTAATATGCACGGGTTATGAATTTGGTCCTAATATGATAGGTATTCAAGAGGGATATAATAAAAACTTTCATGTAGATCACTGAATATGATAATATTGATTCCTTGCAATAGTTTTGCGATATTAAGATGGTAATATGTGGGAGGTACTAGTAGATAATTGTGGTTTAGTAAGAATATTGGTGTTAAGGTTTGTGATTCCGGAAGCATGCACGTATGGTCTGTCGTTATGCTAAGAAGTTGGAGCATGATTTATTCTTGATTGTCTTCCTTTGCATGGCAGTCGGGGGCATGCGTAGTAGTACTTTGCTTCGAGGGCTAATAAACTTTCACAATAAGTATGTAAGTTCTTTATGACTAATGTGAGTCCATGGATTATACGCACTCTCACCTTTCCGCAATTTGCTAGCCTCTTCGGTACCGTGCATTGCCCTTTCTCACCTCGAGAGTCGGTGCAAACTTCGCCGGTGCATCCAAACCCCGTGATATGATACGCTCTATCACACATAAGCCTCCTTATATCTTCCTCAAAACAGCCACCATACCTACCTATTATGGCATTTCCATAGCCATTCCGAGGTATATTTCCATGCAACTTCCACCGTTCCGTTTATTATGACCCACATCATCATTGTCATATTGCTTTGCATGATCATATAGCTGACATAGTATTTGTGGCTCAGCCACCGTTCATCATTTTCATACATGTTACGCTAGTATCATTGCACATCCTGGTACACTGCCAGAGGCATTCATATAGAGTCATATTTGTTCTAGTATCGAGTTGTAATTTTTGAGTTGTAAGTAAATAGAAGTGTGATGATCATCATTATTATAGCATTGTCCCAGAGAGGATAAAAAAAAGAGGCCAAAAAGTGCCCAGCAAAAAAAATGAGAGAAAAAGAGAGAAGGGGCAGTGTTACTATCTTTTTCCATACTTGTGCTTCAAAGTAGCACCATGTTTTTCATATAGAGAGTCTCCTATGTTGTCACTTTCATATACTAGTGGGAATTTTTCATTATAGAACTTGGCTTGTATATTCTGATGATGGGCTTCCTCAAATGCCCGAGGTCTTCATGAGCAAGCAAGTTGGATGCACATCCACTTAGTTTTTATTTTGAGCTTTCATACACTTATAGCTCTTAGTGCATCTGTTGCATGGCAATCCCTACTCCTCGCATTGACATCAATTGATGGGCATCTCCATAGCCCGTTGATTAGCCACGATGATGTGAGACTATCTTCTTATTTTTGACTTCCCCTTATTAATCTCTACCATTATATTCTATTCCACCCATAGTGCTACGTCCATGGCTTGCGCTCATGTATTGCGTGGGGGTTGAAAAAGCTGAAGCGCGTTAAAAAGTATGAACCAATTGCTTGATTGTATCCGGGGTTGTGCATGATAAATATTTTATGTTAAGAAGATGGAGCATGACAGGATTATATGATTTTGTGGGGATAACTTTCTTTAGCATTTTTATTTTGAAAGACATGATTGTTTGTTAGTATGCCTGACTATTGATGTCTTTATATCAAATTATAGACTATTGCTTTGAATCATTCGGATCTTAATATTCATACCATAGAAGAGATTACATGATGAAACATGTTAGGTAGCATTCCACATCAAAAATTCTGTTTTTATCAATTACCTACTCGAGGATGAGCAGGAATTAAGCTTCGGGATGCTTGATACGTCTCCAACGTATCTATAATTTTTTATTGTTCCATGCTATTATAGTATCAATCTTGGATCTTTTATATGCAATTATATGCCATTATATATATCATTTTTTGGGACTAACCTATTAGCCTAGTGCCAAGTGCCAGTTGCTATTTTTGGCCTGTTTTTGCCTTTTCAGAAAATCATTATCAAACGGAGTCCAAACGAAGAAAAAACTTTGGATTAATTTTTTCTGGACCAGAAGGGACCCTAGAAGCTTCGGGAGACGACCAGACGAGTCACGAGGGAGCGACAAGCCCGGAGGGCGCGCCCCCCCAGGCTTGTGGGCCACTCATGGCACATCTTGACCTAATTCCAGCACTATAAATTCCCAAATATTCCCAATATACCAGAGAGACAAACAAGAAAACTTTTCCGCCGCCGCAAGCCTCTGTTCTTCCGCGATCCCATCTGGAGGCCTTTTTCGGTAATCTGCCGGAGGGGGAATCGATCATGGAGGGCTTCTACATCAACCTTCCTGCCCTTCCGATGATGTGTGAGTAGTTTACCACCGACCTACGGGTCCATAGCTAGTAGTTAGATGGCTTCTTCTCTCTCTTTGATCTTCAATACAATGTTCTCCTCGATGTTCTTGTAGTTCTATTCGATGTAATCTTCTTTTGCGGTGTGTTTGTTGGGATCTGATGAATTGTGGGTTTATGATCAGATTATTCATGAGAAATATTTGAGTCTTTTCTGAACTTATTTATGCATGATTGTTATAGCTTTGTATTTCTCTCTGATCTATCCGTTTGGTATGGCCAACTAGATTGATTTATCTTGCAATGGGAGAGGTGCTTTGTGATGGGTTCAATCTTGCGGTGCTCTATCCAAGTGACAGAAAGGGACAAGACACGTATTTGTATTGTTGCCATTAAGGATAAAAAGATGGGGTTTAAGCATATTGCTTGAGTTTACTTTGTCTACATCATGTCATCTTGCTTAAGGCGTTACTCTATTTTCATTAACTTAATACCCTAGATGCATGCTGGATAGCGGTCGATGGGTGGAGTAATAGTAGTAGATGTAGGCAGGAGTCGGTCTACTTGTCTCGGACGTGATGCCTATATACATGATCATTGCCATGAATCCTTCATAACTATGCGCTTTTCTATCAATTGCCCAACAGTAATTTGTTTACCCACCGTATGCTATGCGTTCGAGAGAGAAGCCTCTAGTGAAAACTATGGCCCCCGGGTCATCTATCCATCATATATAAAATCAAAAATACCTTGCTGCAATTTTAGTTCTTTTATTTTCTTTTGCAATTTACTTTATCTATCTATCACTATCAGACTTAATCCTTGCAAGTAACCGCCAAGGGGTTTGACAACCCTCTTGTTTGTCTTGGGTGCAAGTATTTGCTTTTGTGTGTGTAGGTGCTGCTAACGAGGTTCTGTGTGGTTCTCCTACTGGATTGATAACCTTGGTTCTTAACTGGGGGAAATACTTATCTCTACTGTACTGCATCATCCTCTCCTCTTTGGGGAAATCCCAACGCAAATCACAAGTAGCAGGCCATAATGTCACGGAAGTGTCTGTTTTTTGTAGCGTTATATGCACTTGTTATTGTTCTCATCCGTAGACCCCAAGGTGACAATAATTGGGATACTCTCCGGGGATGACTATAATTCGAGGAGTTCATATATTCACCATGTGTTAATGCTTTGTTCTGGTTCTCTATTAAAAGGAGGCCTTAATATCCCTTAGATTTCCTTATGGACCCCGCTACCACGGGAGGGTAGGACAAAATATGTCAAGCAAGTTCTTATTATAAGCATGTATGACTATATACGGAATACATGCCTACATTGAATTGATCAATTGAAGCTATTGTGTATCGCTCTAGGTTGTGACTCTTACATGATGAATGTCATCCAACACAAATATCCATCACTGATCCAATGCCTACGCTTTTCTCATATTGATCTTTGCTAAGTTACTATTGTTGTTGCTGCTGTTACAATCACTACAAAACTGCTACTGTTACTGTCATCGTTACTATGGCTACTGTTACCGCTACTATATCAAACTATCATACCATTGTGCTACTAAATACTTTGCTGCAGATATATTACTTTCCAGGTGTGGTTGAATTGACAACTCAACTGCTAAGGCACATAAATATTCTTTGGCTCCCCTTGTGTCGAATCAATAAATTTGGAGAAAACTACCCTCGAAGACTGTCGCGATCCCCTATACTTGTGGGTTATCAAGACCTTTTTCTGGCGCTGTTGCCAGGGAGCATAGCTTTATTTATTGAGTTCACTTGGGAAATATATATCTGCTAATCACTATGAAGAATCTGAAAGACTCTAAGACCATGATCGTACCCTCTAAGACGAGGGGAGGTAAGGAACCGCCATCTAGCTCTGCACTTGATTCACCTTCTGTTTTAAATAAACTTGCGACACCGCCACCTGCTATTCAATCTGATATGTCACAAGTAATTGATTATACTGCTTCTGTTATAAATAATACTTGTGATGATGCTAGTACTTTGCTTGATAAAACTGTGCCACTAGGTGAATTTCTTGATGAACAAATTGCTAAATCTACAACACTTGAAACTATTGAAAATGATGAAAATTATGATTCACCTATTATGCCTAGCTCTCCTACTAGATATGAAATGCCTAATGTACCTGAGGGATATGTTATGGATGGGGAGATTACTAAGGAATTTCTTGCTTGTAGCGATAGGGAGGATCTTAAGAAATTACTGAGTAAGCTAAAAGAAAAGGCTATGATTGAAAGAATGAAATATGATCCTAAGTTTGCAACCTCTCCTATCTTTGTTACTGATAAGTATTATGAATTCTCTGTTGATCCTGAACTTATTACTTTGGTAGAATCAGATCCTTTTCATGGTTATGAAACTGAAACTGTTGTGGCACATCTTACTAAATTAAATGACATTGCCACCCTATTTGCTCAAGAGGAAAAAATTCGCTATTACTATATTCTTAAGTTGTTTCCTTTCTCATTAAAGGGTGATGCTAAAGAATGGTTTAATGCTCTTGCTCCTGATAGTGTGCGTAGTCCCCAGGATATGATATACTACTTCACTGAAAAATATTTTCCTGCTCATAAGAAACAAGCTGCCGTACAGGAAATATACAACTTTGTGTAACTTGAGGAAGAACATCTCCCTCAAGATTGGGGGAGGCTTCTCCAATTATTAAATGCTTTGCCTGATCATCCTCTTAAGAAAAATAAAATACTTGATATCTTTTATAATGGATGATACGTCTCCAACGTATCTATATTTTATGAAGTATTCATGCCATGTTTATTATAGTTTTGTATGATTTTGGTGCACTTTTATACGGCTTTTATATGATTTTTATGGACTAACATATTGACCTAGTGCCCAGTGCCAGTTGTTGTTTTCTGCTTGTCTTTGGTTTTCTAGAAAATCCGTATCAAATGAAGTCCAAATGCAGCGAAACTTTTTGACGATTTTTTCTATAAGGAAACAGACACAGGAAGCTTCGAGGGAGCAGCAGAAGAGCTACAGGGGCCCCACAAGCCACCTGGGCGCGCCACCCCCCACCCAGGCTCGCCCTGGTGCCTCGTGGGCCCCCTGTGGCACCTCTTTGCGTGATTCCAACGCAAAAAAATCCTATAAATTCAGAAACCCCCGAAAGTTAATCTAGATGAGTTTTTACGCCGCCGCAAGCCTCTGTACCTCCACGATCTCATCTACAGCCCTTTTCCGGCACCCTCCCGGAGGGGGGAAAGCATCACCGGAGGCCATCTTCATCATCCCGGCGGTCTCCATGATGAGGAGGGAGTAGTTCACCCTCGGGGCTGAGGGTATGTACAAGTAGCTATGTGTTTGATCTCTCTCTCTCGTGTTCTTGATATGGCACGATCTTGATGTATCGTGAGCTTTGTTAATATAGTTGGATCATATGGTGTTTCTTCCCTCTTTATCCTTGTTGTGATGAATTGAATCTTTTCCCTTTGAGGTTTCGTTATTGTCGGATTGAATATTTCAGATTTGAGAACACTTGATGTATGTCTTGCATATGAATACCCATGGTGACAATGGGGTATTATATTGATTCACTTGATATATGTTTTGGCACTCAACTCGCGGATTCCCGAGGTGACATTGGGGTAATCTATGCATTGGGGTTGATGCACGTTTTCATTATCTTTCCTCCGATAGAAACTTTGGGGTGCTCCTTGGAGTTCTTTGTGTGGATTGAATATTATGATTATGAAGTTGTTTGATGCATATCGTATAATCAACTCACGGATACTTGTGGTGACATTGGAGTATCTAGGTGACATTAGAGTTGGTTGATGTGTATCATATGGTGTTATTTTAGTACGAACTCTAGGGCTGTTTGTGACACTTATAGGAATAGCTCAATAGATCGATCGGAAAGGATAACTTTGAGGTGGTTTCGTACCCTACAAATAATTTCTATCTTATGTTCTCCGCTAATAGGAACTTGGGAGTGATTCTTTATCGCACGTTGAGGGATAATTATATGATCCAATTATGTTAGCATTGTTGAGAGATTGCACTAGTGAAAGTATGAACCCTAGGCCTTGTTTCTAAGCATTGCAATACCGTTTATGCTCACTTTTGTTACTTGTTACCTTGCTGTTTTTTATTGTTCGCACTACAAAAACCTATATCTACTATCCATACTACACTTGTATCACCATCTCTTCGTCGAACTAGTGCACCTATACAATTTACCATTGTATTAGGTGTGTTGGGGACACAAGAGACTCTTTGTTATTTGGTTGCAGGGTTGTTTGAGAGAGACCATCTTCATCCTACACCTCCCATGGATTGATAAACCTTAGGTCATCCACTTGAGGGAAAATTGCTACTGCCCTACAAAACTCTGCGCTTGGAGGCCCAACACGAGTCTACAAGAATAAGTTGTGTAGTAGACATCAAGCTCTTTTCTGGCGCCGTTGCCGGGGAGGTGAGTGCTTGAAGGTATATCTTTAGATCTTGCAATCGAATCTTTTAGTTTCTTGTTTTATCACTAGTTTGGTTTATAAAAGAAAACTACAAAAAAATAAAATGGAATTAAGGTTGCCTCATATTATTCGTCTTTATAATGTCTTTCTTGAAAATGATGGAGCGGAAAATTGTGCTCAATTGATAGAAGAAGAATTCAAAAAAATGTTTGGCATAAAATCTTTGAATGATGAGCATGATTGCAATGTTGTTAGTACGAATTCTATGAGTATCCATGATGCTAATGATATGCAAAGCCACAAGCTTGGGGATGCTATGTTTAATGAAGATGATATTTTTAGTCCCCCAAGTTTTGATGAGAAAATTTATTATGATGATTGCATGCCTCCTATCTATTGTGATGACATGTATGATACAAAGAATAATGATAACCATGAAACTTGTCATCATGATTTTAATTTTCAATTGGATTATGCCAATCAAGTATCACATGATAGCTATTTTGTTGAGTTTGCTCCCACTACTATTCATGAGAATAATTTTGTTTATGTGGAGAGTAATAAAATTTCTATGCTTGTAGATCATGAAAAGAATGATTTGTGTGATGGATATATTGTTGAATTTCTTCATGATGCTGCTGAAAATTATTATGAGAGAGGATCATATGCTTGTAGGTGTTGCAATAATATTAAGTTTCCTCTCTATGTGTTGAAAGTTTTGAAGTTATGCTTGTTTTGCCTTCCTATGCTAGTTGATTCTTGCTCCCATAAATTGTTTGCTCACAAAATCCCTATGAATAGGAAGTGGGTTAGGCTTAAATGTGCTAGCCATATGCTTCATGATGCTCCCATTGTGTTTCAATTCTTTACTTTTATGTGAGCAGCATTGAAATCATCATGTCTAGCTAAAAAGGCATTAAAGAAAAGTGCTAGTTTGGAGACAACCCCGTATTTATACCTAATATTTTTGTGTGTCCACATGATTAAGCTACTGTAGTAATCATGTTTCATATGTTTTCTTTCAATAATGTGCCAAGTAAAGCCTTTGGGATAGTGTGGGTGCTTGTTGATTTGATTCTGTGCAAAAACAGAAACTTTTGCGTCCAGCGCTGGAATTTCTATTCTATACTGGAGCGTGAGAAAATTCTGAAATTTGTACACAGTATTGGTTTAAAAATATTTTACGTTTTCCTAATGTTTCAGAATTTTTGGAGGTACATAAGTATGGTTTTTTAATCGCTTACTACACGCTGTTCTGTTTTTGACAGATTCTGTTTTCGATGCATAGTTTGCTTGTTTTAGTGTTTCCATAGCTTATATTGAGTAATATAAATTGTGGAAATGATAGAATACAGTAGTAATTATGTGAGAACAATTATGAATCTTGTCTTGACAGTACCTAAGTGGATGATTTATTTTTATCATACTAACCTATCTCACGAAGTTCCGTTAAGTTTTGTGTGATTGAAGTTTTCAAGTTTTGGGTGAGATATCGATATGAGGAGAATAAGGAGCGGCAAGACCCTAAGATTGGGTATGCCCAAGGCACCCCAAGGTAATATTCAAGGAACACCCAGGCAACTAAACTTGGGGATGCCCCGGAAGGCATCCCCTCTTTCGTCTTCAACACTATCGGTAACCTCACTCGGAGCTATATTTTTATTTGTCACATAATATGAGTTTTGCTTGGAGCGTCATTATATTTTTTTGAGATTTGCTTGCTGCTATCAATAATCATGTTTTGTATCTTTTAGTTCAATAAAATGTCAATTATAGCCTTTACCATGCCCAGTTTGCAAGTTTATGTGTTGCTGTTTGAAAACAGAAAGTTTTCTGTTATGTCCAGAATATTCCTGAATAGTCAAAACATGATAAAAATCTGAAATTTTTACACAGTAAGCATGCATGAGTTCTCTGTCACTTGGTAATTTTTAAGAATTTTTGGAGTTAGGGAAGTATGAATTTTAAATCCCCATTTACAGACTGTTCTGTTTTGGCAGATTGCTGTTATAGTTGCATTGTTTACATATGTTTGCTTGTTTAATGATTCTATTTGAGGATAGGAGTATTAAATATGTAGAGACATTTAGTATGCAATGTTAAATTATAATTTTAGTGATTTGCTACAGTAGAGAATGTTAAGGTTTTGAGTTGATTTATAATAACTTATCTCACGAGTTCTTGTTGAGTTTTGTGTGGATGAAGTTTTTAAAGATTTAGGAGAAGCCATGATATGAGAGGAATTAAGGAGACACAAGAGCTCAAGCTTGGGGATGCCCAAGGCATTCCAAATTAATATTTTAAGAAGTCTCAAGCATCTAAGCTTGGGGATGCCCCGGTAGGCATCCCACCTTTCTTCATCAACAATTATCGGTTAGTCTTGGTCGAGCCTAAGTTTTTGCTTCTTCACATGAGATGTGCTATTCTTGGAATGTCATTTTATTTTGTTTGCTTTGCTGTTTGAATAAAATACTTAGGATCTGAAAAAAAATTAAATGAGAGAGAGTCCTCACATAGCTACCTATTTACTTAACTACTCATTTGGTCTTCACTTATATCTTTTTGGAGTAGTTTGTCATTTACTCTTGTTCTTCACTTATATCCTATGAGTAAATTGTTGAAATGAATTGAATATCATAAAGTTGAAATTTATATGCTTCATATGCTTGTCCCATGGGGAGTAGTGACTTCACATACAAGAAGTATAAGTGGTAAATTTATTGAAAGTTAACAAACATAGCATTGGTCACTTGAACAATTCATGAAAGAATTTTGAAGGAAGAGAAATTTCACATATAAATATACTATCTTGGACATCTTCTATGATTGTGAGCCCCCATTAATTATTTTCAAGCTTGATCAAGTAGTTGACGTTGGACAAGGAAGACAACGTAATGAGTTATGTTTGTTTATATTCACATAGAAGTTATATTGTCATGGATCCTCTAACATGTGGTGCTTGCTTAGGATCTTTTGCTAGCCAAAAATTCATACTAAGTAGAGATACTACTTGTGCATCCAAAAACCCTTAAACCCAGTTTCTTGCCATGAGTGTCCACCATATCTACCTATGGATTGAATAAGATCCTTCAAGTAAGTTGTCATCAGTGCAAAAAGCAATAAAAATTGCTCCTAAAATATGTATGATCTTTTATTGCAAGGGAAAATAAGCGTTGTACGAACTTGTGATGGTAAAGAAATAAAAGTGACGGACTACATAATAAAGGTTGCTATCACAAGGGGCAATATAACGTGACGTTCCTTTGCATTAAGGGCTTGCACATCCAAAAATAAAAAGCGCATGACAACCTCTGCTTCCCTCTGCGAAGGGCCTATCTTTTAATTTTCTGTATTTACTTTTCTGTATTTACTTTTATGTAAGAGTCAGTAATGTTCATCCCTATTCCGCTCTATTTATTCTCTAGTGGGCAAGCATCATGTGGTAGGGAATGATCCAGGCACATATATCCAGTTGAATATAGGTGATCATGAGTTATTATTGTTGACATTATCCATGAGATAAATAAGTTGGGAGGCAAAACATTAAGCCCCTATCTTCCTATGTGTTTGACTGAAACAGTTTGTTCTAAAAATATGCTTTGAGTGTCAGCAATCATGGAAGACTAAATGATAGTTGAGTATGTGGAATTTCCTAAATCAAAGCTCTTACATAGACCCTTCCTGAAAATAAGATGAATTGCAATTGTTTGATGACTGAAAACATAGTTTGTTAGTTTTCAAGAAAGTTTATGGTCTATACTTTAACATGTGAATAGCTTGCTACTTGATCATGAGAAGTTTTATGAGATGAGGTATTGTTTATGATATATAATGATGCTAGAAAAAAGTGATTGGAATTATCATTGATCAAACTTATGCATTGTGCTAGCATTCACACTTCATAAATTATTTCTTTTATCATTTACCTACTCGAGGACGAGCAGGAATTAAGCTTGGGGATGCTTATACGTCTCCAACGTATCTATAATTTATGAAGTATTCATGCCATGTTTATTATAGTTTTGTATGATTTTGGTGCACTTTTATACGGATTTTATATGATTTTTATGGACTAACATATTGACCTAGTGCCCAGTGCCAGTTGCTATTTTCTGCTTGTTTTTGGTTTTCCAGAAAATCCATATCAAATGAAGTCCAAATGAAGTGAAACTTTTTGACGATTTTTTCTGGAAGGAAACAGACCCAGGAAGCTTCAGGGGAGCGGCAGAAGAGCCACAGGGGGCCCACAAGCCACCTGGGCGCGCCACCCCTCCAGGCGCGCCCTAGTGCCTCGTGGGCCCCCTGTGGCACCTCTTTGCGTGATTCCAACGCTGAAAAATCCTATATATTCATAAACCCCCGAAAGTTAACCTAGATGAGTTTTTACGCTGCCGCAAGCCTCTGTACCTCCACGATCTCATCTACAGCCCTTTTCCGGCACCCTGCCGGAGGGGGGGAAGCATCACCGGAGGCCATCTTCATCATCCCGGTGGTCTCCATGACGAGGAGGGAGTAGTTCACCCTCGGGGCTGAGGGTATGTACTAGTAGCTATGTGTTTGATCTCTCTCTCTCGTGTTCTTGATATGGCACGATCTTGATGTATCGCGAGCTTTGTTAATATAGTTGGATCATATGGTGTTTCTTCCCTCTCTATCCTTGTTGTGATGAATCGAATCTTTTCCCTTTGAGGTTTCGTTATTGTCGGATTGAATATTTCAGATTTGAGAACACTTGATGTATGTCTTGCATATGAATACCCGTGGTGACAATGGGGTACTATATTGATTCACTTGATATATGTTTTGGCACTCAACTCGCAGATTCCCGAGGTGACATTGGGGTAATCTATGCATAGGGGTTGATGCACATTTTCATTATCTTTTCTCCGATAGAAACTTTGGGGTGCTCCTTGGAGTTCTTTGTGTGGATTGAATATTATGATTACGAAGTTGTTTGATGCATATCGTATAATCAACTCACGGATACTTGTGGTGACATTGGAGTATCTAGGTGACATTAGAGTTGGTTGATGTGTATCATATGGTGTTATTTTAGTACGAACTCTAGAGCTGTTTGTGACACTTATAGGAATATCTCAATAGATCGATCGGAAAGGATAACTTTGAGGTGGTTTCATACCCTACAAATAATTTCTATCTTATGTTCTCCGCTAATAGGAACTTGGGAGTGATTCTTTATCGCACGTTGAGGGATGATTATATGATCCAATTATGTTAGAATTGTTGAGAGATTGCACTAGTGAAAGTATGAACCCTAGGCCTTGTTTCTAAGCATTGCAATACCGTTTATGCTCACTTTTGTTACTTGTTACCTTGCTGTTTTTTATTGTTGCACTACAAAAACCTATATCTACTATCCATACTACACTTGTATCACCATCTCTTCGCCGAACTAGTGCACCTATACAATTTACCATTGTATTGGGTGTGTTGGGGACACAAGAGACTCTTTGTTATTTGGTTGCAGGGTTGTTTGAGAGAGACCATCTTCATCCTACACCTCCCACGGATTGATAAACCTTAGGTCATCCACTTGAGGGAAAATTGCTACTGTCCTACAAAACTCTGCGCTTGGAGGCCCAACACGAGTCTACAAGAATAAGTTGTGTAGTAGACATCAATGGACTAACCGATGCTTCTAGGGACTGCCTAGATAGTTGTGTTGGTTGTGTTTTCAGGGGACGAACTGTTGAATAGGCCCAGGAATTACTGGATAATATATTAAGGAATGCCGATGATTGGACACTCCCTGAACCACCACCGAAACCAACTCCAAAGAAGAGAGGTATTCTATTCCTCGGTCCAGAAGATATACAAGAAGCAAAGAAATCTATGAAAGAAAAGGGTATTAAATCTGAAGATGTTAAAAAAATTACCACCTATTGAAGAAATACATGGACTTGACACCCCGACACAGGTAGTGGAGGTAAATTATCTTCGTATATTTAACGAAGGTGATATTCCATATAATAAGTCTCCTAGTCAGTGTTTGGATGAATTTGATAATTTCATTATTAAGCAAGAAAACTTCAATATGCAGACTAGTGATCAATTGAAACATAATGCTATCATGGTTGAACATTTGAGTGATATGATGTTTATAATTGCTAATGACATTAAAGGCTTATGTAAACATGCATCTATGGTTCAAACTCAGTTGGAACAAGTTTCTAAATCACAAAATGATTTGCTTAATGAAATGAATAGTAAAATGAATGATCATGCTATTAGAGTAGTTACTAGAGGTGGTAAAATGACTCAGGATCCTCTATATCCAGAAGGTCATCCTAAGAGAATTGAGCAAGATTGTCAGAGAGTTAATAAGGATGTACCTAGTTCGCCTAGGAAGAAGAAAATGAAAAAGAATAGAACTTTGCATGCTTCTAGTGAACCTGTTGTAGAAAAACCCTCTGACAATCCTAATGATGTTTCTATTTTTTATGCCGAGACACAATCTGGTAATGAGCATACACCTAGTGATAATGATAATGATAATGATAATGATGATCATATTAATGCTCCACCAGATAATAACAAAGAATCTGATAATGAGGTAGAAATAGAACCTGAGGTTGAGCTTGATAACCCACCTTCTAAGAATAAAAGATATGACAAAAAGGACTTTGTTGCTAGGAAACATGGTAAAGAAAGAGAACCATGGGTTCAAAAACATATAACATTTCCTAGTAAGGCTGTGAAATATAGAGATGAAGAGGCTTTTAATCGCTTTGTTGAAATGTTTAGACCTTTGTATCTGAGAACACCCTTGACTAAAATTATGAAAATGCCTCCATATGCTAAATACATGAAAGATATTGTCACTATTAAAAGGAAAATACCTGAGGTTGAAATTTCTACTATGCTTGCAAACTATTCATTTGAAGGAAAAGTACCTCTGAAGTTTGGAGATCCAGGAATACCCACTATACCATGCTCTATCAAAAACAATTATGTTAGAACTACTTTGTGTGATTTAGGAGTTGGTGTTAGTGTTATGCCTTTTTCTCTATATAGAAGATTTGACTTGAATAAGTTGACACCTACTGAAATCTGTTTGCAAATGGCTGATAAATCAACTGCCTTACCCATCGGTATTTGTGAGGATGTTCCTGTTATTGTTGCTAATGTTACTATCTTAACGGACTTTATTATTCTTGATATGCCCGAGGACGAAAATATGTCGATTATCCTTGGTAGACCCTTTTTGAATACTGCAGGGGCTGTTATCGATTGCAACAAAAGCAAGGTTACTTTTCATGTCAACAATAATGAGCATACCGTACATTTTCTGAAGAAACAAAACAAAGTGAATATTATCAATTCTATTGAAAAGATTATGACAATCACGATTGGAGGTTTTGAATTCCCTCTTCCGGTACTTGAAAAGAAATATCAAACTCTTATTATTGGGACAATGCATAACCCGGTTGAGGTAACTTAGTGTTATACGAAAGTTTTCGATTTCATGTTACTCGGAAATAGTTCGTTAATAAGACTTGATCAACCTTATTAATGGATTCTTTTTGAGGGGCATGTGGTCAATGAATTCAGTATGCACAACCTACTGTACCCATAGTTTAATCTCTATTAGTTATAGTTTAATAAAGAGAAATGCCATGATTATCCTATTTTCTGAATTATCCGTGCAATAAAAAATGACCCAAAAATAAAAGTGCTCAGAATGTCGTAAAAAATTTACATGATTTTTTGGGAATATTTAAGAATTTTTGGCACTGAACACACCCCAGGGAGGTGCACCTGTTCCTCACAAGGCAATAGGGCGCGCCCACCCCCTCGGCGCGCCATGATGCCTTGTGGGTCCCACAGGGACCCACTCACTTAGTCCACCTTCCCATTGCTTCTTCCTCCAGAAAAAATCGTGGTAGCTCTTGTTCTCGTGTTCTTGCTTCCAAAATTGAAATTTTCGATCTTGTTGCTCGAAACCCCGTTTCTGAAACTGTTTTGGGGGATTGCTCCTTGGTATGTTACTCCTCCATTGGTCTAATTAGTTTTTGTTCTAGTGGGTTATATTTTGCTACTGTTGGTGCCACTGAAAATGAGCTTGGATGTTGAATTTATTTGGTTCTAAGTAGTTTGAATGCTTGATATAGCCTCTAGGCACTTATATGAGTTGTTGCCATCAATCTTGTTAAGTTTCGTTAACATCTTTTTATGGTCCAAAAAATTTCAGAAATTTTCTCAGGAAAATGAACTTCTTTAGGAGGGGTTCCTCGAGCCTGAGTCCTAAGGGAGTTGCCGGTGGTGCTGCGGACCTCCATCTCCCTCGCCAGGTGGAGGTGAGGTCATGCGAATGGCCACACAATGCCTTCATGAGCGAAGCCAGTTTCCAACATGAGTTTGCACAATTCGTGGCAAACGCCAGTTTGACCAACTTCCTCGCAGATGAGTGTGACCAATACCAACTCCTCACAAATTCCTTTGTGCAAAATTTCTACTTCATGCATAGACTTGATACTACTATGGTGCACTTTGATTTATATGCTCAACACTTTGAGATCACATTTGCTGAATTTTGTGAGATATGCTTGATTCCCTCTAAGGGGGAGTTGAGGGAACCTCGACCTGAGGAGTTTGAGGATTTCCTTCTCACTTTAACCGTGGGAGAAACCGAGGGTGTGTCTAGGGCCAGAGTTACTAGTTTGCATTTTCCCGCCGTGCATTACTTTGGTTTATTCATAGGAAAATGCTTGACTGCTAGGAAGGAGGGGGGTACGCTCAGTGCCTCGAACCTTGCTACTTTATATCGTGCACTTTATGGTGATGGAAATTTTAGCCTGGGAGGCATTATTGCACGCCGCTTGCACACCAACAGAAATAGGGGTACTATTCATGGCGGTATGTATGCTACTCGCCTTGCTGCACGCTTTAACATTGCATCCGCCATGATGATCACGTGTTACCTAAGATTTATTTAGACAATCAATCTATGATAGATCATCACTTTATTGATAACCCTGAGCCTCCTCACCACATTCGTTATAACTTGGTATTTAGTGAGGTTACTCGTGAGATTATTTTTTTGCCTGCGCCTTCTTTGTTTGATTCTCATGCCAGGCACGGATATGCTATCATGCCCAATGACATCATTGCTTACAAGAACGAGCTAGTTGCGGTGGAGAACGAGGTCCAGCCATGGGACGCTCGAGTGCGGCCGCCGACCCAGTTCTCCTATGGGCCTGAGGGATTCTACGAGTGGCCATAGACCAAGTTAGGCCAAAAGCCTAAGCTTGGGGGAGTATGTATTCTCATCGACATTACATTCATGCATCACACATTCATTCCACTTGTCGGTGTTCATCGTTTTCATTGTATATCCATGTTTCGTTTTATTTTGTCTTTCTTTTGTGTGTTTGAAAAACTTTGAAAAATCCAAAAATATTTCTCGCTTCTTTTCAGTTTTTCTTTCTTTCTTAGTTAGTTCGTAGTATTAAAAGAAAACCCAAAAAGATTTCTCATTTCTTCTTTTGTTGCTTTTTGGGAGTTCTCCCGTGTAAATAGTTTTTCTCGCTCTTTGTTTTTCTTCTTTAGTTTGCTTTCTTCAGAAAAACTAAAAACTCCAAAAATATTTCAGTGTGTTTCTCTGAATTTCTTTTCTTTTCGTTGAGTTGTCGTATGGAGAAGACTATGTTAGAATTGTTGAGTGGCTCTCTTATTCTTTATTGTTGATCTAACGAAGGGCCAATATTTCCTTGTCTTCTCCTTTGAGTAAATTGTTTGGAGATTTCAGCTTAGTCCATGGCACACTTGCACTATTATTATTTTCACAGCATTCGGTCGTGCAAGTGAAAGGCAATAATGACGATAATTTGATGAAGTGATTGTGGAAGAGAAAGGCTGGTATGAACTCTTGTTGTTGTTTTTTTGTAAATATGTTTAACTCGGTATCCTTGATTCAGCATATTATGAGTAAACATGTTTGTGATGACAATTGGAGATTATAGTTGCTCATGCCATGCTTAAGTAGATAGGAGTGAATAATGATCTATCTTGAGTATCAACATGCGTTAAAATGATTATGATGTAGTATGTTAGGATGGTATCCTCCTCTGAAGAATTCAAGTGGCTTGACTTGGCACATGTTTGCACATGTAGTTGATTCAAAACCAATGCAGCATGTATGATATTTATATTCAGGGTGTTTATATCCTACTCATGCTCATAGTCAATGTTAAATATTCGCAATGCATGAATATGACCGTTGTCGCTCTCTAGTTGGTCGCTTCTCAATCTATTTGCTAGCCTTCGCCTGTACTAAGCGAGAATACTGCTTGTGCATCCAAAATCCTTAAACCCAAAGTTGTTCCAAGAGAGTCCACTATATCTACCTATATACGGTATTAACCTACCGTCCTAAGTAAATTTGCATGTGCCATCTCTAATCATTCAAATAAACATATGTTTTGTGTGCCCGTACCGCTCATGGAGTGATGGGGCGGTCGATATCTTGCATGCTAAGCAGGTCATTCTCATGATGGGTGTTTATTCACTTCTCATTGCACGAGAGAGGCTGGTAATTGGGATGCCCAGTCCTGTCAAACAAAAACAAAGAAAAATATAATAAAACAAACTCCCCCTAGAAAGTTGATTGTTTGGTGGGCACCCGAGGATTTGGCTAGCCATGGCTTGTGTTTGTATGGTTGAGGGGGAGTAAACCTTTACATTTTTGAATGGGAACCGCCAATAATGTGTCTAGCATGGAAGATGTCGAAATCCTTTGTCGTGACGTTGACAGGAAAAGCACACCACTCAAAATTGTTTTCATCTCTGTTTTAGCTCTGAGCTCTGGCACTGCTACAAATCTCTGCTTCCCTCTGCGAAGGGCCCTTCCATTTACGTTCATGTTATTTACCTTTTATTGTTGAGTCATCACCTTCTCATTCAAGCACCAACATAGACAGCGCTATTGGCATTCTTAGTTTAACATGCATTGAGTCTAGTTAATGTTGGAAATGGGCATGACTGGATCTCCTCTACCCTGAATTACAATGTTTAGTCACTGCTTGAACTTCAGTGGTGCTCTGCATTTATGTTTTGCGGTCATAGAAAGGGCTAGCGAGATACCATGTTATCATATTATATCATGATTATTTTGACAAATTGTTGGCATCTGAGATATGTTATTATTGCTCGCTAGTTGATTATGCCATTGATATGAGTAAATGTGAGTTCTAAGTGTTATCATTCACATGGTTAGTTCATGATCTTTGCTGAAAACTTAGTTACTATTTAAACTTATATACGGATACAAGAACAAAAGAGTTTGTAAAAGTTTTTCTTTATCACTTTCAGTTTATCAACTGAATTGCTTGAGGACAACCAATGAGTTAAGCTTGGGGGAGTTGATACGTCTCCGTCGTATCTACTTTTCCAAACACTTTTGCCCTTGTCTTGGACTCTAATTTGCATGATTTGAATGAAACTAACCCGTACTGACGCTATTTTCAGCAGAACTACCATGGTGTTGTTTTTGTGCAGAAATAAAAGTTTTCAGAATCGGACGAAACTTTGCGGAGATTTTTTATTGAATAAATAAAAAATACTAGAATGAAGATCCACCGGAGGGGGGCCACTAGTTGCTCACAAGGCAACAGGGCGCGCCTACCCCCCCAAGGGCGCACCCTGATGCCTTGTGGGTCCCACAGGCGGCCGTCTGACCTAATTCCAAGCATATGAATTCCGTTTCCCCGAGAAAAAAATAAGAGAAGATGTTTCATCGCATTTTACAATACGGAGCCGCCGCCACCTCCTGTTCTTCATCGGGAGGGCTGTTCTGGAGTCCGTTCAGGGCTCCGGAGAGGGGGATTCATCGCCGTCGTCATCATCAACCATCTTTCATCAACAATTTCATGATGCTCACCACCGAGAGTGAGTAATTCTTTTGTAGGCTTGCTAGACGGTGATGAAGTTGGATGAGATTTATCATCTAATCGAGTCAATTTGTTAGGGTTTGATCCCTAGTATCCACTATGTTCTGAGATTGATGTTGCTATGACTTTGCTATGCTTAATGCTTGTCACTAGGGCCCGAGTGCCATGATTTCAGATATGAACCCTTTATGTTTTCATGAATATATTTGAGTTCTTGATCCTATCTGCTAGTTATATGCACTTGTTATTGTTCTGATCTGTAGACCCCATGGTGACAATAATTGGGATACTCTCCGGGGATGACGGTAATTCGAGGAGTTCATGTATTCACCATGTGTTACTGCTTTGTTCCAGTTCTCTATTAAAAGGAGGCCTTAATATCCCTTAGATTTCCTTATCGACTCCATCTGCCACGGGGGGGTAGGACAAAAGATGTCATGCAAGTTCTTATTACAAGCACATATGACTACATTGAATTGATGAATTGGAGCTATTGTGTATCGCTCTAGGTTGTGATTGTTACATGATGAATGTCATCCAACACAAATATCCATCACGGATCCAATGCCTATGCTTTGCTCATATTGATCTTTGCTAAGTTACTATTGTTGTTGCTGCTGTTACAATCACTACAAAACTGCTACTGTTATTGTCATCGTTACTATTGCTACTGTTACCGCTACTATCAAACTATCATACTACTGTGCTGCTAAATACTTTGCTGCAGAAATATTATTTTCCAGATGTGGTTGAATTGACAACTCAACTAAGGCTCATAAATATTCTTTGACTCCCCTTGTGTCGAATCAATAAATTTTGGTGAAATACTACCCTCGAAGACTGTCGCGATCCCCTATACTTGTGGGTTATCATGGTCCATCTTGGGCTTGCCATAGACATCAAGATCATTCTCTCCGCTCTCTAGAGCACCAATCAATTCTGCCCAGTCAGCTATTGTAGACCGACATCTGATGCCTTTAGTCATCCACACTATCTTGCCATCAGGATAGAAGTGAGCTGTGGAGTAAAATTGCATTATGAGCTCATCATTCCATGCAGTCAGTTTTATGCCTATGAACTCATCAAAACCAATGGTTTTGATGTTCTCATGCACATTTGGGAAGTTGTCTGGATGAGCATCAATATAATCCCAGTCCACCCATCTCATGTCACTGGCTGTTGGGCTCTTGTCAAGAAGCACTGTCTCATAGAAGCCTTTTTGCTCCTTGGTGTGGAACATGTAGTCCACATCAGTCCTCCTCCTAGTAGCATAGGGATCTGCTTCTCTCCACTTCCTTTGTCCTTTGTCCTTTCTCTTCTTCATGTTCTTAGCTTCTGGATGTGTGTCATCATGTGCTGGCAAAAACGGTCTCAATTTCTTGAGCGCTACGGCTTCATCGTCTTCTTCCACATTTCTCTCAAGCACTAGGGGCCTTGTTCTTCTGAGCAGCAGTTATGGTGGCTGTGGTCTTTCCCTTTGACTTGGCAGCAACAGTAGTCTTGGCTTTGGAAGTGGTTGCTGCCTTCTTAGGCATAGCATCTGCCATCAGTTTCCTTTGCTTGGGAGGTGGAGGGTTTGCAGCTAGCTCCTCATCCTCCCATTCCTCTGGCTCATCATTGACCATGGAAGGTCTCCTGAAGACAACATGTGTTGTCTGCTTCCTCTATCTTTTCTTTCCTGGCTTCTTAACCATAGACTTAGACTGCCCGCCTGAGCTACCTGGATTTTCTGATGTAAGAGGTAGACCTCGCTTGGCAGGTATTGACTCTTAAACTTTTCTGGCAATAAGTCTCTTTTTCTGAGTGTCTGCATATTCCTTGTGCACAACTTTCTTCATGGAAGTGACCTCCTCTGGCTGGAAGTCAGAATCCTCCTCATCATATTTTTTTCTTCTTCCTAGCCCTTGTAGTATCTTTGGGAAGACCATGGGAACTGGGTGTTCCAGGGTCCTCAAAGCTACCCTTGGGACTAGTGCCTACACTTAGCTCTGGATTCTCTTCTGATCTATTCTGGCTATCATCTGAACCTGACATCTTTGAACAACTGACCCTGTGAATTAGAATAGGTAGAGTGGAATAGATGAGAATCACAAAATGTAGCTAGTTTTCAAAAAAAAATAGAGTCAAAGTTTAGTTTTAGGTTTTCACAGTACGCATTTCAAAATTACCGAGTGAACCATTTCGAAAGCTCCGAGGCAACAACAGAAACTTGGTCACACTGTTTTGGTGGTACCGAGAAGTGTGATTCGATCTCTTTGAAGTGCTCATGGGGCTAAAAGAAACTCGTTTCGGTCTCACCGAGTGAGTACAGTCGGTAGCACCGAGATGTACTCTGTGCAATGGCCTAAACCACTCGGTGGCACCGAGACGTTTCAATCGGTCAGTTCGAGATGCATACGGCGGAAACCTAACCCTAATTTTTTTTTTGCTCAAACCTAAATCTAGGAATCATTGTTGTGGACAGGAGCGTGCAATCCGGTGGAAAGAATAAGCGCAATACTTTTGTGCATTAAATCAGATTTGGAAGCACAAAAGGGTCGGATCATACCCTAACTTGGCGGTGATCCTCTACGGCGACGACGACGGAGAAGATTGTCGACAACGTCGGTGGAATCCGGTGGCGAGGGCGCGCTGGAGACAAGGGCGACGATCTGGCGATCGGGGCGACGACAGAGATGGGGTGCGGGAAGGTGACGTTTGAAGTATTTTTAAACGAATCATCCATGAGAGTATATATACCCGTGCTCTGTCGGTCAGTCCGAGTGAAACAACTCGGTGGCTCTGAGACGTGTACCTGCTTGTGGCAGTGTGTTTCAGTGGAACTGACCGGTTTCAATAGGTCTGTCCGAGATCGAAATATAGATCAATATAAATGCAATCGATGACACTGAATTGGAGTGAGTTGGTTTGTCTGAATTGCACATAGAATGTTTTAAGGTTCAGCCCTAATCAGATCGGTGGTTCCGACTGCTCCTCACCCGGAGGGTCCGAAAAGCAGCTTGTTCAAATTTTGTGATTTAGCAAGAATGAATTTGAGACAAGTTGAGATAGATAGCTAGAGAAGGTTCTTAGGCATTCTTGTCCATCCAATTGGCCAAAAGATCCAAATCAACCAAACAACAATTGGATGTCCTGGAATGGGATAATATGCATTGCAACATGCTCACGCAATAAAATAGCAAATAAAATATGTCAAACATGCACAACCAATTCTAGCATCTATCAAGCAATGGTCGATGACAAAGTCATCTATATATGAGTATATTGACTTAGGATCCAAATGAGAACATTTGATCACAGGTTATACTCATTGTTTAAGCACAAGTGGGTTGCCACTTTTACATAAAGCATTAATGTGTTCACACCATTAGAGTTAGTTTAGCTCAAGTCTTAGAGCAAAGCTCCCCCTAGATGTGAAATCCCCCAAAAGAGGGATGAACTAACCTTGGGTTTTGTCATTGAAGACTTCATGTAGATGTTGTAGATGTGTATGCTCAATGTTGATGAAGATCATCAAGAGTTGGGAGCAATCCTTGGGATTTGGGGCACTTTCAATACCTACATGGGTTAGTCCCACAAGGAACAACAAGGATATCCATAGAGATAGAGTGAAATACACAAATGATGATGTCCATGAATGCATTGAATACCTTGTCCCTTAACTTACCAACAAGAGGGTTTGTGACTCCATGAACTAATACATGATGTTGAAGTTGTTTGCACAAGTCCTTTCCATGAATGAATATGAGTGAAGTTTGTTGGCGGAGTCACCCTCAAGAACTCTCTAGTTCTTCTTCTTTGGGACCCACATCAACTTGATGGGAATCCTCAGAGTTGTAGTTGTACTTGATGAAGTAGAACTTGAAGTAGTATTGGGAACCCACTTGACCAAGTCTTGAGGTGGTTCTTCAAATGAGTCAATCTCTTCTTGAAGCTTGTCCTTGCCTTTTAGCTTGTGGTGGAAGATCATCTTGAGCTTGTGTCCCCGTGAAAGTAGGATCATACTTCTCTTGTTGAGGAACAAACTTCGTCTTGGGGTATTGATCTTCTTCCCACTCAACTCCATTGGCATTGAACTTTCGTTCAAAACCAACACCTTGGTTCTTCTGGTGACATCCTTGCTTGCGAACAATCTCATCAAATTGCTTACTTCCGGCAAGGCTCTTGTAGACACCCTTTTCTATAATTCCTTTCAATAAATTGTTTTCTTACTCAAGTGTAACTTGGCTAAGAGAATCATTAGTGGAATCAATAGAACTACTAGAAGTAACAACATTGGATTTAGCATTATTATTGTTACTACTAGAGGTAGAACCTTTCTTGCTCTTGTTACTAGTTGCTTATATTTATCTTGTGGCATAAAAGTAGACAAGAGAAGACGTTTGGCAATGTAAGAGGAACTCTTCTTTCGAAGATCGTCATTGATAGCTTTTAGAAACTCATGCTCTTGCTCTAAATTTAGCTTCTCAAACGTAGCTTCTCATGAGTTCTTAGGAGCTCTCTATGATCTTCTTGAGCAGTTTCATGAGCTAATTTAAGAGTGTTTAGTTCTTAAATGCTCAATCTCCCTCATAGCATTGTCAACCGGTTCATCCTGGCTATCATGATTACTAGCAAGTTCATTATAGCTAACATCACTAGTTTTATCATTGAGCAAGTCATCCTCAACTAGCAAATCATCCTCATCACTGTTAAAGTCAAAGTATTCAGGGTGTGATAGCTTGGGGCCTTTAGCTATGAAGCATCTTCCAATTCCTTCATTTGGTGAATCAAATAGGTCATAGGAGTTGGAGGATACGAGAGCTAGTCCGGCAACACCTTCATCTTGACTATATTCAGAGTTGGAGTGATAGCTTCTCTCGGATTGGTTGTCGGAGTCGGAGCCGGAAATCCAATCACCAACATGGGCTTGATGCCTTCTCCTTGAGTAGCTCTTGGTTGACTTGTCTTTCCACTCCGAATTCTTGCTTCTCCGGTAAGGTCTTCGTTCATAACGATCATCTCTACTCCTTCTCTCTCAATGAGGTGATTCATCTCTTCTACTCCTTCTTCTAGGTAACTCGTCTCTTTTCTTGAGAGGTGCCATACACTCATTGGAGAAGTGTCCGGGTCTTCCACAAATGTAGCAATTATAGTCACGACTTGAAGATCTTTGCTCATAATGTCTTGAGTTGGAGCTTCTCTCTTTGCCTCTATTCTTGTAGAACTTGTTGAAGTTCTTGACCATTAGGCTTATCTCTTCATTGGATACTAGCTTGTCACTTGATGTTGTGGGAGCATCACTTGAAGCTTTGTAAGCACCACTTGACTTGTTGTGGAGCTCTTCTTTGTCCTTGAGTGACATCTCATGAGTGACAATCCTTCCAATGACTTCCGTGGGCTTGAGATCTTTGTAATTGGGCATCATTTAGATCAATGTGCACACGGTATCATACTTTCCATCCAAGGCTCTAAGAATCTTCTTGATGTTGAACTTGTCGGTCATCTCTTCACTTCCTAAGTCGACAATCTCATTAGTGATGAGAGCGAGCCTAGACTACATTTCCGCGACTCCCTCACCATCCTTCATCTTGAACTTGTGAAGTTGACTTTGAAGCACATCCAACTTGGATTCCTTGATGGACTCGGTACCTTCGTGCATATCAACCAAAGTATCCCAAATTTCCTTTGCATTCTCGAGGTGGCTAATCTTGTTGAACTCCTCGGGGCAGAAACCGTTGAAGAGAATGTCACATGCTTGAGCATTGTATTACAGCATCTTCAACTCTTCTGCGGTTGCTTCACGTTCCGGTTCTTTTCCATCCTCAAAGAATTCACCTTGCAAGCCAACACGAACAACAGCCCAAACGGCAGGATTATGACCAAGAATATGCATTTTCATCTTATGCTTCCAACTAGCAAAGTTTGTACCATCAAAATATGGACCTCTATAGTGATAATTTCCCTCATGAGATGCCATACTGTCCTAGTTTGTGAAACCAATGCAATGGAGACCAAAGCTCTGATTCCACTTATAGGATCGAAAGTAGGTCTAGAGGGGGGTGATTAGACTACTTGACAAATAAAACCTAGCCTTTTCACAATTTTAGTTGTAGGCAAGTTTTAGCGACAAACACAAGTCAAGCAACAATCTACACATGCAAGTCTAGAGTAGTAGGCAGCGGAAAGTAAAGACTTTGCAAATGAACGTAAAGGGGGGATCGGAGATATCAAACGCAATGAAGACACGTGATTTTTGGCATGGTTCCGATAGGTGGTGTTATCATACATCCACGTTGATGGAGACTTCAACCCATGGAGGGTAACGGCTGCGCGAGTCCACGGAGGGCTCCACCCATGAAGGGTCCACGAAGAAGCAACCTTGTTTATTCCATCATGGCTTAAGCCCACGAAGGACTAGCCTCACTCGGGGTAGATCTTCACGAAGTAGGCGATCTCCTTGCCCTTAAAAACTCCTTGGTTCAACTCCGCATGCTTGGAGGCTCCCAAGTGACACCTAACCAATCTAGGAGACACCACTCTCCAAAAGGTAATAGATGTTGTTGTTGATGATGAACTCCTTGCTCTTGTGCTTCAAAAGATAGTCTCCTCAACACTCAATCACTCTCTCACAGATTTGGCATGGTGGTGGGAGAAGGATTGGAGTGGAAAGCAACTTGAGGGGGCTAGAAATCAAGGATCAAATGGTTGGAGTGGAATGCCTTGATCTCAACACAAGTGTAGGTGGTTCTCTCTCAGAAAATGGATATGGGAAGTGTAGTTTCGTACTGGTTGCTCTCTCTAAGAGTAGGTGATGTGGGTGGGGTATATATAGCCCTCACCAAAGATCTAGCTGTTACAAACTTTATGCATAACTCGGTGACGCCAAAAGTAAATCTCAGTGGGACCGACCTGTGTAGAAGATTCGACCATTAGACATTTTGGTGAGAACAGATGAATCCACTCGGTGGCTCTGATTTGTGATGACCTAAGCACTTGCATCATCTCGGTAATTCCGATCGGTTCAACTCAGTGATTCCAAAATGAACTCGACTGGGTATAGAAACTTTGCCAGTGCACTTCGGTGGGACCAAATGTCATCTTGGTGGACCCGAGTTTGTAGGGTTTGGCATATGGCACTGTCTGGTGTTTGTCGGTGGGTCCGGATAGGAGCATTTTGGTAGGATCGAGTTTGGACATAGGGTTTTGGACATATTGGATATGGAGAAAGTGGTTGACGGTTTTGGAGCAATATGTTCAAGCACTTGAGCAAATGACTCATGATCAAAACCTCATCCCCTTTTAATAGTATTGGCTTTCCTATGGACTCAATGTGATCTTTGATCACTTAACCAAAAATGTAGAGTCTTGAAGCTTTTGCCAATGCATATCCTTAGAATTTTGAGGGGTCCACAATCACATGTCCTAGCCATGCCAACTTTGAACTTTTTCTGAAATGATCTTTGAATAGACATTAGTTCAATGATGTATATGTTGTTATTAATTACCAAAACCACCTGGGGATTAGTTGCACTTTCAATGTTGGCATGATACTCGAATACTAACTCTGCAAGTGGTGTTCGAAACACCTGGTACCTTGATGCCTCTCCTCTGGGCTAGAAACGACGCCAGACACCATAGAGCAAATACATGAAGTTGTAGGGGGCAAGGCTCGGGGGGTGGAGAATAAGAACAGAGGCCATCTACACTTACATGATCAAACGGTTAGCGCAGGTATAAATATTTATGCATATTGTGTAACAACCAAATGCAACAATCAAGTCAAACAAGCTAGACTTTAGACCGACGCTAACTCTAAAATCGGTGCTAACAAGTGGTGTTCTACAGTCAGCACGACTCTGATACCAAGTCTTGCGGAACCTCGGCTCAATGAACCGGCCGCCCCGCATTCCAGCCCAGAGATCAATGTCTTCTGGAACACAGTACAGCTTGATACAGAATAAACAACAATTTATTGAAGTACTACAGGTAAAGAGTCTTAAGTTACAATACTCTTGTGAGGCAATGCAGCACTACTCGTGTGGCTACACTAGTACTATAGGAATTTGAAAACCAAGTTTCTTAATTTTTGCGGCCGATCCACGATGCCTAGGTGTTTGAAATTCATTCCCATTTCTTGCATGGGATGTAAACATGCACCCAAGGACACATATATGATTTTTCAACTCATTTTGGTGCACTAGATCATGTGCTTGTAGTTCAAATTTGAATTATGCACATTAAATGCCTAGAAACTCAGTTAATGTACAAAAATGTCCAAACGGCCCCTGAATAATTCCAAATTTTAACACGACACTCCTATTAATCCATGTTGCCTCTGAAAAAATATTCAAAGCAAGAAGAGGCAACAAATGTCGTCTCGTCCACAAAGGTGACACGTTCCCTATCGGAACCACGAGGCTTCTAGTGAGAAGCTCTGGTTTGTAAGAAGCTTATACCAAAACTTGTCCCAAATTGGACAATTTTTTTAGCACAGCATGTTGGTGCCATTTCATGACACCATGGCAAGTTTCGTGAATTTCAGACGAGTTTTGGATTTACAGGAATTTAAAAACCAAGTTTCTCAATGTTTGCGGCCGATCCACGACGCCTAGGTGTTTGAAATTCATTACCATTTCTTGCATGGGACCTAAACATGCACCCAAGGACACATATATGATTTTTCAACCCATTTTGGTGCACTGAATCATGTGCATGTAGTTCAAATTTGAATTATGCACATTAAAAGCCTAGAAAACTTATTTAATGTATAAAAATGTCCAAACAAACCCGGAATAATTCCAAATTTTAACACGACACTCCTAATCCATGTTGCCTCTGGAAAAATATTCAAGGCGAGAAGAGGCAATGAATGTCGTTTCGTCCACAAAGGTGGGACGTTCCCCATCGGAACCACGAGGCTTCTAGTGAGAAGCTCTAGTTTGTAAGAAGCTTATACCGAAACTTGACCCAAATTGGACAATTTTTTTACCAGAGCATGTTGGTGCCATTTCATGACACCATGCCAAGTTTCATGAATTTCAGACAAGTTTTGGATTTACGGGAATTTTAAAACCAAGTTTCTCAATGTTTGCGGCCGATCCACGACGCCGAGGTGTTTTAAATTCATTCCCATTTCTTGCATCGGACCTAAGCATGCACCCAAGGACACATATATGATTTTTCAACCCATTCAGAAGTAGGTGGGCGACGTCTCCAATGTCACCGAGCAGGCGAGGTTGGAAGCAGACCGGGCGCGGGGGCGGCAGCATGAGCGCGCCAAGATGTTCCGCTTCCTCGAGCTTCGGGCCCGCGGCGCCCTGGCCGTTATTTGCAAGGAGAGGCTCGAGGGCCCCCGCGAGACCCACGACGCCAGCTACCTCGACTTCTTCACCAAGCTCGTGGAGCGGCTCGAGGCTAGAGCGAAGAGGGTGAGCAGCATCATCGAAGACGAGTGACGCGACCTCCTCTTCCAGGCTGCGATGCCCATCTTCAGCCATCTTCTCCACACTGACCCCAGCTTCGACTTCGACAGGGTGATAGCCCCCGTGCCCGAAGAGCTCCGCGACAGCCTTGGGAAGGCGGTGGAGGACCACGTGGACGCTCTGCTCGCGAAGTTCTCCCATGGAAGTAGCGACAGCTCCAGCGGAATCGTAGGCGACGACGACGAAGCCGATGATGAAGACGACGGCGACGTCGCGCCCTCCTAGATCCTCCCTTTTACCTGTGCCAGATTGACGTGGCCCGCGGGGGCGTAAAGACAATGCCTTTTGTTTTAAGTACTTTATGATTTGTCGTAATGCATGTTTCCTCGTGAGGCTCTCTCATGAGGCCTGTTTCCCTTTCCTTGTTTGCCTTGATGCTCTACGTCGTCAGGACCCAGCCCCCGAGCGGGCTACAGCCGTCGCTGGTATGTAAGGTCGCGTTGCCTGGACAATGCCAGGAGGTGTAGGGCACTGAGAGGCGGTAAGGACTCCTGAGGCGCGATGCTCAGGAAGTCCCCCTTTGACGTGCAAGTAGCTTGCGCGAAGGAGAGAACATCAGCACTCAACGAGGTCGCGGGGAGAGGAAACTTGAGAGGCGCCGAGAGCGGCTCGTGAGGTGTTTTTGTACTTAGCTCTTGCGAGTGTCGATTGCCATGTCGTGGCTGCGGGGCGCGCCTCGCGAGGCTCTTGCTCGTGAGGTCTCCCGCTAGCATTTGGCGGAGACGGTCGCCGCAGGTTGGCTTGCGAGGCAGCGCTCGCAAGGCTCCCTGGGGTTTATGAAGGCGTCTTGTCGTGAGTCGCCTCGCGAGGCCTTTGAGTGCCTTGTTCCTATGATAACATTACATTGATTTCATAAAATGGGGGGAGCGGTGTGCGCTTGCTAGCTTGCTCATGGGTATAACGCGAGGAGACGAGACACCAAGGACCTTGGTGAGGTGGCGTGCACGGGAGCAGGCCCGCGAGCCAGAGCTCGATCACTTGGGTTTTTGCAGCGCTGCTGGGACCGACCCGAGCACAGGCACCATGTCCAGCCCCCACTCGCGAGATGCGCAGGAGGAAGGTCGCGAGCATGCACAGCTCCTGAGGCAAGCAACTTAGCAACACATAAGATATCTTAGGAAATAGAGCTTTACTGAAACGTAGTAATAAGTTCATTACACAACCAAAAAGAGATGTGGCTGCCGTGTCCGGCACGGGTCAACTTGAGGTTGGTGAAGCCCGTGGGGCGCCCTCAGGTGATTGTTCCGCCAGCGCGGATCATGGGGCTTCCACTAGGCATGGGCATGATCGCGGTTCGATCGTTCTGCCAGCGCGGAGCATGGGGCTTCCACTAAGACGTGGGCGGGAGCTCTCGCGGGCCCATCAGGTGAACGCAATGAGAGGCTCCGGGGCGTGTACGGCCCCACTTCGTTCGTACGCGTGAGGGTCACGGGTAGAACTTGTGGAGGTGTTGGATGTTCCAGGCGTTAGGCATAGGAACTCCGTCCTCCGTCTCCAGCCGGGCGCCGCCGGGCCTGGAGACATGAGCAACCCTGAAAGGGCCTTCCCACATGGGTGAGAGCTTGCGGAGTCCCTCTCTGGAGAGGATCCTTCTTAGGACGAGATCGCCGACTTCGAGGGTGCGTGGGCGTATGTTGTGGCTGTGATAGCGACGCAAAGCCTGCTGGCATCTGGCCGTGCACAAGGCGGCCTGGCGACGTGCTTCTTTGAGGAGTAGCAGGTCAACCTCTCGCGAGCCGTCCTGACGAGGCTCGTCGAAGGCAAGGACTCTTGGAGAGTCGTGCTTGAGCTCAGAAGGGAGGACTGCTTCGGCTTCGTAGATGTGGAAGAAGGGAGTCTCGCCTGTAGGCTTGGTTGTCGTTGTGCGGATGGACCATAGCACAGACTACAGCTCGTCGAGCCAGCCCTTGCCGTAGGCTTCGAGCTTTTTCTTGAAGCTTCGTGTCTTGAGGCCCTTGAGGACCTCGGCGTTGGCACGCTCGGCCTGGCCGTTGCTTCGTGGGTGCGCCACAGAGGCGTAGTAGATCTGCGTGCCGAGGCTGGCGCAGTATGACTTGAAGAGGCCGCTTGTGAACTGGGAGCCGTTGTCAGTGATGATGCGGTTGGGAACGCCAAAGCGGCTCATGAGGCCCTTAATGAACTTGACGGCGAAGCCTGCTGGGATGGTGCGCACGGGCTCGACCTCCGCCCACTTGGTGAACTTGTCGATGGCAACGTAGAGGTAGCGGTAGCCGCCAGCTGCGCGAGGGAAGGGTCCCAAGATATCCAGCCCCCAGACCGCAAAGGGCCATGAGAGGGGAATCGTCTTGAGGCCTTGCGCCGGCTGGTGGATTTGCTTGGCATGGAATTGACAAGCTTCGCAGGATTGGACCAGCTCGGTGGCGTCGTGGAGCACGGTGGGCCAGTAGAAGCCGTTGCGGAACACCTTGCCGGCAAGGGTGCGCGATGAGGAGTGGTGGCCGCAGTCTCCTCCATGGATGTCGGCGAGCAGCTCGCGACCCTGCTCTTCAGAGATGCACCATAGCAAGACGCCATTGGGGCGCCTGTGGTACAGCTTGTCGTCTTGCAAGCAGTAAGCGGTGGCCTGGCGAGCCACGCGCTCTGCTTCCGAGTCCTTCTCTGGAAGGGTGTCGTGAAGCAAGTAGGCCTTGAACTCTGTGGCCCAGCTGTCCACTCGGGGTTCGAGCGCAGCAGCAGGCGAGCGCCTGAGGCTGGGCCGCAATCTGGTGCGCCCATGGGTGGTGCGGGTGGGAGCTCCTCGTGAAGCAGTGTGGCGCTCGCGGCTGGCGGAGTAGCTGATGGCTTGAGGAGCCTTTCCTCGAAGATGCCAGGGCTCTGGGGCTCGCGGCGAGATTCTCGCTTGGCGATGTCATCAGCCTCCTTGTTGCCGCCGCGAGGAACGTGCTGCAGCTCCAGGCCAAGGAAATGCTTCTCGAGTTTACGTACCTCTTCTAAGTAGGCGGCCATGTACTCGTCCTTGGGCTTGTAGCTTTTGTTGGAGAAGTTGACGAGGAGCTGCGAATCGCCCTTGATGGTGAGGTGTTTGATGCCTAGAGCAGAGGCAGCCTTGAGTCCGGTGATGAGGCCCTCGTACTCCGCGATGTTGTTGGAGACCTTGTCGTCGCGCTTGAAGCAGAGTTGGACGGCGTAGCGGAGCTTGTCTCCTGTTGGTGAAGTGAGCATGACGCCAGCTCCTGCGCCCTGCCGGGGGAAGGCGCCATCGAAGTGCATGGACCATCCGCCAGGCGCCTCATTCCCAGGCAAGAGGGATTCGGCCTCGTGAAGCTCCTCCTGGGGCGGATCCGTCCATTCTGCCACGAAGTCGGCCAGGGCTACACCCTTGATCACCCTTGTGGTGCAGAATTCCAGCTCGAAGGCCTGCAGCTCGATGTTCCACTCGGCGACGCGGCCGGCGGCGTTGGGGCTGCGCAGGACTTGCTCCAGGGGGTAAGACGAGATCACCTTGATGGGATGGCCCTGGAAGTAGTGGCGCAGCTTCCTGGAGGCGACGAGGAGCGCAAGGAGGAGCTTCTGCTGCATGGGGTAGCGCTCGCGCGCATCTCACAGCACCGTGCTGACGAAGTACACAGGGTGCTCGACGAGGCGGGTAGTTGTTGCAGCAGCTTGGTCTTCAGGGGGCCGAGGGGCTCAGGAGCCTCAGGAGGCTCGGGAGGCGGCTCGCGAGGCGGCTCACTGGAGGCCTCCTGAGGCAAGGCCTCGGCAGGTGACGGCGCGGCCTCAGGAGGCAACGCGCCAAGGGCCTTTTGAGACGGGGTCTCAGCAGGCGATGGCGCGACCTCGCGAGGCGCCGGCACGACGGGCTTCTTCTGTGCGCAGACGCGCTCTTCTCGAACTGCCACCAGGGCCGTGCTGGCCGTCTGGGGAGTAGCCGCCAAGTATAGGAGCAAGGGCTCGCGAGAGCGTGGCGCGACCATGATGGGCAGGCTCGTGAGGTACCTCTTGAAGTCTTCGAAGGCAGCGTCGGCCTCGGGAGTCCACTTGAAGGGGCCGGATCTCTTCATGAGCTTGAAGAACGGCAGGGCTCGCTCGCCGAACTTGGAGATGAAGCGCCCAAGGGAGGCCATGCATCCCGCTAGGCGCTGCATCTCCTTGAGGCTCTGGGGGGACGCATCTTCTCGATGGCCTTAATCTTCTCGGGGTTGTCCTCGATGCCACGGTGGGAGACCAGGAAGCCGAGCAGCTTGCCGGAGGGAACTCTGAAGACGCACTTGTCTGGGTTGAGCTTGAGGTTGACCTTGCGCAGGTTGTCAAATGTCTCCTGAAGGTCCGCGGGGAGGGACCAGGCCTCGCGGGTCTTGACGATGATGTCATCGACATAGGCCTCGGCCTTTCTTCCCATCTGGGGCCCCAAGGCGATGCGCATTAGCCTCTGGAAGGTGGCCCCGGCACTCCTGAGGCCAAAGGGCATGCAGATGTAGCAGAATATGCCGCAGGGGGTGATGAAGGCCGTCTTCTCCACGTCTTCGGTCACCATCTTGATCTGGTGGTAGCCTGAGAAGGCATCTAGGAAGCATAGCAACTCGCACCCGGTGGTGGAGTCCATGATCTGGTCGATGCGGGGCAGCGGAAAGGGGGCTTGAGGGCAGAACTTGTTGAGGCTCATGAATCGACGCACATTCGCTCCTTGCCGCCCTTCTTGGGCACCACGACTGGGTTGGCGAGCCATTCGGGATGGTGCACCTCTCGGATGACTCCAGCTTCTTGGAGCTTCTGAACTTCCTTGACGATGAAATCTTGCTTCTCTGGCGCCTGGCACCGTGCCTTCTGTTTCACGGGGCGTGCGTTGGGGCACACCACTAAGTGGTGCTCGATCACCTCCCTCGGCACACCGGACAAATCAGATGCCGTCCAGGCGAACACATCCGAATTTGCCCAAAGGAAGGTGACGAGCGCGTCTTCCTATGCAGGAGAGAGGCCAGTGCCGATGGTGAAGGCAGGGCCTGATCCGCTGCCGTCCACTGACACCTTCTTCGTCTCGGCGCGGTCCTGAGAGAATAGCTGCTTCTTCTTCGTGGGTGCGGCCTCATGAGGCTCGGCGGCATCCTTGTCGGCAGGGTAGGCGGTGGCGGCGGCCTTGTAGGCGCTCTCGAGGGAGCGGACTATGTCCTTCTCATCGCAGCAGACGGTGATGATGCCGCTGCAGCCCGGCATCTTGTGGACGTTGTAGGCATGGTGGGTCGCCGCCATGAACTTTGCGAGAGCTGGGTAGCCCAGGATGGTGTTGTACGGCAGGCCGATGTGCACCACGATGAGCTCAATATGGTAGTTCTTGCGGGTGCCAAAGGTGACGGGGAGGCGCACTTGGCCCAGAGGAATGGTGGAGCCATCAGTCACTCCGGAGAAGGGCCTGTTCGGCATCAGCTGGTCGTAAGGCACTTGGAGCTGCTCGAAGGTCTCGATGGAGATCACGTTGAGGCCGGCGCCTCCGTCGATGAGTGTCTTGGTGACGGCGATGTTGCTGATGGTGGGGGTGCATAGCATGGGGACCGTGCCTGCAGCGCTTGAGGACTTGGGGTGATCGCTGGAGTCGAAGGTGATTGCGTACTGCGACCACTTGAGGGGACGAGAAGCTGCAGGCCTCGGGAGGGCGGCATTCACCTCGCGAGAGAACAGCTTGAAGTGGCGGTTGGATGTGGGAGCCTGGGCTCCACCAAGGATGCAAGCCACGCCGCGAGGCTCTTGGTAGCCCCCAGCGCCGTCGTCAGGCAGGTTGCCGTCGTTCCTTCGCGGTGGCGGCGGTAGTGGTGGGAGAGCGGCGTTGGCCTGAGGGTTGGCCTCACGAGGCTGGTCGCGCCAGGCGGCCTCGCGAGGCTAGTCGCGCCAGCCCTGGCGGAAGTTGCCGTTGTTGTTGCGGTCTCCCCAGCGGCCGCCGTTACGGCCACCTCCACGGCCGGCGCCGCGGTTGTTGCGGTCGCCGCGGCGGCCAAGGCGCTCGTCGCGAAGCAGCTTGAGCTCGTGGCAGTCCTCAGTGTTGTGGGAGTGCGAGTTGTGGTAGGCGCAGAGAGGGCGGTTATCTCTCTTTGGCTCGTCACACTCATGACCGCGCTTCTGCTCGGGCTCCGCCGCGAGCACGGCCGGGCCCTTGCGCTTGGTGTCCTTGCTCTTGGCCTTGGCGGTGTCCGGCGCCGCGTCGGGGTCGTTGTGGACGAAGAGGCGGCCTTCCTCGGCCTTGGCGCACTTGTCAGCGAGGTCGAACAGCTCGAGCACAGAATCGAGCTCATCATTGATGGCGAGCTTCTCGCGCATCCGGACGTCTGTGACGCCGCTGGAGAATGCGGAGACGATGGCGGCCTCGGAGGCGGGCGGGATCTTGTTGCGCACTTGGCTGAAGCGCTAGATGTACTTGCGGAGGGTCTCGTCGGGGCGCTGGCGCATAGCACGCAGGTTGTTGAGCGTGAGGGAGCACTTGTGCGTGCCTTTGAAGTTGGAGACGAATTGTTGGCAGAGCTCGCCCCACGAAGAGATGGACGCCTCGGGGAGGTTCATGAGCCAGGAGCGCGGGCCGTCCTTGAGGGCCATGGGAAACCAGTTCGCCATGAACTTGTCATCACCGTTCGCCGCCTCGATGCTCAGTGCATAGAGCTGCAGGAACTCTGCGGGGTTGCAGGTGCCGTCATAGCACGGAGGCAGATCCGGCTTGAACTTGGTGGGCCACACCACACGGCGCACATCGCGGGTGAAGGCGCAGCAGCCCACTCAGCTGGAGGGGACGCCGCCAACGAGGGCGGCGCGGTTCTGGCAACCGGCCGCCGCGACTTCCTAGATGGTCCTGTCTTGGCGCTGGCGCTGCTGCTCGAGGAGCACGCGCGCATCAGGAGGCGCGCGCCGAACGATCTGGCAGCTGGGCTCCCCGTGGTCGGGAGAGGACGCGCCGTGGGATAGCTCGCGCGCCCGCGCGTCGCGGTGGCGCCGGGCGCCCTCGCCGTGCAGACGAGGCGGAGGGGGCGCATCGTGCGCCATGTCCCCGGCGCGAGACGGTGGAGGATGGAGCGAGTGAGAGGGCACCGGGGCGTCTCCTGCGGCGTTGACGAGCTCGGTGATGCGGCCGAGCCAGGCGTCGTACCCGGCGTCGGTGGGGCGGTAGCGTAGGAGCTCGCGCGCCATGAGCAGCGCGGCCTGCGGGCCGGCGCGTCGCGTCGAGTGAGCGAAGAGGCCGTGGTGGTGTGGCCATCCGCCCGCACAGACGGGTGGAGGGAAGAAGCCTGCTGCTCCCTCGCAGCGGGGTCGGTGACAGCGCCGGCGGCGCGGCATCGACGGTCGTCGCGGGCGAAGGGCTCCATCTAGGCCACCCTGGCAGCTCGGCGCGCGTAGCGCTCACGGCGAGCATCAGCCATGGCGGTGAGGAGGTGGAAAGAACCGAAGCGGCCCCCTACCTGGCGCACCAAATGTCGGAGCCGGGACTCCGGGGAACTAAAGTTTCGAACACTGGGGGCGGCCTAGTTCTTCCCGACCAAGGGTGACCACGGCGAGAGCGCTACGCGGGAGCACGATAGGGGACACGATGGTTACCCAGGTTCGGGCCACCTTGCGGTGTAAAACCCTACTCCTGCTCGTGGTTGGGATTGCTGTGGGCAAGAAGATGTTCTCGCGTACAAGATAGGAAGCAGAGGAATCGATCCTCTCTACAATGGCAGCTCTGCCCCTTTTATAGCCGCCCTGGTCCTCTTCCCTTGAAAATTAGGCAGGAAGGGTTGCCACACTTGGCGAGTTTTGAAAGGGGACAGGCGCTCAGTCTATCCTGATTAAAGGCGGTCTACGCCTGCAAAAGCATGATCCATGACGCGCCGGTGGGCTCGGTGGTGACCTCCGTCCTGCGCGCCTTGTTGCTTTGGTATTCTTTCACCAAACGGGCAGTCCTTGGGACCTGCTTCGGAGATGGGCAGTTGGGGCTACCCCTTTAGCACCAAAGAGGAAAGCCTCTCTGTCCGCGCCCGCTGGCACGGCCTCTGCCTTCGTTCGTCGCCACGCGCGTCACCCACATGGTGGGCACAGGACCGCGCAGCCGACGTCAGGCTCGGATGGCCTCGGGCGGCCGCTTCAGGGGGCCGCCTTGGGAGGCAGCCTCGTGAGAGGACCTTGATACATCTCCATCGTATCTACTTTTCCAAACACTTTTGCTCTTGGTTTGGCCCCTAATTTGCATGATTTGAATGGAACTAACCTGGACTGACGCTGTTTTCAGCAGAATTGCCATGGTGTTGTTCTTTGTGTAGAAATAAAATTTCTTGGAATTGGATGAAACTTTTTGGAGATTTTTTATGGAATATATAAAAAATACTGGAGCCAAAACCTACTGGAGGGGAGCCACCCAGTGCCCACGAGGCACAAGGGTGCGCCACCCCCCCAGGCGCGCCTTGGTACCTCGTGGGGCCCACGTGGCTCCGTCTGACCTAATTCCAATGCTATAAATTCACAATTCCAGAGAAAAAAATAAGAGAGGAAGTTTTATTGCGTTTCACGATACGGAGCTGCCGCCACTTCCTGTTCTTCATTGGGAGGCCAGATCTGGAGTCCGTTTGGGGCTCTGGAGAGGGGGGTCTTTCGGCATCATCATCGTCAACCATCCTTCATCACCAATTTCATGATGCTCACCGCCGGGAGTGAGTAATTCCTTCGTAGGCTTGCTGGACGGTGATGAGTTGGATGAGATTTATCATGTAATCGAGTTAGTTTTGTTAGGGCTTGATCCCTAGTATCCACTATGTTCTGAGATTGATGTTGCTATGACTTTGCTATGCTTAATGCTTGTCACTAGGGCCCGAGTGCCATGATTCCAGATCTGAACCCTTTATGTTTTCATGAATATATTTGTATTTTTGATCCGATCTTGCAAGTTATATGCACCTGCTATGTGTTATGATCCGCATACCCCAAGGTGACAATAATTGGGATTCTTTCCGGTGATTGCCATAGTTTGAGGAGTTCATGTATTCACTATGTGTTAATGCTTTGTTCCGGTTCTCTATTAAAAGGAGGCCTTAATATCCCTTAGTTTCCTTATGGACCCCGCTGCCACGGGAGGGTAGGACAAAAGATGTCATGCAAGTTCTTATCGCAAGCACGTATGACTATATACGGAATACATGCCTATATTACATTGATGAATTGGAGCTAGTTCTGTGTCGCCCGAGGTTATGACTGTTACATGATGAATGTTATCCAACAATATCACCGATCCAATGCCTACGAGTTCTTCACATATTGTTCTTGCTAAGTTACTACTGTTGCTACTACTGTTACAATTGCTACTACTATTGCTGCTACCGTTATTGTTACCGTTACTATTATTGCTACTACTATCAAACTATCATACTACTGTGCTACTGATCACTCTGCTGCAGATATTTAGTCTCAGGTGTGGTTGAATTGACAACTCGACTGCTAATACTTGCAAATATTCTTTGGCTCCCCTTGTGTCGAATCAATAAATTTGGGTTGAATACTCTACCCTCAAAAATTGTTGCGATCCCCTATACTTGTGGGTTATCAGACCTCGCGAGGTCTCGACCGCTCCTGCAGCTAAGTCTTGGTGGCCTAAGCCTTGAGGAGGGGTCTTCAGGGGGCCGACGCCTCGTGAGATGTCTTCGCTCCGCGGCACCCTTAGATGGGCCGCGTCTTGGGCCTTCGCCAGGCGTCGTTTCCTGGGCCGCAGGCAGACGGGCCGGGGTACCCTGGTTCCCAATGGCCCGACAAGTATGTTGCGATGGATGCCATGGAACCCCTTCCCCAGGAGATCGTCGAGCGCGAGCTAGACATGGAGGAAGCGGCGGAGATCGACGAGCGCCAGGCGGAGTAGTAGTCTTTCTTTAGAGCGCCGGTCTTTCGTTAGAGTAATGTTCAGGTCAGCTAGCTGTGTTTAATTGCTGAACTTGCTCGATCAAGAAGTGTGGGTGTTTTGTAGGCTCTTTTGTCTGTGTACCCAAATTATGCAATGACGTGGATGACCATTGTAACTAGGGAAATTCAAACCAAAATTTGAACGTTCAAACTCATCACACACGGGGTAAGCCATATGAATCGTTTGTGATGTTCAGATATTGTACACAGTGGTGAATAAGGGACTGTGTCTGATGACACTTTGTGCGCCAGTTTTTCGCTGCACGGAGCGAAAAAAAATTGCATCCGTGGAAATATCTACCTCCCCCCTCCTCCTGACCAAAAGCCACATTTCCCCTGTTTCCGCCTTCCTTTCCAAGTTCAAACCTTCACTGCTTGCTTGCAGCGCCACCTCCTCGTCGGCTATGCTCCTTCCTGCTGCTCGGCCTCGTCGATCTAGTCAGGTAATCCACACCCGACCCCCATCCTCCTCCTCCTCCTTCATCCCAACATGCCCCGACCGCCGGCGCGACACCTTCCACCGAAATCACTGCCCCATCCTCCAAATAAGTGTCGTCCAAAGCTATGGTGCACACAGTATAGCCATGAGCTCAAGGAGCATTTGGCAGCGGAGAAGCAAATCATGGCCGCACACGCGGATGACGTCGCCACGGCTGCCATGCGTGCCGACCCCCAGATCTTGGAGGAGCACCTCGCTGTCGAGGCCACCGTCGACGCCTCGCGTGCGGACGCCGCCACTCGGTTGGCTGCTTTAAACGACAGTTCGTGGTGTTTTCTCGAGGCCACCGCCAGTGCCTTCGATGAAGATTACGAGGTGTTTTCTCAGCGTGCCTGTGCTTACCTCAACTCCAGAGCCAGTAGGTTGGTGTCCGGAGCGGCTCAGTCGACTAACCACTACGAGGAGGGCACCCACGATGTGGATGCCTCACCCTCTTCCAAGGTTAAGGATCCCATCATCATCGATATCTCCGACGATGAGGAGTAGCTTGTTTTTTTATCTTACTATAAGGACCTATGTTCAGCTAGCTACGCCAATTAAGCATGTTCGGTTTACCTGTTGCATGTGTTGCTCCTGCCTTTCCTATAGAAATTCTAGTGAATTGTCCTATGTAATTTTATACTATGCAATCTGATCTTCTAGTATATATGTTCTATATATTGTGCAATGTGGTGCTCAGTTAACTGTTTGGTTCATTTGTTGTAATGTTCAGTTAACTGTTTGGTTCAATTCTGCAATGTGATGTTCAATTTTTGTGGGTACAATTTTGGCTTGTTATGCATGTGAGAAATAAATAGAATTTGGCTACTAAATACATGAGAAACATATACAAGTGCTATATTTCCAGGTTGTTAAGCATTCTTGGTTTGGTTAACTGTCTGATCTTCTAGTATGTTCTATTGTGAAATGTGGTGCTCAGTTAATTGTTTCGTTCATTTGTTGTTGTGTTCAGTTAACTGTTTGGTTCAATTCTGCAATGCGATGTTCAATTCTTGTGGGTACAATTTTGTATTGTTATGCATGTGAGAAATAAATCGAATTTGACTGTACTAAATACATGAGAAACATATACAATTGCTATATTTCAAAGTCGTTAAGTATGCTTGGTTTTTAACTGTCTGATCTTCTAGTATGTTCGATTGTGCAATGTGGTGCTCAGTAAACTGTTTGGTTCATTTGTTGTGATGTTCATTTAACTATTTGGTTCAATTCTGCAATGCGATGTTCAATTGTTGTGGGTACAATTTTGTATTGTTATGCATGTGAGAAATAAATCGAATTTGGTTGTACTAAATACATGAGAAACATATACAATTGCTATATTTCCTAGTTCTTAAGCATGCCTGGTTTGGATAACTGGCTTTTCCATGTGGCTCGAATTAATCTGCTGGATCTGCAATGTGTTTATTTTTCATCAACATATTTTACTGATAGTATGCCAACTCTCACTTAACCTGATCAATAACTACCTTATATGTGTTGCAGGGAAACAATGGGAGGCACTGAGGTTTACCATCGAGGTTTGCACATGCATGGTCCTTTGGCTAATAGCACATTATTGTGCAATTGCAGGAACCATTCTAATATTTAGGTTTTTAACAATTTGGTCTTGCACATATAGGTCCTGCTGTCAGAGGTTTTGACCCACTGTTCGACCCATTTTGCATATGGGGAAATGAGATGTCCATGAATATCAGTCAAGTCAAGAAACTCAGAAAGATTGTTAGGATAAAGAAACTAGCGACGAAAAACAACAAGATCTTTGTCTGCACAATGAAGAAGACATCAGTCAACTACAAGATGGTACTAACTCGTATACCTTGTTTTTTTATTCCTTTGCGTCATTTCAAAATTTAGAGAAGATATTTATGCATATCTTTGTTTTCAGGCCTTCCAAAGCAGTTCCCAATGATTACCTCTCAAACCACCTGTATGGTCAAGAGGCGAGGAAGGTATTCATACAACACCCACGGTACAATATTGAAGTCTTCCTCAAGAGGACGAAGGATGGGCGGTCAAACATTCACAGGCACTGGCCTAAAGTTGCAAGGACCTTCAACATCATTGAAGGCTCAATATTCGCCTTCCACTTCAGCAGTTTTCCAGATGAGATTCATCTGTCTATCTACCGTCTATGATGCTAATTTCCAAAGGTTTTAGATGTTGCATGTGAAACTTGGTGCTGTTGTGTAATGGGGTAGCTAGTTATATGCCTATATGGTGTAACTGAGTGCTGAAGCTGATGTTGTACTCTGATGTATTTCAATTATGAAATCCTGGTTGCCGTAATACGAAAATGAAATATATTGTGTATTTAATATGAAATGTCAATTTGATTACTAAATGGATTAAAAATAATAGGCCAATTAGTCTGCTTATTGAGTTTTTCTATTGCAGACGGTTATTGAGACAAAACCGTGGGTGATGACCTCAGACAACCCACAAAGTTTCTAGGAAGTAAACGTATTGAATCAATGAACAATCACACACGCTTTCCTCTGGACAACTGTTTGCATTAGGCCACCTTGCACAAACGTTTTCCACATAAAAAGTGTGTGTGATGGACAGCCTATGCCATACAGTTTCTTCTAGGAACCGTGCGTGATGCATTCAATAACGCAAACGATAAAATTATAAATATCGTCTGCGATGGCAACGCTATCACAGACGATGTGATGCGGCAAATTGTGTGTGATGTACATATGAACGGAAACGTTTGTTTGGGATTTACTGTGTAGGATGCTAAGTACATCTCACACGATTGGGCCTGTATAATTGTCTGCGATGGCTCGGCCGATCACACACGAGCTCTTTTTGCCTAGCGTGTGTGACTGGCGGATCTATCGCCGACGGTTTCTGGGTCATGTGGGATGGACCCCCCCCCCCCTATCGCACACACAGGCAAGGCGACGGTTTAAAACTCTATCACGGAAAGGGGGTAAAAACCGTTTGTATAGCACGTCGCTGCACTAGTGCCAGGCTCTCGTGATTGGACGACAATCCCCGTCCAAGGGGATACTGCCCGTCCAACCATCCCTCTTTGGTGACACGCGTAAGAGACATAACCATAAACGAACTAGGGCCTTCCCACAAAGGCAAATGTGGTCGCATGGAAAATGCTCAATTCAGTGGCACTAAGAATTGACTAACCATGAAGGATTTAATTTAACGAACTTAATTCTGTTATAATTAATCCTTCACACAATTTTAGTAGGGTTACGATCAATACATAGTCATTTCAATCACTAAAGTCTTTCCCCAAGTAATATCATTTCTAACACTAAAGTCTTTCCCCAAGTAATATTTTTTCTGTCACTAAAGTATTTCCTCAAGAAATATTATTTCTATCACTAAAGTCTTTCCCTAAGTGACATCATTTCTATCCTCCGATCAACTTAGCAATATTACCGAAGCATCTAGTTTCTCTACTTAACATGATATCTCAACTAGCTTCCAAGTAAATATAACACACTAGCATGGCAACAATTCTAGCACAAACATAATTAAACCAACAATTCAAATAATTCAACAATTAATGAAAATGCAAGTTTGAACCCATGGCCTTGCAGTGCCATCAAGCAAATGGAGGTGGTGGCTTGCCTGTCTCAAATTGAGAGTCAAATAACTCCTGGTCTTCACCTCTGAATTATTTCCCTCTAGAAATAATTTTAAAAGGAATTTGTAAATACAACATAAAGTCAAATCTTTTTCCAGAAATTCTAGACAAGTCAAATAAATACCAAATTAAATCAGTGGATAAAGAATTCCAAGAGAAAAATATTGCAAAAAGGATCAACTCATTTGGACTTATGGTTTAAAAGTTAAGCTTGGTCAACAGATTAAATTAAAATGAATTAAACTGGTTTAAACAGAAAATCCTAGAAGCGGCCACGTCGAAGGCGTAAAGTGGAAATACGTTTACACTTACATAGCGCTTAGGAGGTGGGCTGAGCCACTTACAGTGGGGCCCACCTGTCAGTTTTAAATCGTGAGAGAGAGACGGTGGGGACGGCGGTTCAGCGGTGGCTATTCGGTGGCGTAGAGGTTACGACGGCGCTCAGGGAAGGGTGGAGTGGATCGGCGCGATGATTGCGGTCACGCCTGTACCCGTAGCTCCTAGGAGACGTCCTGACGGCGTCGCGGTCTTCTTCTCCGGCAGCGGCGGTCTTCGGGGCTCGTCGGAATCCAGCAAACCATCGCGTAGTTAGGCGGCTAGGCTAGGCGTTGTGGGTGGTGTGGTTTGGTGGTTCAAACGATGGTGGTGGTGTAGCCTGGGATGGCTTAGGGATGGCTGGCGGCAGTGGGGATCGAGCGGCAGAGCTTCGGCCTGATCGGCGGTAGGAGGCCCTCCTGACCTTGCTTCGGTGTTGCGCTGCTCGATTGGAGATGGTGTGGTGCAGTGTGAGTGAAAGGGAGGGTGGGCGTGGTTATAGTCGTGGCTGAGGGCAGTGGCTTATCGTGCCACCATGGCCGAGCTCGTGGGGAGCTAGCGTCGTGCTAGACTCGTGTAGAAGTGGGTGGGGGTCCAGTGAAGCTCGAGTGAGCTCGTGGGTCAGGCCTGGCTTGCGGAGGAGGAAAATGATGACGGAGGGGTCACAGGCTGCATGGCGTCGTGCCCTCCGGTGTGCCTAGGAGGGGAGCCTGGACGTGGGGGCAGTTTTGGGTCGCGGGGAGGCTGCACGTGGCTTCTCGCAAGGCGGGGCGCGTCTGGGGATGGCAGATGGCGACGAGGCTGTCTGGCCAGGGACGGGTTGGCGTGCAGAGTGCGCTTCTGCATGCCAGTCCCGCGGTCACCATGGTACTGGGGGGCCGTGGGCCCACTTTGGTGGCTAGCACCTTTTTCAGTGGGTTAGGCACGTAGGTTAGGGTATCAAGGTGGCCACAGGTCGGTTCTAAGTGTTGTGTATCAAACGTGCCAAGCCAAACCTTCTATTGACAGCAAGTTGTTTGTGTTGTGCCAGAGAGAAATGGTGAGGGGCCTAGGGCTGTGGTTTGGTGTGTTGTGGTTGGGTACTAAGGTGAATGTGTGTGGCAAGTTTCAGTCAGCTTGCACAAAGTTAGAAGGTACTTGCTATGTAAACCAAAGTATAGTCCAGAAACTGAAATGAGGATGGTGTGCTCATTAAGAAAAGTTTCTGTGTGGGTTAGTGGCATTTCTAGTGTTCATTTGTCCTAAAGAAATTATGGGAATTAATTGAGAATTTTTAGAGTGGCGGCAATGCTAGTTGCTTCACAACACAAGTGCTTAAGAGCACATATTCTTTTTATAGAAAAAAAATGGATTTTTATTTTCATGCCCATGGATCCTTAGTACTGCTCAATTTTGCCCAACTGATTTAACGTTCCTCGTTCCTCACTTTCCCCCTCCTCCCTCCACCCAAGCCTCGCAAATGCCCAAATGAAGCATTTCGTTAGATCAAAGCTTTGTTGGCCGTTACTTGACAGATGCTGATAGGTCAATGTGGCCCATGCTAAAATTGAATAGACCCATGCCCCCCCCCCCCCCCCTCTATCTCTTACATGTAGGACCACAACAACACGAAAAAAATCTCCCGGACTCCCTGGCCATGCCGGTGACCACCAGCCATGACGGAGTTCGCTCGGGAGGGCAGAAAACAGAGCATCGAAGGTGGCTGGAGGCCAGCCCGTGCAATCCCATATCCAGGCAACTAACTGGAGCCCCGGGGACTGCCAAAGCGGACAATAGTCACCAAAATGGCGGCGCATATGTCCGAGCTCTTTGCCCAACAGTGACCAAAATTGCGCGCCCTCTCTAGCCATTCTTCTTCCTCTGGCTTCCCCTTGGTCCCAACCTCGCGCTCGTGCCCTTCGTCCCTCACATAGGTGCCAAGGACTCGCAATCAAGCAAGGCATCGCTGTCTCAGCCGCCTCAAATTCGCATGGTGCGAGCCATGGTTTCATTCCCTTCCTTCTCCAATCTTCCTCTTTTGTCGATACAGAGCTCATGCGGCGAATCCTAGCAGGGAAAGCTGCTGAAATCAAGCCATTCTACACCGGGGTCCAGCGCCGCCGTGTGGACTCGAACCCGCCATCACCTCCCTCGACGCCGGCGATATTCTCGACAACCAGGCGAAAGGCGGCTCCACGCTGAAGCCCTCGGTGCCCTCGGATTGCGCTGCCATGCCCTATAGCACCGTTGGTGGGTAGCCGAGCTCCTGCTCCTCCTTCCGTCGTGAGGAAGACGAAGGTGAGCGGGCCCCGCTCGTCATTCCCTCGCCTCCCTCTCTCTCTCTCACTGGATGGTGGTCCTGCCGCGGCCACCTATTAGTTTTGATCGTGTTAGCGCGTGCGAACGAAGCCGCATTTCAAAGTGCGCCATCGACGTCGCCTCCCCACCAGTGGACGCAAAGCTGGGCCGCTCGGTGCACGTTTTAAGCCTATCTGAACAATGTCAAATACCTTTTTCCTTTTCCAGTCAACTTCAGAAATTCATAGATCATTCATTTCAAATCCATTTGACTTGATTCAAGTTCCTAAATTCATCTTATATTTATTCCTATTTAATGGTCAAGTTTCATAATTTGACACGAAGATTTTCTGTGTATCTTAGATTTAAATCTAGATTTTATATATAGAAGACATCTTTAGAAATTTTTAATCAATTCCCTACTGGTCCATCTCCAGTACAAAAATGTCTAAAAAAATCTTATTTGACCTCACTGATTTAATAAAACTTGTTTCACAAGTTTCAGAGAACTTTTATTCAGAAAAATACACTAAAAAGATAGCTTCCAAAGAGGGAGTTTTCAATATTTTTTCTACAAAAATAACATTTTCCAAGTGACAAAAGAGGGGGGGGGGGGGGGGTAGGTGAAGCAAGTAGCACATCATTTTTCAAGGATTGCATTTTTTTGAATCATTTTCATTTTCTTTCATTTTTCTCAAAATGGGATCAACATTGTCAGCATGGCTATTCACAGAAAGGTGTTGAATCTATCAACTTTCTTTGTGGATGCTGCATAAAATACTACTTGAGTACCTAAAAATGATTTTTGCCAATTTTTAAGATCAAACTATAACACACTTGAAGTTCAATTTTGAATTACTTTCAGTAAATGTTCAGAAATTCATATAATCAATGGAATATAGCAAAAAAGCTCAAATATTCAAAATATTCTGGAAAAAGGCCTCCAATACAGTCTACTTTGTGAAAATTGCAGTGCACTTTTGCATCTTATTTGCGCTACTTGCTTCACAAAAAAAACCTCTTTTGGCACTTGAAAAATGAATTTTTATTTTTTTTGTAACAAAAAGTTGGAAACTCCATTTGACAATCTTGTTTGGCATGCTAAGCCCCATATTTTGTGCCAAATATGGTCACCTTATCTTGAAATATGACACGGGTATGGCCATGAACTTGGTCATTTGGCTTGAAAGCCACGAACCTTCATAGATGGTTGTCCATTTTGTGAATAGTTTTTTTTAACAAATCATCGTATCCCTGGTTTATCATTTTTTCTGGCAACCTGTACACATAAAAGGACTCCATGCAAAAGGATTTTATTTTTGAATCTTTTTTTCATTTTCTCTTTTTTTTCAAAATGGGGTCAACATTGTCAGCATGGCTATTCATAGATGGTAGTCCATTTCGTGAACACTTTTTCTACCAAATCACCGTATTCGTAGTTTATCATTTTTCTTGGCAACCAGTACACCAATGTTTGGTTGTTCAATATAGCAATTTCCAACTCCAATGCATTTAAATAAAATTCCCCTTTTATGTTTTGCCTTAGACATCAATGTTTGGTTAATTAGACATGCATGAAGATGGCATAAACAGATAGAATGCTTTTTTCTGATCATTTTTTACATATAACTTATTTCCATTGGAGTTATGATTTAATTTCTATGAATTTTCAAAGTTTCTAGCATTTTCGAAAATTCATAAATCATTTCTGCTAGCTAGTGTCCATGAAAGGTGGGGTCAGTCAACGACGACGTCAGCCTGGTCACACCTGGCCAGTAGGGCCTACATTTTTTAATCTTAACCTAAACTATTTATTTAGCTGATTAAATATCCATGTGGGCTCCACTATCAGTGCCTAAGAGTGGTAATTGGGCTTAACCTAATGGCGGCCACGTCGGCTCAACCGGTGATTAGTCGCCACCGTTAAGCAGAACATGGCGAAGGTGCTGGGCTGGCCATTTCCAGCGACGGTAGCTCGTCCCCGTGGGTTCTTCATACTTAGAATGACGAGGCTTAAATCATTTCTGCTAGCTAGTGTCCATGACAGGTGGGGTTAGTTAACGACTGCGGCGGCCTGGTCACACCTGGCCAGTAGGGCCTACATTTTTTAATCTTAACCTAAACTATTTATTTATCTGATTAAATATCCATGCAGGCTCCACTATCAGTGCATAAGAGTGGTAATTGGGCTTAACCTAATGGCAGCCACGTCGGCTCAACCAGTGATTAGTCGTCGGCGTTAAGCAGAACACATCGGAGGTGCTGGGCTGGCCAATTCCAGCGACGGTAGCTCATCCCCGTGGGTTCTTCATACTTAGAATGAAGAGGCGTGTCGATTGGTGGTGGTAGCGTGGCCGGAGGTGGACGAAATCACAACCGGCGGCGTGGTTTAGCGGCGGCAGCACTACGGTTTGGCAGGCGGCGGCTCTAGAACTAGAGCATGGGGTAGGGGAAGTAGATAGGAGCTCATGGCGATGCTGTAGATGCGGTTGGCGAGTCCGGGGAGGGTCTGGTGGTGGCAAATCGACGATGGCGGCGCTCAGCTGCAGTCGGTGATGATGGGGTCGATTTCATCTTCTCCGTGACACAGGACATGGTGGCTCAGCGATTCGATGGCGGCCACTACAAGAACTCTGAACGGCAGTGAGCGGGTGCTCTCGGGCGAGTTGTGGAGGAGAGGCCAGAGGAGCGGCACAAGGACAAAGCGATGGGAGGTGAGAGAGGGCTACAGGGACGTCTCCCAGGAGAATGCATGAGGAAGGGGGAGGTAGCCCCCCTCTACTGCCGCGATGCAACGCCGGTGACCAACTCCATTGAGCATATCCACCTCCCCTTGCCCCTCTCATTTTTTGGGGAAGAAACCGGCGCTGATAGGGATATAGGGAGTTTTTTGCTTTGTTGTCTGGTCCCACATGTCAGCATTTTTTATGGTCCCACTCGTCAGGAACAGATCCAAGTAACGCTCAACAGGCTTTGACCTGACGAAAATGCTCCGTTTGGGCACTTCCGAGGTTGTTGTGGTGGGAGGAGGGGAAAAGTGAGCAGCCTTAAGTTAGTTGGGTAAAACTTAGTAGTGCTAAGGAACCAGGAGCACGAAAATAAAAATCCCAAAAGAATATACTTAGAAAAAGTTTGGGCAAGGGCTTGGGTGAAAAGGTTAGAATTCTTGTTAGGTTTTGGAAAGCTTGGGTCCCAAGGCAGGAAGCCTACTTTCATGTTTTTAGTCCAAAGAATTAATCAAAGAAGAAGGCCAAGGTAAGATCCTAACAAATTTAAGGAATTTGAGAAGTTCAAATAAAACCACAAAATTTTGAGAGAAAGAAAAAAAAGAGCCAAAATTCAGGGTGTTACATAGGACATACCGGGACGACGTCGCGGGCTGGGAATAACGGCAGAGCTAGTAAAGGGTGGTGCAAACAAGGCAATAGAGAGGAGAGGACGGTAGGTCAGGCTAGGTTGGGGACAATTTGGAAAGATTTGGGATGGGTCTAGCCTCTCGGATCCAATGTGGCGGATTCGCCCATGCATCTCCATATCCGCCCCACATATGGACTAGGTTTGAGAGGTGCCGGACAGCCCGGACATTTGGGTTGGCTTTGGAGGGTCCGATTGGGTGGCATTTTCCAGTCAAGGCGATGACCAAGTTGTCCGCCTGGACGTCTGGGGAGGGTTTGTGAGTCCGGTTGTAGATGCTCTAACCAAACATACACTTCCCACAAGATTTCAAACTCATCTAAAAGTTGGCTGAAACGTTTCAAGTAAAAAAAATGACAGTTTTTCGTCTTTAGCAGAGATACTAATAGTTACATATAGCTCGCCAGTATACAGCAACGCTTAATACGCATGGAGGGAAACTAGAAACAAAAACATCAAAGATGGATGGTCACTGCTCCAAGCTCTCAAAACATGAACAAAGCTGGGCACATGGTTACCAATCCAAACTGTGAAAAGCCTAGGAAAACACCAAGCGAGGACCCCAGAACTAACAAGTTGCACAGCAGGCAAGGCACTTTGAGGCGATTTCAATGGTAGCATTATGTTCTGGTTATTTCTCACACATGCGTGCTGGGGAGCCTTTAAGCACATTCCAGTTATCCCTGCTAAAATGTCAGAAAATTGTATCAGCGCGTTGTCACAAAAACAACAGTGTCTAGCAGGTTTGGTACCATTATGTTCCGGTTATTTTGCACACATGCATGCTAGGGGGCCTTGAGCACATTCCAGTTATTCCTGCTAAAATGTTGGAAAATTGTATCAGCGCATTGTCACAAAACCAACAGTGTCTAGCAACATGTCAGCATCAGCATAGTGTGATCAGACGAATTTGCAGGTATCCTACTTCTGCTTGCTTGTAGACCTATTGCAGTTTTGAGATAAACAAGGACTTGCAGATAACTTGCCACAACAGATTTACACATGAGCTAAAGTGCATACTATCTATATTGCAGAGAGTTCACTAATTACATCAACAGAGCGGAGGCAGAATGCTTCTTTGATGATTCGCCACGACTATGCTAACATTAATTGTACCTCTACTTCCATAATTCTAGTTTCAATAGCTGTCCGATGAGTTTCATGTTCAAAACAAGCATCTGTAACTGTAAGTGGATACTTTTCAGATGTGCATGAGTTCATGACTTTGCTGCAGACAAGTATCGGACCATGAAAGTTCTACTGTGATATAAGATCCATGTTTTTTAAACTGGAAATATCACTATACGTGAGGTTCCAGATATTATTATTTCCTGCACTGGATTTCTTATGTTCTCCACCATACTTACAACCCTTTCAAATACATATAATTTTTCTAAGGGTCCAAATGGATGTCACAGGAATGAGCATGTTACCTCCATATCGATGTCGCTATCCTTCGAGGTTTCACCTGCAAAATAAAATAGACCATGATTTTGGTTGTCAAGCGTTAAATCAGAGACATGGCGCCAGAATTGTCTTCATGGACTCGTTACTGTCAAAGACTAGACATTGACCATAGAAAGATTAATCTTGGTGAATATTTCTGACACCAGCAAAATGGAGGAATCAACATCAGCAACTCAAGTACAATTATCTCGGTATATTTCAAGTAATTCCGATGATCAAACTTGAACCAACTATTAAGGATCTAGGTAACTTGCAGTAACTATCAATTTGTCATATACAGCATAATTTCTGGTGCAAAACGATCATTTCATGCGACATATTAGGACCAACGGTTTGGTTAGGTTTTCGCAAAAAAAAAAAACGGTTTGGTTAGGTAGAGTGGCAAAACAAAACATGGGAGGTACTTGACTTCTTGAGATGACGTACTGAACTCTGTTGGACAGGATGTTAAAACAAATCAAAGCATAAGCAGTATTCAATATCACAGTACATCGTATCTCACTTGCTTGTGCAGAATGACAAGGCTGTTGGCACACAAACACGTCACCGTGTACCCCTGGCGTCGAGCGCGATACGCAAGATGACGTCGCCGGAGGGGCCTCACCGGGAGCGTGATATGCAAGACACACCGGTGAGAACTTTTGAGCCCGAAACCCCAAACGCCAGGGAGGGACCCTGTCTGGGAGTGTGGCGGCTGCCCTAGGTCGGTCCAACCGCCCCTAGAGCCTCCAGGATCGTTGCCCTCCAACACGAAGAACAAGGAAGCAAGAACAAGAGAGAGATGTAAAAAGTAGTAGATGAGTTTGCAATTGTGCGTTGTTATCCAACCGGCCATCACCTCTGATCTATATATGACGCGGCTGGATTTCCCGTACAAAAAAAGGGCTCCAATTCCCGTTCAAAGAGCCAAAATTTGACCTAACTCGGAGTTACCCGTGGGCGTCCGGCCATCTCCAGGTCTGCGGACAGCATCATGATTTTCCAGCTCCAGAAGTCGCATATGACCTCGGATGGAGATGACCCCAAAAGTAAATTTATCCATTTCGACAAGATGAACAATTTTCATGTTGAACGTTTTTTGATTCAAGGTCATATTGAGGGCGTTTCGACTCACTTTCTAACTGCTGAATCTGGAAAAGCACAAAATTTTGGCTGGACAATGCCGGCACTGTCCGGCCACTTTCCGGGTACAGACAGACAGTCCAGCCATCTTCAGATCCTGCTGCTGCAGTGTACTGTTTTGGCTGCCAAGGCTGCATACGACCTCGGATGAAGATGACCCAAAAATCAAAGTTGTTCGTTTCAACGATACAAAGAAATTTTGTGTTGAGCACTTTCTCATTTGGGGTCATCTTAATTGCAGTTTTTGCCATGCCAAAATCTGGTGTCAACGTATGCCTCCCTGCTTTTTGGCAATGCTAGCGTGCGAAAAAATAACTTGCACCGTGTTTGTGTTTGTTCTAAGGGCGATGTCAACACCCCATCGACACATTTTTATGTGCTTAGGGTGATAAGTCTATATCAGCCATGTTTATGCTTAGGGCGATAATTATATATCGGCCATTGCCTGTTTAGGTTTCTAAATTTTGCTTATATCATACCTTGGAGCTGATTACCACCAATCGTCTTTAAAGAGATGGGCACAAACCCGTTCCTTGTAGCACTAAGGAAGTCAAACTCCAAGAGGTCGCGCCCCATTAAGCAAGTAGCACCAGGATGATTCCAATCCACCAATGCATCGGCCAAAGCAACACAAGCGGAATTATCCGCGCGAATGACTTTTACCTCATCATCGACCCATTGTATTAAAGAATTGATGCATGGTACATGGCACGCATTGATTGGCGACCCAATCACGGCCTAATATTTAGTTACCTTACACCTCGACGACAAAGAATGTGGTGGCCAAAGTTCTGCTTCCCGTGGTGAGTTCCATGCACATCACACCTTTGGCCTTTGGCCTTTCTTTGCCCTCAAAACCATTAAGCACCGTACTGGTCTTCATCAGCGCATCGTCATGCAATCCCAATTTCTTGAGGACCGAATAAGTATAAGATTGGCCAGAGCACGACCATCAACGAGCATCCTAGCATCAGCGCATCGTCATGCAATCCCAATTTCTTTTGGCTTCTCAAAGATGGCATTCTTAGGACGAAAATTCAGCTGGGCCACCTCACCTTCTCATCTATAGCACGAAATTCGGCGGGCAAGTAATACACCATACTAATATCCATATCCTCCCGAATCGGCGTAGATTCATAATCCACCATCTCCCAATGTGTATATTGGCTTTGAAGTCTCTTCGAGTGAAAGGAGGGGGGGGGGGGGGGGGGGGTGATAGGTGGGTGGACGATGTAATAGGGGTCACATCCTCCTCCTTTGATAGTGTAGGTGCTGCTGCAATTAACATGGAAGTTGTTGCACTCTCTATTTGTTTAGGCCTCAACACTTGTTTTGTGGATGCCATGGGCCAAATTTTATTGAATGATCCGTTCCTTTGCTTCTCCGCTTCGTGCTCCCCCTTCTCGTGGTTCCTCATTCACTGCAATCTCCTTTTTCATGGCCTTAATTAAGCCGGGAGGACACCACTTAGGTTGGGTATATTTGGGATCCCTAGGTTTGGCCTTGCTTGTGCTAGCTTCATGATCAATAGCCATGGGACCCTGCTGAACAACAACTATATTACCGTTAGAATTACCGGATTACCAATAGCAATCGACTCTTTGATCTCCTTTTGCTTGTCAGATTCTGAAAATTCAGCATTTGGCAATTTAGCACGCCACACTTGCTTGTTGACCTTGCTTGGAGAAGCTTGTGTTGGCCGATTTGCACCATGGCTTAAACGGCCTTGTGTAGGATAAGAAAGCCTCTCACGAGCAGGCCTTCTAGCTACAGCCCACCCAGGATGAAAAGCATAAGGATCCATCGGGGGCTGCCCCCATCCTGCATTGAAGCCTCCCATGTAATACGGCGCATTGAGGGTTGGCGCCATCCATGGTACCGGTACTTACGACCCGTAAGGCCTTGTGTGACGCTGAAATTTTTGCTTTGGAGGTGATCTTGAATGCTTAAAATGCGATGGCCAGTTAGAGCTAGAACCAGCCGCTTGATTGGCATATTTGGATAGCAACATATCAAAAGTTGGCTTGATTCGCTAGCACTTGGCTTCATTCGCTCTCCACTTGCCAACTTTTGAACTCTTGGGCTTGATAAATGTAAGATGAGTAATCTCTTGCACTTGTGGTTGCCCCTGCCCCCCCCAAAAAAAACTCTTTGCTTTTCCTGTTTCCTGGGTTCACTAATAACCACATTATCTTTATTAGCAGACTCGGCTATGTTGGGCCGAACTAACATTTTCTTCCCTTCCAAGTCCATGGTGTTTATCGGGAAGGGATGCAGGGGCCGACTTATGTTAGGTCATCCGGTGTCGAGACACTGAATAAAATTTGTGCGTACCATATATAGTCCAGATTTTTGGGCTGGACACCGGTAAGTTTTGGAGCTGGACACCGGTCAGCCCAACGATAAACGAGCCAGGTAGTGCAGCCCATCTAGCGTAAATTCCCATCCGGCTAGAGACGCGTGAACCGGGCCGCGGAGGTGCACACCCAGGCCTGGCTAGCTATCCATCGATTAATCGATCCCCTGTATTGATGACTGATTCATCATGTTTTTGCCTAACCGATGTAAGATGTGACAATTTAAGCTCGTTATCGTTGCTATAAAAGTGATCATGAAATTTCTGCTCTAGTTGCGACCATAAGAGAATAGAGCCATGTGGTAAATGGTAAAGCAAGTAAACCATGAAATGTGGTGTCAGTTAAAGATAGGGGAAATAGACGCACTTTCAGTTCATTGATGAAACCTGCTTCACCTAACTGGACTAGATATTGACTGATGTGATCCCAAGTTGTTTTCGTACCCTCACCGCTAAATTAAGCAAAATTAGGAACTTTATAACATTGAGGGTACAAAACTGTATCGAAGTGTTCACGATAAGGCTTTTGGTACACACGGCTCCTTACTTTCGGCTCGTTTCCGAAAGTTTCTTGAAACATCTTATGCAATCCTCACTTAATTTGTCTAAAATTGGGTCTAAGGTAGATGAAGATGCTTGTGGTGATGGCATAGGAGCAACATGAGTACTAACTAGGAATGCAATTCGTGGTATGGGCGCCCAGCCATAACTCAACGGGAGACTAAACATGCTTGTGCTTATGGGTGGTGTGATAAAGTGATTCGGCGTCAACGCCGAATTGGGCACACTCATAATAGGACTAGGGCATGTAGGTGCAACCACAAGTTGATTGGCTTGGCTAGGATAGAAATTCAACGACATGGGAGGTGCCCATGAAATAGGTAAAATTGGATTAGGGTTTTCTATCCTATCAGATAAACCAACATTATCACTACATGACTTAGGCGTATTTTCTAAGCATTCGTATTTGCTATGAATGAATTATACGTCATCACATTACCCTTACTAACAAGACTTACAATCACAGCCACTTGCTCTAGTAATTCTTGTTTGTCGTCAAGAGGAGGGAACTTGATGTCTCCAACAGGAATGATGTTGCCTTGGCGGTTCTTCTTGAAATTTGCAAGAAAAGCCTGCAATCCTCACGCTGCTTCTTGAGCGCCTCATAAGCCTCCTCGCACTGCTTCTTGTGCGCTTCATAGGCATGACGATGTTCCTCCAATAATTCATCAAGACCGGGCTTGATGATGTTATCGGCGTCAATTTCTGCGGGCTTGGGGAGGTTAGATATAGTTGATGATGATCCTTGATATTCCGTCCCGAGTGGAGTCACCAGAAGTGTATTTGCACACGAACACGTCACCGTGTACCCCCGGCGTCGAGCGTGATACACAAGACAACGTCGCCAGAGGGGCCTCATCGGAAGCGCCATACGCAAGACACTCTTGGGAGAACTTTTGAGACCCAAGACCCCACACGCCCGGAAGGAACCCCGTCAGGAAGTGCAGTGGCTATGGCTGCCCTACGTCGGCCCAACCGCACCTAGAGCCTCGAGTCAGGGAGTGTGGCGGCTATGGAAGCAAGAACAAGGAAGAGATGTATTAAGTAGTAGATGAGTTTGCGATTGTGTGTTGTTATTCAATCGGCCATCACCTCTCATCTATATATGAGGCGGCTAGACTACCCGTACAAGAAAAGGACAACAATTCCCATCAAAGAGCCAAAATTTGACCTAACTCGGAATCACCCACAAGCGTCCCGCCCGAATTTGGCCGGACTGTCCGGCCATCTACAGGTCTGCGTACAGCAGCATGATTTTCAGGCTCCAGAATTCGCATATGACCTCGGATGGAGATGACCCCTAAAGCAAATTTATCCGTTTCGACCAAACGAACAACTTTAATGTTGAACATTTTTCGATTTGAGATCATCTTGAGGGCGTTTCGACTTGTTTTCTAACTGCTGAATCTGAAAAAGCACGGAATTTTGGCCGGATAATGCCTGGACTGTCCGGCCCTTTGTCCGGCCACGTTTTGGACCTTCTGATGTCTCCACAGAATTACCCAAAAATTGTCCGGACTGTCCGGCCACTGTCTGATCAGGTTACAGCCAGACAGTCCGGCTCGAATATGGCCGGACAGTCAGGCCATCTTCAGATCCTGCTGCTGCAGTATACTGTTTTGGCTGCCGAGGTTGCATACGACCTCGCATGAAGATGACCCAAAAATGAAAGTTGTTCATTTCGACGATGTGAAGAATTTTTTGTTGAGCACTTTTTCATTTGGGGCCATCTTAATTGCGGTTTTTGCCATGCCAAAATCTGGTGTCAACAAAGGCAAAGCAAACGAGATACTCAATAGGCTCCTTCATACCTAAAGAAGTAATAGTTCAACTTCACATCAATGTTATGCCATTACGTTTTGATTACTGTTCATTGTTCAGGTCTTTTATCAAGAATTTTTCCTGTTAGGGCCTACATGCACATCCATTCACCTGAGGAGTGTTACAGTTCCACCACATCAAGCACCTATAATTGCAGCTGGCATTTGATAGCTTACATTACAGAGACTCTATATGGACAACATATGTGCAGAATTTCTGTTGCGGTTCTATCTACTGAACTAAAATTACCTACCGTATGAAAATAAGCAAGGGGTAAATTAGTAGATTCCTGCAAAAAAGTTCTAATGGCTTTACCTTCAGTTAGTTCTGACTTCCACAATGCTAGGTTGTCGTTCAGAAGCTGCATCATTAGTGTGCTATCGTTGTAGCCGCCCATACCAGTGAAATTAATCTCAGTAGTAGCCTCATCAAATGCTTGTTTTGCAACTTGGCAAGCTCTGGAAAGAGAAACAAACATGAAACACCCAAAGTAAGGTTGCCGCTTTCATTTTTTCGAAGACCTGTGCAAACTAGCATGCTGGGATGACAAGCAAGCTGCCATGGTACCAACATGCAGAATCACGGAAAACTTTCGATAATGGGGTCAAACTGTCAATGAATTTTAACTATTTAACATTTGCATTTATGGGATTTAATTATGTAAGTATCCATGAGTTAATAAGGTTGGCTATATGCATCTTCAGATGCAGAGGCCAGGGGTAATAAAGCTTCCATTTTTTTTTTGGAGGAATCGTGATTCTCTATATTTGGAAAAGATTACAGCAAGCATAACCTAGTAAATGAAGTGGCTACAAGATGTAATGGGTTCATCTGAACTTAGTCGCCTCCTGGTAGGTCTGCCCATTTTATTTATTTAATTTAAAAAGAGAAGCATGATGAATAGGGATATCTATTTTAAACTACAAAACATCAGAACAAAGGGCGAAAGGAGTCATTTAAGGGTGAATGACCTCTGATGACAGTTCATTATCTCATATAAGAACACTGAGAAATTGAGCGCAAGGCCAAGCCTGATTGGATGAGCAGGTGAAAGCTCAGTGGAGGCGACAACCATGGCATGCTGCAGCAACATTTGCTAGAAGATTGTCAGAGGCGGAATGCACGCTTAGAACCAGAAGTAAGTTTGAACCTGTGTACGCGTTTCACACCTGATAGGCCATGAGTGATTGGTCAGACGCAGACTTCTTTTCAGTTCCAGTGCTAAATTCAGCCAGGTAACGGTAGTAGTCACCTTTCCTGTAAATAAATGGAATTTTAAAGTTAGGCATATACAAACCAGATAAGGAAAACATGGATATATAATTATCATGTGAACTCTAAATGTAATGACCAGAAAATAGACCAACATAGAGAAGCAATAGATGATTGTGAGAAGAAGAGCTGAATTTATTAACCTGTACATACATTTTATAAAAGAACACAACGTTTTCACCCGTATTAGCCAAGGGAAGGCAATGAATAGCAATGATTGACAATATTTCATTGCAAACCATCCTTAGTTCATCCTCAATTTTCTTTCTGTAGACACTTATCATCCGGCCAGCCTGCTCACCCGCTGTCACCGTTTGCTCAAGTGAAGAAAGGATTCTCCATGATGTCCTCCTTGCACCAATTGTATTCTTAAAACAGACTGAAAATAAATGCCTCTCTTCAGCGCTCATATCCACATCCATCCTAGCAAGCTTCTTCATAAAATCCACCATATCTGCAGGAACAACCATGAATTAAGAGTTAATACTAACTTCATGGAAACTCAAGAGCTATCCCCTTATCGATAGAAAAAAAACTAGTTGTGGGAGCATCAACCGATGCAACGGCCAAGGCTATCACCTATCGAAAGAAAAAAAAAACTAGTTTCTGGGAGCACAACAGTTGCAAGCAAAGGGGGAACATGATGTTGTCTACCACCATCTGCAGGAAATCAGGGAATGTGGAAGCCTATAATGCTAGAAGAATGCTCATGATTTCATCACATAAATTAGGTCAATCAATTAGGGAGGTTTCCTATATCTCATGCCAAGACCCAGTTTTAGATGCTATGTCAAGTTGTCAACAAAATGAATTGCAAGTGCAAAGTAAAGAGGACCCTGCACAACACAATGTGATAGTGACATAGTACTACTTTGCACATAGAACTAGGAAGTTAGAAGACATAAGCATTTAATGGTGACCAAATTGCCAAAAAAAAATCGATATACTTCAGCATCAAGATCAATCCAGTCCAACCATAAAAGAATAAAAACACTACCTTTTACACTATTATAAACATGGAATACACAGTTCCACTTCTTCCACACTAGGGAAGTTCAATAGATCATGTGTAGTTAGGCTATTAGCAATACCATATAGAGAACTGCTAGTGTGTCTGCCAACTCTCAGAACAGAATGCATCATCGATGATCCGAAGATCCTTCTTTTTCTCAGTGGAACATCATGACACAGCAGGAAGCAACTCAGGATCAGGGCCCCTCAAAGTATAGAATCAGCCCCCACAACCATCAAGCACTCAAATTTGCCAAGATTGGGCCCAAAATAATCATGAAAAATGATTCCTATCAAATCGGGGCAGCAAGACGGCCCTAAAATCACCAAAAACAAAATCAGCCCGGAATAATAATCACCACACAGCGTTTGCGATCAACTGATCATTTTGCACATGGACAGCAGAAATGAAAAAAATGGCCGACATGGTCAGCAGGCTACTGCTCGAGAAACTAAGCAAATCGAACAGGGAATCGCAGGGCAAAGGTTCCAGCGGGCACAGGAACCAAGAACCCCCCAACTTCCCCCTCCATTCCCCCAAGAAATTGTCAGTGATCGACCCGAAATGCAAAGCACCGAGAACAAACACCGTGCGCACAAGCAGGGCCAGGGCGCAAGCGCAACCAAACCAAGCGAGGGATCTCTCCGCCATACCATCGTATCTCTCCGCCTGCTCGGCCAGCTTCGCCATGCACACCACCTTCCCCCTCTCCTCCATCTCCTCCTCCTCCTCCTTCCCCTGGATTGGTGATTCCTCTACTCTGCTGTGAGTTTGGCTTCTCCCCTCCCTTGTCTTCGCAGTCTTCACCTTCCCAAAAAGGAATGGGCGCTTCTTCCTTTGCTTTTCTACTTATGGGATCTGTTCTTGCAAGCGGTGACCCTAGATGTGTTGGCTTTTGGTTAACAAGTGATCACGACTTGATCTGATCGTGTGTGACTTTTCTTGTGGATGACTGATGACGGCTGGATATTCCCCTTTGGCTCTAAAAGAAGCTCCCCTCCATAACCATACATTTAAAAACTTATTTACCTGCCTTTCGCCTCCTGCTGGCAAAAGATCACACCTCTAGATTAATAAACTAGTTAGGGATTAGATGAGTCTAAAGAGGATATTTCTGGGATGTTTGATTGACAGGTGGATTTATTTTTACTTTCATAAATTTGCAAAAACCCGGCCAAGTTCCTTACAAATCAATATATTTATTCGTTTTGGATTGTTTCTTTTTTTTTTTGTTAATTTAAGAAAAGGATATCAATAATGTCTAAGAATAGAAATGGGGCTCAATATGAATAGGTTTTTGTCGCCCTACAGAGATTGGGCACCCAACAAGTTCCTTTGCGTTTCGTGTTTGGGTGGTAGTACGTCGGTGAAAGCCGATGAAGGCGGCGCATGCGGGCGCTATTACCTTGATGTAGGCGTCAAAGCTGCCTTTCTCTCCTCCCATCCCCCTTTCCTCTAGGGGGAAACCCTAGGTCTGGGTTACCTCGGATCAGACGATTACGTTATCTGTGTCGTGATCTCTCTTGGGGGCATCGTTTTGGAGATGGTCTTTGCTGGAGTGACCGGTGGTTTGTAGGAGGTTTGCGTTGCATCTGCCACTTCTTTCTCTCTCCGGTGCCCTGATTTGGGGGGTTGAGGCATTGAGCGGTGCGGGGCGGCGTGCAGCGGCGATTCTCTGCTACAGTGTGGCTTTTGTGGAGGTGGTGCACGGTGGCAGTGTCGATGGCTGGTGGTGCGAATGCCCATGCCATGGCTGCTCGACAAAGTTCATAACGGTCATTCGATGAACGGCGATGCAGTGACGGCTTGTGGTGTACTGTTTGGGGAACATTGGCCATGCCCAAATTTACCACCGTCATACACTTGCTTCCTAGGCAGGGAACCGCCAAAACGTCTCAACTGTGAGATTTTGGTGGTTCTGTCTTCTCTTGCCCGACAACGATGGTTGGTATTGGCTCCATAGACAGCTACTCGACGACAGCTTGTGCATGGTTTTCCGTCGCTTGGCTGGATCCACGTTTATATCATATTCGTTGGATCGACAGCTACTCGACGAGGATCAATGCTGCTCTTTTTTTCTATTATTTTTGTATTTCTTTCCGCCTAGCATAGCTTTAGTCTTCTTTGACTTTGCTTTTTGTCGGCATGACCCTTTGTGTGTGTGTGCGTTGGTGTTCCTTTTTTTTTGAACAATACCCTAGCTGTGTAGAGGCCGGGTATGTTCCCATCGTGTTTGTATCCTCTTGGTTCTTAATTATGATTTAATAAATATCACCTTTATTAAAAAAAATGTCTCATGGTTGTGGTTTGGAGTTCACTTTTTTATCCTCTTCTCTTTTATACATGGACAACTACCACTTTTGATGACCAAAGAGCATTGACACTTTTTATCACTTCTCAGTTACTTATTCCATGAAAGGAGGTCTGCCCTATCATGGTGTGCTTTGTTTTTGTTGCTCCCATAGTTGTCCATGGTATTAGGAGTTATTAGTCTCAAGTGCAGTTTTCAAGTCAATCATGGACCCATAATTTAAAATAGACATGGTGCATGTGTCAAGTGTTTTTTTTCTTTTTTCGAAAACAAAGTTGAAACCCCCAGCCTCTACATCATTGTGATGCACACAACCATTAATATTAACTATGAGGAAGAGAACAGAACAAAGACAACCATGCTCAAACCATTACAAAGATATGAATAAAACACATATGACTAAGTTGACTTCTTCCACAACATTGCCTTCAGGAAGAAGCACACGATCTCGTGCCGCTGTCGTCATGTCCGGCTGATGGCCAGAACAAGGATTTTCATCATGGTTACCGAGAACAACCATTGATGGTTAGTACATCAGCAAGGAGACAATGCCTTCAACAAGGTAAAGACAAAGCATCGTCACCGTTGAGCCTGAGAATAAAGTCCGGAACAAGGGTTTTCACCCCAGACATGAAGCAGTGTTCCAACAACCACCTTGAAAACAGATATGTCGATAATCATCTCAGACAGTACTCCGCGCCAGGCCATAGAGGTGCTAGCGAATGGGTGGGAGGTCGTCCAACCATAGTAGCTTCCCACATCAGTTAGGGGGTTGCCCATGCCGCAATGCGGACCTGGCCGCCGCCAATCCACGCAGCACGAGCCGACCTGCAACATCCACCACAAGCCCAAGGCCGCTGTCCGGCTTCCTCCGTGTGAGCAAAGGCGGATGCTGCCAAGCTTGATGTTGATGGGGGCCGGAGCACCCTTGCGCCATCAGCTGCCATCGCTGGCGCCAGGAACCTTCTCATGCGCATGATGCCCTATTGAGATCCCATTTGGATAGTGAAGGTTCCCATTCCTTTTCTGATGTAGGGTGGAACCCTAGTTCATGATCTTTTCACACTTGGAGGTGGGGAAAGGAGAAAATCAAGATGAACACTCAGTTGACAAAGATCCAATCACAGATGTGCTAAATCCACATACACATAAGAAGGATACAAAGGTCCAAATCCAACACAAGATGGCAAAAGAGGAACTAGTTCATCCCAATCCTTAGAGGAATTGAGGTCTTGATATCCAAGAGGATCTTCCCTAGAAGGGGTCTTGAATCCACTAGGGGATATTCTCACATGGAGGTCTTGATCTCCATGGGAGAGTAGTAGTGGATGAGCAAAACTCAATCTCAAATGTGCTAAACCTTTGCTAACCCTAGCAAGATGGAGGAGGGGGTCTATATATAGTCTTCCACGAGATAAGAGAGGAGAGGGGATACATGGGCCTTTTGCCCGGTTACACGCGCGTAGGCGCCGGATGTCCGGGCTAGGGGCCGGATCCGAGGCTCGAGCCGGATGTCCGGCCCGGAGTTGGCCAAGACCTGTCGTGGTACTGATGCCTTCAGGCTAGATTTCTGGGGCGAGGCCAGATGTCCGTGGCACGGCCGGATGTCCGGCCCCTGAAGCTTCTTTGGCTGCTGCCTTGCTGTTGTTGCCTGCGTCTTGGGGTGCCGGATGTCCGGCTGGGGGCTGGATGTCCGGCCACTGAAGCACTTAGGCAACTCCTCTCATCGTGGTCTTTCGTCCGCGTCCGTGGTAGCTTGGCCTTCATCCTGAGTGTCTCCAAGGTGGTCTTCTTCGTACCTAATTACACATAGCATTACCGCTTGAGGTAGTAGCCATGTCTCATGTGGTTCATATGGAAGCTCATTAAGGAGAGATGTCACCTCGGTCTCGATAGCCCTTGAACGTGCTCTTGTCATCGGTCCACTCGGTGCTTGGGGAGATGACGGTGGGTCCATGGGGATGACCGTGGGATGCTCCACATCATCTCCCCCCCCCCCCGGGGAAGATCCGCTCTCGGATCATAACCTTATCTCCATGGAAGGAGATAGGTCATTAACGTTGAAGGTGGCGTGCACGTTGTACTTGTCGCATGGGATGTCGATATTGTAGGCATTGTCATTGTAGCGTGCTAGCACCTTGAATGGTCCATCGGCGCGAGGTAGAAGCTTGGACTTGCACTCGGTGGGGAAGCGGTCTTTGTGTAGGTGTAGCCACACAAGATCTTCGGGGTTGAACACCATGGGGTGCTTGTTGGTGTTGAGCTTGTTGGCGAGGCGTTGTACTTGGCGTTCGATCATGTGCCTTGTATCTTCATGCATCTTCTTGAGGTAAGTTGCTCTTGCGCTCGCGTCCAAGTTTGTTCGCTCTTGTAGTGGTAGCGAGAGGATGTCCAATGGTGACAATGGGTTGAAGCCGTAGACAACCTCGAAGGGAGACTTGCCTGTGGTAGAGTGTCGTGCTCGATTGTAGGCGTACTCAGCTATTGGCAAGCATTCTTCCCACTCCTTGATGTTATTCTTGATCAACACGCGAAGGAGTGTAGAGAGTGTCCGGTTGGTGACCTTCGTTTGGCCGTCGGTTTGCGAGTGGTAGGCCGAAGAGAAGAGTAGCTTGATTCCAAGCTTCGAGCATGGTGTCTTCCAAAAGCAGCTTAGGAACTTGACGTCGCAGCCCGATACAATCGTCTTGGGCACTCCATGCAATCGCAAGATTTCCCTACAAAAGAGATTTGCAACATGTGACGCATCATCTATCTTGTTGCATGGGATAAAATGTGCCATCTTAGAGAAGCGGTCCACAACGACAAATACCGAATCTTTGCCGTTTTGTGTTCGAGGCAAACCAAGCACAAAATCCATACTAATGTCTTCCCATGGGTGGTACGGAATCGGAAGTGGCATATGTAGACCATGAGATTGAGATTTAGACTTAGCTTTGCGACATATGGAGCACCGGTTGGTGTAGCGCGAGACATCACGAAACATCTTTGGCCAATAGTACTTGGAGAGCGTTGCAAAGGTCTTGTCGCGTCCGAAGTGTCCCATAAGTCCTCCGCCGTGAGCCTCTTGCAAAAGCAACAAATGAAGAGAAAACTCGGGTACACAAAGTTTTTTAGCCCACATAAGATATTCATCCTTGAGATAATATCGCTCCCAAAAATTGTTAGTTTCACATTTAGCATAAGGAATCGCAAACGAAGGATCATGCGCATACAAGTCTTTAATGTGCTCAAAGCCAACAACATTCAATTCAAGTTGAGTAACCAACATGCACTTGCGGGAAAGAGCATCCGCTACTACATTCTCTTTACCCTTGATGTACTTAATGACATAAGGAAAAGACTCAATGAATTCACTCCATTTGGCATGCCTTTTATTCAACTTGGTTTGACCTTTAAGGTACTTGAGCATCTCATGATCGGTATGTATGACAAACTCTCAGGGTCGAAGGTAATGCTCCCAAACATGCAAGACTCTAACCAAAGCATATAACTCATTGTCATAGATGGGGTCATTAAGTTGTGCTCCGAAAAGTTTTCTCGCTAAAGTATGCAATGGGTCGCTTTTCTTGCATCAACACGCCAGCTATGCCATTACCGCTAGCGTCGCAATGCACTTCAAATGTTTTATCAAAATTGGGTATGGCAAGTAATTGAGCATGCGTGTCGGTGTATAAAAACATGGGTGTCTTCATACCCTGACTTATGCACAGACGGTTGCAACCCTTCCTAACGACAAGGGCCTGCCCGGAGGATTGCTTTCGTCAAGGCTCAAGACCATGAAGAAGACCTCCAGGCAGGTCATCGAGAAGTACTAGTTTAGTACTGAAGACCAAGACTTTGGTTGCCGGCAAGCTAAGACCCGACAAGCTACTTGCCGGCAAGCTACTTGCCGGCAAGCGAAGGCCCGGCAAGCTCCGTGCCAGCAGGCTCTTTCTGTCTCATTACCGCTCCACCTCATCATCGGCTAGATAAGCACGTATGATAGGTGTCGAGCGGGCAGGCAGTCAAACACAGCTAGTCGGGGCACGTGTCGGCGCGCCACCTCAAGGTTAACTTTAATGACACCCGTCCCTGGGTCGTGTCGAGATCACAGAAGGGCAGCTGGACGAACGGTGCAGAACCTTTGCCAAAGCATCGCCTCCCCGGCGTAGCACCTCTCGGTGCATTTAATGTGTTTGTCCTACCCCATTAGGAGATAGACTTGATGATAGTGCAACTCCTGTTCATACCCTGTAATGACCGTATTAGCCATTGTGGTAACCGCTTGGCCTATAAAAGGAGGCCCACGTGTCGGTGTAAAAACCGGCAGACCTCGGGGTAGGGGGTCCCGAGTTGCGGATCTGGGATCGATGGTAACAGAGACAAAAGGAGACGATGTTTTACCCAGGTTCGGGCCCTCTTGATGGAGGTAAAACCCTACGTCCTGCTTCTGTTTATATTAATGGAGGTGTATCGAGTACAGAGTTGATCTACCTCGAGATCGTAATATGTGTCTAACTACTATAGCTAGGTGTTTGATGTTGCGCTAATGTCCCCTACGGGCTAAACCCTATGGCTTATATACACGCCAGGGAGGGTATCTAGGGTTACAAGGTCGGTATCTTGGAATAAGGCGGCTGGAATAATCTTGAAGTGTACTGCAAGTCTTCGGTAGATGCAGTCTTGATCACGTCTCCCATGTGCGACTTCCGGAGTCCATCTTGATCACGTACGGGGGCATATCGGCCCATCCGAGGAGACGGGCCGGCTAGGTTGGCACCCCCTAATCCAGGACACCGTCAGTAGCCCCTGAACTGGTCTTCGATGCCGAGGTCGACGACCTTCACTTCCCGGAGTCTTGGCTCGATAGACAAGTTCCCATGCTTTATTCCCCGACCAAATTTAAAGACTTCGGTCAACCCTTAGAATTCCGTTGGGGCCCGATTTTTAGATTTCAAGAATCGTGCGGCCTAGGTGGCTGAGCCTCTTTTATGGAGAAAACGTCGAAACGTCAGCCCCCTCTGCCCTTATTTATCAGACGCGTAACCCCTGCTGGTGACAGTTCACATTTGCCACCATAGCAAAAAATCCCCTCCCCTCTCCGGCTCAAGAGCCCGAACAATGGCGAGCGTCGAAGGATCATCAAGGCGTCCTCATGGCCCTGATAGGGGAGACTGGGGGAGCTGTTCCATCGCGCGCCTCCAATTGGAGTGCTTGGCGACGCAGGGGTACCTGCCTGATGCGGATCTAGCCGCTACCCGTCCTGGACTGACGTCCATTGATGGTCAAGCCCATGCCGAAAATTACCCTTCGCCACGAGGAGATGAGCGGGTATGCTTCGTGCCCTTCCTCCTCCGCGGCTTAGGGTTCCCAATACACCCCTTCCTCCGCGGTCTGCTGGAGTTTTACGGGCTGCAATTACACCACCTTTCCCCGAATTCGATACTGCATGTTGCGGGGTTCGTTGCGCTCTGCGAGTTACATCTCGGCTGTCAAGCACACTTCGGATTGTGGTGGAAGTACTTCTGCGTCGTGCCCCGCTCTTCGGCAGACAAGCTATTCGAGGTTGGAGGAGCCGAAGTCTGCTGAATTGACAAGACTAACTACCCAGCGGGGATACCTCGGGAGGAAACCGATTACTGGCCTTCCGAGTGGTTCTACATCACCGATGTCCAATTGTATGAGCCAGTCCGGCCAAGCCTTCCGCCCTTCTCATTGGACCCACCACGGAAGCGTTATAGCTGGAGGCCGCTGAGTTCGGCTCAAGAGGAAGGCGAAGCCGTGACTAGGCTAGAAGCCAAGGTGAAGTCCCTATCAAGCGCCGGCCTGACCATCATTGACGTGATGGCGGTTGCTATAGACCGAAGAGTCCAGCCTCTCCGGCAGCGTCAGCACTTATTGTGCGATTACAATGGGTCCGAAGACGCCTCTCGGTCCATCAAAGGGGCTTTTATGGACCAAATGACCCTCGGAGCCGTACTAGCCAGCATATACCAAGGGTCGGCCGAGGAGTTTGCCAAGCGCCGGTTCCAAGACGGGCTGTCATACTACAACCCTGCCGACATAGTAAGTGTTTACTTCGGGCTTATTCATTTTACCTCGGGGATCCTCAACATTAATCCGTTTCACATCGGTTAAACAGAGGTGGAGACGTTGGCTTGAAGGAGTGAGCAGTCCGGCCCCCGAGCCGGAGTTGCACAGCCGCGCCGAAGACCCTCTTCGTCACGAGGATGAAGATCTAGGGTTGATTTATGAAGGGAGGAGTTTCTTCCTGGAGAGCCTTGATGGCTCGAAGGTAGCGGTCGTCCCTGGCATGCCGGGGACGAGGCCAGCCTCATCGGTAACTCTCCCTTCCTCTAAACGAAAGAGAGTCCCTCATCCCCCCGTCTCCAGTCTTCTGACTCCTCCTCCAAAGGGGCAGCGCTCCCAACGCCTACGCAGAGAAGCGGTTCCATCGGAAAGGGCCCAGCCAGAAGCGCGAGGAGCTCCGTTCAAGGGCACGGGAACAGGCGAAAGTGCTCCATTCGTCACTAGGTATTTCCTAGGTCGATATTTTCAGAAAAGACACTTTGGATTCTAACATCCCTAATTGTTTGTAGACAGCCTCCACCCACTAACGTACATGTGGAGGCCGAGAAAAGCGCGTCTCCGCCCAAGGAAATAGAGGTCCGAAATCCTACGAGGGTGGACCCCAGATCCACCCAGCCCGAAGACTCAGCGACGTCGGCCACTCCGTCCGAAATCCAATGTGCCGTGAATTATCGTCGGCGAAAGGCTTCTTTAAACAATCCGGCGTTCTCGGACAGGGAGCTTAATGCTCTCAGCACGGTAGACGTGTACCTCGGGGCGATCCGAGGTGCCTTTGACGAGTCGCTGGATATCCTGTCGCGAGGGCTGCGGGTAAGGTCTTTTAAAGACAAGTATAACTACCGAGTATGGTAGTAGCCCCTAAGGCTTGATACGAGCCCCTGGGGTCGAATCAAGACTTGAATGTTAACCCGCAAACTTTGCAATAACAGGAGGCTCACTTAAGGAACGAGCAATTGACCTCGGCATTAGACCAAACAAAGGTGCAGCTTGACGCGGCGTTGTCCGAGGTTGAGCAGGTGAAGAAATTCACCAGAGAGGCGCACGGTAAGTGCTTGTTTATTGAAGTAAGTAATGTCCGAAGAGTAGAACTGACGCCAGGATTGCTTGTAGCAGCGGAAGCCCTGGGCCATCTCGAAAGAGACCTGAAGCAGGCCCGCGACGATCTGGCGTATGCTGAAGCGCAACGCCAGGCGAATCAACAGGTGGTTACTCAGAGAGCGGGTAGCGTGAATGTGCTTAGGGCTGAGAATGCCCGCCAAGCCCAGGAGATTGAGAGCTTAAAGGCTCGCCTGGCTGCTGCGGAAGCAAAGAATCGACGCACGGACGACATGATTTATGGTAAGTTAGTAGTTGCGACAGACATTTGTTATGCGGTTAATCCGAAAGATTTGTCATGCGAAATGTTATTTATGACAAAGAGCTTGACTGGTCTTCCTCCGGAGTCTCGGGACCCGTCTTCCGAAGGCATGGGCATCCGTTTAGCCGAGGTGCACGAAGGAACGCGGAAAGTGATGAAGGACGTTCACCAGGCTTTATGGCCCGAGGTGGTGCCAGTTCCCGAGGACATGACCGCGCTGGCCGAACAGCTAAAGAGAGCACGGCGCCGGATCCAAGCGTGGAAAGTGTCATCTTGTCGAGAAGGTGCGAGGGAGGCCTGGGCCATGGTGAAGACCCACTATACCGGTCTGAAGACGATGGAATTGGCAGAGGTGGGACCCATGGGGTCTGGTGGGGAAGAGATCCCTACCAGTCAAGCATATGACAGTGTAATCCTGCGGCACGCCTCTCGCAAAAGGATTGTTCATTAGACATCTTGATAGACGGGCTCGACCGTGCGTGAAAAGTATTGTATGACTTGATGTACCGAAGTATACTATGTCAATTTGTGTCCGTCCGTTGATCCAAACTCTGTCAGCCAGCCGTCGGCTTCTCCCTCCCCTAATAAATTCCGGGGAGTGTCCTGTACTACTGGCCGAGGTCATCGGGCCAGATGCTTCGGGTGACCAGGCAATCGGGCTGTCCGGCTCGAAGGACAAGAGGGTAACGGAAGGTTATGTTATATTACTATTTAACATAAGAAACATCTTCCGAGGAAAATAGTTCATCCAACGGTTCCTTTCCTCGGGTGTTTGTGTCGAACACGCCCGTCCGGAGACGGATGACCTCGGGGGTAAAGCCCCTGGTCGGGGTTTGAAAAGACCCATGCCACGTTAGTCCTATGTCATAGCCGACCAATCCACATTGTAAGAATGCTAGCTTTCGGCTTTGTCCGTCTGAGGTACTACATCGGTTGACCCGTGAGTAACAATCACAGTGGTGCTCCCTTTGCCCTCTAGCTGAAATATCGGGAACGTAGAGGGCAAGCACAGGAGCCGGGCAACCCAGCTTGGCCAAATCTTAAAGTGGATCGATGCATATATTGGCTTGAAAGACAATAGTTCGTAAGGGGCGGAATAGCTTATGTTTTGAAAAGAACATGCTGGATTGTTCTTGGGGTCATTAAATGATTTACCGAGGTAAAGGACAAAAAAGAAAAGAAAAAAAAAAGAAAAATGCACAAGGTATTTACACAAACCGTATGCTTTAGTTTCATGCATAGAAACGTCGGAGTAGCGCCGCGTTCCACAGATGGGGCTCCAGTCGTCCATCCTCTGGGTCTCGGATTCGATAAGCTCCTCCGACGAGTACTTGGTCAATGACAAACGGTCCGTCCCATCTAGGGGAGAGCTTGTGTTTTTTCTTTTCGGGGTGTAATCTCATTACGAGGTCCCCGACATTAAATTCTTTGGCGCGAACCTCTCTAGCGTGGTAGCGCCGTGCCTGCTGTTGATAAATAGCTGATCTAGCCCGTGCGACATTGCGCTCTTCATCGAGAGCGTCTAGGGCGTCTTGCCGATCGAGTTCGGCCTCCAGCTCCTCATACATGCGTACTCGAGGTGCATCGTGTATGATATCGGAGGGGAGGACCGCTTCGGCACCGTATACCATAAATAATGGGGTATACCCTGTGGATCTGTTCGGTATAGTACGCAAGCCCCATAATACGGAATCAAGTTCCTCAACCCATTTGCAATCGGCTTTTTTAAGGGAGTGGACGAGCCGTGGCTTAATTCCACCGAGGATGAGTCCATTGGCTCGCTCCACTTGGCCATTAGACTGCGGGTGGTAGACGGACGCGTAATCGAGCTTGATGCCCATTTTCTTACACCATGCCTTGACCTCTTTGGCCATGAAGTTGGTTCCGTTGTCTGTGATCAGACTGTGGGGGACACCGTAATGGTGAACTACCCCCGAAATGAATCCGATGACCTGGACGGCCTCGGCCGAGGTAACCGGCTTTGCTTCGATCCACTTAGTGAATTTATCTACCATAACGAGTAGGTATTTGTTTTTGTTTAATCCTCCCTTGAGTGGCCCGACCATATCAAGCCCCCAGACCGCAAAGGGCCACGTAATGGGGATGGTGCGCAGAGCCGTGGGGGGCATGTGGCTTTGTTTGGCGAATACCTGGCAGCCCGGGCAACGCTGTACTAATGCCGAGGCATCGGCACTTGCCGTTGGCCAGTAGAAACCGGCTCGAAAGGCCTTGCTGACCAGGGTCCGAGCCACGGCGTGATGTCCGCTCATGCCGGAGTGTATCTCACGTAGTACGAGTTTCCCTTCTTCTTCGGATATGCATCTCTGGAGGACGCCCGTTGTGCTCATTTTATAAAGTTCCCCTTCATAAACCTTGTAAGCTTTAGACTGTCTTACAATCCGACGGGAGTCGGCTTGGTTGTCAGGGAGCTCTTTTTGGAGTAGGTATGCGAGGAGTGGCTCGGTCCATGGTGCGATGACTACCTTGACCTCGTGCGCTGAATCGGTCTTCCGGATCGTCGATCCGCCTATGATACCGTCGTCCTCTTCTGGCGGGGCCTGTTGCCCACATCGGTTGAGTCCGGTGTCCCCTTGCTGTCTAGCCATACTACGGATGGCTTGAAAAGCCGCTCGAGGAAGGTGTTCTCGGGAACCTTGTCCCGTTTTGCGCCCATCCGGGCGAGTACATCTGCGGCCTGGTTACTATCTCGGGGTACATGGTGGAATTCTAGCCCCTCGAACCTGGCCGAGATCTTTATGACGACATTGCGGTAAGCTGTCATCTTTGGGTCTTTGGCATCGAAGTCGCCATTAATTTGTGAGATCGCGAGGTTAGAATCACCTCGGACCTCGAGTCGTTTAACACCCATGGAGACTGCTATCCGAAGCCCATGTAAGAGGGCTTCGTACTCAGCCGCGTTGTTAGAATCTGTGTACATGATTTGTAGTACATATTTAATGTTATCTCCCGTGGGGGAAGTGAGCACCACGCCAGCCCCTAGACCGGCAAGCATTTTGGAACCGTCGAAATACATCGTCCAGTGCGAGTAGGTACTGTACTCACGGGGTACTTCGGCTTCGGTCCATTCGGCGATGAAGTCCGCCAACACCTGGGATTTAATGGCCCGGCGCGGTTCGTAGGTAATTTCAAAAGGTAGGAGCTCTATAGCCCATTTGGCGATGCGTCCCATTGCGTCTCTATTGTTGATTATGTCACTCAACGGGACGTCGGATGCCACCATCATCGCACACTCTTGAAAGTAGTGCCGAAGCTTGCGCGATGCCATAAAGACTGCGTAAGCTATCTTTTGGTAGTGAGGGTAGCGTGTCTTGCAGGGGGTTAAGACCTCGGACATGTAGTATACGGGTTTCTGGACCTGGAACTTATGACCTTCCATGTCTCATTCGACCACGAGGACTGCGCTAACCACCTGGTTTGTAGCCGAGATGTATAATAGCATCGGTTTGCAAATGCCTGGTGCTGCCAGGATTGGGTTGGTGGCAAGGAGGGCCTTGATGTCTTCCAAGGCCGCCGCAGCCTCCTTGGTCCATTTGAACGTTTTAGTCTGCTTTAACAGCCTGTACAATGGTAAAACTTTTTCGCCAAGCCGTGATATAAAACGACTTAGGGCTGCTACGCAGCCCGCTAGCTTTTGTACATCTTTGAGCTCTGTAGGGATCTCTAGGCGATCCAGGGCTCGAATTTTGGCCGGATTGACCTCAATTCCTCGGCTAGATACAATAAAACCGAGGAGTTTGCCAGCTGGGACCCCGAAGACGCATTTTTCGGGGTTGAGTCTTATTTGATATTCCGGTAGGCTGGCAAATGTATCGCGGAGGTTGTCCACCAGTTGGTCGACGCGTTTGGTTTTGACAACCACGTCGTCTACATAGGCCTCCACAGTTTTTTCGATGTGGTCCTTCAGGCATGTTTGAATCATACGCTGGTACATAGCGCCAGCGTTCTTTAGCCCGACGGGCATCGTATTGAAGCAAAACGGTCCATAAGGCGTAATGAATGATGTTGCTGCCTGGTCCGATTCCTTCATTCTTATTTGATGATACCCTGAATAGGCATCTAGGAAGCACAATGCGGCGTGGCCCGCAGTGGAGTCCACAATTTGGTCGATACGGGGTAGAGGAAAGGGGTCTTTAGGGCAAGCTTTGTTGAGGTCTTTAAAATCGACGCACAATCGCCAGGACCTATCCTTCTTCGGTACCATGAATAGGTTGGCTAGCCAGTCGGGGTGTTTTATGTCCTTGATGAATCCTGCCTCCAGCAGCTTTGCCAGTTCCTCGCCCATTGCTTGACGCTTGGGCTCGGAAAAACGCTGAAGTGTTTGCTTAACGGGTTTATAGCCTGCCAGTATGTTTAGGCTGTGCTCTACGAGCCTACGGGGTATCCCAAGCATGTCGGAGGGGTGCCAGGTGAATATATCCCAGTTTTCCCTAAGGAAAGCGCGTAGGCCTTCGGCAACTTCCGGGTCGAGGTTAGCCCCTATGGACGCCGTTTTAGCGGGGTCCATGGGGTGAACCTGGAATTTGATAATCTCGTCGGCCGGCTTGAAAGAAGTAGGTTTTGATCTTTTGTCAAGGATGACATCGTCCCGATCGACTTCGGCGCGTAGTGCGGTTAATTCTTCAGCCGCGAAGGCTTCGGCCAGGGTCTCGAGGGAGAGGGACGCCGTTTTATTCTCAGCTTTGAGCGCCCTGTCAGGATCACTCGAAATGGTAATGATCCCTTTTGGGCCCGACATTTTGAGCTTCATGTAGCCATAATGCGGTACCGCTTGAAATCTTGAAAAGGCGTCCCGTCCGAGGATGGCGTGATATCCGCTTTTGAAAGGCGCGATATGGAATGTAATCTCTTCGGAGCGATAATTGTCCGAGGTCCCGAAGACTACGTCTAAAGTTATCTTTCCACTGCAGCGTGCCTCTCTTCCGGGCACTATTCCTTTAAAGGTAGTGGTGCTTGGTTCTATGCGTGTTCTATCGATGTGCATTTTATCCAGAGTGTCTTCATATATCAAATTCAGGCTGCTGCCTCCGTCCATCAGGACCTTATGGAGGCGACAGCGGTCCACGATGGGATCGAGGACTAGCGCGGCGGGGCACCTGTCCGGGGTAGACTTCGGTTGATCATTCTGAGTGAAGGAGATCGGCGTGTCTATCCACGCATCCCGAGGCAATACCCGCCGGACGGCGTTAACTTCCCGTAAGGCCCGTTTGCTTTGGTTTTTAGATGTAAATGTCTCATAAATCATTAAGACCTCGTCTTCATCCGAGGTCCATCCAGAGTGGCTGGAGGTAGCCGCCAAAAGGGCGGGCCCCCCTTTGGCCACCTGCCTTAGCACCCAACAGTCTCGAAGGCTGTGGGTTGGGCAGGAGTTAACTAATACGGTGTGGATCGGGCATGGTTTACCCAGGAAGCCGTCCAGGGCCATTCCGGAGTGATCGGAGGTTTTCTTCTTCTTCCGAGGTCGATCGGCCGGGATGTTCCGTTTGTGATTTTCGCGCCGAAGCGCTGGCTGATTGCATCCCGGGTAGTTGTTACAGATCGAGTCTATATTCTCCTCGGTCCGCCAGGTGTCTTCGATGGCGCAGAATCGAGTTACCAATTGGTTAATTCAGGGAACGTTTGGATGCAACGATGAGTAAGGGCGTTTGAGACGCCTTTATCCTCGCATCCACGCTCGAAGGCGGCGATTATATCAGAATCTTGGTAATCCGGAATCTTGTTCTTGATGGATAAGAATCTGGCCCAGTATTGTCGGATTGGCTTGCCGGAGATCTGCCGTAAGTAGGCTAAGTCCCAAATGTCAGATGGGCCGAAGTTATCGGGACGATATTTTGAGCAGTGGGTGAGCGGGCCAGATCCGATCTCTAAAGACGGCGGAACCTCGTCACCCTCGTCCGATGCTGGATCCGTTGTTATGGGTCTAGTCGATTCGATCTGGGAGTCGGTTGCTGGCGAGTCGCTGTTCGATCCGCTTTCCAGGAAGTACCTCAGCCCCTTGCCTATGAGGGGACTCTCTGGTAGGATCAGAGAGGGGTCAAGGTTTGCTCCCACCGTAGGTGGGGGTGTCGCCATGACCGAGACTTCGGTCGTGGGGATGTGCTCTATGGGTTTGAGGCCGTTAACCGGCGATCCCATCGATCCTTCTGGCGATCACGCAACGGAACTCTCAATGAAAGCACCAGTGTTGGTGTAAAAACCGGCAGACCTCGGGGTAGGGGGTCCCGAGCTGCGGATCTCGGATCGATGGTAACAGAGACAAAAGGAGACGATGTTTTACCCAGGTTCGGGCCCTCTTGATGGAGGTAAAACCCTACGTCCTGCTTCTGTTTATATTAATTGAGGTGTATCGAGTACAGAGTTGATCTACCTCGAGATCGTAATATGTGTCTAACTACTATAGCTAGGTGTTCGATGTTGCGCTAATGTCCCCTACGGGCTAAACCCTATGGCTTATATACACACCAGGGAGGGTATCTAGGGTTACAAGGTCGGTATCTTGGAATAAGGCGGCTGGAATAATCTTGAAGTGTACTGCAAGTCTTCGGTAGATGCAGTCTTGATCACGTCTCCCATGTGCGACTTCCGGAGTCCATCTTGATCACGTACGGGGGCATATCGGCCCATCCGAGGAGACGGGCCGGCTAGGTTGGCACCCCCTAATCCAGGACACCGTCACCACGGCTACAGTTAGAACGGTCGACACCTAGTTCAATTACGCGTTGTAGCTGCACTTCCCACGCACCTTGCTGGCAAGCTGCGCTCCTTGTAACTTGAGCTCATATACAATCAAACCACCAAAGCAGGAGTAGGGTTTTACGCTCACAGCGGCCCAAACCTGGATAAATCGTTGCTTGTTCTTGCATCTATCTACCCTGCTCTTTGTAGTGCACCGATCCCGTAGCCGAACGACAAAGGGATCCTCTTGATCTCATAGACCGCCGTTTTCCCACGACATCTTTGGCGCGCCAGGCAGGGGAATCGTGTGTTACGAATCAGTGTTGGTAGTGTGAGTGTTAGTTTCATTACTCTCATCGATGGCGCCCAAAAAGAAGGCTGGAGCCACAACGGCTCCTTCCACCTCCAAGCTGCCCTCGCAGGCATCCACCGGCGGCGCAGGCGGCGCGGCCGGTGCACACGGTACGGCTGCGACTGGGGGAGCAGGAGGCGCGGGCGGCGGAAGCAGTCAGCTTCCTCACCCCCATGGTGAGCGTAGCCACTACACCAGAGATGGCGCAGATGGCCGACTCCAATGCCGTTCTGGTGAGCACAGTCATCGTAGCAATACGGTTCAAACCGGTGCAAGCCAGGACCTAGCCGCTGCGACGTCCAAGGATGGAGCGGCGACGTCCAACAATGCTGCGGCGGGACGTGTGTCGCGACCATCGCAAGATGGGCACGCCACGCTTCCCTGCGGTGCTGGTGGTCCTGGACGGCGTCAAGCCGGCCCTGAGCATCGTCCTCATGATGTTCAGGCACCACCACCACCACGCCAACCCGTTGGTGAGCATGTGCTGCGGCAGCAGGTATGCGACGAGCTTCCTGCTGGCTCTGCCAGGAGTCGAATGCCGTCCCGTTCCATGCTCCCCGCCATGCCAACCACGGCGGCAGAAGCCATGGCACGGGTTCAAATGCTTTTGAACTTCGCGCCAACTCCTGACAAGATGGACGAATGGAGGGCCACCATTCAGAGTCTCATCAGTTTTTCCGATCCCAGCAAAACACCGGTGGCGCGGCCTTCGCGACGACCACCCACGTTGCCGGCAGGTCCAACCGACGGCCGTGTCAGAGGCGCTGCGCCAATAGTGCAGTCACCTCCACGTTAACAACCACCGCGGCGGCAAGCTCGCCGATCGGATGACCAGGATGCGGTGTCCATGGCGTCATCGGATCCGCGAGGTCGCCAAGATCAGCGCCAAGTGCTCCACGAATGGTGCGATGAGGACGCCCGTACGAAGATCGAGCGGCGCCAGGAAGCACGCTGTCAGTCAGACGACCGTGCCGGGCCGGCAGCATACGTGCCAGCGCCAGGGTACCCTGGGTGTTTACCTTACGAGGTAGGTGTAACACCCCATGTCATTATGCTACAGTGATCACCTTTTGATAATGCCAAGTCAGCATGATTAACTAGTCTGGATCATCATTTGCATCATATCTCATTTCAAATTCCAATTCAATTGAAATTCAAATTTTAAGTGAAAATAAAAGTTGTTCCAATTTGGAAATAAAAATCTTCATTAAATAGAAAATAATCCATAACTAAATATGTTCAGGAAAACAACATCACCTAAATTCATTAAGTGACTCTATCATCTTAAAACAGTAGCTAACAGCAACATTTAATATCATTTTATTTAATAAAATTTGCAAATGAAATCATATTTTCACCAAACCAATTTCTGGTGATAGGTAATATTGCATTGTAATATTTGAACCAAGTCACACATTTTATAAAAATCATTAAGTGGCCTAACCATTTTCAAAACAGTAGATAAATGAAATGTCAGAAAAAGAAAAGGAAAAAGGGAGGAGTTTACTGCTTACCTGGGCCTCGAGTGCACAGTCCCGCATGGCCCAGCCCAACCGCGGTCGTCGTCCTCCCTGGGCAGCTGTCGACGCGCGCACGCATCCGAGCGCCGAGCGCCGCGCTGTCGGCCATCCGCCGCCTCCCCGGCGCGGATAAGGATGCCCCCGAGCGCCTCTCGCCCTCCCGCGAACCCTAGATGCCCCAGAACCCCCTCTCGTCCCCTCCATCGCTCTCGCGCGAGCTCACCCGAAAGTCGCCGCTGCCATTGCCGTCGATCCCGCGTTCTCCGTCGTCCCTAAGCTTCGCCGAGATGCCGTAGCTCTCCGCCATCGTCCTCTCCATCGACTACGCCCAGCCATTCAAGCCGGGAGCCACCGAGTCGAGCCCGGCGACCTCTTCTTCCCCTACGGCCATCTTCGTCTCCGGCAGTGATTCCGGCGTCGGCAAGCTTCCCCGAGCCCATTTGAGCACACCTGCAGGGCTCGGTGAGCAGCCGCCGTCTTCTCCGCCTCTTCCCCGTGCGTATCCGTCCCCGTTGCTCGCCGCATTGGAGATGCCCGAACGCTCCGCCGCGGATCTCGTTGCCGACGACCGTCCGGTGACCATTTGGTCTCGGGCTCGCGCCCATTGTGTTCGCACGCGCACATAGATCATCTCTAGCTACTTAGATCGCTCGTGCGCACACGGTTTAGCCATTCCCGTAGCTCGCCCGAATGCCTCACCGCTGGCGAGGTCGTAGCGCTCGACTCCGGCCGTCTCAGCCGCTCCGACCATCGCCATTCGCCGCGGCATCGTCTTGCCATTCGAAAGAGCCCAGCCGCGCATCAAACGGTGGCATGTGGCTGTTTTCCGGCCACCTCCCGTTCCGGCCACCTCCTGTGGCCGTTTTCCGGCCACCTCCCGCGTCGACATCAGTCTCGGCGTCTATCGGGAGAGACGTCACCTTTTACTATTCTGGATAATTCGGATTTAATTAATTAGAATAATTCCAGAAAATGTTTAAAACTTTGAAAAATCATATAAATTAAACCGTAACTCGGATGAAAATAATTTATATATGTAAAATGATCAGAAAAATATGAAGAATCTGAATATGCGATCAAAATGCTTGACCATCACTCCTATCTAGGTGAACATGGAACTTTTTGCCTGGATTCGATAAATGTATAGTGCATAACTTCAATAAAATAAATCCAAATAAATTCCTAAATTAACTAAAACATTTAGATAGGCAATATATCCCATCTGCATACCATTTAGGCATGTCATGCATAGTGATTGCATTTTTTCCGTGAATTTATTGTTTCTTCCCCCTCCTTCTCTCCCGATAAACGCCGAGACCGATGCCGACGCAGCTGAGTACGACCACGCTCCCGACGAGCAGCCGTCAGAGGACCAGCCCCTTTCAGCAGAGCTTCCAGGCAAGCAACCCCCCTTGACGCATGCCTATATGACCTATTCCTTCTCCATCCTGCTTGCATTAGAAATTGCTACTGTTTTGTTTTATCCTATTCTGATGCATAGCCTGTTCTTGTAACCGTTATTGATACCTGCCTGTTATCCTAAACTGCTTAGTATAGGTTGGATGGAAAACCATCTGTGGCCCCTCTTCCTTGCTGTAGTTGCCCCGCCTTAGTACCTGTGCCCCGATCGATGTGATCGAACGGGTTGAGAACAGCACAACACCGCACACCCCCTAAGTTGCTCGTCCCTGCAGAGCTGGCATCGAGTGTCGAGGGTGAATCCTCTTATCTCACTTCCGATGATGCCTCTGTAGAATAGCTATCCGGTTGTGTGTTACCAAGGGTGATTCCTCTTTCATCACTTCCGATAAAGCTTCCGTCGTGCAACTCCTCGAGTGGGAATCCATCGAGGGTGATTCCTCGGATTCCTTCTCGATACTTTGGACACACAGATACTTTGACCTTTGTTACAAGCGGGTCGACCCCGAGGGGTACCCGCAGGGAATTATGAAGTCGGGTTTGCCAGGAGGGCACCCGCGAGAGATTAATGTGGCAGAACGACAGGGCAGGCGGAGACCTCCCTGATCGATATCCGTGTGTTACCAAGTCGGAGCGACAGGTAGTCTGATCGCCTCTGCGAGTTACTAAATACGCCTAACGGATTTGGGGTATTTGATCTGAGTGGGTCGTTGGCCCTATACGCACTACCACCACGTGGGATAATGGTTTATGGGACCCTCTGCGTCGTTGTTTCTCCCGAAAGCTCTTCAGATGTCACAGTTCAGAGATGCGGGCTGATTGCTGGGGTGGGCTGGATACGTAACTGTGTATACAGTGTCGCGCCTGGGCCCCGGCCAGTCACGCAACGTGCAGGAGTGCAAAGGGCGATGGGCCCAAGACCCCTTCGCACTTAGGATTTAGACCGGCGTGTTGACCTCTCTGCTGAGCCTAGGTAGGACTGCGTCGTGTCGATTACCCAAGGCCGGGCATTACCCAGCAAGTGTGTCCGTCCAGATGTAATCGAACGTGCTGGGTAACAGTAGTGCACCCCTGCAGGGAAGTTATCTATTCGAATAGCCGTGTCCACGGTAACAGGACGCTCAGTGTTGTATCCCGATCTACTACTACTTGAACTGGATACCTGTTAAATAATTATAAGCTCCGGGATCGCTTTCTCGCAGGGAGTCGAGGAAGGATCTCTGGGCTTTGCTTCCACATGCTTGTTAATTAATAATATGCTAATCTGCACTCTTCTTATGCTGCAAGACCCTGAAGATGCTAGTCTTCGATAGGCTAGGCCTTTCTCTCTATCCTGGCTTTGCTGCTATATAGTCCATAGATATAGCCTCTCCACTTGATACCAATGCATAAATAGAATAGTTCTGATGTAAGACTTGCGAGTACTTTGGATGAGTACTCACGGTTGCTTTGCTTCCCTTTTTCCCCATACCTGAACGATGTGATCAGACGAGGGAGCCCAGGAGCCAGATGCCACTGCAGGAGCTTACTACCAGGAGGGTCCCGACAGCACGTACTACTAGATTGAGCCAGGCGACCAGGAGTAGATTCGGAGGCTCCCAGGCAGGTGGCCTTCGCCTTTCGATCTAGAGTCGCTGTTTGTGTTAGACTTCTTAAGGCAGATTTGACTAACTATGTCTGTACTCAGATATCTTTTGTGTGTATGACCTATGTATTCCGGTCCTCGTGACCCCTGGTTTGTAATATGATGATTTATGTTTAAATTTGAGTTTAGAGTTGTGTTGTGATATCTTCCCGTGAGTCTCTGATCTCGATCGTGTACATTTGCGTGTATGATTAGTGCACGGTCGAGCAGGGGCGTCACAAGTTGGTATCAGAGCCGACTGCCTGTAGGAAGCCCCCTTCTGATTCCTTGGTCGAAGTTGAGTCTAGACGTTCCAAAAAATTATTTTACTAACTTAGCTGTGTGGCTTACGGGCCCACGTCGCCAAATGGGTGGTATTAGGATCTTTTATTCCTCTTCCTTACTCTAGGACTCTGAATCCTCTTCTATTCGGGTTAAATGATTTTACTAACTCCGACCCTAGGTTCTCGTATTCACGTCCACCCGGAGAGCTAGATTATCTGCACTTGTTCCTTCACATTGATCTGATTAATCTGATAATCACATTTTCTTTTCCATTGGTTTGTTTAACCTTTCTCTCCAAGTTATATTATACTTCTCACACTGTCATTTGACAATCCTGAATTCCCTCTGTTTCAGATGGATCGTTTGTTTCCGCCGCGCCCTGCGACGCAGCTTGTGCTTCGCACTTGGGCTCGTGATACGCCTGGTTTTCCAGCTGTCCCGATCGCCCTCCTGACCAGACTAGGCTACCGTTGGTACCCCGAGTACATGGTTTACGAGGATTACCGTGAGTTCAACCAGGAGCAATACCATGCTGATGTTCATATATTCGATCAGCGGAACAACTCCGACACTGAGTTGCATACTTTCCATGGTATTGGCGTGACGATTGAGAGGTCAGTCCATGATGCTGCCCACTCTGCTGTCGCACGTCTTCGTGATGAGCATAGTTGCTTGGATGACTCCGAGTTCATATACATTCCGTATGTCCCTGCTGGAGATGCTACCGGATACTACACAGCTATCTATGCCCCTTACGAGCGACGTCGATATGACCCGCATGTTTTGATTCAGTGCACTCAGGCTCTGGATTGCACTGCCCGGGCTCTTGCCGTCGAGTTGTTTGCCACTCGAGCACGTCTTTACGATGCTATGACACAGTTGCTACCAGCTGTTCGTGCAGGGATACATCCAGAGTATATCCTTTACCCGCGCAGGACTCAGATGCTGGCAGGTATTGATTGGCCTGTTGTTGGAGGTCACACTCCCGCGCGTGGACCTCTGCTTCCTGTTCGAGACCGGGTTCTGCATCAGAGTGCACACGGAGAGCAGGACTTTTCTGCCTTGGAGACTCATCGTCCGCACTTGCAGTTACCACGTTTCAGTGGTTTTCCCCGACGTTGATGTAGCCTTTGCTATGTCTCGTTGTGTATTCCTCACCGCATGCCTGCATGCCGCCTAGTTGTCTAGATTTTCATTTGCGCTGTCGTAACGTTGGCCTGTAACCGACTCTGTGTATGGATCTGTATGTCTTAATTGACTACTGTTATGTATCTATTGCACTACTTATTCATTGTCACGTTACATCATGTTTGTCTCTAAACACTTGCAGATAATTTTACTAAACTACCCCTGTTAAAATTTTAGCAGGATGGTTAGGCCAGGTGCTCGTGGTCGTGGTCGTGCCCTCGAAAACCCACCACCGCCAGACTATATGGCAGCTATGATGCAGCAATTTGAGTTGAACCGTCAGTTCATGACTGGAATTATGGCTCAGTTTCCACAACAGAACTAGAATGCTCAGAATCAGCCACCTGCCCCAATAACTCTGCAGGAGTTTGTGCGTCTCAACCCTACTACTTACCGCAACTCTGAACAGCCACTGGATGCTGATGACTGGCTTCGCGACATCGCCTACGAGATGGAATCTGCCAGTGTCGCCCCTGACAACCTGGTCACCTTTGCGACCTACTTTCTAAAAGGCCCCGCTGCTCAATGGTGGTCCACCCACAGGCGTTCCCTACCTGAGGGGACAGTCATTACCTGGATCGAGTTTTAGACTGCCTTCAGTGCTCGTTACATTCCTCAGGGAATTATGGACCGGAAGAAGACAGAGTTTCGCAACCTTACTCAGGGCAACAAGACTGTCGAAGCTTATCAGCGGGAGTTCCTTAACCTGTCCCCCTATGCTGAAGAGGACATTCCAACTGATGCTCGTAGACAGGAGAAATTTCCTAGTGGACTCCACCCAGACCTCAAGCTTTCACTTGCTGTTCAAGACTTCACCGACTTTGCCACCCTCGTGAACAAGGCTATTCTGGTGGAGACTGCTCAAATGGAGCACAGGGAGTCACAGAAGCGCCATCGTGACATTGGCTCATCTTCGAGCTCAGGACAAAGGCGTAAGATCTGGATTCCCAACAGCATGTACCGTCCAACTGCCCCTGCGCCAAGGCCCTCCTATGCTGCACGCCGTCTGCCTCCTCCACCACCAAGGAAGACGAGAACTCAAGCTGCTCCTCTTCGTCCTGAAGATGGTCTGTGCTTCAAGTGTCGCAAACCAGGTCACCTTGCCAAGGACTGCCGCCAGAATAAGAATCAATTGGCATTTCCTCGTAATGGCCGTGGCAATGGTCGTGGCAACAATCAGACCCGCAACTATAATACTGGGTCTTCTGCTTATGGTCGTGGACATGCTTACAACATTGACATTGAAGAAGTTCAGGATCAACCTGCTACTGTGATGGGTACCCTTCTCGTTAACTCAGTACCCGCTTCTGTTTTATTTGATTCAGGAGCATCGCATTCATTCATGTCAAAAGCATTTGCATTATCACATGACATTGCATTTCAAGAGATGAACCTGCCCATGGTTGTCCGCACCCCTGGAGGCCATTGTCACACCTCTATGATAGCACCTAACGTCACCGTCGAAATTGAAGGATTAGAATTCCTTGCCTCCCCCATTGTTCTGAAGTCTTCCACCATAGATCTCATTCTGGGAATGGATTGGTTGAAAGCTCACATTGCTTCGATCAATTGTGCCACCAAAGTCGTTCAACTTCTTCATCCCTCCGATGAGATAGTGAACTACACCGCCCGGATTACCCAGAATGCCGAAGCTAAAATATATGCTTTGAATGCTTTGAACGCCTCACCTCTTGAGGGAATTGACAACGTTCCAGTCGTTCGTGATTTCCCGGACGTCTTTCCGGAAGAACTTCCTGGAATACCCCCGGTTAGAGCTGTCGAGTTCGTCATCGACTTGAAACCTGACACTACCCCTATTGCGAAGCGTCCCTATAAGATGCCTCCGCATGAACTTCTCGAGCTTAAGGAAGAAATTGACAAGTCACTTAAAAAGGGTTTCATCCGTCCCAGTTCCTCTGCCTGGGGAGCACCTTCTCTCTTTGTTAAGAAGAAGGATGGAACTAACTGGTTGGTCCAGGATTATCGGCCCATTAACCAAGCAACAATCCAGAAAAAATATCCACTTCCCCGGATCAACGATCTTTATGATCAGCTTGCTGGTCTGTGTTCTCTAAACTCGACTTAAGGTTGGGTTATCATCAGATCCGAGTTCGTAAGGAGGATATTCCGAAGACCGCTTTCGTCACTCGCTATGGATCATACGAGTACACCGTCATGTCCTTCGGATTAACCAATGCTCCAGCAACCTTCTCTCGATTGATGAACTATATCTTCGTGGACTACCTCGACAAGTTCATTGTGGTTTATTTGGATGATATCCTTATATTTTCCAAGAACGAAGAAGAACACGCCGTACATCTTCGGCTGGTATTGGAGAAACTTCGAGAACATCAACTATATGCCAAATTCTCCAAGTGTGAATTCTGGTTATCTGAGGTGACTTATCTTGGTCACGCGATTTCCAAAGAGGGCATCGCTGTCAACCCAGAACGAGTTCAGGCTATTCTTGACTGGACTCCTCCGAAGAATGTCAAGCAAGTCTGAAGTTTTCTCGGTCTCGCTAGTTATTGCCGCCGATTCGTCGAGAACTTCTCCAAGATTGCTAAGCCGTTGACTGATCTGCTCCACAAAGGTGTTAAATTCGAGTGGACAGAAAAATGTCAGGAAAGCTTTCAGACACTCAAAGATAAGTTGACATCTGCCCCAGTGCTAGCACCCCCGGATTCCCAAAAGGACTTTGTGATATATTGCGACGCATCCCGTCAAGGATTAGGCTGTGTCCTAATGCAAGAGCGCAAAGTAATTGCTTATGGCTCTCGTCAATTGCGTACTCACGAGGAAAATTATCCAGTACATGATCTCGAGCTTGCTGCAGTTATTTATGCCTTGAAGCTATGGCGACATTACCTTCTCGGTAATCGTTGCGAGATATACACGGACCACCAGAGTTTGAAGTACCTGTACACCCAACCAAATCTGAACCTTCGTCAACAGAGATGGCTCGAGACAATAGCCGATTATGACATGAATATTTCTTATACCCCTGGCAAGGCTAATGTAATGGCCGATGCCTTGAGTCGCAAGGCTTATTGCAACAACCTCATGGTTCAGGAAGCGCAACCTATGCTTTATGAAGAACTTCGCAAATTGAACCTTCACATTGTTCCACAGGGTCATCTCAATACCCTGGTTGTTGAATCAGAGCTCGATGACCTCATCAAGGATATATAGAAGGCTGACTCTGAGGTCGAGATAATTAAGCGAGATATCAAAAGGGGAAAGCCCTTATTTTTCACCATTGCTACTGATGGCGCCTTGTACTTCAAAAACCGCTTAGTGGTTCCTGGAACGGGACACCTGAATCTGACCCCACGCGTCATGAAAGAAGCTCATGATACGCATCTTTCAATTCACCCTGGCAGTACCAAGATGTACCAGGACATCCGACAGAGATATTGGTGGCCTGATATGAAGCGAGATATTGCTCAGTATGTCGCTGAGTGTGACGTTTGCTGTCGCATCAAAGCAGAACATCAAAGGCCTGCTGGAACTCTGCAACCCCTTGAAATTCCTGAATGGAAATGGGACAAGGTCGAAATGGACTTCATTACTGGTTTTCCTAGATCCCAGAAGGGTCATGATGCTATCTTTGTCGTCATCGACCGATTCTCAAAGGTTGCTCACTTTCTGCCAGTCAAGGAGACAATCACTGCTAGCCAGTTAGCAGACTTGTATGTTTCCAGAATCGTGTCACTTCACGGTATTCCGCTGGAGATCAGCTCAGATCGTGGCAGCCTCTTTACCTCAAGATTTTGGAACAGTTTCCAAGAAGCCATGGGAACTCATCTGTCCTTCAACACCGCATTTCACCCCTAGTCTCAGGGACAAGTTGAAAGAGTCAATCAAGTGCTTGAAGATATGCTTCGAGCTTGTGTCATCTCATTCGGTAAGAAATGGGAGGAATCTCTCCCGTATGCCGAATTTTCTTACAACAATAGCTACCAAGCTAGTCTGAAGATGGCACCCTTTGAAGTTCTTTATGGACGTAAATGCCGAACCCCTCTGAATTGGTCAGAAACCGGGGAACGGTCACTTGTTGGTCCGGACATTATTCAACAAGCTGAAGAGCAAGTCCGCATTGTTCGTGAACATTTGAAAACTGCTCAGTCTCGTCAGAAGAGCAACTATGACCGAAAGCACAAGGTAATGATCTATCAGCCTGGCGAGCAAGCTTACCTTCGTGTCACTCCGATGAAAGGCACTCATCGATTTGGAATCAAGGGCAAGCTAGCTCCCCGCTACATTGGCCCGTTCCGTATTCTCGCCCGTCGTGGAGAAGTGGCATATCAGTTGGAATTGCCGCCGAACCTTTCTCAAGTGCTTGATGTCTTTCATGTATCGCAACTCCGACGCTGCTTCAAAGATCCTATCCGAGCAGTGGATCATGAAGTGCTTGAATTGCGAGAAGATCTATCTTATCAAGAGTATCCGATCCGTATTCTTGATCAAACTGAACGTCGAACCCGTCAGAAGTCGATCAAGTTCCTTAAAGTTCAGTGGTCGAATCATTCTGAAGATGAAGCCACTTGGGAACGCGAGGATCGTCTTCGTGAAGAATACCCCGCCTTCTTTCAGCCTACCTCTTAATTCTCGGGACGAGAATTCTTGTTAGAGGAGGATAATTGTAATACCCCATGTCATTATGCTACAGTGATCACCTTTTGATAATGCCAAGTCAGCATGATTAACTAGTCTTGATCATCATTTGCATCATATCTCATTTCAAATTCCAATTCAATTGAAATTCAAATTTTAAGTGAAAATAAAAGTTGTTCCAAATTGGAAATAAAAATCTTCATTAAATAGAAAATAATCCATAACTAAATATGTTCAGGAAAACAACATCACCTAAATTCATTAAGTGACTCTATCATCTTAAAACAGTAGCTAACAGCAACATTTAATATCATTTTATTTAATAAAATTTGCAAATGAAATCATATTTTCACCAAACCAATTTCTAGTGATAGGTAATATTGCATTGTAATATTTGAACCAAGTCACACATTTTATAAAAGTCATTAACTGGCCTAACCATTTGCAAAACAGTAGATAAATGAAATGTCAGAAAAAGAAAAGGAAAAAGGGAGGAGTTTACTGCTTACCTGGGCCTCGAGTGCACAGTCCCGCGCGGCCCAGTCCAACCGCGGTCGCCGTCCTCCCCGGGCAGCTGTCGACGCGCGCGCGCATTCGAGCGCCAAGCGCCGCGCTGTCGGCCATCCGCTGCCTCCCCGGTGCGGATAAGGATGCCCCCGAGCGCCTCTCGCCCTCCCGCGAACCCTAGATGCCCCAGAACCCCCTCTCGTCCCCTCCATCGCTCTCGTGCGAGCTCACCCGAAAGTCGCCACCGCCATTGCCGTCGATCCCGTGTTCTCCGTCTTCCCCAAGCTTCGCCGAGATGCCGTAGCTCTCCGCCGTCGTCCTCTCCGTCGACTACGCCCAGCCATTCAAGCCGGGAGCCACCGAGTCGAGCCCGGCGACCTCTTCTTCCCCTACGGCCATCTTCTTCTCCGGCAGCGATTCCGGCGACGGCAAGCTTCCCCGAGCCCATTTGAGAACACCTGCATGGCCCGGTGAGCTGCCGCCGTCTTCTCCCCCTCTTCCCCGTGTGTATCCGTCCCCGTAGCTCGCCGCATTGGAGATGCCCGAACGCTCCGCCGCGGATCTCGTCGCCGGCGACCGTCCGGTGACCATTTGGTCTCGGGCTCGCGCCCGTAGATCATCTCTAGCTACTTAGATCGCCCGCGCGCGCACCGTTTAGCCCTTCCCGTAGCTCGCCCGAATGCCTCGCCGCCGGCGAGGTCGTAGCGCTCGACTCCGGCCGTCTCAGCCGCTCCGACCACCGCCATTCACCGTGGCATCGTCTTGCCGTTCAAAAGAGCCCAGCCGCGCATCAAACGGTGGCCTGTGGCCGTTTTCCGGCCACCTCCCGTGCCGCGCCGCCGCGAAACGCGCTCGCCGGCGTGATTCCGGTGAGTCTCCGGTCGCCGTCCGACATGGACTGACGTGTGGGCCCCCTGTGACGTTGACGGGTGGGTCCCGTTGACCAGTTGACTAAGTCAACTGCTGACGTGGCACCCCCAGTCACTGACATGTGGGTCCCGCCGGATTAAAATGATTTTTACAACTAAATAAATTGTTAATTAAATTAGTTACTAATCAGCCACTGACAGGGCGGTCCCACCTATTAATTAAGTTAGTTTAATTAAATTAACCATTGTTAATTAGCACAGTCACTGACCAGTGGGACCCACTGGTCAGATTTGACTCTGGTCAGCCAGAGTTGACTGCTGACGCCAGCACTACGTCATGCTGACGTCACCTTTTACTATTCTGGATAATTCGGATTTAATTAATTAAAATAATTCCAGAAAATGTTTAAAACTTTGAAAAATCATATAAATTAAACCGTAACTCGGATGAAAATAATTTATATATGTAAAATGATCAGAAAAATATGAAGAATCTGAATATGCAACCAAAATGCTTGACCATCACTCCTATCTTGGTGAACATGGAACTTTTTGCCCGAATTCGATAAATGAATAGTGCATAACTTCAATAAAATAAATCCAAATAAATTCCTAAATTAACTAAAACATTTAGATAGGCAATATATCCCATCTGCATACCATTTAGGCATGTCATGCATAGTGATTGCATTTTTTTCCGTGAATTTATTGTTTCTTCCCCCTCCTTCTCTCCCGATAGACGCCGAGACCGACGCCGACGCAGCTGAGTACGACCACGCTCCCGACAAGCAGCCGTCAGACGACCAGCCCCTTTCAGCAGAGCTTCCACGCAAGCAACCCCCCTTGACGCATGCCTATATCACCTATTCCTTCTCCCTCCTGCTTGCATTAGAAATTGCTACTGTTTTGTTTTATCCTATTCTGATGCATAGCCTGTTCTTGTAACCGTTATTGATACCTGCCTGTTATCCTAAACTGCTTAGTATAGGTTGGATGGAAAACCATCTGTGGCCCCTCTTCCTTGCTGTAGTTGCCCCGCCTTAGTACCTGTGCCCCGATCGATGTGATCGAACGGGTTGAGAACAGCACAACACCGCACACCCCCTAAGTTGCTCGTCCCTGCAGAGCTGGCATCGAGTGTCGAGGGTGAATCCTCTTATCTCACTTCCAATGATGCCTCTATAGAATAGCTATCCGGTTGTGTGTTACCGAGGGTGATTCCTCTTTCATCACTTCTGATAAAGCTTCCGTCCTACAACTCCTCGAGTGGGAATCCATCGAGGGTCATTCCTCGAATTCCTTCTCGATACTTTGGACACACAGATACTTTAACCTTTGTTACAGGCGGGTCGACCTCGAGGGGTACCCGCAGGGAATTATGAAGTCGGGTTTGCCAGGAGGGAACCCGCGAGAGATTAATGTGGCGGAACGACAGGGCAGGCGGAGACCTCCCTGATCGATATCCGTGTGTTACCAAGTCGGAGCGACAGGTAGTCTGATCGCCTCTGCGAGTTACTAAATACGCCTAACGGATTTGGGGTATTTGATCTGAGTGGGTCGTTGGCCCTATACGCACTACCACCACGTGGGATAATGGTTTATGGGACCCTCTGCGTCGTTGTTTCTCCCGAAAGCTCTTCAGATGTCACAGTTCAGAGATGCGGGCTGATTGCTGGGGTGGGCTGGATACGTCACTGTGTATACAATGTCGCGCCTGGGCCCCGGCCAGTAACGCAACGTGCAGGAGTGCAAAGGGCGATGGGCCCAAGACCCCTTCGCACTTAGGATTTAGATCGGCGTGTTGACCTCTCTGCTGGGCCTAGGTAGGACTGCGTCGTGTCGATTACCCGAGGCCGGGCATTACCCAGCAAGTGTGTCCGGCCAGATGTAATCGAACGTGCTGGGTAACAGTAGTGCACCCCTGCAGGGAAGTTATCTATTCGAATAGCCGTGTCCACGGTAACAGGACGCTCAGTGTTGTATCCCGATCTACTACTACTTGAACTGGATACCTGTTAAAATAATTATAAGCTCCAGGATCGCTTTCTCGCAGGGAGTCGAGGAAGGATCTCTGGGCTTTGCTTCCACATGCTTGTTAATTAATAATATGCTAATCTGCACTCTTCTTATGCTGCAAGACCCTGAAGATGCTAGTCTTCGATAGGCTAGGCCTTTCTCTCTATCCTGGCTTTGCTGCTATATAGTCCACAGATACAACCTCTCCACTTGATACCAATGCATAAATAGAATAGTTCTGATGTAAGACTTGCGAGTACTTTGGATGAGTACTCACGGTTGCTTTGCTTCCCTTTTTCCCCATACCTGAACGATGTGATCAGACGAGGGAGCCCAGGAGCCAGATGCCACTGCAGGAGCTTACTACCAGGAGGGTCCCGACGGCACGTACTACTGGATTGAGCCAGCCGACCAGGAGTAGATTCGGAGGCTCCCAGGCAAGAGGCCTTCGCCTTTCGATCTAGAGTCGTTGTTTGTGTTAGCCTTCTTAAGGCAGATTTGACTAACTATGTCTGTACTCAGATATCTTTTGTGTGTATGACTTATGTATTCGGGTCCTCGTGACCCCTGGTTTGTAATATGATGATTTATGTTTAAATTTGATTTTAGAGTTGTGTTGTGATATCTTCCCGTGAGTCTCTGATCTTGATCGTGTACATTTGCGTGTATGATTAGTGCACGGTCGAGCAGGGGCGTCACAGTAGGTTGCCCAGCGTTTACTCGTGAGCTGCGGCAAGTTTGCTGGCCGTCCACCCATGCCTTCAAGCTAGAGCTGCCCGACAGATACGACGACACGCTCAGTCCAGCAGAGTTCCTTGGCATCTACACCATCACGGTGCAGGCTGCCGGGGGGCGGGATGACAAGATACTGGCCAACTACTTCCCGTTGGCGCTCAAGCTCAATGTCAGGTCGTGGTTGATGAACTTGCTGGAGGGCTCCATTTCTTCTTGGTCGGATCTGTGCCATCAATTCGTGGGTGCCTACCAGGGTGGCCACAAGCTCCCTAGTTAGGAGAGCGATTTGCATGTGATACCCCAGAGAGATGGCGAGCCCGTCCACAAGTATATACAAAGGTTCAGCCGTGTGCACCACAACATCCCCGATGTTCATCCCGCAACTGTTTGCGCCGCGTTCCACACGAATGTGCGCAACCGCAGAATGCGGTCTGCAATGAACATTGAGAAGGTCAGGACCATCAACGAGCCATATGCCTTGGCGGACAAGTGTGCACGTGCTGAGGAAGGGAGGCGACTCCCTGGGGAAGATGCTGGCGCCGAAGTCGACTCTCAGGACGACGACGCAGATGATGCATCGACCCCATAGAAGAAGGGCCGAAAGCGCAACAGGAAGCGCAAAGGCAAGTCAGTGATGGCCGTCGAGGGCTCTGATACGTCCAATTTGCATCATGATTTCCTACTGTTATTTATAATGTATTTGATCATTATTTCACTTTATGATGCAATTCTTATGCCTTTTCTCTCTTAATTTGCAAGATTTATATGAAGAGGGAGAATACCGACAGCTGGAATTCTGGACCTGAAATAGCTACAGTAGAGATACCTATCCTACAGAGCTCCAATTGACTTGAAACTTCACGAAGATTTTTTATTGAATATATAAAAAATACTGGAGAAAAGAAACATCAGAGGGGACTCACCAGTTGCCCACAAGGCAACAGGGCGCGCCCCCCTGGGCGCGCCCTGATGCCTTGTGGGGCCCCTGGCTAGCCTCTGGCCCCCTCCTTCTGCTATATAAGCTCATTTTCCCTAAAAAAAATAAAGAGAAGACTTTTGGGATGAAGCGCTGCTGTCTCGAGGCGGAACCTGGGCAGGAGCAATTTTGCTCTCCGGCGGAGCGATTCCGCCGGGGATACTTCCCTCTGGGAGGGGGAAATCGACGCGATCGACATCACCAACGATCCTCTCATCGTGGGAGGATCAATCTTCATCAACATCTTCACCAGCACCATCTCATCTCAATCCCTAGTTCATCTCTTGTATTCAATCCTTGTCTCAAAACCTCAGATTGGTACCTGTGGGTTGCTAGTAGTGTTGATTACATCTTGTAGTTGATGCTAGTTGGTTTACTTGGTGGAAGATTATATGTTCAGATCCTTAATGATATTCAATACCCCTATGATCTTGAGCATGAACATTAAAGTGGGTGAGCAAGTTCTATTGTACAACTCTCGTTTTAGATTTTTTGCAGGAAAACTTCTCTCCGAATGGGAAGGACCATATATCATCGAAGAAGTTTACCGCTCCAGAGCTATAAAAATCAACAACTCCGAAGGCACCAACCCGAGAGTGGTGATTGGACAAAGAATTAAGCATTATATCTCAGGTACCCCCATTAATGTTGAAACTAATATTATTCAGACAATGACACCGGAGGAACACATCGAAGAGTCCTTCCGGAATGCTCCAGAACCCTGAAAAGGGGTAGGTATGTGATACGGTAAGTAAACCGACTCCAAAAATTCCATAAAAATTATTTCTGTCCATTTTGGAATATTAGAAAAAATACAAAAATAAGAAACAGCTGAGAGGACCCACGAGCAGGTCACAAGGCAACAGGGCGCGACCCCCCTGGGGCGTGCAGTGTTGCCTTGTGGCCCCCTCGTGTGCCCTCCCGACTCTGTTTTCCTCTCGTATGCTTGTTTTGCAAGATAAAAATTCTTTATATATACTCATGAGTGTTTTGATCACCGCATCGCAAGTTTCCTCTCTGTTCTTGTTTCGGGCTGTTTTGCTGACTGATCTAGATCAGCATGGCGTCTCCAAACTCGTCCAAGGACAAGTTCTACGAGAAGGTCATCAACCCATACCTACCGGAGGTGATGAAGCACCCTCAAGCCATCGAGATGCGTGAGGGGGTGCTCCACATCCGGGACGTTCAAGGACCTAAGAAGACCGGGAGCGAGAAGGCCAGGTTGGCAGCGGTGGAACAGGAGATCTTCAAGTGCCAAGGGATGGTGGAGCGCGAACTTAGTGCTAACCACTCCATGATCACGGAGTTCATCCGTGAGCACAAGGTGGACGGCAAGAATATTGGGGACGTCATCTTCAAGCTCAATGACCGGATTGATTATCTTCAGGGCCAAATCTATGATCTACAAAACAAAAAATTTGAGTATGAGGTCAAGTTCAAAGGTATGAGTTTAGCTACAAATTTCAGGACTCCGGAAACATGTTCGTCCTTTTATGATGGTTAACCTATGCCTTGGAAGACGGAGGACAAGCCTATCACTTCATCACCACCATCACCGAAGAAGGAGACTTGAGTACATGGGTATGGGCACCACCCTTGGCTTGTGCCAAGCTTGGGGGACGTGCCCCGGTATCGTATCACCATCACTTTTATCATCATTATCTATCTTAGTTCGATCCTTAGTTATTTCGTGATTAAGAAGAATAAAGTTTTACTATGATTTAGTTTCGAGTGCTTGCTTTGTGATCTATCTATCTATGTAATCGTGTGTGAAAGTTATATAATAAAGAGTAGTTTGAGTTGAGTGTTTTGCTTTTGTTGATCCAATCCTAGAAATAAATAAAGAGAATAAAAAAGTAAAGATCATATGCTAATCCCATGGGGAGTGATGACTTCACATAAAAGAAGTATAATTAATAAAACTTGTTGGAGGTTAACAAACATAGCATTGGTCATTGTTGCAATTCATGAAAAAGTAATAAAGGAAGAGAGGTCTCACATATAAATATACTATCTTGGACATCTTTTATGATTGGGAGCCCTCATTAAATATTCTATGTCAAATAGTCGACGTTGGACAAGGAAGACAATGTAATGAGTTATGTTTGCTTATATTCACATAGAACTTATATTGTTTTGGATCCTCTAACATGTGGTGCTTGCTCCCTATCTTTTGCTAGCCAAAAATTCTGTACTAAGTAGAGATACTACTTGTGCATCCAAAAACCCTTAAACATAGTTTCATGTCATGAGAGTCCACTATATCTACCTATGGATTGAATAAGATCCTTCAAGTAAGTTGTCATCGGTGCAAAAGCAATAAAAATTGCTCCTAAATATGTATGATCTTTTATTGTAAGGGAAAATAAGCTTTGTACGAACTTGTGATGGTGAAGAAATAAAAGCGACAGACTGCATAATAAAGGTCGCTATCACAAGGGGCAATATAAAGTGACGTTCCTTTACATTAAGAGCTTGCACATCTCAAAACAAAAAGCGCATGACAACCTCTACTTCCCTCTGCGAAGGGCCTATCTTTTACTTTATGTATTTACATTCATGCAAGAGTCAATAATATTCTCCTCTATTCCGTTTTTATTTTCTCTCTTGGCAAGCATCATGTGGTGGATAGATCCAGGCATATATATCCAGTTGGATGTAGGTGATCATGAGTTATTACTGCTGGCATTACCCTTGAGGTAAATACATTGGGAGGCGAAATTATAAGCCCCTATCTTTCTATGTGTCTGACTGAAACTTTTTGCCCCAGAAGTATGCCGTGAGTGTCAGCAATCATAGAAGACTAAATGATAGTTGAGTATGTGAACTTGCTAAACAAAGCTCTTACATAGACTCTTTCTGATAATATGATGAATTACAATTGCTTCAGTGACTGAGATCATAGTTTGTTAGTTTTCAATACGGTTTATGGTTCATACTTTAACTTGTGAATGAATTGTCACTTTTTCATGAGAAGTTTTATGATGATATATTGCTGTTATAATAAAGATCATGATGCCTTCATGTCCGTATTTTATTTTTATCGACACCTCTATCTCTCTAAACATGGGGTCATGATTATCGATTTCGGCTTTCGCTTGAGGACAAGCGAGGTCTAAGCTTGGGGGAGTAGATACATCCAATTTGCATCATGATTTCCTACTGTTATTTATAATGTATTTGATCATTATTTCACTTTATGATGCAATTCTTATGCCTTTTATCTCTTAATTTGCAAGATTTATATGAAGAGGGAGAATACCGGCAGCTGGAATTCTGGACCTAAAATAGCAACAACAGAGATACCTATCCTACAGAGCTCCAATTGACTTGAAACTTCATGGAGATTTTTTATTGAATATATAAAAAATACTGGAGAAAAGAAACATTAGAGGGGACCCACCAGTTGCCCATAAGGCAACAGGGCGCGCCCCCCCTGGGCGCACCCTGATGCCTTGTGGGGGCCCTGGCTGGCCTCTGGCCCCCTCCTTCTGCTATATAAGCTCATTTGCCCTAAAAAACTGAAGAAAAGACTTTCGGGATGAAGCGCCGCCGTCTCCAGGTGGAACCTGGGCAGGAGCAATTTTTCTCTCCGGCGGAGCGATTCCGCCAGGGATACTTCCCTCCGGGAGGGGGAAATCGAAGCCATCGACATCACCAACGATCCTCTCATCGTGGGAGGACCAATCTTCATCAACATCTTCACCAGCACCATCTCATCTCAAACCCTAGTTCATCTCTTGTATTCAATCTTTGTCTCAAAACCTCAGATTGGTACCTGTGGGTTGCTAGTAGTGTTGATTACATCTTGTAGTTGATGCTAGTTGGTTTATTTGGTGGAAGATTATATGTTCAGATCCTTAATGATATTCAATACCCCTCTGATATTGAACATGAATATGATTTGTGAGTAGTTACTTTTGTTCTTGAGGACATGGGAGAAGTCTTGTGATAAGTAATCATGTGAATTTGTTATTCGTTCGATATTTTGATGATATGTATGTTGTTGCTTCCTTTAGTGGTGTCGTGTGAACGTCGACTACATGACACTTCACCATCTTTGGGCCTAAGGGAAGGCATTGTGGAGTATTAATTAGATGATGGGTTGCTAGAGTGACAGAAGCTTAAATCCTAGTTTATGGGCTATTCCGTAAGGGGCTGATTTGGATCCGTATGTTTCATGCTATGGTTAGATTTATCTTAATTCTTCTTTCGTAGATGCGGATGCTTGTGAGAGAAGGTAATCATAAGTGAGAGGCTTGTTAAAGTAAGAACAACACCCAAGCACCGGTCCACCCACATATCAAATTATCAAAGTAGCGAACGTGAATCAAACAAACATGATGAAAGTGACTAGATGAAATTCCCATGTGTCCTCGAGAACGCTTTGCTTATTATATGAGTTTGTTCCGGCTTGTCCTTTGCTACAAAAAGGATTAGGCCACCCTACTGCACTTTATTATACTTGTTACTTGTTACGAATTATCTTGCTATCGAAACTATCTGTTACCGCTACTTTCAGTACTTGCAGAGAATACCTTGCTGAAAACCGCTTGTCATTTCCTTCTACTCCTCGTTGGGTTCGACACTCTTACTTATCGAAAGGACTACGATTGATCCCCTATACTTGTGGGTCATCAGGCTCCGATAACGCCAACGCCGCCAGGAAGCCCAAGGCAGAAAGCCCCGACAAGGAGGTTGCCGGATGCGCTGACTGTCGGGAGGCCGCGGCAGGCGACAAGGCCAGCAAGACCGGTGGGCCATACTGCAAGATCCACCGTACCAAGGGCCACAATCTCCAGGAGTGCCGGCAAGTGGAGCAACTTGCCGAGAAGCAGAAAACTGAGTACGAGAAGCGCGACAAGGAGAAGGGCCAAGATGGTGCCGGTGGGTCCGCCAAGCAAAACCGTGGTGGCCGAGGAGGCCGCCGCGGAAATGCCAAGCAACCAAAAGAGAAGGCCGCTCAGGGCCAGAACGATGATGATGAGGATGAATACGGGTCCGACAAGGTGATCCAGAATGCAGTGGACGCCATGTGTGTTGAAGAAGGCGCATCTTTGCACTCCTCGCACCGGTAGCTGAAGCAATGGGTCAGCGAGGTGAATGCCGCGGAGCCGGTGATGGAGGCACAGAAGCCACTCAAGTGGTCACACGCGCCCATCGTCTTTGAAGCCGAGGATCACCCTGATCGCACCACCATGGTTGGGTGTTTGCCGTTGTTGGTCTCACCAGCAATCCGCAACCTCAAGGTGACAAAGATGCTGGTTGACGCTGGGGCCGGCTTGAACTTGATCTCTCCTAATGTGATCAGCAGGCTGTAGATTCCCGACAAGGATCTCGAGGAGACATGCACTTTCCAAGGGATCAGTCCGGGGAGGAACAAGCCGAAGGGCCAGATCACATTGCCGGTTACATTTGGCAGCGAGCTCAACTACCGAGCGGAGAAGATCGTCTTCAACGTCGTCAAGATGCCGCTGCCATATAATGGAATTCTGGGCCACTCGACACTGGCAAAGTTAATGGCTGCGTCGCACTATGCGTACAATGTCATCAAGATGCCAGGGCCAATGGGCGTCCTCACCATCAAATCCAACCAGAAGGACGCAATCATCTGTGCCGACAAGCTCTACCGGGAGGCAGTGGCAGCATCTGCCATAGAGGTACATGCTCTTGCCGGCAAAGCTCCCGGGGGAGGAAAGAAGAAGAAGACCGGCAAGACCTCTGATAAGGACTCTAGGAAGCGCACTTTAGAGTGGAGCATGCCTATTGAGGACATACCAGAGAGCTCTACCGGCAAGAGCAAGAAAGCCAAGACCCCTGCACCGGCGACCAAGCAAGTGTCCGCGAGAGAAGATGGGACGAGTGGCACTTTCTCCATAAGTGCCACTTTCAATGACAAATAGGAAAGCGCGCTCGTTGCCTTCCTACGGGCGAATGTCGATGTGTTTGCCTGGCAAGCATCTGACATCCCCGGTGTTCCTAGGAAGGTAATTGAGCACCACCTTGCTGTCTGCCCTCATGCAAGACCCGTCAAGCAGAAGGATAGAAAGCAAGCCTGGGAGCGGCAAGAGTTTATTGCCGAAGAGATCAAGAAGTTGAAAGCAGCAGGCCTAGTCAGAGGAGTGCTACACCCCACGTGGTTAGCCAATCTAGTGGTAGTGCACAAGGCAAATGGTTAGTGGAGGCATTGTATCGACTTCACTGATATAAATAAAGCTTGTCCAAAGGACCCTTCCCCTTTGCTGCGCATCGACCAGATTGTGGACTCCACTGCCGACTGTGAGTTACTCTCTTTTCTTGATGCCTATTCTGGTTATCATCAGATTTTTATGGCCAAGGAAGATGAGGAGAAAATGGCGATCATCACCCCGTGCGGCACGTATTGCTTTTTTACGTATGCCCTTCGGGTTGAAGAGTGCCGGGGCAACATTTGCCAGAGCAGTTCAGATCGGTTTTGAGCCACAGTTGCACAGAAATGTGGAAGCCTACATGGATGATATTGTGGTCAAAACTAAAGACAAGTCAACACTGATCCAAGATTTGGAAGAAACATTTGCAAACTTGCGCAAGCTCAACTTAAAGCTCAACCCCGAGAAGTGTGTGTTCGGTGTTCCATCCGGCAAGCTTCTTGGGTTCTTTGTGTCTCAGAGAGGGATTGAAGCCAACCCCGACAAGATCAAGGCGATCGAGAAAATTGAAGCACCAAGATGCGTCAAGGACGTTAGGCGTCTTGCCGGCTGCGTTGCCACACTCAGCAAGTTCATTTCCAAATCGGCAGAGCGCGCCTTGCCATTTTTCAAATTATTGAAAAAGGCAGGCCCAGTGACTTGGGCTCTGGAAGCGGAGGCCGCGCTCCAAGATTTGAAGGAGTACCTGTCCTCTCCACTAGTCCTAGTTGCGCCTAGGCCGCAAGAGACATTGCTGCTATACTTAGCGGCAACGAATCAAGTGGTTAGTGCTGCACTTGTGGCTGAAAGAGAGGCAGATGAAGAAAAGGTAGCAGCCGCAGATCCACGACCCGACAAGCCAGAATCTTCTCCGGCAAGGTCAGGTGCTGACAAGCCTGCGATTGTGCAAGCAAGTGAGCCAGATCAACCAGTTGTGCAGAAGAAAAAGATGGTGCAGCGCCCAGTCTACTTTGTCAGCTCTCTCCTGCAAGGGGCTAGGTCAAGGCATTCTGGTGTGCAGAAGTTGCTCTTTGGCCTTCTCATGGCCTCAAGGAAGCCGCGCCACTACTTTCAAGCACACCCAGTCACTCTCTTTCCTTTACAACGTATTCTGAGAAATCCAGAAGGTACCGATAGGATTGTGGAGTGGGCATTGGAGCTGTCAAGCTTTGATTTGAAGTTTGAGAGTACCTCAACAATTCAGAGTAGAGCTTTGGCGGAATTCATTACAGAATGGATCCCAACGCCAGACGAAGAAATTCCAGAGACCTCTCTCCCCGGCAAGGAAACTGTTGATGACTGGATCATGTACTTTGACGATGCTATTACGCTGAAAGGCGCCGGTGCTGGCATGCTGCACATAGCACCCACCGGAGAGCACCTCAAGTACGTGGTTTAGATGCATTTTCCCAGGGAGTAGGCTACCAACAACACTGCTAAGTATGAGGGATTGCTTGCCGGCCTGGGCATTGCAATCGATCTTGGTATTCAGAAGTTGATTATCAGGGGCGACTCGTAGATTGTGGTGAGGTGGATCAACAAAGATTACCAGAGTCCCTTGATGGAAGCTTATGTTGATGAAGTGAGGAAGTTGGGAGAGCACTTTGACGGTCTGCAAGCTGAGCACGTCCCTCGTGCCCAGAATGAGATTGCCGATGACCTGTCGAAGCTTGTCGCCAAGAGATCTCCTGTGGAACCAGGAACTTTTGTGCTACAACTGACTCAGCCATCCGTTACACCATCGAGGCTGGCGAAGAAAAGAAAGCAGGACGTTGGTGGTTACTTTCTGGCAGAGCTGCCAGTAGCCGCCAAGAAAGTAGATGCCACCGACAAGACACCCTTGGCTGATGAGCCGCAGCCTCCGGCAAGCCAGATTCTTGCCGTCGAAGCAAGCGCTCCCGCAGAGGAAGAAAGACCTTTAGTCCTTGTCGTTGAGCCACAGCCTCCGACATGGGCGCAGCCAATCGTCCAGTACCTTCAGATAGGAGATCTTCCTGATGAGCAAGAAGACGTAGAAAGAGTAGCTCGTCAATAAAGGATGTACAAATTTGTTGACAACATTTTGTACAAGAAAAGACCAAACGGGGTGAAATTGAAGTGCATTTGTCAGGAAGATGGACAGAGGCTGTTGGAGGAGATACATGAAGGAATGTGTGGCTCTCATATTGGGTCGCGCGCGCTCGTCGGTGATACGTCTCTAACGTATCTATAATTTATGAAGTATTCATGCCATGTTTATTATAGTTTTGTATGATTTTGGTGCACTTTTATATGGCTTTTATATAATTTTATGGACTAAAATATTGACCTAGTGCCCAGTGCCAGTTGCTATTTTCTGCTAGTTTTTGGTTTTACAGAAAATCCATATCAAATGAAGTCCAAATGCAGCGAAACTTTTTGATGATTTTTTCTGGAACATAAGAGACACTAGAAGCTTCGAGAAGTGGCCAGAACACCCACAGGGGCCCCACGAGCCACCAGGGCGCGCCACCCCCCAGGCGTGCCCTGGTGCCTCATGGGCCCCCTGTGGCCCTTCTTCGCGTGATTCCAACGCCAAAAAATCATATATTTTCAGAAACCCCCGGAAGTTAACCTAGATGAGTTTTTACGCCGCCGCAAGCCTCTGTACCTCTATGATCTCATTTACAGCCCTTTTTCGGCACCCTGCCGGAGGGGGGAATCATCACCGGAGGCCATCTTCATCATCCCAGCGGTCTCCATGATGAGGAGGGAGTAGTTCCCCTCGGGGCTGAGGGTTTGTACCAGTAGCTATGTGTTTGATCTCTCTCTCTCTCGTGTTCTTGATTTGGCACGATCTTGATGTATCGCGAGCTTTGTTAATATAGTTGGATCATATGGTGTTTCTTCCCTCTCTATCCTTGTTGTGATGAATCGAATCTTTTCCCTTTGAGATTTCGTTATTGTCGGATTGAATATTTCAGATTTGAGAACACTTGATGTATGTCTTGCATATGAATACCCGTGGTGACAATGGGGTATTATATTGATTCACTTGATATATGTTTTGGCACTCAACTCGCGGATTCCCGCGATGACATTGGGGTAATCTATGCATAGGGGTTGATGCACGTTTTCATTATCTTTTCTCCGATAGAAACTTTGGGGTGCTCCTTGGAGTTCTTTGTGTGGATTGAATATTATGATTATGAAGTTGTTTGATGCATATCGTATAATCAACTCACAGATACTTGTGGTGACATTGGAGTATCTAGGTGACATTAGAGTTGGTTGATGTGTATCATATGGTGTTATTTTAGTACGAACTCTAGGGCTGTTTGTGACACTTATAGGAATAGCTCAATAGATCGATCAGAAAGGATAACTTTGAGGTGGTTTTGTACCCTACAAACAATTTCTATCTTATGTTCTCCGCTAATAGGAACTTGGGAGTCATTCTTTATCGCACGTTGAGGGATGGTTATATGATCCAATTATGTTAGCATTTTTGAGAGATTGCACTAGTGAAAGTATGAACCCTAGGCCTTGTTTCTAAGCATTGCAATACCGTTTGTGCTCACTTTTGTTACTTGTTACCTTGCTGTTTTTTCATTTTCAGATTATAAAAACCTATTTCTACTATCCATACTACACTTGTATCACCATCTCTTCGCCGAACTAGTGCACCTATACAATTTACCATTGTACTGGGTGTGTTGGGGACACAAGAGATTTCCTGTATTTGGTTGCAGGGTTGTTTGAGAGATACCATCTTCAACCTATGCCTCCCACGGATTGATAAACCTTAGGTCATCCACTTGAGGGAAAATTGCTACTATCCTACAAAACTCTGCGCTTGGAGGCCCAACACGAGTCTACAAGAATAAGTTGTGTAGTAGACATCAGTCGGCAAGGCATTCCGTCAAGGATTCTACTGGCCGACAGCCCAACAAGACGCCTCGGAGGTGGTCATCAGGTGCGAAGCGTGCCAGTTCCACTCCAAGGACATTCACCAGCCAGCTCAAGCCCTCCAAACAATCCCTCTCTCCTGGCCTTTCTCGGTCTGGGGGCTCGACATCGTCGGACCCTTCCCTCATGCTACCGGGGGCTTAGAATTCTTGTATATTGCAATCGACAAGTTTACAAAGTGGCCTGAGGTAAAGCCAGTGAGAAAGGTGACGGCACAGTCAGCTATCAAGTTCCTCAAAGGGTTGGTTACTCGTTTTGGTGTCCCTACCAGGATCATCACCGACAACGGCACCCAGTTCACGAGCCGCGCCTTCACAACATATTGCCAAGAACTTGGAAACAAGATCTGCTATGCCTCTGTTGCTCACCCAAGGAGCAATGGACAAGTAGAAAGGGCAAATGCAGAAGTGTTGCGTGGTCTCAGGACCAGAACTTTCGACAAGCTGCACAAGTGTGGAAGGCGGTGGATGGAAGAATTGTCGGTGGTTCTTTGGTCAATCAGAACGAAACCAAGTCGAGCCACTGGCCAGACACCCTTCTCCCTTGTATATGGTGCAGATGTGGTGCTCCCCACGGAACTCAGATACGGGTCACCTCGAGTTTTGGCCTTCGATGAGGAGGATCAAGATGAGCTACGGCAAGATGATGCCACGCTCCTTGAGGAAGATCATTTCTGGGTTGCTATCTGTGCTGCACGGTACCAGCAAGCTTTGCGTCACTACCATAGCCGCAAAGTCAATGCCAGGAACCTTGAGGAAAGCAATCTTGTTCTTCGTCAGATCTAGTCCACGAAGGGTAAAAACAAGTTGACGCCGAAGTGGGAGGGCCCTTATCGGGTAGTACAAGTCACTAGGCCTGGCACAGTCCACCTAGAGACCGAAGAAAGCAATCCTGTGCTCAACTCATGGAATATTGAGCATCTTCGTAAGTTTTACCCATAAGACGTGGTTGCCGGGCTACCCGACAACCTCTTTTGTACAAGCTTGCCGGCAAGGCATGTAATCCTTTGTACAAAGCCGGGCGCAGACCCCGTGCGTAGTAAATAAAAGTTAAGTGTTTCACAACTCTTTGTCAAAGTGCATATTTATTTATATGTTCCAGGCAGTGTTGTGTTACATTCTACCTTGCATAAGATGATTAATGAACTGTCAAGGTTCCAGCCTCCTCTTTTCTCTTCTTTCTTTTTCTTAAAGGAATGAAGTGTTCCTCGCGTGCAAGTTTCCCGGGGGGAGTGATGGTATGGATACCAGATGACGTTCAAGACATCATTCTATGACAAAAAGTATAGCAAAGAAAAAGCTAAGTTGCAAAACTTTCAAATAAATTCTTTGTTGTAGTTGCAATTTCTCCATGAATGATTTTGGCCTTTGTATGAGAAACCTGCACGCTAAGGAACCTTGTCATGATCAACCACGCCCTTACTTTGTTTCGAGTCCGCTCAACAACTTAAGTGGCTATGTTGTAATCGTCAAGCGTCAACTTGCAGGCAGCGGCACTTCTGGCAAGCTGCTAAGGATCCGTTCCTCAAGCGCTCGCGGCAAGAGCGCGCGCATCGGCAAGATTCTGGCAAGCGTAGGGTACAAAAATCATACAAAGACAGAATAAGACAAGAGGAATAGCATGCATACACCCATTCAAAACACAAGTCATATACATCGAGCCAAGTGCAGTTCTAACTTAAGATAAATCTGTCTTTTGCATGACTACACTGGCGAAGAGATATGACGGCAAGACTAATGCTTGAGTTCTCCCTCGGATCAGGAGAACTGGTCGATTTTGTCGGCGATAGGGGCGACGAGCTCTTCGGCGTCGCTGGTGTCGGTACCCTTCGGCAAGCTCTTGAAGCGCTTGGAAATGTCAACACCAGGGTTGCGGTGGACGATCTTGAGAAATACTTTGAAGAGCACATCCTTGGCAAGCTTGCGGGATTCGCGTGCGAAGGCGGCAGCTCGTCCTTGCTGGTGTTCCCTCAACGCGTCGAGGAGGCCTTCAAAGAAGTTGGTCGAACTGACGCTAGTGGCCGTGTTGCGGTCGGTGGTGAAGTCATGGCCTTCAATCTTCATGGCTGCTAACTGAGCACTGAGATCTTTGGCGGCATTGACAAGGCGTTCGGTCCATAGTTTGACGTTGTTTCTCAAGCAATTGAAGGAGTCCTCCGCGTCAACGCACTTGAGCTTTGCCGTTTTGAGTTCTGACGTCAACGCCTCTCCCGTTGTCGGGCCCCATCAAGCTTCTCTTCCAAGGAGGAAAGCTTCAGCTTCAGATCTTCTTGTGCGTCCACGGCCTTGCTGAGCTCTTGAGTCTTGGTTGATAGCTGCGTTTGCAGATCTACCAAGCTGCTCCCTGCTCCCTGCGTTGATTCCTTGAGGCCCAAGACCTCCTTGTTGCTGTCGGCAAGACTCTTCTCGAGTTCCAATACTTTTGAATCCAACTCAATTTTGGCGGCCTCGGTGGTCTCGGCAGCCTTGACGGCTTCCAAGAGCTTGTCGGCATGAACCTGGGCTTAGATACGTCTCTATCATATCTACTTTTCCAAACACTTTTGCTCTTCTTTTGGACTCTAATTTGCATGATTTGAATGAAACTAACCCGGGCAGACGCTGTTTTCAGCAGAACTACCATGGTGTTGTTTTTTGTGCAGAAATAAAAATTCTTGGAATTGGATGAAACTTTTTGGAGATTTTTTATGGAATAAATAAAAAATACTGGAACCAAGGCCCACTGGAGGGGGGGCACCCAGTGCCCACGAGGCACCAGGGCGCGCCACCCCCCAGGCGCGCCCTGGTGGCTCGTGGGGCCCACGTGGCTCCGCTGACCCTAATCTCTAGCCTATAAATTCATAATTCCAGAAAAAAAAATAAGAGAGTAAGTTTTATTGCGTTTCACGATACGGAGCCGCCGCCACCTCCTGTTCTTCATCGAGAGGCCAGATCTGGAGTCCGTTTGGGGCTCCGGAGAGGGGGATCTTCTGGCATCGTCATCATCAACCATCCTTCATCACCAATTTCATGATGCTCACCGCCGGGAGTGAGTAATTCCTTCGTAGGCTTGTTGGACGGTGATGAGTTGGATGAGATTTATCATGTAATCGAGTTAGTTTTGTTAGGGCTTGATCCCTAGTATCCACTATGTTCTGAGATTGATGTTGCTATGACTTTGCTATGCTTAATGCTTGTCACTAGGGCCCGAGTGCCATGATTTCAGATCTGAACCCTTTATGTTTCCATGAATATATTTGTGTTCTTGATCCGATCTTGCAAGTTATACACACCTGCTATGTGTTATGATCCGCATACCCCAAGGTGACAATAATTGGGATTCTTTCCGGTGATTGCCGTAGTTTGAGGAGTTCACGTATTCACTATGTGTTAATGCTTTGTTTCGGTTCTCTAGTAAAAGGAGGCCTTAATATCCCTTAGTTTCCTTATGGACCCCGCTTCCACGGGAGGGTAGGACAAAAGATGTCATGCAAGTTCTTATCGCAAGCACGTATGACTATATACGGAATACATGCCTACATTACATTGATGAATTGGAGCTAGTTCTGTGTCGCCCTAGGTTATGACTGTTACATGATGAATGTTATCCAACATAATCACCGATCCAATGCCTACGAGTTTTTCACATATTGTTCTTGCTAGGTTACTACTGTTGCTACTGCTGTCACAATTGCTACAAAACTACTGCTGCTACCGTTACTGTTACTGTTACTATTATTGCTACTGCTTTCAAACTATCATACTACTGTGCTACTGATCACTCTGCTGCAGATATTTAGTCTCAGGTGTGGTTGAATTGACAACTCAACTGCTAATACTTGCAAATATTCTTTGGCTCCCCTTGTGCCAAATCAATAAATTTGGATTGAATACTCTACCCTCGAAAACTGTTGCGATCCCCTATACTTGTGGGTTATCAAGACCTTTTTCTGGCGCCGTTGCCGGGGAGCATAGCTTTATTTGCTGAGTCACTTGGGATTGATATCTGTTGATCACTATGAAGAATCTGAAAGACTCTAAGACCAAGATCGTTCCCTCTAGGACGAGGGGAGGTAAGGAACTGCCATCTAGCTCTGCACTTGATTCACCTTCTGTTTTGAGTAAACTTGCAAGACTACCACATGCTATTAATTTTGATATGTCGCAAGTTATTGATGATACCACTGCTGCTATGAATGATACTTATGATGATGCTAGTACTATGCTTGATAATGCTGTGCCACTTGGGTGAATTTCTTAGTGAACAACTTGCTAAATCTAAAGAAATTGAAAATGTTGAAACTCTTGAGAATTATGATTCACCTATTATGCCTAGCTCTCCTACTAGAGTTGAAACACCTGATGAACATTGCTTTGATAGGGAGATGGCTAGAGCCATTCTTGCTTGTAATGATAGGGATGAAGTTATAAAACTGCTTGCTGAAATGAAAGAAAAATCTATGAGGGAGAGAATGAAATATGATCCTAAGTTTGCTACCTCTCCCATATTTGTTACTGATAAGGATTATGAATTCTCTGTCGATCCTGAGTTAATTACTTTGGTTGAATCTGATCCTTTCCATGGCTATGAAACTGAAACTGTTGTGGCACATCTTACTAAATTAAATGATATAGCCACCCTATTTGCTCATGAGGAAAAAATTCTCTATTACTATATTCTTAAGTTGTTTCCTTTCTCATTAAAGGGTGATGCTAAGGAATGGTATAATACTCTTGCTCCTGGATGTGTGCATAGTCCCCACGATATGATTTATCACTTCTCTGAAAAATATTTTCCTGCTCATAAGAAACAAGCTGCTTTACAAGAAATATTTAACTTTGTGCAAATTAAAGAAGATAATCTCCCTCAAGCTTGGGGGAGGCTTCTCCAATTACTTAATGCTTTGCCTGATCATCCTCTTAAGAAGAATGAAATACTTGATATCTTTTACAATGGACTAACCGATGCTTCTAGGGATTACCTAGATAGTTGTGCGAGTTGTGTTTCCAGGGAACAAACTATTGAACAAGCTGAGGAACTATTGAATAATATATTGAAGAATGATAATGATTGGACACTTCCCGAACCACCGCCTAAACCCACTCCGAAGAAGAGGGGTATTTTATATCTCAGTCCTGAAGATATGCAAGAAGCAAAGAAATCTATGAAGGAAAAAGGTATTAAAGCTGAAGATGTTAAGAATTTACCACCTATTGAAGAAATACATGGTCTTGACACACCGCCACAGGTAGTAGAGGTAAATTCTCTTATAAAATTTGATGCAAGTGATATTCCTTATAACAAACCTCCTAGTCAATGCTTGTATGAATTTGACAATTATATTATTAAGTAAGATCACTTCAATGCAAATGTTATGAAACAATTGAAATAAAATGCCTACATGATTGATCGCTTGAGTGACTTGTTGTTTATAATTGCTAATGATGTTAAAGGTGTAAGTAAACATGCATCTATGGTTCAAACCCAATTAGAACAAGTTGCTAAATCTCAAAGTGAATTGCTCGATGAAATGAATAACAATATGAATGATCATGCCGTTAGAGTAGTGACCAGAGGAGGTAGAATGACTCAGGAGCCACTTTATCCTGAAGGTCACCCAAAAAGAATTGAATAAGACTCTCAAAGAATTAATGTTAATGCAACTAGTCCATCTAAAAAGAAAAAGAAAAAGAAAAATGATAGGACTTTGCATACTTTTAGTGAACCTGAGGTAGAAAAACCCTTGGAGGATAGTAATGATGTTTCTATTTCTGGTGCTGAAACACAATCTGGTAATGAACATTCACCCGATGATAATAATAATGATGATGCTCATGTGGATACCCAACCAGATAATGATAAAGAACCGGATAATGAAGTTGAAATAGAACCTGCTGTTGATCTTGATAAGCCACCTTCTAAAAATAAACGTTATGATAAAAGAGACTTCGTTGCTAGAAAACATGGTAAAGAAAGAGAACCATGGGTTCAAAAACCCATGCCCTTTCCTCCTAAACCATCTAAGAAAAAAGATGAGGAAAAATTTGAGCGCTTTGCTGAAATGCTTCGGCCAGTCTTTTTGCGTACTCGTTTGACTGATATTTTAAAGATGGCCCCTTATGCTAAATATATGAAAGACATTGTCACAAATAAAAAAAGATACCTGAAGCTGGGATTTCCACCATGCTTGCAAATTATTCTTTAAGGATGGAGTACCTAAGAAACTAGGAGATCCGGGAATACCAACTATACCATGCTCCATTAAAAGAAACTATGTCAAAACTGCTTTGTGTGATTTAGGAGCCGGTGTTAGTGTTATGCCTTTCTCTTTATACAAAAGACTTGATTTGAATAAACTCACTCCACTGAAATATCATTGCAAATGGCTGACAAATCAACTGCCATACCTATCGGTGTTTGTGAGGATGTGCCCGTTGTAGTTGCAAATGTTACTATTCTAACAGACTTTGTTATACTTGATATGCCCGAGGACGACAACATGTCGATTATCCTTGGTAGACCCTTTTTGAATACCGCAGGAGCTGTTATTGATTGCAACAAAAGCAAGGTCACTTTTCATATCAATGGTAATGAACATACGATGCACTTTCCGAAGAAACAATTTCAAGTGAATGGTATTCGTGTTATTGGAAAGGCTCCGACAATTACTATTGGAAGTTTTCAACTCCCTCTTCCTACTGTTAAAAGGAAATATGAAACTCTTATTATCGGGGAGATGCATATCCCCGTTGAGGTAACCTAGTGTTTTACGAAGATTCTTCGGTTTCATGTTACTCGGAAGTGGTTTGTTAATAAGACTTGATCAACCTTATTAATGGATTATTTTTGAGGGGCATGTGGTCGCTGAATTTAGTAAGCACAACTTTCTGTACCCACTTTTTGTTTTCTGTTATTTTTAGTTAAATAAAATAAAATGTCATGATTATCCCGTTTTCTGATTTATCCGTGCAATAAAAAATGGCCCAGAAATAAAAGTGCTCATAATGCGATAAACTTTTGATATGAATTTTTATATAATATTTAATAATTTTTGACACTGGAATCATACCAGGGGGGTACCCCAGGTGTCCACGAGGCACCAGGGCGCGCCACCCCTCTGGCACACCCAGGTGGCTCGTCGGCCCCACAGGGACCCCCTCACTTATCCCTTCAGCCCACTTCGTCTCTTACCTCTAGAAAAAATTCCTGGTAGCTCTCTCCCTCGTGTTCTTGCTCACAAACCTGAAATTTTCGATCTCTTTGCTCGGAGCTCCGTTTCCGAAACTGTTTTGGGAAATTGCTCCTTGGTATGTGACTCCTCCATTGCTCCAATTAGTTTTTGTTTTAGAGGATTATATTTTGCATAATTAGCTGCTCTTGGTGCTACTGAAAATGAGCTTGCATGTTGAAATCTTTGAGTTCCAAGTAGTTTGAATGCTTGATATAGCCTCTAGACATCCATATGAGTAGTTGCTATCAATCTTGTGAAGTTTTATTGATATCATTTTGTGGCCCAAAATTTTCAGAAATTCATTCTTAAGAAAATGAATATCTTTCGGAGGAGTTCTTCGAAGAGGAACGCCAAGGGAGTTCTTGGGGACTCCTCGGACAGTGACCTCAACATCCCGCGTAGGATGGAGGTCCGGCCGTGCGAATGGCCGCACAATGCCTTCATGAACGAAGCCGGATTCTACCAAGAGTTCGCGCAATTTGTTGCTAATGCTGGATTGACCGACTTCCTCGCAGATGAGTGTGACCAGCACCACATCCTTACGAATTCCTTTGTGCAAAACTTTCATTTTTTGAGTAGGCTCGAACCCCCTGAGGTGCGCTTTGATTTATATGCTGAGCATCATCAGATACCTCTGGCTGAGTTTTGTGAGATATGTTTGATTCCCTTTGATGGGGACATAAGAGAGCCTCGACCGGAGGAGTTTGAGGGCTTCCTCCACACTTTAACTGTGGGAGAGACAAGGGGCGTGTCGAGAGCCCGAGCCACTAGCCTGCAGTTTCCCTCTGTTCATTACTTTGCTTTATTCATAGGGAAATGCTTGGCTACTAGAGAGCAAGGTGGTGCGCTATGTGCACCTGACTTTGCCATTTTACGCCGTGCACTTTATAATGACAACACCTATAACTTGGGAGCTATCATTGCACGCCGCCTGCACACTAATAGGACTAAGGGTAAAATTCATGGTGGTATTTATGTACTCGCTTAGTGAGATGTTTTAATGTTAACATTCGCCCTCATGATTACTTGTTGCCTAGAGTTTACTTAGATCACCAGTCTATGAAGGACCACCACTTTCTTGATGCTCCTGAGCCTCCTCACCACATTCGTTATAACTTGGTTTTCAGTGAGGATACTCGTGATATTATTCCGTTGCCTGCACCTGCTTTGTTTGATTCTCATGCCAGGAACGGATATACCGTGATGCCATCGGACATTGTTGCTTACCGGAACGCCTTGGCAGCGGCAGAGGAGGAGGCCCAGGACTGGGACGCTAGGGTGCCACCTCCTCAGGAGTTTCATATGGGACCGGATGGCTACTACGGATGGCCGTAGACCAAGCTAGGCCAAAAGCCTAAGCTTGGGGGAGTACGTATCTCTCACCGACATTACATTCATGCTCACACATTTCATTCCAGTTGTCGGTGTTCATACTTTTTCATTGTATAATCCATGTTAGTTTTATTTTCTCGCCTTCTTCTTGTGTGTTTGAAAAACCTTGAGAAAATCCAAAAACATTTCTCGTTTCTTTTCGGTTTTTCTTTCTAGTTTAATTAGTTGTAGTTACGGAGTAGTAAAAGAAAACCCAAAAAGATTTCCCGTTTCTTCTTTTACTTGTTGGGAGCTTTCCCGTGTAAATAGTTTTTCTCATTTTTCATTTTCTTCTTTATTTCGTTTTTTTTAGAAAAACCAAAAACTCCAAAAATATTTCAGTGTGTTTCTCTGAAATTCTTTTCTTTTGTTGAGTCATTGTAAGGAGAAGACCACGATGAAAATGTTGAGTGGCTCTCATATGCATTGTTGTTGATCTAACAAAGAGCCCATTTTACCTTGTCTTCTCCTTTGAATAAAATGCTTGCAGATTCCAGTTTAGTCCATGGCACGCTTGCACTATTTTTATTTTCATATCATTCGGTCGTGCAAGTGAAAGGCAATAATGATGATGATTTGATGAAGTCACTGTGGTAAGGAAAAGCGGGTATGAACTGAACTTGTTCTTTGTTTTTGTAAATATGTTTAACTCAGTATCCATGATTCAGCATGTTATGATTAAACATATTTATGATGACAATTAGAGATTATAGTTGCTCATGCCATGCTTAAGTAGCTAGGAGTGGATAATGATTTATCTTGAGTGTCAACATGCATTAGAATGATTGTGATGTAGTACGATGATATGATATCCTCCTCTGAATGTTTCAAGTGGCTTGACTTGGCACATGTTCATGCATGTAGTTGATTCAAAACCAACATAGCCTTCACGATATTTATGTTCATGGTGCTCATATCCTACTCATGCTAGTATTCAATGTTGATTATTCATAATGCATGATTATGACCATTTTCGTTCTCTAGCTGGTCGCTTCTCAACCTATTTGCTAGCCTTCGCCTGTACTAAGCGGGAATGCTGCTTGTGCATCAAAACCTTTAAACTAAAGTTATTCCAGATGAGTCCACTATATCTACCTATATGCGGTATTACTCTGCCGTTCTAAGTAAATTTGCATGTGCCACCTCTAAATATTCAAATGAACATTTGTTTTGTGTACCCGTACCGCTCATGGAGCGACAGGGGGCGGTCAGTATCTTCCATGCTAAGCGGGTTATTCTCATGATGAGTGTTTATTCACTTGTCCTTGCACGAGAGGGGCTGGTAATCGGGATGCCCAGTCCCATTATTGAAATTGCAAATAATAAAACAAACTCCCCCGGAAAGTTGTTGGTATGGAGGGCACCCGAGGATTCGGCTAGCCATGGCTTGTGTTTGTTGGTGGAGGGGGAGTAAACTTTACTTTACCGCTTGGGAACCACCGCTAATGTGTTTAGCATGGAAGATATTGAAAACTCTCGGTCGTGACGTTGACAGGAAAGGCATACCTCCCAAAATTATATTTATCTCTGATTTAAGCTTCGAGCTCTGGCACCTCTGCAAATCCATGCTTCCCTCTGCGAAGGGCCTATCTATTTACTTTTATGTTATTTTACTTTTATTGTTGAGTCATCACCTTCTCAAACAAGCACCAGACCTGAGAGCACTATTGTCATTCTCATGCATTGTGTATAGTTAATGTTGTGAGCATCATGACTGGATCTCTTCTACCATGAATTACAATGTTTAGTCGCTGCTTGAACTTTGGAGGTGCTCTGCATTTATGTTTTGCGGTCTCAGAAAGGGCTAGCGAGATACCATGTTGCCATATTATATCATGATTGTTTTGACAAAGTGTTGGCATTTGAGATATCTTATTATTGCTCGCTAGTTGATTATGCCATTGATATGAGTGAATATAATTTCTAAGAGTTATCATTTGCATGTTTAGTTATAATCTTTGCTGAAAACTTGGGCACTATTTAGGCATATATATAGATAAAAGAACAAAAGAGTTCGTAAAGTTTTTCTTTATCACTTTCAGTTTGTCAACTGAATTGCTTGAGGAGAAGCAATGAGTTAAGCTTGGGGGAGTTGATACGTCTCCGTCGTATCTACTTTTCCAAACACTTTTGCTCGTGTTTTGGACTCTAATTTGCATGATTTGAATGAAACTAACCCGGACTGACGCTGTTTTCAGCAGAACTACCATGGTGTTGTTTTTTGTGCAGAAATAAAAGTTCTTGGAATTGGATGAAACTTTTTGGAGATTTTTTATGGAATAAATAAAAAATACTGGAACCAAGACCCACTGGAGGGGGCCACCCAGTGCCCACAAGGCACCAGGGCGTGCCACCCCCCAGGCGCGCCCTGGTGGCTCGTGGGGCCCACGTGGCTCCGCTGACCCTAATCTCTGGCCTATAAATTCACAATTCTAGAGAAAAAAATAAGAGAGGAAGTTTTATTGCATTTCACGATACGGAGCCGCCACCACCTCCTGTTCTTCATCGGGAGGCCAGATCTGGAGTCCGTTTGGGGCTCTGGAGAGAGGGATCTTCCGGCATCATCATCATCAACCATCCTTCATCACCAATTTCATGATGCTCACTGCCGGGAGTGAGTAGTTCCTTTGTAGGCTTGCTGGATGGTGATGAGTTGGATGAGATTTATCATGTAATCGAGTTAGTTTTGTTAGGGCTTGATCCCTAGTATTCACTATGTTCTGAGATTGATGTTGCTATGACTTTGCTATGCTTAATGCTTGTCACTAGGGCCCGAGTGCCATGATTTCAGATGTGAACCCTTTATGTTTTCATGAATATATTTGTGTTCTTGATCCGATCTTGCAAGTTATACACACCTGCTATGTGTTATGATCCGCATACCCCAAGGTGACAATAATTGGGATTCTTTCCGGTGATTGCCGTAGTTTGAGGAGTTCATGTATTCACTATGTGTTAATGCTTTGTTCCGGTTCTCTATTAAAAGGAGGCCTTAATATCCCTTAGTTTCCTTATGGACCCCGCTGCCACGGGAGGGTAGGACAAAAGATGTCATGCAAGTTCTTATCGCAAGCACGTATGACTATATACGGAATACATGCCTACATTACATTGATGAATTGGAGCTAGTTCTGTGTCGCCCTAGGTTATGACTGTTACATAATTAATGTTATCCAACATAATCACTGATCCTATGCCTACGATTTTTTCACATATTGTTCTTGGTAGGTTACTACTGTTGCTACTGCTATCACAATTGCTACAAAACTACTGCTGCTACCGTTACTGTTACTGTTACTATTATTGCTACTGCTATCAAACTATCATACTACTGTGCTACTGATCACTCTGCTGTAGATATTTAGTCTCAGGTGTGGTTGAATTGACAACTCAACTGCTAATACTTGCAAATATTCTTTGGCTCCCCTTGTGTCGAAATAATAAATTTGGGTTGAATACTCTACCCTCGAAAACTGTTGCGATCCCCTATACTTGTGGGTTATCAGGCTTCTGCTTCAAGGGCTTCCTTATGGCCCTTCTCTAGCTCCTGGGTGCACTGCATAAGCAGAGTTTGGACCTCCTCATCCTTGCTGCTAAGTCTAGCGGCAACTGCTTCTTCTCTGGCGGCAATGTCCCTCTCCTTCTCGGCAAGCTGTGCTTCTCGCTCAGTCAACTTGCCGTCCAAGGCCATTTCCTTCTCCTTGGCAGCATCAAGTTTCTCTTCCCGCCTCTTGAGGCTATGGGATTTATCATTATACCACTTGCGGAGTTCCTCTGCCTTCTCCTTCCGTTTTCCCTCGGCTAGCCCTATGGCTTGCCGATGTGAATGGAGTTCCTCCCAACGTTGGCTGTAGCGCTGCTGCACATCCTGGAAGCCGGTGGCCATCGTTTTCAGGAAGGCCATATCAGCGGCGTTGTTGGTGGAGTCGTCCGTTCCTGGGGCGCCTTGAGAGAGGGGAACCAAAATTCCGGCAATGGCATCTTCGAAGGAGAGTTCCCCGACACCAGATGAGCTGGGGGCATCGGATTCCTGCTGCTGATTAGTTGGCCCCGAGGGGCCCGTCGAAGCTTGCGCCTCAGGCACACTAGGATGGACGTCGGTGCCTAGTCTATCGCTGCCAGCCTCCCCCATCTCAGCGTCTGTTATGCCGAGCTCAGATGTGCTGCCGGAGGGCATGACTGGCTCTTCGGGGGTTTTCCTGGCCTCCTCAGCGGCAGACGTAGTGGCCCCCGTGGCAGAAATCCTGGCGGCCTCGTCAGCAGCGCTCTTCACAATTTCCTCCACAGATACCTCCCTTTCTTCCGGAGGGGTTGGTTCTACAAGACAGGAAAGAAGCGGAAAGCAAGAGGAAATCAAAACTTCAGGACAAGTTCGAGAAAACAAAAAAGAAGGATTGACAAGGGATTGGATTACATCTGGAAAGGAACTTACCTTGATGGGCCCGTGGAGGGGATGCCATTCTTCTTCCAGCAACTTTGGTTGCCGTCGCTTGGTCCTCGACAACGTTGGTTGCTGGAGGGGCCTCGATGCGAAGGAGCCCTTCTTGGGGCTCCTCTAGGGGAGGGCTGCTCCTTGTCGGTGAAGGTATCGGCAATGGCTCGGAGGTTGAGGGTGCCGTCAAAGGGTCCACCCCTTGGCGCTCTCCTTCCGGCTGGACGCTTCCCAGCTCCTTGTCGGTCTCCATTGCAGAGGACTCGACGGTAGTGCTTGCTAGTGGGAACTGAACGTGAGCCTCACGCGGGGGGCTCGAGCCGGCAACCTCAGTTAAAGCTGCACCTTGATTAGTGCTGGTTGCCGTCTCGCCCTCTTCAGCGGTCCTGGGCTTCTTTCTATGCCTCTCCGCCAGTGGCACTTCGTCCCTGCAAGACCAGAGCAACCAAGATGATCAGTTCAACAACAAAGTCAAAAAAAATTATGAGAAAGATGGACGAAGATGGTGTACTTAGTCTTCCTCCTCTTCTGGATCACCAAGGACAGACAGATCCCAGTGCACCGTGCCGCCCGCGCCGGAGGATGTAGCAGGTGGCGGCGTCTTCCTAGCCCGTTTGGCTCTTGACGGAGCCAGGGGCTGTGACAAACCCTTGCTTTCCGTGGTTGGCGACGCTGGTTGCCAGGAAGCAACTCCGCGAGGGGGCTGGCGCTGGGAAGGCTGGACCCGGGAAGCTGCAGCTGCCGCCTTGGTGCCGACAAGTTCCTCACTTGCCAGCTCGGTGTGTGCTACCTTCTTCTGGGCAGGCTTCTTGACGATGGCCGTCTTCACCTTGACGAGGGAGGGGCGAGGTGCTTCCTCCTCTTCCTCCTCATCTGAAGATTCCTCGGGCTGCTCCTCTTCTTCCTCGGATTCCTTGGCCTAGTCCTCCTCGCTCACATGCTCTTCGGCATGTTCTTGAGTGCGGTTTCCTTCGCTAGTTCCCAGAGCCATGGCCTGCTCTTCGACTTGGCTTCCGGTGCGCTCCCTACTGCCGGCACCCTTAGCCGCTCAGGAGCGAGCTGCCTTCTTGAGCTCATTAGCCCTTGCGATAAGGAACTCCTTCTAGTCATCCTTCGCCGGATGAATCATGTCATCTTCGACTCGGACAACAGTTTCCTTCAGGCCGGCAAGCCAGTCCTCCACTGCCTTCTTGCCGGGTACCTTCCATGTGCTCAGAACCGTCTTGGCATCGCAGGCCGGCATCATTGCCAGTATGGAAGACTTGGCGGTGTTGTTGCATAGTGGAATCACCGTTGCCGGTAGGTGGAAGGTGCAGCCCCTGTTGAAAAGCTGGCAGATGAGCCAGTAGTGCTCCATTACCATCAAGTTGTTATTGAGGCCTGGGTGCAGGCGCATTGTATCGGCAGGGTTCTTGTAATCCCACGCTTGCTGGCCTCCTCTATGCTGCAGCGGGGCGATCCGACGGCGGGTGAAGTCTTCCCCCACCATCTCGATCGTCAAGCCGGGTTCCTTGAGGGCAATGATTCGATACAGAGCCAGCCCAAGCTTGGTGTCGTTGGGGTCGATGTTGCTCCAGTTGACGGCCTTCTCTATCTTCTTAGTCCTGAGATGACAGAATTCTGGGAAGTCCTTCTGTTTGATCCAGCACCAGTCGGCCCTCCACTCGTTCCACTTAATGTGCGGCTTGCCCTCCAAGTAGTGTTTCTTCTGATTTCCCCTTGGGATCCGGGTGACGCTGCCGGACAGGGAGTCGTCCTCGACTCGGGGAATGAAGAAATGCCGAAACAGGGCGACATTTGGGGCTATTCCCACAAAGTTTTCACACAAATGCGCAAAAACCGACAAGCAAGTGACCACATTGGGCGTAAAATCAAGCAGTCTGAATCCAAAAGTGTTCATCAACTCTACGAAGAAATCAGAGAAGGGCGGGCACAACCCGCAATAGAAATACCCAGCGAAGAAGTGGTATTGGTCGCTGGCAGGAGGCAGGGACCCAGGGAGCACCATCGTGGTCTCGTGGTCCTTCGTCTTCCCCGTGTACACATACGAATATCTCTTCATCAGATCGTCTTCAGTGAGCGCCGGCGGGAACACGGCGTTAGCCCGCCGCCGCGCGGCCTTAGCGGCTTACTTCTCCTCCGCCGCAGAACTGGTGGGCTTCCCGGCTCTCTTCGGCGCCATGGCGATATCTGGGAGGGGAAGCTTAGTGGTGGATGCGCGGAACTGGGCACAGGCGAGGTGCTCTGTTCTTGCGCGAGGTTGAAGAAGGAGGCGGCTGGATTGGGAGCGAGAGGGGTAAATGAGCAGCGCCCCTTCACGAGCACCCTTTTATGGGGAAGGCGCGAGGGGCTGGCTCTTTACTTCCTGACATGGATGCGCTTTTGCAGGTGCACTACCCCAGTCGCCGTTTCGTTCCACCTCTCCCACGTCCCGCATTCAACGTGCGTCATGGGTAAACAGTAAAAACAAAGATTGCGGCAGCGATTCTGTGCCACGTGTGTCTGTGCATCTGTTTGGGCCTAGCCCAACGATGCTGCGCATGCGCGTGTAGCCCAGGCCCAGGGGCTCCTGTCGGTGTATAAAAACATGGACAGATGGTTGCAACCCTTCCTGACGGCAAGGGCCTGCCAGAGGATTGCTTCCGTCAAGGCTCAAGACCATGAAGAAGACCTCTAGGTAGGTCATCGAGAAGTACTAGTTTAGTACTGAAGACCAAGACTCTGGTTGCCGGCAAGCTACTCGCCGGCAAGCTAAGACCCGACAAGACACTTGCCGGCAAGCTACTTGCCGGCAAGTGAAGGCCCGACAAGCTCCGTGCCAGCAGGCTCTTTCTGTCTCATTACCGCTCCACCTCATCATCGGCTAGATAAGCAAGTATGATAGGTGTCGAGCGGGCAGGCAGTCAAACACAGCTGGTTGGGGCACGTATCGACGCGCCACCTCAAGGTTAACTTTAATGACACCCGTCCCTAGGTCGTGTCGAGATCACAGAAGAGCAGCTGGACGAACGGTGCAGAACCTTTGCCAAAGCATCGCCTCCCCGGCGTAGCACCTCACGGTGCATTTAATGCGTTTGTCCTACCCCGTTAGGAGATAGACTTGATGACAGTGCAACTCCTGTTCATACCCTGTAATGACCATATTAACCATTGTGGTAACCCCTTGGCCTATAAAAGGAGGCCCATGGCTATAGTTAGAACGGTCGACACCTAGTTCAATTACGCGTTGTAGCTGCACTTCCCGCGCACCTTGCCAGCAAGCTATGCTCCTTGTAACTTGAGCTCATATACAATCAAACCACCAAAGCAGGAGTAGGGTTTTATGCTCACAGCGGCCCGAACTTGGATAAATCGTTGCTTGTTCTTGCATCTATCAACCCTGCTCTTTGTAGTGCACCGATCCCGTAGCCGAACCGCAAAGGGATCCTCTCGATCCCATAGATCGTTGTTTTCCCACGACAATGTGTAAGCAAGGTTTTAAGCTCATTAAATGCGGCATCTTGGGAAGGTCCCCAAACAAATGGTGCATTCTTCTTACTCAATGCGTGCAAAGGTGATGCAATGGTGCTAAAGTCCTTAACGAAGCGACGATAGAAACTGGCTAGGCCAAGGAAGCTATGCACTTGTTGCAAGTTAGTTGGTTGAGGCCAAGTTTTAATAGCGTCAATTTTAGACTCAACCTCAACGCCCTTAGAGGAGACTACAAATCCCAAGAAAATGAGCTTGTCCACACCAAAGGTGCACTTTTCCATGTTCGCATAGAGTTGTTCATTTCTCAAAACTAGTAAGACCTCTCTAAGGTGTTGCACATGTTCCTTAAGAGATTTGCTAAACACAAGGATATCATCAAAGTAGACAACAACACAAATGCCAATGAGTTTTCGGAGAACATAATGCATCACGCGCATGAATGTGTTAGGCGCTTGAGATAAGCCGAAAGGCATGACTAACCATTCATATAGGCCAATTTGGTTTTAAAAGCCGTTTTCCATTCGTCACCTTCTTGCATGCGAATTTGATAGTAGCCACTTTTAAGATCAATTTTTGAGAAAATGGTGGCTCCACTAAGTTCATCTAGCATGTAATCTAGGCGCAGAATGGGTGACGGTATCTAACGGTGATAGCATTAATGGGGTGGAAATCGAAACACATACGCCAACTACCATCTTTCTTAGGCACAATGATAACCAGAACCGCACATGGACCTAGGCTCTCGCGAACATACCCTTTTTCAAGAAGGTGTTGGACTTGACGTTGGACCTCTTTTGTCTCGTCCGGGTTGACGCGGCAAGGGGCTTTGTTCGGTAATGGTGCGCCGGCAATGAGGTCGATGCGGTGTTCGATTCCACGAAGTGGAGGAAGTCCCGGAGGTAGCTCATCGGGAAAAACATCCATGAATTCCTGCAATAAATGAGACAATACCAAAGGTAGATGTTGTGAAGCATTAGTATTCACGACCTCATCTTTGCACACAAGTACAAAGTGAAGTACACTTGATGGGCTCTCACTCACATCCCTCAAGTCTCCTTTTGTGGCTAAAAGCACTAAGTTTTCCTTGTCTCTCATCGTGGAGTCACTCAAATTTGGCTTGTGGCGCTCAATCTCTTTGTGGTGGTTCACTCGCTCACTAGTCTCTCCATGATGGCTCGAAGTTTGCTTGTCGGAGATCACTTGACTTGGCGACATGGGTCATAGCACGTACTCCTTGCCCTTCATCTTGAAGCTATAGTGATTGGTCCGTCCATTGTGGATGATGCCACGGTCGAATTGCCAAGGTCTTCCTAAGAGGAGATGACACACGGACATTGGTACCACATCACACTCCAAGGTGTCTTCGTATGCTCCAATCTTGAAGGACACCTGAACGGTGTGCTCCACTTGAATGTGCCGGAGTCACTTAGCCATTGGACCTTGTAAGGGCGAGGGTGCCTCTTCTTGAGCAATTGTAGCTTTGAACAAAGTTCTTCACTTGCCAAGTTGTGGCAACTTCCGTCGTCGATGATCACCTTGATGGATCGTCCTTGGATTCCCTCTTTGGTATGGAAGACATGGCAACATTGGTCTTCGTCTTGTTGTTGTTGAAGTGTCAAGATCTTGGAGACAACGAGAGCGGGGCTCGGATCGTTGTTGCAAAAGATTTGGTCATCTTCATCTTCATTCACTTGTCGGTGCATGGCCACATGCTCTAGCGCTTCCATTTCTTCATCACTCATGGAGTCATAGGTGCCATCATCATTTGCAATCATGGTGCGCCATGTGGGGCACTCAAATGTCTTGTGGCCTCGGCCCTTGCAGGTGAAACATTGGATGGAACTTGTTTTGGTGGTAGCATCCGTTGAAGGAGTTGATGGTGAAGCTCTTGTCTTGTAGGTTCTTGTAGGAGGATGACTCGAAGATGTCGTAGGTTGCTTGGAGCTTGTTGTTCCACTGGTAGTTGGTATAGCTCGAGTAGTAGTTGTAGGTACCGTAGTTGTAGTCACTTGAGTAGTTGAGCCGTAGGTCTTGTAGGAGAACTTGGAGTACTTGTAGTCGTCTTGCACTTGTCGTTCCACTTTGGTTGTTTGTGCACTAGCTTGAGGAGGTTGGCGTACGGTTGTAAATCCGCAATATTCTTGATTTAGTGGTTGAGGCCTGCTACTTGTGAGCTGCGTTGGGATTTTCACCGAAGAGGAGAGGAGATGCAGTACAGTAGAGATAAGTATTTCCCTCAGTGAGAACCAAGGTTATCAAACCAATAGGAGAATCACGCAAAGCCTCGTGAACAGCACCTGCACACACAAAAGCAAGTACTTGCACCCAACGCGGGCAAGAGGGTTGTCAATCCCCTTGAACTTGTTACTTGCAAGGATTAAATCTTGTAGTGGTAGATAGATAAATTGCAAAACAAAATATAAGTAAATAAATTGCAGCAAGTATATTTCACTTTTCTTTTTATATTTAAAGTAGACCCGGGGGCCATAGTTTTCACTAGAGGCTTCTCTCTCAAACACATAGCATACAGTGGGTAAACAAATTACTGTTGGGCAATTGATAGAAAAGCGCATACTTATGACGATATTCAAGGCAATGATCATGTATATAGGCATCACATCTGAGACAAGTAGACCGACTCCTGCCTGCATCTACTACTATTACTCCACCCATCGACCGCTATCCAGCATGCATCTAGGGTATTAAGTTAATAAAAACAGAGTAACGCCTTAAGCAACATGACATGATGTAGACAAAGTAAACCCAATCAATATGAATAAACCCCATCATTTTACCCTTAATGGCAACATTACAAATACGTGTCTTGTCCCCTACTTTGTCACTGGGATATAGAGCACCTCAAGATTGAACCCATTACAAAGCACCTCTCTTGCTGAAGATAAATCAATCTAGTTGGCCAAACCAAACGGATAGATCGGAGAGAAATACAAAGCTATAACAATCACACATAATAAAGTTCAGAAAAGACTCAATTACTTCTCATGAATATTAAGATCATAAACCCACAATTCATCGGATCCCAACAAACACACCGCAAAAGAAGATTACATCGAATAGAACTCCAAGAAGATCGAGGAGAACATTGTATTGAAGACCAAAGAGAGAGAAGAAGCCATCTAGCTACTAGCTATGGACCCGTAGGTCGGTGGTGAACTACTCACGCATCATCGGTGGGGCAGCAAGGCTGATATAGAAGCCCTCCGTGATCGATTCCCCCTCCGGCAGAGTACCGGAAGAGGCCTCCAGATGGGATTACAGAAGAACAGAAGCTTGCGGCGGCGGAAAAGTTATTTGGGGTGGCTCTGTGTTGGTTTCCCAATATTTGAGAATTTATAGAAGTGGAATTAGGTCAAAAGGAGCCACGTGGGGCCCACAAGGTAACAACGCACGCCTACCCCCCAGGGTTCGCCTTGTTGCCTTGTCGTCTCCTCATAGGTCTTCTGGTCCTCCCCCGAAGTTTCTAGTCTCTTTTGGCCAAAAAAAATTGTCAAAAAGTTTCGTAGCATTTGGACTCCGTTTGGTACTGATTTTGTGGAATCCAAAAACAAGCAGAAAACAGCAACTGGCACTAGGCACTGGGTTAGTAGGTTAGTCCCAAAAAATGATATAAAATAGCATATAAATGCATATGAAACATCCAAGATTGATAATATAATAGCATGGAATGGAACAATAAAAAATTATAGATACGTTGGAGACGTATCAGCATCCCCAAGCTTAATTCCTGCTCGTCCTGGAGTAGGTAAAGGATAAAAATAAAATTTTCGATGTGGAATGCTACCTAACATGTTTATCATGTAATCTCTTTACGGTATAAATGTTGAGAAATGATGAAGTAACAACATTAACATAATAATATCCATGAATATAAGAAGCATAATCATTAAACTTTTAAAATATACGATCCTTAACGAATGTTATTCCCCACTCATTTTATCATGTTAGCATGGCAGGACTCCGCCTTCATTGCATAAATATAAATCATGAGCACCCCGGTGTTAAACCAGGCATTTGGATCGTACTTCTAACGCGCTTCAGCATTTTCAACTTCATGCAATACATGAGCGTGAGCCATGGACATAGCACTAGGTGGAATAGAATGCGTTGATAGGGATTAATAGGAGAAGTCAAAAAGTAAGAAAGTCTCGCATCAACTAGGCGGATCAACGGACTATGGAGATGTCCATCAATCGATATCAATGGGAAGAGTAGGGATTGCCAGGCAACGGATGCAGTAAGAGCTATAAGTGTATGAAAGCTCAACTGAACTAAGTGGGTGTGCATCCAACTTGCTTGCTCATGAAGACCTTGGGCATTTGAGGAAGCCCGTCATCAGAATATACAAGCCAAGTTCTATAACGAAAAATTTCCACTAGTATACGAAAGTGACAAAATAGGAGACTCTCTATATGAAGAACATGGTGCGACTCTGAAGCACAAGTGTGGAAAAGGATAGTAACATTGCCCCTTCTCTCTTTTTCTCTCTTTTTTTATATTTATTTTTATTATTTTTTGGGGCTCTTTTTGGCCTCTTTTTTTTGTCCGGAGTCTCATCCCGACTTGTGGGGGAATCACAGTCTCCATCAACCTTTCCTCACTGGGACAATGCTCTAATAATGATGATCATCACACTTTTATTTACTTATAACTCGATATTACAACTCGATAAAAACTATACAGAATGACTCTATACGAATGCCTCTGGCAGTGTACCAGGATGTGCAATGATCTAGCATAACATGTATGAAAAATGATGAACGGTGGGTGAGCCACAAATACTATGTCAGCTATATGATCATGCAAAGCAATATGACAATGAACACAAGTCATATGACGGAACGGTGGAAGTTGCATGGCAATATATCTCGGAATGGCTATGGAAATACCATAATAGGTAGGTATGGTGGCTGTTTTGAGGAAGATATAAGGAGGATTATGTGTGATAGAGCGTATCATATCACAGGGTTTGGATGCACCGGCAAAGTTTGCACCAACTCTCGAGGTGAGATCGGGCAATGCATGGTACCGAAGAGGCTAGCAAATTGCAGAAGAGTGAGAGTGAGTATAATCCATGGACTCACATTAGTCATAAAGAACTCACATACTTATTACAAAGCCTATTAGCCCTTGAAGCAAAGTACTACTCTCATGCCCCTAGGTTATAACAGTACTCAAGGATTTCATTTTAGACCTAAGAATGCTCGGACCTCCCCACCATGCCATGACCAACACTTAGATGAGAAGTAAATAACAAGCTTTAATACTGATATTTCTACTAACCAATGATCATGAACCAATATCCTTCCATATTACGACATCAATATCATTAAACCACATGTTTCATATTTAGTGATCTACATGAAAGTTTTTATTATATCCCCCTTGAATACCTATCCTTTATGGACTAGTCTTATAACCCATGCAAATTGCCATTACTATTTATTAGACTCTCAAAAAGATTTAAGTGAAGCATGATAGTGCAACTATTTCTTTAAAATATAACCACCGCTGTGCTCTAAAAGATATAAGTGAAGCACTAGAGCAACTGCCTAGCTCAAAAGATATAAGTGAAGCACATAGAGTATTCTAACAAATCACGAATAAATGTGTGTCCCGCTCAAAAGGTGTGTCCCGCAAAATATGATTGTGGCAAACTAAAAAGCAAACAAAGAAAAGAAAACTATGGCACAAGACGCTCCAAGTAAAACTCATATCATGTGATGAATAAAAATATAGCTCCAAGTAAGTTACCGATAGATTGTAGATGAAAGAGGGGATGCCATCCGGGGCATCCCCAAGCTTAGATGCTTGGGTATTCCTTGAATATTACCTTGGGGTGCCTTGGGCATCCCAAGCTTAGGGTCTTGCCACTCCTTATTCCTTCATCCATCGTAATCTCACCCAAAACTTGAAAACTTCAGCACACAAAACTCAACAGAAACTTCGTGAGATCCATTAGTACAATAAATCAATCATCCACTTTATGTACTGGTATAAACTTATTCATAATTGTTCTTGCATAATACCTACTGTATTCTAAATCTTCCATGACTTATAGCCCTCGATATAATCCATAGTTTCATTAAAACAAGCACACTATGCAATAAAAAACAGAATCTGTCTAAAACAGAACAGTATGTAATGACAGAATATTATATATACTTCTGTAACTCCAAAAATTCTGAAAAATTAGAAAACGTAAAAATTTGTATCCCAATACTGTGTTAAAATTTCAGATTTTTCTGACATTCCAGTACAGAACTAAAAATCAAATATTGGGCACAAAACTTTCTATTTTCAAACAGCATCAATTATACTAACATCCAAATCATCCCAAAGGCATTACTTGGCACAAACACTAACTAAAACATAAAAACATAATCATAATAGTAGCTAAAATTATGTGACCACACAAAAACAGAAAATATTGGGTTGTCTCCCAACAAGCTCTTTCTTTATAGCCATTAAGATAGGCTTCGAGATTTTAATGATGCTCATATAAAAGATAAGAATTGAAGCACAAAGAGAGCATCATAAAACATGTGACGAACACATTTAAGTGTAACATACTTCCTATGCATAGGCATTTTATAGGAAAACAAATTATCAAAACAAGCAATATCTAGCATATGCAAATAGCAAGAATGAAGAATTAATAATTTCAGCACAAAGAGAGGTAATTTATTGACATGAAAGTTTCTACAACCATATTTTCCTCTCTCATAATAATTACATGTAGGATCATAATCAAATTCAACAATATAGCTATCATATAAAATGGTATCTTCATGATCCATATGCATAAAAGTTTTATAATCTTCCAAGATAGTGGGATTAACATCAACTAAAGGCATGACCTCTCCAAACCCACATTTATCAAAAATTTCACATGATTGAACACTCTCCGAATATGTGGGATTCTTTTTACCTAAAGTTGACACTCTTCCAAACCCACTTTCAATATTATTGCAAACATTATTATCAATAACATATTCATCATGAGGCTTAAATAAGTTTTCAAGGTCATAAGAGGCATTATCACCCCAATCATGATCATTGCAATAAGTAGTGGACATGACAAAATTATCATCCCCAAGCTTGTAGTTTTGCATATCATTAACACAATTGAAATTAATAGAATTTATAATAACATCATTGCAATCATGCTTTTCATTCAAGGACCTATTATGAATCACTTTATAAACTTTTTCTTTTAGCATTTCATCACAATTTTTAGATTCACGATTTTCAAGAAAAACTTCATAAAGATAATCAAGTGCACTCAACTCACTAGCAATTGGTTCGTCATAATTGGATTGTTTGAAAATATTAGCAAGTGGATGAGGATCCATATGTCTATATTTTTATTCTCATTGAGTCACACAATTATTGCAAGCAAGCAAACGAGCAAACAAAAATACTTTTGTGTTTTTGTATTTTTTATGAGAAGTGGGGGAGGTGAAAACGAGAGGCAAAGGCAAATAAAAAGGCAAATAAAAAGTAGAGCAAGTAGATGATAGTTTGTGTTAAGGTACTTGATAGGTTTTGACGATGTCTCCCCGGCAACGGCGCCAGAAATTCTTCCTGCTACATGTGAGCTGCGTTGGAATTTTCCCCCAAGAGGAGAGGAGATGCAGTACAGTAGAGATAAGTATTTCCCTCAGTGAGAACCAAGGTTATTGAACCAATAGGAGAATCACGCAAAGCCTCGTGAACAGCACATGCACACACAAAAGCAAATACTTGTACCCAACACGGGCAAGAGGGTTGTCAATCCCCTTGAACTCATAACTTGCAAGGATTAAATCTTGTAGTGGTAGATAGATAAATTGCAAAAAAAAGTAAATAAATTGCAGCAAGTATATTTTACTTTTCTTGTTATATTTAAAGTAGACCCGAGGGCCATAGTTTTCACTAGAGGCTTCTCTCTCGAACACATATCATACAGTGGGTAAACAAATTACTGTTGGGCAATTGATAGAAAAGCGCATAGTTATGACGATATTCAAGGCAATGATCATGTATATAGGCATCACATCCGAGACAAGTAGACCGATTCCTGCCTGCGTCTACTACTATTACTCCACCCATCGACCGCTATCCAGCATGCATCTAGGGTATTAACTTAATAAAAATAGAGTAACGCCTTAAGCAAGATGACATGATGTAGACAAAGTAAACCCAATCATTATGAATAAGCCCCATTGTTTTACCCTTAATGGCAACAATACAAATACATGTCTTGTCCCCTACTTTGTCACTGGGATATAGAGCACCGGAAGATTGAACCCATTACAAAGCACCTCTCCCGTTGAAGATAAATCAATCTAGTTGCCCAAACCAAACGGATAGATCGGAGAGAAATACAAAGATATAACAATCATGCATAATAAAGTTCAGAAAAGAATCAATTACTTCTCATGAATATTCAGATCATAAACCCACAACTCATCGGATCCCAACAAACACACCGCAAAAGAAGATTACATCGAATAGAACTCCAAGAAGATCGAGGTGAACATTGTATTGAAGATCAAAGAGAGATAAGAAGCCATCTAGCTACTAGCTATGAACCCGTAGGTCCGTGGTGAACTCCTCACGCATCATCGGTAGGGCAGCAAGGTTGATGTAGAAGCCCTCCGTGATCGATTCCCCCTCCGGCAGAGTACTGGAAAAGGCCTCCAGTTGGGATGATGGAAGAACAGAAGCTTGCGGTGGCGGATAAGTTATTTGGGGTGGCTCTATGTTGGTTTCCTAATATTTGAGAATTTATAGAAGTGTAATTACATCAAAAGGAGCCACATGGAGCCCACAAGGTAACTGGGCGCGCCTACCCCCCAGGGCGCGCCTTGTTGCATGGTCATCTCCTCATAGGTCTTCTAGTCCTCCCCGAAGCTTCTAGAGTCTCTTTTGTCCAGAAAAAAATCATCAAAAAGTTTTGTAGTGTTTGGACTCCGTTTGGTACTGATTTTTTGGAAAACCAAAAACAAGCAGAAAACAACAACTGGCACTAGGCACTGGGTTAATAGGTTAGTCCCAAAAAATGATATAAAATAGAATATAAATGCATATAAAACATCCAAGTTTGATAATATAATAGCATGGAAGAATAAAAAATTATAGATACGTTGGAGACATATCAAGGCCGTTCAAGAAGCACGCCATAGTTTGCTCCTCGTCTTCCTTTACGTTGGCTCGTATCATTGCAATCTCCATTTCTTGGTAGTAGTCCTCAACCAATTTTGTGCCTTGCTTGAGGAGTTGCAACTTCTTGAAAAGATCACGGTTGTAGTGGGTAGGCACGAAGCGAGCTCTCATGATATCCTTCATTTGGTTCCAAGTTGTGACTGGTGGCTTGCCTTTTTTCTCTTCGTCGCTCAATCACTTGTTCCCACCAAATGAGAACATAATCTAGGAGCTCAAGGGAGGCCTTAGAGATCTTCTTTTCCTCTTCATAGTTGTAAAGACGGAATACCTTGTCGACCTTTAATGCCCATGAGAGGTAGCCTTCAGGATCGGTGCTACCGGAGAACTTAGGCATGTTGAACTTGAGCTTGCCGTAGCATTGCTCCTCATTATGTTGGTGGCGATGGTGATGTCGCTTTTGTCTTGGAGGTGGGTCTTCAACCTCTTGCTCCTCATGATTGTCTTGATGTTGAGAGCGAGGAATTCTTGCCTGATTCCTCCTTTCTTGGCGCTCCTCAAGTCGTGCGGCTTCATCTTGTCGCTCTTGTCAGAGTGCTTCTTCTTCCTCACGCACGTGTCGATTGCGCTCTTGGACGGCACAAGTGGCTTCACGTAGAGCTCGTTGTGCTTCAAGTGCTTGTTCCTCATGGTGTTGTTGTTCTTGCCGTAGTGTGTCGCCGTCTTGCTCTTCTTGGCGTTGGCATTGTCAACCTTGCTCTTTGTCCATGGCATCTTGTTCTTGGCGACGATGTCGTTCGTGCTCCCGAAAGCAGTCTTGCAAACCATTGCGATGGAATGGATTTTGTGAAAATTGATGATCTTGATGGTCTTCTCGAAGATGAGAACGAGGGCATGGAAGACTTGCATCGGAAGAGGTGTCCGAAGAGTGTCGGCTTGAGTGGCGCCGTCTTAACGATGAAGATGTGGAAGAAGCACGGTTGACCATCATGGCATGAAAATCTTCCATTTGAGATGATAGCTTGGTGTCAAGGTAGTCCCGTGTTCTTGCTTTGGATTGTCGCAAGTCGGTGGCGAGTTGTTCGATGCGGTCGCCCAAAGCTTCTTTTTCTTCATGCAAAGCTCGTTGAACACCGAAGAGTTGAACCTTGGTGACGTAGTTGTTTGGTGCGTCTTTCTCGTCGAAGAGTGGGTTGGAAGAAGTGCTTGGCCTATCCATAGTGCTCAGGCAAATGTGAGTGGAAGAAAGAGAAGAACTAGACCAAATTTACCTTTTCCAATGTTGAAGATGGATCAATGATCACTCAATATGGTATTATGGAAGTAGGACAATTGGTACCGGATCTTGTCAATCTCAGACCTACACAAGTAAAGCTTTTGGAGGAGCTCGGTGAGGATAAGTGGCACAAAATTGATGCAATTGTTAGCAAGATATCAATAATGTTGAGAATGATTCACAAATTCACAAGTGAAGCAAATAGATCAATAGCAAGTAATGGTACATGGAAACACACACATGGACGGATAAATTGGGTTGTGCAACCAAGGAATGAGCACAAAATGTGTTATCCACGAAAAACGCTCGTGTTGCAAAACATTAGAAAGATGTAGCACGATTGCTCAAAGGGCAGATACGAAACTTGTGCACAACCTATGAGAGACAAAACGTATCGACTTCTATCCCAAGTATGCTATGTATGTATGGGTCCCGATGAACTCGCACACGATGATCCAAGATGATCAATGATGTCAATATGCTATGCAATGTGGCATGATGCTATTGCTATTGGTTTTATCCTTGCTTAAAATATTTTCTCTCTTTTTTGATATTTTCTTTGGCCACTTATGCGAAATGCTCGAACCAAGATAGCAATTATGATATGCGGGAACAATTGATGACACAAGAGATGATACGGTGATATATGCACGCAATGGAAGCTGTGCGGAATATGTATCACTAAAGTGCACAAGTAGCGTTGCCCGACAATACTCAAATGGCTAGTCTCAGTAGGCAAGTGACGCAAAGATGGGCTCGGGGTTAACAATGCAATGGCAAGGAAGTGGAGTAAGGTGTCATCGAGGTTACCGTCCTTGCTTAAGGTTGTGGTGTCAAATGATGAGGTGGTAGTTGTCGGTGTCGAGTCCGTGGCGAAGTTGAGCAGCGGTAATGTCGATGTTGAAACATTCCTAAGTAGCCGAAACACCTTAGGAAATGGAAAACCGCAAAATCAAATTCTCAATTGACAAATGGTGCAAAAATGTGTGGTGGTTGTGGAAGGTTGGTGGTATTGTGGAAGTTAGGTGGTGGTATGCAGAAGTAGGTGGGCAAATTGTGTCAAAATTGGGAAAATTTGTGGAAAATGGAGATGTTGGCTGCGTCGGGCCGGATGTACGGCGGCTGTGATCTATGGAGGTGGGGATTTCATGGATATGAAGGTGGAGAAGAAAATTTTGCGCAAAATTTGGGGGAATTTCGTCGATGGAAATGGTGGGGGAGGTGTGGGGAAGCTAGATCCACCTGCAACACTTCGAATCCATGGAGCAAAATCAACAAAACATAATCAAAACCAACAAATCATAAAGAAATTCGTATGGCTCTTTTTGTGGGGATTTTTTGAATTTGGGAAAAACAAACAAACTTGGGGCTAGAAAGTGGAGAGGAAGAACTCCAAGGTTCTTGTGAGATTTTGTTGTGTTTGATCCATGATTTTGTTGGTTCTTGTGAGATTTTGTTGTGTTTGATCCACGATTTTGTTGTTTAGCAAGTGGATCTAGCTTCCCCACCACTAAATCCATCCAAAAATTTCTTTTCCCCCATCAATTTTGACCCCAAAATCACGAAATTCCGCCCCAAATCGAGTTTGGAGATCTAAATCCCGATTTGGAATCGTCGGGCCGGACATCCGGGTCCCCGGCCGGACATCTGGCACCTAGAGCACAAAATCATCCTCATTTCTGGACATACAGCCTCGGAAATCCGGGCTCCCCCCCGGACATCCGACCCCTGGGAATTTCAGCCACCAGCGTTTCTTTTTTTGAAACAAGGCAAAAGATTTGCCATTTTCATTGATTAAGAAGGAGTTTTAGACAAAACCCGTCAGACGGCAAAAAGGTAAAATTACATGACTACTCTCGCGACATAAGCGCCCTCAGGTGTTTCGCTCCCGCCAGCACCCAAAGATGGGCCTCCCCTTTGATCTTGGCAACCACAATGGTGATCTATGAAGCCGTGTTGCGAAAGATTCTAGCATTCCTGGCGTGGTTTTGTCACGGTAGATGCCCTCGTGAAAGGGCTTAGTGACGAGGCCATCGCACGAAGGTGGAAGCTTAATGTGGTTGATCGGGAACAAGGAGACACAAGTTTACCCAAGTTCGACCCCTCACGATGGAGGTAACAGCCTACATCCTGCTTGATTGTATTGCTTTGGATCTCGATTACAAGGGTGCGGATTCGCTTAACCTAGCTCTTGAGAGATTGCAACCTACTCCTTCAATCCTAGGCGCTCCCCTTTATATAACAGGTTGAGCCCTAGACATACATGAGAGTCCGGGTCATAGTCTTAACCCGTACCTTATTCTTACTCTAGTTACCTTGTTCTCCAAGGTCATCATCTTGTCTTAACTTTCCTCAAGCCAGCCCACACGCTGAGCCGGCCCTTGTGCCAGGTCTCCGCCAAACCAACCTGTATGTATCTTGAAGGCCCAGCAGTGAGATAACCCATTGAGCCTCATAGCTCTATGGCCGGGTCATCTTTCTGCCAGGTCATTATGCCGGGAAATATCCCCAACATTAGCCCTCGGTTTGACTTGGATTTATTCATGTTAAACTCCATCCTGAAAATCAAAATAATGGAATAATCTGCGAAGAAATTTTATCTCCGAATCTGCTTCTTGAGTCGGCTCTTTCTACATCCTTCGTCTTCAAATATATTTTCTGACTCAACCATTTTGCCGGGTTATTTACTATCCGCAGACTTGGTATCTTCTCACAACCTTTCTACATGACGTCACAATCCACTTCCGCAAAATCCGAGCATGACATCATGACGAATCTTTGAGTGGATCTGTATCATCTTGTCAGGCGCGAAAATCGAGGAGTCTTTTTAGCCAAAATTCACTGCTCCGCTTGGGGCTTCGCACCTGCCGCTTCGGGTTCTGCCTCCCATTATAAATGGGCCGGTGCCCCTTTAGATTCACTTTTACTGCCACTGCTCCTCTCATCTTCTTCCTCTTGCTCCCGACGCCTCTGCATACACCTCGAGCTCGCCAACCTCGACCACCGTAGAAGAAACCTCGCCAAGATCGCCACTGGGACCTTGCCGGAATCCACCGTGGCCGCCGCCTCAAACCAGAAGCCTCATTTCACCCTCATAGATCTGTGAGTGCACTACCTCTTCCATGGCTTTTTCCCTTGCCATAGTTCTTCGTAGTTCTTCGGTGTTCTTCAATGTTCCTTGCAACGGTAGCTCATGGATCTAAAATATCGTTGATTCCTTTTTTCCTGGATCATGAAACAACCCACAATATCTTCATGACCTTGCAAATCTTTTAACTCTCACTACAAGAACCACATTACGGCCTCATTCTTAATCACTGAGTTGACCTAGGTTTTTTTTCTTCCTTTTCCAGCTATTTTTTAGATCCGAAGAATTCCTCAATCCATTTGAAAATTGTTTGCCGACTCATAGTCTAGACCACGTTTATCACTTGTAAAAATCTGTACTTAGTGGCTGCTGGCTTGATTTGTGTTGAAAGTCCTAGCCCGGTAGAGAACCGGCTTGTCTTCCGTCTTACGATAACCCGGCAAGCTTTTAGACTGCGCTGGCTTATATTATTTCCCTACTTTCTTTGCAGCTGAACCCATGGCTCCGAAAACAAACAAGATCGTTAACTCGGTGAAATCCAAGATGTCAGAGCTCAGACTGCAGTCTTTGGTAGAATCCGGGTTACTTCCATCTATGGAAGAGATTGAATAGCGAGCCCCTGAAGAAGAAATCCATCCTCAGCTAGCTCGAGATCATTATATTTGCTGATCATTTAGATAGAGGGTTTTGTCCCCCGGGTTCTAAGTTCTTTCGGGATATACTGCACTTCTTCACTATCAGGCCTCAAGACTTGGGCCCCAACTCTATTCACAACTTGAGCCAGTTCCAAGTTTTCTGTGAAGTTTATATGCAAATAGAGCCGTCCATCAGCTTATTTCAAGAGTTCTTCTACCTGAACCATCAGACAGAACACAAAGGTGGACCTAGCATAGAACTTGGTGGGGTCACCATCCAAAGAAGAAAGAACTCAGCTTTTCCAGAAGCCAAGCCGGCAAGCCACCCTAAAGGGTGGCACAAAACTTGGTTCTACTGTAAGGACACCTCCCCAGATCAACAGCATCAACTTCCGGGTTATAGGGCAGACCGGCTTGATGCCTCCATCATTTTCCTGGGTTTCACCTCCAAGGAAGAAAGAAAGGCTCTAGAACCCTTATATTCAAAGATAAATGCCTTAACTGCCCATGGCCTCACCGGTGTTGACCTGACCCAGACCTGGGTGTGCTGGCGCATCCAGCCTCTTTGCCTGAGAAACCGGCTCATGCACACCTACTCAGGTGAGCCAGAAGACCCGCTACGATTTAGCTGGGTCAACCTCCAACAGAAGGATGTCATAAAATTCGCCAAGAAGCTTCTTGGTGACACTACTGGAATCTGATAATTTGCCGTCTGCTGCCTCTTTGCCGTCAGCCAGCTAACGGCAAAGACTGTCTTTGCCGTCAGTTTTGGGGAAGCAGACGGCAAAGAAAGGACTCAAGGCAATGATAGTTTTTGCCGTCAGTCCTTTCTTTGTCGTCTGCTTGCTGACGGCAAAGAGCAATATGGCAGACGGCAAAGAGGAGGGTGGGCCCCACCGAAGAGGGGCATTGGCTAGGTCAACTCTTTGCCGTCTGCTGCCTCTTTGCCGTCGACTAGCAGACGGCAAATAATGAAATAGCAGTCGGCAAAGAGCATTGGGCCCCACCCGCCGCGCGGTATCGTTGAGGGCTAACGGACGGCCGCTATGCCGTCTGCTAGCAGACGGCAAAGAGCGATATGTCGTCCGCTAGCAGACGGCAAAGCGGGGGTTTGCCTTAATGGCTACCCCGCCCGAAACCCCCCACTCCCCACTCCCCCACCCCCGCGCCTCTCTCTCTCTCCCTCTGTCGCCATCGCCGCGCCCGTCGCCGCCGCCGACCCACCGCCCAGCCGCCCCGCGCCGACGCCTCGCCGCCCCGCCGCTCCCCCGCCCCGCCGCCCCCTGCCCCGCCCCCTGCCGCCCCCCTGCCGCGCCGCCCCATTGCCCCGCCGCCCCGCCGCTCCCCCGACCCGCCCTGCCGCCGCCGCGCCACGCCGCCCCCCTGCCCCGCCGCCCCGTCGACCCGCCGGAGCGCCGCCCCCCTGCCGGCGTCCTCCCTGCGGCGGCCCTCCTCCACCGACCCCCTCCACCGGCCCCTCCGAGGTGAGCTTTTTTTTCCTGTTTTTTTTTTTCTGTTTTTTGCTGTTTAGGTTTAGGTTAGAGTGCTAGGTTTAGGCTTAGGTTTAGGTTTACATAATTAGAAGAAGAAAGAAGAAAGATGAAAAAAAAGAAGAAGAAAAAATAAGAATAAGTAGAAGAAGAGGAAGAAGAAGAAGAAGAATAGGAGGAGGAGAATAAAAGAAGAAGAAGAAGAAGAAGAAGAAGAAGAAGAAGAAGAAGAAGAAGAAGAAGAAAAAGAGGAGAAGAGGAGAAGAAAAAGAGGAAAAAGGAAAAGAAGGAAGAAGAGGAAGAAGAAGAAGAAGAAGAAGAAGAAGAAGAAGAAGAAGAGGAGGAGGAGGAGGAGGAGGAGAAGAAAAGAAGAAGAAGAGGAGGAGGAGGAGAAGAAAAGAAGAAGAAGAAGAAGAAGAAGAAGAAGAGGAGAAGAGGAGGAGGAGGAGGAGAAGAAGAAGAAGAAGAAGAAGAAGAAGAAGAAGAAGAAGAAGAAGAAGAATGCTATGTTAAAACTTGGCGGTGCGAATCGTTAGGTTAGGGGTTGTTGCGGGGAACGAGCAGTGCGGATCATTTTTTTACAACTTGGCAGTGGCATCCTGTTGTAAATATTTAGTTAGGTTGACGGAAAAAACAATAATGCTATGTTACTCATCTTTGGATTTAAATGTGCAGTTTGTTTCATCGCTGCGTGGGTCTGGTGTTCGACGACCTCCCCATGCGTTTGACGAGCTCCCCTGCGTTCGTGGGTGAGCACAAATGACATCTCCTCCCCCCCTTAATTTGCTCTGTTCCGGTCTTCGTGCTGATGAAACTTGCTAGCTATAGGTGTCTTCAATCATCAGTATGCGTGACCAGTATGCGTCTCCCATTCGAAAGGGTTACAGTTATAAATATGCATGTCTTTGCATATTTATAACCGTGATTCTTTCGAATTGTCCAACGTTATCCATGGACAGCCCGAGTATGTGTAGATTGGGTTCGTTTTCCCATGCTCTGCTCCGGATCCGATGTAGAATTTCGTCAGTGCCTCCTTGTTGTTCTCTGGGTACACATCCTCTCTGTTTATTGCCGAGACGTGTATCAGGAGAACAGCGGGGAGGTGCTGCCGAAATTTTGCGTCGGATCCAGAGCAGAGCATGGGAAAACGAACCCAATCTACACATACTCGGGTGGGATTAGGACCTATCTTTACCTATTAGCGTGTAGGTTGCATGGGCGTAATAAAATTGACAAACTTGATTAACTGATGAATATATATGATGAATTATATATATTTCTTGTGTGTTTAGTAGGTAGGCAAGATGAGTGATCGTGCGTGGATGTACACCGGTCACACTAGTCAGAAAGACACGACCACTGAATGGTTAACAAAAACCAAGGGGTTTATGAAAGCCGCATTTGCAAATGGCCAGAGAAAAACCTGGTGCCCCTGTGTTAGGTGCGACAACTTTTCACAGAGGACAGAGGGTGAAATGGGTAAACACCTGCAGAAGTGGGGTTTTACGCCTGATTATACGGTGTGGACATTTCATGGTGAGTCTGCCCAACGTACCAGAGCTGACGTGGTTCGTCGTCGCACCGACGAGCATGGTACCGGGATCGAAGACATGGTGCAAGACTTTGATGATGCTTAGGATTCGGACGATGAGATGGAGGAATCTGCAAAGGCCTTCAATGAAATGTTGGAGTCTTCAAAACGTCCTCTCTACGAGCACACTGAGCTTTGTCAACTGGATGCCATCGCACAAGTAATGGCTCTGAAGGCTCAATTCAACTTGGGCAGAGAATGCTACGACGCGATGATGACACTATTTGGACGCTTTCTACCCAAAGGCCATGTACTGCCTGCAAACCTGTACTAGTCGGACAAAATCCTCCGTGTACTTAAGATGCCCTATGAGAAGATAGATGCCTGTGAGAAAGGATGTGCCTTATTTAGGCTTGAGTATGCGGACTTGAACTGTATTTGTCATTCCACTCAATCTCCCCCCCGGACAGATTATGCAAAGAAAGAACATTTTCCTGACGTTGATAATTCCAGGGCCCAACTATCCGGGGAAGAATATGAATGTGTACATGCAGCCGCTTAAGGATGAATTACAAGAAGCTTGGGATAATGGGTTCAAGACATACGACGCCGCTAGCAAACGAAACTTCATAATGCGTGTCTGGTACATGTACTCGATGCATGACTTGCCGGCGTATGCGCTATTCGTTGGCTGGTGTACGCATGGAAGGTTCCCGTGCCCCACATGCAAGGCAGCTCTTCAGTTTCATTGGCTATAGGCGGGTCGCAAGTATTCTTGCTTCGACTTGCATAGACAGTTCCTGGATCCTCGCCATAAGTTCAGAAAAGACAAGAAGAACTTCACCAAAGGATTCCATCGAAGAGTATGAGCTTCTGGCAAAGCATGGAGGCGGCTATCCCGGTTTCATCTCTTGGTTCAAACAAACGGTGATTACCATTAATAGACCATTTCATTTCTTGGTCTAATTTGTGGCTAATGCAACAATCCTTTCGTATTAAACTTTTGTAGGCTAATTCAGAGTCTATGGATGCCGAATTGAGACAAGCCGCTAATGGTTTTGACTATAAGGTCCGTTCATTTGAGAAATACGACATCAACGGGTATCGCTTTCGTACCTTTGGCAAAGAGCTATCTATGGCCGACCAAAAATCTACAAATTTTGGTGTCTCTGCTATCGGTGAAGGAGGTACCGAGTATTATGGAAGAGTTGAAGCAATTTATGAACTTCTATTCAATGGTGAAAACCCACCGAACGTCGTAGTCTTCAAATGTTATTGGTTCCAGCCGAAGGAGACTAGAAGGACTCATGAACATATAGGGCTAGTCGAAATCAAACAAAGCACCCATTTAGATGTTCCCGATGTCTATATTACAGCTCAACAGGCGACCCAAGTTTTCTATCTACCGTGGGCCTGCCAAACTAATGCAAATCTGAATGGTTGGGATGTCGTTTATGAAGTGCAGCCACGTGTTAGACCACCTCCCCCCAATGAAGAGGATTATGAACCTCACATTAAGCCAGACACATATGAAGGAGAATTCTTCCAAGAAACACGTCTTTCCAAAAAACGTTTCAAGAACCGCTCTACTTCACCCCAGAACATGGAAGTAGACAGCGATAGTGAATCCGACTTCACCCCTGAGCCGGAACAAGAAGAGCCGAAACAAGAAGAGGTTACTGCTGCGGATGACCTGTCAATGCTTGATCGATTACAGAAAGGCCTTCCACATGTTGATGCCGCTGAACCCGATGAGCACGTCATTCATGACGACACGCGTGATAGTGATGATGATGATGCATCTATTGATCCCGAAGCATATATAGACGATCCAGACTATTAGTTTGTATGCATCCCAACTTAAATTATATACATATTATTATTCATGTCATGTATTCAATTTTTTTATGTTGTACTAATTTCGTTTACTCTTTGTCATGGCAGGTGTTGAAAGATGGTGGGAGCGGGAACGGTGAGTTTCATTTGAATGGTCATTATTTACTAGTCTTAACTTTTGAGTGTCCTCATGCTAACGAGACTTTGCAAATGATCTTTGGTGCAGCATAACTCCGGAGCCGCATCGCACAACCCTTCTCCAGGTGATACCGGCTCGAGGAACCCCGGTGCTTGACCTCCGGTAAGTTTTCTCTAGTGTTTTGCTTAACAAATGCATACTTAGCTTCGTACATGCTTGTTAGCCCTATTATGCCACATACTTAGCTTATTTTCCCTAAAAAAGACATACTTAGCTAATTATCCTCCAAAATGACATAGTTAGCTTATTTAGTTCATTTATGACATAATTAGCTTATTCATTTCAAAAATGGCATAATAACCTTGGTTAGCTCATAAATGTCATATACTTACCTTATTTTCCTCCAAAATGACATAATTACCTAAGTTAGCTCTAAAATGACCTATACTTACCTAAGTTAGCTCAAAAATGGCATAATTACCTAGGTTAGCACAAAAATGACCTATACTTACCTTATTTTCCTCCAAATTGACATAATAAGCTTACTTAGCTAAAAAATGGCATAATTACCTAAGTTAGCTCTAAAATGACACAAATAAGGAATAAGAAGAAGAAAAACAAGGAAGAGGAGAAAAAGAAAGAATAGAAGAAGAAAGAGAAGAAAAAGAAAGAATAAAAGAAGAAGAATGAGAAGGAAAAGGATAAAAAGATAGAAGAGAAGAAGAAAGATGAGAAAAGGAGAGAAGAAGAAGAAGAAAATATATTCTTATTCTTCCTTTTTCTCTTCTTTCTTTTTCTCCATCTTCTACTCCTTATTCTTATTCTTTTTCTTTGTTTCTTCTTCTTATTCTTCTTCTTCTTCTTCTTCTTCTTCTTCTTCTTCTTCTTCTTCTAGTCTTCTTCTTCTTCTTCTTCTTCTTCTTCTTCTTCTTCTAGTCTTCTTCTTCTTCTTCTTCTTCTTCTTCTTCTTCTAGTCTTCTTTTTCTTCTTCTTCTTCTTCTTCTTCTTCTAGTCTCCTTCTTCTTCTTCTTCTAGTCTTCTTCTTCTTCTTCTAACTTTCTTACTCCCATTTTTGCAGGTTTGATTCACTTCATGGAAGCTGCCATTGATGGACTGCTAGTGTTTAGTTTTTGTTTTGATTTGTATTGATGAACAATGTGAAACTATGTATGTATATATAGATGAACTCCATGAAACTATGTATGTATTGGATCTTTTAATACCCTATGTGTTCTCTTGCATTGATGGACTACTAGATGTTGGATACATGGCCTATGCATTGATGGACTGCTATATATATCATATTTTTGTTTTCAAAATGCAGGGAAATAACAGAAAACAAACAAAACAGTGGCAATACAGGCACTTTGCCGTCTGCCAGCGGACGGCAAAGCCCTTTGCCGTCGGTAGGCGGACGGCAAACGTGCCACGTGGCAGCAACCTGTGCAACCTGGGAGCAGCAGGTCTGACCATTTGGTCATTCTGCCGTCTGCTGGCAGACGGCAAAGACCAGCCCTGGCAGACAGCAAAGACCAGCCCTGGTAGATGGCAAAGACCAGCCCTGCCACGGGTCTGCTGACGTCATAGGGCTGACGGCAAAGTTTACCGTCCACCGGCAGACGGCAAAGTCTGCCATTAGCCATCTAACGGGGCTAACATGTATTCCTTGCCGTCCATGATCTTTGCCGTCAGCTTGGCGAGGAAAGCAGACGGCAAAGTTCTTTGCCGTCCGCTGTTGTTAGGCAGACGGCAAACAAACTCATTACCGTGACTTTCAGTGCCGAAAGTGTTTGCCGTCCGTGGCAGACGGCAAAGAGGTTTGCCATCGGTGTTCTTATTCTTTGCCGTCTGCTATGGCAGACGGCAAATTAGCTGATTCCTGTAGTGTGAGACGAAGGACTCCATTGGGCTCGTGGGACTCGCTCCCTTTTATACGGGCAACCCGGCACCTACGGTAAGCCGCCCTTATTGTTTTCCCTTACCTTGCTTATACTACTTTGCCTTTGTCGTAAACTTATGTCTATCGCTATGCAGGAAGATGCTGACTGGTGGAAAGTTAAGCCTCAAGATCCCACTCCTCCTCAAGAGGATGACGAAGAAAATCCGGAAGATGAGGAAGATCATGAGGTAGAACTCAACTCCCTTGGTCGACTCTTTAACCAGCTTGCTGATGCCGACTCTTCACAGGAACAAGTTGAAACCAGTCATGCCGGCGAGCCAGAGGTAACCCTGATCTCCTCCGATTCTGACTCAACAATACCTGTCCAAACAAAAATCTGGGTCGCAGTCCGTAAAGTCCCGTTCTCACATCCAGACACTCACTTAGATCCACACTTTGTTTTGAAAACAACTCAGCATGCTGGCACTTCAAAGCGGAAGACCCGGAGCAGCGAGGGAGAAATGAGCGGCGGGTTAAAAAATGAGCCGTCTGCACGAAGGGCTCGGACAGAAGTGCCTCACAGCCCCACTCCCTCTCTTCCTCAAGCCAGTCGATTCAAAGAGCCGTTACCATTGAACGACTCGGCTTATCAGACATCCCCTTCTTCGGATGAACCCAGCGCCACTCAAACGCCGGCTTTTAATATTAACCCTGGGTAAAAATTTGACTACTCGCTTTTCAAACTTAAACTCTTGCTTTCATCCATTAACTGAATTATTCTTTACCTTGTGCAGTGCAAAGGCAATCAAGAAGAAACCTGCCACCGGGTCTTTAGACCCTATTGTTCAGAAAGGCCATTCTCAGGAAGTAGCAATAGATAACCCGGATATTCCAGATGAGTCGGCCCTTCAAAACAACCCACTGCATCAAGACATTACAGCGAGCCCGGCTCATGCTTCTCCTCCCCTTATTAATCAGGAGAAGGAAAATATGATAGAAGAGCAGCCTGCTGAAAAGGCTCAGGACGAGGCAGTGGTGACTAGTGAGAACCGAAACCTTCTGCCAGAAACTTCCACCGCCTTGACAAAAATCCCTGCCAAGGCTGAGTCGCCAATTAAAAATAAAGGGAAGGCGGCTCTTCATTTCCATTCTTTTGAAGACCAGGACATCAATTCACTGCATTAGACTGTCTTAACCCGGCTATCTGAAAGCCGGGACACTAAAGGAAGTATGAGGTAATCCCTGTCACCTAGCTACACACAGATATATGTACCCCCCAAGGGTCGGGTCATTATGATATGATGACCCGGGACTTCTGCAAATGTATCTGCATATAGATTAACAAATGGTAGCCCCCGAGGGCCGGCTCATCATTGCATGATAAGCCGGGTCTCTGCATGTATTGATGAAAAACATATGCATCAGCCCCCAAGTGCCATGTTGAATGCCTGGATCTTCATGGGACTTGTTATACTTGGAGGGCTTTGAGAGATGTAGCCCCCAAGTACCGGGTCGACCTCACGGCGGCTCGGGACTTTATGTATCTCTTGTAACATTGTGAAATTGCCATGCAGGACATGTTGAACCAAGTGGAAGCACAGGCAGCCAGCTTCCAAAAGGAAGCGAAAAAAGAGAAGAAACTTCGAGAAAAAGGCTGAGCAATTGTCTTCAGATGCCCACAAGTCCTTACTCATTGTAAGAGACACACTTAAGAAGGCTGAGGCGGCATTTGAGGAAGAAAAAGCCAACTTGACGAAATGTGCCGAAGAGGCTGAAGCGAAGCTTGAACCTGTGACCCGGGAAATGGCTACTGTAAAGGGCCAGATCACCACCATGTGCAACGCCATCTTTGGTAAGCAAAAACCTCGCAAGTCGCCAACTGTACCGGCTTAATGTGCTGAATCGGGTTTGCTGATAATTTCTCAACTTTTTATTTTCAGGCCGAAGGAGTCATAACCTCGTGGAGCAGCCTCTAGTAAAGCTGAAAGCTGTCTACACTTTTGCAGAGCAGCTATACATAGGCAGCTCACGCTGCATCATGGCGGCGAAGAACACGAAGGCACCGCCCCAACTGATCGTGGACATGCTTAAAGAGCTGTCGGTGGTGCCTCAATGGTTTCAAGAGTTGAAAAAGGCGGCTTGTCACCATGGAGCCCTGACTGCCCTTGCACGCGCTAAGGCATATGTACCAGAACTGGATCCGGCTCAAATAGTGGTGGGATATCCTGAATTCAACACTGACGACACGCCTTTTACTAAGAAGGATTTTCTACAGTGTGTAAAGGAAACCCGGGTTGCTGCAACAGCACTGACAGAGGAGATAAATCTCAACAAATATCAAGCCGGATATTCGGAGGCCAATGAACGCATTGAGCCGCCAAACCCACAGCCTGTTGCACTGACTAGTCCTTGTAAGCAAACTTTCGCTCCTGACGTTGACCATTCATCTATGATAATGGTCAACTCAGTTTTTGAAGCTTTGTGATCCATCCAATGGCTCGAGGACGACCCCCAGGCCACAGAGGCAGAAGAGACGGTGCCTGAGGATGAAGCACTAGTGCAGAACTAACCCGACACTCTTTAGCAGGAGCAGCAACCCGCCATACAACTGTGGCGGCTTGTAAACTTTTTGACTTCGAAAGTAGTGAAAAAAATACTTGTCTTGATTTTGGCCCGGATGTGGCTTGTAATAGCTATGATGAAACTTCGTTGGATGATGCTAGTGCCATCGTGCACTTATGAATGCCCTATTATTGAAACTTTGTTGTTTCCCAGCCATGAAAATCTTTTGCTTCTTCCCAAGTATCAGATGAAAGACCCGGTGTCTAGAAACCAGTCCCTTGATATAAACTATTTGTTGTACTAGCCATTAATAACATCTGGGTCAATAACCAAAAACCCGGCGATGCTGGCGGCTTATCTCCAATACCAGTAGGATGGGTTGCCAGAAATATTGGTGGTATAATAACTCGGCAATCGTGTTGCCGATGTAAGAAACAAAAGAAAGCTTTAGTATAAAATAAATGCCATGTATGGATTGTATGCATGCATGAAAATGCTAATAATAATGCAGAAATAAAGTTAAGAGCCGGCTTTCGAGGCACGACTTAAAGACCGGCTTTCGAGGCTCGAGTCTGATTCGCTTTCATGAAGCAGGCTTTTTGCCTCTTTTGGTTTATCCTAGCTCTCTGAAAGCCGACTCTCACGTGACCAACTAGTGTTTTAACTCTGATGAGTTCAGGGTCACCTCTGTGATTGACTCATCAGGCGTACACCGGGTCACCTTTTCGGAGTAGCATCTTGCTAGCAGGTAGGTTTAACCAAGGAAATTTTGGCATTTTGCTGGGTTAGGAGGGATGTTAAAGCTAAACTCGATGAGTTGGAAGCCCCCAAGTAACCAATGATCAAAAAATAAAGACTCAACACACAATTTGAGGCAAAATGACAAACTCTCTTATACAGAGATGCCGGCTTTATTTCATTGATCATAATACGTATATACATGATGAAGGTATGTACAAAAGATACTACCCAGTCCGTGACTTAGGTATAGTATGGCCGGAGATGTGCAATATTCCAAGGTCTGCTGCCCTCCTCCTCATAGGTGCGTGACTGATTTGCTTCACGTATGTCAACAAGGTAGTATGACCCATTGTTGAGATTCTTGCTGACGACGAAGGGTCCTTCCCAAGGAGGCGAAAGCTTATGCATGCCTATCTGATCTTGTATCAGACGGAGCACTAAGTCACCTTCCTGAAAGGTACGGCTTCGAACTCTATGACTGTGATAGCGACGTAGGTCTTGTTGATAGATTGCCGATCTGGATGCGGCAAGTTCGCGTTCTTCCTCCAGAGCATCAAGAGCGTCCTGATGAGCTTGTTCATTATCAGCCTCCACATAAGATGTAACCTGGGGGGAGTCATGACAAATATCACTTGGAAGGATAGCCTCTGCACCATAGACCAGAAAAACGGTATGTAGCCTGTTGACCTGTTGGGAGTGGTCCGTATACTCCAAAGTACTGCAAGTAACTCCTCCTCCCAGCAACCAGGCGTGCGTTGCAAAGGTACCATGAGCCGGGGTTCGATGCCACGCAGCAACTCCTGATTAGCGTGTTCCGCCTATCCATTGGACTGAGGATCCGCGACAGATGCTAAGTCCAGCCGGATGTGCTCTTGTTGACAGAACTACTTCATGACTCCTTTGGAAAGATTAGTGCCATTATCTGTAATAATGCTGTGTGGATAGCCAAAACTATAGATCAGCTTTTTGAGGAATTTAACTGCTGTAGCAGCATCACAACGACTGACTGGCTCTGCTTCATCCCACTTGGTGAACTTGTCAACAGCCACCAATAAATGAGTATGTTTATTCTTGGATCTCTTGAAAGGCCCAACCATGTCAAGCTCCCAAACTGCAAAAGGCCAGGTTATTGGAATCATTCTCAACTCTTGAGCAGGCACATGAGCTTGATGAGCTAATTTTTGACAACCATCACACTTGCGGACAATATCCTCTGCATCTGCATGAGCCGTAAGCCAGTAAAAACCATGCAGAAAGGCTTTCGCGACCAATGACCTTGAGCCAGCATGATGCCCACAATCACCAGAGTGGATTTCGTTGAAAATGGCATGACCTTCCTGAGGAGAAACACAACGCTGAAAGACGCATGTGACGCTTCGTCTATGCAACTCACATTGACTATAGTCATGGACTTGGACCACCTGATGATCTGCCGAGCGATGATTTCCTCTGCTGGGAGCTCACCACGGCTTAAATAAGCCAAGTAAGGTACTGTCCAATCTAGTATAGCGTGAACAGCAACCACCAACACTACTTCTGGATCAGGAATAGCATGGACATCAAGAAAAACATTGGGTGGAACCGGCTTTCGCTGAGACCCCAAACGAGACAATGCATCTGCTGCCTTGTTAAGCCGACGATCAATATGATCAACCTGATATCCTTTAAAATGCCCAGCAATGTTTGTGACTTCGCATCTATAAGCCGCCATGAGGGGATCTTTGGAATCCCAGGTTCCCGAAACCTGCTGAGCTACCAAATCTGAGTCACCCAAGCATCTGACTCGGCTTAAGTTCATCTCCTTAGCCATACAGAGCCCGTGAAGCAATGCCTCATATTCAGCTGCATTGTTACTACAAGGAAACATAAGCCGTAAAACATAACAAAACATAAGCCTTCCAACTGCCTAGAACCGTCAAAGTGAATAGACCAATATGTGGTATCCAGCTTCTCCTCTAGGGCCTGCAATTCAGTCCAGTTATTGATGAAATCCACCAAAGCTTGAGATTTAATAGCGGTCCATGGCATATATTTGAGATGATGCGGCCCAAACTCAATCGCCCACTTGGCAACCCGGCCAGTAGCTTCCCTGTTCTGAATGATGTCTCCAAGGGGTGCTGAACTAACCACAGTAATTGGGTGCTCATGGAAATAGTGTTTCAACTTCCGGCTTGCCATGAATACACCGTATACCAGCTTCTGCCAATGCGGATACCGCTTCTTGGACTCTGTTAAAACTTCACTGATATAATACACCGGGCGCTGAACTGGGTACTCTTTGCCTGCTTCCTTGCGCTCCACAACAACTGCAACACTGACAGCTTTGCTGTTAGCTGCAATATATAACAACATTGGCTCCTTCTCCTGAGGGGAAGCAAGGATGGGCGGCTCAGACAACTGCTTCTTGAGAGACTCAAAAGCCTGATCTATAGTATCACTCCAAACAAAATCGTCTGACTTCCAGAGCAATTGGTAAAGTGGAATTGCCTTCTCCCCAAGCCGGCTGATGAACCGGCTCAATGCTGCAACCCGCTCGGCCAGCTTCTGGACGGCATTCAGATTTGCCGGCTTAGCCAGGGTCGTGATTGCTTTGATCTTTTCCGGGTTGGCCTCAATTCATGCTCAGAAACTAGGAATCCCAGTAATTGCCCTGCAGGAACATCGAAGACGCACTTCTCTGGGTTGAGCTTCATCTGGTAGACTCGGAGATTGTCAAATGTTTCCTTAAGATCATCCAACAAGGTTTCCTTCTTCCGAGATTTGACCATGATGTCATCGACATATGCATGAACATTCCGCCCAATCTGCTTATGGAAACAATTTTGGACACAGCGTTGATAAGTCGCCTGTGCACACTTCAGACCAAACGGCATGGACGTATAGCAGAAAGCTCCAAAGGGCGTGATGAAAGCCGTCTTTTCCTGGTCCTCCTGCTTCATCTTGATCTGATGATAACCTGAGTAGGCATCCAAAAAGCATAAACACTCACAACCCGCCGTGGCATCAATGATCTGGTCTATATGAGGCAGAGCAAAAGGATCACTGGGACATGCTTTGTTCAGGTCCATGTAATCAGCACACATTCGCCAGGTCCTGTTTTTCTTCAGAACAAGCACCGGGTTAGCCAGCCATTCTAGATGAAAAACCTCAACAATGAACCCGGCGGCTAGGAGCCGAGCCACTTCTTCGCCAATAGCTTTCCGCCTTTCCTCATTAAAATGACGGAGATACTGACGAACAGGTTTAAACTTAGGATCCACATTAAGGGAGTGCTCAGCGAGTTCTCTCGGTACACCTGGCATGTCAGAAGGTTTCCATGCAAAAATGTCCCGATTCTCATGGATGAACTCGATGAGCACGCTTTCCTATTTTGGATCCATATTAGCCCCGATGGTAAACTGCTCAGAAGAATTACCAGGGGTAAAATTCACTTGCTTGGTGTCTCTGGCCGACTTGAATTTGAGCAGAGGATCAGACTCAATCGTTGGCTTTTTCAGAGAGGTTCTGTCAGCCGGGTCAACATTGTCCTTGTAGTACTTCAGCTGCTCTGCCGCACAAGCCGACTCGGCATAAGCTGCATCTCCTTCCTCACACTCAAGTGCAACTCTCTAGTTACCCTCAACAGTAATGGTACCTTTCAGACCAGGCATTTTTAATTTCAGATAAACATAGCACGGTCGTGCCATGAACCGCGCGTAAGCCGGCCTCCCGAAGAGGGCATGATAGGGGCTTTTAAGCTTCATCACTTTGAAAGACAAGAACTCCGAGCGATAATTAAATTCATCACCGAAGGCCACTTCCAGAGAAATCCTACCAATAGGATAAGCAGACTTGCCAGGGACAATGCCATGAAAAACTGTGGTGGAAGGGGTGAGCTGTTTCACGGATAAGTTCATCCATCTGAAAGTATCATAGTAAAGGATATTGATAGTGCTATCGCCATCCATGAGCACTTTTGTCAACGTGTAATCGCCGACTTGCGGCGCCACTACCAAGGCCAGATGGCCGGGGTGGTCAATAAACTCTGGATGATACGCCCGACTCCAAGTGACCGGTTGCTCCGACCAGTTCAGGTAATACGGGACTGCCGGCTCAACCAAGTGGGCGGCTCTCCGCTGCACCTTCCGATCATGCTTACAGGTACTGGTGGTAAAAACATGATATTGACCACTGTTCAACTACTTCGGATTGCTGTAGAACCTGGACTGGCCACCTTGATTCTGATTTCCTTGGTTGTTACATTGATTATTGCCTCCAGTATTACCAGCCCCCTGAAACCCAGCATTCTGACCGTGGTTCCCCTGGAACCCGAGGCCTGCGAAGTGCCCTTGTGAGCCGGCTCCCTGAAAGCTGGCTCCCTGGTTGCCGGGTCCAGGGTTGCCAGGGTGTCCTCCGTTGCCGCCCCCATTATGATGATTCTGAAATATCCTCTTGGAGAACTCTAGCATAATATAGCAGTTTTACCATGAATGGGTAGATGGCTTACCATCAAAGCTGTGTTTGGGACATGGGCCCTTGAGAGCCTCCTCAAAGCTACGAGGGCGATTACTTGAAAAAGGCTTCCTGGAACCGTTGTTCTGGCGTTGATTCTTTCCACCAGTATTGGTGTTTGCCACCAGATCAGAGCCTCTCTCATAATTCTTGCGCTTGTTATTATTGGCCTGCCCATTGCCATTGTTTTGCTGGTTTCCTTTGCCACCATTTTTCTTGCCCTTGCCTGATTTCTCGTCATCAGATGTTGGATCCTTGGTGTTATCTGACTCGGCATACAGAGTTAAAACATCCATGAGATCGCCCATGTCCTGAACCTTCCGTTTGAGCCGCCCTAGCTTCTGGATCAGAGGCTAGAATTTGCAATTTCGCTCCAGAACAAGTACTGCCTGCTGGGCTGTTATACTATCTGAAGAGTGGATGACCTCTACAACCTGGTGAGACCAATGATATGCTGACTCATCCTCACGCTGAACACAATGCTCGAGATCAACAATTGTGGTCGGACGCTTGCAAGTCCCTTGGAAATTCTTGATGAAGCGCTCCTTCAACTCCTGCCAGGTGTTAATGGAATTTACCAGCAAGTTTTTCAACCAAGTACATGCTGGACTTTCCAACATGAGAGGCAGATAACGCGCGCAGACCACTTCACTAGCCTCCATCAGATCCATAGCTAATTCATAACTCTCTTTCCATTCAGCCGGCTCGAGATCAGCTGTGTAATTAGGCACCTTGCGAGGACCCTTGAAATCTGGCGACATTCACACATCTCGCAATGCCGGGACTAAACAGGGAGTCCCAACTATCCGGCTCGACAAACCCTTGCGTGGGCGGTTGTTGGGGTTGCGGTGGGAGGGTTCTACGCCATGGGCTGATTGTACACTGCGCGTTCATTTTCCTCTTCCAATGCCTATAGGGCCCGAGCGTGTGGCGCCCCGCCTGAATACCACTGTAGCCAGACGGTCGCCGCACACACTAGCCCAAGAAATCACTCTGGCGTGCGCGTTTACAACAAGTATCATGAACATAGGCACAACTATAATAATGATATATTTATTAGCCATTGTGGCCAGAATAAATACATCATGGTTACAAAGATGGGCAGCGGAAAAAAACCCTAACTAAGGCAGCACGGACTTGGAGAGGCTCCAATCCACAGGGACCTGACTGGGTTACTCTTCTAGCTCGCGAACCCTCCGGCTCCTTGACGGATCCTTAGGTGAACCTGGCCACATTGAAGGCCACTGAGTACTTTTGAATGTACTCGCAAGCAAACCAAATAACATATACACCAAGCAAAGCAATCCATGGCATTCAAGCATGTACTTATCATCTTAACAATATTAGTTATCAGGTTATGGCAGCATTGTCTAGCAATATAACTATTAAAATGAAAACAATAAGGTAGTGCATGAAAGTAAATGCAGTTGATCCAGTTTGTTCACATGATCCCTCCGGATTCAAGTTCTTACGGTCATTGGACCCTCTCTTTCATAGCCATCCCATGGCTACATCTCAACTTCCTGACATCATCCGATGTTCAGGCATCTATGCTGTGAATCTGACAAAGCTTACCTTATCTGGTCCGTTCTTAGCAATCATTTGGTTAAACCCTCCAGATTCGACACAGACCAAATAGTGTGACCTAGTACGAACTGTGTCCCATGACTGAGGACTCGGCTATTCGAATAGATTTACACTCTGCAGAGGTTGCGCACTTTTCCCACACCATGGAGCTCCTGGCCTCGTACTTTAGTACATGTTCCCATTCGGGTGGACCGGTGCTGCTCCAACAAAACTTGTCTCTTGCCCGGCACTCTTACGGCCCCACCGACAATCATACCCCTTCCGGGTCAAGTCCTTGGTGGCCCCTGTGTCACTCCTGACACCTGCCACCGTCGTGGCCAAACTAAACTGTCCCAAACGGGGACGCCGGCAAAACAACTTGGGCTCACAAGGTTATCGCCGCCCACCGGGCCAGGGTAGCATGCACACATAACCTTCCCTCTTTGGTGGTACCGATAAGAGGCAAGACAATAGACCAAGTCAGGGCCTTCCCATAAAGGCAAATGTGGCTGCACTGATGAGCTCGGTTCGGTGGCACTATGACTCGATCCAACCAACGGACGAGGTTGTCATTATCAAGTCACATTCTTTATTATCGCAATAACAGTAGTAATGCACAATGAGAACATAACAACCTATCTCCATATTGTCACCTACGAGTCACTAGTGCGATAATATGATGAGTACCAACAAGTAATGCAAACAGTAATACAAACTATCAGGAGTTTAATTATTTCTAGCACAAACACATTCATTAATTAAACACGCAAGAATAACACAGAGCAATGCTTTAGGGCATATATCAGATGGTCGGCTTGCCTGGGGGTTGATGAATTCACCGGAGAGAGGTGCGATCACCTCACGGAAGAATTCGTCGGAAAGGTTTCTCTCTCGGAGAGGCTGGATATAGGGCAGGGGCAAAATGGTCATTTTTAGAATGTGTAAACATGGGGGAAGTGATACCATCGGAACGGGCTAGACGAACAGAGAACGTGGGCTTTGGAATCACCTGAATCGGAGTTACGAGCAAAAAGTTTTAGTAGTTTTACTGCCAGGGACTTTTTTGTAATATAAATAATTACATACGGGTCCTGAAAGATATTTGCGAGAAAAAGAGGAGGAGCACTGTGCTCCTTGGGCTGCATGGTGCCGAATCCGGCCCAGGTCTTAGGCCATAGCTGGGCTACTGCTGTACTGCTGCTCTGGGCCGAGCCCACCTGTCTTGCCGCCACTTAAAAAAACAAAGGGAGGGGAGGGTCGCTGATGAGGGGGCCCCGCTGGCAGGGTTGAATGGGGCGTCTTCATCCTCCCGCTCGTGACGGCCGACACGACGCCGACGGGGATTGCCGGCAACACGAGCCGTCCCCGACGGAGCTCTGCCTACCGTCGAGATCAGGGTGATGGGCCGCATCCACCCATGTGCCTCTCGCCCACTGGGAGGTCTGGAACGAGCGGAGCTTCACCTGGGGCGGGCAGCAGCATCGGGCGATGACGGACCCACGGCTATAGGTCGCCGGAGGAGAAGAGGAGGTGCGCTGGAGCTTTGCCTGGTCCTGGGGGTTTCTCCGGTGGGTAAAGGGGGGGAAGGAAAGGCCCGGGCTTGCTCGAATTTAAGCCGAGGCCGACGGCGGCCATGGTGGCCATGGGAGGGAAATCGAGCATGGGAGCTCGAGTCTTCGAGCTGGGGAAGGGCTAGGGGAGAGAGGAGGGTGCTGGGGTGGTGTGGGTGCTCGGGGGGGGGGGGGCTCGGGCCGCGGCTTTTATAGCCGGCCGAGGCGGGTGGATGAGGATGGCCGCCGTGGCGCCCTCATCACCGCACTGGAGCTCGGGGAAGACGTGGCTGGACGGTTGCGAGCGTCGGGTGGCTTCTCGTGGAGTGGAGAGGCCTCGGGCGTGCTCGAGAGAGCTCGGGGAAGGAAGAAGACAGAGAAGAAAGCGACGACGCGAGTCACGGGCGGGGCAGTGTCATGGCGGAGCTCGCCGTGGCACGAGGGAGAAGGGGGAAGAGGGGGAAGGAGCTGGAGAGGGGGTACGTGGACGGTGTGGAACCACTGGACACGCCGGGACAAGCCGGAGCTGGCCGAAGCGAGCTACCCGATGAGGTCAGTACACAGAGCGCCGTCTCCGCGCGGCTGCTGCGCGGTCACCACATGCATAGCACGCTCTGGTGCCAGTGTGTTCGTCACACCTTGTCCAACAGGTTGCTCACTGCTCAAATGGGTAAGATATGGCACTGGATAGACTAGGAAAGGTCCAGGTTGATCGAGGGGATCCAAAAGAGTTTCTGGATAGAAACTTGGATGGAGGTTGCTCGAGAAATGGCTAAAGGGATGGAGTTGGATTCTTGCCATGGTGGAATGTGGTAGAAAGGAGTAGGTTCTGGCTGAATTTGAAGTCATTTGGACCTTGTTTGCCTATACTTCCTTTACAATGCAGAATTTGGTACAAAAACTAAACTTTGAAGCTGTGCTCAAATGGCTGAATGGATTTGGCTGAAATTTGGTGGAGAGTGATGATTTAAGAGCATAAAGGCACTGGTAAAATTTCATACCATTTTGGTACACCAAAATGGTACTTCCTTCACAGTGCTTTCTGCTGGACAGAAACTAGATGGAATTTTTGGGGGAAATTGGCTAGATAAAATGATGTGAATTTTTGTATGCTCACACCATATAGGGAATGTGAGGTCTTGGATTTATTTCAAGAACTATGGAGCAATATTAAATATAGTTGCTTCACAATCTCAAAATAGGTCCAGAACCTAGAATTGGATGATGTGCTCAAAATTTGAACTATGGAACTTGGGTTCTTAATGGAAATGGTGAAGATATGGATAGGAGAAGCTCCACAAATTATTTGGGATTTTTCCTGACTACGAAAATGGTAGTTCCTTTGGAAAGTGCCCAAAATGCAATATTGCCTTTAAATAGGAAAATGCAATTTACCTTATTTAATTATGGCCAATATTTTTATGAGAGCTCAATATGTTCACACTGAATATCCCCACAAGTTTTCATGAACTTTGGAGATCGATAGATATTTTTCCGGATTTAATTCCTTTAACTGGCTGAAAAAGGAATTAATATTGCAAATGACTTGGCAATATTTTTACATATCCAAGGTTTACAGAGATAGGATGATCACTGGGAAAAATTTGGGAGGCAACAGATTAAAGGAAATTGGAGTTCCTTTGTAATGGAAGGAATTAGGGTTCCCCTTCCGGTAACTCGAAAGGTAGGGTTTCGGCAGCAAAATCCTGAGTATATATCTGGGGTGGCAAGGTTGGTCTAGAGAGAATCTCTGGTTGGATAGGAAAGGCAAGGCTAAATGACCATCTCCATATACCCAAGAGCGAGAGAAAATCCGATAACACCAAAAAAAAGACGCGAGTCCAATCCCGCGAAGGAAAAAAAACAAGGAGCGAAAACCAGGGTGTCACAGAGCGGTGTCAATAATCTCTTGGGCATTAGGGATCCTGGGCTGTTGCTGATTCGTGAGTGGTTGTGCGCCCGTCCTGCGTTGCTCACTGCTGGAAACTGCCGGCGACTCAGGACATTGGCTCCTAGTGCGGCTCTGGTGAGGAGTTGAGTGAAGCCGGTGTTGACTATGAGAATATTTTGCCTGCTGCGTCACAGCTGTTTTAAGCATCTCAATGGCGTTCCTAGCCTCAACCTGAGCCGAACCATCTCCTTCAATCGGAATTGCTGCCAAGTTATGTGTCGCCGCTAATACATTGTCCACTGGGTTGGAATAGTGTCCAATTGGGGTATGGAATCGGTGAGGCAGCAACTGCTGCTGTGGAACTGGTGTCTGATGCTAAGCCATCTCCCTCCGCTAAGCTGGCTGACGCGGCGGTGGCCCTCCTGGGGACATAACACCAGCCCCCGGGTTTATCGGAGCCTGTGGATCATTCGGTGTAGTAAACAGCTGAGTCGGCTCAATGTGGGATGGAAGCCGGCTTTGATGCTGCCTCCGGTGGATGAACTCAGACTCGGCCTGTCGGCGGCTTAGGTAGAAAGCCTCCTCCTCCAAGCGTTTTGTCTCCTCGGCAAGCCGGGCTTGTGTTTCCGCCATGCGGGTATTTTCCGCATTGACATCCTCTTGGATCTTGGTCAACTGCTCGCGGTACTTCGTGATCTCTGCATTGCGCGTGGCCGCATTTTTTGCAGTCACCGGCTCTGCCAGTAGAGTCGCTAGAGTATTCATCATCTCCGTGAGCGCCTGTGCACCGGTCTTTTGTGAGCCAGCAGCGGCCGTGCCGGCTCCGCCTGAGCCGGCGATGGTGAGATTCTGCCCTGCCGCCGGATCTACCGGATCACGAAGGGGATCCTGTCTGCCTGCCATGTAGACCGCAGCAAATCGAGGTGGCTCGAGGGCTTCAGGAAAAACTTCCTTAGTGCATCCACCGAGCCCTGCATCATACAGCGGACGGATCGACTCAGTTTCCCCCATGGATGACTCGCCATCAGATTGCACGAGCGTCTCATCTCCAGAGAGCGAATTTTCTGACAAAGCCACCCCCTAGGTGAAACCCATGAAGGCGTGGGTCTGGCCGGCTCTGGGCGGGCCGGGTCTTGCTTGGTGAGGACTGGCACGGCGGACTGACTCGGCGTTGGGAACATCCAACCCGGCGACTGACCCGCCGATGACGCCGATGAAGACATGGATCTTGCCAAAGGGGACCCGGTACCCGTACTCGATCGAGTCGGCCTCGGGGCCCCAGCCTGAGTCGTCGATGTAGAGCTTGGCACGACGACTCTTGGTCATCTGACCGATCGCGTATCCCTCGATCCCTGCCGGAGCTCCCGCCAAGAACTCAACTCCACCGTGAGCCCCACGGTGGGCACCAGCTGTCGTGGTTTTTTCACGGCAGATGCCCTCGTGAAAGGATTTAGTGACGAGGCCATCGCACGAAGGTGGAAGCTTAATGGGGTTGATCGGGAACAAGGAGACACAAGTTTACCTATGTTCGGCCCCTCACGATGGAGGTAACAGCCTACGTCCTGCTTGATTGTATTGCTTTGGATCTCGATTACAAGGGTGCAGATTCGCTTAACCTAGCTCTCGAGAGATTGCAACCTAGTCCTTCTACCCTAGGCGCTCCCCTTTATATAACAGGTTGAGCGCTAGGCATACATGAGAGTCCGGGTCGTAGTCTTAACCCGCACCTTATTCTTACTCTAGTTACCTTGTTCTCTAAGGTGATCATCTTGTCTTAACTTTCCTCAAGCTGGCCCACATGCTGAGCCGACCCTTGCGCTAGGTCTCCGCCAAACCGACCCGTATGTATCTTCAAGGCCCGGTAGTGAGATAACCCACTGAGCCTCATAGCTCTATGGCCGGGTCATCTTTCTGCCGGGCCATTATGCCGGGAAATATCCCCAGCAATTCCGCTCCTTCCAAATTTCTCACGTGACCAGCATCATAAGAGAGACTATAGCTTTCTTGATATGCCCTCCCGTGCTGATCGTCTTCAGCCACCAGTCATGCACAGTGTCTTCATGGCGCGAAGCCAGCGGCGAGTGGTCTTGCATGCCAAGCCAATCAACAACCTCGTTCCAAACACGGGCAGTGAATCTACACTGGAATAGAAGATGGGCGGCCCACTCCTGAATTTGTTTGCATAGGGGGCAAAGCCCACAGTTTGGCCACCCTCGCCGTTGTAGTCAATCCGCCGTCCACACACGGTTTTGTATGATAAGCCAAGCGAAGAATTTGCATTTCAGAGGGGCCCAGCTCTTCCATATTGTGGGCAAAGTTGGGCTAAGGACGTGGCCCGCGAACTGCGCCATGTACGCCGTGGCCACTGAATATTCACCACTGGAAGTGAATTTCTAGGAAATAGTGTCCTTCCTATCGAGATTGAGAGCAACACCATCAATCATCTCCCAAAGGGCCGCAATTTCCTAGATATGTGTCAAAGTAAGTTCCTGACTAGTGTCAATTTGTCAGATCCAGAAGTTGTTGTCCAGAGCCTTGCTGACAAAAGATGCCTTCTTTTAGATATCTTGAAGATCTCTGGCGCGACGTCCTTAGGCCGGAGGCTATTTAGCCAAGAGGATTCCCAGAACTTGGCCTTTTTGCCATCACCAATAGTCACAATCGTGCACGCCGAGAAAAGGTCTATGTCACTGTCGCTGCAGGGCGTTTCCATTCCTACCCAAGTTTTAGGGGGGTCAGCCCACTCAAACCAGAGCCAGCGTAGGCGAAGGGCGGTCGCAAATTTCTCGAGGTTAAGCACACCCAGGCCACCGAAGATCTTGGGCTTGCACACAAGCTCCCAATTAACCTTACACTTTCCACCAGACAACTTATCACAGCCAGCCCAAAGGTAAGCACATCTCAGGCTATCAATCTTTTTCCGAACTTCAGCGGGGAGCTCCAGCGGTGTGAGGTGACAGATCGCAATGGCCGTGAGGACTGCTTTGACCAAAACAATGCGTCCGGGGGCAGTAACATGCATGGCCAACCAGGGCAGAAGCTTGGCGGCAACTTTGTCCTCGAGGTACTGGAAGTGTACACGCTTGAGCCTCGTGACTGATAGGGGGAGACCAAGATACCGCAAGGGGAAAGAGGTCTGGACTGCAGGGAATGCCTCGAGGATGCAATCAAGGTCAATGTTGGCACAACAGATGGGCGCGACCAAGCTCTTGCTGTAGTTGGTGAGTAGTCCAGTGACATCCCAAAAGGCCAAAAGCGTTGAGGCTAGGAATTGAATATCATCTTTGAAAGGAGCGACGAAGACGGCTGCATCGTCAGCATATAAGGAGGCCCGGATAGGGTTGCCACGGAGGGGATGTAGGTTGCCTTGCTCGGTAGCCTTGGCAAGAATACGGTGTAGGGGATCAATGGCAAGGACAAAGAGCAGGGGGAGAGTGGATCCCCCTGCCGCAGCCCACAACCGTGCTTGATTGGGTCGCCCGGAACACCGTTAAGAAGAACTCTGGAGGATGCCATGGAAAGGACGGCAGATATCCAATCACAGAACCGGCTCGGAAAATGATGACGGCGCAATAAATCCATAAGGTAATCCCATCTAACCGAGTTAAAGGCTTTCTTGATGTCCAACTTTAGAAGCAAGGTTGGGGACTTGGTACGGTGGAACCGGCAGGCCAAGTTGCGAACATACATGAAATTGTCGTGAATACTTCTTTTCTTAATGAAAGCACTTTGCGTGTTGGAGACAAGCGCAGACATGTGAGGAGCCAGCCGGGTAGCCATCATCTTGGCAATGATCTTAGCAACCGCGTGGATGAGACTTATAGGCTGAAAGTCGGAGATGTTCTCCGCGGCATCTTTTTTAGGGATGAGAGCGATGTTAGCCGAGTTGAGCCAGTGGAGGTTGTTGACATGTAAATTCGAAAAATTATTGAAAGCATGCATGATCTCCGGCTTTATGATGTCCCAGCATTCTTTGAAGAAAACTCCGGTGAATCCGTCGGGACCTGGTGCTTTGTCTCCTGGGAGCTTAATGATCGTAGCATGTACCTCCTCCTCATTGAATGCAGCCCCGAGCTCCGAAAGGTCACAGGTAGCCGACGGGATGCAGTCCCAGTTGAAGTCCATGGAGCGCGGGGGGCCCTTCCCAATAGCTTTTCTAAAATGGGACTGAATTATATCTTGTGATCATGACTTGTGAGCCAACCATTATTGTGTTTAAGACGATGGATGAAATTCTTTCTCCGTCTATGGTTGATGCGAAGGTGAAAGAAACGAGTATTTGCATCCCCTTCTTTAAGCAACTTGATTCTCGAGCTTTGTCTTTTTCTCGCCCGCTCGAGAACCGCCAAGGCCACTACCTTCCTCTGGAGGTCCTTTCTCAGGTTTCGCTCGCCTGTCGAGAGGGCCTTATTCTCCTGTCCAATGTCGAGGCGGAGGATGATCTCGAGGGCCATGTGAAGCTGGACTTTGTGGTTCGAGAAAATGGACTTGCTCCATTTGCGAAGGCACTGACTTGTTCTCTTAAGCTTGTGGAAAAGCACCTGGTATGCCTCGGAGTGGCTCGTTTCCTCATTCCAAGCATCCCGGACCACCTTCTTGAAGTTAGGCATTTATCCAGAAGTTTTCAAACCGGAAAGATTTGGGCCGTTTTGGACCCCTGTCGCTAGCCAAGAGGAGCGGGCAATGGTCCGAGAGCGATCACGATAGAGCATGAAGTATGTGTGTACCGAATTCAAGGCCCAATCCTCATTGCAGAAAAAGAGTCTAATTTGCTCAACGTCGGGTTAGCCTGTTCATTGCTCCAAGTGTATTTTCTGTTCTGTAGATGGATTTCTTTTAGCTCACGCGAGTTAAGAGCGTTTCGAAAGCGTGATGTCTACTACACAACTTATTCTTGTAGACTCGTGTTGGGCCTCCAAGCACAGAGTTTTGTAGGACAGTAGCAATTTTCCCTCAAGTGGATGACCTAAGGTTTATCAATCCGTGGGAGGTGTAGGATGAAGATGGTCTCTCTCAAACAACCCTGCAATCAAATACAAGAAATCTCTTGTGTCCCCAACACACCCAATACAATGGCAAATTGTATAGGTGCACTAGTTCGGCGAAGAGATGGTGATACAAGTGTAGTATTGATAGTAGATATAGGTTTTTGTAATCTGAAAATATAAAAATAGCAAGGTAGCAAGTGATAAAACGGAGGACAAATGGTATTGCAATGCTTAGAAACAAGGCCTAGGGTTCATACTTTCACTAGTGCAATCTCTCAACAATGCTAACATAATTGGATCATATAACAATCCCTCAACGTGCGGTAAAGAATCACTCCAAAGTTCCTATTAGTGGAGAACATAAGATAGAAATTGTTTGTAGGGTACGAAACCACCTCAAAGTTATCCTTTCCGATCGATCTATTGAGCCATTCCTATAAGTGTCACAAACAGCCCTAGAGTTCGTACTAAAATAACACCATATGATACACATCAACCAACTCTAATGTCACCTAGATACTCCAATGTCACCACAAGTATCCGTGAGTTGATTATACGATATGCATCAAACAACTTCATAATCATAATATTCAATCCACACAAAGAACTTCAAGGAGCACCCCAAAGTTTCTATCGGAGAAAAGATAATGAAAACGTGCATGAACCCCTATGCATAGATTACCCCAATGTCACCGCGGGAATCCGCAAGTTGAGTGCCAAAACATATATCAAGTGAATCAATATAATACCCCATTGTTACCACGGGTATTCATATGTAAGACATACATCAAGTGTTCTCAAATATGAAATATTCAATCCGACAATAACGAAACCTCAAAGGGAAAAGATTCGATTCATCACAACAAAGATAGAGAGGGAAGAAACACCATATGATCCAACTATATTAACAAAGCTCGCGATATATCAAGATCGTGCCAAATTAAGAACATGAGAGAGAGAGATCAAACACATAGCTATGAGCACATACCCTCAGCCCCGAGGGTGAACTACTCCCTCCTCGTCATGGAGGCCGCCGGGATGATGAAGATGGCCTCCGGTGATGATTCCCCCCTCTGGCAGGGTGCCGGAAAAGGGCTCCAGATGGGATCTCCTTGGTACAGAGGCATGCAGCGGAATAAAAACAAATCTAGGTTAACTTTCGGGGGTTTCTGAATATATAGGATTTTTCAGCGTTGGAATCTCGCGAAGAAGGGCCACAGGGGGCCCATGAGGCACCAGGGCACGCCTGGGGAGGGGGGGGGGTGGCGCGCCCAGGTGGCTTGTGGGGCCCCTATGGGTCTTCTACTGCTCCCCCGAAGCTTCCTGGGTCTGTTTCCTTCCAGAAAAAATCGTCAAAAAGTTTCAATGCATTTGGGCTTCATTTGATATGGATTTTCTGGAAAACAAAAAACAAGCAGAAAACAACAACTGGCACTAGGCACTAGGTCAATATGTTAGTCCATGAAAATCATACAAAATCCATATAAAAGTGCACCAAAATCATACAAAACTATAATAAACATGGCATGCATACTTCATAAATTATAGATACGTTGGAGATATATCAATGCGCACCAAGCGAGAGTGATCAACATTTGCACGGTTTTTGTCTCGAGCCCGGTAAACTTGGTTAAAGTCGCCCATCACAAGCCATCTAGTACCCTGTTGAGGCTTAAAGCTCACAAGCTCTTGGAAGAATAAATCTTTCAGGTTACTTCTTGTAAGCCCATATACAGAAGTGAGCTTGAAGGAAATGGGTGTGTTGATGATAGAAATGTTCGCAGAGATGCAGAAGGTGCCAATACAGATGTTCTCCACTTTAATGTAATCTTCATTCCAGAGAAGAAGGATGCCCCCTTGGTGCCATCAGCAGGCTTCTCCGCAAAATTCTTCAGTTTTTGCCCCCCCCCCCAGAAAAGAAGCCACGAGGGGGTCAACAGCAGCTAATTTCATTTCCTGTAGGCAAACAAGGTTGCAAGAGGTTGCATTGGAATCACGCGAAGAAGGGCCACAGGGGGCCCACGAGGCACCAGGGCTCACCTGGGGGGGGGGGTGGCGCGCCCAGGTGGCTTGTGGGGCCCCTGTGGTTCTTCTACTGCTCCCCCGAAGCTTCCTGGGTCTGTTTCCTTCCAGAAAAAATCGTCAAAAAGTTTCTCTACATTTGGACTTCATCTGATATGGATTTTCTGGAAAACCAAAAACATGCAGAAAATAGCAACTGGCACTAGGTCAATATGTTAGTCCATGAAAATCATATAAAATCCATATAAAAGTGCACCAAAATCATCCAAAACTATAATAAACATGGCATGAATACTTCATAAATTATAGATACATTGGAGACGTATCAGCATCCCCAAGCTTAATTCCCTGCTCGTCCTCGAGTAGGTAAATGATAAAAGAAATAATTTATGAAGTATGAATGCTAGCATAGTGCATAAGTTTGATCAATGATAATTTCAATCACTTTTCCTAGCATCATAACAGCAACTCTTTCTCATAAAACTCATCATGATAAAGTAGCAATCAATTCACATGTTATGGTTTAAACAGTGCATTCTCTTGAAACTTAACAACCTATGTTCTTAGTCACCAAACAATTGCAATTCAACTTATTCAACAAAGTCTAAGTAAGAGCTCCACGTACTCAATTATCATATAGTCTTCTATGATTGCTAGTACTCAAAGCATATTTTTAGAACAAATGGCATCCATCGAACACAGAGAAAGATAGGGGTTTAATGTTTCGCCTCCCAACTTATTTATCATAGATATAATAATCAACAATAATAATTCATGATCAAATATATTTGACTGGACATATGTGCCTGGATCTTTCCCCACCACTTGATGCTTGCCAACTAGAGAATAATTAAGGTTGAAATGAGAAGTAAAACTATTGACTCTTGCATAAAAGTAAATACATAAAGTAAAAGATTGGCCCTTCGCAGAGGGAAGCAGAGGTTGTCATGCGCTTTTTATTTTTGGATGCACAAGCCCTTAATGCAAAGGAACATCATGTTATATTGCCCCTTGTGATAGCAACCTTTATTATGCAGTTCGTCGCTTTTATTTCTTTATCATCACAAGTTCGTACAACGCTTATTTTCCCTTGCAATAAAGGATCATACATATTTTAGGAGCAATTTTTATTGCTTTTTGCACCGATGACAACTTACTTGAAGGATCTTATTCAATCCATAGGTAGATATGGTGGACACTCATGGGAAGAAACTGGGTTTAAGGGTTTTTGGATGCACAAGTAGTATCTCTACTTAGTACGAATTTTTGGCTAGCAAAAGATCCTAAACAAGCACCACATGTTGGAGGATCCATAACAATTTAACTTCTATGCAAATATACCCAAACATAACTCATTACGTTGTCTTCCTTGTCCAACTTCAACTAATTTGCTCAAGTTTGAAAATAATTAATGGGTATTCACAATCATAAAAGATGTCCAAGATAATATATTTATATGTGAAAGTTCTCTTCCTTATACTAATCATTCATGAATTGCTTGTATGGCCAATATTGTGATTGTCAAGCTTCAATAGATTTTACTTTCTAACCCAAATGTGAAACTACTACTAGACATGATACAAGCATATGAAGCACATATAATTACAACTTTATGATATTCAATTCATTTCAACAATTCACTCGTAGGATATAAGTGAAGCACAAGAGTAAATGACAAACTACTCCAAAAAGATATAAGTGAAGATCAAATGAGTAGTTTAAGTAAATAGGTAGCTATGTGAGGACTCTCTCTCATTTAAAAATTTCAGATCTCAAGTATTTTATTCAAACAGCAAAGAAAACAAAATAAAATGACATTCCAAGATTAGCACATCTCATGTGAAGAAGCAAAAACTTAGGCTCAACCAAGACTAACCAATAATTGTTGATGAAGAAAGGTGGGATGCCTACCGGGGCATCCCCAAGCTTAGATGCTTGAGACTTCTTGAAATATTAACTTGGGATGCCTTGGGAATCCCCAAGGTTGAGCTCTTGTGTCTACTTAATTCCTCTCATATCACGGCTTCTCCTAAATCTTAAAAACTTCATCCACACAAAACTCAACAAGAACTCGTGAGATAAGTTAGTATAAATCAACTCAAAACCTTAACATTATCTAATGTAACTCACTAAAATTATAATTAAACATTGCACACTAAATGCCTCTGCATATTTAATACTCCTATCCTCAAATAGAATCATTAAACAAGCAAACATATGCAAACAATGCAACTATAACAGCAATCTGCCAAAACAGAACAGTCTGTAAAGGGGGATTTAAAATTCATACTTACCTAACTCCAAAAATTCTGAAAAATTACCACATGACATAGAATTCATGCATTCTTACTGTGTAAAATTTTTAGATTTTTATCATGTTTTGACTATTCAGGTATATTCTGGACATAACAGAAAACTTTCTGTTTTCAAACAGCAACACATAAACTTGCAAACTGAGCATGGTAAAGGCTATACTTGGCATTTTATTGAAATAAAAGATACAAAACATTATTATAAATAACATCAAGCAAATCCAACTAAAAGAAAATGACGCTCCAAGCAAAACACATATCATGTGACGAATAAAAATATAGCTCCAAGTAAGGTTACCGATAATGTTGAAGACGAAAGAAGGGATGCCTTCCGGGGCATCCCCAAGCTTAGTTGCTTGGGTATTCCTTGAATATTACCTTGGGGTGCCTTGGGCATACCCAAGTTTAGGGTCTTGCCACTCCTTATTCTCCTCATATCGATATCTCACCCAAAACTTGAAAACTTCAATCACACAAAACTTAACGGAACTTGTGAGATAGGTTAGTATGATAAAAATAAATCATCCACTTAGGTACTGTCACGACAAGATTCATAATTGTTCTCACATAATTCCTACTTTAGTATATCATTTCCACAATTTATATTGCTCAATATAAGCTATGGAAACACTAAAACAAGCAAACTATGCATCGAAAATAGAATCTGTCAAAAACAGAACAGCATGTAGTGACCGATTTAAAAACTATACTTCTGTACCTCCAACAATTCTGAAAAATTAGGAAAACGTAAAACATTTGTAACACAATGCTCCGTAAAAATTTCAGAATTTTCTCACGCTCCAGTACAGAATATAAATTCCAGCACTGGACACAAAAGTTTCTATTTTTGCACCGAATCGAATCAACAAGTATCCACACTATCCCAAAGGCTTTACTAAGCTCATTATTGAAAGAAAACATATCAAATATGATTAATACAGTAGCTTAATCATGTGGACACACAAAAACAGTAGGTATAAATATTGGGTTGTCTCCCAACAAGCGCTTTTCTTTAATGCCTTTTTAGCTAGGCATGATGATTTCAATGATGCTCACAGAAAAGTAAAGAATTGAAACACAAAGAGAGCATCATGAAGCATATGACTAGCACATTTAAGCCTAACCCACTTCCTATGCATAGGGATTTTGTTAGCAAATAGTTAATGGGAGCAAGAATCAACTAGCATAGGAAGGCAAAACAAGCATAACTTCAAAACTTTCAACACATAGAGAGGGAACTTGATATTATTTCAATATGTAAAAGCATAAGATCCTCTCTCATAATAATTTTCAGTAGAATCATGAATGAATTCAACAATATAGCTATCACATAAAGCATTCTTTTCATGATCTACGAGCATAGAATTTTTATTACCCTCCACACAAGCAATTTTCTTCTCATTCATAATAGTGGGAGTATCGTATGAAACTCGAATACTATAAATTGTTTCCACATTAAAAGAGTGATGTTCAGTAAAAGGATTTTCATAATTATAACAAGTATTATAATAATAATCATCACTATTTTTCATAACATAAGTATCATCACAATAATCATCATAGATAGGAGGCCTGTCATCATCATAATAAATTTACTCATCAAAAGTAGGGGGAATAAAAAGATCATTTTCATTAAGCATAGCATCCCCAAGCTTAGGGCAAGCATTATTTGCAGCAAATAAATTCTCAAATATACCATTCCAATCAAACATAGCATCCCCAAGCTTGTTGGTTTTCATATCATTAGCATTATCACTATTATCATCAATAGTATGAATAGCACCAATAGTATAACAATTATTATCATATTCCTCCAAGTTGGTGCCATAAAGATTTTCAAGATCATAAGAAGTATCATTATCTTCCCAATCATAATCATCACAACAAGCAATAGGCATAACAAAATCATCATCAAGTGTATCATCTTCCACAATTATTTTTGATTCATTCTCATGAGGTACAACAATAATAGGAGCAACATTATTTGGGAGAGATACCTCTTTACCTCTACTTTTCCTTCTTTTCTTTTTCTTTACCACATTATGCGTGGGTTTATTTAATTCTTCCGAGCTTCTTATTGAAGAGATTGGTTGGATAGTAAGCTCCTCCTCGTTACCTGTTTCATCATGAGAGAAAATAGGAGGGAAAGGGGGAATCTTTACCCTTCCATTAGTATTTCTTTTATATTCTATTTGTTTTCCCGTTTTTCTATAGTTGGCTATATAAGCATTCTCATTGCAATTTACCACAGAAATGATATAGATTTCCTCTAAATTATTTTCAATGTCTTTTGTGAGAATGAATACTTGAAACCAACTATTTTTATGTGTCAATTCTTCACACCCCAAAAATAAACAAAGTTCATTATAAAGTTCAAGGGTGATCAAGTTATTGCAATATTTGGACACGATTCGATCATGAAAAAGCATGCATTGGAAATTAAGGTGACCAAGTTTATTGCAAGGTTCACAAGTAATAGGATAAAGAGAACATAATTTTGTAGCAAATTCATCTATCACTTTGAGCAAAAAATTGGTTCTATCATGTTATTGCTTCTTGCAAAATCTATCATCCCTATAAGGCATGTCTTCACAAACTTTATGCACTCCACAAAAATTGACATGCTTATAAGAAACATTTTTGTCAAGACTAATGCAATCATCTTTAGTATTTTGGATATTCATAGAATTCATACTAACAACATTGCAATCATGCTCATTATTCAAAGATTTTATGCCAAACATTTTATTGAATTCTTCTTCTATCAATTGAGCACAATTTTTCGCTCCATCATTTTCACGAAAGACATTATAAAGATGAATAATATGAGGCAACCTCAATTCCATTTTTTTGTAGTTTTCTTTTATAAGCCAAACTAGTGATAAACAAGAAACTAAAAGATTCAATTGCAAGATCTAAAGATATACCTTCAAGCACTCACCTCCCCGGCAACGTCGCCAAAAAAGAGCTTGATGTCTACTACACAACTTATTCTTGTAGACTGGTGTTGGGCCTCCAAGCGCGGAGTTTTGTAGGACAGTAGCAATTTTCCCTCAAGTGGATGACCTAAGGTTTATCAATCCATGGGAGGTGTAGGATGAAGATGGTCTCTCTCAAACAACCCTGCAATCAAATACAAGAAATCTCTTGTGTCCCCAACACACCCAATACAATGGCAAATTGTATAGGTGCACTAGTTCGGCGAAGAGATGGTGATACAAGTGTAGTATGGATAGTAGATATAGGTTTTTGTAATCTGAAAATATAAAAACAGCAAGGTAGCAAGTGATAAAACGGAGCACAAACGGTATTGCAATGCTTAGAAACAAGGCCTAGGGTTCATACTTTCACTAGTGCAATCTCTCAACAATGCTAACATAATTGGATCATATAACAATCCCTCAATGTGCGATAAAGAATCACTCCAAAGTTCCTATTAGACGAGAACATAAGATAGAAATTGTTTGTAGGGTACGAAACCACCTCAAAGTTATCCTTTCCGATCGATCTATTGAGCCATTCCTATAAGTGTTACAAACAGCCCTAGAGTTCGTACTAAAATAACACCATATGATACACATCAACCAACTCTAATGTCACCTAGATACTCCAATGTCACCACAAGTATCCGTGAGTTGATTATACGATATGCATCAAACAACTTCATAATCATAATATTCAATCCACACAAAGAACTTCAAGGAGCACCCCAAAGTTTCTATCGGAGAAAAGATAATGAAAACGTGCATGAACCCCTATGCATAGATTACCCCAATGTCACCACGGGAATCCGCGAGTTGAGTGCCAAAACATATATCAAGTGAATCAATATAATACCCCATTGTCACCACGGGTATTCATATGCAAGACATACATCAAGTGTTCTCAAATCTGAAATATTCAATCCGACAATAATGAAACCTCAAAGGGAAAAGATTCGATTCATCACAACAAGGATAGAGAGGGAAGAAACACCATATGATCCAACTATATTAACAAAGCTCGCGATACATCAAGATCGTGCCAAATTAAGAACATGAGAGAGAGAGATCAAACACATAGCTACTAGTACATACCCTCAGCCCCGAGGGTGAACTACTCCCTCCTCGTCATGGAGGCCGCCGGGATGATGAAGATGGCCTCCGGTGATGATTCCCCCCTCCGGCAGGGTGCCGGAAAAGGGCTCGAGATGGGATCTCCTTGGTACAGAGGCTTGCGGCGGCGTAAAAACTCATCTAGGTTAACTTTCGGGGGTTTCTGAATATATAGGATTTTTCAGCGTTGGAATCTCGCGAAGAAGGGCCACAGGGGGCCCATGAGGCACCAGGGCGCGCCTGGGGAGGGGGGGGGGGTGGCGCGCCCAGGTGGCTTGTGGGGCCCCTATGGGTCTTCTACTGCTCCCCCGAAGCTTCCTGGGTCTGTTTCCTTCCAGAAAAAATCGTCAAAAAGTTTCACTGCATTTGGGCTTCATTTGATATGGATTTTCTGGAAAACAAAAAACAAGCAGAAAACAACAACTGGCACTAGGCACTAGGTCAATATGTTAGTCCATGAAAATCATATAAAATCCATATAAAAGTGCACCAAAATCATACAAAACTATAATAAACATGGCATGCATACTTCATAAATTATAGATACGTTGGAGATATATCAAAGCGCACCAAGCGAGAGTGATCAACATTTGCACGGTTTTTGTCTCGAGCCCGGTAAACTTGGTTAAAGTCGCCCATCACAAGCCATCTAGTACCCTGTTGAGGCTTAAAGCTCACAAGCTCTTGGAAGAATAAATCTTTCAGGTTACTTCTTGTAAGCCCATATACAGAAGTGAGCTTGAAGGAAATGGGTGTGTTGATGATAGAAATGTTCGCAGAGATGCAGAAGGTGCCAATACAGATGTTCTCCACTTTAATGTAATCTTCATTCCAGAGAAGAAGGATGCCCCCTTGGTGCCATCAGCAGGCTTCTCCGCAAAATTCTTCAGTTTTTGCCCCCGCCAGAAAAGAAGCCACGAGGGGGTCAACAGCAGCTAATTTCATTTCCTGTAGGCAAACAAGGTTGCAAGAGGTTGCATTGGAGGGCTGCAGCTCGATCACGTCACGGGATGTGGTGCGGGGTGATGAAGGAGGTGATCTGCCACGGGTATCTTTAGTGCGCCGGGTGTCAGCCACCTCGCAGGAGCGCGAGCGCCTCTCTGGGCAAGCCGCACGATGCTAGGCCCTTCTGCCTGAGGCAGGGATGACCGCCCCATCAGGCAAGCGCTGCACCCTGGTGCTGTCAATCTTCCTGTAGGCCGGCACGTCTCTGCGTCTGCCGTCGCCATAGCGGTCACGGGAGTCGCTATCCTCATGCCGCCGTCCATCGCGCGAGTCGCCATCACGGCCATCGTCACGTCGAGGGGCCCTGGAGTGGCTCCTGAACAGACCATGCCAGGAGGAAGAGCTGCGGTCACCGTGCCTGCCGCACCCATCTTGCTCATCATCTCTGTCACGGTCGTCATTGTGCCGATCCCGGTCGCCATGGTCTTGTCGCACACCCCCATCATGGCAATCCTGAGAGCGGGCCTCTCCATCCACCACGCCGTAGCGCCAGTTGAAGGGAGGGTGCGAGCGCGGACGTCGGGGGATCCTGCTGGTGGCATCCGGGGTGTAGTCTTCAATCAGGTCAAGGTGGACCATAACACATTGCCGTAGGCCTTGGCGTCCGATGACAGGAGTAGGGGTGCTGCCCGCCGGTGGTTGGTTGCAGGTGAACGTCACTTGCTGCACCTTTGGAATCTTGCTTGGGTCCGCCGACCATGACCACAGGTTGAGGGTCGCCGCGTCCTCGCACTGCATGGAGGTGATGTCGAAGTAGTGCAGGAACGTGTCCGGCCCAAGCACTTGTGCCGCCACAACATCATTCCAAGCGTTGAGCGGCACATTCTCGATGCAAAGATGGACATGGTAATCAGCTTGGACGGCGTCTGCGTGCGCGTTGAGGCACCACTTGGTGATGTGGATGTCCAGCTTGCCAAAATCGGAGCTGTAGTGGGAGAACCGGCCCGGAGCAGCAATGGCCAAGTCGCGGTGGTGCTGGTAGTCGAACCTGACGAGAAAGTCTTCCGGGTAGAATGGCACCACCATCAGGAGAGAGCGGTCGACGCCCGCGGCCGTAGCGACGGCGTTGCGGATAACGGAGGCGCTGACCTTCAGACGGTTGCCCCCCAGCCAAACAACAGCCGCGAGGCTGGCAAGGCTGACTACTTGGGCGTCCATCGCTGGCATGGATACAATGACAACATGGCCCTCGGCTGGGCGGAGCGAGGGGTCGCCCTGAAAGTGCAACTATTCCCCAGGTGGTTTTGGTAATAAATAACAACATATACATCATTGATCTAATTCTTATTGCTAGTATATTTCAGAGAAGATCAATGATTGGCATGGCAAGGATTAATGGATGTGGACCCTTCAAAATGGTAAGGACAAAGATGGGCAAAGCCTCAAGATTCTACATTTTTTGGTTAAGTGACCCAAGATCACATTGATTCCATAGGAAAAGCCAATACTATTAAAAGGGGGTGAGGTTTTGGTTATGACTCAGTTGCTCAAATGCATAGTGATATTGCTCCAAAACTCCCAAATATTTCTCCACTTCCATCCTATCCAAAACCCTAAAAGTTGATCTCGGTCCCACCGAAATATTCCTATCCGGACCCACCGAGACTGCTATACACTATGCCACATGCCAAACCCTAACTTATCGGTCTCACCGAAATGGTTCTCGGTCCCACCGAGAAGGCTTGACCAACTTGCTGTAACGTTGTTACTTCACTTCAGAATTTCCGAGATGAAATTTTCGGTCTCACCAAAACCTGGTCTTGCCCTAGCCATTGCACTTCAGTCTCATCGAGAAGGTTATATCGGTCCCACCGAAAAGACTAACATTCATGTCTTTTACACTAGTCGGTCTCACCGAGATTTTCATATCGGTGTCACCGAGTTGGGTCAAAGACTTGCAACGGTTGGATTTTAGGTGAAGGCTATATATACCCCTCCACCACCCTCTTACCAAGTAAGAGAGCCATCAGAACGTGCCTACATTTCCACCATACGATTTCTGAGAGAGAACCACCTACTCATGTGTTGAGATCAAGACATTCCAATCCAACCATTTGAACCTTGATTTCTAGCCTTTCCCAAGTTGCTTTCCACTCAAATCTTTCTTCCACCAAATCCAAATCTGTGAGGAACTGTTTGAGTGTTGGGGAGACTATCATTTGAAGCACAAGAGCAAGGAGTTCATCATCAACACACCATCTATTACCTTTTGGAGAGTGGTGTCTCCTAGATTGGTTAGGTGTCACTTGGGAGCCTCCAAGATCATGTGGAGTTGAACCAAGGAGTTTGTAAGGGCAAGGAGATCGCCTACTTTGTGAAGATCTACACCGAGTGAGGCTAGTCCTTCGTGGATAGAAGCCATGGTGGAATAGGTAAGGTTGCTTCTTCGTGGACCCTTCGTGGGTGGAGCCCTCCGTGGACTCGCGCAACCGTTACCCTCCGTGGGTTGAGGCCTCCATCAACGTGGACGTACGATAGCACCACCTATCGGAACCATGCCAAAAATCATCGTGTCTTCATTGCGTTTGAAATCTCAAATCCCCTCCTTTACTTACATGTGCAATGTTTTACTTTCTGCTGCTACACTCTTAGAATTGCATGTGTAGGGTGTTACTTGACTTGGTATACTTGCTAAAATCTGCCCACAACTAAAATTGGGAAAATGATAGACTTTTATTTGGTCAAGTAGTCTAATCACCCCCTCTAGACATACTTTCGATCCTACAAGTGGTATCAGAGCATTGGTCTCCATAGCATTGGTTTCACAACCTAGGAGAGTATGGCGTCTAGTGAGGGTAACTATCACCGTAGAGGTCCATATTTTGATGGTACAAACTTTGCTAGTTGGAAGCATAAGATAAAAATGCATATTCTTGGTCATAACCCCACCGTTTGGGCTATTGTTCGTGTTGGCTTGCAATGTGAATTCTTTGAGGATGGTAAGGAACTGGATCGTGAAGCAACCGCGGAAGAATTGAAGATGTTACAATACAATGCTCAAGCTTGTGACATTCTCTTCAACGGTTTGTGCCCCGAGGAGTTCAACAAGATTAGCCGCCTCGAGAATGCAAACGAAATTTGGGATACTTTGGTTGATATGCACGAGGGTACCGAGTCCGTCAAGGAATCCAAGTTGGATGTGCTTCAAAGTCAACTTGACAAGTTCAAGATGAAGGATGGTGAAGGAGTCGCTGAAATGTACTCTAGGCTTGCTCTCATCACTAATGAGATTACCGGCTTAGGAAGTGAAGAGATGACTGACAAATTCATCATCAAGAAGACCCTTAGAGCTTTGGATGGAAAATACGATACCGTGTGCACATTGATCCAAATGATGCCAAATTACAAAGATCTCAAGCCCACGGAAGTCATTGGAAGGATTGTTGCTCATGAGATGTCACTTAAGGACAAAGAGGAGCTACACAACAAATCAAGTGGTACTTACAAAGCCTCAACCGATGCTCCCACAACTTCAAGCGACAAGCTAGTATCCAATGAAGAGATAAGCCTAATGGTGAAAAGGTTCAACAAGTTTTACAAGAACAAAGAAAAAGAAAGAAGCTCAAGCTCAAGACACTATTAGAAAATATCATCAAGTCATGACCAAAATTGCTATAATTGTGGAAGACCCGGACACTATTCCAATGAGTGTACGACACCTCACAAGAAAAGAGACGAATCACCAAGAGGAAGACATAGTGAATCACCTCACAAGGAGAGAAGGAGTAGGGATGATCATTATGAATGAAGATCTTCTCGAAGAAGCAAGGATTCGGAAAGGAAGGACAAGTCATCCAAGAGCTACACTAGAAGAAGACATCAAGCTCATGTTGGTGAATGGATTTCCAGGTCCGACTCCGACAACCACTTCGAGAGAAGTTATCACTCCAACTCCGACTATAGTCAAGATGAAGGTATTGCCGAACTTGCTCTCGTATCCTCCAACTCCTATGATCTATTTGATTCACCAAATGAAGGAATTGGAAGATGCTTCATGGCAAAAGGCCCCAAGGTATCACACCCCAAATACTTTGACTTCAATAGTGATGAGGATGATTTGCTTGGTGATGATGATTTACTTGTTGATAAGACTAGTAATGTAAGCTACAATGAAAATGCTAGTAATCATAGTCAAGAGGAAATGAATGACAATGCTATGAAGGAGATTCAGCATCTAACTAAAGAACTAAACACTCTTAAGTTAGCTCATGAAATAACTCAAGAGGATCATAGATAGCTTTTAAGATCTCATGAGAAGCTACGCTTCGAGAAGCTAAATTTAGAGCAAGGGCATGAGTTTCTTAAAGCTATCAATGATGATCTTCGAAAGAAGAGTTCTTCATATCTTGCCAAACGGTTACTCTTGTCTACCTTCATGCCCCAAGTTAAATCTAAGCAAACTAGTAACAAGAGTAAAAAGGGTTCTACCTCTAGTAGTAACAATAACAATGCTAAATCCAATGTTGTTACTTCTAGTAGTTCTATTTATTCCACTAATGATTCTCTTAGCCAAGTTACACTTGAGCAAGAAAATGATTTATTGAAAGGAACTATAGAAAAGGGTGTCTACAAGAGCCTTGCCGGGAGTAAGCAATTTGAGGAAATTGTGCGCAAGCAAGGAAGGCACCGGAAGAACCAAGGTATTGGTTTTGAACGAAAGTTCAATGCCAATGGAGTTGAGTGGGAGGAAGATCAATACCCCAAGACGAAGTTTGTTCCTCAACAAGAGAAGTATGATCCCACTTCTTTCAAGGGGACACAAGCTCAAGATGATCTTCCATCTCAAGACCACAAGCTAAAAGACAAGGACAAGCTTCAAGAAGAGATTGACTCATTTGAAGGACCACCTCAAGCTTTGGTCAAGTGGGTTCCAAAGGCTTCATCAAGTGCTACCACAACTCCAAGGATTCCCATCAAGTTGATGTGGGTCCCAAAGAAGGAGAACTAGAGAGTTCTTGAGGGTGACTCCGCCAACAAACTTCACTCACATTCTTTTATGGTGAGAACTTGTGCAACCAACTTCAACATCTTGCACTAGTTCATGGAGTCACAAACCCTCTTGTTGGTAAGGCAAGGGACAAGGTATTCAATGCATTCATGGACATCATCGTATGTGCACTTCACTCTATGTCTATGGATATCTTTACATGTTCCTTGTGTGGGACTAACCCATGTAGGTATTGAAAGTGCAAAACTCCAAGGATTGCTCCCAACTCTTAATGGTCAACATCAACATTGAGCATCCACATCTACAACATCTACATGAAGTCATCATCGACAAAACCCAAGTGACGGTGTCCTGGATTAGGGGGTGCTAATGTAGCCAGCCCGTCTCTTCAGTTGGGCTTATGGGCCCTCGTATGTGATCAAGGTGGACTCCGGAGGCCGTACACAGGAAGCATGATCAAGACTGCCTCTACCGAAGACTTGACGTATACTCCAAGATTTCTCCTGCCGCCCTGCTCCTAGATACCGACCTTGTAACCCTAGGTGCCCTCCCTGGCGTGTATATAAGCCATAGGGTTTAGCCCATAGAGGGGACATCAACGCAATATCATTCACCTAACCCTAGAGTTAGACACACATTACGATCTCGAGGTAGATCAACTCTGTATTCGATACATCTCCCTCAATATAAACAAAGGTAGGACGTAGGGTTTTACCTCCATTAAGAGGGCCCGAACATGGGTAAACATCGTCTCCCTTGTCTTTGTTACCACCGATCTGAGATCCACAGCTCGGGACCCCCCTACCCCGAGGTCTGCCGGTTTTGACACCGACACTGGTGCTTTCATTGAGAGTTCCGCTGCGCGATCACCAGAAGGATCGATGGCTCACCTGCAGATTAACTGCGCCAACGGCCATGGGGACGTTTACGCCCCTGGCCAGCTCTTCGTTTTTGGCAGCATGGTCTTTTGCGCTGACTCAACAGGGCATCTAGCCTCTGTCGAGAACTACGCCCCAGGTCAGATCGTGAACTTCGGCGGCCTCGAATACACAGCGGATTCCTGTGGTGAACTCATCCTATCGGGATGGACTCCCGGCCGAATTGAGAACTCGACCAGTGTTGGAGGCTCGACTCCAGAACCGAACTCCGTCGCGGCGCCTATGGAGACCCCCGACACGACCACTCCGGCCAGTTTCCTTCGGATCGCCAGTCCAGACATAGATCCGGCTCCCACCTCCGAAATCACGTCAGTGCTAGAACTGACTTCGGCGCAAAACCCGGAATTGTGTTCGGATTCCCTTCGCGCCAAAAACGCGTCAAGATACACGCTGGGCATACTTCGAGTCAGCCCTGCCTATGGCGCATCAATGAATCCCGAAGAGCTATCTCACCTCAATGAGATGCTTGACCGCATCCGAAGCATGTCCATCTCGGACGGCAAGAATTTGGTTTATAATCAGATCGGACTTAAAGCCGACGATCGGGAAATTTACATCCCGCCCACCACCCACCTAGTCGCAACGGTCGACGATTTAACCAATGTGTTGGACTATGGTGAGGCCACAGACATGGAGGAAGATGCTGATGGCCCCATCGAGAACACCTCGCCCCCGGTAAACACGGGCAGGTGGACCACGACGTCCACCTACGATGTTTACCTGGTGGACACCCCCAAATCCCCTCCAAGACGTCGGCGAAGAGCCAGTCTCCCCGAAATATAACCCATGGTCGGCTTACCATGAAGAGGAGGACGGTGATGCCGATAACCATGAAGAGGACGTTCAAGCCTCCCCAGTGAGGAACGACACACCTGACCGACTTCTCAGGGACTCAGATCCCGATGACCTCTTTGAAGGGCCGACAACAACTACATGCCGGAATCCGAGGAGGATGAGAGCTTCGGTACCGAGGACTACATCATCCCCGAAGACCCTTTTGAACAAGAGCGCTTCCGGCGGCGCCTTATTGCAATGGCCCGGAGCATAAAACGCAAGCAGCAGCAACTGCAGGCCAATACCGACGCACTAAATGAAAAATGGGTCGAAGTGCTCTCCGCCGAGCAAGACACGGAACACCGGCGCCATAGTGTGCCGAAATCACACCCATGTAGGCGTCTCTTGCCGGAGTTCGATGAGGTGCTCGCCGATGACCACGACCGACCCCCTAGAGGCCGGGACAGGCCAAGACGAGAAAACCTCAGTGACCGGCCACCTCCACGCCGCTATGGCAAGGACCTCGTGGATTACCTAGATCCTCACGACGCTAGACGTCGCATTGAGGAAAACAGGGCACCCCCTCGGTCCATCTATGGATCAAGGGGACGCGCGCCCGCTGGGCTTGACGGCTACGATGCCTGGATGGACAGAAATGGCCGTGCCCGAGATCAGGCTTACTCACGGCTCTCTCCCGACCTCCGACGAGATGCTCCTCGGTTCCGAGGTCCGGCTCACCCAATCTGTTTTACGGACAGGGTGATGGAACATCAATTCCCGGAAGGATTTAAGCCTATCAATATAGAATCATACGATGGCACCACAGACCCAGCAGTATGGATCGAGGATTTCCTCCTACACATACACATGGCCAACGGAGATGATCTCCACACCATTAAATATCTGCCGCTCAAGCTAAAGGGGCCGGCGAGGCATTGGCTTAACAACCTCCCTCCTCACTCTATCGGCAGCAGGGAGGCCCTAGAAGATGCTTTTCGAGCAAACTTCCAGGGTACATATGTCCGACCTCCGGACGCTGATGACCTCAGCCGTGTCACCCAGCAGCTAGGCGAATCAGCCCGGAAATTCTGGAACAGGTTCCTCACCAAGAAGAACCAGATCATAGACTGCTTTGAAGCCGAGGCCATCGCCGCATTCAAGAACAATATCCGAGATGAATGGTTGGCCCGTCAACTCGGCCAGGATAAGCCGAGGACTATGGCAGCCCTCACCTCACTAATGACCCGCTTTTGCGCGGGGGAGGATAGTTGGCTCGCCCGTAGTACTCACCACGGCGAGGCAGGCACCTCGGAAACACGCGACGCCAATGGAAAACCCAAGCGCAACAAAAATAAGCGCAGGTATAAAAATGGTGGAAGCGATACGGAGGACGCTGCGGTCAACGCGGGGTTCACCGGACCTAAGTCCGGATAGAAAAGAAAACCCTTTAAAGGGAATAAGGACGGACCTAGCTAGCTTGATAGACTCCTGGACCGCCCATGTGGAATCCACGGCACTCAGGACAAACCAGCAACCCACACTAACAGAAATTGCTGGGTCTTTAAACAAGCCGACAACATAGCGACAGAGGGTCAAAATAAAACCCAAAATCGCAGTGAAGACAAGGATGAACCTCGGCGGCCGAATAATGGAGGCCAAAAGAAGTTTCCTGATGAGGTAACAGAGGTCAATATGATCTATGTCACCCACATCCCCAAAAGGGAGAGGAAGCGTGTACTTCGGGATGTATACGCGCTAGAGCCAGTCTCCCCGAAATATAACCCATGGTCGGCTTACCTGATCACATTCAACAAGCATGATCATCCGACCAGCATCAGGCATGGCGGATCAGCGGCGCTCGTCCCAGACCCTATTGTTGATGGTTATCATCTAACACGCGTCCTGATGGACGAAGGAAGCAGCCTCAACCTCATTTACGAGGACACGGTTCGAAATATGGGCATCGACTCATCCCGGATCAAGCCGAGCTCCACCACCTTTAAATGTGTAATCTCGGGTGTCGAAGCCCGCTGCACCGGAACGGTCACCCTGGAGGTAGTCTTCGGCTCGCCCGAGAACTTCAGAGGCGAGGAGTTCATCTTTGATATCGTGCCTTTCCGAAGTGGATACCACGCGCTCCTAGGGCGCACGGCCTTTGCACGCTTCAACGCAGTCCCGCATTATGCCTACCTCAAGCTCAAAATGCCGGGACCCAACGGCGTTATCACAGTCAATGGTAACACCGAACGCTCACTCTGGACAGAGGAACAGACCGCGGCTTTTGCAGCCGAGGTACAGGCGTCCGAGGAGGCAGCCCGCAGCGATAAACACGCCGCTCGCTTTTTGAAGCGCGCTCGGGCTGCACAAATCGACCTCGGCCAGGTACTCCCGCACGCAAAATAGGGATGCGGGCTCCTCGTGTGCCCTCTCTGGAGTGGGCACTACGTCCCCAGAGTGCATAATTTCACACTGAAGATTCCCTGGGTCGTCGAGGAGCCAAAAAATTACTCAAACGTCAGCACAGTTCGACCAAGCAATGATGTGGCTTTGAGCCTCCGCACAAGCAAGTCTCTGTAAAAGAAACAGCCAAACATGACTACGTCAATGTGGTTTCAAGCACAGAACGGACTTCGGCAACGTCTCCTCTAAAAGAGCTCGGTCAATCAAACGCTTGAAGCGTATAAAGGGACGGAAAGGCATTAACCTCCCCAAGTCCTCACCATCAATGGTGAACATCTGGTCAACAGCTCGGAAACGCAGACGTGCGGCAGGTAGCGGCCCGGATTCTTAAAAATCCAATGATAAATATCCGCCCTGTTTCTTCCTCCCTTTTTACTTTTTACGTTGTATTCTTTCAATTCCTCTTGTTGCAGTTGGGCATGTAAACACTCGAAATTATGAAATAAAGAAACCAGGCCCCCTAACGGTCCTTATCATATTTCTTTCTAAGCATGGACCCTGCGCTACGAAGAGGTTCTTCAAAAAAAGATACAATCGTAGCACATGTCCGAAGTGTTCGGCGTCTCGGATCTTGGCTTTATATGCATCAGTTTCGAACCTAGATTTCGGTCAATAGTTGGGTTGCCCGGCTCCTATGTGTACCCCTTACGTTCCCGATGAATTCGGCTAAGGGTGTAACGGGAGAACCACTGCGATTGCGCCGCCAGGTCAATTGGCATAGCGCCTCAGTGGAGAAAGCCGAAAAATGACTATCTGGGTAGGCGCAAACTGGTCCACCATCCGTAGACCACGTTAAGCGATGTGACGATAGAGATCACCCGTGTTAAACGAAGGGCTTTCCTTTCTAGCTGTAGTGAGTTATGGCCTAGACCTCGGCCGACCAAGCTGACCACTTCCTACACAGGGGGCTGGTCATCAGCCCCCACAGTCAAACTCCTATGACTAAGTGAAAGTCATAAAGCCACTATAGTCTGATTGCCTAGTTCCTGTAAGCACCGACCATCTCCGGGTACCGACACGTCGGCTAAGGGTCAAGATTGCCTTAAGGAAAACCCTTTGTATGATCTACACTGGCGCTGAAGCCGATGACTGGTTGCTCTTATTTTAAAACAGTCATACAGGAGGTAAAACCAAAAAAAAACACATGGAATTTAAAGCCATATTCATTCAATCAAAAGATAAAGTTTTGTACATCATACACTTCGGCATTCCGAAGTACTGTTTACAAATACATAGTGTCCTTTGGACACATGGCTTCGGTGATACGAGCTCCCTCCTCCACCTCAGCGAAGAACTGTTCGGCGGTGCGTGGCTTGTCGGCAGGAGGGCCCGCGGCACATGTCACCGCATCAACCTTTCGGAAGTGCGTCTTCACGCAGGCGTACGCCCTCCGCGCTCCTTCAAAGCACGCTGACCTCCTCCAGCGGTTCACACAGGGCACGGCATCCTGGAGACGGGTCGTTAGGCCGAAGAGGCTCTTGGGCATGGCTTCGGCAAGCCACAATGCGATACAGAGGTCCTGGAGCGCCGGTCTCATCATACGAAACAACTCCACCGGCTGCTTCACTCGATGATTTAGCAGCTGTGCCGACGACGACCCCGGGAACTGCCCCCAAAAGGTCTTCTCTGCCTCGTGGCCCGCTAGCTGGCCGAAGTATGCCACCGCATCCGCCGCGCTTTGCGGAAGATCCGCAAAAACTTCTGCGGAACACCATAACTGGGTCAGCTCGACACACCCTTTGCTGCCAAATGAACACTGCAGCAGAAATAGCTTACCCGAGGCGATTTGCTCCACCTGCTGGAGCACCTCATGGTCAGCTCGGGCCGAGGTCTTGAGCTCGGAGTAGGCAAGTTGAAGCTTCTCGAGCTCCTCCTTTGTTCGTTGCCCCTCCTCCCGAAGCTTGTCGCGTGCTTCAAACACGCTCTTCAGGGTCTCCTCGACCTCCAGCACCCACGCCTGGTGCTTGTCCCCGGCCGACTTCTCGGCGGCTCGGGCCTTCTCTACCTCGGTGGCAGCAGCCTCCTGCTGCCTCACCTCCTGCCAAGCCTTTTCGAGCTCGGCCTTGAGTGTCTCAAGCTCCGCTAACGCCGCTGTCATTAAAATAGTTCAGCCTTAGTTTTTCATTGCGCAACACCTATCATAAACTCTTTTTGTACCTAGTACAACACAAGTTTAACTTGCTTACCTCGAGACTGCTCGACTTTTTGGTTCACCAGGGTAAGCTCCTCCTGGGACCTCTCGAGCTTCCGGTTCATCTCCGCAATCTCCTCGGAGATGGGGTCCGGAACCGAGGTCGAAACCTGGCAGTAAAAACCCTCATTACAAAGGGAACAATTAAATTACTAAAAGGTTCTAGGACGGCTGCCTCGAGCAGCGCCCTGGGGGCTACTTAACAGGCTCTTACTCAATCAAAACAACCCCAATGCCGGTTTCTCAAAACCGACTTTGGGCTCGGGGGCTACTCACTCACTAAGCCGTTTAGCAGGCTGTACTCTTATGTCCTCGGATGAATACATAAACCAAAATAGCTCAGATAAACAAGTTAAACTTGGTGTGCAGATAAAAGAGTACCTGGAAACCCGCTACGAGGTTCTTGAAAACCTCATGCAGGCCGGCCTCTGCAGACCGGAAGCCCTGTAGCACCACGCCTATCAAGGCACGGTGCTCTTCCTTGATGGAGGAGCCCTTCAAGGTGTCCTCCATCTCCTCGGTCCACTCTGCGCCAGCCCGTTCTTTGGCAATTGAAGGGGGTGGGGGGACGACCTTGGATATGTCGATCTGGGTAGCCTCCACCTGCGGTGGCGGAGCCAAGGTAGACATCGGCTGGACCGATAACTGACCCAGCTCCTCTTCGATGACCACGGGGTGTTTCTCCCCCGGGTTTTGTTGGGCCGAGGTGTCAACCTCGGCCATGACGGCAGCGTCCCCGACCCTCGTCGTATCGACGTCGGGAGCTAGGGTGGATGTCGCCTCCCCGAGCCCCTCATGCACCAGGGAAGGAACAGCGGGCTCTGGAGTCCCGTTGGTGGACGGCAACCCACTCGAGGAACCGCTGGGGATTACCCTCGGCGGACTGCGTGAGAAGAGGACGCTCTGTGAGTTTTCCCTTACTAAAAAGAACTTATCAAATTGAAAGACGGGATATAAGGACGATGGCTTACCCTCGAGGCGCCGGTTTCTTCCTCCCCATTGCGAGGAGGTCTTCTTCTGAGTCACCGGAGAGCTCGGCTCTCTCCGGCAACTCGCTAGCGGCCCCGGACAAGGTTCACCTCGCCCTCTTCGGGCCCTTGGGTGGCATGCCAGCTTCGGCGTCCTCTGACGCCGACCTCTTCCCCTTCGGGAGGGGGACCTCCTCCTCCTCACCCTTCTCTGCGTCACCATCATGGGCAGCGGAGGTGTGGGTGTCTTTGGACCGGGTGATCGAGGTCTCCCGAGTCCGAGCACTTGACCTACCCCTCTGGGACTTCGTCACTACAAGAAATATGTCAACTTGCGACCATCAATATTGGTCACTGAATGGTCACTGTTTTCCATTTTTTACCTTTTTGTGACCAAAAACAGTTTGTCAAAAGCTGGCCGTCTTTAATGAAACTTAACGACCTTCTTTGTGAAATGGTCGTAGACAGCTACGACCAAAATAAAAGGTCGTTGATTTTACGACCAATTGTTTTGGTCACTGGCAGTCTGCCCAGACCACGTCAGATCCAACGTGGCAAGCTGACGTGGCAAAATTACGACCAAACGAAATGGTCGTCGATTAGAATCAGCCCGGTCCAGTTCAGCTGTCTATATGGGCCGAGCCCAATAATTCTGCCTTTTTATGATTTTTTTGCCTGATTTTTTGGGCCTTCTCTATCTTGGGCCTTCGCCTTTCCACGCAGTCCATTTCCTTTTTGTTTCTATTTTCTATTTGAATCGAGTCCATTTCCTTTTTGTTTCTATTTTCTATTTGAGTCGAGGCCTACTTATAGTACATATTCTGAATAGCTTTTCAGCCCAGGTCATTTTGGGCCATGGCATCTTAATAGTAAGTATATTTGGGCCGTGGTCTCTGTCAGGTCCAGTAAGAACATTTTCTGGAGAATTTTACTATTAAAGTAAAATGTACACAACACATTACAGGAAAATAGCACATACAACAGCAGATAAAATTTCATTTCACTCCTACTACAGCTCACTACATCATAGACAATACATGACACTTCATCCTTCACTTTTTTACCAGGCAGTAGACGAGTACATCTCACTTCAAATAAACAGTACTGTTCTTGGAAGCATCTTTGCTAATGTCCTCCACCTTCTCGTCAGTCGACGCCGCAAGCTTCTTGTGAGCGGATCATGCTTTCATCACCTGAGCACAAGCAGCATTCACAGCCTTCACAAACTTCAGTATTTGGTGGTACAATGAAAGAACAGTTCAGTTGAAGAATTTAGCTTGCCATTCTCAATTTTACTACTTAAAGACATAATGTAACAAAAGGGGGTTGAGCATTCATGAGGAGGAAAACACAATTATCTCGACTCCATACAAACACTATGGAAGCAGACTGCTACAAAATAGGCAGCCTGGCCACCTCATACAAACAAAAGAGAGAAGCATAACAGAAGTGCAGGAGTAGATGTTACTAAGTAAATGTGTAGACAGTGGAGTGGAACATGCATATTAATTTTACTGGATACTTCACAACAAGCAAATAGTGTGATAAATTCACTGGTCTATGGATATGATCACAGGTTCACATGAGGTGTGCATGGAATATAGTGCAAATAACAATGGAAATTTAAAGAAGCTCACTTGTTGGCAAAGGCAGAGGCGTTGGAACAGAGGAAGAGGATTCCCATGGTGGGGATGAAGCAGTGGCAGAGGAGGGTGAGGAGATGGTACTCCAGGACCTCAAACAACAACTACATGGTCGTGGTGCCCGCGAGCACCCCGCCATAGATCTTCTTGTTCCTCCATAGGAAGAGATCGGCAGCTGCAAAAATAACACATAAGCACAGCACATCAGAGGCCCAAATCAAGAAGCAATCTATGTAGAAAACAAACAAAGCGATATCAGGTGCCAAATTTCACGTGTTTACCACATATCAGGACAAGAAACTGAATGGTGTTGTATTATGGAAGAATAACGAACAACAGTTGACACAAAATTGCAAGGGTTCATATCTTGTATTCTTGTTCAACACCATGCCTTTCAATGTTAATACCTACACATAAAGGTTGTAGTCACTGCTCACTACTTTACCAACTACGATGTAGAAACAGTAATTCACCTCGACTTAGCAAAAAACGCACTTCAAAGATATTCAGGTCAAGCTGTGTACAGGTCACGATAGACCATATATTCTAGAACACCGGACAGTCAAATTGTCAAAGACAGCAGCATCGACTCATCAATAGCATACATACAGACATAGTCATGAACAACATGCCGGACTCACTGGACGACCATAGTCAGGACTAGGCTAACAGAATGGTGATATGCCTTCCACGGTCACCCTGTTACATGAATCAACAGAGAAGAATCAGAAAAACTAGAGCCAATATACCATGAGAAGACCATTCAAAAAAGGACAGTTATTTAGAATGACGACACAAATTCAGCTAGTACCATGCTTTTTATTCTCCAGCTAGTTAAAATGAGATACTCATTCATACAAGAAAACAGAGACACAATATGAATATTTATTGCACAAGTGCAGGTCATGCAAAAAACTTCACTGCAACACATTGCGCCTAAACAACAATACCATTCTACTACCACGGCCATCCATTCAGAAGGTAAGATCTGACATTTACTAGTCAGAGCACGCATACTAACATCACAAACACAGGAGAGAATAAAGGGAACCGAGAGAGATACCTCTGGATGATAGCGTTGACGATGATCTGGATTGAGTTAGCATCTGTGAGGAGGTGGATGATCGCCATGGTGTGCTTGATGATGCACATGGCCATGATCTTCTTGCCACTGTTGCATCCGTGCGCTCGATGATGGGGGTACCAACGCATCCAAGTAGAACAAAATCACCATCATTAACCCACAGCTTCAAGTACAAGCTAAGTATGTATCAAGTGACAAAGAAAACAAGTTGAGAAAAACACTGAAAATAATTACTTCATGTCATGCAGAGTTCAAACTGAATAAACATATGCAATGTTCAGACCGAATAAACATATGCATGATATTGTCCTGTAGATGAACGAAGGACAACATCTACAAGGTTAGCCGAGCTTAATAAAGACAGATAGAGAGAGCAGAGTTACAAATATCAATGACATAGGCAGCATAACCATAAGAAAACACCATATACTTGTTGTGCGGGTATATATAATAAATCAACATTGTATCTTGCAAGTCAACAGTTATCACAGAGAACAAGATACCATAAGATGAATGAAACTGCAGTTTTAATCGCAGGCATCTGCAGTTGAAGCAAGTTGTTACCCAATATGGTTTTAATCGCAGAAGATATAATTGATAAAAATTGCATCTGCATCTGCAATTTACCTCGGTAGAATTGGTTTTAATCGCAGAAGATATAATTGATAAAAATCAGTTTGCTGCTACTGTCATTGGAAAACTGCTGTGGATTTGTTTTGATCAGAGAAGATAGAACTGATAACATTCGTTTGATGCAACTCTGTCCTGGATTTGTTTTAATCGCAGAAGATAGAATTGGTAAAATTCAGTTTGCTCTACTGTCATTGAACAACTGCATCTGCAGTGGAGACAAGTTCTCTTACCCAGAGAGCCAACGTGCATGGACTTGCGCATCAGCTCCATCTGCAGCTCGCGCAGGGACGTCTGGGCCTCGTGCACTAGCCAACTGGGTCGAACAATAGCCAAACTGACATGGAGATGCACCACACGTCTTGTGAATTCAAAATCTAACTGACAAACTGGGTCGAACACTAGCCAAACTGACACGGAGACAAGTAAACCAACACACGGGCGACCAAATTTCCATCGCATCACCGAGCAAGCACTGATATCAGAAGTGACCAACACCGAATCGAGAGGTAACAGAGAGGGGAGGGGAGACGGGCACTTATAGCATCACTTAGGGACTTCCACTTCTCACCACCGGCCTTGCCAATCTGCGATTCGACGGACCCACACCAAATCAGGACACAGAATTCACAAGGAAACTCATCGCAGGAACAACACGAGACAGAGGCGGAGGGGGGACAGAGCGGAACCGAGACGCTTACCACGGAGACCTGCTTGACGTCAGGGTGCTTCTCCTTGTACTCCTTCCTGAAACTGTCCCTGCGAAGACGAAACACGCACCAAATCCTCGGCCAGGACGCGACACCACACCACAGAAACAATGCAAATCGAACCACAAATGGAATCAGGGAACTCACATGAAGACGAAGAAGGCGCTCGGGGGACGCTTGGGCTTGTTGGGGTCCTTGTCGGCCTTGCTCTTCTTCACCGCGAGCCTGCGCCGCCACAACAGAAACAACATCAGCAAACCAAACCGAATCAGAACCCGACGTGAAACAGCAGCAGCCACCACGGGAAACAAAACGAGATGGGAGATGAGCGAGGGGTCGGGTCGGGGCACTGACCTGAAGTCACCGGCGCGGGAGCCCACCTTGGCCTTCATCCTGCCGCCTGCCGCCGGCCGCCAACCTGCGACAACACCCACTGATTCAGATGATCAGAGCCCACAGAAGCCAAAATCACAAACTGGCCGGGAACCGCACGGTACCTTGGGATCGGAGCGAGGGGCGAGGGGTGGGAAGGAGGCGGGCGTTGCGTGTGCTAGCCAAACTGGGGACCCAGTTTGTCTACGGCGTGTGGTGCATCTCCGCGTCCGCGTCGTCGCGCGGGGCGGCCTCTGACGAGCCGGTGTAGCTGGCGACGTCGGGGAGGGCCGCCGCCGCCGACGACCCTGAGGATCTGGAATAATCCCCTGAAGAAGCGAAAAACAACCGGTGAGATATTAATCAATCCCCCGAAACACCGCGACCTAGATCCGCTCGCGCTCACGCACGCACGCACGGACGTACCCTCGCTGGCGATCTTCACCTTCGCGGGCCTCGGACATCTTCACCGTCTTCCTGACAACTGCCACCGCCTCCGTCCCCACCGACGCGGCAAACAGGGCCCCGCCGTCCTGGATGGGCTCGCTGCTCCCCTCCTCCATCGATGGCGTCGGCGTCCGTCCGAATTCGAGCGAAAGCAAAAGCGAAAGCGAGAGGGAGGAATGGATCACGAGTTCATCGGAGGATTTCGGCTCAGGTGGCGGCGGGGGTAATGGATCGAGAGGGAGGAGAGAAAGAAAGGAGGCGGGGGGGTGGATGGAAAATGTCCATGAAGACAAAGCTAGGGTTTCGGCTCAGGTGAGCTTGGGGTTGGTGTGCAAGGGCTGAGGACTGCCGTTGGATCCGCGATCCGATGGTGTTTCATGCACGATCTGCGTGAGACGCCCACGGACCAATCAGAATGCAGTACACGTGTACGACGTTATGACCATTTAAATTGGTCGTAGTTGACTAAAAATAATGTGTTAAAATCATGTCAGCTGTTTTATGACCTAAGAAATTCAAAAAAAAATGGAAAACCTTCTCATTGTGTCACCAAATGTGAACTACTTTTCACGAAAAATAACAAACATGGAATAAGATAAATATCTTTAAAAAGGTGTCCAGAGAAATGAGTTTTTTAGCAAATTTTTCTTCTTCTATTTTTAGTGCCAAAATTGATTTTCCTGTGAAGAACCTACTAAATGTTTGTTGCAAAATGGCACCACTCCATTTTTCAAAAATATTAAACCATATTTAATGTACAATTGACCAAATGGGATTTTGATCCACCTCTCGTGAAAAAGACAAATTTCTGTCGATTCAGCAGAAACCAGGTCAAATTTGAACTATAGCTGCCTCATTGTTTGCTCTTTATTTTTTTCAAAAATTATTTATAGGTACTAAACTATCTATTTCATCAGAGATACTCCGAAAGTTTTGCAAGATTCAACCCCTAGCTACGAACGGTCATGTCCGCCGTTTTGACCGCATTTTAAAACGGGTATAGGAAATTCAAAAAAAATGAAAACAATTTAAAACCTTCGCATTGTGTCATTATATGTGACCTAGTTTTCAGGAAAAATAATAAGCTTGGACTATGGCAATTGTTTAAAAAACGTGTTCTCAGAAATGAGCTATCATGTGTGAAGATTCATGGCTTTCAAGCCAAATGACCAATGTTATGTCCACATTCATGGCATAGTTTGTTCAAATGATCTCATATTGTGCACAAGGGTACATATTGGAATGACGAACAATGTTGCCTAAGGAAGTTTTCACTTTCTTTGCACGAAAAATTCATTTTCCATTTTTTGAGTGCCCAAAATGGATTTTTTTTGTGAAGAACCTAGCAAATATTGGTTGCAAAATTGGACCAAATAAAATTTCTAAAATATTAGGCCATATTTAATGTACAATTGACCAAATGGTTGGGTGTCAAAAGTTTTTGATCCACCTCTCGTGAAAAAGACAAATTTTTGCCGATTCAGCAGGAAGCGGGTCAAATTTGAACTACAGCTGCCTCATAGTTTGCTCTTTATTTTTTACAAAAATCATTTCTAGGTACATAAGTATCTATTTAATAAGAGAAACTACAAAAGTTTTCCAAGATTCAACCCCTACGAACGGTCATGCCCGTCATTTTGACCGCATATCGAAACGGGCATAAGAAATTCAAAAAAAATCAAAAAAATTGAAAACCTTCGCATTGTGTCATTATATGTGACCTAGTTTTTAGAAAAAATAACAAACTTGGACTACAACAAATGTCTTAAAAAAGTGTTCTCAGAAACGAGCTATCATGTATGAAGATCCATGGCTTCCAAGGCAAATGGCCAATGTTATGGAAACATTCATGGCATAGTTTGTTCAAATGATCTCTTATTATGCACAAGGGTGCATATTGAAATGACAAACAATGTTGCCTAAGGAAGTTTTCATTTTCTTTGCACGAAAAATTCATTTTCCATTTTTTGAGTGCCCAAAATGGATTTTTTTGTGAAGAACCTAGCAAATATTTGTTGCAAAATTGGACCAAATCAATTTTATAAAATATTAGGCCATATTTAATGTACAATTAACCAAATGGTTGGGTGTCAAAAGGTTTTGATCCACCTCTCGTGAAAAAGAAAAATTTCCGCCGATTTAGTAGGAAGCGGGTCAAATTTGAACTACAGCTGCCTCATAGTTTGTTCTTTATTTTTTCCAAAAATCATTTCTAGGTACATAAGTATCTATTTAATCAGAAAAACACCAAAAGTTTTCTAAGATTCAACCACTAGCTAGGAACGGTCATGCCCGCCGTTTTGACCGCATTTTGAAATGGGCATGAAAATTAAAAAAAAATCAAAAAAATTGAAAACATTCGCGTTGTGTCATTATATGTGACCAATTTACCAGGAAAAATAATAAACTTGTAATACGGTAATTATTTTAAAAAAGTGTTCTCAGAAAAGAGCTATCATGTGTGAAGATTCATGGCTTTCAAGCCAAATGATCAATCTTATGGCCACATTCATGGCATAGTTTGTTCAAATGATATCATATTGTGCACAAGGGTGCATCTTGGAATGGCAAACAATGTTGCCTAAGGAAGTTTTCATTTTCTTTGCACGAAAAATTCATTTTCCATTTTTTGAGTGCCCAAAATGGATTTTTTTTGTGAAGAACCTACCATATATTTGTTGCAAATTTGGACCAAATCAATTTTCTAAAATATTAGGCCATATTTAATGTACAATTGACCAAATGGTTGGGTGTCAAAAGGTTTTGATCCACCTCTCGTGAAAAAGACAAATTTTCGCCGATTTAGTAGGAAGCGGGTCAAATTTGAACTACAGCTACCTCATAGTTTGCTCTTTATTTTTTCCAAAAATCATTTCTAGGTACATAAGTATCTATTTAATCAGAAAAACACCAAAAGTTTTCCAAGATTCAACCACTAGCTAGGAACGGTCATGCCTGCCGTTTTGACCGCATTTTGAAATGGGCATGAAATTTTTAAAAAAAATCAAAAAATTGAAAAACCTTCGCATTGTGTCATTATATGTGACCAAGTTACCAGGAAAAATAATAAACTTGTAATACGCAATTATTTTAAAAAAGTGTTCTCAGAAATGAGCTATCATGTGTGAAGATTCATGGCTTTCAAGCCAAATGATCAATCTTATGGCCACATTCATGGCATAGTTTGTTCAAATGATCTCATATTGTGCACAAGGGTGCATCTTGGAATGACAAACAATGTTGCCAAAGGAAGTTTTCATTTTCTTTGGACGGAAATTTCATTTTCCATTTTTTGAGTGCCCAAAATGAGTTTTTTTGTGAAGGACCTACCAATTATTTGTTGCAAAATTGGACCAATTCAATTTTCTAAAATATTAGGCCATATTTAATTTACAATTGACCAAATGGTTGCGTGTCAAAAGCTTTGATCCACCTCTCGTGGAAAAGACAAATTTCCGCCGATTCAGCAGGAAGCGGGTGAAATTTGAAGTGCAGCTGCCTCATAGTTTGCTATTTATTTTTTCCAAAAATCATTTATAGGTACATAAGTATCTATTTAATCAGAGATACATGGTGTGGCGGCGAGACGTCGAGGTTTGGATGGTGATCGAGGGCCCCAACTCCAGAGCGCGTAAACTGGCATGCCAGCCGCGTGGTCACCGCGTGACCGTGGCGTTGCCACGTGTTCTGGGCGGCCTAGGCATGTCTGGTGGGTTGGGCACTCCCCCGGTAGGTGTTAGGAAGAAGAATACAACAAAAGAATCTCACGAGGAGACTGAACTAAGCTCAAACATGAATTAACAGCCAAGTGTTTGATTAGCGGTGGGGGAAATGCACATGGCCAATGGGCCTGAGTTTTGGCTGAGGATGATCATCTACTAAGGAGACTGTCTTGGCAAATTTGCAGCTCAAATGGAGGAGCCTAGGTGGCACTTGCTTTGCAAAGTACCACACTGGAAAGAAATATGAATGTTGAAGCTGGGCTCAAATGAATGAATGGATTGAGCTGACATTTGGTGGAGGGAAGTTATATAGGTAGGAACATGCCCTGGTAAAGTTTTAGCAATAATTAAGCAATATAAAATATAGTTGCTTCAGAAACTGAAAATATGACCAGAATAAAAGATTGGATGATGAGCTCACATGGATTGCTGGATAGAGCTCAAATTTTATGGAAAGTGATTATTTGAGCATATGGAAGATTTGGAAAAATCTCAAATTATTTGGATAATCCTAGCTAGTACTTCCTTCACAAAGCTTCTCTCTAGATAGAAACTTTGGAAATTTTCTGAGGAAGATTTACTATGCAAATGGAGATGAATATTGTCATGTGGCAATGATTTGGATATGGAAGAGTGCCCAAAAAGTTTGAGGGCAATAGGAGTGGTCTAGATAGCACTTGCTTTGCAATGTGCCAATCTGGCCAGAAAATAGAAATTGAAGCTGGGCTGACATAGATGATTCGATTGAGCTGCAATTTGTATGAGGATGATAATTTGGGCATATGAACGCACTGTAAAAATTTCATACCATTTGGATAAATAAAAATGGTACTTCCTTCACAATGCTCTCCACTGAACAGAAAATTGGGAAAAATATTGAGGGAAATTTTCTAAATTAAATGAGCTAAAATTTGGTTGAGGGAGGTTCTATGGGCAGGGTCATGTCCTGGTAAATTTGCAGCAATTATAAAGTAATATAAAATATAGTTGCTTCCCAAACTGAAAATATTACTAGAAACAAAGATTGGATGGTGAGCCCACATGGATTGTTAGATGGGGCTCAAATTCTGTGGAGAGCTATGATTTGGGCATATAGAAGATGTGGCAAAAATTCAACGCATTAGGATATGCCTAGATAGTACTTCCTTCACAAAGCTTCTAGCTGAACAGAAAGTTTGGAAATTTGCTGAGGAAGATTTACTAGGCAAATGGAGCTGAATTTTGTCATGAGACAATGATTTGGATAGGAAAGAGTGCCCAAAATTTTTGAGGGCAATCAAGAAAATATAAATAGCACTTCCTTCACAAAGTGTTGTTCTGAACAGAATAGGAAAATGAATATTCCTGAATTATTTTTGAACTAGGCAAGGAAGGTTTTTGACATATTTGAGGAAGATATGATCCAAAGACTTTCTGAGAATTTTTTGGGAATTTTGGGAATGACAGAAATGTAGGCTGCTTCACAACCTAGGGCAAAAATTGACACATGGACATGACACGTAGGCAAAACTGATGAGGTGGCGCCTAGTCATAGCAATGCACCACAATTTACAAGGTTATGACCATCTATATTGGTCGTGATCAGCTAGAAATAAGGCAGCGGACTAGTGCTGTCTGCTTTACGACCATTTCATGTAAGGAAATTACGACATTTCTGACCAAAATGGTCGTTATGGTTTAGGGTTTGGAGCCCCCCGAACAGCTTATGACCAATTGGTCTCAAATGATCATAGATTTACGACCATTTCTTCCAGGGTCACTGACAGAAGGTCACAAGTTGACATATTTCTTGTAGTGCGTCCCTCTGGGGGCCACCACGTGTGGCTCCTTGGTCAGTAGTGCCGAGATCAGAGGAGTCGGGGGCTCCTCTGGCAGTGGGGCCGGGCATCGCACTCCTTGCACCCAGGCCAACCACTTCTGCAAGACGTCAAACACAACGACTCATGAAAACTCTACTCCTCGGCGCGACGGACAAAGAATGACAGTTGAGGGGCAGAATCACTCACCGGGGGGGGGGGGGGCTTCATAGCTATGTTCGAGGCCGCGGTCCTCCCCTTCCTTGGGGATCTTGTCCTTGGCCAGCTTCATGAGTCTTGTCCACATGGCGGCCAAGGTGGAGCGGAAGAAGGTGGTGATGGTGTCCATGTCCTCGGGCTTTTGTGCCCACATCGGGGTAGCCCGAAGCTGGAGAGGGAGTATACGGCGGTTGAGCATGACGTTGATGACGTTGGCAAGCTCGACCTTCCCCGTGGTGGACCACCATTTGATCCTCTCGACAAGGAGCTCCACCTCTTTTGGGTTTCCCCAGGCGACGCCCTTCTCCTTCCAGGACTTGAGCTTCTTTGGGGGCCCAGCCGAGAAGGCTGGGACCTCGGCTTGGCCAGGGGCGAGCGGTTCGGTGATGTAAAACCACTCCCGCTGCCACTTCTTCACCGTTTTGATGAAGGTGCCCTTGAACCACGTGGCCCCCTGATTTTTGCTGATCATGGCCCCTCCGCACTCCGCGAGGTCGGAGCCACTGGACTTCGGCTTGATCCCGAAGAGCTTCAGCCATAGGCCGAAGTGCGGCTTGCACCGGAGGAAGGCCTCGCAAACCATGATGAAGGAGGCGAGGTGAAGAATGGAGTTTGGGGCCATATGGTGGAAATTGAGCCCATAGTAGTACATCACCCCACGCACAAAGGGATGCAGCGGGAACCCCAGGCCTCGGATGAGGTGGGGGACGAAGACTACCCGCTCCCCTGCGTTGGGAGCGGGCACCAGCTGGCCAGCCACCGGAGCGCGAGCGGCGATGGCAGGGGTCAGATACCCCGCGCTGCGCAGCTCCGAGATGGTCTCATCCGTCACGATGGAACCACCCCAGTGCCCCTTGAGGGTGTTGGCAATGGCTGGTAGTGAAGGATGGACTCGCGAAAGGGAAAAGGAGTAGGATGGGATCTGGGTGCTGGAGCTAGATGAAGCAGTAGAAGGGGAGAATGGGAGCGTGGTCGATTGCGCTGTCCTCTTTTTTGATCTTATAAGCCTGTGAAAGGCTAAGAGTCCCCCTCGCTGCGCCGATAAACTTGCCGCTCCCATCAAAGATGCCGTTAAGCATATGGGGGGAAACAAAATCGTAATGATATCCCGAAGAAAACGGGCACGATCTCCACCTTGATGGGATGTACCAGTAAAATAGCTGCCTCGAACCGCAATTTAAGGGTGGCAGTAACTGCCCGACCTGTCGTGGGGCATGTCGTTTGATAAAGCTGTCAGACCGGACTGGACCGTTCATACCTCGACGACAAGCCTTCGAGGCTAAGATATCCACCCCCTTTCGGGCGGGGAACAAGCTCGGTTGGACCTCGGATGTCATCGCTCTACTAAAAAAAGTGAAATATAAAGGGGAACTCGTCTGTCAAGCCAAGGACTCCGGATCCGAGGTGGCGTTTGTTGAGAGAGTCGTCCTCAGTGTAGAAGACCAGTTCGGGGGCTACTGACGGTGTCCTGGATTAGGGGGTGCTAACCTAGCCAGCCCATCTCTTTGGTTGGGCTTATGGGCCCTCGTATGTGATCAAGGTGGACTCCGTAGGCCATACACAGGAAGCGTGATCAAGACTGCCTCTACCGAAGACTTGACATATACTCCAAGATTTCTCCTGCCGCCCTGCTCCTAGATACCGACCTTGTAACCCTAGGTGCCCTCCCTGGCGTGTATATAAGCCATAGGGTTTAGCCCATAGAGGGGACATCAACGCAATATCATTCACATAGCCCTAGAGTTAGACACACATTACGATCTTGAGGTAGATCAACTCCGTATTCGATACATCTCCCTCAATATAAACAAAGGCAGGACGTAGGGTTTTACCTCCATTAAGAGGGCCCAAACCTGGGTAAACATCGTCTCCCTTGTCTCTGTTACCACCGATCCGAGATCCACAGCTCGGGACCCCTACCCCGAGGTCTGCCGGTTTTGACACCGACACCAAGGTTAGTTCATCCCTCCTTTGGGGGGATATCACATCTAGGGGGAGCTTTACTCTAAGAGTTTAGTCAAAGCAACTCTAATGATGTGAACACATTAATGCTTTATGTAAAAGTGGTAACCCCACTTGTGCTTAAACGATGAGTATGACCTATGATCAACTGTTCTCATTTGGATCCTAAGTCAATATACTCATATATAGATGACAATGTCATCACCCATTGCTTGATAGTTGCTAGAATTGGTTGTGCATGTGTGACACATATTTTATTTGCTATCTTATTGTGTGAGCATGATGATTTGCATATTTCTCATTTGAGGACATCCATTTGTAGTTTGATTGATTTGGCTTTATTTGGCCAAATGGATGTACAAGAATGCCTAAGCACCCTCTCTAGCTATCTATCTCAACTCATCTAAATTCTTTCTTGCTATATCACAAAAACTTGAACAAGTCTCTATCGGACCCTCAGGGTGAGGAGCACTCGGAGCCACCGATCCGCTTAGGGCTGACCTCCAAAACCTTCTAAGTGCCATTTCGAACAGACCAAAACACAACCATTCGGTCTCACTGAAAACACTTGGAGTGATCTGACTTTCAATCTCGGAGAAACCGATTTAGAATTCCCGGTCTCACCGAAGCGATGCGCTCACAGCAGTTATTCACTTCGGTGCCACCGATTGTTTTCACTCGGTCTCACCGACAGCACATGGGTATATATATGTCCGCGACTCATACATTGAAAATTTCTTCAATCATCACGTTCCCGCACCCCATTGCTGCCGTCGCCCTGGTCAACGGATCGTTGCCTTTGTCTCCAGCGTGCCCTCGCCACCAGATTCCGTCGCCATCAATGGCATTCGTCACTACCATTGCCGCCGTAGAGGATCTCCACCAAGTTAGGGAGAGATTGGATCCTCTAGTGCTTCAAATTTCCGATTCTATGCACTAGAGCTGTTGCGCCCGCAATTATCACAAGGATTGAAACTTCTATTCCAGCAAATTTCAGATTTTATCTCAGATTGACCAAATTGAGAGACTCGGGCTCACCGATTTGACATTTGGCCATTGCACTCAGTACACATCGGTGCCACCGACATGTACTGGTCGGTGAAACCAAACCTATAGTCTCAGTAGAACCCTAGCGCTTCAGAGAGATCGGGACACACATCGGTCTGACCGAAACAGTGTGGCCAAGTCTCTGTTGCTGCTTTTGGTGCTACCGAGACCATCAAATCGGTGACTCCAAAAAACTCTCTGTGAAAACCTAAAACTGAAGTTTGGATTCAAATTGTTTTCAAAATGCTGTGTTTTTGTGATGCTCATCTACTCCACTTGTCGGCCCCGTCTGCCTCCGGCCCAGAAGACAACACTTGGGCTGGCCCCGGCAGGGCGGCCCTGGCGTCGCTACTCAGGAGGGAGTCGCCTTGCGAGGAGCAAGCCTCGCGAGGCCCCTCGCCGCCAGGCCAAGCCCTGGTGAGGCCGGCAAGCCCCAGATCGCCTCGAGGGGCAACCCCTCGTGAGGCCGCTTCGCGGGGCGTGATGTACGGTGCCAGCCACGGGGCGTCCGGCCCGCCACGTGGGTGACGTCCCGATGTCAGGCCAAGGACAGCAGGGTGCGGCTCAGACAGGTTTCCAGTCTGGTGATACGGGATCAGCGGCATCTGCCTCCCCCAAAAGCAGGTCCCAAAGCATTCCACTTTGGCATAAGGAGATCAGGACGGATCAACATGCCAGGACGGAGGTCATCGCCAAGCCCACCAACACGTCAGGAAGACTACTTTATCAGGCAGAGACCGCCTTTAGTCAGGATAAGCCTGTGCGCCTGTTCCCCTTTGAATTGCCGCCCTATGGCTACCCTTTCCCGCTCATATTTTTGGGGAAGAGGACCAAGGCACTATAAAAGGGGCAAGGCCGCTTCCATGTAAGGGGATCGATTCATTCTCCCCCACACCTCGTGCACCTCGAGCCACAAGCTCTCCATTACAGAGCAATCCAACACAGGTAGGAGTAGGGTATTAGACCGCACGGTGGCCCGAACCTGGGTAGCTCGTGCGTCCCCTTCGTGTCCGGTGAGAGCCAGTGAGCCCGTCGAGATCCCACCGTAGTTGCTGTCGTGTCGTAGGTCACCAAGCAAAGTCCCCCAGAGTTTGAATCCTAAGTTCTTGGAGAAGTTTCTTGGACGCAGATCCTAGACTCGGACATTTGGCGCGCCAGGTAGGGGGACATGCCGTATTTGCGCCATCGACATCGACGTCCGCATCGACATGGACAACGCAGCTGCTCGCCGGGACCGCGCTGCACGCCGAGCCGTCGCTAGGGTCCACACGGCACCCGCCGTCCGAGGTGCCCCTGGGCGGCGCCCTCGCGCCGCCACCGAGCCCGTTGGGGGGCGGGCGGCCTCCTCCATCCACCCGTCGGTGAGTGAGCAGGAGTGTGGCCGCTCCTCCACTGCGTCCTCGCCCGCAGGTCGCGGCCCTCCCACTCCGCGCGTCGTGCTGCTCATGGCGCAGGGGCTGCTGCGCTGTTGCCCCGCTAAGACGGTCGCGACGCCTGGCTCGAGCGCATCACCGAGCTCGTCTCCGCTGCCCGCGGCAGCTGGGCGCCCCCTCGCTCCTCGCCTGCTTCACCACGGTGAGTCAAGCCACCTGGGCGCGCCGCTCCTCGTCCTCCTCCTCCTCTGGGCCGCGGCGCGACCGGGCGGCACCGCACGGCGTGCGCCTCGTAGTTGTCCAGCGGCTCATCCGCGCTGGACGGCGTCGGCGACCCCTGCGGCATCGCCACATGGGAGCGCGGGAGCCGTGCGGCTCCGACCGAGGGCATTGTCATCAGTGGGGGCTCCCAGGGGCCCCGCGGGGTGGCCTGCATCCTGGGAGGGGCCCAGGCCCCTCCGTCCAACCACCACCTCAAGCGCTTCTCTCGCGAAGTGAGCGCGGCCCTTCCGGCGCCCGAGTCCGCCGGCCGCCTCAAGTGGTCCGAGTTTCCCGTCGCCTTCGACGCCAGTGACCACCCCAAATCCACTAGGGCTGTGGGGGCTGTCCCTCTGCTGTGTACTCCTACTATCGGCGGTGTGGCCGTCACCAAAACGCTCGTCGACGGTGGAGCAGGCCTCAACGTACTCTCTGTGGAGACCGTCGAGGCGCTCCAAGTGCCCTACGAGCGCCTGATGCCCACCAAGCCCTTCTCGGGCATCACCGACGGCTCCACTGTCCCCCTGGGGCAGGTGCGCCTTCCCGTCACCTTCAGCACCCACAAGAACTACTGTACAGAGTTCATCATCTTCGATGTGGCTCACATCGGCCTGCCCTACAACTCCATCTTGGGCTACCCGGTGCTCTCCAAGTTCATGGCCGCGACCCACCACGCTTACGGCCTCGTCAGGATACCCGGTAGCGACGGCACCCTCACCATTCGCTGCGATGAAAAGGACATGACGCGCGCCCTCGCGTGCGCCTATAAGGTGGCCGCCGCCGCATCCCTGGCCGAGTAGGATGCCCCTGAGGTTGCCGAGCCGGCGCCCGCGAAGAAGAAGCTACTGTTCTCCAGGGAGCGGGCCGAGACCAAGAAAGTGTCATTGGATGGGAGTGGCGCCGGCCCCTTCCTCACCATCGGCAGTGGCCTTTCCCCCAAACAAGAGGGCGCCCTCATCGACTTCCTTCGGGCGAATGCTGATATGTTCGCTTGCACAGCCTCAGACATGCCCGGCGTGCCAAGGGAGGTGATCGAGCACCACTTGGCGGTATGCCCCAAAGCGAACCCCGTCAAGCAAAAGGTACGGCGCCAGGCGCCTGAGAAGTAGGACTTCGTCATTGGAGAGGTCGAGAAGCTCCAAGATGTTGGAATCATCCGCGAAGTGCTCCACCCGGAGTGGATCACCAACCCCGTTGTCGTCGCCAAGCCGCATGGCGGCAAACGTATGTGCGTCGACTTCACCAACCTTAACAAGGCCTGCCCCAAGGACCACTTCCCGCTGCCCAGGATCGACCAAATAGTAGACTCCACCGCCGGGTGCGATCTGCTCTGCTTCCTGGATGCCTTCTCAGGCTATCATCAGATCAAGATGGCAAGGGAGGATGAGGAGAAAACCGCCTTCATCACCCCCTGCGGAGTGTTCTGCTTTGTGTGCATGCCCTTTGGCCTAAAGAGTGTGGGGGCTACCTTCCAGAGGCTGATGCGCATCTGCCTAGGGTGCCAGATGGGGAGAAATGCGGAGGCGTACGTTTACGACATCGTCATCAAAACGCGCGAGGCGCGCACCCTCATCAAGGACCTGAGAGAAACCTTCGCCAACCTGCGCAAGGTCAACCTCAAGCTTAACCCCGCCAAGTGCGTCTTCGGTGTCCCTTCCGGCAAGCTCCTTGGTTTCCTAGTCTCCCATTGCGGCATCGAGGCCAACCCTGAGAAGATTAAGGCTATCAAGGAAATGCGGCCACCCCGCAACCTCAAGGAGATGCAGCGCCTGGCGGGGTGCATGGCCTCGCTCGGTCGGTTCATAACCAAGTTCGGCGAGCGGGCCCTACCTTTCTTCAAGCTCATGAAGAGGTCTGGCCCCTTCAAGTGGACTACCGAAGCCGACGTTGCCTTCGAGGATCTCAAAAGGTACCTCACGAGCCCTCCCGTCATGGTCGCCCCGCGCCCTCGCGAGCGCCTGATGTTGTACTTGGCGGCCACTCCCCAAACGGCCAGCGCGGCCCTTGTGACAGAACAGGAGGAGCGAGTCTGCGCCAAGAAGAAGCCTGCCGAGCCTGCACCTATGGATGCCGCCCCCGTGGAGGTATCGCTGGAGCTCCTCAAGGCCCAGCTGGCGCCTACCGACGGCCCTCCTCAGGAGGCCCCCATGCCCCCTCCGGAGGCCTCTGGAGCCCGGCCTCCGGAGGCTCCCGTGGTGCCGCCTCCAGAGGCTTCCGCGGCACAGCAGCCTGAGCTCCTTGGTGAACATGACTCGGACACCACGGTCACGTGCCTCGTCGAGCACCCCGTCTACTTCGTCAGTACGGTGCTGCGAGACGCGCGCGAACGATACCCCATGCAGCAGAAGCTCCTCCTGGCGCTCCTCATGGCCTCCAGGAAGCTGCGCCACTACTTCCAGGGTTACCCAGTCAGAGTGATCTCATCCTACCCGCTGGAGCAAGTCCCGCGGAGCCCAAATGCCACCGGCCGTGTCGCCGAATGGAACATCGAGCTGCAGCCTTTTGAGCTAGAGTTCCTCACCACAAGGACCATCAAGGGCGCGGCCTTGGCGGACTTCGCGGCGGAGTGGACGGACCCACACCAGGGCGAGCCCCAGGAGGAGTCGCCCTTGCCCGAGGAGGCTACCTCCGGAGGCTGGAGCATGCACTTCGACGGGGCCTTCGCGTGCCAGGGCGCGGGGGCTGGTGTGGTTCTCACTACACCCACAGGCGACAAGCTGTACTACGCAGTGCAGCTCTGCTTCGGGCGCACCGACAAGGTCTCCAACAACCTCGCCGAGTATGAGGGACTCATCGCTGGGCTTAAGGCCGCCATCGCGCTTGGAGTCAGGCGCATCATCATCAAGGGGGACTCGCAGCTCCTCGTCAACTTCTCCAACAAGAAGTACAAGCCAAAGGATGAGCACATGGCGGCCTACCTGGAGGAGGTGCGCAAGCTCGAGAAGCGCTTCATGGGCATGGAGCTATAGCACATCCCTCGCAGCGACAACAGCGAGGCGGACGAAATCGCCATGCGCGCTTCTCGCCGCGAGCCCCAGAGTCCCGGCGTCTTCGAGGAGCGGCTCCTGAAGTCGTCAGCGGCACCTCCGATCACCAGCCCCCCGGCGCCTCATGAGGAGCTCCCACCCCCCGCACCACGCATGGGCGCACCAGACTGCGGACCAGCTTCAGGCGCTCGCCTGCTGCTAGCGCTCAAGCCGCAGTCTGAAAGCTGGACCACGGAGATCAAGGCCTACCTGGAGGGCGGCGCCCTCCCGGAGATCGACGCAGAAGCAGAGCGTGTGGTCTGCCAGGCCGCGCTCTACCACTTGAGGGAGGGTGACCTGTACTGCCACCGCCCAAACGGAGTCGTGCTGCGGTGCATCTCCAAGGAGAAAGGGCACGAGCTGCTTGCCGACATCCACGGAGGCGACTGCGGCCACCATTCGTCCTCACGCACCCTCCCAGGTAAGGCATTCCACAGCGGTTTCTACTGGCCCACAGCGCTCGAGGATGCCGTGGAGCTGGTCCTGGCATGCGGGGCCTGCCAATTCCATGCCAAGCAGTTCCACCAGCCAGCGCAAGGGCTCCAGACCATCCCTCTCTCGTGGCCTTTCGTGGTCTGGGGGCTGGATATCCTCGGGCCCTTCCCTTGCGCGGCTGGCGGCTATCGCTACCTCTACGTCGCCATCGACAAGTTCACCAAATGGGCGGAGGTGGAGCCTGTCCGGACCATTCCGGTAGGGTCAGCGGTCAAGTTCATCAAGGGCCTGGTGTACCACTTCGGCTTCCCCAACCGCATCATCATGGACAATGGCACGTAGTTCACTAGCAGCCAATTCAAGACCTACTGCGCCAGCATCGACACGCTGATCTGCTTCGCCTCCGTGGCACACCCTCGAAGCAATGGCCAGGCCGAGCGTGCCAACGCTGAGGTCCTCAAGGGCCTCAAGACTAGGGGCTTCAAGAAGCAGATCACGGCCTGCGGCAAGGGCTGGCTGGAGGAGCTCCCATCAGCGCTATGGTCCATCTGCACAACGGCGACCAAGCCCACCGGCGAGACGCCTTTCTTCCTTGTCTACGGGGCAGAAGCGGTCCTCCCAGCTGAGGTCAAGCACCGGTCCCCGTGGATCTTGGCTTTCGACGAGTCTCGTCAGGACGGCCAGCGGGAAGATGACCTGCTTTTCCTCGAAGGAACACGCCGCCAAGCCTCCCTTCGTGCGGCAAGGTACCAGTAGGCGTTGCGTCACTATCACAGCCGCAACATATGCCCCCGCACCCTCGAGGTGGGCGACCTTGTCCTGCGCCGGATCCTCTCTAGAGAAGGACTCCACAAACTCTCACCCATGTGGGAGGGCCCTTTCAGGGTCATGCACATCTCCCAGCCCGGCGCGGCACGGCTCGAAGCGGAGGAGGGTGTTCTGGTACAAAACACATGGAACATCCAACATCTCCGCAAGTTCTATCCGTGACCCCACGGATACGAACGAAATGGAGTTGTACAAGCTCCGGAGCTCCCTCTACCGGCGCTGCCTTCGGCACGCGGGAGCTCCCTCCCACTCTCGTGGAAGCCCCATGCTCAGCACTGGCGGATACCCCATGATCCGTGCTGGCGGACGCCCCATGCTTCGCGCTGGCGGCGTACTTACTTTAGGGGCCTACGGCCGTCACATCTTCAAGCTGACCCATGTCGAACATGGCAGCACGTATCTTTCCTGTTGTATGAATCTATTTCATGCATCAGTAAAGTCTACTTCCTAACAACAGTCAGTGTCCTTGAAGCTGGATTAGCCTCGAGAGGCACACTCGCGATCTCCCCCTGTGTGTCTCACGCGAGCGGGGGCTGGGCACGACGCCTGTGCTCGGGTCAGTCCCAGTAGCGCTGCAAAACCCAAGTGACTAAGCTCTGCCTCGCGGGCCTGCTCCCGTGCACGTCACCTCACCAGGTTCTTGGTGCTCTTGCCTCCTCGCGTAACACCCACAGGCGGCCTCGCGAGCGCCCCACTACAGTACTTGCAAAACATGGCAATTTCCCTGGTGCAGGGTCTCAAGGGCCTCAGGAGCCCCCCTCGGGAGGCCTCGCGGTTGGCGCCCCACGGGCGGAATGCTTCGTGAGGGACCGTGCCTCGCGTGATGCGCCTCACGAAGGAATCGCTCCAAGCTGGACGTCTCCAAAAGAGCTAAGTCTAAGCGCCCCTCGGGTTTTCCTCCTCTCATTTTCCCCTCGAGGCACCTAGATTTCCTTGGCACGAGCCCCCTGCGCGTCAAGGGGGGGACCCAGAGCATCGTGCCTCAGGGGCTCCTACCGTCCTTAAGAGCCCTACACCCTCTGGCCTTGCTGAGCGCACGCTCAAAGCACACCAGCGACGGTCGTAGCTAGCTCAGGGGCTGGGTCCCAGCGACACAGGGCACAAGGGCAGCGTAAGAAGGAAACAAGGATCTCGGGGAGAAAGCAAAAACACGGGAGACATCAAGTACTTAGACATATGGTACCATAGAAGATATTTTTACGCCCCACCAGGCTACATTGGGTGCAGGGGCAAAAGGAAGGAATCGTCCTCAAGGGTCCGCCCCAGGAGCCGCCCGCGCCTAGTCGGAATCCTCATCTTCACTCTTGACGCTCCGAGGGCTCCTGCCGCTTTCGCTCCCGCTGGAGGAGTCGGAGCCGCTCCCGCTGGAAGAGTTGGACCCGCTCCCGCTCTCGCTCTCTGCGCAACACCCCATGCGGCCGCCGGCGACCCCGAAGAACTTCACGAAGAGGGTTGCAGCTCCGTCGTACCTGAACTGCAAAACCTGCCCGTGCTTCAGATCGTGGGAGCGGGCGAACATTTTCCACCCCCGGGCCAGGAACATGAACCCGGTGGGGGAAAACTCCACCGCTACCCAGAAAGGGCCATTGCAGCAGTCGTCCGTTTGCAGCCACAGGCCCAGGGGCTCGTCGTCCTCCATCGTCCTTGCAAAGAAGTCTGGAAGCCAGAGCCAGCTGCGAGGTGGGCGGTGCAGCTCCATGATAAACTCGTGCGCGACCTCCGCTGTGTGGGCGTCCGCCCGGGGAGAGGGGGCGCGCGCTCCGTCGCGCCCCCCGCGACCGCGAGCGCCACGCCTCCCGTGACCACGAGTTGTGGCCGCTCCGCGAGCGCTGGGACCAACCTCCACGGTGGCGGCCGTGGAGTGCGTCCGGCCACGAGGGGAACCCTCATCGCCGTGGCCGAGCCACGGGCCCGGCCTCTACCTCTCGACGGCGCCGGCTTCGGCGGCTCCACCTCCTCCGCCGCCTTCTTCCCCTTCTCGGCTGCAGAGAGCTTCCTTTTGGGAGCCATGGCCACGACGGCGGCGGGCGGAGAGATTGGAAGTTGGAAGAGAAAGGGGAGCCGAGGAGTTGGTCGCAAGGAACGCTAGGGACGGGGTGAAGGAGCAATGAGACGCCTGCGTCCTGCGCGGGCTGGCTTTATCGCCGAGACGGCGGTTACCAAGGCGTCGTGGGAAGTGGAGGCGCCGCGCCCGCAAAGGCCGCCACGCATCGCCCCTGGGCCCGGCAGCTCGATCGGCCCCGCAGCGCTTCATCCCCAACAGGTGGAACGCGCACGCCGTGGGCCCGGGGGCTACTGTCGGCCCAGTGGGAACCTGGGTACCACGGCCCATCTGCCTGCAGCCCAGAAGACAATGCTTGGGCTGGCCCCGGCAGGGCGGCCCTGGCGTCGCTACTCAGGAGGGTGTCACCTCGCGAGGAGCGAGCCACGCGAGGCCCCTCGCCACTAGGCCTCGAGGGGCAACCCCTCGCGAGGCCGCTTCGCGGGGCGTGATGTACGGCACCAGCCGCGGGGCGGCCGGCCCGCCATGTGGGTGACGTCCCGATGTCAGGCCAAGGATAGCAGGGTGCGGCTCAGACAGGTTTCCATTTTGGTGATAAGGGAGCAGCGGCATCTGCCTCCCCCAAAAGCAGGTCACAAAGCATTCCACTTCAGCATAAGGAGATTAGGACGGATCAGCACACCAGGACGGACGTCAGGAAGACTACTTTATCAGGCGGAGACCGCCTTTAGTCAGGATAAGCATGTGCGCCTGTTCCCCTTTGAATTGCCGCCCTGTGGCTACCCTTTCCTGCTCATATTTTCGGGGAAGAGGACCATGGCAGTATAAAAGGGGCGAGGCCACTTCCATGTAAGGGGATCGATTCATTCTCCCCCACACCTCGTGTACCTCAAGCTACAAGCTCTCCATTACAGAGCAATCCAACATAGGTAGGAGTAGGGTATTACACCGCACGGTGGCCCGAACCTGGGTAGCTCCGCGTCCCCTTCGTGTCCGGTGAGAGCCAGTGAGCCCGTCAAGATCCCATCGTAGTTGCTGTCGTGTCATAGGTTGCCAAGCAAAGTCCCCCAGAGTTCGAATCCTAAGTTCTTGGAGAAGTTTCTTGGACACAGATCCTAGACTCCGACACCACTCTACCCCATCTACTTCACAGGTGCAAGTGTCAAGATGTCAGATGCTAGTGACAGCCAGAACAGGTCAGAGCAAGAGGCTGAGCTGAGTGCAGGGTCAAGTCCTGAGGGAAGTTACTATGAGGGAGAAAGAAGCTCACCAGAATTGCCAAAGGCAGCCACCAGGACAAGGAAGAAGAAAAATTCTGATGATGATGATGAGGATTTTGCTACTGAGGAAGCTACCTCAAAGAAGAAGAAACCAGCTATTGTAGCCAAGGAGTATGGCACAAGGAAAGAGAGAGGTGTCACAAGAAAGGTTTCTGCATCCACAGCTGCCAAGAGGAACATCTTGCCAGAGAATCTAGAAGGATCCAAATAGGCTCCAACTCAGTCAAAGCCTAAGATAGCAGGCAAAAAGAGAGAGAGAAAGCAGCTGCTCATGTGATCTTCAGGCCTACATCCATGAGAAGGGATGATGCAATAGATGAAGAAGAGGAAGCTGAAAATCCACCTCCTCCCAAGCAGCAGAAGCTTATGGGAGATGCCATCAAGCCAACTGCTCCTTCCATGGCCAAGCCTGCGGCAACAAAACCAAAGAGAACAACCAGAGATGTTCCAGCAAGTGAGAAGAACAAGGCCCCAGTGCCTGAGAGAGAAGAGGAGGAAGAGGAAGAAGCCCAAGTGCTTATGAAGTTAAGGCCCAAAGTTACCAGAACACAATGATGATCACCCAGTAGCTGAGAATATGAAGAAGAGATAAGATGCTGGTCTCAGGAAATTGAGGGAATCAGACCCCTATTCAGTCAGGAGGAGAACTGCAGTTGACTATAGATTCCACACCAAAGAGCAACAAGATTTCTATGAAACAGTGTTGCTTGACAAGAAGCCAAATTTTAGTGATATGAAATGGGTGGACTAGAAGTATATTGATGCAAATGAAGATCACTTCCCCCATGTTCATGAGGACTTCAGATCTATTGATCTTGATGAGTTCATTGGAAAGAAGCTAACTAGCTGGAATGATGAGATGATCATGCAGTTTTACTCTATAGCTCATTTCTACCCCAATGGAAGGATTGTCTGGATGACAGAGGGTGTCAGGTATCAATCCAGTGTACAAGAATGGGCCACATTGCTTGGTGTGCCAGAAGCTGAAGAAAATGACATTGATGTGTATGCTAAGTCCAAGATGGATCATAATTCCATGGTAAACCTGTACACAGAGATTCCAGAGAAGGAGAAGGAGAATCACAAGCTTGGTTCTGTATACTATCTGCTTGCAGGGCTGGCTACATCCAAAACAATCATGAGGCATACATTGATGCCCAAATCAGGAGATGAAAGGATGATCAGAGGACACTCCATCAACATGCTGCATCACATAGACCAACATGAGAGGATTAAAGTGATGGATCTCATAGTTGAAACTATCAAGAGGACAGCTGCTGATCAGAAAAGGTCTTGTGGATTTGCCCCTCATATCCAGATGCTCATCAACTCCAAGGGTGCAAACAAGTCTTTTCAGCTGGATCATAAACATTTGCCACTTCGACCAGAATTTGAGGACAACACAGTCACTATGGATGCATCACATCCTACCTCAGCTGAAGCACAGGCTAGTGCAGAAGCTGCAAGAACTTCCAGGCCTAGTGTTCCACCTGCCCTAGTGCTGAAAACCAAGGATCAGATACAACATCTTCTACAAGCCACTCTGAGAATTGAGAAGAGTTTGGCTGACATAGCTGCAAATCAGAAGAGCCTTGAGAGGATTGTTGAGACAAAGTTTCATGACCTAGATGTTAAGGTCACAGAGATCCAGACAGTGGTTGAGACACTAAAGTCTCAAGTGGATGAAGTTAGGAAGGGCACCAGCAGTGATGATGAAGAGCATCAGGGCACATGTCTTCCTACGACAGCTCAATTCCAGAGGATGCCCAGATCTGTTGCTCTGCCAGTCACTTCTAGAGCCACAGTCTCTGCCCCTGCTGCTACTGCATCAGTTCCACCTTCAGCACCTCCAGTATCAACACCTCTAGCTCCTCAAACATCCACAGAGATCTTCATAGATGCACTTATCTCCACTCCAACAACGTCTATGCACACCGGCACTGCAAGTCAGAAGACTTCATCACTAGGAGGTACCGGAGATCTAGCCTAGAGCGACGATTAGCTCTATACTTATTTGAACTTTTTGGTACTTGTTGCCAAAGGGGGAGAATTGGTATAGATCATTAGGCTTTGAGAGAGAGTGGTTTGCTTTTGTTCGTTTGTCTTTTTGAGATTCTTGCTACTTGGTTTACTGCTTTGTTTGATGCTTGTATGAGATACTACATTATTGTGTGCTTGATCATACCATACATTATTGCTATGCTTGCTTCAATATCCATTTGAATGCTCTTGTATGATCATTCACTAGTTTGGTTGGTGATGAGTGCTAATTGCTATGCAATCTTATCATTTTGAGCGCTCCACCAAGATGTATGTGACATGGAAGAGTGACCCACTATCCTAATCGATTGTGCATTTGCATTCAAACGCAAATTTTAAATAATGCACAAATTTAGGGGGAGCTCTTACTTATCACATACTTCTCAAAGCGGCGATATATTTCCACCATATTGGGTCAAAGACTTGCAACGGTTGGATTTTAGGTGAAGGCTATATATACCCCTCCACCACCCTCTTACCAAGTAAGAGAGCCATCATAATGTGCCTACATTTCCACCATACGATTTCTGAGAGAGAACCACCTACTCATGTGTTGAGATCAAGACATTCCAGTCCAACCATTTGAACCTTGATTTCTAGCCTTTCCCAAGTTGCTTTCCACTCAAATCTTTCTTCCACCAAATCCAAATCTGTGAGGAATTGTTTGAGTGTTGGGGAGACTATCATTTGAAGCACAAGAGCAAGGAGTTCATCATCAACACACCATCTATTACCTTTTGGAGAGTGGTGTCTCCTAGATTGGTTAGGTGTCACTTGGGAGCCTCCAAGATCATGTGGAGTTGAACCAAGGAGTTTGTAAGGGCAAGGAGATCGCCTACTTTGTGAAGATCTACCCCGAGTGAGGCTAGTCCTTCGTGGACGGAAGCCATGGTGGAATAGGCAAGGTTGCGTCTTCATGGACACTTCGTGGGTGGAGCCCTCCGTGGACTCGCGCAACCATTACCCTTCGTGGGTAGAAGCCTCCATCAACGTGGACGTACGATAGCACCACCTATCGGAACCATGACAAAAATCATCATGTCTTCATTGCGTTTGAAATCTCAAATCCCCTCCTTTACTTACATGTGCAATGTTTTACTTTCTGCTACTACACTCTTAGAATTGCATGTGTAGGATGTTACTTGACTTGGTATACTTGCTAAAATTTGCCCACAACTAAAATTGGGAAAAGGATAGACTTTTATTTGGTCAAGTAGTCTAATCACCCCCCCTCTAGACATACTTTCGATCCTACACCCCCACATGAGGCATCTCTTCCCCAGGCAACAAGGGCACGGCGGCCAGTCGCAGGGGAGCGGCAGGGCTGAAGGGTCTTGGTGATTTAGGCGGGGCGGGCAACAAGGATGGAGGAGCCTTGTGGAGATCTTGTGGGGCTGGCAGAGGGGAGTTGGAACACTGCCTTTCTCGATGCCCGCTTCTTCTGCAGATCAGGCACTTATACGGATCTCTGCAATCGATTTTCTTGTGGCCCTTCTCCAAGCATTTGTGTCAGACTCTGTGGTGACGCTTGACAAAGGCACTGCCGGTAGGCGGGGAGATTGAAGACGCTGGCCGGTGGCTTGAATGGTGGTGGTTGGGGGCGAGAGCACGCCACCGGTACGGAGCTTTAACCAGCTGACACACCTCATCGGAGCTAGATTCCATCTCCAACAGCTCGAGAGAGGGCGTCCGCAGCAGCGCGGGGCTCGAGAAAGCAGCAGGTCGCAGCACGCCCTGCACGGCATTGATGGCCAGGGACGAAGACACCTTGAGGCATGGCTTTGGGGCGCCATGAATGCGAAGCTGGGGAGGCGGGCAGGGCAGATCTTCAGCCATAGCAAATCGGACCTTGTGGATTGGACCTGACGGAGCAGCTGTAGTAACTGCTGCCGGATCTTCCGGGAGGGAGCCCGAGGTGGCCGTCGAACGCAGCAAGGGGACCGGATTTGGATCGGCCACGACAAGCTGCGGGAACAGCTCGGGCACGGGGCTGTCGCGCGCAAACCTTGGGGTGGGGAATCCGGGAGGGAACCGGGGCGAGGCTGATGGAGGGCTTGGCCAGGGGTGGAGCAGCGCAGCGGCACCGGCGGCGCCGGTGTCCGTGGCTGCGGGCACCGGGGTGGCGCGTCGCAGGACTGTGGGCGTCATAACTTTCACATCCGGAGTCCGATTTTCACGTTCTTTAGCTCATTGGATAGCTATTGACATCCCCCATCCATCTAGATAGGTTCCAACACCATTTAAATCAATCATAATTTTGTCATTTTGGCATCTTTGCCTAGGCCCTCCATGATATCATCCGCAATACCACTATAGCGTTCTGCAACCTAACCCATTTTGATCCCCATTGCATTTATGGTTGCTTGAGTTGTGATTCAAGTCTCATAAGGTCTTTCGGCTACTTAGGGATGGTTACTTCTTCATCAACCACTAGCATAACTTCCGCATACCCTTGCCCACCATACTCTTCCGCCACCTTAACCCAATTTTGACCGATTTTGTTTGAGATTTTGAGTTCGCGGTTTCCGTTTCATAAGGTGTTTTGGCTAATTAGGAATGGTTCAACATCGATAACACCGCCACTCATAATCGCCATGGACTCGACATCGACAATGACCACTTCACCCTTTGACACCACAACCGTAAGCAAGGTCGGTAACCTTGACGACATCATTGTACATTTCCTTGTCATTGCTTTGATCACCCCGAGCCTATTGCGTACCTTTCCCATCGAGACTAGCGAGTTGAGAATTGCCGGGCCATGCTCATTGTGCACCTTAGTGATACGCTTACGATGCACAGCTACATTTAGTGTGCAATCATCTTGCTATCATCATTGTGCCATTAAGTCTCACCCGTGCGTATCTTACATACTTGTCTCATATCATACTTGGCTTGAGAATCAAGCATTGTGGCAAATCATACCCAAAAAACAGAGAAAAAAAAGCTTTTAAGCAAAAGAGGAGATACAAAAGAGCTTGTAAGCAATAGAAATAGCATTGAGCCATTTTGCATAGTAAGTACTCTTGGAGCATACATACATAGTATACATGGGATTGAAGATGACACGGTTACTCGCATAGGTTGGTGCATAAGCGTATCTAGCCCATTTGAGCAATCGAGCTATAGTCTCTCTAGTATCCGAGCAACACGAGCGTTTTCGGTGGTAACGCATTTTTGTGCTCATTCCTTGGTTGCGCGGATCCCACTTATCTGTCCGTGTGTGTGTTTCTCGTGCCACTATAGCTATTGATCTATTTTCTTTACATTGCAATTTTGTGAATCTTCCTCAACATTTTCGATATCTTGGACTAACATTTGCTTGAATTTTGTGCCACTTGTCCTAACCAAGCCACTCGATAAGCTTTACTTTTGTAGGTGTGAGTGAACAAGTCCGGTACCAATTCCACTATTCTCTCAATTCACATTGAGTGATGCGGGATACATCCTCAACTTTGGGAAATGGTATCTTGGTATTGTTTATCTCATTTCCTACTCACCTTTGCTCGAGTCTTGTGATGGATAGGCAAAGCACACCACCTTCGGTCCACAACAACAACAACAAGTTTGATGCCATGAAGAACCACTTGGACGCCAAGATGGATGCTCAAATGGAGGAGCTCAAAGCCCTCATCAACACCGGCAAGAGGTCTTCCTCATCTTCGATAATACGCTCAAGTGCACATGCTTCCGAGCTACCATCTCCGACAAGTTCACATCGGCATCGACACCATCACCAACAAGAATGTGAAGGTCAAGAGCTCAACACCAACCACCGCTCTTCGACTTCACCATCTACCTTGGCATCTTCGCCAAGCGACTTCAAGGCATCTTCGCCTTTGGACATGCGGCATCTTCACCGGCAAGCACTTCAAGAGAAGCTCCCCAAGCTCAAGTCCGCGACTTCCTCGAGGTACTACGACCTCGACACCGACCACGAGATTCCTTTCTATGGGACTCACAACCCCGAGGAGTATCTTGAGTGGGAGCGCAAGATGGACTACTACCTCAAGCTACTTCAAGCCCCCTCCGAAGATCAAGTGAAGAGCGCCACAAGTAACTTCCACGACTACGCGTCGACATGGTGGCTTCACACACCTTCGAAGAGCTTCAACATGAGTTGGCCCAAGACGAAGAAAGCGACGCGGCAGGAATTTGTGCCTTCCACCTACACGGAACATCTTCAATGCCAGTTGGAGAACACCGTACAAGGATCCAAGTCCCTCAACGAGTACTTCAAGGAGATGAAGAAAGCCTTGCGATGAGCCGGTGTGGACGACCCATTTGGATGAAGTTCCACTTCATGATGGGATTGAACAACAACATCGCCAAGGCTATCTTCACCGACAACTTCAGTTCTCTTGATGACCTTTACATTGGTGCTCTCGAGGAGGAAAAATAACTCATGAAGGCCAAGGCTTCTCCACCCCACGCAAACTTCACGATGACCACTCTCCACGACAACGAGCATGAGGATAGTACCACCACGATGTCCAAGCCCGACGAGCTCCAAGAGATGAAAGGATGATCAGAGGACACTCCATCAACATGCTGCATCACATAGACCAACATGAGAGGATTAAAGTGATGGATCTCATAGTTGAAACTATTAAGAGGACAGCTGCTGATCAGAAAAGGTCTTGTGGATTTGCCCCTCATATCCAGATGCTCATCAACTCCAAGGGTGCAAACAAGTCTTTTCAGCTGGATCGTAAACATTTACCACTTCGACCAGAATTTGAGGACAACATAGTCACTATGGATGCATCACATGCTACATCAGCTGAAGCACAGGCTAGTGCAGAAGCTGCAAGAACTTCCAGGCCTAGTGTTCCACCCGCCCCAGTGCTGAAAACCAAAGATCAGATACAACATCTTCTACAAGCCACTCTCAGAATTGAGAAGAGTTTGGCTGACATAGCTACAAATCAGAAGAGTCTTGAGAGGATTGTTGAGACAAAGTTTCATGACCTAGATGTTAAGGTCACAGAGATCCAGACAGTGGTTGAGACACTGAAGTCTCAAGTGGATGAAGTTAGGAAGGGCACCAGCAGTGATGATGAAGAGCATCAGGGCACATGTCTTCCTACGATAGCTCAGTTCCAGAGGATGCCTAGATCTGCTGCTCTGCCAGTCACTTCCAGAGCCACAGTCTCTACCCCTGCTGCTACTGCCTCAGTTCCTCCTTCAGCACCTCCAGTATCAACACCTCCAGCTCCTCAGACATCCACAGAGATCTTCACAGATGCACTTATCTCCACTACAACAACGTCTACGCACACCGGCGCTACAAGTTAGAAGACTTCATCACCAGGAGCTACCGGAGATCTAGTCTAGAGCGACGGTTAGCTCTATACTTATTTGAACTTTTTGGTACTTGTTGCCAAAGGGGGAGAATTTGTATAGATCATTAGGCTTTGAGAGAGAGTGCTTTCCTTTTGTTCGTTTGTCTTTTTGAGATTCTTGCTAATTGGTTTACTGCTTTGTTTGATGCTTGTATGAGATACTACATTATTGTGTGTTTGATCATACCATGCATTATTGATATGCTTGCTTGAATATCCATTTGCATGCTCTTGTATGAGCATTCAATTGTTTGGTTGGCGATGAGTGCTAATTGCTATGCAATCTTATCATTTTGAGCGCTCCACCAAGATGTATGTGACATGGAAGAGTGTCCCACTATCCTAATCGATTGTGCATTTGCATTCAAACGCAAATTTTAAATAATGCACAAAATTAGGGGGAGCTCTTACTTATCACATACTTCTCAAAGCGGTGATATATTTCCACCATATTGGATCAAAGACTTGCAACGGTTGGATTTTAGGTGAAGGCTATATATACCCCTCCACCACCCTCTTACCAAGTAAGAGAGCCATCAGAACGTGCCTACATTTCCACCACACGATTTCTGAGAGAGAACCACCTAATCATGTGTTGAGATCAAGACATTCCAATCCAACCATTTGAACCTTGATTTCTAGCCTTTCCCAAGTTGCTTTCCACTCAAATATTTCTTCCACCAAATCCAAATCTGTGAAGAACTGTTTGAGTGTTGGGGAGACTATCATTTGAAGCACAAGAGCAAGGAGTTCATCATCAACACACCATCTATTACCTTTTGGAGAGTGGTGTCTCCTAGATTGGTTAGGTGTCACTTGGGAGCCTCCAAGATCATGTGGAGTTGAACCTAGGAGTTTGTAAGGGTAAGGAGATCGCCTACTTCATGAAGATCTACCCCGAGTGAGGCTAGTCCTTCGTGGACGGAAGCCATGGTGGAATAGGCAAGGTTGCTTCTTCGTGGACACTTCATGGAAAAGGATAGACTTTTATTTGGTCAAGTAGTCTAATCACCCCCCCTCTAGACATACTTTCGATCCTACACACCCACATGAGGCATCTCTTCCCCAGGTAGCAAGGGCACGGCGGCCAGTCGCAGGGGAGCGGTAGGGCCGAAGGGTCTTGGTGGGTTAGGCGGGGCGGGTAACAGGGATGGAGGAGCCTCGTGGAGATCTTGTGGGGCTGCAGAGGGGAGTTGGAACACTGCCTTTCTCGATGCCCGCTTCTTCTGTAGACCAGGCACTTATATGGATCTCTGCAATTGATTTTCTTGTGGCCCTTCTCCAAGCATTTGTGACAGACTCTATGGCAACTCTTGACAAAGGCACTGCCGGTAGGCGGGGAGACTGAAGACGCTGGTCGGTGGCTTGAATGGTGGTGGTTGGTGGTGAGAGCACGCCACCAGTACGGAGCTTTAACCAGCTGCCACTCCCCGTCGGAGCTGGATTCCATCTCCAACGGCTCGAGACAGGGCGTCCGCAGCAGCGCGGGGCTCGAAAAAGCAGCAGGTCACAGCACGCCCTGCACGGCATTGACGTCCAGGGACGATGACACCTTGAGGCATGGCTTTGGGGCGCCATGAATGCGAAGCTGGGGAGGCGGGCAGGGCAGATCTTCAGCCATAGCAAATCGGACCTTGTGGATGGGACCTGACGGAGCAGCCATAGTAACTGCTGCCGGATCTTCCGGGAGGGAGCCCGAGGTGGCCGTCGAACGCAGCAAGGGGACCGGATTTGGATCGGCCACGAGAAGCTGCGGGAACAGCTCGGGCACGGGGCTGTCGCGCGCAAACCTTGGGGTGGGGAATTCCGGAGGGAACTGGGGCGAGGCTGATGGAGGGCTTGGCCGGGGGTGGAGCAGCGCAGCGGCACCGACGGCAGCGGTGTCCGTGGCTGCGGGCGCCGGGGTGGCGCGTCGCAGGAGCGTGGGAGTCATAACTTTCACATCCGGAGTCCGATTTTCGCGTTCTTTAGATCATTGGATAGCTACTGACATCCCCCATCCATCTAGATAGGTTCCAACACCATTTAAATCCATCATAATTTTGTCATTTTGGCATCTTGGCCTATGCCCTCCACGATATCATCCGCAATATCACCATAGGGTTCCGCAACCTAACCCATTTTGATCCCCATTGCATTTATGGTTGCTTGAGTTGTGACTCGAGTCTCATAAGGTCTTTTGGCTACTTAGGGACGGTTACTTCTTCATCAACCACCAGCATAACTTCCGCATACCCTTGCCCAGCATACTCTTCCGCCACCTTAACCCAATTTTGACCGATTTTGTTTGAGATTTTGAGTTCGTGGTTTCCGTTTCATAAGGTGTTTCGGCTAATTAGGAATGGTTCAACATCGATAACACCGCCACTCATCATCGCCATGGACTCGACATCGACAATGACCACTTCACCCTTTGACACCGCAACCGTAAGCAAGGTCGGTAACCTTGACGACATCATTGTACATTTCCTTGTCATTGCTTTGATCGCCCCGAGCCTATTGCGTACCTTTCCCATCGAGACTAGCGAGTTGAGAATTGCCGGGCCACGCTCATTATGCTCCTTAGTGATATGCTTACGCCGCATAGCTACATTTAGTGTGCAATCATCTTGCTATCATCATTGTGCCATTAAGTCTCACCCGTGCATATCTTACATACTTGTCTCATATCATACTTGGCTTGAGAATCAAGCATTGTGGCAAATCATACCCAAAAAAAAGACAAAAAAAGCTTTTAAGCAAAAGAGGAGATACAAAAGAGCTTGTAAGCAATAGAAATAGCATTGAGCCATTTTGCATAGTAAGTACTCTTGGAGCATACATACATAGTATACTTGGGATTGAAGACGACACAGTTACTCACATAGGTTGGTGCATAAGCGTATCTAGCCCATTTGAGCAATCGAGCTATTGTCTCTCTAGTATCCGTGCAACACGAGCATTTTCCATGGTAACACATTTTTGTGCTCATTCCTTGGTTGTGCGGATCCCACTTATCTGTCCATGTGTGTGTTTCTCGTGCCACTATAGCTATTGATCTATTTGCTTTACATTGCAATTTTGTGAATCTTCCTCAACATTTTCGATATCTTGGACTAACATTTGCTTGAATTTTGTGCCACTTGTCCTAACCAAGCCACTTGATAAGCTTTACTTTTTGTAGGTGTGAGTGAACAAGTCCGGTACCAATTCCACTATTCTCTCAATTCACATTGAGTGATGCGGGATACATCCTCAACTTTGGGAAAAGCTATCTTGGTATTGTTTATCTCATTTCCTACTCACCTTTGCTCGAGTCTTGTGATGGATAGGCAAAGCACATCACCTTCGGTCCACAACAACAACGACAAGTTTGATGCCATGAAGAACCACTTGGACGCCAAGATGGATGCTCAAATGGAGGAGCTCAAAGCCCTCATCAACACCGGCAAGAGGTCTTCCTCATCTTCGAGAAGACACTCAAGTGCACATGCTTCCGAACTACCATCTCCAACAAGTTCACATCGGCATCGACACCATCACCGACAAGAATGTGAAGGTCAAGAGCTCAACACCAACCACCGCTCTTCGACTTCACCATCTACCTTGGCATCTTCGCCAAGCGACTTCAAGGCATCTTCGCCTTTGGACATGCGGCATCTTCACCGGCAAGCACCTCAAGAGAAGCTCCCCAAGCTCAAGTCCGCGACTTCCTCGAGGTACTACGACCTCGACACCGACCATGAGATTCCTTTCTATGGGACTCACAACCCCGAGGAGTATCTTGAGTGGGAGCGCAAGATGGACTACTACCTCAAGCTACTTCAAGTCCCCTCCGAAGATCAAGTGAAGAGCGCCACAAGTAACTTCCACGACTACGCGTCGACATGGTGGCTTAACACACCTTCGAAGAGCTTCAACATGAGTTGGCCCAAGACGAAGAAAGCGATGCGGCGGGAATTTGTGCCTTCCACCTACACGGAACATCTTCAATGCCAATTGGAGAACACCTTACAAGGATCCAAGTCCCTCAACGAGTACTTCAAGGAGATGAAGAAAGCCTTGCGACGAGCCGGTGTGGACGACCCCATTTGGATGAAGTTCCACTTCATGATGGGATTGAACAACAACATCGCCAAGGCTATCATCACCAACTACTACAGTTCTTTCGACGACCTCTACATTGGTGCTCTCAAGGAGGAAAAAGAACTCATGAAGGCCAAGGATTCTCCACCCCACGCAAACTTCGCAATGACCAAGCTCCACGACAACGAGCATGAGGATAGTACCACCACGATGTCCAAGCCCGACGAGCTCCAAGATGACGCTCCCAAGCTCGACTTCACTGCCATACCTCTTTGTGGCATTGATGATGCCAAGTCTACCACGACTCTTTTTGAAGATGGCACGGCGACGACTACGAATACGGAGCCAATCAAGGACGAAGTTTTGGAGGCAATCGACAAGGTGGCGAGCTAGGATGATGCTTCCATCTTTGGAGGCGAGAGTGAGATGATCGAGCATGGGATTTTCCCCTCAGCCATGGAGTCGAGTGATGATGTGCCATCTTCGGCCTTCATCCACGGCAACGGTGACGAGACGGTTGTGAATGGTATTTTCCCTTCAACCACGGTGGCGTTTGAAGATGACTTGAGCGACATGAGCACCCATATTGAGAGTGAGAGCGAGTTCACCACTAGCCCCATATATGATGAGATGACCCAATTACCATGTGAGGAGAGCCACAACCCCCACCACTTGAGTGAGATGAGTGACTCCACCATATGTGATTTTGAGTGCGCCTACTTTGAGGGAGTGAGTGAGCCACCACAAGAGTTGAGAGAGGAAGTTGATAGGTCTTGTGAGGCCATTTTGAACTCTAACGACTTGATCTCTACCTCTATTGTGTCTTCTCATTTGGTGCTAGGTCCCATATATGATGACGTGCCGATCCTCAACGAGTTCATCCCTCCTATGGACAAGACGATGGCCATGGTGGAATGTGATGCACCCCCCACATGGTTCCATCAAGATGAAGATGATGACCACAATTTGGTCTTTGCCACCTCACCTACACCACATGTGTGGAATGAAAAAGGTAACATAGGTGAAGGTGATGAGCTAGTCCCACTAGTGGACATTGATTGCTTGCATGATGATGATCTCCCTATTGCCATGCTTCATGCTAGTTTGAATTCCTCATGTGATGATTTATTGCCCATTTTTTATGAGTATGATGATATTCATGTGGAGTCTTTTAGTTGTGATGCTATGTTGCATAGGATTTCTTGTGATAATTCTCTCGGTCACATCATGTTTGACAATCCGCTTGACTTGTCATATGCTATGCATAAGATCAACCATATGTCATATTTGCAATCTCATCATAGTAACTATGCATATCCATTAAAATAAACCCAATTTGCACATATGGCATAGATGACAAGCCCATGGTTATTGGCATTTGCTTTTCTTGTGATGATATTGCTATGCTTCCTTAACATCATTTGCGCAATTGTTCACATATGCCATGCCATGACCACCTAGCTTCGAACATGCATTGTTTAGGATGTTGTTCGTTGTCTCCATATTATGCTTCCGCTATTGCTATTGAGGAGACCCCCATAGTTTCCTCAAACATTTTAGGAGATTTTGATCCATCCCATCCTTTGCATGCTTCCCATGATTGTGTGCACCATATGCATCCCATGAATAAAAATGCTATTGATGTGCCATATAATTGCATGCTCAATTTGTGTCCCCATCGTGTGATACATAACAACTATTCTTTCATGATGGATGACATGTTCATATACCATGCCTCAAATTTCTTTGAGCGATGCCTACCTCGTGCTAATTCACACGTGCACATACACATCATGATGGATGATGTGTACATTTACCACACACACACTTTGTTTCGTTTGCCTATTTGTTGTGTAGGTACAAACACTTACTCGTCAACTTCGCAAGCGCTCAAGTTGACGAAACGAGCTATAGAGAGCAATGAAGACGTGCGCCACCATGGAGTGCTTACCCTCCACCCACCCTCTTCGTGCCAAGAGTTCGCGCATTTCTTCTACATGGCCCTCACATGGTTATGGGTTATTGTCCATTACATATTCTATGCCCATCTTGCCATGTTCACTTTGCTTGATATGCTCATTTTCATTTGGATGACATGCTTTGGTGATCCATGTTTTGCATTACCCATGATCCATGATTCTACAACTTGTATGTGTGTTTGCATGCTTGGTGGAGATATCACTTGTTTTTGCCATGTTTGCTTTATACCCCATGCATATGATGGCACTTTGATCATGTTTCATTTTCGTGCTTGCGATATGTCATGTGCATTGCCTATATCTACTATTTTCTCACATGACATGATTGCCATGATTTCCTCTAGTATGTTGCATCTTCACACTACTAGTTTGCACGACAAGATTGCTACGCTTGCCTATGTTGCATCACCAATGATTCATACTTGCTCGTTTCATGCGGTTGATGACAACCATTGTCATGTTTTGCACATGATTGCTATTAAATGTTGTCCAATTGCTCCATATGTTGCCTCTGTAAGTGCATCAAGTTCCCCCTTAGTGGTTTTGGAGTATTGAAGACAAATAAGTTAAGGGACTAATAAGTTTGTGAGTGTACACAGGAGAAAATAGACCCTGAAGACTTGGTTTAACCACGGAAGTCGAGCCCTAAAAATGTAATTCTTCAAGTGAAGAATTTGGTGCGGCCTTTGAGGAAATTGATGTGAAGACTTGAAAGCTTGAAGACTTTGTTTTCATAGTTTCTTTTTCTTCTTATTTGAGTCATAGGAAAAACCGTACTGTCAAAGGGGTCGAGGTGAAACATATTTCATACTTCAAAGCGATGCTCAAACCTATACACTTTACAGCCACTTCGAGTGAAGCTTTTGGAAACCTCCAGAATAGCTGACGAATTTGACAGTGATAGTGATGAAGTCCATCTGGTATCTGACGAATTTGGTCAGGCTGAGGAGTTAGGATTTTGCCAGTGCGATCTACCTATCATGAGGAAATAGAGTGCCCCGACGAAATTGAGAGCTTAATTTCCGACCGTTGCTGCGCCGCATGCCAGCTGTCGAGTGGATTCCTATCCTGACAACGGTCATGTCTGAGAAGGGCATTTATTACAATTCATGTCGGGTTGCCCCTGGCTATAAATAGCCGCCCCCTACAACCACTAGTTGGTTGGCTGCTCTAGAGAGAACTTGACACTTGTCATTTGAGAGCAACCCTTCCTCTGACGACTTTGTGGGAACCCAAGTGAGGAAAAACCCAACCAGAGCCTAAGTGACTGAGCATCACTGAAGAAGTTGATCTGTGTGATCCGACGCTTATTACCTTTGAAGACTGTCATTCTTCCAGACAGTTAGTCATCATGTTCTGAGCACCCAAGAGTAATTGTGGTGTGCCGGTGAACAACTCTATGAAGGTTTTGGAAGTCTACCTTGAAGACTTACCACGAGTGATTGGGCGAGGTCTAAGTGACCTTAGCTCAAGAGGAATATGGTGAGGACTAAGTGTCCTCCGAGGTAAGACTCAGCCGCCTCAACCAGACGTACAGTTGATACAGCAACTGGAACTGGTCTACCAAATCGTTGTGTCTTCATCGAGCCCAACCGGTTTCAAATTCCTCACACATTTACCTTTACGCATTTCCGTTGCTGAAGAACTTGTGCTCTACTTTTCTGATGATTTTGAACTGAAGACTTTCATCATGTTGTTTATCATTTCTTCAGTTCATCTTCTTCATGCATGTCTGCTTGTATGACTACTTGTTCTTCACTTGTACGTATTTCCTTTGCATGCTAGTTACATCTGTGTCGATCTAGTTTCACTTCTGTTTCTATTTCGTTACTCTGATTTTCGTCAAAATCTTCAAAGTTTGATGAATTTCTAAAAATCTCCCATTCACCCCCCCTCTGGGAGTTAACCTGTGCTTTCAATTGGTATCAGAGCAAGGTACTCCCTTGTTCTGTGTGATTTTGGTTTAACCACCTGGAGTTTTAGTTATGTCGACCGCAGGTATGATCAAGGTATCCGCTGCATGCCCCATCTTCAATGGCATAGACTACCCCTACTGGAAGAATAAGATACGAATGCATCTTGAGGCAATTGACAACGATGTCTGGTTCATTGTGGAGAATGGAGTGCCCACGGTGGTTCCAAGCATCAATGCCACTGACGTGAAGCGATTCAAGCAACTAGACTCTCAAGCAAAGAATATCATATGTGGTCATCTGAACAAAGGCCAGTATGGTAGAGTGAGTGCTTTGGAAACTTCGAAGCTGATCTGGGACCGGCTCTCCAAAGTCAATTAGGGAGTATCCACTTGACGTGACTCCTAAGTTGATGTTCTGCGAAATCTCTTCAATCGATTCAAGAGGCTCGACGATGAAAATGTGCAGCAAACCTTCGATCGCCTCACTGATATCTCCAATGAGCTTCAGGCTCTTGGTGCTGCTGACATCACCGATCATGAGGTGGTGAAGAAATTGCTGAGGTCTCTGGACAGTTCCTTCAACACTTTGGCACTGATGATACAAGAGTGCCCTGACTACAAGTCACTAGATCCTGCTGACATCCTTGAGAGGCTCAACACACATGAATTTCAGCAAGCAGAGAAGAGAGATATGTATGGACCCAGATATGGTCGTCCTCGTGCTCTGAAGGCAAATGCAAAAGCCAAGGCTATTTCGTCATCTGAAGAATAAGAGGAATATGAGAGCAGTTCTAATGGTGCTGAGGAAATTGACAGAGAACTGTCTATGATGGTGAAGAAGTTCCAGAAGTTTTACAAGAAGAACCGCTTTGGAAAATCTTCAAAGTATGACTCGAAGAACACTGGAGAAGCGTCTACTCGAGACTACAACAAGAGAACCTGTCACAAATGCAAGAAGTCAGGCCACTACATCGCCGGCTGCCGTCTATGGCTAAAGAAGAAGAAGAAGAGCAGGGATGATGATGAATCTGATGGCAAAAACAAAAAGTCCTCAAAGTCTTCATCAAAGTCCTCATCTCACAAGAAAACCAGTTCTAGCAGAGCTCGTGCATTCATTGGGAAGGAAATGGATTCTAAAGAAGAATCTGATGATCAGCAAGCTGAGGAATCTGAGGAGGAGTCAAACACTGGTGTGGCGAGCCTTGCACTCGCTGCTGAGTACGTCAGCAAGTCCATCTTCAACCCTGAGGATAATGGTAACTCCACCAACAATGATGACTGTGCTGATGACTACACTCCCACCTATTGCTTCATGCCAAGAGGTGCAAAGGTAACCTCACGAGAAGCTTACTTTGAAACTTCCAGTGATGACGACTCTGAGTGTGAATCTAAACCAAGCTATAAGAAACTTGCTAAAATTGCAACTGAGCAACAGCATGCCATGGAAAAGATTCAAAAACTGCTAGACAAAAGCGATGACCTGCTGGACGAGGAAATGGATCGTAGTCAAGCCTTGTCTGAGGATCTTAGAAGGCTTAAGTCTCAATATGATGAACTTGAAAGTCGTCATGTGTCCCTCTCAGCCGAACATGAGAAGCTGTCCTATGAATTTATTCAAAGGAAGCAAGATCTCGAGAAGCTGAGAGCGTCTCATGATGATCTTCAAAAAGAAAACGATTCACTCCTCGCTCAACAGATCAGTACAGCTCAGGAAGAATTTGTTGCACCATGCCTAAAATGCCTTGAACATGATAATGCAAATTCTTTAGCTGAATGTTCAAATGCTTCTATACTTTCAATTGCTTCAACTGCTACGGTGCTCACTAACCCCTCATCTGAGGAAGCCATTAGTGATACTGATGAAAATGCAGGGTTGAAGGAATTGTGTGTCACTGGCATGTACAAAAGCCTCAAAGGGCATCAAACCCCATGTGACGTGCTCAAAAAGAAAATTCTTCACAGAAACCCAAGGAAAGAGGGTATTGCTTTTGAGAGAAAGCTCAACACTGATGGTTCGTATTGGAAGCCTGAGCAGTATCCCAAAACCACATGGGTTGCTGCAAAGGGACATCCAATAGATCCTTCCACTTTATCTGGCTATACTTGTGATACTTCATATTCTTCAGATGAGTCGTTTGACTCCAATTATAAACTGTTCAATAATCAGAATGGTGAAGTCTTTGCCAGATTTATTGGTACTAACTGCAGGAACGATCCACCTGTGAAGAAAATCTGGGTTCCTAAAAGCCTTCTGGAAAATCTTCAGGTGAATGTCATCATGACGCCACCAATGAAGAAGAAACCTCCCAGGGCAAATTCTACACAGGGATGAAAGTCATTAAATGGATGCAGATCCACTTATGGTCATGCTAATGTCTCTATTTCACAGGGAAACAAATAGCGATTTGATGAATATGAGCATTATTCTTCAAACCACTATGTTCACAAATCATCGAAGAGAAATGCATATTCCTCAATGCCTAAGTTCTCCATTAATGCACTTTGCTACATTGCTTCTCAGCCACCCATACAGATGTGGGTGGTTAAGAAGAAGAACTAATCTCTTCTGCAGGGTCAGGTCTTCAGACAACTGAAATGTCTGATGAATTTGCTGAAGACCTGACAAAGTGCTTGTTGGGATGCAGGCTAATCACGATGAAATGAATAACTCATTTCACACATCCCTATGCTGCTAAATACTATTCCTTGATGAAATTGTCTGACGAAATTGATCATCATCATATTCTTCACTTTGAAGTATATGAATTTGTAAGTCAGATTAATGCTTCTACAGGATGATACACCTTCAGCCGCTGAATGGGTCTTGGATAGTGGCTGCACGAATCATATGACTGGAGATAGGAATCTCCTCACTGATGCTCCCCTTACTCTGTCTCATCTGAAGCATATCACATACGCCGACAAAGGAAAAAGCAAGGTATTGGGTCTAGGTAAGGTTGCTATCTCAAAGGATCGACACATGGAAAAAGTGATGCTTGTCGAGTCCCTAGGATACAACCTCATGTCTGTCTCAATGCTTTGTGATCTTGATATGATTGTCATCTTTGGAAAATATAGATGCATTGTGCTGTTGGAATCTGACAAATCCAAAGTCTTCGAAGGCTTTAGGAAAGGTGATTTGTATATTGTAGATTTCTCTCTAGGTCCTCAGCCTGCCACGTGTCTACTGGCAAAAGCTTCAGAGTGCTGGCTATGGCATCGACGTCTTGGACACGCTGGCATGAGGAATTTGAGCACACTCGTCAAGAAGAAGCACATCATTAGCGTCGAAGGCGTCAAATTCGTCAAAGATCATTTGTGTGGTGCTTGTGAGTCTGGAAAGATGACCAGATCCAAGCATATGGCTAAGACCATCATGACCACTACTCGTCCCTTTGAATTACTTCATATGGATTTGTTTGGTCCCACACATTATGCCACACTAACCAATGCATCATCTCTCTACGGATTCATCATTGTTGATGACTACTCTCGTTACACCTGGGTGCACATCATTTCCTACAAGACTGAAGTTCAGGATGTCTACAGACGATTCTCCAATCGGGCCATGACGAATTATGGTCTCAAGATCAAGCACATCAGGAGTGACAATGGCACTGAGTTCAAGAACACAGGCCTCGATGACTATCTTGATGAACTTGGTATCACTCATGAGCTCTTTGCTCCCTACACGCCTCAGCAGAATGGAGTCATGGAGCGCAAGAACAGAACACTCATCGAGATGGCGCGTACTATGCTTGATTAATACAAGACACCTCGTCATTTATGGCCTGAAGCAATTGACACTGCATGTCACATCATCAACCGGGTATATCTTCACAAATTCCTCAAGAAGACCTCATATGAGCTCCTCACTGACAAGAAACCCAATGTGAGTTATTTCAAAGCCTTCGGTGCTAAATGCTGGATTAGAGATCCTCATCACAGTTCTAAATTTGCACCAAAAGCACATGAAGGTTTTATGCTTGGTTACGGAAAGGACTCACACACCTACAGAGTCTTCAACTCCTTCCACCACAAGGTTGTTGAAACTGTAGATGTGTGGTTCGATGAAACTAATGGCTCGCAAAGAGAGCACCTGCCTCTTGTGTTAGATGAAATGCCTCCTGAGGAATCGCTCAAGCTAATGGGCACAGGTGAAATTGTGCCCAGTGAAGAAATAGTTGATGAAGATGTACTAATCCCTCGTCATGAAGAAACTGCTAATCCTGAGGAAAATGATGCTAAGGATTCTGCATGGCAACAACAACAACAAGGCCCTCGTCCAGCACACCCACGAGTGGCGAATGAAGTACAGATTGAAAAGATCCTCGACAACATCAATGCACCTGGTCCCCTCACTCGCTCAAGAGCTTCACATCTAGCTAACTTTTGTGGGCATTACGCGTTTGTCTCTATTTCAGAGCCCACCAAAGTTGATGAAGTATTTCTTGAACCGGAATGGATTCAAGCGATGCAAGAGGAATTGCATCAATTTCAGCTCAACAACATGTGGGAGCTAGTCAAGCATCCCGATCCACGCAAGCACAATGTCATCGGCACCAAATGGATCTACCGCAACAAACAAGACAAAAATGGCCAAGTGGTGAGGAATAAGGCCCATCTTGTAGCTCAAGGCTACACACAGGTTGAGGGTATTGATTTTGATGAAACATTTGCACCTGTTGCTAGGCTTGAAGCCATTCGTATACTGCTTGCATATGCTAACCATCATGATATCCTCTTATATCAAATGGAAGTGAAAAGTGCATTCCTCAATGGTAAGCTTGAGGAAGAAGTATATGTTGCTCAACCACCAGGTTTTGAGGACCCAAAGCATCCAGACAAAGTCTTCAGACTCAACAAGGCTCTCTATGGCCTCAAGCAAGCCCCGAGGGCTTGGTATGATACACTGAAGGAGTTCCTGAAGAAAAAGGGTTTCAAACCCGGTTCACTTGACCCTACTCTTTTCACAAAATCTTATGATGGTGAACTATTCATATGCCAAATATATGTTGATGATATTATCTTTGGTTGCACTAACAAGAAATACAGTGATGAATTTTCATATATGATGCAAGAAGAATATCAGATGTCTATGATGGGGGAGTTGAAATTCTTCCTCGGACTTCAAATTCGTCAGCAACGAAATGGCATCTTCATATCTCAGGAGAAATATCTCAAGGATTGCCTAAAGAAATTTGGCATGCAAGATTGCAAAGGCCTCAAGATACCAATGCCAACAAATGGTCAACTCTACACTGACGAAAATGGTAAAGATTTCGATCAGAAGGTATATCGCTTCATCATAGGTTCGCTGCTTTACCTATGTGCATCTAGGCCAGATATTATGCTTAGCGTTTGCATGTGTGCCCGCTTTCAAGCGTCACCGAAGGAGTCACACCATCAGGCTGTGAAACGAATTCTTTGATATTTAGCTCACACACCAACACTTGGATTATGGTATCCCAAGGGCTCATCATTTGATCTTGCTGGATTTTCTGATTCTGATTATGCTGGAGATCGTGTGGATCGCAACTCAACATCAGGCACATGTCATTTCCTCAGATGATCTCTTGTTTGTTGGTCCTCGAAGAAGCAGAACAGCATCTCACTTTCCACAGCCGAAGCTGAATACATTGCCGCTGGTGCCTGTTGCTCATAGCTTCTTTGGATGAAGCAAACCGTCAAGGACTATGGCGTCAATGTGAAGAAAGTGCCACTCTACTGCGACAATGAGAGTGCCATCAAGATCGCCCACAACCCAGTGCAACAGTCTAGGACGAAGCACATCCAGATTCGTCACCATTTTCTTCGTGATCATGTGCTGAAGGGAGACATCATCATCAACCACGTGAAGACTGAAGACCAGCTTGCAGATATCTTCACTAAGCCCTTGTATGAGAGAAGGTTTTGCATGTTGCGGTGTGAGCTAAACATCCTAGAATCTTTGAATGTCCTTTGAAAAGGACACACATCCTAGCGCTTATGCATTCTTGATGACTTTGATGCACAACACACGAAGTAACGTTTTTCTTCAATCAATGAATACTAACCCTCTAAGTGTGAAGAAATTAACGAAGAATTTGATTCTCAGAACCCTACGACAATTGTACGCAGTGTCTGAAATCATCATAGTTCTTATATGGTGGGTAATGCCACCACCCATTTTTTATTGGTTTCTATTTGGGTTCTCTTCGTCGTTTGCAATTTCGTCAAAACTTTTCAAATTCGTCATTTGTGGTTGTTCTTCATTGCTTGAGACAATACTTTCGATTTATATATGTCTGAGTTTTTCTTGTCCTTTATAGCATTCACATATAGCTATTTCTTCAAGTTGTTTTTCCGTCTATGTGAATGTGATCGGACCCGCTCCCCTCTATGCTAAACTCAAATCACTCTGTTCACAATCTCTTCATGTGCGTTCTATTTGACACCATTCAAAGTCTTCACTGTGTCCTTGACAGCTGAAGAAATTGCGAACACACTTTAAAAACTTCCATTCATATTTTTGGCGGTTGCCACAGTAACTTAATCCCGCGCACCCCATGCGTGGATAAGCGCACTCAAAATGCATGTGCGACGCATGTCGCAAAAATGCAAGGAGCCAGGGGCTTATCCGTCCAAAAGTTTCGGACCACCTAGTTTTCACCGCGCCTATATAATGGCTTGACCACGTCAAACCTAGTTCATTCACTCTCGCGCCCCTGTAGCTCTCAAAACCCTAGTGCTACCGCTGGAATTCATCGTCGCCAGAGAGGAAGAGCTTCACTGCCTCAACTTCTTCATCGTCGTACCCACGCCGGCCGCAGATTTCTTCACCTCTGCCGTCACCGTAGCTGTCTTTTGTCGCCAAGTTAGGGCACGAGAGATCTGAGCTGACGATTTCCTTCGACTCGTCATCCAGTTCATCGAGTTCATCCTTGGGGTAATTAAAACTTATTTTTACTGCCCAAGTTTGATCTTTTTACTTTCTCAAATTCTTCAAGTGCTGTTTTTACCACTACTTTCCAATTCTTCAGCACTTCCTTTTTGGCCAGTCTTGGTAATTTCATCTAAGTTGCACTTCATGATTGGATTCCTCAGTTGTGCAATTGCCTCAATCTGTACATCTCTGAAATCTAAGTCAAGAACACTTAGAAAATTTCTTAAAGACGAAAAGGGTCAATTTCCTCAACTGGACTTTATTTTGAAAATCTCTGAGAACGCATGTGACTCTTCCCAATTTCACCACAACTATATTCTGTTCACAGGTACCCATGTCTGCAAACGAATCTCTTGGTTCTCATCAACTTAATTCATTTGTAGCATTGCTTGAGGAAAATCTGCAGACTTCTTCAGAAACATCAAAAGTTCAAAACCCTCAGTTAAAGAAAATGGCAGATGGCAGAAAGCCTCAGAAGGGAGGCAAGAGGAAGGAGGAACACACTGCTTTTGAGATACCTGAGGATATTTACTCAGGATACTGCACACCCGATGAAGCAACTCATGGAAAGGAAACCAAGGAGCAGCACAAAATGCGCATGCAAAAGATCAAGAGGTACTGGACTTATCAGTGGAGCAGCTACAATTACGTCACCTCCAAATACATGAAGGATTTTGCTATAAAGCCGCCTTGCAACAGACCGCCTCAGGCCCCTGGGCAAATGGCTGACCCCACTAGCATCAGAAGGGGTGAATAATTCCCCAAAGAATGGGCCAAGCATAAGGCCAAACTGCAGAAACTGGCTCAAAAGGCTGTTGAAGAATTCAACAGGGCCTCAAAGGCTTCACAAGAAGCGGGTGCGGGCTCTAGTGGCAGTGCACCCAAGAAAGCTATGAAAAAGAAGCCAGCTCAAAAACCAAAACCTTCGACTGAAGAGCCCTCAAGGCCAAAATCTTCGTCAAAGCCCTCAGAGCCCAAGCCATCTTCCTCAAAGGCCTCAGCGCCTAAGGCACCAACTGCTCCCACTTCATCTGCACCTCCACCATCCATCAGTTCTTCAAGGGCTGCAGCTAGAGCTTCAACGCCAGTTGTGCTAGCTTCATGCCAGCGCACTGAAGGCTTTCCAACAGCCTCCATTGCTACATCAAGTGCCTCAGCATCAGGTCGTATTTCCTCAAACATGCTAATGCTGAAGAAGAAGGTCACTGCAGGCCGAGGAACTAGGCCCAGCCCCAAGAACAAGGCAGTATTGCCTCAAGCTGATGAACATGGGATGGCTGATGAAGATGCACTTGCAGAATTTGTATAGAGAAGAATGGAAGAGGCCGCTCGTGCCAAGAACTCCTCAGTCTCAACATTTCTTAGTCCGAAGAAGATCCTTGACTTCATTGATGTTTGGTGTCAAAAACCAGATACACCACTTGATGACTTGGACTTGCCACCTGGACCAAGTCATGTTCTTTCTGCCTTTGTCCTCAATGAAAAACACAAGATAGAGAAGGCAAAGCTTGTAAGAAAAGAAATGAGAAAGAAGCAGAAGGAGCTCAAGGATAGAATGCTCTCTATATCCTCTCAGCAACTGGTTGCTATGCAAACAGAGATTCAGCGCTAGTCTGATGAATATGAGCGCCAGACTGAGCACTGCTATGGAGTGAAAGACAGATTCATCAGCGCTTCAAACAAAGTTGTTGATGATTATAATCAAAGGGAGGCTGCGAAGTGTGGTCAAGCTCCTCCAACAAGTTCTTCAGCTCCACCGCAAGAACCTACCAGGGCAACTGAGACTGTTGCGCCTGAAGAAAATGCCAGAGCAACTGCAACAGTTGTGTCTGATGAAATTATACCACCAAGCTCCTCAGCTGCAGTACCAGACCAGTCTTCAACCTTGAAGCTTATCACTGTACCTTCTGCATCAGAAGCGAAAAACACTGCCGTCAAAAGAAAAGCTTCAGTACCCTCTACCGCAGAATCTGTGAAGAAATTGAAGACGGCTCCAATATCTTCAAATGCACCTATCGATGCCATACCAATTTCTTCAGCTCCACCAACCAGACCCTGTCAAGAGTTTCAGATCATCCCCTTCGGTGTGGACTATGTCATCCCACCTGAAGAGGAAGAAGAGAATTCCCACTCTGCTACCTCCACAGAGCAAGTGGATGAAGAAATTGAGATTGAAGCAGATGCTTCATTACACCAGGTATCATCGCCTCCAGTCCATGTGACTGATGAAGAAACTGATAAGGACGTGGATGTGGGTTCCTCAACACCTGTTATCCATGATGACTTCTGGGATGTCGCACATCCGAACTCACCCCTCACCACGCCACTCATGCAAGTACCTCAGTCTCCTGCTGTTACTGAGGAAATACAAACTGGTTCTGAAGGTCATCAACCGTCCCTTCAAGCCATCAATGAGGAAAGTCCAGCTGCATCAGCTGAAGAAATTGTGCAACAAGTGAATGATGAAGAAGTTGCACCTCCTCCACCTCAACAAGAAGATCCAACTCCCTCAGCAGATTCAGACACTGTTCCATTCGCAACAGCTGAGGAAATTGCAAAATCTTTGGCCATCACGGATCCCAATGATTCAACGGGCTCTCCGAGACCCATCTTCGATGTGAGGCCAAAGAAGGTAAACCTTCAGCCAATGCCCTCAATGCCCAAGGTTGGCAAAAGCGTCAGAAGGCCAAAATTTGACAATGCCACCTTCTTCGAAGAGAAGAATTTCTTCATAGGCGAGTCCCCTTATGACACTGCAAACATCAGGCATCAGATATTTTGGACAAATGCTTAGATGAACTTCTATTCCTCACTGCTGTTTGACAAGAACAAAGTGTTCCCGCATCGTCATATTCCTCATGTGGATATGGAATCGTTACCGTGTTTTTGGCCAGTTCTGGCTGTTCTTCACGATGCCGGGCTCCTCAGTTTCGTCATAGATGTGTGTGATTGGAATGAAGTACTCATTCTTTAGTTTTATGCCACCGTGCATCTATCTGGTGATGTTGATGATATTCACTCATGGGCTCTCGACTGGATAAGTGAGAACACGCATTACAAGGCTCCTACTGATGAATTGCTTCAAGCTCTTCCTGTTGATCTGCCCTCTGCTGAAGCCAGAAAGATCTATGAAGAACCTAAGCTGCCCAATCATTTGATGCAAGTACTGATGAAGCCATTGAATGGAGGAGAAGCTCCAAGAACCACCTTCTTAGTGAAGGATTTGCTATTTGTGCCAAGGACAGTATATCGCATTCTGGCCAAAACCCTCAGTCTTATCAAAGGACACAATTCTGAGACTGAAGAAGTTGTGGGAATCATGAAGAACTTGCTATTAAATATCATCCATGGTATTCCTATCACTATACATGATTTCTTCATGAGGACTTTGGCCACTGTCGCACAATCTCCATTTGACTTGAAGCCTTATGCTCCCTGGCTCATGAGATTCATCCGGACAAGATCTTCAATCAACTACAAAGCTGACAGTCAAAATCATCTCAGCTTTCTGCCAGATGTCAAAATTCTTCAAAGCACAATTGTGTCGGAGTCTAGGATCTGCGTCCAAGAAACATCTCCAAGAACTTGGGGTTCGAACTCGGGGGGGCTTTGATTGGCGACCTACGACACGACGGCAACTACGGCGGGATCACGATGGGCTCACTGGCTCTCACCGGACACGAAGGGGACGCGCGAGCTACCCAGGTTCGGGCCACCGTGTGGTGTAATACCCTACTCCTGCCTGTGTTGGATTGCTCTGTAATGGAGAGCTTGTGGCTTGAGGTACACGAGGTGTGGGGGAGAATCAATCGATCCCCTTACATGGAAGCGGCCTTTCCCCTTTTGTAGTGCCTTGGTCCTCTTCCCCGAAAATGTGAGCGGGAAAGGGTGGCCACAGGGCGGCCATTCAAAGGGGGACAGGCATCCAAGCTTATCCTGACTAAAGGCGGTCTTTGCCTGCTAAAGTTGCTATCCTGACGCGCTGGTGGGCTCGGTGATGACCTCCATCCTGGCACGCTGAGCTGTCCTGGTCTTCTTTCACCAAAGCGGAAGGCATTGGGACTTGCTTTGGAGGGGGGCAGACGTCGCTGCTCCCTTGCACCAAAGAGGAAACTGGTCTTGGTCACGTCCTGCCATCCTTATCCTGACAGCAGGATGTCACCCACGTGATGGGCACATGCCACGCGACTGGTGCCGCGCAGCCTCCTTCGTGGGGTGGCCCTCACGAGGCAGCCCCTCACGAGGCCTTCCCTCATGAGGCAGCCCCGCACGAGGCCTCCCCTCATGAGGCCGACCCTCACGAGGCTACTTGCCACTTGTTGATTGCAGCGTTCCGCCTGGCAATGAACGGGCCTCGTGAGGCTGGCTCCTCGCGAGGTGACTTGTTCCGAAGACCCTAAGGCAGAGACGTCCTTCGTGGGCCGCCCCAAGAGTTGCCTCCTGGGCCGCAGGCAGACGGGCCGTGGTACCCTAGTTCTCACTGGGCCGACAGTAGCCCCCAGGCCCGCGGTGCGCACGTTCCGCCTGTTAGGAATGAAACGACGCGGGGCCCATCGAACTGCCGGGCCCAGGGAGCGACGCGTAGCGGCCTCCACTCCCCCATGACGCCTAAGGGGGTTCTCGGTCGTGCCCTCCCAGGTTGTGCTTTCGGAGGACGAGGTGACCCTTGGCGTGGAGGATGACACACTTCGCGAGGAGGATGCGCTCGCCGAGGCCACGGGAGGAGGCCCCGGCAGGCCCCCCGCGCGAGGCCTCGGGAGTCAGCTCGAGCGAGCCCCGAGGGAGCGGCAGCGGCAGTGGCAGCTGCTCCGGTGTGAAGCTGAAGAAGAGGCGGTGGGCCCCTACGGACGTGTAAGTCCCCTTGCCCTGTCCTTTCCCTTTACGCTTACTCTTCTTCCTCGTGAGGCAAGGGTTGAGACCCCTTGGCGGCGCAGGGACCCTCCGTCGAAGAAGAAGGAGGCCGCCAGGGCAGAGGGGGCCGCGAGGCAGACCGCGCCCCCGCGGGGGGTGCGGATTGAAGAGCCGCTGGAGCACCCGCTAAGCCTGGAGAGGCGCGGGGCGGATGGCGAGGGAGAGCACACGACGTCTCCCCAGTTGTGCAAAGGATGCACCTCCACTTGCTGGGGGAGGTGGACCTCTGGAGGAGGTCCACATGGAGGAAGAGGTGCCAGAGGCGACCGGCGCTGGAAGCGGCGACGCCACGGGGGACGCCGTGAGGCCGAGCCCCTCGAAGGGCTCCGCTGCAGCTGGGGCGGCAGGCGCAGACACAGCGACCGCGGTGGGCCCCGAGCGCCCGCCAGTGCGCCAGGAGCCGAAGGCGACCACGCCAAGCCCCCCGTGCGCGACGGAGTCGTAGGCGGAGGTGGAGGCTGTGGAGAACCCCCAGCATCTGACGGGGGGTGAAGCCCCTGTCGGCGGAGACATTGCTGGGCTTGGTGGAGCTGCAGCCCCCGGGCCTCTCGCGGCCAGCGGGGACGGATGAGGAATATGGGCCGGATGCATCCCTGGGCATGGCGTTCGTAGGCCATAGTACTCTGCTGCGGCGCGGGACTCTGTGCCACGCCCGGTCGGCCCTCATCACCCTCGAGGCCGACCTCATGGCCGAGGAGGAGGACCTCCGCCAAGAGCGAGTGCGCCTCGCGGAGGGCTGGCGGCAACTAGAAGTGGCCGTCAAGTTAGGCCACCGGCGGGATGGCATCGTGCGGGAGGATCATGAGGAGGCCACCCGGAAGACCAAGGAGCTCCTTGATGGGGCGACCCGGGATGCGGAAGAGGCTGCCCGGTGACTTGAGGAGGCGGAGGCCGCGAAGAAGGCCTACATGGAGCGCGCCGCGACCTGCGAGGCCTAGCTTGCCCCTCACGAGGAGGCGCTCGGCGGGCGCGAGAGCATGGTGGCGGTCCGGGAACTGGAGAGGGAGATCTGGGAGCACGAGCTCGCGCTGACCACCACCGAGCAGGAGAAGGAGCGCGAGCTCCTGGAGAACCTGGAGCGCACCGTGGCGGCCGCCGAGGGCGGAGGCATCGCTGGCGACGATGGCACCGACAGTGGCTCGTCTGCTTGAGTCTTTACCTTTTGTCTCCTGTCATAGAGTAGACGTGGCCCCGTGGGGGTGTGAAGATGTCGCCTAGCACTTTTGATTGAAGTACTTTAATATTTGTTGTGTTTTCGTCTCCTCATGAAGTCTTTCTTCCCTTTTTACGTTGCGCTTGTGCCCTGCGTCGCTGGGACCTAGCCTTCGAGAGGGCTACAACCGTCGCTGGTATGCTGGAGCACGCGCTCAGCAAGGCCAGAGGGTGTTGGGCTCTTAGGGCTGGTAGGAGTTCCCGAGGCGCGATGCTCAAGGATCTCACCCTTGACGCACAGGCGGCTCGTGCCAAGGAAAACAAAGATGCTTCTAGGGGAAAGCGAAAGGAAGAAAGATCGAAGGGTGCTACCAAAGCCTCAAGCGATACTTTAGACTTAGCTTTTTAGCAGCACGTGACTTGGCGTGGTGCCGCCCGCAGTCGGTGGCTCATGAGGGGTGCTTGCTCGCAAAACCCCCTGCTCACGAGACGTCACTCATGAGGCCACCCGAGAAGGAGCTCCTGAGGCCTCCGGTATCGCGAAGCCCCCTGCTCATGAGACGTCGCTCGTGAGGCCTCCCGAGGAGGAGCTCCTGAGGCCTTCGGTGTCCTACATCAGCGAGATTGCCAAGTTTTTGCAAGTAATGCAACGGAGCGCGCTCGCGAGGTCGCCTGTGGGTGTCACGCGAGGAGACAAGAGCACCAAGGACCTTGGTGAGGTGACGTGCACGGGAGCGGGCCCACGAGCCAGAGCTCAGTCACTTGGGGTTTTGCGGCGCTGCTGGGACTCACCCAAGCACAGGCACCATGCCCAGCCCCCGCTCGCGTGATACGCATGGGGGAGATCGTGAGCGCGCGCCCTTCATGCTGCTGTGCTCGACACGGGTTAGCTTGAGGATGCGATGGCCAGGCGGCCCCTCAGGTAAGTAGTCCGCCAACGCTGAGCATGGGGCATCTGCCAGCGCTGAGCATGGGGCATCTGCCAGCGCTGAGCATGGGGCTTCCACGAGAGTGGGAAGGAGCTCTCACGTGCCAGAGGCAGCGCGGGTAGAGAGAGCCCCGGAGCGTGTACATGTCCATGTCGCTCGTATCCGTGGGGCACGGATAGAACTTACGGTGATGGCGGGTGTTCCATGTGTTTTGTATCGGAACACCCTCCTCCGTCATGAGTGGGGCCGCCAGCGCTGAGCATGGGGCATCCGCCAGCGCTGAGCATGGGGCTTCCACGAGAGTGGGAAGGAGCTCTCACGTGTCGGAGGCAGCATGGGTAGAGAGAGCCCCAGAGCATGTACAGCTCCATGTCTCTCATATCCGTGGGGCACGGATAGAACTTACGGTGATGGCGGGTGTTCCATGTGTTTTGTACCGGAACACCCTCCTCCGTCACGAGTGGGGCCGCGGTGGGCCGGGGGGTGGGTGTTAACCACCCCCGTATTCCTTGCGATTTGGGACCCCAGGCTCATGCGCATCAGCCTTGCGAAGGTGGCTCCGGCACCCTCCAGGCCGAACGGCATATGCATGAGCCAGGGCGAGCCCGCGGTCTAGTCGATTCGCGCAGGAGGGAAGGGGCCTGCGGGACGAGCCTGGTTGAGGGCGATGAAGTCGATGCACATGCGCGCGGGAGGCCTCACGGGCGATTCCAGCATCCTGGGGCTTGTTGACCTCCTGGGTGGTGACTTCCTGCTTCTCGGGCGCCTGACGCCATTCCTTCTGCTTGACGAGCCGCGCGCTCCGGCACGCAGCTGAGTGGTGCTCGATCACCTCCCTCGGTAGGCTGGGCGCGCCTGATGCTGTCCAAGCTAACGCATCAGGGCTCGCCCGGAGGAAGGTGACGAGCGTGCCTTCCTATTTGGGGGAGGGCCCGCCGCTGACGGCGAGAGAGGGGCCTGCTTCGCCCCCATCCAGCGACGCATTCTTGGACTCGGCCCGCTCCAGAGAGAGCAGGGGCTTCTTCTTCACGGGCATTTCCTCGGCAGGCCCAGGCATGTCCTCATCGGCCGGGTACGCGGTGGAGGCAGTCTTGTAGGCGTGCTCGAGGGTGTGCAATGCATCCTGCTCGTCGCTGCGGACGGTGAGGGTACCGCTGCAGCCGGGCATCTTGACGAGGCCGTAAGCATGGTGGGTCGCAGCCATGAACTTGGAGAGCGCCGGGTAGCCCAAGATGGCGTTGTAGGGCAGGCCGATGTGAGCCACATCGAAGATGATGAACTCCGTATGGTAGTTCTTGCTGGTGTCGAAGGTGACGGGAAGGCGCACCTGCCCCAGGGGGATAGTGGAGCCGTCGGTGACGCCCGAGAAGGGCCTGGTAGGCATGAGGCGCTCGTAGGGCACTTGGAGCGTCTCGAAGGTCTCGATGGAGATCACGTTGAGGCCGGCGCCTCCGTCGATGAGGGTTTTGGTGACCGCGACGTTGCTGATGGTGGGGGTGCACAGCAGGGGGACGGTGCTGGCGTCGAAGGCGATGGGGAACTCAGACCACTTGCGGCGCTCGGCGGACTCGAGCACCGGGAGGGCCGCGTTCACCTCCCGAGAGAACTGCTTGAAGTAGCGGTTAGATGGAGGGGCCTGGGCCCCGCTGAGGATGCAGGCCAACCTTCGCGGCTCTTGGTAGCCCCCAGTGTTCTCAGCGGGAGGGGAGTCATTGGCACGCATTAGGGCGGCGTTGGCTTGAGGGTCAGCCTGCCGCGGCTGGTTCTGCCAGCCCTGACGGTTGTGGTCGCCGGCACCATTGTTGTGGTTGTTGCCCCAGGGGCCAGCTCCGCTGCCGCTGCTGCGGCCCTTGCCGCGCTCCTTGCGGCTGTCGCGGCGCTCGGTGCGGCGCTCGCGAAGCAGCTTGAGCTTGTGGCGGTCTTCCGTGCTGTGGGAGTTCATGTTGTGGTAGGCGCAGAAAGGACGGTCGTCCTTCTTGGCCTCGCCACGGTCGCGGCCGCGCTTGTAGTCCGGCTCCATCGCGAGCATGGCTGGGCCCTTACGCTTGGTGTCCTTGCCCTTGGGTTTCACCACGTCAGGCTCAGCGTCGATGTCGTTGTGGAGGAAGCGGCGTCCCTCCTTGGCCTTGGCGCAACGGTAGGCGAGGACGAACAACTCTGCTGCGGAGTCGAGCTCGTCCCTGACCGAGAGCTTCTCGCGCATCTTCACGTCCGTGACGCCATTGGTGAAGTTGGTGACGAACTGCATGCACAGGTCCTCCCACGAAGTGATGGACGCCTCGGGGAGGTTCATGAGCCATGAGCGTGCAGCGTCCTTGAGGGCCATGGGGAACCAGTTCGCCATGACTCGGTCGTCCCCCCTCGTGGCCTGGATGCTGATGGTGTAGAGCAGGAGGAACTCCGTGGGGTTAGCGTTGCCGTCGTAGCGCTGAGGGAGCTCTGGCTTGAACTTTTCGGGCCACACCACGCGACGTAGCTCGGGGGCGAGGGCTAGGTAGCCCCTGTTGGTGACGGCGCCATCGTCGAGAGGCGCACGGTTCTGGCGCCCCGCCATGGCGACGTCGTGGAGGACGCGGTCCTGGCTGTTGCGCGCCTTCTCAAGGGCCACGCGCGCGTCCGGGGGCACGTGGTGGACGATCTGGCAGCTATCGCCGCCACCGTCCGGCGCGAGCGAGCCGCGGGACGGCTCCGGCACGCGCGCTGCGGGGCGGCGCTCGGACACGTCGCGGTCCAGAGGAGGAGGAGGAGGCGCATCGCGCCCGGTCCGGTCGGCACGGGACGGCAGAGCAGGCAAGGAACGGGAGGGCGCCTGGCCATCGCGCGCGGCATCGATGAGCTCGGTGATGCGCACGAGCCAGGCGTCGTAGCCGTCCTCGGTGGGACGATAGCGCAGCAGCTCCTACGCCATGAGCAGTGCGGAGTGCGGAGCGGGAGGATCACGACGCGCAAGAGAGGAGGTGGCGGCGGAGTGGCCGTGCCCCTGCTCGTTCACCGATGGGTGGGTGGAGGAGGCCACCCGCTCCCCAACAGGCTCGGTGGCAGTGCAAGGGCGCCGCCCAAGGGCACCGTGGGCAGCGGGTGCCGCGCGGACCCTGGCGGCGGCTCAGCGCGCGGCACGTTCCTGGCGAGCGGCGGTGTCGTCCATGTCGATGCCGGCGTCGAGGTCGAAGGCGCGAAGATGGCAAGTCCCCCTACCTGGCACGCCAAATGTCGGAGTCTAGGATCTGCGTCCAAGAAACTTCTCCAAGAACTTGGGGTTTGAACTCCGGGGGGCTTTGCTTGGCGACCTACGACACGATGGCAACTACGGTGGGATCACGACGGGCTCACTGGCTCTCACCGGACAAAAAGGGGACGCGTGAGCTACCCAGGTTCGGGCCACCATGTGGTGTAATACCCTACTCCTGCCTGTGTTGGATTGCTCTATAATGGAGAGCTTGTGGCTCGAGGTACATGAGGTGTGGGGGAGAATCAATCGATTCCCTTACATGGAAGCGGCCTTGCCCCTTTTGTAGTGCCTTGGTCCTCTTCGCCGAAAATGTGAGCGGGAAAGGGTGGCCACAGGGTGGCCATTCAAAGGGGGACAGGCGTCCAGGCTTATCCTGACTAAAGGCGGTCTTCGCCTGCTAAAGTTGCTATCCTGACGCGCTGGTGAGCTCGGCGATGACCTCCATCCTGGCGCGCTGAGTTGTCCTGGTCTTCTTTCACCAAAGCAGAAGGCATTAGGACTTGCTTTGGAGGGGGGGCAGACGCTGTCGTGTTATTCTCATGGCAGATGCCATGAGATGGCTAAAAATGGTGGGGCTACGTGAGGACGCCGGTGGGCTCCAGAAGCGAGGTCGGCACGTGCAAGTGTGAGACACGAGACGTACCCTGGTTCGGGGCCCTCCGGAGAGGTAATACCCCTAGTCCTGCCGAATGGAGTATGGAGTGCACAAGGGCTACAAGGTTGCTCTTGGAGCTGTTTGAACCGAGGAGGAAGAAGGAGCTGGACCTCCATTCTACCTCTCCTATGAGTGTGGGTGTGTGTGTGGAAGATAGTGCGAACCAAGCTCAACCCCTCTGCATGGAGGCCTCCTGGGGGGTCTTATAGCTCGACCCCCCAGGCTTACATCGGTAAAGATACATAAGCGTGGGGCCCTGGTGCCATTGTCTGGGAGCCGGCGGTTGTGGCCGCCGGGTTGCCGGGTCCGCCGGGTGCGGGCCGTGCCGGTGCCGCCGGGCACGGGTCCGGTCGGCTGCGCGGTACTGTGGCATGTCTTGTCTTGCGTCACAGGGCTGCTGGCGCCGCCCAGCTACAGGATTGCGCCGCCCGCACCACGCCCGCCCCGGGCGGGGGCGCAGGGTGCGCTGTGGCCGTGCCCGCCGGGGCCGGCGCAAAGGAGGTAGTGCTGTAGCCACGCCTGCCTCGTCGTGAGGGATTGTCCTCTCGTGGCTAGCCGGCATGGGCCAGCCGGCTGGGCCGGGTCGCCGTGCCGAGCCGGCTCGCGCTGGGGAGCCGACGAGCAGGCTAGCCGGATTGAGGAGCTTGGCCTGCTCTGATATTTTGAGAAGGGGTCCGGGCTCCGTTGCCTACCCGGGGGTCATCCCCCCGACAGTAGTCCCCGAAGCTATGAAGGCTCACCGGCTCCAGGCAGGAGGGCCTTCGCAGCTTACCCCCCTAAGGAGTCGGTTCGCTGGTGAAGTGCAGGAGGCAGGCTCGGCGGCACCGTCCATCCGCATGCCGGCGACGTGGCGGCAGACGCTGGGAACATCCGCTGGGCGCCGGCTCCCGGAAGCCGGATCGCGGCACACCGGTCGGGGCGGGAAACGGAAGCGTCCGCCGGTCGAGTCTTGTTTCGTACGATGATTCGCGCCCGCCGCTGCTCGATGGACCACCACGTGCTGCTTCGTGGCGGGCGAGGCCTGCCAGACCACGCGCACGATTGGACGCGACGGCGGACCGGGCCCCACCACGCCGCGCCCTCGGCCCGCGCGTGGGGGATTTATTGTGGCGACCCTGGATGGTTGCACTTCCCCGCGCAGTTAATGCATGCGGGGAACGTGCCTGCACAGTGCGGGGAAGTGGGGATCGTGGGCGAAGACGATCCCACTTCCCCACGCTCTCGCGCGGTTATAAATGAAATGGAGGGAGTGCGACAGAAACGCTCACGCACGCACTCCCGCCCCTCACTCTGCTTCTTCTTCTTCTGCTCCGCCACGCTCCGCCGCCGCGCACTCTCATGCCAGCCGCTGCGCACCACGACCAGGGGCCCGCAGCGCGTAGCTCTTCCCTTCCTCCTCTTCTTCGTCGCCGCACCTTCACGCCCGGAGAGTCCTTCAAGGGCGCTGCTAAAAGGTTCTTGGGAGGGCTCCATTATGAGCGAGGCGGATATACGGTACCTCCGCCGCATGAAGTGGCTACCGCCGGCGGAGGCGCTGGCCGCGCGTGCGCCCGGCTCGGAGAGGGTGCCGCGGCTACGGGAGGGCGAGCACGTCGTCTTCTACTCGCACTTTGAGCACGGGTTCGGCCTCCCCGCGAGCCTCTTCTTCCGCAGCTTCCTCGACTTCTTCGGGCTGCAGCCGCACCATCTCGGCGCCAACGCCGTGCTGCAGATCACGGGCTTCGCCACGCTCTGCGAGGGCTACCTCGGCATGTTGCCGAACGTGGACTTGTGGGCGAAGATGTTCTTCCTCAAGCAGCAGGGGGCATCAGCCGGCATCATGTCCGACTGCGGGGCAGCGGTGGTTACCGGCCGGCCGAACGGGCCGTTTCCCAAGCTACCACTCGAGGACTCGGCCAAGAAGTGGCAGACAACTTTCTTCTACGTCCGGAACGCCGACCCGGCGGTGGACGTCATCAATCTCCCGCCTTTCGCCGATGTGCCACCGCTCGAGAAGCCGAATTGGGCTACTGCCCCAAGAAGCCTCCACAGGAGCTCTTGAACATCTGTCGCCGGGTCAGGGAGATGACGGATCGCGAGGGGCTGGTGCCGGCTGATCTCATCGCGGCCTTCATCGCCCGCCGGGTGCTACCGCTGCAGCGCCGAGCGCACCGGATCTGCGACATGAGTGGCCGGCATGACCCGACCCGGATGTCGACCAAGGAGCTGGGGCCGGCCGGGATCGCTCAGCGGGTGAACTACATCTCCAAGGCCGGGTTGAAGGAGGAGGGGTGGAGCTTCGGGAAGGAGCCCTACCACCGGGGGAACCCGGCGCCGATGGTAAGTCCTTGGTCATTATTCTTTGCCGCTTCAACATTATTCCTGTGCCCTGACGTGACAGGAGGACCGCAGCTCTTCGCCAGCCAGCAGAACCACGACGGGCCGAATCCCCAGATCCTGCTGGCCGACTTGCCCGACTTGGATGTGGAGGAGGCCGGCGCTGAGGCGGAGGAGGGGGAGGTCGAAGCGCGCCTGGCCGACGCCATGGCCGGCGGGTCGCGGCACGCGGGTAAGTCTCCGCCTCCAGATCTTCTACGCGACTGGCCGGATGACGACGAGGAGGGCCTGACCGGTGCCCGCGGTGCAGCGCCCTCGGCTGGGGAGGACGCCAGCATCGACCCCCCAAGATGGCCGCGGAAGACGGCCGGCGCCGGGCCGGCTCACGCGGCGGCGTCCGGCAGCCGGCCGCATGGGAAGGAGGTGGTCGAGCCGAGGCCGGCCGCAAAGCGCCCGACGGCGGCGGGGCCGGCGTGCGAGAGGGGCGCTATCAAGAAGAAGCGCCGGCTCGCCCCGTCTGTGGGCCCGAGGCAGGATGTCCCGAAGGTCATTGGGTAAGTGTCTCTTGTTGTCTTCTAATTTCTTGCTTGTTTCTTGCTCGTGCCACTATCGTGCTAAACTTGCTGTGCACAGGTCCGCCCTTGACCTGGCGGTGGTGGCGACGGCGGCCGCGGCGGGCGAGGCCGTCTGGCGGAAAACCCGGAGCACGCCGTCGACCGCGAGCCGGACCGGACCGCGGAGAGGGACCTCGTGGCCCACCAGTCCGGCCAGGATCTTGACGCGGCGGCGTGCACTGCCTGGCGGGATCGGGCGGAGGCCGAAAAGGAGATGGCGGATGCCTCGGCCCGGGCATGGGAGAGGGCCTCTGCGACGTGGGCCAGGACCAACGTGGTCCCGGCCTGGCCGGAGATGGAGAGGGGCTCGACGCCGGATGCCACGATCATCGAGCCGCAGCCGGAGGGGGCGGGCGAGCCGGCAGGGCGGACGGAGCCGGCCGACGGCGAGTCGGATGTCGACAAGAACATCGTCGTAGATACGCCGCCCCGGGCCGACCCGGCAGGAGGAGGCGAGGGCGGCAGAGAGGAGCGTGAGGCGGACTCCGCACCGTTCGGCCAAGCGCAGCCGACGCCGGCCCCGGGGGCCGCGATCGGGGACACTGGTGCCTTGGTGGTCGTTCCTCCCCAAGCCGCTACGCACTTCGAGCGGCCGGGTGGAAGCGGATCCAGCACCGGGACCGCGATGCAGCAGCTGTGGGCGAACGCCGGCGAGGCTGTGGTCGGGCCGTGCACCCGGGAGGAGGAGGCAGCGAATGCCCTGCGCTCGCAGCTTCGCGGGCGGGGCGAGCGCCTGCAGGCCTTCACCCAGAGCAGCCGGGTCGAATCTTAAAGCTTGTCTTTTTCTTCTTTTCCTTGCATCCGGCGTCTGACCGGGAACCTCGTTGTGCAGCCGCCGCGGCCGAGGTGTCGGGTCTCCGAGGCCGGCTTGCCGAAGCCGGTCTGCAGCGCGATCTTGCTGTCGCCGACCGCGACCGGCTTCGGGCCAAGGTGGACCGGCTGGTGGCCGAGAAGGCCAAGACGGAGGACGCCCACTAGGCGGAGCTGGGCCGGCTGGCGGAAGAGCACGGCAAGGCGGCCGAGGAGCTGGCGAACGCCGGCAGAAGGAGCGCCCAGCTCGACAAGGATCTCGAGGCCCAGACCCGCGCGTCGGCCCTGCGGGAGCACGAGATGCTGAGCGAGGCGCAGCACCTCGATGAGGCCTTCGCCCGTGAGTGCTATCTTTTTCTTTGGTCCGGCTAGCCTAGCCGGCAAGTTGTTTTTCTTCTGGCTGAGTTGTTTCCTTCCTTTGCCAGGAGTCTTCCCAGAGACGCAGGAGACGGCCGACGCGGCCGTGCACGCCTACCGGGCGGACCAGAGCGCATCAGGGGCGGAAATTGATGTTTACGCCGCCTGTAGCCTCTCGGAAATTGTCCTCGCCGGTGAGGCCCGTCTTGGAGCCGTGGAGGGGCACATGCGCCGTCTGTTCGAGGCCGTGGTGAGCATGGCAAGCAGCCTCTGGCCGGGCGCGGTGGTGCCGAACAGCGTCACCCGGCTGGCGCGGTGGCTGGAAGCTGGCGTGGAGTGACTCGGCGCGTGGAGGGCCTCCATGGCCCGGGCCGGCACGGAGACGGTGCTGCGCTTCGTCATGTCTTGGTATCCGGGCATGGACCTCGACCGCCTGGCGGCGCAGCGGGCCGGCGCAGAGCATGACTTGGCGGCGCGGGCGCAGTGGATCACCGGGCGGGCCAGCTACCTAGCCTCGTTCGCCCCGCACGACGAGTTCGTCCTGGAGCGGACGGAGGACGGCGAGGAGCTCCCCGCTGACGAGTTCGGCCTCCTGCTCAACGACCCGGATGGCAGCTCGGCCGAGACAGGGATCTATGCCGACGACGAGGCCGACCCGGACGACGCCGCCACGACCGAGAGGCCGGAGTGCACTGGGCCCGACCCGGCGGCCGTGTCCACCTTAGCCGAGCCGACCCCGACCGGAGCCGACGCGGGTGCCTCTTAGGACTTTTTTCTTTTTATCTTTATCCTTCCTATACTCAAACTTGGTTAGGTAGCAGGTCCACCCACTGGCGGTGTAGTTTCATGTAATAGACTTGTGGCCGCGGGCCCTTGATGTTTATAAATTTTGCATGCAATTTCGCTTTTGCTGTTCGGCCTTGGGCCTTTTCTTGTTCGTCTTTTCTTTGGACTCCCTTCCCGCTAGCCGGACAGCCGGGTGGCGGTGTGTGGCTAGGACGGGGATTCGGCCTTGAGAGGGGACGTACAATACTTAGGCTTTTTCAAACGTTGAGCGTGAGCGGAACACCCACTGGGCCGACTGGCGGCAGGCGGCGAAGCCGGCTGGCGCGCAGCCGGTCGTGCAGCGAATTGGTGTGAAAGGGCGGGTTGGGCCGGATTGACCGAGCCGGACTCTCCCCCTTAGCCATTCTTGCGTGACGACGCTTCCGGCCTTTGACTCTTGCCAGCCGGACAGCCGGGAGCCGGTCTGTCGCTTGGGGCAAAGAGATGGCTTTGGCGGCTCGTACGCTTCGAAATGGACTAAGGAAAATGGTGAGGTGCGGTCTAGCCGGCTAGCCCCCGAGCCCCCGAGCCAGACGCGCCGACTCGGCGGGAGAATTGAAAAAACGGGGAAGTGCATAGACACAAAGCTTGGTAAAAATGGAAAAGGTAGCCCCCGAGTGTCGTGTGGGGGTACTTGCTGCTTTCATTAAACCCAAAAGGTAGTGATACATACGTGCATGCGTTCAACTGTAAAACGGACGGAGGAGCTCCGCGTTCCAGGGCCGGCTGGACTCCTCGCCGGCTGCATCTTGCTTGCGCTTGTTTGGCTTCTGCGCGTCGATGAGGTAGTACGCGGTCCGGTCGCAGAGAACCTTGCTGATGATGAAGGGGCCCTCCCAAGGAGAGGCCCGCTTGTGCTGGCCGGCTGTCCGCTGGACGAGCCGGAGCACGAGGTCACCTTCGCGGAACGCGAGGGGCTTGATCTTCTTGCTATGGTAGTGGCGAAGGCCTTGTTGGTAGATGGCTGACCGACTGAGGGCCAGGAGGCGCGCCTCCCCGAGCAGGTCGACGCCGTCTTAGCGTGCCTCCTTTGCCTCGGCTTCTGTGTACATGGTCATCCAGGGCGAGTCGAACTCGACGTCGGTTGGAATAATTGCTTCGGCTCCGTAGACGAGGAAGAACAGGGTGAACCCGGTTGAGCGGTTGGGTGTCGTCCGGAGACTCCAGAGGACGGCCAGCAGCTCATCGAGCCAGCTGCCGGGTGAGCGCACGAGCGGCTCGACGAGTCGTGGCTTGATGCCGGCTAGGATGAGGCCGTTTGCCCGCTCGGCCTGGCCGTTCGACTGGGGATGTGCAACAGAGGCCAAGTCGAGTCGGATGCCGGATGCAGAGCAGTAGTGGGCCAGCGCGCCCTTGGCGAAGTTGGTGCCGTTGTCATTGATGATGCTGTGGGGAACGCCGTAGCGAACCGCGATATCCTTGATGAACCGGACAGCCGTGAGCCCGTCGAGCTTCTTGATCGGCCTTGCCTCGATCCACTTGGTGAACTTGTCGATGGTGACCAGCAGATGCGTCATGCCGCCTCGGGCGGTCTTGAAAGGCCCCACCATGTCGAGCCCCCAGACGGCAAAGGGCCACGTGATTGGGATGGTTTGGAGGGCTAAGGCCGGCTGGTGGCTGCGCTTGCTGAAGCGTTGACATCCCTCGCATTTGAGGACCAGCTGCTCGGCATCTTGCAGGGCCGTGGGCCAGTAGAAACCATGGTGGAAAGCCTTGGCCACCAGGGACCTCGAGGCGGCGTGGTGCCCGCACTCGCCCAGGTGGATGTCGAGGAGGATCTCGATCCCTTTGTCTTGCTCGACGCAGCGCTGGAACACGCCTGTCGTGCTGCGCTTGACCAGCTCGTGGTTGATGGTGCTGTAGGTGCATGCTCGCCGCTGAACTTGCCGGGCTTCGGTCTCATCATTGGGAAGGTCGCCGTCTTCCAGGAAGGCGAGGATCGGCCGAGCCTAGGACGGCGCCGTCACCACTGAGAGGACGGCCACCGGGATGGGATCCGGGACGGCAGCCCCCGAGCCGGAGCCGGCAGTCCCTGAGCTGGAGACGGCAGCCCCCGAGCCGGAGTCGGCAGCCCCCGAGCCGAAGACGGCAGCCCCTGAGCCGGAGTCGGCAGGCCCCGAGCCGGAGACGGCAGCCCCCGAGCCGGAGTCGGCAGCCCCCGAGCCGGAGCCGGCAGTCCCCGAGCTTGGGCCGGGAACTCCAGGGTTGGGTGGGGCCGCGTCGGGGTCGTGCGGGACAAAGATGGATTCCGACTCGGGAGACGGCTTGATGGATGGCTTCGGCAGGTGCTCGAGGGAGACGCCGGATGGGATGGCTTGCCGGGTGGAGCCCACTTTAGCCAGTGCGTCAGCCGCTTCGTTATCCGCGTGGGGGACGTGGAGGAACTCGCAACCGTCGAACCCGCCGGAGAGCTGCTGGACCAGGAAGCGGTAGCTGGCCATGTTGGCGTCTCTGGCATCCCAGTCGCCGGAAACTTGCTGCACCACCAGGTCCGAGTCGCCGTAGCAGAGGATGTGCCGGATGCCGATCTCCTTGGCCAGCCGGATGCCGTGCACGAGAGCTTCGTACTCGGCCACGTTGTTGGAGGCGGCGAAATGGATCTGCAACATGTACCGCGGTCGGTCGTTCTTGGGGGAAGACAGCACGATGCCGGCTCCCAAGCCGTTGTGCATCTTGGAGCCGTCGAAGTGCATGCGCCAGTGAGTCGACTCGGGTGCCGGCGGCACGTACTAGGTCTCTGTCCAGTCGACGAGGAAGTCGGCCAGCGCCTGGGACTTGATGGTGGTGCGGGGCTCATAGAGGATCGTGTAGCCGGCTAGCTCGATGGCCCACTTGGCCACCCAGCCAGAGGCATCCCGGCAGCCCATGATCTCGCCGATGGGGGCCATGCTCACCACGGTAATGGTATGCTCCTGGAAGTACTGCCTCAGCTTCTTGGCGGCAAAGTACACGCCGTAGCACATCTTCTGGTAGTGGGGGTAATTCTCCTTGGAGGCGGAGAGCACCTCGCTCAGGAAGTACACTGGACGCTGGACCGGCTGCACCTTGCCCTCCTCAGGGCGCTCGACCACCAGCACCGTGTTGACCGCCCGGGAGGTGGCGGCGATGTACAACAAAAGTGGCTCCTTCTCAGCCGGCGTGGCCAGGACGGGTGCGATGGATAGCATGCACTTGAGGTCGCGGAAAGCTTCGTCCGCCTGGTTGCTCCGCTCGAACACCGTCATCTTCTTCATCAGCTGATACAGGGGCAGGGCCCTCTCCCCCAGCCGGCTGACGAACCGGCTGAGAGAGGCCAAGCAGCCGGCGAACTTCTGGACATCGCGCAACCGGGCCGGCTTGCGCATGCGCTCGATCGCCTTGATCTTTTCCGGGTTGGCCTCAATGCCGCGCTCCAAGACGAGGAAACCAAGGAGTTGGCCAGCCGGCATGCCGAAGACGCATTTCTCCGGGTTGAGCTTGATCTGGTACCAGCGCAAGTTGGCGAAGGTCCCCTTGAGGTCGGCCAGGAGCGTGAGGTGCTGCTTGGTCTTCACCACGATGTCGTCGACGTAGACGTGCACACTTCTGCCGATCTGGGGCATCAAGCATTTCTGCATATAGCGCTGGAAGGTGGCGCCGGCATTCTTCAAGCCGAACGACATGGTGATGTAGCAAAACGCCTCAAAGGGCGTGATGAAGGATGTCTTGAGGGCGTCGGCCGGGTCCAGCTTGATCTGGTGGTAGCCGGAGTAGGCGTCCAGAAAGGACAGGAGCTTGTAGCCGGCTGTGGAGTCGATGACTTGGTCGATCCGGGGCAGAGCGAACAGATCTTTGGGGCAGGCCTTGTTCAAGCTGGTGTAGTCGATGCACATGCGCCATGTGCCATTCTTCTTCATGATGAGGACTAGATTGGCCACCCACTCGGGGTGGAAAACTTCCATGATGAAGCTGGCTGCGAGCAGCCGGGCGATCTCTTCACCGATGGTTCTTCGCTTCTCCTCGGAGAAGCGGCGTAGCGGCTGTCGGACAGGCTTGGCGTCCTTGCGGACGTTAAGTTTGTGCTCGGCGAATTCCCTCGGGACACCCGGCATGTCTTTGGGAGACCATGCGAAGATGTCCTGATTCTCACGGAGGAAGTCGACGAGCTTGCCTTCCTATTTGCTGTCGAGGCGGGTGCCCACGATGACGTAGTTGCTGGAGTTGGGGTCGGCCGGGTCGAGCGGGACCCTCTTCGTGTCTTTTGACGGCTGCAAGGAGGCCTCGTTGGCTGTCGGCTTGGGCAGAGTCGGCATGGCCGGCTGCGCGCTAGCTAGCGCCACGATCCGGTCGAGCTGGCGCCTCTCCTCGGCGATGACCAGTGACTCGGCCAGCTGGGAGCCGACTTTGGCGCACTCGAGGGACTTCTTGTAGTCACCGACGATGGTGATGAGGCCCTTGGGACCCTACATCTTCAACTTCAGGTAGGCATAGTGGGGGACCGCCATGAATTTGGCAATTGCGGGCCAGCCCAGCAGTGCGTGGTAGGGGCTGGCCAGGTCGACCACCTCGAACCAGATCAGCTCGCGGCAGAAATGCCTGCTGGAGCCGAACAAGATGTCAAGCCGGATCCGGCTGATCGTAGAGCAGGAGAGACCCGGCACGATGCCGTGGAACACCGTCTGGGTCTGCTCCAGCTGTCGCGCCTCGATGCCGAGCTTGGTCAGGGTGTCGCGGTACAGGATGTTGATGCTGCTGCCGCCATCGATCAGCACGCGCGAAAAATGGCAGGTGCGCTTCTCGGAGACGAAGGTGGAGTCGAGCACCAGGGCGTAGCCACCCGGCATGGGCATGATGGCCGGGTGGTCCTCCTGGGTCCAGCTGACCGGCCAGTCGGACCAATGCATGTACTGGGGAACCGGAGGGACAAAAGCGTTCACCTCGGCCGCGTGCTTGCGCTTGGCATGCTTGTCATCGCCCTCGCTGGTGAAGACGACGTAGGACGCTTCCGGGCGGGGGAAGGCGTTGTCGGCGAGGGCGCCGAGTGGCGGCGGGGGTGGGGGAAGCGGTGGCTGCTGCAGGCCGGCTCCGGTTGGCGGGGGTGGAAGGTTGCCCTTCAATAGGTGCTGGGTGAAGCTGCACTGCCGGAGCATGTGCGTCGACGGCTTCGCGCCGCTGTGGTTCTTGCAGGGGGCGTCGAGCATCTGCTCGAAAGACAGCTTGGGCTGCCAAGCGGCCTTGCCAGTGCGCGGGCGCTGGCTGGAGCCTTGTTCGGCCGGCTGCTCCCCTTCCACCGCGGCGACCTGCCGGTTGTCGTAGCGGGGCGCCTGCTGGTCGTTCCTGCGCTTGCCGTTGTTGTTGTTGTCTTGTCGGCGTTGGTTGTTGTCGCCAGCCGGCTTGGGGGGCGTCAGCTGGACCGGGAGGAGCTTGCCGTCTACGTCGATCGTGACCTTCACATTCATCGCGGAGTCGGCCGTAGCGTACTTGTCCGCCACGGCCATGAGCTTCGCCAGGGTGTCCGGCTCGTCACACACCAGCCGGTGCTTGATCAGAGTGCCATCTTGGCATCCGTCGATGAAGTACTGGATGGCCTGGACCTCGTGGACCCCCTCGCAGGAGTTGCGCAGCTCCGTCCACCGTGTGAGGAAGTCACGAAGGAGCTCGCCTGGCTTCTGGACGCACATGGAGAGCTGGCGAGGCTTGCCGGGGCGCTTGTAGGTGTTGGTGAAGTTGCGGATAAACGCGTCTTTGAAATCCAGCCAGGAGTTCACGCTGCCGGCTCGCAGGCTGTTAAGCCACATCCGAGCCGAGCCGAGCAGCATGAGGGGGACGTATCGTACGGCCACGCGCCGGTTGCCGCCGGCTATGCCGACAGCCGTGGTGTAGTCAGTCAGCCAGTCCTCCGGCTTGGTGACGCCGTTGTACTTGGGGGAGTCGCGGGGCAGCGAGAAGCCTTTGGGGAAGGGCTCCTCGCGAATGCGGGGGCCAAAGCACGCCGGGCCTACAGAGCTCTCCTCCTCCAGGGCCGTGGAGCGTGCCAGCCAGTCGAGGCGGTGACGGGCGTCTCTTTCGTTGTAGGGCTCGCGGGGACCAAGCCGGTCAGCCACGGGACCGCGGGGACCGATCCGGTCCGCCACGGGACCGCGGGGTGCAGGGGCTTCCGGGGCCGGCTCGCGCCGCCGAGCCGGCCGCACGGGGGGCTCCGGCGGCTGAACCCGGCCATCTCCAGCCGTCTCGTCGGCAATGCCGTCTCCAGCAGTTGCGGCACGGGTGTGCCGGCTCCGACCGGACCGGTGCCGGCCAGAGCGGCTCGTGCTAGTGGCGTGGGAGGACGTCTGCTGCGCGTCCCGGAGAGCCCTCTCCGGGTTCCCGGTTTTTCCTGAGGCGGAGGTGGATGGCTGGGCCGGGTCGAAGTGCTTCTGCTGCTCGTTCGCCGCGGTGATGAGATCGCGGATGCGCTGCTGCTGCTGCAGCAGCTCCTCGCCCTCTAGGAATACGAGATCCACCATGGCTGCCTGTGCTGCGCGCATGTTCTTGACGAGGGTGTCGTATACGGGCCGGCCTACGCCTAGCGCACGGCCGATCGCGCCCCCACGGATCCGCACTTCCGCGACCCGGCTGGGCTCGGTGGCGGCCGGCGTGAACCGTGGGAGCTGTCGTACTCTTGCTGGGCAGACTCCAGCCGGCGCCGCGTTGCCGCGAGCTCTGTGGCCTCGACCAGCAGATGCTGACGGTCCTCGTTGAGTTGAGCCGTTGCGGCCGCCGTGTTAGTGTCGGGCGTGATGGGGGCTTGTAGGCTCCGGATCGTCTCGCGGAGCGGGTCGGCCCAGCGTGGCGGGGCCGCAGCCGCGGCGGCGGCAACCACGCGAGGAGCCGGAGCTAGTGCCGATGGCCAGCACCTCCGCACGGGCGCAGAGGGTCGCGACATCGTCGGAGACGGCACAGCCAATGGGGACGGGCGAGTCGGCGAAGCTGTGTACCTCGCTGGTGTACTCGTCGGGGACGAGCGCGACGAAGATGCGCAATGCGCCAAATGGGACGATGAGGCAGCCTGCGGGGTAGGCGGCGTCCGCGCCTGGCGCAGCGTCGTAGCCGGCCGGGTTGGCCGTGCGAGGCGCGTGGACCAAACCGTGCACGATGCGCTCGCCGGAGCTGGTGAAGGGCCTCGTCTGCAACTTGACTCCGGCCGACGCCGCGAGCAGCCCCACGGTGGGCGCCAACCGTCGTGGTATTCTCACGGCAGATGCCATGAGATGGCTAAAAATGGTGGGGCTACGTGAGGACGTCGGTGGGCTCCAGAAGCGAGGTCGGCACGAGCAAGTGTGAGACACGAGACGTACCCAGGTTCAGGGCCCTCCGGAGAGGTAATACCCCTAGTCCTGCCGAATGGAGTATGGAGTGCACAAGGGCTAAAAGGTTGCTCCTGGAGCTGTTTGAACGGAGGAGGAAGAAGGAGCTGGACCTCCGTTCTACCTCTCCTATGAGTGTGGGTGTGTGTGTGGAAGATAGTGTGAACCACGCTCAACCCCTCTGCATGGAGGCCTCCTGGGGGGTCTTATAGCTCGACCCCCCAGGGTTACATCGGTAAAGATACATAAGCGTGGGGCCCTGGTGCCATTGTCTGGGAGCCGGCGGTGGGGGCCGCCGGGTCGCCGGGTCCGCCGGGTCCACCGGGTGCGGGCCGTGCCGGGGCCGCCGGGCACGGGTCCGGTTGGCTGCACGGTACTGTGGCATGTCTTGTCTTGCGTCACAGGGCGGCTGGCACCGCCCAGGTACAGGATTGCACCGCCCGCACCCCCGCCCGCCCCGGGCGGGGGCGCAGGGTGCGTTGTGGCCGCGCCCGCCGGGGCCGGCGCAAAGGAGGGAGTGCTGTAGCCACGCCTGCCTCATCATGAGGGATTGTCCTCTCTTGGCCAGCCGGCATGGCCCTGCCGGCTGGGCCGGGTCGCCGTGCTGAGCCGGCTCGCGCTGGGAAGCCGGCGAGCAGGCTAGCCAGATTGAGGAGCTTGGCCTGCTCCGATATTTTGAAAAGGGGTCCGGGCTCCGTTGCCTACCCGGGGGTCATCCCCCCGACAGACGCCGCTACTCCCTTGCACCAAAGAGGAAACTGGTCTTGATCGCGTCCTGCCATCCTTATCCTGACAGCAGGACGTGACCCATGTGATGGGCACATGCCGCGCGACTGGCGCCGCGCAGCCTCCTTCGTGGGGTGGCCCTCATGAGGCCGCCCCTCATGAGGCAGCCCCTCACGAGGCCTCCCCTCATGAGGCCGGCCCTCACGAGGCTACTTGTCACTTGTTGATTGCAGTGTTCCGCCTGGTGATGAAGGGGCCTCATGAGGCTGGCTCCTCGCGAGGTGACTTGTTCCGGAGACCCTAAGGCAGAGACGTCCTTCGTGGGCCGCCCCAAGAGTTGCCTCCTGGGCCACAGGCAGACGGGTCGTGGTACCCTGGTTCCCACTGGGCCGACAAATTGCTTCAGTTCTTGGCAAAGGGAAAGCTGTTATTGATGAAGGAGTTCGTCCCCTTGATGGCCAATTTCATCAGCCTATCTCTCAATCCACAGGATATGATTCTTCAAGCCATGACACTGACACAAATGCCACTCAGCAAACCCCTCAAGGAGAAGCTCCTCGTGTGATGACTGATCATGAGCTGCTCAAAAGTCTTCATCAGAAAGTTCACAAGAACCACAACTGGGTTAAGCGTCAACTCTATGCAATTCTAGGCAATATGACTGTGACGCAAAATTCAGTCCAAAAAAATCATTATTATCTGCATGAGATCTTCGACAGGAGTTGGGACATTCTTTCACATCTGAAGACCCCTGACGAACTTGAAGAAATGGAATTCCAAATGAACTTCGATTGGGGCAATCCGCCCAAGAAGAAGTTCAAGAAGGTTCAAGTTCCTCCGATGGTCCCAAGCTCTATGTCTTCTTCATGAGCTACTGATGAAAATGAAGATGTTGAAGACACTGCAGCAGGCCCTTCCTCCACTCGCGACCCCAACAATGACGCTGGCGCTCCCTCGACTGCTTCATGATGTGATTTCTTCAGGGGTGTTAGTTCTCAGTTTCGTCTCCTTTTGGTCATCTGATGATAAAGGGGGAGAAATTTGAGTTAGTCTTCAAGCGGGTCTTATATATCGGGTTGTTTCTTTTGATAAGTTGCAACTCTTGGTTCTTTGTTTGATTCGCTCCTTTGATGAGTTGTAACTTAAATACTATTGGTGGTCTGACATTCTTCTGCGACGTTTTATTTTGCATGCGTGATTATGCTCTGATCCTCAAAAACATATATATCTGTGCATGCATGTTATAATTCGTCAGACACCAATTTTCATCATGCATTCAAATTCTTCAATATCTTAAGATCATGCATGATTGGATTCCAAGATATAGGGGGAGATCTCCACAATTTCAACCTACCATGTGCATTTGCAATCCAGAGCAAATTCTTCATATGCACATCTTCAGGGGGAGTTCCTCAATATCTTGTAACCAATGTCTTCATATTCTGTACTTACACTTCCACTATTTTTATTCCCGTTGAAAACTTAACTGATTTGTCATCAATCACCAAAAAGGGGGAGATTGTAAGTGTATCAAGTGGCCCCTTAGTGGTTTTGGAGTATTGAAGACAAATAAGTTAAGGGACTAATAAGTTTGTGAGTGTACACATGAGAAAATAGTCCCTGAAGACTTGGTTTAACCATGGAAGTCGACCCCTAAAAATGTATTTCTTCAAGTGAAGAATTTGGTGCAGCCTTTGAATAAATTGATGTGAAGACTTGGAAGCTTGAAGACTTTGTTTTCATAGTTTCTTTTTCTTCTTATTTGAGTCATAGGAAAAATCGTACTGTCAAAGGGGGTCGAGGTGAAACATATTTCATACTTCAAAGCGATGCTCAAACCTATACACTTTACAGCCGCTTCGAGTGAAGCTTTTGGAAACCTCCGGAACAGCTGACAAATTTGACAGTGACAGTGACAAAGTTCATCTGGTCTCTGATGAATTTGGTCAGGCTGAGGAGTTAGGATTTCGCCAGTGCGATCTGCCTATCGTGAGGAAATAGAGTGCCCCGACGAAATTGAGAGCTTAATTTCTGATCGTTGCTGCGCCGCGTGCCAGCTGTCGAGTGGATTCCTATCCTGACAATGGTCATGTCTGAGAAGGGCATTTATGAAAATTCATGTCGGGTTGCCCCCTGGCTATGAATAGCCGTCCCCTACAACCACTGGTTGGTTGGCTACTCTAGAGAGAACTTGACACTTGTCATTTGAGAGCTACCCTTCCTCTGACGACTTTGTGAGAACCCAAGTTAGGAAAAACCCAACTAGAGCCTAAGTGACTGAGCATCACTGAAGAAGTTGATCTGTGTGATCCGACGCTTATTACCTTTGAAGACTGTCATTCTTCTAGACGGTTAAGCGTCATGTTCTGAGCACCCAAGAGTAATTGTGGTGTGCCGGGGAACAAGTCTGTGAAGGTTTTGGAAGTCTACCTTGAAGACTTACCACAAGTGATTGGGCGAGGTCTAAGTGACCTTAGCTCAAGAGGAATACGGTGAGGACTAAGTGTCCTCCGAGGTAAGACTCAGCCGCCTCAACCAGACGTACAGTTGATACAGCAACTGGAACTGGTCTACCAAATCGCTGTGTCTTCATCGAGCCCAACCGGTTTCAAATTCCTCACCCATTTACCTTTACGCATTTCTGCTGCTGAAGAACTTGTGCTCTACTTTTCTAATGAATTTGAACTGAAGACTTCCATCATGTTGTTTATCATTTCTTCAGTTCATCTTCTTCATGCATGTCTGCTTGTATGACTACTTGTTCTTCACTTGTACGTATTTCCTTTGCATGCTAGTTACATCTGTGTCAATCTAGTTTCACTTCTGTTTCTATTTCGTCACTCTGATTTTCGTCAAAATCATCGGAGTTTGACGAATTTCTAAAAATCTCCCATTCACCCCCCCCTCTGGGAGTTAACCTGCGCTTTCAGCCTCTCTCATGCTAGATGATTTGCCATGTATTGAGTCAACAATGCTTTTAGTCTTGCTAATGAGATTGCCCCCATAGCTTTCTCCCATATACTAGGAGCTTCTGCCATCTTTCATGTGAAGCATGCTTGTATTACCTCTTTGCACCATATACCTAGTGCCATGAATATAGCCATTGTTGCATCATATTATTCATGCACTTTTGCTACTAATGGTTATGTGCAAGAGAAGAGAACCATCATGATGGATGATGTGTTTATCTACCATGCACATACATTCTTTGCTTTGTTGTGTGCATGTGTAGGATCGTTCAACCCCGTGTCAACTTCCACTTCACGTGAGTTGACAATTAGAGCTCTTGAGAGCGAGCCACTTTCGACCAATGTGCTTCTACAACGCATTTTCTACCACTTCGGCATTGTGAAGGACGCACAAGGACACGCTTTTGAGGTGATATCCTTCCCTTTTGAAAATCCCAACACCATGTGGATCATACTTCATGTGTTGCTTGCACCATGACACATTGCACACATGCTAAAGATATTGCTTTCACTCATGATTGACACATTGCCATGCCTCATGACATATATGCCTTGTGTGTTGCATCCAACTTGTTCATTATTTGCCCCTATCATACGTTTGGTTGCAACAATGTCATCACTTCACATATGCCATGCCCCTTTGATTGCTACATGCTTGACTTGATTACCTCACACATGTTGACCAATTGCTCTTTCCATTGTGTTGAGTGCCACACTATCTTCACTACACCATGTGCACATTATGCTTGGATTGTCTTGCACTTGACTCATGTGTTTAGACATCTCATCTTCTTTGGTGTTGTGAATGATTCTTATGCCTACCATCGACCATTTGTTGAGCGCTTGATGCATGCTTGCTATGACCTCGAGGTAGATGCTTGTTCTCTTGTCGCACATATTTGCATCCCTACCTCCCATTTGCATGCTTGTTTCCATGATACCCTTGATTTTGCTCAATTTATTTGCTTAAATGCCATGTCTCATTCCTTTGTCACACCTTATGCTATGCATGATGACGACACTTGTTGGGTGAATCACCGATTGAATGCTTGGCTTTGCACTAATGCTACCCACATTTGTTTTTCCAAGTGTTTGTTGTCCTTGCTCCTGTTGAAGGAATCACAAGATGGTGCAACATTGGAGAGTGTCCACTTTGAGCTTCAAGACGATGAGTACTTGGTGATCGTCCACCTATACACGGCGACGCCATCTCTTTCCCATGGTGATTTGGTTTTCGATCCGAGGACGGATATTTCCCAACGGGGAGGGGATGATGCGGAGCATCCGATGGACATCACCACATCAAGAGTCCGTTCGGCAAGTGACACGTGCGACATCTCCTTCACATACATGAAGGTGAATCATCTCCTTTACACATGTTCACTTGACCCCTTCGAGGATGGTATACTACTTGACTCTCCACTCGTGTGCATGCATATGTATTGTCGGAGCTTCATGGATGTCGAGGAGGAGTGCAAGCGCCAAGGAACAACTACACCATCCACGAGGGAAGCATGGAAATGGAGACAGAAGAAGACGGAGCTGCTGAAGCTACAACGACTAGACATCTGGGCCAAGGGCCAGACATCCGACGCCTGTGCCACAAAGAAGCCCCCCACCATCTGGCCCGAAAAGCATCAGTGGCCGGACATCCGGACGACCCCCGTACATCCGGCGCCACGCGACGGGCCAGACATCCGGTGCCTCCCGGATATCCGGCGTGAGGACTACAGAAGAACGGCCACCGCCAGGATGGACATCCGGCCAGTGCCCCGGACATCCGGCCCCCATCCCGGACATCCGGTGCCTGCCTGCGCGCAGAGACGGGCTAGAGGCCCATGTATCCCCATCTCACTTACCCCTTCGTGGACTAGCCTATATATACTCTTCCACCTCATTTCTAGGGTTAGCAAAGTGATACCACATTTCTAGTTGAGCTTTGCTCCTTTACCACTACTCCTCTTGAGAGTGAGTGAGAGAGAGAGAGAGAGACTCCATTGGAGTTCAAGACCTCCATGTGAGCATGTGAGAAGATCCCGAGGGATTCAAGACCCCCTTGTGGGAAGGATCTATCGAGATCATCAAGACCTCATCTCCTCTTGGATTTGGGATGAACTCTACCTTGTATCTTTCCCTTTGATTGTCCATGTACCTTGTGGATATTGTGTGTTTGTTAGTCTAGTGGATGTGTGATTGGACTTGTTCTTGAGTGTTTCTCTTGTGATTTGCCCGTGTTCTTCGTGTTCTTCATAGAATCCCCCTCCAATTCGTGAAAGATTGCCAATTAGGGTTCCACCCTACATCAGGTTTTCAATCCACTAGGGGATCTTCTCACATGGAGGTCTTGATCTCCATGGGAGAATAGTAGTGGATGAGCAAAACTCAATCTCAAATGAGCTAAACCTTTGCCAACCCTAGCTAGATGGAGGAGGGGGTCTATATATAGTCTTGCACGAGATAAGAGAGGAGCAGAGGGGATACATGGGCCTTCGGCCCGGTTACACGCGCACAGGCACCGAATGTCCGGGCTGGGGGCCGGATGTCCGGCTCTTCAGGAGGCGCCGGATGTCCGGGGCTCGGGCCGAAGGTCCAGCCCGGATTTTTCCGAGACCCGTCGTGGTACTGATGCCTTCGGGCCGGATTTTCGGGGCGAGGCCAGATGTCCGAGCCCGGGTGCCGGATGTCCGACCCGTGAAGCTTCTTCAGCTACTGCCTTGCTGCTGTTGCCTGTGTCTTGGGGCGCCGGATGTCCGGCCGCTGAAGCACTTCGGCGACTCCTCTCATCGTCGTCCTTCATCCACGTCCATGGTGGCTTGGCCATCATCCCGAGTGTCTCCAAGGTGGTCTTCTTCGTACCTAAGTACACATAGCATTCCCGCTTGAGGTAGTAGCTATGTTTAATGTGGTTCATACGGAAGCTCATTAAGGAGAGATGTCACCTTGGTCTCAACAGCCCTTGCATGTGCTCTTGTCATCGGTCCACTTGGTGCTTGGGGAGACGACGGTGGGTCCATGGGGTTGACCGTGGGATGCTCTGCATCATTTTCCCCAAGGAGTGAGCCTGCGTTATCGAACTCCTAAGAGGATGTGTGATACATCTCCAACGTATCTATAATTTTTGATTGTTTCATGCTATTATATTATCAATTTTGTATGCTTTATATGCAATTTTATATCATTTTTGGGAACTAACCTATTAACCTAGTGTCCAGTGCCAGTTTCTGTTTTTGCCTATTTTATTATTTCGCAGAAAAACTATACCAAACGAAGGCCAAACACGACGAAACTTTACGGTAATTTTTTTGGACTAGAAGAGACCCTGGGAGCATCGGGAGGAGTCCAGAAGACATACAAGAGAGCCACAAGCTCACATGGCGCGCCCCCAGGGGGCCCGCCACCTGAGCTTGTGGGCCCCTCATAGGTCCAATTGACCTAATTCCAGCGCTGTAAATACCCATAAATCCAGAAGCCACCAGAGCGAGACCAGAAACAATTATTCCGCCGCCACAAGCCTCCGTTCTTCAGCAATCCCATCTGGAGGCCTCTGTCGGTACTCTGCCGGTGGGCGAATCAAGCATGGAGGGCTTCTACATCAACCTTGCTGCCCTTTTGATGATGTGTGAGTAGTTCCCACAGGACCTACGGGTCCATAGCTAGTAGCTAGATGGCTTTCTCTCTCTCTCTTTGATCTTTAATACAATGTTCTCTTCGGAGATAGATCCGATGTAATCTTCTTTTGCGGTGTGTTTGTTGGGATCCGATGAATTGTGGATTTATGATCAGATTATTCATTGGAAGTAATTGAGTCTTTTCTAAACTTTATTATGTGTGATTGTTATAGCTTTGTATTTCTCTCCGATCTATCCGTTTGGTTTGTCCACCTAGATTGATTTATCATCAGTGGGAGAGGTGCTTTGTGGTAGGTTCAATCTTGCGGTGTCCTCACCTCGTGACAGAAGGAGTAGCGAGGCACGTATTTTTATTGTTGCTACTAAGGGTAAAACGACGGGGTTCAATCATATTGCTTGATTTCATTCTGTCTACATTATGTCATCATGCTCCAAGCATTACTTTGTTTGTTACGAACTTAATACCTTAAGATGCATGTTGGATGGCAGTCGAGGGGTGGAGTAATAGTAGTAGATGCAGAATCGTTTCGGTCTAATTGTCATGGACGTAATGCCTATGCATTGATCATGCCATGAATAACATCATAACTATGCGCTTTTCTATCAATTGCCCAACAGTAATTTGTTTACCCACTGTATGCTATGCTTATGGGAGAGATGCCTCTAGTGAAAACTATGGCCCCCGGGTCTGTCGAAATTATATTACTAAAACCCCTAATTTACTTGCTGCAATTTATTTATTTTTATTTCTGTTTGCAATTTATGAACCTACTACTATTAGAATTAATCCTTACAATTAACAAGTACAAGGGGGTTGACAACCCTCTTGCCCGTGTTGGGTGCAAGTATTTGCTCTTGTGTGTGTAGGTACTGTCGACCTTTGTCTGTGTGAATCTCCTATTGGTTCGATAACCTTGGTTCTCTACTGAGGGAAATACTTATCCGCTACTATATTGCTTCACACTTCTCTTCGGGGAAAATCCCAACGCAGCTCACAAGTAGTAATGTGCACTACGACAAAGGCTCTGACAACTTGTTGCTAGCAAATTAAATTCTAGTTTTTGCAGCAGACCTTAACAACCTTTTGGGTGTAAACACTAGTATTAAAAACATGCATGGGTATGAGGTCTTACTCTCATAACCTTATATTTGTGCTCGAGATCTTAATGATATTAATTTTTGCTCTTGAATACAACCACTACGATGTGCTTGCGATGCAAAGATGCGAGGGATGTGTCCAAAGTATGTCTTGACTGGTGCGCGACCTGTGTCAAGAGTTGATTGTCCAACCGATGGCCCTTACCGTCGTGCGGGGTTACCTCTGTTATTAAGAATAAATATTCAGACAAAAGCATTGGGCGTCTAATGACCACACCTCATTCGTCCCCGAGAAATAGCTTTCCGCTACCGTACTAACCCCTTTTCTCACTGCTGTTCGGGATAGCGTTCCATGTGCGCCTCGCTCTTTACCTTATCCTTCATTGATCTATGGGATCCTGGGTACTTACAGGGCCATAGAACGAGAACAAGACAATAGACCATTCTATTGCAATCAGACACATACAAATAACGTCAAATATACAAAGTCATTCGAATGACCCCTTCCACAAATAAATCGGGTTGCAAGGCCGTGCCTCAACCTGCCTTGCTTGCTCACTCGTAAGAGTGGTTGGGTAAGCCCAAGTGCAAGGGTGAAGTAACCTAGCAATAAGTATTTCCCTCGATTAGAGAACCAAGGTTTATCGAACCAGAAAGAGTTCTTCCAGCAAACAAAATCACTGGTACCTGCACACAAGACACAAAACAAACTTGTCACCAACACATCAAGAAGGTTGTCAAGCTTCTTGTACCGCTAATTACAAGATTGGTCTCGTTGATGGAGCATACTTCTCGAAGGATGACACCTAGGGCGTTGCCGTAGTGAGCCGAGGCCTTTCGCGGACTAACAGGCTCACTAATGGAGTTAACTCGAGTGACCACAGGCCTGTCAGTGCCGGTCGTATTTCAGCTCCTAGGCTTTCGCCGCTTCTTGAATTTTGGAGCATCCTCCACCTCCGCCTCCTCTTTAGCAGAATACTCGTCCCTATCCTCTTCATCAGTACTATTTCCCTTATCAGGATTACTATCCTCACTAAGAATATCTCTGTAGCCACTGCCTCTCACATAACACTCATCCGGATTTGTCTCCTCCTAAAGATAATCATAATCTTCATGTCCCTGCGCGTCCAAAATGTCTCTTTGCCGTTGGCCGAATGTGTTGAAGAAGAGCCCACGTCACCCTCTCGTTTGGACATCTACAAAAAATAGGACATATACTTAATTCATACAAAATTTTGGCATGTCCTTTGCTAAAAATAGGACATATTGGTTGCCAGAAATTTGACAAAACGGAAATTAATCAACTTTTCACCAAAACATTGGCAACCCTATGCATTCCTTGCAAAAAGATACATATATATAGTGTGAAACAATTCACAAGCAACACAAAAATTCAACCACAATTCATCACATCCATCTCCAAAATTTGACTCCATATCCATCACACCAACAATTAAAACTACAAAATTTCAACCACATTTCATCTAATCCAGCTCCAAAACAACTCACAATGTTACAACTACAACTAATTTACTCTAAAATATAGCAATGTATAGCAATTCTAACAAATATGTCTATGAACTTTAAAAAAAGAAAAGGAGGGATCTCACTTACCGGCGGAATGGAGGTATTGGCGCCGGGGCAGGGGGACGCCAGACGCGAGGCCGCCGGAGCTGCCGGAGGCGAGGTCGAGGGGGTTGGGGCCGGCGGCGCTGGCTCGAGCAACGCGGCGTTGGGGGAGGGTAGCGGCGGCGGCGGGCGAGGAGCTCAACGGGCGCGTCGACGGCATGGGATGCGGCGGCGGGCGACGACGAGCGTGGCGGCGGCATGAGAAGAGGAGTGTGTGAGGGCGCGAAATGAAATTTTGGCTCTGAACATTTCCCCCAAATTGTCTAAGTCAATGGAAAAAATACCTATGGTGTGGGTGACGTCACCAACGCCATAGGTATCTTTTCACCCAACAGTAATTAAATTTGTGACAGTCAATACAAATGCTGAATAATAAAATACGGTCGACACAAAAATGTTAGATGGGGATGGATAAGGGTCACATATGTGAGAAGATTTATTACAGTAATACTAAAATACGGTCGATACAAATGCTACTGAATAATAAAAGATATATAAAATCAACTACGGCGACGTCGTTTCTGGATTCTCTCGACAAAAGTTTCTTTTTTTGTTTGTGCGGGGGCTCTCGACGGAAGTTTCTACCTCCGACAACGCGCTTCTGCTTCTTTTCGTACACTCTTTTTGTGCTGGACGTCATCTTCTTCTGGATAGACGCCAGATTGGTCATAGTCTTCCTTCTTGGCCAGTTCTTCATTGCTCCATTCTTTCGGCCCTTTGTCCAAAAGGTTTCTCGCTCCTGAACCTCCGCACGGCCTTCCTATCCGCCCAGATGATTTTCATGTTTGACATCGGACTCGTTCTTCAGGCCTCCTTCCAGCTCATCATCATGTGTTGCCCCTTCGACGTCGGTATCCTCCTCGTCCTCACCGTGACTTGTCTACCTTGTGTAACCAGGCATGAAATCATGTTTCAATAAGTGCATCTTCACACAACTAGTAGAAGGGTCGATCAAAATTTTGTTTTCGCACTTCTTACACGGACATAATTTCTCAGTTTCACCCTTGCGATTCATATCTTTCAACGCCACCTTGAAGAACCCATTTATATTTTGATCCATATATCTATGAATCGTTCACTTCATCCAGTTGACTACAAATGGTCAAAAAACATTTCAGCATAATTACCTTTGCTAAAAATTTGAAACCGAAATTTGGGCATTATCTAGATTAGATACTCGTCGATCGATCAATCGATCGAGGGCAGAGGCCGGCCACGTATGTTAGATCTATAGAGAGACTACTGACATGAGACGAGATAATGTTGAGAGCCTAGCTAGCTAGCGCTATATATATATATATCTGCAAATACTTATGGTATGCCACCTATAGGAATTCCATTACAACATTTGTGAACCGAGGGTGGACCCCACATCATATACCGATGATGTGGCACAAAATTTGACACCACAAGTATACATAATAGTGCCGGCATGGAATTTTTTGCCACGTCACTAGTAAGTTGTGCACGGTGAGAATGATGGGTCCCACATACAACTGGCGTGCAATAAAAATATTCCAACACCACCACTAAGTGCAGAGTGATGACGTACCAAATATGCCAACGCAGCCACTATTTGAAAAAATAGTGCTGGCGTTGATTGGAAATGGCGCGCCACCAACTAAAGTTATGGATAGACATTTCTCCATTAGTGATAGCTCTAGTGGATCCGTTGCATGGCAATCCCTACTTCTCACATTGATATCGATTGTATGGCCTCTCCATTGCCTAACGATCAAGACCCATTGATGTGAGACTTTCTTATATTTTTTGTCTTCTCAATTAATTCCCCATCATCATTCTCTTTGCCATCCTAAGTGTTAAGACCAAGGCTTGCGAATTGAGCATTAAGCGAAGTGCTAAGTAGTTGAAAAGGGCTCGTCACGGATTCAGTTGCTTGACTGAAGCTCTAGGTTGTGTTATGGGAAGATGTTTGAATATGATAAAGCCTTGAGTGATTGGGGACATGTATATGACATCATGAGTACTAGTTGGTATTACATGAAAGCATTAATCCATGAAAAGCAATAGTAATTTTGTTTACACATTTTGATATTACTTGCTTGTTATCAATTATAAGATTACTAGTCGTCAACCCGTGCATCTGCACAGGCTAGCACTTTTAATATTAAATATATCACAAAGTTGTTACAAATTAGAAATGTAGAACAGTAATATAAATACGTTGTTATGGAAATTTTTTGGTGGACAACATGGTTAAAATTAAAAAGATGTTGCATGTATCATGTACGTGACCTATAAGTTTCTAAAAGGTATAAGATTAATTGCCCTATTGTAGTATATATCTTCCTTTCTATCATGTACTAAAAAACCATACATCTTCCCTTTTGCCACAGAAGCATGGTAGAATTTGATCTTAAAACACTTCGTAGATTAGATCTTACATGTGCATGACATTTAAGCAAAAGTCCTCTCTTGGGAACAATGGTGAACAGAGAATTAACTATTTTCTCATGCCTTTTTTTTGGAGAAATTCTCATTCCTTAAGAGCCATAGATTATTCAGATTTGATATTGTTTTCTTAACCAATAAATTATTACAGAATTACTTTTATTATTAACGTGGTTGGGAACTTTGTAATAGATTATTCGGATTTAAGTTGTTCGTACCAAAACATTCTTAAAGAATTTGTTTTATGACTGTTCCTAATTTTTAATACTTACTATCCATTCTACGCAAATATAAATATCCCTTATCTAATCTTGTGTTTACATGAGATATTTGTGGTGAATGATACATCCAGATTTTGTATTGTTACTGTAGTAGTTAGGTATTATTTCGAAGATATTTTAATAGCTACAATTTTCTCTTACTTATAAGGCAAAATAAAGTCATGCATAGATCTAATATACATGCATATAATATGTATTGACAATCCGCACATGCGAAGAATCATGTGGATCCATGTAATTCATGAATCGATGCATGGAAAAGTAGTATAGATGTCAAAACAATAGTATTATGTGCATGCATAATAATTATAATCAATGCTCGAGCTGATTTAGCATCTAGACTAAACTTGCAGGATACCACTATTGCACCTGCCGACGTCGGATCTAGCCATAGCTCGGCGGCGTTCAGGAGGAGCTCATCGAGCCGGCCAGTACACGCCGTAGAATCATGAAATGAGTCGCTCCATCCAAAATGATTTATCTTGGTCGGGCAAATGCACCCTTCCACATCCTGACCAATTAGTTAGTGATAAGAGACAGAGTAAAATGACAGGAATAGTTGTTCTCATTGATGATTGTGGTTACAATATATAGTCCACGAAGAGACGCTTGCTACATCAGTCGTATCCCTTCGGATGGCAATTAGAGATAGGAGAGATTAACCTTTAATTAACACATGGGTTAATTAATTAACACGTGGGATATTTAAATCTCAACACTCCCCCTAATCTCTGCTAGCCTTGTGAACATCATCATCATCTTGATAAGGCTCCTCCAAAAACCCTGTAGGAAAAATATGAGGAGATATACATAATATGCCATGAAAAACTCCTTCCAAAAACCCAGTGGGAAAATAAGGAGAAAATGACATATCACCATGCTTGTATTACTATTGCCTCATTAAAAACCTTCTATGAGAAACCATATAGGAAAAAACTCATAAAGAAAAAGAGTGCAATATCAAGGATCCAAGGATCTCTAACAGGTTATCGTCCAGGAGCACACTCCCCTTGAACCTAGCAAATAACAAAGTCATCTTGTACCAAGTCCATGAACATATTCCTGGAATGAATAACTTGGTAAAAACTTCATTTGTAAAATATTTAGCTCCCCCATTTCTTTCCAACTCATGGGGCTAAATAATTTTGGAGCAATACACATTCTAATTTTGCTCTTTATAACCTGCCTGCATATGTGTAATACAAACAACATTATCTTCATAGATAATGGTGGGTGATTCCAATTAATCAACCCCACTTGAACTTTGAACAAAGTTCATCATTCTGCGAAGCCACACAGATTCATGTGATGCTTCATACAAATCAAAGATTTCGGAATGATTAGTGGATGCAACAACTAAAGTTTGTCTTCTCTACTTCAAGAGAAGGTCATACCTCCATTCGAGAAGATGAAATCAGTCTATGATCTGGGATCATGGGGATCTTATATATACCCAACACCAAGATATCCAACCATGGTCACATCTTGATTTCTCATAAAACGGACCAAGAACTTTGGTGTCTAGAAGGTATCTAAAAAGTATTCTTCACACCAACCCAATACCTTTTATTTGTGATGCATTGTATCTAGCCAATCAATTCACTACAAATAATATACCAGGCCTGGTGCAGTTGCTAGATATGTTAGTGATCTCATTGCACCGAGATATGGAAACTCAAGTCCAAACATCTCTTCATCATTGCCCTTAGGTCTTAATGGGTTTAATCTCTATCGAGAGATCGGTCAACCATAGTTCTTGATGGATATTATTTATCCATATTGAAGTATTCAAATATCTTAAGGATAAATGTGGACTGATGGACAGGTATTCTTGAAGGAATACTCTCAAGTTCGAAACTCAAGAAAAGTTTGGTCTCAACCAAATCCTTCATCTCACACTCCGTCTTAAGATGATTTGTTTGTCTCATATATTTCTTGCGTGTTCCAATGATATTCAGATCATCAACATTCACAATACTACTTTGGATTTCTTAATGAACATACATGAACAATCATTATTGTTTGAGCAATCCTTCTAACAAAGGAACTCATTCAGTCGGTTATACCACATCCATACCGTTTGCTATAAGCCATATAATGACTTTTATAGCTTTATGGAATACATGTTGTGATTAGCTTTCCAATTCAGTATCTTAATTCTTGTAGGAACTATCATAGAGTTATCCGAATCAAGTGACTGATACAACTATGTAGTCATAACATCCATCAGTTGGATATACAAATTTGTTATTCACTACCAGTGATATTAAATATCGGAACGTTTTCCACTCATATCAGGAGAATATGTTTCATCTTAAACAATGATGGGTCTCTGCGTGAACCCCTGTGCTACAAGCCTCACTTCATGTCTCACCACCTCATTGTTTTCATTCCTCTCATGAACAAAAACCAATTGTGCTTCCCCAAGAAACACATTCAGATGAGTGGGTATTACTGATCAGGTCAATACCCCCTCTTCATGAGAGCGAGTGCCTCCTCAATTGCTTCCTTCCTTTGGATCAACTAGAGCATTTAAGACACTCAGCCATGCATGGACTTAGGTTCTAGATCCAATCCAAGGTCTTTTGCAAATCTTGAGAAGAAATAAATGTCGACATAATGTAGTTTTTATTATATGATTCTCCTGAATCCATATCCATAGTGGAGAGTTCATCATTACCTTTTGACTCTTCGTGATTTGCCACAACAGTTGAGTCAAGGTCTTCCGATGTCCCAGCACCAATATTTGCATGCACACTCATGCTGGGTCCTGAATGTGTCCAACATCCTTCAGGTGCCCTTCAACCCTAGGTTGAATGTCAACATTGTAACATCCCCATGTATTAATATACAGTGATCACCCTTTTTATAATGCCAAGTCACCATGATTAACAGTGCTTGATCACCATTTGGATCATATCTCATTTCAAATTCCAGTTCAAATTGAAATTCAAATTTAAAGTGAATTTAAAATTTGTTCAAATTCAGGAACTAAAATGTTCATAATATTGCAAATATTCCCAAAGCAATTATAAAATTAAAATCAACATTAATTGAATTATTTAAATGACTCTAGCATCCTAAAACAGTACCAAAACAGCACCATTCAATCCCTCCTTATTTAATTAAAATTCAAATGAAAACACTTTACCTCCAAACCTTTTTCTGGCAGTGTTATATATTGCATAATAATTATTGAGACAAGTTACACATTTTACAAAAGTCTTTTGGAGCAAAAAGAAAATGCAAAATAGAAATACAAAACAAAGCAGAAAAATAAAAAGGAAAAACACAGAAACGCACTGGTGGACTGGGCCTAAGTGGCCTACAGTGCGGCCCAGCCCACCACGCTCGGCCTTTCCCTAACCTCTCGATAGAGGTAGGGCGCCCGAGCGAGCACGGCCGTCCAGAGCGCCGGATGCTCGCTGTCGAGCATCCCATGGCTCCCCCACGTGGATATGGACGTCGCAGGCCTCCCCTCACTCTCCGCAAACCCTAGGCGCCCCAGAAAACCCCCCTCGCCCACTATCTCCCTCGTCCCCTTCGAGCCCGAGGGCAGCCATGGCGGCGCCTCCCTAGATCACACGGCCAACGCCACCGCCTTGCCTCGCCGCCGTGTCAGCTCGCTACGCCTCCGTCCGCTACTTCGTCCGCGCCAACGACCTGGAGACGGGAACCACCGCAGCATCCTCCCCGAGCTCTTCTTCCTCCTACGGCCGTCGTTGACTCACCGCCGAATCCGGCGACCTCGAGCCCTCCCCGAGCCCGCTGCCATTCCCTACAACCTCGCAGTGAGCTCCGCCTCCTTCTCCCCTATCCCCGCCATCATTTGAGCCCTCTAGCGCTAGATCCGTCGTCGACTGAACGCCTCGCCGCGGAGCTCGTCGCCGGCATCATTCCGATGACCAAATGGCCACGGGCTCGTGCCCGTTGAGCTCGCCGCACCGCGTAGGCCTCGCCTAGCCTCTTAGTTCGCTCGCGCGCACGCTGCAACGCCGAACCCGAGCTCCACCCGTAGCCGCCGTCGTCGTCGTCGTCGATTCCGGCCGCCCCCGCCCGCGAGATCACCGCCATCGGACACGGCGCGAAGCGCTCGTTCCAGAGAGCCCAACCGCGCGCAAAACCGTCCACCGTAGCCCATTTCCGAGCTCGCCGGAGTTCGCCGCCGCGCTCGGGCTCGCCGGAGCCACTCCGGTGGCCGGCGCTGACTTGGCGCCGACGTGGCAGCCATGGGGCCCGCCTTGTGCCACTAACAGATGGGCCCAGTTGACCCGTTGACCGGGTCAACTGCTGACTGGGCTGCTACAGTCACTCACAGTCGGGCCCCGCGCTAATTTAAATGATTTTATAAATAAGTAAAATGTTAATTAATCTGTTAATTAAATTAATTACTAATTAGTCACTGACCAGTAGGGCCCACCCTCTAATTAATCTTTACTTAGTTTAAATAAACCCTAATTAGCTACTGTGCCACTGACCAGTGGGACCCACTGGTCAGGTTTTTCTCCGGTCAGCTGGGTCTGACCGCTGACGCATTGCTGATGTCAAGCTGACATCACCAGGCACTGTTTCGGATAATTCGAATTAAATAATTCCAGAAATTGATTAAAGCTTTGAAAAATCATATAAAATAAACCGTAACTCGGATGAAAATAATTTATATATGAAAAACGATCAGAAAAATATGACGAATCCGAATATCCAACCCACATACCTGCCACACCCCTCTAACATACTGAACATGGAACTTTTTGCCCGTATCCGATAGATGAATAGTGCATAACCTTGATAAAATAAATCCAAATAAATTCCTAAATCATCTAAAAAATTAGAGAGGTGGTATATCACACCTGCATATCATTTTAGGCATGTCATGCATAGTGATTGCATTTGTTGCCGTGTATTTATTGTTTCTTCCCCCTAATTCTCTTCCGATAGACCCTGAGACTGTCGACGACACTGCAGAGTACGACTACGTCGTCGACGACCAGACCCCTTCAGCTGAGCTTCCAGGCAAGCAAAACCCCCTTGATCATCCAGATATCGCCTATTCTTTCTCTCTTATGCTTGCATTAGAATTGCTTCTATTCTGATGCATAGCCTGATTTCATCACCTACTGTTGATACCTTCCTGCTGTCCTACGATGCTTAGTTAGCTATGCTGTTGATCCATCTGTGGCCCTTCACCTTGTCCGTATGCCATGCTTGTTATCAGGTCGTGATCACTCTGGGTGATGATCACGGATATACTTACATTACTGCAATACTTTAAACTGTTAAAGTCGGGCCGGCTCCAAGAGTGCCCGCGAGAGAATAATGTTAAAGACGGGTTGGCTCCAAGAGCACCCACGAGTGATATTATGGCGGAATGACAGGGCAGGCGGAGACCACCTAGGAGAGGGGTGGGCCTGGTCCTTGCTCGTGGTCCGTGGATTACCAAGTCGGAGCGACAGGGATCCTGTTCGTCTCTGCGAGCTACTAAACACGCCTAACGGATTTGGGTATTGGATCTGAGTTGGCTACGTGCCTATACGCACTACCACCACATGGGATAATGGTTTAATGGGGCCCTCTATGTTGTATGTATCAGCCGAAAGCTCTTCAGATGTCACAGCTCAGAGATGCGGGCTGATCGTTGGGGTGGGCTGGTTACGTCACTTGTGTATACAGTGTCACGCCTGGGCCCCGACCAGCCACGTAACGTGCAGGAGTGCAAAGGGCGATGGCCCAAGACCCCTTCGCACTTAGGATTTAGACCGGCGTGCTGACCTCTCTGCTGAGCCTAGGTAGGACTGCGTCGTGTCGATTACCCGAGGCCGGGCATTACCTAGCAAGTGTGTTCGACCAGATGTAATCGAGCGTGTTGGGTAACAGTAGTGCACCCCTGCAGGGAAGTTATCTATTCGAATAGCCGTGTCCACGGTAACAGGATGCTCGGAGTTGTATCCTGATCTGCTACAACTATAAATGGATACTATTACACTGTTAAACTGATACTACTCCTCTCGGGATCACTTTCTCGCAGGGTAGTCGAGGAAGAATCCCAGGGCTTTACTAAATTATGATTGATTATATAATATCTTGTTCTACTCTCATCTGATGCTGCAAGATGGCTTCAAGATGCTAGTCTTCGATAGGCTAGGCCTCTCCCCCTCTGTTCTGGCATTCTGCAGTTTAGTCCAAAGATATAGCCCCATTCCTTTGATACCGATGCATAATTAGTATAGATCTGATGTCAGTCTTGCGAGTACTTTGGATGAGTACTCACGGTTGCTTTGCTACCTCTTTTTCCCCATACCCGGTTGCTGCGATCAGACGACGGAGCCCAGGGGCAGGAGATCCCCGGAGGGTACTACTACTATGTTGAGCCCGCCGACCAGGAATAGTTCGGAGGCCCTAGGCAGGAGGCCTTCGCCTTTTCGATCAGTGTCGCTGTTTGTGCTAGCCTTCTTAAGGAAAACTTGACTAACTATGTCTGTACCCAGATATTATTTGTTTGTATGACTTATGTATTCGGGTCCTCATGACACCTGGTTTGTAATATGAAGATTTATGTTTAAATTTGAGTTTAGAGTTGTGTTGTGATATCTTCCCATGAGTCTCTGATCTCGAGCGTGCACGTTTGCGTGTATGATTAGTGCACGGTCGAGCAGGGGCGTCACAAGTTGGTATCAGAGCCGACTGCCTGTAGGAAGCCCCCTTCCGATTCCTTGGTCGAAGTTGAGTCTAGTCTTTGAAAACTATATTTTACTAACATGGCTGTGTGGCTTACGGGCCCACATCTCCAATGGGTGGTATTAGGATCTTTTATTCCTCTTTTTTACTCTGGGATTCTACTCTCTCTTCTATTCGGGTTAAAATTTTACTAACTCTGACTCTAGGTTCTCGTGATCACGTCCACCCGGATCTTTGATTATCTGCAAATTACCTCCTTGAATGCACGATGCAATAATTCACTCACTGTCATTTGACAATCTTAAAATTTTCCTCTGTTTCAGATGGATCGCTTGTTTCCGCCGCGCCCTGCGACGCAGCTTGTACTTCGCACTTGGGCTCGTGATGCACCTGGTTTTCCAGCTATCCTGATCGCCCTCCTGACCAGATTGGGCTACCGCTGGTACCCCGAGTACATGGTTTACGAGGATTTCCGCGAATTCAACCAGGAGCAGTACCATGCCGATGTTCGTATCTTTGATCAGCGGAACGACTCCGACACTGAGTTGCACACTTTTCACGGTATCGGCGTGACGATTGATATGGCAGTCCATGACGCTGCCCATTCTGCTGTCGCACGTCTTCGTGGCGAGCATAGTCGCTTGGATGACTCCGAGTTCCGATACATCCCGTATGCCTCTGCTGGTGATGATACCGGATACTACACAGCTGTATGTGCCCCTTACGAGCGACGTCGATATGACCCGCAGGTTTTGATTCAGTGCACTCAGGCTCTGGATCGCACTGCCCGGGCTCTTGCCGTCGAGTTGTTTGCCACTTGAGCACGTCTCTACGATGCTATGACACAGTTGGTGCCAGCTATTCATGCAGGGATACATCCAGAGTACATCCTTTACTCGTGCAGGACTCAGATGCCTTCAGGTATCGATTGGCCTGCTATTGGAGGTCACACACCAGCACGTGGACCTCTTCTTCCAGTTCGAGATCGGGTTCTACATCAGAGTGCTCACGGAGCGCAGGACTTTTCTGCCATGGACACTCATCGTCCGCACCTGCAGTTACCTGGTTTCAGTGGTTTTCCCCGATGTTGATGTAGCCTTTGCTATGTCCCGTTGTTGTATTCCTCACCGCGTGCCTGCGCGCCGCCTAGTATGTCTAGCTGTTTAATTTTCCGAACTTATGTTGTCCGCGTGTAACCGACTCTGTGTATGGATTTGTATGTCTTAATTGACTACTGTTATGTATCTATTGCACTACTTATTCATTGTCGTGTTACATCATGTTTTTCTCTAAACACTTGCAGTTGTTTTTACTAAACTACCCCCTGTTAAATCTTTAGCAGGATGGTTAGACCAGGTGGTTGTGGTCATGGCCGTGCTCCGGAGCAGCCACCACCGCCAGACTATATGGCAGCTATGATGCAGCAATTCGAGCTGAACCGCTAGTTCACGGTTGGAATCATGGCTCAGTTCCCACACCAGGACCAGAATGCTCAGAATCAACAACCTGCCGCAATAACTCTGCAGGAGTTTGTGCGTCTTAGCCCTACTGTTTTCCACAACTCTGAACAGCCACTAGATGCTGATGACTAGCTTCGCGACATCACCTACGAGATGGAGTCTGCCAATGTCGCCCCCGCCAACCTTGTCACCTTCGCGTCCTACTTCTTGAAGGGTGCCGCTGCTCAATGGTGGCACACCCACAAGAGTTCACTACCTGCTGGGACAGTCGTTACTTGGATCGAGTTTCAGACTGCTTTCCATGCCCGTTACATTCCTCGGGGAATCATGGACCGGAAGAAAAGAGAGTTGCGCAACCTCACCCAGGGCAATAGGACTGTCGAAGCTTATCAGCGGGAATTCCTTAACTTGTCCCGCTATGCTGAAGAAGACATTGCCACAGATGCTCGCAGACAGGAGAAATTCCGCGACAGACTCCACCCAGACCTCAAGCTTGCACTTGCTGTTCACGACTTCGCCGACTTCGCCACCCTGGTGAACAAGGCGATCCAGGTTGAGACCGCTCAGATGGAACATAGGGAATCACTGAAGCGCAATCGTGACGTTGGCTCATCTTCGAGCTCAGGACAAAGGCGTAAAATCTGGATTCCCAACAACATGTATCGTCCAACTGCCCCTGCGCTAAGGCCGTCCTATGTGGCACCCCATCTGCCTCCTCCACCATCGAGGCAGCCGAGAGCTCAAGCTGCTCCAGCACGTGCTGCTCCTCTTCGTCCTGAAGATGGTCTATGTTTCAAGTGTCGCCGCCCAGGTCACCTTGCCAAGGACTGCCGCCAGAATCAGAATCAGTTGGCACTTCCTCCCACTGGCCGTGGAAATGTCCGTGGCAACAACTAGACCCGCAACTATAATACTGGGTCTTCTGCTTATGGTCATGGACAGGCTTACCATGTCGATATTGAAGAAATTCAGGATCAACCTGAAACTGTGATGCGTACCCTTCTCGTTAACTCCGTACCCGCTTCTGTTTTATTTGATTCGGGAGCATCGCATTCATTCATGACAGAAGCATTTGCATTTGCACATGACATTGCATTTCAAAAGATGAACCTACCAATAGTTGTCCGCACCCCTGGGGGCCAGTGTCAAACCACCATGATGGCACACAATGTCACTGTTGAAATCGAAGGATTAAACTTCCTTGTTTCACCCATCATCTTGAAATCTTCCACCATAGACCTCATTCTGGGAATGGATTGGTTGAAAGCTCACATTGCTTCGATCAATTGTGCCACCAAAGTCGTCCAACTCCTTCACCCCTCCGACAAGATAGTGAACTACACCGCCCGAGTTATCCGGAATGCCGAAGCTCAAATATATGCTTTGAATGCTTTGAACGCTTTACCTCTTGAGGGAATTGAGAATGTTCCAGTCGTTCGCGATTTTCCAGACGTCTTTCCAGAAGAACTTCCAGGAATACCCCCTGTTAGAGCCGTTGAATTCGTCATCGATTTAAAACCAGGCACTACCCCTATTGCTAAGCGCCCCTACAAGATGCCGCCACATGAACTCCTTGAGCTTAAGGAGGAGATCGACAAATCACTTCGTAAAGGCTTCATTCGTCCAAGTTCCTCTGCCTGGGGAGCACCTTCTCTCTTTGTTAAGAAGAAGGATGGAACGAACCGATTGGTCCAGGACTATCGGCCTATTAATCAAGCAACAATCCAGAACAAATATCCACTTCCCCGGATCAACGATCTTTATGATCAACTTGCTGGATCCTCTGTGTTTTCTAAACTCGACTTAAGGTTGGGTTACCATCAGATACGAGTACGTAAAGAGGATATTCCGAAGACTGCCTTCGTTACCCGTTATGGATCATACGAGTACACCGTCATGTCCTTCGGGTTAACTAATGCTCCAGCAACCTTCTCTCGATTGATGAACTATATCTTCATGGACTACCTCGACAAATTCGTCGTGGTTTATTTGGATGATATCCTTATATTTTCCAAGAATGAAGAAGAGCACGCCGAACATCTTCGGCTTGTATTGGAGAAACTTCGAGAACACCAGCTATATGCCAAATACTCTAAGTGTGAATTCTGGTTATCTGAGGTGACTTATCTTGGTCATGTTATTTCCAAGGATGGCATTGCTGTTAACCTAGAACGAGTTCAGGCTCTTCTTGACTGGACTCCTCCGCGGACTGTTAAGCAAGTCAGAAGTTTTCTCGGTCTCGGCAGCTATTGCCGCCGTTTCGTCGAGAACTTCTCCAAGATTGCTAAGCCACTAACTGATTTACTCCACAAAGTCAAGAAGTTTGAGTGGACGGAAAAATGCCAGGAAAGTTTTCAGACACTTAAGAACAAGTTGACATCTGCCCCAGTGCTAGCTCCGCCTGATTCCCACAAGGACTTTGTGATATATTGGGACGCATCCCGTCAAAGATTAGGTTGTGTCCTAATGCAAGAGCACAAAGTGATTGCTTATGGCTCTCGCCAGTTGTGTCCTCATGAAGATAAGTATCCAACACATGATCTTGAGTTAGCAGCAGTTATCTATGCTCTGAAGCTGTGGCGACATTACCTTCTTGGTAATCGTTGCGAGATATACACGGACCACCAAAGTCTGAAATATTTGTATACCCAACCAGATTTGAACCTCCGTCAACAAAGGTGGCTCGAGACAATAGCTGACTATGACATGGATATTTCCTATACCCCTGGCAAGGCTAATGTAATGGCCGATGCTTTGAGTCGCAAGTCTTATTGCAACAACCTCATGGTTCAGCAAGCACAACCCCTTCTTTATGAAGAACTTCGCAAGTTGAACCTTCACATTGTTCCTCAGGGTTATCTCAGTACCCTGGTTGTTGAACCGGACCTCGAGTGCAACATCAAGACAAGGCAGAAATATGACTCTGAAGTCGAGAAGATTAAGAAATACCTCTCTAAGGGAAATTCTTCAATCTACCATGTTGATGATGATGGTGCCTTGTTCTTCAAAGGCCGCCTAGTGGTCCCCAAAAAGCATAATCTGGACTCTCGTTCGGATGTTATGAAAGAAGCACATGATACACCTTTGTCAATTCACCCCGGTAGCACCAAGATGTACCAAGACATTCGACAGAGATACTGGTGGCCTCATATGAAGCGAGACATTGCTCGTTATGTTGCTGAGTGTGACGTTTGCCATCGCATTAAAGCAGAACATCAAAGGCCTGCTGGAACTCTGCAACCCCTTTCTATTCCTGAATGGAAATGGGACAAAGTCGAAATGGATTTCATTACTGGTTTTCCCAGATCGCAGAAGGGTCATGATGCTATTTTTGTCATCATTGACCGATTCTCAAAGGTTGCTCACTTTCTGCCAGTCAAGGAGACAATCACTGCTAGTCAATTAGCAGACTTGTATGTTTCCAGAATCGTGTCACTCCACGGTGTTCCGTTGGAGATCAATTCAGACCGTGGCAGCCTCTTTACCTCAAGATTTTGGAACAGTTTCCAAGAAGCTATGGGAACTCATCTGTCCTTCAGCACCGCTTTTCACCCCCAATCCCAGGGACAAGTTGAACGAGTCAATCAAGTGCTTGAAGATATGCTTCGAGCTTGTGTCATCTCATTCGGTAAGAAATGGGAGGAATCTCTCCCATATGCTGAATTTTCCTACAACAATAGCTATCAGGCTAGTCTGAAGATGGCACCATTTGAAGTTCTTTATGGACGTAAGTGCCGAACCCCTTTGAACTGGTCAGAAACTGGGGAACGGTCACTCGTTGGTCCGGACATTATCCAACAAGATGAAGAACAAGTCCGCATTGTCCATGAAAATTTGAAAGTTGCTCAGTCTTGTCAGATGAGCAATTATGACCGAAAACACCAGGTAATGGTCTATCAACCTGGCGAACAAGCTTACCTTTGCGTCACTCCGATGAAGGGTACTCATCGATTTGGAATCAAGGGCAAGTTAGCTCCTCGCTATATTGGCCCGTTCCGTATACTCGCCCGACGAGGAGAAGTGGCATATCAATTGGAATTGCCGCCGAACCTTTCTCAAGTTCATGATGTCTTACATGAGTCACAACTCCGCCGCTGCTTCAAGGATCCTATCCGAGCAGTGGATCATGAAGTGCTTGAACTGCAAGAGGATCTTTCTTATCAAGAGTATCCGATCCGCATTCTTGATCAAGCTGAACGTCGAACCCGTCAGAAGGCAATCAAGTTCCTTAAGGTTCAGTGGTCGAATCACTCTGAAGATGAAGCCACTTGGGAACGTGAAGATCGTCTTCGTGAAGAATAGCCCGCTCTCTTTCAACCTACCTCTTAATTCTCGGGACGAGAATTTTTTTTAGAGGAGGAGAATTGTAACATCCCCTTGTATTAATCTACAGTGATCACCCTTTTTATAATGCCAAGTCACCATGATTAACAGTGCTTGATCACCATTTGGATCATATCTCATTTCAAATTCTAGTTCAAATTGAAATTCAAATTTAAAGTGACTTTAAAAGTTGTTCAAATTTAGGAACTAAAATGTTCATAATATTGCAAATATTCCCAAAGCAATTATAAAATAAAAATCAACATTACTTGAATTATTTAAATGACTCTAGCATCCTAAAACAGTACCAAAGCAGCACCATTCAATCCCTCCTTATTTAATTAAAATTCAAATGAAAACACTTTACCTCCAAACCTTTTTCTGGCAGTGTTATATATTGCATAATAATTATTGAGACAAGTTACACATTTTACAAAAGTCTTTTGGAGCAAAAAGAAAATGCAAAATAGAAATACAAAACAAAGCAGAAATATAAAAAGGAAAAACACAGAAACGCACTGGTGGACTGGGCCTAAGTGGCCTACAGTGCGGCCCAGCCCACCACGCTCGGCCTTTCCCTAACCTCTCGACAGAGGCAGGGCGCCCGAGCGCGCACGGCCGTCCAGAGCGCCGGATGCTCGCTGTCAAGCATCCCGTGGCTCCCCCGCGTCGATAAGGACGTCGCAGAAAACCCCCCTCGCCTGCTCTCTCTCCCTCGTCCCCTTCGAGCCCGAGCACAGCCATGGCGGCGCCTCCCTAGATCACACGGCCACCACCACCGCCTCACCACGCCGCCGTGCCAGCTCGCTTCGCCTCCGTCCGCTACTTCGTCCGCGCCAACGACCTCAAGACGGGAGCCACCGCAGCGTCCTCCCCGAGCTCTTCTTCCTCCTACGGCCGCCGTTGACTCGTCGCCGAATCCGGCGACCTCGAGCCCTCCCCGAGCCCGCTGCCGTTCCATACGACCTCGCAGTGAGCTCCGCCTCCTTCTCCCCTATCCCCGCCGTCATTTGAGCCCTCTAGCGCTAGATCCGCCGTCGACCGAATGCCTCGCCGCGGAGCTCGTCGCTGGCGTCATTCCGGTGACCAAATGGCCACGGGCTCGTGCCCGTTGAGCTCGCCGCACAGCGTAGGCCTCGCTTAGCCTCTTAGTTTGCTCGCGCGCACGCTGCAACGCCGAACCAGAGCTCCACCCATAGCCGCCGCCGCCTGCCGTCAACGATTCTGGCCGCCCCCACTCGCGAGATCACCGCCATCAGACGCGACGCGAAGCGCCCGTTCCAGAGAGCCCAACCACGCGCAAAACCGTCCACCGTAGCCCATTTCCGAGCTCGCCGGAGTTCGCCGCTGTGCTCGGGCTCGCTAGAGCCACTCCGGTGGCCGGCGCTGACTCGGCGCCGATGTGGCAGCCACGGGGCCCGCCTTGTGCCACTGACAGATCGGCCCAGTTGACCCGTTGACCGGGTCAACTGCTGACTGGGCTGCTACAGTCACTGACAGTCGGGCCCCGTGCTAATTTAAATGATTTTATAAATAAGTAAAATGTTAATTAATCTATGAATTAAATTAATTACTAATTAGTCACTGACCAGTAGGGCCCACCCTCTAATTAATCTTTAGTTAGTTTAAATAAACCCTAATTAGCTACTGTGCCACTGACCAGTGGGACCCACTGGTCAGGTTTGACTCCGGTCAGCTGGGTTTGACCGCTGAAGCATTGCTGATGTCATGCTGACATCACCAGGCATTGTTTCGGATAATTCTAATAAAATAATTCCAGAAATTCTAGAAAATGATTAAAGCTTTGAAAAATCATATAAAATAAACCGTAACTCGGATGAAAATAATTTATATATGAAAAACGATTAGAAAAATATGACGAATCCGAATATCCTACCCACATACCTGCCACACCCCTCTAACATACTGAACATGGAACTTTTTGCCCGTATTCGATAGATGAATAGTGCATAACCTTGATAAAATAAATCCAAATAAATTCCTAAATCATCTAAATAATTAGAGAGGTAGTATATCACACCTGCATATCATTTTAGGCATGTCATGCATAGTGATTGCGTTTGTTGCCGTGTATTTATTGTTTCTTCCCCCTTCTTCTCTTCCGATAGACCCTGAGACTCCGACGACACTGCAGAGTACGACTACGTCGTCGACGACCAGACGCCTTCAGCTGAGCTTCCAGGCAAGCAAAACCCCCTTGATCATCCAGATATCGCCTATTCTTTCTCTCTTATGCTTGCATTAGAATTGCTTCTGTTGTCGCTTCGATAGCTCCTGTTCTGATGCATAGCCTGATTTCGTCACCTACTGTTGATACCTTCCTGCTGTCCTATGATGCTTAGTTAGCTATGCTATTGATCCATCTATGGCCCTTCACCTTGTCTGTATGCCATGCTTGTTATCGGGCCGTGATCACTGCAATACTTTATACTGTTAAAGTTGGGCACGCTCCAAGAGTGCCCGCGAGAGAATAATGTTAAAGACGGGTTGGCTCCAAGAGCACCCGCGAGTGATATTATGGCGGAAGGACAGGGTAGGCGGAGACCACCTAAGAGAGGGGTGGGCCTGGTCCTTGCTCGTGGTCCGTGGATTACCAAGTCGGAGCGACAGGGATCCTGTTCGTCTCTGTGAGTTACTAAACACGCCTAACGGATTTGGGTATTTGATCTGAGTTGGCTACGTGCCTATATGCACTACCACCACGTGGGATAATGGTTTAATGGGGCCCTCTACGTCGTATGTATCAGCCGAAAGCTCTTCAGATGTCACAGCTCAGAGATGCGGGCTGATTGTTGGGGTGGGCTCGTTACGTCACTTGTGTATACAGTGTCGCGCCTGGGCCCCGACCAGCCACGTAGCATGCAGGAGTGCAAAGGGCGATGGCCCAAGACCCCTTCGCACTTAGGATTTAGACCGGCGTGCTGACCTCTCTGCTGAGCCTAGGTAGGACTGCGTCGTGTCGATTACCCGAGGCCGGGCATTACCCAGCAAGTGTGTCCGGCCAGATGTAATCGAGCGTGTTGGGTAACAGTAGTGCACCCCTGCAGGGAAGTTATCTATTCGAATAGCCGTGTCCACGGTAACAGGATGCTCGGAGTTGTATCCTGATCTGCTACAACTACAAATGGATACTATTACACTGTTAAACTAATACTACTGCTCTCGGGATCACTTTCTCGCAGGGTAGTCGAGGAAGAATCCCAGGGATTTACTAAATTATGATTGATAATATAATATCTTGTTCTACTCTCTTCTGATGCTGCAAGATTGCTTCAAGATGCTAGTCTTCGATAGGCTAGGCCTCTCCCCCTCTGTTCCGGCATTCTGCAGTTTAGTCCAAAGATATAGCCCCATTCCTTTGATACCGATGCATAATTAGTATAGATTTGATGTCAGTCTTGCGAGTACTTTGGATGAGTACTCACGATTGCTTTGCTACCTCTTTTTCCCCATACCCGGTTGCTGTGATCAGACGACGGAGGCCAGGGACAGGAGATCCCCGGAGGCTACTACTACTACGTTGAGCCCACAGACCAGGAGTAGTTCAGAGGCCCTAGGCAAGAGGCCTTGGCCTTTTCGATTAGTGTCGCTGTTTGTGCTAGCTTTCTTAAGGCAAACTTGACTAACTATGTCTGTACCCAGATATTATTTGTTTGTATGACTTATGTATTCGGGTCCTAGTGACCCCTGGTTTGTAATATGAGGATTTATGTTTAAATTTGAGTTTAGAGTTGTGTTGTGATATCTTCCTGTGAGTCTCTGATCTCGAGCGTGCACCTTTGTGTGTATGATTAGTGCACGGTCGAGCAGGGGCGTCACAAACATGAAGTTGACCTGCATTTACTGTTTGAGGATTCCTCATTCCCCTTGGACGCTTCCGTGAAGCTTTGTCCTCTTGTGTCCAGATTCCTCCTCCTCTTGGGTGGCCAAGTGGACCTATGGGTCACATCCACTCTCTCTGGCACATTCACTATGGGAACATTTTACTTTGTGACACCTTTATACTTAGTAAATGCAACAGGCAGATTATTTGCGATACTTTGCAAATTGATAATCTTCTGAACCTCCAGTTCAGATTCATTCGTACATGGATCTAAGGACTAGATGTCTATTCACATCTCATTCTATTTCTAGGCATTCAATGTGGTTCTTATCTCCCCCTAATGCCAGAAAAATGTCCTCATCAAAATGCAACCAGTGTACTGGGCCATAAACAAGTTCCCTTGTCAAACTTTAGGTACTTTATGATTGACGGAGAATTGTCCCTCACATAGATCCCCATTTCTCTATGAGGGCCGATAAATGTACGATGCGGTGGTGAAATTGGTACATATCAAACGCAACCAAATAATTGCAGATGGGAAATACTTACTGATTTCCATGTACTAACTGCAACGGGGAGACCGTATGATATGCAGTTGGTCGAATTTGTATGAACTATGCAGTATGTCCAACTGCATGTCCCCAACCAGATGTTGGGAGATTACCATTATTTAGGAGCTATCTTGCTATCAACTTTATCCTCTTGATAAGTGATTCCGCAAGACCATTCTGGGTATGTACACAAAGTACCAATATGCTCCACAGTTATGCCTAAATCTAGGTAGTAATCATCAAATGTTCGTGAACTAAATTCTGCAGCATTATCCATTCTGATGGATTTTATCCTGTGTCCGGGATGATTTGCTCTTAAATTAATGATTTGAGCAATCAGCTTCGTAAGAGCACATGGTTCTTATAGAAGTAAGATACACATTGGACCATCCCTTTGATGCATCCAAAAGCACTATGGAATATCAGAATATTCCATATAATGGTTGAATTGGATCACATATATCTCCAGTCCAAGGAAATCTAGAGCTCATCCTTTATCTTGACATAAGATGGCCTTGTGATCAATTTTCCAGTTGCACATATCGTGCATACATAATCCAATGAATTTGGAAAATTCACACCATTAGATTGTGTGTAGTAGAACCATTAATAATTTTCTTATCATCCTAATACAAGGATGATCTAGGCAACCATGCCATATCTTGAACTTATCGAGATTATAGAAAATTATTTTGTATGCCGAATGCATATCTGACTTAATGTATGTATAGTACAATCTAGGAGATAGAGAAGGCATTTACTCTGGGATTTCCTTCAAATCCCTTTTGCTAAGTTATGAGTAGGTTTTTAACCTCACTCACTTCATGAGTTTCAACATAGAAACCATTGCGGATATCCTTAGAACTCAGCAAGGTATGAGTAGAATCTAGATACATCAATGCATCCATGATTACCATGCAGTACCCATAGGGAGTGCAATTGTGGCTTGACCAGAACCAACAATTACTATATCACGGCTATAGTTGTCATGATAGTTCCATAACTCTTCTCAAGAGTATGAAAAATAATTTTGTCCCCCTTAATATTGTGTTAGTAGACACAGTCTCTACTTAACACATTTCCTTCTCAGTTGGATTATTTTCATAATTTTTCTATAGATTATATTATACATATAAACTCATATAGAAATACACACATTGTATGTCACTAGAAAGATTCCACTTGCATGTCATCGACACTAAGAAGTGGATCTCCCTTTTGCTGAGCATGCTCTTGCTTTCCCACGTTCTGAGGAACGTCTAGGAAATTTCAAGGAAATCATCGTTAAGTCCAGTGAGGTAAGCACACTGGTTTCCATGATCCACTTTCCCTTGGCAATTGATTGCATGTAGATCCACCAAATGGTTGGAAGTATCACATTTCTTTGCAATCTGAGTTATACCACCACACTTATAGCAACCATCTGAGTTGCTAGCATTGTCATTTTTCTTGAAATGACATTTGCCGCTTTGAGCTCCATTCTTATTCCGCTTCTCATCACAACCACTTTACTTTACCGCGGACAATATTGTTCAGCCAAAATCCTCATAAAAGAATTGAAATTAAAGAGCATTTCTCGATGACCGGCAACCAAAACTGTACTACTGCAGAATCTCAACTTTCTGTTGTTTTGATGCACATCAGAGTAGTTGTATGTTGCCATTGACTCAAAGTCATGGAATCGGACAAGTGTCCATTCCCTCCATGCCTTAGGCATCTTCACCACCCTCTATTGATCATATCGCTCCTTCAAGGAGTACCATAGTATAAGAGGATTCTCCTCCATCACATACTATGTTTCCATATCACAGTGCATGTGGTGTAGGATGGAGGGCAATGCAACATACTTTGCTATAGTGACTATAGCCCACTAGTAGAAATCAGACCTTTCGTCCGCCCCTTTAGTCCTGGTTTGATTATGGCTCGGGACTAATGTGACCATTAGTCCCGGTTACAACGGCTAGGAGCAGTCGGGGGCACGGGCATCATTAGTCCCGGTTCATTTTCTACCTATAGTCTCGGTTTGTGATACAAACCGGGACTAAAGGGGTGGTGGCAGGCTGGTGTCAGGCTGGGGCCCCACGAGCCCCTTTAGTCCCGGTTTGTATCACAAACCGGGACTACAGGTGGACCCTATAGTCCCGGTTTGTGATACAAACCGGGACTAAAGGGGTGGTGGCAGGCTGGTCTCAGGCTGGGGCCCCACGAGCCCCTTTAGTCCCGGTTTGTATCACAAACCGGGACTACAGGTGGACCCTATAGTCCCGGTTTGTGATACAAACCGGGACTAAAGACGTCCCTGTATAAACCCTTCGTCCAGCCCGAGTCCATTCTCTCTGTTTTCCCCTTTCTCTCCTCTGTTCTTCCCCTTGCTCTCGAGCTCATCCTCCATTTTTGCCAAAGATTTGTCAAGATTTGAAGGCACCCCATCTGTCCAAGTGTTCACAAAGGTTAGCAACTTTGTCCTTTCATCTCTCATTGCTAGATTAGCTCGTGCAATGCTCTATAAGTATAGTGATTTGTGGGCTCTAGTTTGGGAATAATTATGTGGGAGTTTATTTGATTTATATGCAATTTTAGCTCAAATTAAATTCTTAGTTTGCATATGTGTAGGTGTGGTTTACTTAGTGCCTTCCTGTCCCCATCCTAACCATCGTCGATCGCCCGCACCGTCCCGTCGCCGGCACCACACCTTGGTGAGCCTCTTGTTCTTATCCTTTTTATAAAAAAAAAATCTTATTTGTATAATTTAGATAGTTAATTGTATAATTTTCTTACATGTATGATTGTTTGTTATACATAGTGCCATGACTTTGATATCCGTCCCCGTCGGACCTCGTCCGGTTTATGATTCAGATGTGGTATATATATTCTCTTTTATAACTATTTGTTGCATTTCGCGTTTATGACAATTATGCCCATCAAGTTGACATAGATATTTTTATCTAGGAGGTATGTGAACCAGAAATTGCAACCGACCCTCTTGTCGAGAAGTTAAATTTAGTTGAAAAAGAAAACGAGTATTTGAAAGAAAAATTGAAAAGAATTGAAGAAGAGAAGATGAAATTGGAGTTGTATGTTTCCGATGTCGTCGATGATCACAAGATCAAGATGGATGCAATGCGCTTGAACATTAGAAAGATTAGAAACTATGCCGTTAATAAAGGGGCTTGGTATAATTATGCTGTTGGATGAATTATTACCTTAGTTGCGATTTTGATCGCATTTGTTGTTGCATTTAAATGCTTTAGCTAGATAGTTTTATGTTGTTTTATGAGAATAAGTGTGTATGAACTTGTATTAATTTGGTCTTTTCGGTGTTGTGTAATGAAGATGAGTCGGCAATGGATGTACGATGACCGACGCTCTCCCCAGTTCATTAATGGCATGCATAGTTTTCTACGTGCGGCTGAGGCAAACATGCGGAATGGTTTTATGTGTTGTCCATGTGGTGTCTGTAAGAATGATAGGAATTACTCTAGCTCAAAAGTCATTCACGTCCACCTGTTTACGTCCGGTTTCATGTCCGGATATAACTATTGGACCAAGCACGGAGAAAGAGGGGTTCTAATGGAAGAGAATGAAGAAGAAGAGGATGATGACAACTATGCTGGGTTCCCTGAATACGATGGTACTACAATGGGGGAAGAGAATGAAGAAGAAGAAGTTGAAGAAGAGGCATCAGATGAGCCCGCTGATGATCTTGGTCGGGCCATTGCTGATGCAAAGAGAAACTGCGAAAGTGAAAAGGAGAAGTTGAAGTTGCAGCACATGTTAGAGGATCACAAAAAATTGTTGTACCCAAATTGCGAAGATGACAAGAAAAAGCTGGGTACCACACTGGAATTGCTGCAATGGAAGGCAGAGAATGGTGTAGCTGACAAGGGATTTGAAAAGTTGCTGAAAATGTTAAAGAAGATGCTTCCAAAGGATAACGAATTGCCCGACAGTACGTACGAAGCAAAGAAGGATGTCTGCCCTATAGGATTAGAGGTGCAGAAGATACATGCATGCCCTAATGACTGCATCCTCTACCGCGGTGAGGAGTACGAGAATCTGAATGCATGCCCGGTATGCGGTGCATTGCGCTATAAGATCAACCGCGATGACCCTGGTGATGATGTTGAGGGCGAGCGCCCCAAGAAGAGGATTCCTGCCAAGGTGATGTGGTATGCTCTTATAATACCACGGTTGAAACGTTTGTTCCAAAACAAAGAGCATGCCAAGTTGATGCGATGGCACAAAGAAGACCGTAAGAAAGACGGGAAGTTGAGAGTACCCGCTGACGGGTCGCAGTGGAGAAAAATAGAGAGAAAGTGGTGGGACTTTGCAGATGACGCAAGGAACGTATGGTTTGGTTTAAGTGCAGATGGCATTAATCCTTTTGGGGAGCAGAGTAGCAATCATAGCACCTGGCCTGTGACTCTATGTATCTATAACCTTCCTCCTTGGTTGTGCATGAAGCGGAAGTTCATTATGATGCCAGTGCTCATCCAAGGCCCCAAGCAACCCGGCAATGACATTGATGTGTACCTAAGGCCATTAGTTGAAAAACTTTTACAGCTGTGGGACATAAAAGGTGTACGTGTGTGGGATGAGCACAAACAGCAGGAATTTGACCTACGAGCGTTGCTGTTTGTAACCATCAATGATTGGCCTGCTCTTAGCAACCTTTCAGGACAGACAAACAAGGGATACCATGCATGCACGCACTGTTTAGATGACACCAAAAGTATATATTTGGATAAATGTAAGAAGAATGTGTACCTGGGACATCGTCGATTTCTTCCGATCAAGCATCTCTTAACAAAGAAAGGCAAGCATTTCAAAGGTGAGGCAGATCACCGGAAGAAGCCTCGCCGCCGTACTGGTGATGATATACTTGATATGGTCAAGGATTTAAAAGTAATCTTTGGAAAGGGTCCTGGCGGACAATCTGTTCCGAATGACACTAACGAACACGCACCCATGTGGAAGAAGAAATCTATATTTTGGGACCTACCCTATTGGAAAGACCTAGAGGTCCGCTCTGCAATCGACGTGATGCACGTGACGAAGAATCTTTGCGTGAACCTGCTAGGCTTCTTGGGCATGTATGGGAAGACAAAAGATACACCAGAGGCACGGGAGGACCAGCAACGTATGCACGGAAAAGACGGCATGCATCCAAAGCAGTATCAAGGTCCTGCCAGCTATGCTCTTACCAAAGAAGAGAAGGAAATCTTCTTTGAATGCCTGCTCAGTATGAAGGTCCCGTCTGGCTTCTCGTCGAATATAAAGGGAATAATAAATATGGCAGAGAAAAAGTTCCAGAACCTAAAGTCTCATGACTACCACGTGATTATGACGCGATTGCTTCCGGTTGCATTGAGGGGGCTTCTACCGGACAACGTTCGATTAGCCATTGTGAAGCTATGTGCATTCCTCAATGCAATCTCTCAGAAGGTAATCGATCCAGAAATCCTACCAAGGTTACAGAATGATTTGGTGCAATGTCTTGTCAGTTTCGAGTTGGTGTTCCCACCATCCTTCTTCAATATCATGACGCACGTCCTAGTTCACCTAGTCGATGAGATTGCCATTCTGGGTCCTGTATTTCTACACAATATGTTCCCCTTTGAGTGGTTCATGGGAGTCTTAAAGAAATATGTTCATAACCGTGCTAGGCCAGAAGGAAGCATCTCCAAGGGCCATGAAATAGAGGAGGTGATTGAGTTTTGTGTTGACTTTATTCCTGACCTTAAGCCGATTGGTGTTCCCGAATCGCGGCATGAGGGCAGACTGGGTGGAAAAGGCACGCTAGGAAAGGATTCAGTAATATGTATGGACGGGCATTCTTGGGCGCAAGGACACTACACAGTTCTACAAAATTCTAGCTTGGTGGCTCCGTATATCGAGGAACACCTGGATAGTGTATGCTCCAAGAACCCGGAGCAGTCTGAGCCCTGGATCAAACGTACACACATGGCGTCATTCGGCGGTTGGTTGCAAACACGTCTCATGCATGACGGCACTGTTGGAGATGAGTTGTACTTGCTGGCCAAGTCACCATCTTCGACTATATCGACTTTCAAAGGGTACGAGATAAATGGGAATACATTTTACACGATCGCCCAAGATAAAAAGAGCACCAACCAAAACAGTGGTGTCCGCTTTGATGCAGCAAACACCAATAGGCCAAAGGACACATATTATGGTTACATAGAGGAGATATGGGAACTTGACTATGGACGTGATTTGAAGGTCCCTTTGTTTTGGTGCAAATGGGTCAATCTGACTGGAGGCGGGGTAAAGGAAGACCCGCGGTACGGAATGACAACAGTGGATCTCAACAATCTTGGGTACACAGACGAACCATTCGTCCTAGCCAATGATGTGGCACATGTTTTCTATGTGAAGGACATGTCTACCAAGCCGAGGAAAAGATAAGATAAGGAAGCGAAGATATCATACGATGAGCCAAAGCGCCACATAGTTTTTTCAGGGAAAAGAAACATCATGGGAGTGGAGGACAAGACAGACATGTCAGAAGATTATGAAAAGTTTCATGAAATTGCTCCCTTCACAGTGAAGACTGACCCAAGCATCATGTTAAATGATGAAGATTGTCCATGGTTACGGCGCAAAGGGACACACGCGAAGAAAAAGTTTTATACCCCAATATCCCACTCTGGGATGTGACCGGCTTCACCGTCATCACTTTCTTCTCTAGTGAGTTTCCGGACTTATCTGGAAAGTCCCACTTTGGACAAACCGGAGGGAATCTTTGTAATAGTTAGGGTATATATATGTGTTTTGTCATTTGAAACGCGAAGGAACGCTATTTTTCATGCATTTATTGATTTTTTGAGCTAAATGACCCTGAAATTGAAAAGCACTACAAATGAACTCTGAAAAGGTTGAAACTTGGCATGGTATCATCATTTCACCCACATAGCATGTGCTAAAAAGTTGAGAGGGTTACGGCAAAAACTAGATGCGCTTCGTGTACAAACTGGACAATCTCTTTTGAAGTATCAGGGTTTCGGACGAAAACTCATCTGTTACAAAGGTATTTTATTTTTTTAAACTTATTTTAACTCTAGACTTTTTGTGCGTTCAATATGCACCATTCAAAGCCACGTCATCAATTTTCAACCCTTTCTGACTTCATTTGCTATTTTTCATGCATTTATTGATTTTTTTGAGCTAAATGACCCTGAAATTGAAAAGCACTACAAATGAACTCTGAAAAGGTTGAAACTTGGCATGGTATCATCATTTCACCCACATAGCATGTGCTAAAAAGTTGAGAGGGTTACAGCAAAAATTGGATGCACTTCGTGTACAAACTGGACAATCTCTTTCGAAGTATCAGGCTTTCGGACGAAAACTCATCTGTTACAAAGGCATTTAATTTTTTTTAACTTATTTTAACTCCAGACTTTTTGTGCATTCAACATGCACCATTCAAAGCCACATCATAAATTTTCAACCCTTTCTGACTTCATTCGCTATTTTTCATGCATTTAATGATTTTTTTGAGCTATAAAACTAAAAGAGCTAAACAGAATCTGTTTTTGATTAAAAAACCTATTTAAATAACCTAAAAATTACCAAATTGAACATACTGATAAAACACACTAATATTAAACAGTAGGAAAAAGAATCACTCAAAAATCTATTTTTAAAGTAAAGTTATTCACAAACTAGTGATTCACACAAATTTCAAAAAAAAACTGGAAAAGACCTTTAGTCCCGGTTGGAGCCACCAACCGAGACTAAAACATTTGCAAAAAATAAAAAAATGCCCGCCTACTAGGCCACCACGGCCTGCATACGACTAGAAACCCAACTTTATATGCGCCAGGATGCAGGCCCGCAGGACAAGTAGGCCCAACAGGGCAGAGAGGAACGTTAGGCATATACTGCCTGCTTTAGAGAGGAGCTCGAGACGGTTATCACAGCGGGGCTTATAAACAGGTGCGAATGCCTCTCGCTTGGCGAGGTGGGACTAAACTTCCACCACGCCAGGACCAACCCTTTAGTCCCGGTTGGTGGCTCCAACCGGGACTAAAGGCCCCCCTTTAGTCCCGGTGCGAGCCACCAACCGGGACTAAAGGTCTGAGCTTCCCGCCGCTCGGCCTAGTGGAATTCACCTTTAGTCCCGGTTGGTGGCTCCAACCGGGACTAAAGGCCCCCCTTTAGTCCCGGTTGGAGCCACCAACCGGGACTAAAGGTCCAGGTATATATATTAGCCGCCCCGGCCCTTCTTCCTCCCCAATCTTCTTTCTCTTCGCGCCTCTGCCCCGTCGCCGAACCACCGCCACGCCGCCGCCAGGCTACCGCAACGCCCTGCCCCGAGCCGTCCCCAAGCCCGCTGACCGTCGCTGGACCTCCTCGCCGTCCTCCCCGAGCATCGCCGCCCACGAGCCCGCTCCTCGTCGCCGCCCCCGATCGAGCCCCGTCCTCGTCATCGCCGCCCCACGGTGAGCACCCTTTCCCCCTCCTCCCCCTCTTCCCCAAATGCATGGATGGATGGATTCATGGATGGATGGCAGTAGGTGAACCCTAGTTCATCACTTTGTTTGAAATTTTGTGATGTTAAATTTGTTTAGTATGGATATGAGGTAGTAATAGAGGTGTGTTGATGAATGTATGGATAGACTGTATGGATATGTTGTTGTTAATTTTTTAATTTGTATGGATGAATAAATTTTGTTGTTGTATATGTACGGATATATGGAAATTTGATGAATGGATGTATGTGTATGTATGGATATATGGATATAGGTTGCCCGGCCCCGACGCCCTACCCCGATCCCCTCCTGGCTTGCTCGTATTGGAAGTAATGCTCTGTATGTAGATGAACGGTGGAATTTGCATAGATTGTTTTTTTTTCACTAGCTAGTTTTTTTCTTCTGTTTTTTAGTTTTTTATACTTTTAATGTTGTATCATGTATAGTATAGAAAAAAATTGCATAGAAAAAAGTTGCATAGAAAAAAGTTGACCATGTATTAAAAATATTTTAATGTTGTATCTTAAAAATATTGATCAAAAACATGTTAATATCTTATTTGGAAAATGTTAATATCTTAATGTTGTATTTGCAAAAGTTTGTCATGTATTTGCAAAATCAAGTGAACAAGAATTACAAAAATCATAGTCAAGCATTTAAAAAATGTTAAATTTGCATAGAAACATTTTTGGCGTTGGCGATGCCCGGCCCGCATCCTCGTCGTCGACTCGGTGGCGACAACCTGTTAGAGAGGCGCCATGTCCGGGACTGGGCTCTGCCGGGCTGGCACTGGGAGGTGCTACCTTCCGGGGCGCGCAGCTTGGTGAGGAACCGGGCTCCCATCGTCGACCCGGAGCTTCTTTGGTGGCGGTCGCATGGGCCACTATCGGTGCGGAGGCAGCCGGCCCCCGAGGAGGTGGTACGTTGCCATGTCAGGGAGGAGGACGAGCACGTCCATCGCTACATGGTTGCGTTGGACGTCAGGTTCTCCAATACCTGGCAGGTTCTTCAGGGATCTCACCCGAGCTATGATCCTGTGATGTTTCCTTCTCTTTGGGTGTCCACCACCCGCGCGTCAGGAACCGCGAGTCAACTGGATTATTCGATAGTATTCGATCTGTATTAGCTAGTGATGTTATATGATAATATTCGAGATGTATTAGTGATAATACTCGAGATGTATTCGAGATTATATTCGATAATATTCGATGATGCATTAGTGATAATATTCGAGATGTATTCGAGATAATATTCGAGATGTATTAGTGATAATATTCGAGATGTATTCGTGATAATATTCGAGATGTATTCGAGATTATATTCGATAATATTTGATGATGCATTAACTGGATTATTATTCGAGATGTATTAGTGATAATATTCGAGATGTATTCGAGATTATATTTGATAATATTCGATGATGCATTATTTGGATTATTCGAGATGTATTATTGATATTATTCGAGATGCATTCTAATTTGAATACTAAATTGTTTTATCTTTCTTCTGGATTAGTTAAGCTATGGACGCTAGCGGCAAAGACGACCATGATCAAGAGCATATCATGTTCGACATGATCCGAAACCCAGAGGGTGAACCTGAAGATGACGGCTCACAATATCTGAACAATTTCGGAGAGGGAATATTTGAGGAAGAACCAACAGACGAAGGCCTTACAAACAATGATGGCGAAGGCAATGATCTTCAATTAACAAAGACCGGCGAGGTATATATAAGGCCTCTGGAGATCATTACATGTATTAATTGATTTGTATATATATATTAACGAATCTTTCTTCTTTTAGCCCTCCGGATCAAGCAAATCTTCTACAAGCAGGGCAGTACGAGGCCCGGCCAAAAAGTTGCAGGCTGGCATAAAGTACAACATCGATGAGATCAAACCAAGTGGCGAACCGCTTGCTCCTAAAAAGAATGCGGACAAATTTACTCGTCAGTGCGGAGTTATTGTCAGGGACCAAATCCCGATCTCCATTCAAGAATGGAATAAGCCAAAGGGAGATCGAGGAGTTAGTTTTGTCGACGAAAGAGCAAAAGATCTGCTTTGGGAAACGCTCATGTCACATTTCACCCTACCAGAGCATTTAACAGATGCAGAACGGGAGAAAGTCAAGAAGAGTGCTCTTCAGAAGATGGCCACACAATTCCGCAACCACAAGAAAAGATTATGGGCCTGGTACGTCGAAACAGGCCGAAAGCAGACTCCAGAATTCACTGGAGCACTAGAGAAGGCAAAAGATCACTGGGACTTATTTGTGGAGTTCAAGGAATCGGAAGCAGCTAAGGAACGGTCGAGGAAAAACAAGATCAATGCTGAGAAGAAACAGTTTCACCATGTTCTGGGGCCAGGTGGCTACAAGACTGGTCGGCCTAAGTGGGATGAATCTGAGGAAAAGATGATTGCTGCAGGGGTCACTCCAAAAACATTGGGTTGGCCCGACAGGTGCAGGACTTGGTTTTATGCGCATGGGGGAAAGTTGGACCCAAAGACCGGGGAGATTATTGAGCAGGCAAGTCTTAAAGAAGCCTCGGATGCTTTACTTGATGCAATAGAAGTGGCTCGAATGGGGGTGTTCCAGCCCGAGAGAGAGAACGACAAGCTTACACGCGCCCTCGGGAATCCTGAACACCCGGGACGAACACGAGGCAAAGGCGTTGTTCCGTGGGTTGAGGGGTTTGCGGACTGGAACCTCAGTTACAGAAGCCGTGCGAGAAAGAAGAAGTAGGAGGAAGACAAGAAGAAGCAGGATGCATACTGGTTTCAACAGCTAGAAGCAAAGCACACGGAGTTCGAATGCGCTTTCATGCGGCAGCAGGAGCAGATCGACACACTTAGCCTGGAAAGGGCGTCTCAGCGGCAGCAGCAAGCAGATCCAGCATTGGATAGCACCGTCCCATCTATGCCGAAAAGCAGCATGGGTTCCACGGGGGTCCCGGCCGATGATGCACTGCTGGCTCGCTACCCCGTGGATGATATCGAAGAGACGACAAGTTGTGAGCTACACCTTCCACTGAAGAACATATCCAAGAAGGTGGCGGACGGCTATGCTTTACCAAATCCCCTTGAAGCAACCTTCCACGGCAATCCGATTCCACCTAGCTATGCTAGTGTCGGGGTGGATGAAGTTCTGTCGGCATATGACTCACTACAGCTTGACTTTCCTGGAGGTCAAGGGGAGCAGACACTGGGAGAAGTGATACGTGGAATCATTGTATGGAGAAAGGATTGCATCGTCTTTCCAAACTCAACGCCAAGGGCACCGACTCCTCCAAGTCCTCCGCGTCAGCCGACTCCAACCCACCTCGAGACGGAGCGCAGCGCGAGTCCGCCACCAAATCGATCTCCGCTGCGTCAGCCGAATCCACCCCACCTTGAGACGGAGCCCAGCGCGAGTACGCGATATCGATCTCCGCCGCGTGGGCCGACTCCAAAGCGGAAGAGAGCACCAAAGAAGAAACCCGAGCCTCCTGCCAAAAAGAAGTTGGCTTACGAGATGACTGAGGACGAAACCAAAGCCCAAGTGGCTTCCGAATTGCAGGCCCATTTTGCACCGAAACCGCCCCCGCCGCCAAAGGAGAAAATACCTGAGAAAGTCGTACAACACTTTCTGGATAATGCTAAACCGGCTGTGGAGAAAAGGCAATCAGACTATGAACGCTCTATTAGCAAGTCATATTATCAACAAAAAAAGAAGCAGTCGAGCCTTACAGGTAGTAATAAAAGCGGGAAAACTGTTCCCCAGCTCGGAGAACGGGCAGTGCAATCGATCCCCCCGCCCAAGGTGAGTACCGATAAGGCGGTAACCGACACTGAAAGAGAGATGTCTAGAGAGATGGGTGTCACTGTTGAACAACTCCTAGGCATCGAGGAATTTCCCACGATGGATCCGAAGGAACTAGCATGGAAATATGTCCCCGGGAAACATCTGGTCAGGCCTGACGAGGAGGAGCTTCTACCAACGTGTTAGGACCGAGAGTATATCGACCAGAAGGGGGGTGAATGGGAGATTCAAAAATTCTTTCGAAAGTTTTGAATCGATCCCAAACACAGCAGAGGAAATAAATTTCGGTAGCAATGCACTCAATTTAGCTCGCTATAGAGGACCAAATCTATCGATAAAGAATACAGCAATTTTATCAAGCAATGAATATCACAAGTCCAACTTGATCGATAGAAATGCAACTAGTAATCAGGAGCACAATTACGAGAGAAAAACTAGATATGACTGCGATAGAAATGCATTGGAAATGATGACAAGGTGAATGAATATGGCATGAGATGAGATCACGCAGACATACAGTATTACAATGAGAAACAAGTTAACTTGTGTAACACCCTGGATTTTTGCCTTTTTCTTTTATTTGGGTTTATTATTTGCATTTGGGTTTTCCAGTCATTTCTTTTGGACTTACCACTTGGATTTATTTTTGATTTTCTTCCAAGTGGGTTCTCCCATCCTTAAACTCTCCCTGGACCTCATCCCTCTCATAATAAAGCCATTGGGTATTTTTATTTAATGGCATTATACCCTTTTTCTCTCTAAAAATGCCTATTTGCCCACAGAGCTATGAAGCAACCCCTATTTTTATTGCCCAGAAAATTCCAAGAAAATTCCCAAATATTCTTTGGGTCATGCCTCACCTTCCTAGGCAAAAATATCCCATGGTCATTTGGAAAATTTCAGCCTAGGAAAATATTTTTGCTTCTGGACAGAAAAGTCACATTGTGAAGCAACTATATTTTTCCTTGATCCTTTTTATCTAAAATTTTTACCACTTAATGACCTTCCTAAGTAATGCTTAAACGCCTAAAACCAGCCCCAGAATCTCAGCCATTTGTCCTCAGTGCTTGGAGCAAGTTTCTGTCCAGAAACTCTAGCTCAAGCTCTTGTCTCCTCCATTGCACCACTTGGCAAGCCCAGAGTGTTTTTAGGCACCGCGTTGAAGAGACTTCACGTTGGACATGGTGTGGCAGCGCCGAAAGCCACCCCCGTGCCAGTGCACGCGGTGACCGCGTGCGGGCAGGGTGCAGCGCACGCGCTCTGTGCGCTCTGCCCGACGGGTCCGATCGGCCGCCGTCCAACCACCCTCCCCGCGACACCTCTCCGTGTCTCAGCGCCGTAGCCAATCCCCGTGCACCACCCAGCCCTCTCCCTGTTCCTCCCCGACACGGGAATGCAGCTCGCCGGAAGATGCCGAGAGCTAGCGGCGGGAACAGTGAGCTCGCGTGCCCGATTTTCGCGCGTAGTACGCGCCACTGTGGCCGCACGCGTGCACCGCGTTGCCCTGTGCTCCTCTGCTTCACCCCGCGTCGTTGCCCGAGTCCTCACCGCCCCCAGTTCGCCCTGCCGCTCCACTCCGGCGGAGCCCGAGCTCTGCCTCGCCTCCTCCTATAAATGGAGCACACCCCCGATCGTTCTAGCCATCCCAACCCACCTCTCCACTCTCAAATCGATCACTAGTAGCTGGTGGCAACGCCGGGAAGGCCTCTGGCCTTCAAACCTCGCCGGCGACCGCCGCGGATCACCCTCCTCCGTTCACTCATCCTAGACCACCTCAGCTCCAACCACTGCCACCAACGAGACCGTAGCAACCTCCTGAGCACGACGGTAGCAAGAACTCGCCGGATTGTCGCCGGAAACGCCGACTCCGATCAGCTCCGTCGCCGCCGTCTCTGGAGAAGATCACCGCGACTCCGTCTGACTGCCTCAGCTCGAACTTCGGGTACGTGTGTGACCGTCTCGTCGAGCTAGTCCCATTCCCCCTCTCTCAGGTGATCGCCGACGTCTCCTCGCCGGAGAAACGCCGATGACAGAGCCGCCAGTCCCTGTTCCCTCCCTCTCCTCTATTTAACCCTGCCAGCGGGTCCCACTCGTCAGCCTCTCACTCGGCCGCCCGAAGCGGTATAAGTGGAGGCGTATTCGCCGAATACGCTTTCGACGTGGCCGCTTCTAGTTTTTCTTTTTATTTCAGATTTTTACCAGATCTAATCCAACTTTGACCAGCTATAACTTTTAATCTATAAGTCCAAATGATTTGATTCTTTTTGCTACTGGTTTATAAAATTCCAAAGTTTCTGTATGCCAAATTTCAGAATTTTTCTTGCTGTTGAGAATTTCTGGTGCAATAAACAGTGTTATGTGACATTTTCTTTTTGCATTTAATTTAATTTCAGAAGAACCTAGTTGTGTTGGAGAAGGCCAGGAGTACTGTGACACTCCTCTGAACCAAGGCAAGCCACAACATTCAGATGCATGGATGGCATTGCAATGACTTGGTTTAATTGAATTAAATTCATCCTTTAATCACTATTTAAAATAATTTGCTATATAAATCTTATTGCATAAACTTTGTTCTGTCATGCTGATAATTTATGCAGTAGGATACATCCTTTCTTGTTAGTGTGCAGTAGGTATCATGGCATATACTCATATGACATCATGATGCATTTGATATTCATGACCATGACCCGTGCATCCATTCATTCACTATGGCTCGAATCATTTTCTTTTCAAGTTAAACTTGTTAATAATCCAACTTGAACATGCTGTTGATCGAGTCATGGTGCCACCGAATCGAGCTCACCAGTGCAACCACACTTGCCTGGATGGGGAGGCCCTAATGCGGTCTATTGTCATGCCTCTCGCCGGTGCCTCCTACGAGGGAAGGTTGAGCTCTGGCGCTACCCTAGCCCGGTAGGCAGTCATAACCTTGAGGACCCAAGTTTTGATGGTACCGAGGTCCCCGTTTGGGACAGTTTTGATGTTTGGCCACGACGGTGGCAGCCACAGAGGTGGTAGATGTCACATGTTGACATCAGGGTCACCCAGGACATAGCCCAAAGGGGAGTTTGTCGGAGTGGCCGGGAGAGTATCATGCAATAGATTGGTTTTGTCGGAATGTCGTTGGTCCACCCGAATGGGAGCATGAGGCCATGAATTCCGTAGTGTGGGTACAGTGTACTAACCTCTGCAGAGTGTATAATCTATCGATAGCCGTGTCCTCGGATATGGACACAGTTCGTAGTAGGTCACACCGTGGGTCAACAGATATAATTAACTTGCACACTAAGATTCACAAGATGGCACATGCAAACATGGTGATCGAGGATCACTATGCAAGGTATGAATGTGGTCAAGTGAGGATCACGTTGGTAAGTTGTGAACGGTGGTTACGCGGTAACCCCGAGATGGTAAGTTGGTCCCGAGGACCATGGCAATATTTCACGCACATCTCATGTTGAGTAGTATCATGCTCATGCATTAAATCTGTTAAATGCCTTGTTATTGTTTGTCGCACTTGTTTTGTTTGCTGTGAGCTTGCGAGTACATTCAAAGTACTTACCTGGCTTATCATGCCAGATGCAGGAGAAGCCGTGCAAGGAGTTGATGTCGAGCAGTATGTCTTGATCTAGGCCGTGTCCCAGCAGTGTCCCTGTGGAATGGAGTTCCGCTACCCCGTCGTTCCGCTGCTGCGTAGTAGTTCCCTTATCATCGAGGCCCCTGCCATGTCTACTAAATAAGGTACATAAATGCAGCCGCACCGTGTGTGCCGCTTGGCCTTGTTCATCATGTAAGATGTAAACCTATGTTTCCGCGAAGAGATCAATAAAGCGGTTGGTTTCTGTACCAAGTTGTTGTGTATTGCCAGAAGACTTGATCTCTGGCTGGCAATGCAAGGTAAGCCGGTTGCTCTGAGCCGGGGTGCCACAACTTGATGTGAAGAGAAGAATGATAATATCGTGACAGATAGTTGATGAACTGTGATTGATCAGGTACAACTATCGGCAGTGAGCACGAATGTAAACTGCTGAAGGAAATGCAGTAATGTAAAGTGAACCAGTGGTGCTCGATGGCGACAGAAGATTTTGGTAGACCAGTTCGCCCTTCTGCCAAAGGACTACGTCTGGTTGGAGGGGTTGTGATTTAACACAGAGGATAAACTCTCCTCGCCCTATTCTCCTTCAACTCGGAGCTGATCAGACTCCAGTTGATTTCACTCGTGGTAGATACTTGTCGGCTATCTCCAAACCTTCACTGAAGATAAACTCTCTTCAGCTCTCTTCGCGAACCACAAGACTCTTGGTTGCTGAAGATCTCGCTAGGTGAAGACAATACTCTTCGACACTCGAGCCAACACCTATCCGTCTAGAGAGTGGGCAGCTCTCAAGAGTAATAGGTACAAGAACTCTAACTCAGAACTACTGTGATGCTCAACCACTGTCTAAGTTTTGGCTCTTGATTTTTCTCTCGGTGGATTTTAAACTCAAATCTCTCGGAGAGGGGATGCTCAATCAATCTTCTCAGAAATCTTAAGCGGAGCAGCCAACGGGCAACGTTGGAGCGGGGTGGCTATTTATAGCCGCAGCCTTCCCAGATGGGAAATGACCAAATTGGACATGTGGAACAGCCAATGGCCGAACGACACGAGTCCAACGGTCGGAATTGAGCACAACGGTAACATTACGTGCGGAGCAAGTAATGCTAACTCCTCAGTTCAAAAGATATCTCCTACAGCAACGAAGAACAACGTCTTCTGCTGTCAGGTAATCATTCCAAGCATAAAGAGATTTCTCTCGGTCTCGCATAGGTTTGGGATAAGCATCACAGCGGATCTAAGATTCGAGAACCTATACCCCTCTTAATAGTACGGAGGTCCTATGACTCAAATGAATGGAAGAAGAATGATGAAAAGAATGCTACGTCTTCACTTCGTCTTTGTCTTCCATCGCTGCAGTCAATTTCTTCGGACGCGATCACCGAACCAATTGCTTTGCGTCAGCAATAAACTTTCGAGGGGTTAACTCCTTTACTTCATTCTTCTCGACTACCAGTCTAGAAGGATGTTGCTCATTCTTCTATTCGACGTAGTTAATCTTCGGTGAAGTTCCTCGAACTGAACACCTGCGACAGCATTCTGTTCGGCACTGCATGGACTATTTCTCTCTGTGTGCACTAGCAAACAAATCAGTCCAAGCCTGTTTCTGTCAACAATCTCCAAAACACAAAGGGGCAAATATTGCACCAACAATCTCCCCCTTTTTGGACGATTGTTGACAAAACAGAACACATCGAAAGATAGATAAAAGAATGAAATGGAATGCGAAGGAAAATTGAAAGACGAGAGATAAATACGAAGATAAGACACGCTCCCCCTGAAGATATGCATCATTCTGATTTGACTGATCATTAGGAGATAATATGGAGGGTGGCGAGGTGAATCTTCGTATGAGTGACATTGGCAGATGATCTCATTCGTAGCTTCATCCAATGCACTCGGTGGTGTCTGAGGTATTTCCTGCCACACAACCTTTGACAAATGGTTAGTTAGATTGCGATGATAATTTAAAAAAAAACGTTGTGGCAAAAGGATACGCCATGAAGATTTTCTCAGAACACAGTTGAATTCCACACGAGATATAGATTCCCTGCTAGTTAGATGTTCGAGAAACAATCAGAGCAAGGGCAATCAGAGCAAAGGAGTAAGATATATTGCTCGGAGTGGATGTACTCCAGATGATGTTTTCCTGCAACAAAAATGATACCATAGATGTATGCGAGGGAAAACAGCTTGTCAGACAAATAGAGAGAATTTTCTTTCGAGTTCACGAATGACTTTATTCTGAAGCGATTTTTTTCTTCTCCTGCATCGTTGGATAGCGAAAGATAAGCATAGGAGTAAGATATATGAAGTTTCAGGGAGTAAGATTTCTCCTTTTGAGAGGCATGATTTCCAATCCTTCTAGAAAGAGCATATCCTTGCACGAAAGATAAGTATCGAGGATAATCATTGCAAGGAAGTAAGCATTCGATTGCACCTGCAAACAAATATAGCATTTCAGGGGTTATTAATGGTACATCACGACGCAGTGTGCCATCACCACAGGCGGTGAGATGTGAGATTAAGTTCCACAACCAAAAGTTCAACGGCCAAAAGCAAATTGTTCGAACGAAAAGCAAATGGGGAACAGAAACACCCTGCAAATAACCCGCTTTTCTATCTTCTCGATGTTCTTCTCCCCCTTTTTGTCAACAAGTGTCAAAAAGGAAAGAGAATGCATGCGACGAACTACTCGTCCGAAGAATCCCCAGAACTTGAACTGTTTGGCGAAGCAGAACGAGCGATGGTCGAGGCCGAAACAGGAGTTGGAGACGCCGCACGGGCTTCGGGATCTACTTCGGGAGTAGCAGTGCGAGGTGCATCAGGCTTGTATATGAATGTGCCTGCTGTGTCTTCAAGTGCATCATCAGGTTCGACAAACAGCAGGTCGGTGGAGGCAAAACGCTGAGGAAGCACTGGAGTTTGCCTTCGGATGCGAGGAACTTCAAACAACTCCAGATACTCATAATCTTTCTCGATACCCTTGGCAGATAGTTGTTTGCAAGAATAGTGCTTGCGCAGAAGGGTCCATGAGCGCTTCTTCTGTTCTTTCTCATAAAGTAGGGCTTGACGAGCATAATTGTGAAGTAGATTGATCTCAGTCATCATTTCTATCTTTTCTTTGCGATCGAGCTTGATGTGACTTTCCAGAGCTTGCTGAGTACGAAGACAAATCTCATACAGAGAGGGATTTTCTTCACGAGGGATTTCTACTGTGACCTTCTTAACCTTTGGAGCTCTCGTAGAGGCAGAAGCAGTTGCATCAATTGGTGTCTTTCCTTTCCCGATATCCTTTACAATTCAGAGAGTGTCTCGCACTGGTGGCATGAAAACTTTCGGGACATATGGGCAGAAAAACTTTTTCTCGATAAGCTGCTCAATGGCGAACATGACCCATGGTGCATATGGCTTCAATACTTGAGGGCTATCAGCTGCATAGGCCAGGTTGCGAATGACAAGATCTGGAATGTCAAACCGAATTCCATGAGCTACAGCATGAAGAGTATTAGCCACAATTCCATGAATGCTTTCTGGCCGGTTTGTTGGTGTGAGAGAATTGTAGAGGATATAGAACAACACTTTGTTCTCATAGGCCAGATGCTTTGGATTTACTTCAGTACACTCGTCTCCAACAAGCTTAGGGTCCATCAGCATATGCAGTTGAGCTTCGGATACATCCCAGAAATGCAGTCTGTGTTCTCGTGAGGCATCAAATTCGAAACGAGGTAAATTTAACAGGGCCAAAAACTGGTCAGCCGAGCATTTGATTCTTTCTTCCTCGGTCATCCATTCGAGGATCCATGTATTGCTATCAGCAAGATCTCCTGAGATATAAAGCGTGGCATAGAACTGAAGGACAACTTCACGATTCCAGCCATGGTTGAATCGAAGAAAACTCTTCAGATAGACCTGCTCAATCTGCTCGATGGTGTGATAGAAGCACGGTATGCTTTCTAGCTCGGAAAGTCCAGAATCTTGTGCTCGAATATACGATTCTTTCCATACAGGACGCGGGCATAATATACGGCCTGTTCCTTTGTCCAGAACCTCGGTGACATCGAAGTCCTTTCTCCTTCATACGGACTGGTCCCAAAGAATGCAAGTTTCGAGCGATGAAACTGCTCATTAAACGCTGGACCATTCGGGCCATCTTCGATAGGAAACAGAGGAAAGGTTTCCAGTGGATTACTCAGAGGTTCTTCATCGGTCATGGATTTGGTTCGAACATCATCAGGCGTAGGCACACCTTCATCAATAGGCTTGAGAGGAGCATGAAGCTTCCTCGATTTCTCTCGTGCAGACAGCTTTGAAGTACTTGACTGACTGTTGTTCTTGTTCACCGGAACTCCGTCGGCATCTTTCTGATTTTCGAGCACAAGGGCCTTTTCTTTTCTTGCACTTTCATCGGCGGGAGGCACAACAACTTCTTTCTCGGTAGCTTGTGTCACAACAGATGGGATAGTTTCTTCTCGAGCCATCGGCTCAATAGATTTCTTTTCTTCCTGTACCAACTGTGGTGCAGTGGTATGAGGAGCAGGATCAACATCCATCTGGGTAGGGGCACCAGATGATGAGACCGGGGGTGTTTTCTCTCGGGAAGCATTGAGCTCCCCCTCATTCTTATTATTTTCCTCATTTGATTTGGAGGGCTCAGCTTGCAATGTTTTTGGTGGTGATGGATCTGGCTTTTCAACCTCAATCTCTTCATCAACTTCATCAGCTGGGGATTGCTGCTTGGGAGGTGCATTTTCCTCATCAGTCCTTACCAGGAATATATCAACTTCTTCATGTTGCACTTGGGCAACTGGCTCAGGAATGAGAACCTCTTCAGTACCAGCCTGCTGCATGGGTTCATCTTCGCGAGTAGGAGAAGGTGGAACTTGCTGCAAGGGTACATGGGAATCCATTGGGATAGGATCAGCAGAGACGTTCTGAAGGCGGCGGTCTTTGTTTGTTTTCGGCTTGCTTGCTCTCGCCATAGCCTTCTGACGCTTTTCCTCTTGAGCTGTTCTCCGAGCGAGATCTGCCTGGTGAGCAATCTTCTCGTTTCTCCTGTCACACAGTTGAGATACTTCCATGTGCAAGCGAGAGTGCCACTCAATTTTCTCATTGCGCAAGACGCTTAGAGCCTTGGTGAATTCAACAATTTCTTTGTTCCTCTTTTTCCTTTCGGACTCAGATTTGGCCTCATTTCTCATTTTCTCGACAGCTTGTTTTTCTTTGACAACCTTGTTGAGCTTCTTGGAGATTTTCTTTAGCTCAATGAAATGCTTCGTCACCAATTCGGTAACATCATCGGGCAAACCCAGATCGCACACATCATTAGCATTAGCATCATAAGCAGCGCTGTCAATTACATCAATCATGAAATTGAAGTCATATTTTTGTTCCTCTGTGGAAGCAGGAACATTTAGCTTGGCCTTTTTGGCAGCCACATCTGCTTTCTCTTCTGACTGTAGCTTTCTCTTCGTAGCGGCACATGACGAAGTTCTCGGGGCCGCAGAACCCGAAGGTTTATCAGTGGATGGCATAGGTGCATGCCTGGGAGACTTCCTCGGCGATGGCAATGGTTTCACTGGCAAAGGACTCATGTGTGGCTTGTTGAGAATGGCGGGACGATCATACAAGGGAATTTCATCAGGGGTTTCTTCATCGGATGACTCATCAGACGATTCAGGACCAGCCTTCTTGGTTCTCTTGGTGAGGGTTTTCTTACGTGGTGCATGAGGGGAAACCGATTTCTCAGATTTACTTCCCTTCGAAATAGATGCACGTTCCTTCTTCATCTGCAGGTCTTGCTGGGTTAGCGCGACGTTTTTAGCTTCGACCTGGTTTTTCTTAGCATCTCTAGCTTCTCGCTTGGCTTTAGCCTTAGCCCTCTTAGCTACTTCCTCGGGAAATCAGCGATAGTTTTGAGGGAATCTTTGTGAGCATTTGGAGGCGGTGGTGGTCTGACTTTTTCATCATCTGGGTCAATGCAATTTTCTGCAATGCAGTCATTCCATGGTGGCGTGAAGGCAAATAAGATCTGGTACTTTTCGCGAACATTTTCATATCTATACCATTTGCCAGCCCAGTGGCGGCGAATTCTCTGCAACCTGTTGTTGCGTTCTGTCATTGATTCTCCTTCAGGTGGAGTTCTGTAGCTTTCGGGATCGGACATTTCAGCAGTAGTGTTCTTTTCTCTGCCATGACCACCCCTTTTGGGATTTCCATCGGAGAAGATGGTTAGAGCGTCAGTGACCAGTTCGTCCTCGGGCTGACTGTGAGCAGAAGGAATTTCTTCCGAATCTTCTTCGGACACAGACTCTTGTCTCTTCTTCGGGGCCTTGGGTGGCTTCGAGGATTTTTCCCCTCCTGTCATTCTCATTCGTTCTGACCTTGCTGGGAACTGAGGCAAATATCCTTCAAAATCTGAGTGTTCTTCCGAACTCTGTGACATGACCAACCTATGAAATAGAATAGATGCGAGGGAAAAACAAGGTAGGGTCATAAGCATGCACAGAACTATTTTTGAATGAAGAAGATTTTTAGGAAGATTAGGGAACCCATGGAAATCCAACAGATATCCTTGATAGATTTTACAAGCTAGCCTCAGATGATGCTGGCAGGTTGAAAACCATCTAATCTTTCGGATAACACATATGAACCCAAGATGAGGAGACCCAGTACGAGGAAGAACTACAAACCGCACTAGTCAAATCCTAGTGATTCCTAAAGATCTACCGCAGTGAAAGAAATCGAGATAAATTGAGACGGTAGGAACTGCCCAAGAACAGAGAGATGGAGACGAGCAGTTCCAGATCTAGGTGCCCTAACTTGGCAACTTAGATCAACTATGGCAATGCGGGAAGGAGGATTACCGCACCGGCGTGATCAGCTGCGACGAGGCTTCACCGGAGTTGCACGGCGGAGATTCTCGCCGGAGTTGCTTCAAGCTCGGGCTCGGATGAGGGTGAAACGAGGGTTTACGCGAATGAGGAAGAAGACGCGGTGAGAGGTATTTATAGCTGGAGGGCTGAACCACCCCTCCGAAATCTACGGCCTACAGATGCGGGACGTTCCGCATTCAATGGACACGATCACGATCAAAGAGATCATGGGCACGTGGCAACCGTTTCCTGCGAAAATCTCAGGAAGAGAGCGGGAGGTCGAAAGGTTTGAAGGGCACAACGCCGAAAATGATTAAATGTTCGAAGATAATTTCTTTCGCGACCAAGGACGTCGGAGAGAGATTTACTTCAGATCAAATTGCATGCTCATGACGGACAGCACAGATTTAGATGAGAGAGAATAGAGGGATAAAAGGGTCCGAAACAAATCACTCAGGCAAACGAGAAGAAACACCAAACAAGGAGCTATGAGTGAGTTGTTCATCGGACGAAACACAAACACGGCAACTCGAAGACAAACAGCAAACATAGAATAAATAAACACAAAGAACCAGCACCAACTATATAGACCTCAGGGCAAAGGATAAAATGAATAGAATCCCCGAGAGCGAGTTCCTGCAAGAAGGGTTAGTTCTTTCTTGCAACCCACGCTTGTGTGGGCAGCGCAGTCCTCATTTGTCTTGACTGAGCGGGGACATTCCTTCGTTGGTCTCTGAAGTTCACCTGTTCATCTCGAGAGTAATCATATGAGTAAGCATTGAAATTGTTCCCAGAGACATGAGCATAATGATTCGAGGAGATACGCATGTACTCCTTTTGTCGAAAGTTTGACTGATATCTGTTCGAGGAAGTTGCACTGCCGTACTGTGAGGAATTATCACTTCCTCGAAGAGAATTGCTCTGCAAATTCAGGTTAGCAGTGACAGATAAACTTTCAATGGTGCACTTCTTCACCCAGATTTGCTTCTTGGGTGAACTAGACCTGCAGTTAGTTCCAACATACCGAGCGAAAACCTTACCATTCTGTTGTTTGAATAATTTGTAGTTTGAGTCATCAGACTCGTCAGAAACAGCAGGAATGGGAGTGTCATATCCAGACAAGAGCACAGGTTCGAGAGTTTTGCTCTTAGCCAGAACCCAACTTGTTCGTGGATATTGCTCGGGAGTCCAGTAGGTTCCATCAACGTTGAGTTTCCTTTCGAAACCCAATCCTTCTTTTCGGGGGGTTTTGTGCAGTATTGACTTCTTGAGCACGTCACATAGTGTTTGATGCCCTTTGAGGCTCTTTAACATTCCTGTCTCAAGCAAGTTCTTTAGCCTGTAATTTTCATCAGAGATAGCAACAAATTCCTCGGAGGAGGGGTTAGAGATCTTATTCGAAGCAGTTACAATATTCTTGATGGCAGCATTGGATGATTCAGCATGCAAATCAGTATTGCCACATTCTAGGCATTTTAAGCAAGGAGGCACAAAATCATCAGGAAGGTTGTTAGATTGCTCGGCGAAGAGAGAAGATTTTTCTTTCTCGAGTGCGTTATAACACTCTTTCAGTGACTCGAGTTCTTGATTCCTGTCAAGGAGTTCATCTGATAAACTCTCGTAGTCGACTGTAAGAGAATCATATCGTTCGGAAAGATCATCAAACGTTGAAGAAAAAGCATCATGCTTTTCAGTCAACTCTTGATTCTTCTCCATCACTTCGACCAGTAATCCTTCGGTTTTCCTGAGATTCATCTCAAGTCGTTCTAGCTCATCTTGCTGAGATTTAGCAATCTTAACAAGTTTAGCATAGGCAATGTATTCAGAGGAATATGCAGTCTTAGATTTTTGGTGCTTTGCTGATACCTGATCCTTTGAGGTTTTTGCCATGAGACAGAATGCAACAGGTTCATCATCACTTGAAGCATTGTCATCAGTATCTGATTCGAGAGACTTCTCGGATGGTTCATATGCGATGAATGCATTGCCTCTTCCTAGGTTTCTGTAAAACTCTTCGTCTTCTGATTCGGAGTCAGATGATTCATCTTCAGATTCCATATTCATTTCTGCACACACTCTAGTCAGCTGCGATATTTTCTTCAGATTGGATTCAATGGTCGCTCTTGTTTGCACGTCAGTGACTGGTATCGACGAAGAAGATGATGCGGTAGTTTCATTTTTCTTCGAGAGCTTAGTGTGACGATCCACTTGAATGAATCCAGAGCAGTGACGATTAGTCCATCTGTTGCTGTGTTTTTCATCTTGTTCCCAACAAGGACAGTCTGCTATGAAGTGACTAGGTTGTTTGCACTTGAAGCATTTCATTTCTTTCAGGGGTAATTTCCTCGACGATCCAGGCGTGTCAACTTCATCATCATTTGTGAGACATAGATTCTGTCTTCTGAGATAGCTTAGTCTTTAAGTGAGCATTTCCATTTCTCTTGTGATAGAGTGTTGATTCTCGATATCTTCTTCCTGTGAACCGCCATAGTGTGAAAGAATTTCTCCTTCGCTTTCCGAAGAAGATTCTTGAAGCCCATTCTCAAGTTCCATCTTTTCTTTGTGAATAGATAGCAGCGTCATGACTTCGACGTAGTGAAGTTCTTCATAGTCTGGTCTTTGCTTGATTTCATCTATGATAGGATCAAAGGTTGCATCAAGAGCACTTAGTAGCTTGTTGACCACATCTCTATCGGTGATATCTGTTACTCCACGTTGGCGAAGCCTTTCAACGATATTTGTCAGCCGATCAGTGAGTTCCATAGCACTTTCCCTATGAAGACTTCTGAACCCAGCGAACATGGCACGAAGCATATCTGTGTGTCGATCTGTTCTGGAGATAAATTCTTCATGAACATCTTTGATGGCATCCCAGAGTTGCTTAGCAGTGTCTAGCTTTCAGAACCGAATAAAAATATCTCTAGAGATGCTGTCAGAGATAATATCTTTTGCTTGAGCATCCAACCGTATCACAGCTTCATCGGAAGTAGGAGCATCGGGGTGTTGAACAGTGTATCCATTTTCCACAATTTTCCAAAGTTCAATGTTGATGGCTTGAAGTCTGATTTTCATTCGATCTCTCCAGTAGATATAATCAGTTCCATCGAAGATGGGAAACTTTTCAGAGTGCGAGGATCTACCTGCATACGACATACTCAAAACTCCAAGGTTGTTAGACCTTTAATAAACAGAGACAGGGAGAACCTGGCTCTGATACCAATTGTTAGGACCGAGAGTATATCGACCAGAGGGGGGGTGAATGGGAGATTCAAAAATTCTTTCGAAAGTTTTGAATCAATCCCAAACACAGCAGCGGAAATAAAGTTCGGTAGCAATGCACTCGATTTAGCTCGCTATAGAGGACCAAATCTATCGATAAAGAATACAGCAATTTTATCAAGCGATGAATATCACAAGTCCAACTTGATCGATAGAAATGTAACTAGTAATCAGGAGCACAATTACGAGAGAGAAACTAGATATGACTGCGATAGAAATGCACTGGAAATGATGACAAGGTGAATGAATATGGCATGAGATGAGATCACGCAGACATACAGTATTACGATGAGAAACAAGTTAACTTGATGTGAAGAGAAGAACGATAATAACGCGACAGATAGTTGATGAACTGTGATTGATCAGGTACAACTATCGGCAGTGAGCACGAATGTAAACTGCTGAAGGAAATGCAGTAATGTAAAGTGAACCAGTGGTGCTCGATGGCGACAGAAGAATTTGGTAGACCAGTTCGCCCTTCTGCCAAAGGACTACGTCTGGTTGGAGGGGTTGTGATTTAACACAGAGGATAAACTCTCCTCGCCCTATTCTCCTTCAACTCGGAGCTGATCAGACTCCAGTTGATTTCACTCGTGGTAGATACTTGTCGGCTATCTCCAAACCTTCACTGAAGATAAACTCTCTTCAGCTCTCTTCGCGAACCACAAGACTCTTGGTTGCTGAAGATCTCGCTCGGTGAAGACAATACTCTTCGACACTCGATTCGACACCTATCCGTCTAGAGAGTGGGCAGCTCTCAAGAGTAATAGGTACAAGAACTCTAACTCAGAACTACTGTGATGCTCAACCACTGTCTAAGTTTCGGCTCTTGATTTTTCTCTTGGTGGATTTTAATCTCAAATCTCTCGGAGAGGGGATGCTCAATCAATCTTCTCAGAAATCTTAAGCGGAGCAGCCAACGGGCAACGTTGGAGCGGGGTGGCTATTTATAGCCGCAGCCTTCCCAGATGGGAAATGACCAAAGTGGACATGTGGAACAACCAATGGCCGAACGACACGAGTCCAACGGTCGGAATTGAGCACAACGGTAACATTACGCGCGGAGCAAGTAATGCTAACTCCTCAGTTCGAAAGATATCTCCTACAGCAACGAAGAACAACGTCTTCTGCTGTCAGGTAATCATTCCAAGCATAAAGAGATTTCTCTCGGTCTCGCATAGGTTTGGGCTAAGCATCACAGCGGATCTAAGCTTCGAGAACCTATACCCCGCTTAATAGTACGGAGGTCCTATGACTCAAATGAATGGAAGAAGAATGATGAAAAGAATGCTACGTCTTCACTTCGTCTTCGTCTTCCATCGCTGCAGTCAATTTCTTCGGACACGATCACCGAACCAATTGCTTTGCGTCAGCAATAAACTTTCGAGGGGTTAACTCCTTTACTTCATTCTTCTCGACTACCAGTCTAGAAGGATGTTGCTCATTCTTCTCTTCGACGTAGTTAATCTTCGGTGAAGTTCCTCGAACTGAACACCTGCGACAGCATTCTCTTCGGCACTGCATGGACTATTTCTCTCTGTGTGCACTAGCAAACAAATCAGTCCAAGCCTGTTTCTGTCAACAATCTCCAAAACACAAAGGGGCAAATATTGCACCAACACAACGCAAATGCGCAAATTGCATCAGTGGTACCTGAGAGAAGTAAATGTCGGGCGAGAGAGCCTCATGGTGAAAGTTAAGCCAGAGCATTACTTCCATGGAAATGCTGTGTGGATTGAAATTCCAGAATTTTTTCAGTTATTCAATCAAGATGCACTCGACAAATCTCTCGTCAGTTGCTATTGTCTGTAAGTGATTTCTTTCTGTAATTTAAGTCTCTAGCTCAGCTCGTTCATTGCCTGTAATTATCCTCACTATATTCTTTTGTGTGGTATTATATATGCAGAATGAAGATTTTTGAAATGAACAGAGATGGAGTCTATGGCATTGGCTTCATTGACCCAAATACCGTTTATGAAACTGTGTTAAATAACTACCCACAAGACATGGAGAATAACTTGCTATTGTTTTTGAAGGACCTAAATACCAGACCAGAAATACTTTTTCCTTACAACTTCAGGTGAGTGTTACTGTCTTGTACTACAAATTCTATTTTTGCTTACTCGATGTTAAGTGTAGTTGATGAGTTATGCATGCTCGCTTATACAAACGTGTGCGCAGATTCCACTGGATCCTGCTAATCATTAGAGTTGACGAGGGAACTGTTGAAGTACTGGACTCACTAGGTAAAGACCCTGAAGAATACAGAAGCCTGAAGTTGATGCTCGACAGGTTCAATCATTATCGCACTATGTCGGCCTCTTTAGTTCATTTCCTGATATCAAGTAATTAATAACTCCTTTATTCATTTTCTTTGCTGGGCAGGGTTTGGAAAAAGTTCATCCAAGAGGTTGTCGGTCAATGGAAACCACAGCTGAAATGGCGACGGGGCAAGGTAATTAAGTAGTACTAGCTACGTCCGCGCATCTCTTTAATTCTAGTTTCAATACCATTATCATGCTTGATTATTATCTGATTGAATTCTATTCTCGTAAAGTACTGTATGAGGCAGGAAAAGGGGACAAATTTATGTGCATACTACGTTCTCGAGTTCAATCGCTCTATTACCCAAAAGACCAAAGATGAAAGATATCTTTGGGTACGTAAACACTATTCACATTTTTTTATCATGATCTAATATATATACACACAACTAATATATTCATATTGATCTCCTTCTTTAAAGATGATGGAGATGCGGGATAGCCTCCTACCAAAGGACCGCATACGAGCACTTCAAGAGGAAATGGCGGGATTTTTGCTTGAGCAGGTCATATCTCCCGACGGAGTATACCATTTCACCTAATGCCTGCATGTAATGATCTGCAAATTGTAGGAGAAATTGTATATACCAAATTGTATATATATATATATATATGTGTATGCATGCATGGTCGTACGATAAATTCTATGATATATGATTGGTTCTACGAGAAATTCTATTATATATGCATAACGTGTACAGTACGTAGTAGCGTAAAATATGTTTGAAATGAAAAAGAATTAAATGGAAAACACAAAATGAAAAGGAAAAATAAACAATAAACCCTAAACCCCTAAACCTTTAGTCCCGGTTGGTGTCACCAACCGGGACTAAAGTGGCAGGGATTTAGTCCCGGTTGGTGTCACCAATCGGGACTAAAGGTCCCCAGCCCCAGCGCACGAGCGCGGCCACGTGGAGGGCCTTTAGTCGCGGTTTGTGACCAATCGGGACTAAAGGGTGGGGGCCTTTAGTCCCGATTGGGCTGTCCCGGTTGATGACCCGGGACTAGAGGCCCTTCCCAACCGGGACTAAAGGCCCGTTTTGTACTAGTGGCCGGGGCCCTTGAGCGGGTGTGGTTATGAGGAATCTGAGATCCCGAGCCACCAAGTTGCTCTTGACATCCATGACCCAGGTTTAATAATTTCCACCATTAATGGCAATTTCAGGAAAACACGTTCTTGGATATGTCCAACATATCCTGCATGAATGCATAATTAATTTACTCTCTAGTAAATTAACTTTCAAGTATCGTCAACATATAGCAATCATCAAATTGCGTAATCAGGTATGTTGGTATACTAATGTGCTTTACAATACAGCGTAAATTACTGTAAATACACATACAAAGAAAAATTTGCATAGCTAAAGCTAAACAGAAAAGAAAAACGAAAAAATGGTACTGGGTCGAATCTACGAAGCCCAAACCAGTGGTACACAGCCCACTTCGGTTTTTTTGTTTTCTTTATTTTCAGCCAAGAACGTGCTTTGGGCCTCAGCCTGTTTGGGATTTCAAGAATGGCTAGAGTGGGTGGGCAAAGCCAATGTGGACTTTGACCTTTAGAGCCTTTGGGAAGCCAACGACTAGGTTGTGCTAGCGACTCTGTGGACCGCCAGCCTCGACGCCGTGCTGCGCCAAGTCGCCGCGCCGCGTTTCTAGTGACCTTGCTCGGCTGCGTATAACCAGCGGTCGGGTGTCACGTCGCGCGCACCGAGGGCGCCACTGGCTAGTCCTATGCCTGCGCGATGGCGACACCGGGCCGCCACTCGCGGCACGCGCGTGGCATCTCCTCTGGGGAGTACGAGTTCACACTACGCAGCGCACCGGACGTGCACTGCCACCATCGCCGTCCGTCATGGAGTGCCCGTCCGCGAGTACGCGAGCCTGGCCGCGTTATCCACCGTCGTCATCGTCGAGGATGCTTGGTGTGCCTCCGCCAGACTTTCGGCGATGCCAAAGGTGCCTTGGGTCCTGTCGTCGCTGAGGACGACTACATCGTCGAACTTAATCTGCACACAATGTTGACCAAAAGCATGTCTGGTAACTAGAATCTAATGATTAAATAATAACAAAAAAACAAAGAGATAAGGTTCCATCGTTATCTTCTCTGTTGGCTGATACGAATCAATCAACGTGGTCAGATACAGAGGCCATCGCCACCGCTGCTACGACAAACCAGGCCGTGCCGTACAAAATGCCTTGCGCTTCGTGGGTTGCCTCGGCCGGGCATGGGACCGCGCCCGCGGCCGACGGCCTTCTCCATCGCGCCGTAGGGAGGCAACCTCACGCCGGAAGTCGCAGCTGCGGAGGCTCGGGGAGCGCCCTGCGCCGGAGGGCCATCTCCACACCGCGTGCTGGTCACATCATGGCTGATGTCGCCATCCGTGCCGGGGCTTGATGCTTCACTCCGCCGCGCCGGATAGCGCTGCTGTAGCGTAGCGCCGGTACCGCCGGGGACCGCGCGAGGCGTCGACGAGGTCTGCGCGCACGCTTCGTTTATGTGCGCGAGCGCCGCCGTTCTTCTCTCTGGCCTAATCACTATCTGTTAGGGCAAATTGTCGACAACGTGATAAGAGAGAGAGTAAAATGACAGGAATAGTTGTTCTCATTGATGATTGTGGTTACAGGTGCATGAGCTCAACAGTTCTCTCCCCGACCCACTTTTGGGTGTTTGGTAGCCTGCACGGGGCCTCCTCAGCATGCACGACCTCATCCCAAATACCCTCTTAGCATGCATGAAGAGAGAACACCCCAATAGCTGTTCGCTGGTCAACATGCATGAGCGAAGCGAGCGACAATGTGTTTCAAATAATGTTCTGGATTTCTAAAACACAATATAATTTTCAGAAATGTTCGGAATACCAAAAATTATTCAGATTTTCAAAATTTGTTCAAATTTTCAAAAATGTCCAGATTTTCAAAATATGTTGAAATTTTCAAAAATGTACAGAAATTCAATTTTGTTTAAATTTTTAAAAAATGTTTGGAATTTTTAAATTTTTGTTTTTTCAAAAAATGTTCAGATTTTCAAAATTTGTTTAAAATTTTAAAAAATATCAATCTTTAAAAATTTGTTTAAATTTTCAAAAAAACTTCAGAATTGCAAAATCTGTTTAAATTTTCAAAAAATGTTATTTTTTTCCATGTTTCAATTTTTTTTTTCACATTTTTTTCACTTATTTGAAAATACCGGTTACAAGCTGCCAAACAAAGTCTCAACTTAACATGTCTTAGCACATACATCGTTACCAAACAACATCAAATGTATGTACTCAGCATGTCTACACTCAGCATGTATGAGAGGGGAACAACCATGCTAGGTTGGGAATGCTACCAAACACACCCTTAGTTCCCGAAGGGACGCCTGCTACATCGGTCGTATCCCTTCGGATGGCAATTAGAGATAGGAGAGATTAACCCTTAATTAACACATGGGTTAATTAATTAACACGTGGGATATCTAAATCTCAATAGCTAGTGAAGCAGATCGGCCTTTCCTTCTGGAAGAACGGCATGCTCCCTTGTTTATATCGTTTATTAGGAGCAGTAAGCAAAGCAGTACAAATTTTGATTGTATTTAAATTTCACAAAATACCTGTGAAGATGCGGGATATATCTGAATTTTCTGAGATCACATGGATGTCCTTTGCTTTTCAATATCATGAACACATTAACTATTTAGAATGCTTACATTTATTTTTTTGTAGGACACCCAATAAATGGTGTTTGCTGATATAGGAAACATGATGTGATGAACTACTCATTATTGGGGACATTGGCCGGCTTCCCCTATGCTCTCTGCACCAACATAACTTGCAAGAAAACTGAATTATAATTTAAGTGGCCCAATGTCGCCAGCTCAAGAAATCAAAACTGTAATCTGATTCCTCGAAATTAATATATTTCTCAAAAAACATTCAACCAACAGCTAATCTGATTTCCTAGGTTCTTCATCTCCTCGACTATCTTTACTCCTAATGGACGAGTTGGTAGTCTCCGTTCCACGTTTTTTTTTTTCGTCTCACCTCCCACCTTCGTCTGATTTTTTTTCGTCTCTCCTCCCACCACCGTCTACCCCTCGGTTTTACTCATAAAGGGGAGTTCGTAACCTGGTACCCCGGTTTTATTTCGTCCGTTTTTTTTTCCGTCCCATCTCCCACCATCACCACCTCATGTCTGATTTTATTCCTTACGTTGGTTGTCCCCCCCCTTTCCTTATACAACAGAAAAAATCGGCAGGTAATCCCCTCCTACCATAGTTCCAGTTAACACACGTATATCTCTGCTGCAAAAATTGGGAAACAATCTTTTCTTCCCTTGACGTGCCAACGCGGTGAAAAGAAACCATATTTTCTCCCTGCACGTACTCCTCCTAGATCGCTCCTTGTAATCGTGGAACAGGAAGGGCAGCTTCCACTGTACGTACTCCCAGATCGCCCTCCGTAGTCTTGGAATGGGAATGGCACCAATTTGTGAGCCAAGATCTTCTCGAGCTTGTGATGCTGTAGCCGGTAGACCATCTCGATCGCTTTTTGTTTATCTTGTTCTAACCCTTCGTGTTCACCCACAAAAAAAAATACCTTCGTGCAGCCACAACTCGACATGAGGGCGGCCATGCGTCCGTTGTGGGGTGAGGGAGGGCAGCCGTCGCACCGAGGCGCGATCCCGCCGACGATGTGGGGGCAGCTGTCGCCATACAAGTTGTGCGCGCTCTATGTTGCGCCACAGGCGCCGGCCACTGCGGTGGCGGAGGATATCTAGCAAGTCTGACGCCCATGCCTGGAGGCCTCCCACTTGGCGATCATCGGTACCTTGAGTGTTTCAAATCGTACATGTCATCTAATCAGCAGTAGGTAGCCTTTTTCAGCTATATTGTTCATGGGTAGGAGCAGAAACTATAGATTCAGAGTCTTTGCGCTTCCATCTAATCAGCCCAAGATATACAACATGGTCAGACACCTTCATCATGAGACAGGATTTTCAGCACCTGGGTGCCCCTACACCCTCTATGAACAGTAAATTAAAAAATTGAAAAAAAATCTGAAATTTGGGACATCAAACATAGTCAAACTTTTGATGATCTTGCAAAGTTTCAACTGAAAATAACATTCGAGGAGCCCTCACCTAGAAAAACAAAATCATTGTTCAAAGTTTATGTACACTTTTGAGCACTGGTTTTGTTTTTTTTTGGTGAGGGCTCCACGAAGGTTATTTGTTCCTGAAACTTTGCAAGAACATCAAATCTTTGATCATCTTTGATCCCTGAAAGTTTCAGATTTTTTGAATGTTTTCGAATTTTTTACGAATTTACTGATCATGAGGGTGTAGGGGCACCCGGGAGCTGTTACACCTTTCTCCTTCATAAGTTCATATTTTGTACTGTGCTTGAACTTTGTCTTTCAATAAGGCTTGCAGTGATGCTTTTATCTAAAAGCATGTTATATTCAGCGAATTATTTGTAGAACTTAATCAGAGATGAGTGCTGGTAGTGACACAAGAAGTGAAGTATTACAACTTCTTTCAGTTCTAATTGATATAATTATTTTTCTACTTGAGCAGGTATGGTTTCAGCAAGGCAAATGTGGAGCTCCCAGGTAAGTTCTAATTAGTCCTTTATCTATCTAAATCTTGTTAGTTGTTTATACTCTATAGTTCATAGAATAATGGCAGGATATATGCCCTCCAGTGCACAAGTTTGTGGCTCTTGGTTTCTTCCCGTAGCCTGCAATTTTTTGCCTAGAAATGTTGATTCTTCATTTGAGAGTATTCCATATTCAAATCATGCTTGCATGGAATATTTCCTGATGGGAAGTTCTTATACATCTTTATACATATTTATAGGATTGGGTTCCATTGGGAGGTGAGTTTCCTATCCTGAAAGCTTTCTCTACCTTTTGCAAGGCCATTTCTCCTCGATATGTTCACATCTTTCATATTACTTTTCCTACAATTTGAGTTAAATGATGATTTCTCTAATGTGTCAATGATTTAGTTGATACTTTGATGGCCTGTTACATATTTCCTACGAAGGGATGGTACTTCCGTGCTCTGATTTACCCCTTTGCAGACGATGTGTAAATGATTTAGTCGATTTGAGCCTTCTACTTGGAATGGATGGAATTCTTCTTAATTTTCCTGCGGCAGTTTTATTTCACTAGCAATTTGGACTGCACAGAAGTTCCCAATTGTTCTGAGCTCGTTACAAGATTATAATACACTGGCTGCAGATGTCTTTTCCTTTTAAATTTGTGGAACATTGGAATTAAGCATGCATTATGTAATAGTACTCCGCACTCAACAATACACATGGCACCTTTCTTCTATGATGGTTATTGCTAAGTATGCTCTTTTGGTACAGGATTCTTTCATAAGTTGCAAAACACACACGTTTTATGTCCGTGACATGTAATAGCAACACTACTTTTGTGTTTGACTAGGTTATGGTGATTCTCGGCCACATTAACAAACTGGTGACACGCAGATATTTTACTACAAATGCTGGATTTATGGAAGACCTATAGTAAATTTTCTTCAAGGACAATTATTTATACTGAGATAACGTTTGTGTGTCTGCCAAGCGAGGTATCCTCTTTTTCTTTGTTGGCTTCCTATTTTCCTAGGTCTATTTACCTTAGGTATGAGGTTAACAATGCTGACTTAAAATTTTATAACGTGGGAAGGGAAACATTGGCACCTGATCTTTCATCTTATATATCAAATGTTTCAGCTCAGCATCAAGAAATTGACTTGAGACTTTTATCCAATTTTGGTTGGCATCACTAATGCTCCATATCGTTCTGCTTCTTAATATATCACTTGACTTGGAAATTTTAACTCGAGATACATTGCATTATATCATATTTCTTAGGCATTGTATGAGACACATTCACATCATTGAATTATTCAACAGTTGTTCAGTAGAATTCAACCTACATACTGTAAGTACTATTCTCTTCTGTCCAAAGTATATATGTTAGTGTTTGCTTAAATCTACATTTAGAAATTACTATTTCTTATTATGTTCTTGTTCTAGGTAGATCATCATGCTGCGAGGAGAGTTCCTTTTACTGGGGGTCGGGGGTTAGCAAAGAAGTGTAGTTGATGTATTTGTTGCTAAGCGGACGCAGAGTTTTTGAGCCCGAGCTCAAATGAGCTCGGGTGAACAGTAAAATAAAAAAATTCATAAAATTTTCAAAAAATCTGAATTTTTTTATGACAAACATTGACAAAAGTTTTAAGTGCTTGCAAAAATTCATCATGGAATCACATTCATAGAAGGCGTGGCAAAAAAAAAATAGGTACTCTGAAAATGCTACTTCCAAAAGCATTTTGGAGCACTGGATTTGTTTTTTTTGCCACGCCTTATAGGAATGTGATTCCATTGCGAATTTTTGTAAGCAATTAAAACTTTTGTCAATGTTTGTCATTAAAAAAAATCAGATTTTTTTGAATTTTTTTTGATTTTACTGTTCACCAAGCTCATTTGAGCTCGGGAGCAGAAGGACACTTTCGTTGCTAAGCTATATTCTCAAGTGATACTCTGGACTTGTTTGGCTCTCTATGCTATGATACGTAGCAATGGAATTGTGACAAAATTTTGAATCTGATATTGTGCAGCTGGACCAAGATATGGCATCTTATGAATGTTTTTTCTTTCGATGGTGCGCTACATTGGTCCTTTTAGCCAAGGAAGCGACGACGAACCCAAGGCAGCCAAACCAACATCTTCCCCACCTAGGAGGTCCAAATATGGTGACATGGCCTCTGTGGCACCCCGGCTCAGAGAGACCGGAACACCCCGTATTTCAGCCCAGAGATCAAGTCTTCTGGAATACGGCACTGCTTGGCATAGAACAAATCAGCTCTTTATTACAAATACTTGGGGTACAAGGGTTCTTAAGGCACAAAGGTTACAGGGGCACGACGACACTTTGCCTGCTAAGGTAGTTCTATGCTAGCAGCGGAACATCTCGAAGCGGAATAATTTCTAGCAGCGGAACAACGACGACGGTGATGAACTCCACTCCGCAGGGACTCTGGCTGGGACGTATCCTAGAGCGCAACCTCAGGGTCCTCGACAAACAAGCAATCACGGCATGACCTGCAATCTGGTATGACACGCCAGGTGAGTACTTTGAATGTACTCGCAAGCTCACAGCAACCAAAGCAATCAAGACATACAATAGCATGACATTTACAGGTTAATTATCAATGATGAATACGATACTACTAGAACAACATGAGCATGGCAACAACATGAACATGGCAACAATATGAACATGGCAACAACATGAGCATGGCAACAACATGAGCATGGCATGTACATATAATTCATGATATGAACAGGATGATACTAGTACTAGCATGCAACGGGTCGACGTTTAAGGTCTCATGGACCAACTTACTCTGTTCGGAGGTTATCTCGTAACCACCCACTTACCATCGTGATCATCACATGACCACACGGAGCTTGATCTCTACCTGTGATCATCGCATGACCACATAAAGATCAACCAACTTCTTTTCTCATCGGACCAGGGTTGTTAATTATTTAGGTTATTATTTCTGTTGACCCACAGTGTGGCCTACTACGAACTGTGTCCATGACTGAGGACGCGGCTATCGATAGAGTATACACTCTGCAGAGGTTAGTACACTGTACCCACATCACGGAACTCATGGCCTCGTGCTCCCATTCGGGTGGACCAACGACGTTCCGACAAAACCAGTCTATTGCATGACACTCTCTCGGCCACTCCGACAAACTCCCCTTTGGGCTATGTCCTGGGTTACCCTGATGTCAACATGTGACATCCGCCACCTCTGTGGCTGCCACCGTCGTGGCCAAACCAAAACTGTCCCAAACGGGGACCTGAGCTCAAAACCAAAACTGGGTACTCAAGGCTTATGGCCGCCTACCTGATCAGGGTAGCGCGTGCACATAACCTTCCCTAGTATGAGGCACCGGTGAGAGGCATGACAATAGACCGCATTAGGGCCCCCCATAAGGCAAGTGTGGCTGCACTGGTTAGCTCGATTCGGTGGCACCATGACTCAGCCAACAGATTTGTTCAAGTTCAATTAATGTCAGGTTCAACTTGAATGGTGATGAGCTGAGTCACAACAACATAACGAAACAGCAATGCATATGAGCATGATACCAGTGTAACCATGGATGGGCAGCATAACCATTTAACATCATGACATGAACGATGATAAATCATTTATGCTACGGAATGCAAATGAGCATGGCATAACGATTATCATGACTATGACAAGTATTTTCATATCAAACTGTAACTACTCATGTGAGCATAACATTATTACTAGCATCGGAAATAATTGCAAGAATATCCTTAGCAATTAATCATAGCACTTACTAGATGAAAATGAACATGGTATAAGCAATGAGCATGGATTCACAAGCATATACATAGCATTCACAAAATAATTAAATGAGCAAACAATTATTAAATATTCAAGTGGAAACCATGGCTATTGCAATGCCATCATGCAAGTGGCTGTTGTGGCTTGCCTGGGGATGGAGGATACACCGGGGAGAAGTGCGGAGACACTCGCGGAAAAATCGCCGGAAAAGTTTCCCTCTCGGAGGGGGCTGAATAAGGGCAGGGGCAAAATGGTCATTTTCAGAGTGTGACAACATCATGAAAATGGTACCATCAGAACGGGCTCGACGAACTGAGATCGTGGGCTTTGGAATCACCTGATTCGGAGTTACGGTTGAAAAGTTACGGCCGTTCGTTCGTTAGGCAGAAAAAGAATTAAAAACTGTCCATTTCTGCTGCTAACGGACGAACGTCCGCTATTTAACTGTTTTGGCCGGCGGTTAAAACAGAAGGCGTACTTTGCTGAATACGCTTTCAGAAAGTGAAAACGCACTTTGCTCCAGAACAGAGGCAAAATACGCTTTTAGAAACAGAAAACGTATTCCAGTGGAATACGCTTCCACTTAACCGCGCGGGCCCGGGGTTGACTCCTTTGTCTCGCCGACAGGTGGGGCCGCTGGGTGGTGGGGCCCGCCTGCCTAGTCAGCGTCTTCAACCTCCGTCGCCCGCTCCTGGCCATGGACAGGGCCGGCCCCGACGGCGATAGCCGGCGGCACAGGCCACCGTTGGCGGCGCCCGGCCTACCGGCGTGATCAGCGGACCGAGGCAGTCCCGTCCAGGCAGGGCACGGCCGCCGAGGAGCTGAGGAGCGCGGAGAGGCTCGGCCATGGCGGACGTGGCTTCGGCCGGAGATGAACCCGAGCGACTAGGCATCCCGGAGATGAGCTGCGGTAGTGGGATGATTCGCCGGCTCCGCTAGTTCCATTGGTGAAGAAAGGAGGGTAAGATGGGCTCAGGCTCGCCGGAATTTAAGCCGAGGCCGAGGTGGCAGTGGCGGCCAGAGGCAGGGCAGGGGAGCTCCTCTAGCTCAATCGAGTGGTCGGGGAGGCTTCTGGGATGGAGGAGAGGAGGTGATGAGCTCGGGACGCCTCGGGGTGGGCTATATATAACCGAACGGGGATGCCTTCGCCGGAAGCCGACGGGAGCTCGCGGTTGATGCTCTCTGGCACGACCGCGTGCATGCGCGCACGCGCGGAGGGGAGAGGGGTCTAGGGGAGGTGTATTCGGTGCAAAAGTGCCGCGGAGAGGAAGGGGACAAGTGCAAAGCGATGACGGCCGCGGGCATCCCGGGACGGCGTGCTCGCTGGAGAGGAGAGAGGAGAGGGGGAGGGGTCCAGAGAGGACACGCGGATGCAGGAGAGTGGTGGCGACGCAGAGGACATGGTGCGGTGGCGGGAGCTCGGCGTTTGGGCGGCGGTAGAGGGCCCCAACGTTCCAGAGCACGCTTTCGGCGCGCCAGACCACGTGGTCACCGCGTGCACAGGCGCACGCGGTGCACTCTGGCCAATCAAAAGATGTCTAGCGTGTTGTCTCTCATAAGTGGGTCCTACCTGAGGTGATAGATCGAAGAAAGGCACTGTGGGTTGATGGGAGGGATCGACTGAACTTTGCTGTTGCAAACTTAAGCCTGAAGTAGTGATCAACTTAGACAGGATAAGAATTAACCAGGATGTCTCAGGGGCTTGGGGTAGGAAGGACTATGATCCTGTGAATTTTGAGGTCATTTGGACAAGGTTAGAGTGCAGTTGCTTCACAACTGCAAAAATTTGGCCAAAATCTAGATCAGGAAGTAGCACTCAGATGGATGCTTGGGTTGAGCTGAAAATGCTTGAAGGGTGATCATTTGGGCATATGAAGGTGCCATAAAAATTTCATCCCATTTGGATAAACCAAAATGGTACTTCCTTCACAATGATACCCACTGGACAGAAACTTGGGGGAATTTTGCAGAGAAAATGGCTTGGCAAAATAATGTGAATTTTGGCATGCTCACATTATTTATGGATATTTAGGTCCTGGATTAATTTCACAATTTTTGAAGCAATATAAAATCTAGTTGCTTCACAAACTGAAATTGTGACCAGAAACCAAGATTTGAAGGTGTGCTCACATAGTTTGTTGGATGGATATGAACTTTTTTGGAGAGAAATGATTTGACCATATAAACGATCTCCCAAAATTTCAACTCATTTGGATTAGCCTAGCTAGTACTTCCTTCACAAAGCTTCTCTCTGGACAGAAACTTTGGGAATTTGCTGAGGAAGATTTACTAGGCAAATGAAGTTGAATCTTGGCATGTGGCAATTATTTGGATATTAGAGAGTGCCCAAAAAATTTGAGGGCAATCAAGAAAATATAAATGGCACTTCCTTCACAAAGTGCCATATTGGACAGAATAGGAAAATGAATATTCCTGAATTATTTTTGAACTAGGAAAGGATGGGTTTTGACATATTTGTGAAAGATATGATCCAAATAATTTATGAGAATTTTGTGGGAATTTTAAGAATGACAGAAATATAGGTTGCTTCACAACCTAGAGCAAACAGGGTTATTCCTTTAATAGAAAAAGGAATATTCCCAAGAAATAAATATTGGGGTTGGGCTAAGATGGAAATGACATGGCCTTGGGATAGATTTGAGCATGACAAGCCACTAGGAAGTGGCAGGAGAGAAGATTTTCCCAGGTTTCAAGACCACATAGCCACGGAAAAAGAACTCCAAATAAAAAATTCGAAGAAATCCAAAAGAAAAAGAAAGGGCCAAAAATCGGGGTGTTACAGCCTCGAAGGATTCCAACCATGGGCATTGGAGTTTGAACATGACACCTTCAATGGTGAGAGGAAGAGATGCCACACATGCACTATCAATGAGTGTGTTAATGGTGTGGCGTCTCAAGACACATAGTGCGAGCTAGATGTAGTTTCCTCCTACGTTATACATGTTTGTTTTGACCAGGGTCGCATTATAATTTATCTCACATGGAGTTTATTTATCATGTAAAATGTACAGTCAAATTATTTTCTTAATGTTTACTTGTTTTATAACACTTACTCCCTCCGTAAACAAATATAAGACATTTTAGATCACTAAAGTAGTGATCTAAAACATATATTTGTTTACAGGGAATATTATTTAGATGAGGATAGTAGTAGCTTGTTTTCATGGTCAGAGGTGGAGTTCCTTCAGTGGATGTGGGGAGAGTGGGAGAAGTATCATGTGAAGCTCCAATTAATGGTGGAACATGGTGGGTTTGTACCAACCATGTGCTATAGTTGAATTTGTTCTTTAATCAAGTCTCTTTGTTTTAGTCTGAAGTGTTATCTTTGTTGTGGTTGGAAAAAAAGGCGACACAAATATTGTCATGCCTACAACTTTCATTAATTGTAAATAAAAATAAGAAGTATTATCAAAATATTGTTTTGAATTAATAAATAATATACAATTTATAAAGTACAAGATGGAAGGACACATCTTCTTGAGGGAGGTGGTTAAGAAGAAACAATGATTGTCGAGGGAGGAGAAACCGGAGAGAGAATCAGTTTGTATGGATGGAAACCACATGTCATCACTTATTGCAAGGAGAGTACGGATAAGAAGAAACAACGATTCTCGAGGGGAAAAGAAGCGGGAGAGGAAATCAGTTGGTCATAGTATGGATGGAAATCACATGCCATCACTTCTTTCAAGGAGAAGATGATTAAGAAGAAACGACGATTACCGAGGGGAGGATGAGAAACATTAGAGAGAATATTTTTCGCTCGCAGTGATTTTTTTAGGTGGCAGTGTATCATGTTTACTTTAGAAAATTAAATTTGAGGTCCGGTATAGTTCGGATGGTTTGAATGCCTTGGATTTTGTATACCACCAAATTGATGAAGACTATTGTGTCATGTTAACTTCAACTTGCTTTTCTATGTCATGATTATGTCCACTAGAATATTTATGCCTCCATTGCAACGGGCAATTAATGTAGTGATGTGGCCATGGAGATGCAACATGGGGAGAGGGAGTTCGAGGGGGCCGACACTACGGTGGCGACACCATTAGGATCGTAAAGGGGGCGCCCAAGAGCTGGATGATATTGGTAGCTGCAGGAGGGGCGGCGGGTGAGCGACGCTGGCAATTGGGGAGGCATGGTAAGGTTGGTAATGCTGGATCGTGGAGGAGGTTACTTGAAGTGTCTAGCAACAATATTTTGTTTCGGTACAATAGTTTAGCTGAGTCTATCATTGACATGAGATTATATGGAATGTGGGATGTCCACTTGTCCCATCAAAAATTACGTGGACACATATGGGCCTCCCACTTATATTATGCGGCAGATGTGGATGTGGGTTGGGGTTGGACTATTCAATTATGGCTGTCTGAGCAAAATAATTTAAACTGCATTTCATTAGCGATGGCTTTGCAACAAATTGCATGAGCGACTGGTTCATACAACTTTTTCATCAAGTCATACAATTTTTTTTATTAGGATAGAAGGGTAAATGCATTAGTTTGTTGCTTCAAGAGTTAATAACGGACACAGTGGCCTATTAGTTGCATGCCCAATAACGGATATCATGTTTTTATTTCCTGTTAGTGTACGACATTCAACTATATGTTACAGCGTGGCAATGGCTGAGAAGACATCGAACCTTCCCTCTTGGCTCGGGGGGTGTCACGGCGGCGCACACCTCCTCCCCCTCGATGGCGGTGGTGGATCGGCACAAAATCGTGTGGAGGGGATCAGGTCAGAGAGCGGGGCGGGGCGCTCCTCCTTGATGATCTGTGGGGAAATATAGTGTGAAGGAGAGAGAGTGCGTCATGGCGAACGTGAAGTGGGTGTCGTCCAATTTTAAAGGAAAAATGGCTCCAGCGAGAAATGCCCCTCTATGGCGGGAAACCGAGCGGGAAGGGGAGGGTTCGGCAGGTAAAGAGAAGGCGTGCGTCGTGGGGTTGAGTTTTTTGTGTTTGGCCCATGTGTTGGAGATAACATGGCAGATAATCTGGACAACCATATTTCTCCCTCACATACGAACACGCTCAGACGTATGAAGAAGAAATGAGCTTTCATCTTGGACCTTAATTATTTGTTTGATTCATTTATATGCATTGTAGCCCGTAGCAACGCACGGGCGTTCTACTAGTATTCATTAGTCTTGAGTCTTGACTCGATCCAAGTCTTTCCTTGCGGCGCGCCTCATCTAGCCGCCAGTTTCGACCAACTCCACATCTATAGTTGACAAACTTCCGCGTCAACCTTCCTTCAAAAAATATATTGAATCTACAAAACATGAGAGAATTATTTTTTGATTGAATTGTGGGATAAAAAGGAAAATATAACTGCAAAAACCTTCTCTTGCGACACTTGGCTCTTGCTTCAAACTTCAAACAGCCAATACAACTCCTTCTAGTAAATCGACCATCGTGAGATAAAAAAAGGGTAGGACTACTGTAATATACATGTTCTCAGAACATGGAAAACTGAGATTGAAAGGTCAAAGAGTAACACGATCAGCAGATCCGGACATGCATATTTTAGTGGATCGTACCTGCCAAATCAAAATATCATGGGATAAAATCATATAGTGGAATATACATGCTAAATCAACATCGTGGGATTAAGTCATGTTTATATACATGATGGCTTTTTCTACTTGGAAATTATGATTCAAAGGTTGAGATGGGTCACGCTTAATATCCATGATGGTTGCTGTAGTTGGCAAGTGAGATTCAAAGGTTGGACAGGAACACGATTAGGAGAGCCTAGCAAGTCAGATTAAAAGGCTGGAGAGGAACATAATTAGGAGAGACAAGCACACTTGACTTGAAAGAGAAAAATCAGGGCCACTAGCCATAGAGAGCACGATTGGAAGGGGGAGGACCGGAGGAGGCAGCGATCATGTATAGGAGTCCACCTAGAGTTTAATCGGCAGAATATTTTATTCATGGACGTGGCTTTTGGGGGAAATCAGCAGCATCGTGTAGTTTTTCCCCCTTTTTACGTTGGATTGGACTCTTTTTTTTAGGATCGAATTGGACTCTTTATGGTTGCAGGCTTGCTTTTTCTTTTGATACGGATGGATGTTTTTTTTCTTATTTTGTTTCACTAACATTGGACGTGTCATATGCCTTTTTTATGGTATGTCGGGACCATCTATGTTATGTATGTTTTCCTTTAATCCCGAACGTAAATTCTACAATCCAATGGTGTAATTAATATTAATGATGTGGATTAATGAGAGTACTTAAAGGTGCCTCCAATTAGTAAATATAAGAAAGATTGCATTGAATCACTTTTGTCCTAAGTTCACACCATTGCTACATCACTTGATTAAGATCATGCTAGGTAGCATTCAACAATAAAATTTATCTTTGTTTATCATTTACCTACTCGAGGATGAGCAGGAATTAAACTTGGGGATGCTGATACGTCTCAAACGTATCTATAATTTTTGATTGTTTCATGTTATTATATTATCATTTTATATACTTTTTATATCATTTTATATTATTTTTATGGACTAACCTATTAATTTAGGGCCCAGTGTCAGTTCATGTTTTCTGCTTGTTTTTGGTTTCACAGGAAATCAATTTCTATGGAGGTCAAAATACATTGCCGATTTAACATGATTTTTTGGGCAACAAGAAGCACTGGAAGCTTCGGGAGACGTCAAGAGGAGCCACGAGCTAGCCACATAGACATGTGGCACGACCGGGGGTGGTGGTGGCCGCGCCACCAGTCCATGTGGGGCCCATGGGAACTGCCTTAGTCCAATTCCACCGCCGTAAATCCCTATAAATAGAGAAACCTTTTGTCGTACCTCAAGAAGATTTTTTTTTGCCGCCGCATGCCTCTGTTCCGAAGAGATCCCGTCTGGAGCCCTGTTCAGGAGTTATGCCGAAGGGAGGAGCCATTGCCGGAGGGCTCTACATCAACCTTGCTGCCTCCATGACCATGTGTGAGTAGTTTCTTTAGGACCTACGGGTCCATTGTAGTAGCTAGATGGTTCTCTCTCTCTCTTTGGATCTTCAATACCATGTTCCCCATCTTCCTTGTACGATTGGGATCCATCCGATGTAATTCTATGGTGTGTTTGTTGGGATCCGATGAATTTTGAGTTTATGATCAGATTATTCATTGAATATTACTGAATCTTTTGAAGTTTCTTTGTTTTATAATTAAGTAGCTATGTATGCTTTCCGATCTATTTGTCTTCTCTGGCCAAGATAGGTGGGTAGTTCTTCACAGGAAATGGTTCATAGTAGTGGGTTCAATCTTGCGGTGCTCTAACCCAGCGAGAATAAGGGCTAAGACACGTAATGTATTGTTGCCAGTAAGGATAAAATGGCGCGGTTTAATATTTTTGCTAGTTGTCTTTCTGTCTACATTATGTCATCTTACTTATTGCGTTACTCTGTTTCCTGTAAGCTTAATACCTTGAGATGCATGCTGGATTAATAGTATACTTATCACAGATGTAATGCCTATATGAGATTATGCCATGAATGATCATAGTTATAAATATCACAATCTTGTCAATTGCCCAACTGTAATTTCATTACCATGCCATTTGCCTGCTTTCAAGAGAGATACCTCTAGTGAACCTATGGCCTCCGGGTCCATTCTCTATCAATACTTTCTTCTACGAAATTGCCTCTTCATTTGCCTTCTACTATTTTCCGTTTCAGTATACCATTATTATCTATCTATTTGCTTTTAACCTTGTAACTAGCAAGACAAGGATCTTGACAACCCCCTTGCCACGTTGGGTGTCAGTATTTTATTTTGTTTGTGTGCAGGCTACAACTAAACCCTATGCACTTGCATGCTATCACGCTGCTCGGTGATCAAGTCGAAGTCACGGACAGTGGAGGCAACAGCCAAGGGGCTCGGTGAGCAGGCGCGCGATCTGGTCAGTCCAGGCGATGACAGCCAACGAAGAACGGCGGGCGAACTATAGGATCACAAGTAGGTCTAGAGAGGGAGGGTGCTTAGACTACTTGACCAAACAAAAACTTAACATTTTCCCGATTTTAGTTCTTGGCAAGTTTTAGCAATTCACACAAGTCAAGCAACACCCTAACACATGAAAGTCTAGATAGTAGGCAACGAAAAGTAAAGACTTTGCATATGAATGTAAAGGAGGGGATCAGAGAAATCTGTTGGTGCAATTCTTGCCCTCTTGTGTTTTGGAGATTGTTGACAGAAACAGGCATGGACTGATTTGTTTGCTAGTGCACACAGAGAGAAATAGTCCATGCAGTACCGATTCGAATGCAGTCTCCGGTGTCCAGTTCGAAGAACTTCACCGAAGAATAACTGCACAGCAGAGAAGATTGTGCTATATCTTGAGGTCTGGTAGACGAGAAGAATGATGTGAAGGAATTAACCTCTCGAAACTTTATTGCTGACGCAAAGCAATTGGTTCGGTGATTCGGTCCGAAGAAAAATTGACTGTAGCGATGGAAGATGAAGACGAACTGAAGACGTAGCATTCTTTTCGTCATTCTTCTTACATTTTTTTGGGTCATAGGACCTCCGTACTATTAAGAGGGGTATGGTTCTCGAAGCTTAGATCCGCTGTGATGCTTAGCCCAAACCTATGTGAGACTGAGAAAAATCTCTTTATGTTTCGAATGATTACCTGCCAGCAGAAGACGTTGTTCTTCGGTGCTGCAGGAGATATCTTTCGAACTGAGGAGTTAGCATTACTTACTCCGCACGTAATGTTACCGTTGTGCTCAATTCCGACCGTTGGACTCGTGTCGTTCGGCCGTTGGCTTCTCGACATGTCCAATTCGGTCTTTTCCCTTCAGGGAAGGCTGCGGCTATAAATAGCCACCCCGCACCGGCGTTGTCCAGTGGCTGCTCCGTTTAAGATTTCTAAGAAGATTGATTGAGCATCCCCTCTCCGAGTGATTTGAGTTTAAGATCCACCGAGAGAAAAATCAAGAGCCTAAACTTAGACAGCGGTAGAGCATCACAGCAGTCCTGAGTTAGAGTTCTTGTACCTATTACTCTTGAGAGCTGCACATTCTCTAGACGGATAGGTGTCGGCTCGAGTGTCGAAGAGTAATTGTCTTCACCGAGCAAGATCTTCAGCAACCAAGAGTCGTCGTGGTTTGCGAAGAAGTCTGTCGAAGGTTTGGAGATCACCGACAAGTATCTACCACGAGTGAAATCAACTGGAGTCTGATCAACTCCGAGTTGAAGGAGAATAGGGCGAAGAGAGTTTATCTTCTGTGTTAAATCACAACCCCTCCAACCAGACGTAGTCCTTTGGCAGAAGGGCGAACTGGTCTACCAAATTCATTTATCGCCATTGAGCACCACTGGTTCATTCTATTCTACTGCATTTCCTTCAGCAGTTTACTTTCGTGCTCTGTGTCGATGGTTTAACTGATCTATCAAAGTTCATCATTTATCTATTGCATTTATATCATCCATTCCCTTCACCTATAGTTAACTTATATTCTTCATACTACTGTATATCTGCGTGATTTCATTCAGTGCCGTATTCATTCACTGTGTCACCATCTCCCGTGCATTTCCATCGCAGTTCTTATCTAGTTTTTCTTCGTACTATTGCATCAGCTTATATATTGCTTTACTATCATACCAGTCAAACCTGTGATATTCTTCGCTCGTACAACTACTACCTTATTCTTCGATAGAATTGCTCCACTACTGTATGCTTGTTTGAGTGCTTGTCTACCGAACCTTATTTCCGCTGCTGTGTTTGGGATCAGTTCAAAACATTAGCAAGAATTTTTGAACTCCCATTCACCCCCCCTCTGGTCGATATACTCTCGGTCCTAACAAAATCAAACACAATGAAGACACGGTGATTTTTGGCGTGGTTCCGATAGGTGGTGCTATCGTATGTCCACGTTGATGGAGACTTCAACCCACGGAGGGTAACGGCTGCACGATTCCACGGAGGGCTCCACCCACGAAGGGTCCACGAAGAAGCAACCTTGTCTATGCCATCTGGCTTATGTCCACGAAGGACTAGCCTCACTCGGGTAGATCTTCATGAAATAGGCGAACTCCTTGCCCTTACAAAGTCCTTGGTTCAACTCCACAAGCTTTGAGGCTCCCAAGTGACACCTAACCAATCTAGGAGTCACCACTCTCCAAAAGGTAATAGATGTTGTTGTTGATGATGAACTCCTTGCTCTTGTGCTTCAAAAGATAGTCTCCTCAACACTCAATCACTCTCTCACAGATTTGGCATGGTAGTAGGAGAAGAATTGGAGTGGAAAGCAACTTGAGGGGGCTAGAAATCAAGGATCAAATGGTTGGAGTGGAATCCCTTGATCTCAACACAAGTGTAGGTGGTTCTCTCTCAGAAAATGGATATATGAAGTGGTGGCTTCGTCCTGGTTGCTCTCTCTGAGTGTAGGTGGTGTGCGTGGGGTATATATAGCCTTCACCAAAAATCTAACCATTACACACCTTTATGCACAACTCGGTAGGACCGGGTGAAATACTCGGTGAGACCGATCCGTGCAAAAGGTTTGAACTTTAGGCATTTCGGTGAGACCGGATGAATCCACTTGGTGGGACCGATTGATGATGACCTAAGCACTTTCCTCACTTCAGTAATTCCGATCGGTTTCACTCGGTAATTCCGAGATGAAAACAATGGGTTACAGAAGGTTGGCACGCGCACTTCGGTGGGACCGAATGTCATCTCGATGAGACCGAGTTTCTAGGGTTTAGGCTGTGGCTCTGTCAAGTGTATCTCGGTGGGTCCGGGTGTATGTGTATCGGTGGGACCGAGATGGACTTTAGGGTTTTGGACAGATTGGAATGTGAGGGTGTGGCTGAGGGTTTTGGAGCAATATCTCTAAGCACTTGATCAAATGACTCATGATCAAAACCTCACCCCCTTTTAATAGTATTGGCTTTCCTATGGACTCAATGTGATCTTGGATCACTTAACCAAAAATGCAGAGTCTTAGAGCTTTTGTCAATCCATGTTCTTTGCATTTTGAGGGGTCCACATTCACATCTCATTGCCATACCTACATTGAAATTTCTTGAAATATTTTTGAATAGGCATTAGTTCAATGATGTATATGTTGTTATGAATTATCAAAATCACCCGGGGATTAGTTGCACTTTCAATGTCCTCCTTTTTGGTAATTGATGACAACATATAGATCAAAGCTTCGACATAGGGTATAATCATTGAATAACATCGTCGATTGAGAAGTATGTGATAAGCAAGAGCTCCCCCTAAATTTATGCACTTTTTGAGATTTGCATTTGAATGCAAATGTACAATCGATTAGGATCATGGGTGACTCTTCCATGCCACATACATCTTGGTGGAGCGCACAAAAGAATATGAGTGAAATACACTAAGCACTCATCACCAAGAAAACATGTGAATGACCATAGTAATAAACACAACTGATAGATAGCATGCAAAGCAAATTAAGTATGGAATGATCACACACAAGCATAGCATAGTCTTACAAACCAACACAACCAAAGTATCTCAAAAGCTAATAAAATCAAAGAAAACGAGCAAAAGCAAAAGACTCTCTCTCTCTCTCTCTCTCGGCCCTATTGATCTAGATAATTCTTCCCCTTTGGCAACAAGTTAGCAAAAAGTTCGAACGATCTAGAGCTAAATGTCGCTCTGGGCACAATCCACAGTAGCTGGCGATGAAGTCCTCTGGCTTGCAGCTCCAGTGTGGGTCAATGGAGTGGAGAGAAGTGCATCTACAAACGCTTTCTATGAAGTCTGCTGAACAGGAGGGGTGGACACAGGTGGTGCAGCAGTAGGAGCAACAGCTGGAGCAGTCTCGATGGCTGGAGCATCTGAAGTAACAACAACTGCAGCTGACCTAGGCATAGTCTTGAACTGAGTTGTGGTAGGTAGTGCATCATCATCATCACTGCATAGCTTTGCTTCCACATCTTTCTTAAGCTTCTCAACATCTGTGGCTATCTCCATTACCTTGACATCTAGATCGTGGAAGTTGGTTTCCATGATCCTTTCAAGACTCTCCTGGTTCTTCATGAGGTTAGCTAGGCCTCCCTTGATCCTCTGAGTGGCTTGGAGAAGATATATCATTTGATCTATCTTTGTCTTGGGAAACTGTGCTGACGAAGTGTTGGGTCCAACAGAAGTTGCAGCAGCTCTAGTAGTCTCTGCATGTGCCTGTGCATCAACAGAGGTGGGATGCGAAGGCTCCATGGTGACTGTGCAGTCCTCCAACTCTGGCTGAAGTGGAAAGTGCTGGCAGTCAAGCAGATAGACATTGTTACCAACCTTGGAGTTGATAAGCATCTGGATATGAGGTGCAAACCCGCAAGAGCGCTTCTGATATGCAGCTGTCCTCATCACCGTCTCAACGATAAGATCCATGACCTTGAATCTAGCAAAGCTGTCAATGCATTGCAACATGTTGATAGAGTAGCCACGGACCATCTTCTCATCTCCTGACTTGGGCAAAAGAGTGTGCCTCAAGTGGTGTTGATAGTAGTAAGCCCTGGCAAGAGGTAGTAGATGGATCCCAGCTTATGTTTTGCAACGTACTATGGAGGGATAGCCGTATACATGTTTGCCATGGAGTTGTGATCCATGCGGGACTTGGCATACACATCCAAATAGTTCTCTCCATCCTCAGAAACACCAATCAGTTCAGCCCATTCTTCAATAGAAGACTCATATCTTACTCCCTCTGTCATCCATCGAATCTTGCCATCTGGGTAGAAATGTGCAGTCTAAAAGAATTGCATGATGAGCTCGTCATTCCATGTAGTCAACTTGGTACCAATGAACTCGTCAAGCTCTAGTGTCTTGAAGTTCTCGTGCACATTCAGGAAGTTGTCGGTATGAGCATCTATGTACTCCCAATCTACCCATCTCATGTCACTGACTGTCAGGCTCTTATCAAGAAGAACAGTCTCGTAAAAGTCTTGTTGCTTCCTGGTGTGGAAACGATAGTCCACATCAGTCCTCCTCCTGTTGGCATATGGATATGAGGTTCTCCATCTCCTAAGTCCCTTGTCCTTCCTCTCCTTCATGTTCTCTGCCTCTGGATGTGTGTCATTGTGAGCTGGCAGGAATGGTCTAAGCTTCTTGAGGTGCACTGGGCTTTCTTCATCATCTGTTCTTTCTGGCACTGGGCCTTGTTCTTCTGAGATGCTACAATGTTTGTTGTGGTCTAGCCTTAGCAATTGTCTTGGCCTTGGTAGCAGTAGGTGCCTTCTTGGGCATTGCATCAGACATGAGCTTTCTCTACTTAGGAGGTGGTGACTTGGCAGCAGGCTCTTCCTCCTCTTCCTCTTCTGGATCAACAAACATGGAAGGGTCTGCCAACCAGATGAACAATCCACTTTCTCTAAATTCTTCTTCTTCCTGGCAAGTGTAGCAGCTAGTGGCAAACCATGGGAACTAGGAGTGCCTGGATTTGAATTGGAGTTGCTTTCTGGACTTGTGCCTGCACTGAGCTCAACATCCTCTTCCATCCTGTTCTGACTGTCCTCTGATCCTGACATGCTGACCAACTAACCTTGTGAATAGAATAGATGGGGCAGGATAGATGAGGATCACAAAATGTAGAGGTTTTTGCAAAAAAATGAGTTAACATTTCAAGTTTAGGTTTTCACTGTATGCAGTTTGGTCTCATCGATAAACTCCTTTCAGAAATTCTGAGACAACAACAGGGACTTAGTCACACATTTCGGTGGCACTGATTGCATGACTCTGTCTCTCTAAGGTGCACATGGGATTTTAGAAAGACGATTCATTCACACCGAGTGAGTATATTTCGGTCAAACCAAAGTGTACTCAGTGCAATGGCCTAAGCCAACTCGATGGTACCGAAACGTATCCATTCGGTCAGTCCGAAGTGAAGACGGCAGAAACCTAACCCTAAAATTTTCGCTCAACCCTAAAATCTAGGAATTTTTCAGGTGGATAGGATCATGCAAACTGTGGGAAGATAATGTGCAAGTTTTTGTGTGCTAAGAATCGGAGTTTGAGAAGCACAAAAAGATCGAGTCATACCCTATCTTGGTGATGACCCTCTATGGCGGCGATGGTGGATGAGATTGTCGACGATGGCGGCGGATTCCAGCGGCAAGAGCTCGCGGGAGACAACGGCGATGATGAGGTGATCCTGGAGATGGCAGAGGCAAGGTGCGGGAGCGATTGGATTGAGGAAATTTTCAAGTGAACTGTCCGCGGGATATATATACTTGCACTCTGTCGGTCAGTCCGATCAAAATCAATCGATGGCACCGAGATGCATAACTAACAGAGATAGTACATTTCGCTAGAACCGAGTGGTTTCAGTCGGTCTGTCCGAGGGCACTAAAACAAATCAATCTAAGTGCATCAATGGAACCTAAGAGGAATGAATCGGTCAGACCGAAGTACACTTAGAAGGTTTTAAAGTTTAGCCCTATTCAGATCGGTGACGCCGAGTGCTCCTCACCCGGAGGGTCGGAATAAGCATTTGTTCAAATCTTGTGATCAGCAAGAATGAATTTGAGACAAGATGAGATAGATATCTAGAGAAGGTTCCTAGGCATTCTTGTCCATCCAATTGGCTAAAAGATCCAAATCAACCAAACACCTCGAATGGGAAAAAATGTATTGCAACATTCTCACACAATAAGATTGCAAATAAAATATGTCAAAGATGCACAACCAATTCTAGCATCTATCAAGCAATGCTCGATGACAAAGTCATCTATACATGAGTATATTGACTTAGGAGCCAAATGAGAACATTTGATCATAGGTCATACTCATCATTTAAGCACAAGTGAGGTTGCCAGTTTTACATAAAGCATTAATGTGTTCACACCTATAGAGTTGCTTTAGCTCAAGTCTTAGAGCAAAGCTCCCTTAGATGTGAGATCCCCCCTAAGAGGGATGAACTAACCTTGGGTTTTGTCGTTAAAGACTTCATGTAGATGTTGTAGTTGTGGATGCTCAATGTTGATGAATATCATCAAGAGTTGGGAGCATTCCTTGGGATTTGTAGCACTTTCAATACCTACATTGGTTAGTCCCACAAGGAACAACAAGGATATACATAGACATAGAGTGAAATACACATATGATGATGTCCATGAATGCATTGAATACCTTGTCCTTTGTCTTACCAACAAGAGGGTTTGTGACTCCATGAACTAGTGCATAATGTTGAAGTTGTTTGCACAAGTTTTTGCCATGAATGAATGTGAGTGAAGTTTGTTGGTGGAGTTACCCTAAAGAACTCTCTAGTTCTTCTTCTTTGGGACCCACATCAACTTGATGGGAATCATCAGAATTGTAGTTGTACTTGATGAAGTAGAACTTTAAGTAGTCTTGGGAACCCACTTGACCAACACTTGAGGTGGTTCTTCATATGAATCAATCTCCTCTTGAAGTTTGTCCTTGCCTTTTAGCTTGTGGTCTTGTGGTGAAAGATCATCTTGAACTTGTGTTCCCTTGAAAGAAGTAGGATCATACTTCTCCTTTTGAGGAACAAACTTCGTCTTGGGGTATTGATCTTCTTCCCACTCAACTCCATTGGCATTGAACTTTCATTCAAAACCAACACCTTGGTTCTTCCGGTGCCATCCTTGCTTGCGCACAATTTCATCAATTTGCTTACTCCCAGCATGGCTCTTGTAGACACCCTTTTCTATAATTCCTTTCAATAAATTGTTTTCTTGCTCAAGTGTAACTTGGCTAAGAGAATCATTAGTGGAATCAATAGAACTACTAGAAGCAATATCATGGGATTTAACAATTTTATTGTTGTTACTAGAAATAGAACCTTTCTTGCTCTTGATACTAGATTGCTTAGATTTAACTTGTGGCATAAAACTAGACAAGAGGAGTCGTTTGGCAATGTAAGAGGAACTCTTCTTTCGAAGATAATCATTGATAGCTTTTAGATACTGATGCTCTTGCTCTAAATTTAGCTTCTCGAAGCGTAGCTTCTCATGAGTTCTTAGGAGCTCTCTATGATCTTCTTGTTGAGTTTCATGAGCTAACTTAAGAGTGTTTAGTTCTTTAGTCAAGCGCTCAATTTCCCTCGTTGCATTGACAACCGTCTCATCTTGACTATCATGATTACTAGCAAGTTCATATAGCTAACATCACTAGTTTTGTCATTGAGCAAGTCATCATCACCTAGTAAGTCATCCTCATCACTATTAAAGTCAATGAATTCAGGGTGTGATACTTTGGGCCTTTAGCCATGAAGCATCTACCAATTCCTTCATTTGGTGAATCAGATAAGTCATAGGAGTTGGAGGATACGAGAGCTAGTCCGGCAACACCTTCATCTTGACTATAATCGGAGTCGGAGCCGAATATCCATTCACCAACATGGGCTCGGGGTCTTCTTCTTGAGTAGCTCTTTGTAACACCCCGGACACACCCGCCGGTGGTCGTTACTCCTGGCGGGATCTAGACTGGCCTCACAGATCAATACTAGTCTTTCCTGCGCACTTTGTCCTCACTCATGCGCACCCGGGAGCAACTTCCCGGTCGGTCACCCATCCTGAAATTACTCCAAGCTGAGCACGCTTAACTTTGGAGTTCTGTCCAAATGGGCTCCCGGAAAAGAAGGAATTCCTTATTGATATGAGTAGTCTATCATCCCTAATAAGGCAGGCTATCACATACACCCCAACTCAGAGGAACCGACGTCCTCGTCGGCCCACAGGAACGTTCCCTCTTGGCACATACGTCTGTGCATCCAGTCCGGCACATGTGCCATGCCGTGTGCCACGACGGGTCACAAATGTCATGCACAACATGACCGCGCACCTGTCCGCAAACATCCGTGTAACCGCGAGGGTCGGCTCTGATACCAACTTGTAACGCCCCGGACACACCCGCCATTGGTCGTTACTCCTGGCGGGATCTAGACTGGCCTCACAGATCAATACTAGTCTTTCCTGCGCACTTTGTCCTCACTCATGCGCACCCGGGAGCAACTTCCCGGTCGGTCACCCATCCTGAAATTACGCCAAGCTGAGCACGCTTAACTTTGGAGTTCTGTCCGAATGGGCTCCCGGAAAAGAAGGAATTCCTTATTGATATGAGTAGTCTATCATCCCTAATAAGCCAGGCTATCACACTCTTGGTGGACCTGTCTTTCCTCTCGGAATCCTCGCTTCTCCGGGAAGGCTTCGTTCATATCGATCTTCTCTACTCCTTCTCTCTCTACGAGGTGACTCATCTCTTCTACTCCTTCTTGGTGACTCATCTCTTTTCTTGAGAGGTGCCGTACACTCATTTGAGAAGTGTCCGGGTCTTCCACAATTGTAGCAATTTCGGTCACGACTTGAAGATCTTTTCTCATAATGTCTTGAGTTGGAGCTCTCTTTGCCTCTATTCTTGTAGAATTTGTTGAAGTTCTTGACCATTAGGCTTATCTCTTCATTGGATACAAGATAGTCACTTGATGTTGTAGGAGCATCACTTGAAGCATTGTAAGCACCACTAGACTTGTTGTGGAGCTCTTCTTTGTCCTTGAGTGACATCTCATGAGCGACAATCCTTCCAATGACTTCCATGGGCTTGAAATCTTTATAATTTGGCATCATTTGGATCAATGTGCACACGGTATCGTACTTTATATCCAAGGCTCTAAGGATCTTCTTGATGATGAATTTGTCGGTCATCTCTTCACTTCCTAAGCCGGCAACCTCATTTGTGATGAGAGCGAGCCTAGAGTACATTTCCACGACTCCTTCACCATCGTTCATCTTGAACTTGTCAAGTTGGCTTTGGAGCACATCCAACTTGGATTCCTTGACGGACTCGGTACCTTCGTGCATATCAACCAAAGTATATATCCCAAATTTCCTTTGCATTCTCGAGGCGGCTAATCTTGTTGAACTCCTTAGGACACAAACCATTGAAGAGAATGTCACATGCTTGAGCGTTGTATTGCAACATCTTCAATTCTTCCGCGGTTGCTTCACGATCCGGTTCTTTTCCATCCTCAAAGAATTCACCTTACAAGCCAACAGGAACAACAGCCCAAACAGCGGGGTTATGACCAAGAATATGCATTTTCATTTTATGCTTCCATCTAGCAAATTTTGTACCATCCAAATATGGACCTCTGCGGTGGTAATTTTCCTCACTAGATGCCATACTCTCCTTGGTGGTTAAACCAATGCAATGGAGACCAATGCTCTGATACCACTTGTAGGATCCCAAGTAGGTCCAGAGAGGGGGTGATTAGACTACTTGACCAAATAAAAACTTAACCTTTTCCCAATTTTAGTTCTTGTCAAGTTTTAGCAATTCACATAAGTGAAGCAACACCCTACATATGCAAGTCTAGATAGTAGGCAGTGGAAAGTAAAGACTTTGCATATGAACATAAAGGCGGGGATCGGAGAAATCAAACGCAATCAAGACATGGTGATTTTTGGCGTGGTTCCTATAGGTGGTGCTATTGTACGTCCACGTTGATGGAAACTTCAACCCCCGCAGGGTAATGGATGCACGAGTCCACAGAGGGCTCCTCCCATGAAGGGTCCATGAAGAAGCAACCTTGTCTATGTCATCATGGCTTACGTCCATGAAGGAATAGCCTCACTCAGGTAGATCTTCATGAAGTAGGTGATCTCCTTGCCCTTACAAACTCCTTGGTTCAACTCCACAAGCTCTGGAGGCTCCCAAGTGGCACCTAACCAATCTAGGAGACACCACTCTCCGAAAGGTAACAGATGTTGTTGTTGATGATGAACTCCTTGCTCTTGTGCTTCAAAAGATAGTCTCCTCAACACTCAATCACTCTCTCACAGATTTGGCATGGTAGTAGGAGAATGATTGGACTGGAAAGCAACTTGAGGGGGCTAGAAATCAAGGATCAAATGGTTGGAGTGGAATCCCTTGATCTCAACACAAGTGTAGGTGGTTCTCTCTCAAAAAATGGATATGGGAAGTGGTTGCTTCGTCTTGGTTTCTCTCTCAGAGAGTAGGTGGTGTGGGTGGGGTATATATAGCCTTCACCAAAAATCTAACTGTTACACACCTTTATGCACAACTTGGTGGGACAGGGTGAAATACTCGGTGAGACCGATCCGTGCAAAAGGTTTGAACTTTAGGCATTTTGGTGAGACCGGATGAATCCACTCAGTGGGACCGATTTATGATTCCTCACTTCGGTAATTCCGATCGGTTTCACTCGGTAATTCCGAGAAGAAAACAATGGGTTACAGAAGGTTGGCACACACACTTCGATGGGACCGAATATCATCTCAGACCGAGTTTCTAGGGTTTAGGCAGTGGCTTTGTCAAGTGTATCTCGGTGCGTCCGGGTGTATGTGTATCAGTGGGACCGAGATTGACTTTAGGGTTTTGGACAGATTGGAATGTGAGGGTGTGGCTGAGGGTTTTGTAGCAATATCTCTAAGCACTTGAGTAAATGACTCATGATCAAAACCTCCTCCCATTTTAATAGTATTGGCTTTCCTATGGACTCAATGTGATCTTGGATATCGCTTAACCAAAAATGTAGAGTCTTGGAGGTTTTGCCAATCCATGTTCTTTGCATTTTGAGGGGTCCACATTCACATCTCATTGCCATACCAACATTGAACTTTCCTAAAATATTCTTAAATAGACATTAGTTCAATGATGTATATGTTGTTATGAATTACCAAAACCACCCAGGGATTAGTTGCACTTTCACGAACGCGGGCACACAACATAGCGTCGGGCAACGTGCAATGCTCAATAGCTAACACGCGTAGGACGCAAGGCAGACATGGGTCACGCAGTGCCTAATAGTAGGCGAGCGCAAGTGGCCGCCGTACCCAGCAGCGTGAAGGCCGGACAATCGTGATGCAACCGATTTGGGGTGGTGGCGTGGTTGATGGCGAGTTCTGATCCAATCATGGCGATGACGGTCGGTGGAGAATGACATGATCGACGGAGGAGAGGCGTCACGTCGTGCGAGGCCACCTAGTCGGTGAAGAGGCCGCCTAGTCGGTGAAGAGGCGCACGAGGGTCGGGGGCGGCTGCGGGCAACACAACCCGATCTTAGATTGGAAAAACAAAAATAAACGCCGTCCAAAAACAACCGACGAGAGAGAGAAAAATCCAGATCAAAGGATCGGGAGAAAGACTCTCTAGGACAACCGATCAACACAACCGGTGGACGAACCCTAGGTACGGGCAGCGCGGACTGCGATGGCGAGCATGGAGATTGACCGCCGCAGGGGCGGCGCGGAAGCGGCGGCGGCAGCTAGGGTTTTGGATCGGGGTTAGGCTGATAACATGTAATAGGAATAGAGAGGAGATTGGTGGAATCGATAATGTATTACTTGAGCCTGTGTGCATATATATATGGGAGTACATGACCTTCTTGGAGTACAAGACAAGCTAGAATAAATCCTATTCTATCCTATATTTCCTAAACAATCACAATACTCAACAGGTATGTCGAAATTAACCTTTCCCATACTGCTCCTGAAAATGCAAACGATCACGGTTGAGTGGTGTGGACGTACTACTAACAAATGGAAAAAAAACTACTCGTACTAGGGCATATTTGATTTGCATGATTCTAAAAACACGAGAATAGAAATACATAGAATTGAAGCGCAAGTGACTCCACATGCTCTCGCCCTCGCATAGCTCCAATAGGGTCAACACGGGCGTCCAACCCTAGCCGTCGCCGCCTTCCCCACCCCTTCCTCTCCTCCTCGTCACCCCCAGAGGGGCCACCGGTGCGCCGCGTGGCTACCGAGGAAGGTGGCGTCAAGGATCTGGTAGCCTCAATCTCCCTCGAGGTGCTCTGCATCCATGGCAGTGGCCATGGCTGGTGGGTCGGCGCTTGCTTTAGCGCTCGGCGCCCGGCGGTGCTAGCCGCTTTCCTCGGCAGCAGGGGCAGCAAGGTGGTGGCGGCGCTATGGGGCCCCTCAATGGCACCCTTTTCCGATCTGATGGCTACATCCTCAACAACCACAGCGCCCTCCTGTCGGATCTAGCCTATGGCGGTCTCCGGCTGCCGGTGTTGTTTGTGCTTGGAGGCCAAAGGTGGGTAGGGACACCGGAGAAATCTGAGGCCGTCTGGTCCGGCCACGATGGCGGTGATGTCCCTGGACGTTGTTCCCTTCCCGTTGGCATCGTCAAAGTGGTCCCTTTCCCCTCCTCCCCCCTACTCGTGTACGGGGTCCAAATCCAGATCCTTTCTGGATTGGGCGACATCGGTGCTTGTCACCTTCTTAGGGGTGCCGTCTTTGGTGAGCTTGGGGCGGAGGTGTCGTTCTGGTTGTCTGGTGGTGGTTGGGTGGTTGGTGGCATGATCAGAGCTCGTCGGGCGGTGTCTCCATGTGGCAGGGCTACTCCTATTCACTCCTTTGGTTGTTCCATGTCCAATTTCTCGTCTCGGCGGGCTAGGTGTATCTCGGAGCTCGGTCGCGGCATCCTCCTTCCACTGCTGCTTGGCCTTCAGCCACCCTGCCATGCCATTGCTTCTCCTCATATGCAGGTTCCTCGACTGGGCCAAAACTTCTCTTCAATTCGCATGCCTTGGTATGGTGTTGGTGCTCTATTTTGGCTTCCATGGGCAATGCTGATGGTTCACACCATAGTTCTCGGGGGAGCATATTCATGTCTTGATGGATCGACAACCTTCGTGCCAGGGCGAGGGGGCATGCTGCCACCTTCAAAGATGGAGGAGGTTGTCACTGTGTCGGCCAGAACCCTTGGAGCAGATGAGAGTGCCTCTGCACCGGTGGTCTGCTCATGTTGGAGGACTTCATCGTCTTCAAGCTGCGTAGTGCTTTAGTTTCAATATCTTTGCTTGTAGTGCGTATGGAGCCTATAGATGTTGGCTCAATACTTTGTATCTTTCATTGTTCTTCTCTTTTTTTCCTATCTATAAGGTGTCGTTTCCAATCTGCTCGCCGGTTGATGACTTTGTTAATTCAAAGCCAGGTTAGGTCGAGACCTTCTTGGGCTCGACCAAGACTTTTCTATAATTTTTTTTACATAGAATTAAAATATCATGGTCATGTCAATCCTACAAGATTTGTGGTTGTTTGATTGCATTATAGATTAAAATAAAGGATTCTTTCACAGAGGTTTGAGTGGATGCTAGAAATCCTATGGGATGTAGTACAAAGAAATCCTTACGAAAAATTCCTAAGGATTCTAATTCTCAAAAATTCCTATGAAAATCCTTTGACTCAAAGGAGCCCTAGATACTTTGTGAGTGAAATCTGATTTAAACTTTGAGGTTGTAAAGCTCGTCGAAAATGAGCCTCCACCTTCAATTTTTGAAGTGTATACCCTAGTCTCTGTAGTCTTGGTTATTTTTAACCTTGAGGTTGTTTTTAGCATGGGTAGGGGCACGAAGGCCCCAGATGCTTCATTAATTTTCAAGGTGTGGTACAGAGCATCTTACAACGAGACCCAAAGGAAAGCATGAAATACTAGAAAGGTCCCTTAAACATGCACTAAGGACCCTAACCCAAGATTGTGAATTACAATCGGGTCCAAACTACATCAACAACTCCGATACGATTCCGTCGTCATCGAGGATGAGACAACTTGGGTGGCCATGTGGCCACCACTCCTCCTGCCAGAGAAAGAAGGGATGGATTCAACTAAAGAACTGCCTCCCTTTCGGCATCCATGCCGGGAAGAATAACATGAGCAGTCGCCGGTGAGGCGCCATCGCTCCATACTGCCAGAGTCCTTGGGGTTGTTTTAGGAGTGGATTTGATGATGTAGTAGAGAGAAGGCCACGTTTTCTTACTAAGCTTTACACAGAGGCCGAGGTCAGATGGGCGTAGACGACAAGGTCCGAGGAGTAATCTGACGGCGAGACAGTTTTTCCCAGCATCAGCCAGTACGGGTCCCCCGATGAGTTTCCTCCGCCGCCGCTGTACGACGTCATCATTGATGTTGGTTCCATGGTCCCCGGAAGAAGTTCTTCGTCGATTTTGTGGTCCCTGACGCTGTCGTTCAACACCAGTTGCTACTGTAGGCCCGCCTACCGTCTCCGGCACCTGCCGCAGAGCCCACGGAATAGTGGTTTTGTGGGTTAAATTTTTGCAAAAAAAAAATAGTATGCCACGTTGTTAGTCCAGAATTGGTCAGCTTGTTAAAGAGAATCCAGCCATCCGACCTTGCCAGTGCCACGTAGGAATCTCTGTTTGGATATGGTCTTGAGGTTAAAAATGACTCGAATTATACTCCCTCCATCCCAAAAGAAGTGTCTCAATTTTAGTACAACTTTGTACTAATGTTAATTTGGGACGAAGGGAGTATAAGGCAGGGTACAAACTTCAATTATTTAGAGGAGGGAGTTTAGTTTCGATCAGCTCTAACTTCAAAGTTTAAATCAGACTTCGCTCATGTTTTTTTCTCGAGGGATCTCAACAAAAAAATACATTACATTGGGATGTAACACGCGTGCCTCCTTTTTACCGGTGGGTGACCCTTGCACAACAAGCTCCGGAGACTGTTGGACACATGCATCCGCACATGCAGCCCATGCAGCTCCGACGTGACCACGTCCCTCTTCCCCAACTACCTGCGCTCCTTCCTCCACTCTGATCGCATGCAGCTAGCATCTAGGGACTTAGTTAGTCAGTTAGTGTGTGCACGTTGTGCCTATGTACTGGTGTATATATATGTACTTCTCTGTGAATGAATACAGTGTGTGATTGCTCTAGTTCTAGCCTGTCCCACTACATGGTATCAGATACCTAGTTCTCACCCCCGATCCGAACCTCATGCTTCCGCCTTCCTCCCATGGATTTCTCTGATCTGACCTCCGGCGGCTCCTCCGGCTCCAATCCGTTCGACGCTCCGGCCAGCCTCCTCTCTGTTCCTCTCTCCACCATCCTCCCTCTCAACATCCATGGCCAAATTCCCATCACCCTCAACCTCACCCCCCAACTTCAAACTCTGAATCTCCTTCTTCCACTCCGTCTTCATGTCATACGGCATCTACTACCACGTCGACGGCTCCGTCGACGCCAAGCACCGCCGCCACGACATCGCCTGGTCACAGGTAGTCTGGTGCCTCGTACGTTGGCTGTACACCATGATTTCCGACGAGCTCCAAGGTATGGTTTTGTAGGACCAACCCTCTGCCTTCACCCTATGGACGGCCATCTGCAGCCTGTTTCTGGACAACCGCACCCAGCGCGGTCTGATCGCCCTCGAGGAGTTCCACTGTCTTCGTCAGGAGCACTTCTCCATCATGGAGTACTTCACACGCCTGCAGACCGTCGCCGACACCCTCCGCGACTGCGACATGGCCGTCACGGACCGCGGCCTCGTCTCCAACATGCTGTGCGGCCTCTCCAACAAATTCAGCCATGCCATCACCATCATGACGTACGACGAGACCAAGCTCCCGACGTTCCTTCAGGCGCGTTCCTATCTATTGCAGGAGGAGCGGCGCATCGATCGCGTTGCGGCTCACGAGCCCTCGCGCTCCCGCCGCGCCCGCCGCGGCGCCCGCCCCGCCTCCTTCTCCTCCAACCACAGGCTCCTCCAACAACACCAGCGGCCAACGTGGCCGCAAGCGCCGCAAGGGCGGCAATGGCAGCTCCGGCGGTAACGGTGGCTATGGCCCTCTTGCCGGACACGGCGGGGTTAGCGGCTCTGCCCCCGCACTCTTCCACAACACCGGTCACCCCTCCGGCATGCCCCAGCGCCCCCAGGCGCCCTGGTTCCCAGGGTTCAACCCCTGGACCGGGACCTTCCAGGCCTGGCCCGTGATGCCACGCCCGCCCGGCACCGGCGTGCTCGGCCCACGCTCGTCCGCTCAGGGGCTCCTCGCATCCACCGGCCCCAACAACGCGCCTCCGCCCTCCATCGCCCCCTGGGACATGTCCTCGCTCCAGACCGCCCTCATGTCGATGCTGCAGCCCTACTCTGGCAGCGGGGACTGGTTCTTCGACACGGGGGCCAGTTCTCACATGGCTGCAGATCCTGGTATGTTCTCCACTTCCTTCCCTTGCCCCACGCATCCAGGCATCATCGTCGGCAACGGCGCCATCATGCCCGTCTCCCACTCCGGCGATGCTCTCATTCCCACTCCTTCCTCCTCCCTCACTTTTCGCAATGTGCTCATCTCCCCTCATCTCATTAAAAATCTGATTTCCATTCATGCATTCACCCGTGATAACTTTGTTGCTGTTTCATTTGACCCATTTGGTTTCTCTATCAAGGATCTCATTTCCGGGATGGTGCTCCTCCGATGTAAAAGCTCTGGTGATCTGCATCCCCTCCGCCCCAACGCCGATGTCCAGCAACCCCATGCCATGCTTGCCGCTGTCTCCACCGACCTGTGGCACTCAGGCACCCAGGACGCGCCGCCCTCTCTACAATAACATCATCTTTTGAATTTCAGTGTAAGAAAACACAGGCCCATACTTGCCATGCCAGCCAGCTTGGCAAGAGTGTTCGGTAGCCCTACTCTGCCTCTTCAACCATTGCTACTGCTCCTTTTCATTTGTTACACTGTGATGTATGGACATCTCCAATTGTTAGCAACTCTGGTTTTGCTTATTTTTTGTTTGTCTTGGATGATCACACTCATTTTTCTTGGACTTTCCCTCTCCGTCGCAAATCGGACGTGTTTGAGATCCTCGTTTCCTTCCATGCATTCGTGAGCACACAATTTCAGCGTCCGATCTTTGTGTTCCGCACCAACAACGGTCGTGAATTCGACAACCGCGGCTTCCGCGCCTTCCTCACCACGCACGGCATCGCCTTGCAACTCTCATGCCCATACTCCTCGCCACAGAATGGCCGAGCTGAACACATCATACGCACCATTACTGAGGGCCTCCGCAGCCTCCTCTTCCATGCCTCCCTACCCCCCAAATTCTGGCCCGATGCCCTCGCCACGATCACGTACCTCCTCAACCGACGGCCGTGTCGCCCACACCGGCTCACCACTCCATTCGAGCTTCTCCACGGTTCCCCACCATCCTATCAACACCTCCGCGTCTTCGGATGCTTGTGCTATCCCAACACCACCGCTACTTCCCCACACAAGCTCGCCCCTCGCTCGCGCGCATGCGTCTTTCTCGGCTACCCTCCGAATCACGCTGGCTACAAGTGCTTCGATCCTTTGACCGGCCGTGTTTATATCTCACGCAGCATGTTCTTCGACGAGCGCGACTTTCCCTTTGCGCAGGTCTCTGCCATACCAGCGTCGCCATCGGCTCCGCCTCCGCCGCTCCTCTACGATGATGTCCCAGCAGCCGTTCCTCCCCCTCGCGCCCAGTAGTGTGCCCACGTCAGTGCGCCCCCGTGTGATAGCCTGGCTTAATAGGGATGATAGACTACTCATATCAATAAGGAATTCCTTCTTTTCCGGGAGCCCATTCAGACAGAACTCCAAAGTTAAGCGTGCTCAGCTTGGAGTAATATCATGATGGGTGACCGACCGGGAAGTTGCTCCCGGGTGCACATGAGTGAGGACAAAGTGCGCAGGAAAGACTAGTATTGATCTGTGAGGCTAGTCTAGATCCCGCCAGGAGTAACGACCACCGGCGGGTGTGTCCGGGGCGTTACAAGTTGGTATCAGAGCCGACCCTCGCGGTTACACGGATGTTTGCGAACAGGTGCGCGGTCATGTTGTTCATGATGTTTGTGACCCGTCGTGGCACACGGCATGTCACATGTACCGGACTGGATGCACAAACGTATGTGCCAAGAGGGAACGTTCCTGTGGCCCGACGAGGACGTCGGTTCCTCTGAGTGGGGGTGTATGTGATAGCCTGGCTTAATAGGGATGATAGACTACTCATATCAATAAGGAATTCCTTCTTTTCCGGGAGCCCATTCGGACAGAACTCCAAAGTTAAGAGTGCTAAGCTTGGAGTAATTTCAGGATGGGTGACCGACCGGGAAGTTGCTCCCGGGTGCGCATGAGTGAGGACAAAGTGCGCAGGAAAGACTAGTATTGATCTGTGAGGCCAGTCTAGATCCCGCCAGGAGTAACGACCACCGGCGGGTGTGTCCGGGGCGTTACACCCTGTCACCGGCTACACCACCTGGGACTGTTGCCACGGCCTCTACCTCGTCCGCGCCTTCCACCATGGGCTCCCTTGGCTTGGCCATCGTACCTGCGACCTCGCCCGGTGGCTCGACCTCGACCTCGACCGTGGACTCGACACCACCATCGCCCGCTGGATCGGCCGGCTCCTTCGCCCCGGCCACAGGCTCGCCGCGTTCCCTGATGCCCTCCACTGTGTCACGCGCGACCACGGCCTCGCCACCGCCTTCGCCTGATGGATCGCCCGGCTCCTCCGCTGTGGCCGCGACCACCCCGCAGTCCCTGTCGCCCTCTGTCGACTCGACTGCGGCACCGGCCTCTTCTCCAACCCCACCGGGCCCCGGTCATCGAATGATCACCCACGCCATGGCTGGCGTCCGCCGTCACAACACCAAGTATGATGTGGACTATGTTCTCATGGCCGGTGCTGCTGCGCCTTTGCTGCTTCCCACGTCCGTGGCTGCTGCCCTTCGTGATCCAGTTTGTCCCCTCGCCATGCAAGAGGAGTATGATGCCCTCTGTGCGAACCGCACACGGACGCTCGTCCCGCGTCCACCTGGTGCCCATCTTATCTCTGGCAAATGGATCTTCAGACATAAGTTGCGACCCGACATCTCTCTCGACAGATACAAGGCACGCTGGGTCGTGCGTGGCTTTTCTCAGCGGCCCGGGATCGACTACACCGACACCTTCTCCCCGGTTGTCAAGCCCGCATCGATCCGGCTCGTTCTCCAGCTCGCGGCGGTTCGCTAGTGGCCAGTTCACCAACTCGACGTCAAGAACGTGTTTCTCCACAGCGAGCTCACTGAACATGTCTACTGTCAACAGCTGGCTGGGTTTGTCGATGCCTCGCGGCCCTCCGACGTCTGCCTGCTCTCCAAGTCCCTATACGGGCTCAAGCAAACTCCCAGAGAGTGGTTCGCCAAGTTCGCCGGGTGTCTGTCTCAGCTGTGTTTTGCGGCGACACGATCTGACGCGTCTCTGTTCGTCCTCAAGCAAGGTCATAGCGTCGCCTACCTCCTGCTGTATGTCGATGACATCGTGCTCACTACATCCTCCGATGCTCTCCTCCGGCGGATCATCAGCCAACTGCATGCTGCCGTGTCTCTCAAAGACCTCGGGGACCTCAAGTTCTTCCTCGGCATACAAGTACAGCGCTACAGCCGCGGCTTTCTCCTGCACCAAACACAGTACGCCGAGGAACTTCTGGAGCGTGCCGGCATGACCTCGTGTCACCCCACCCCGACACCCGTCGACACCAAGGCCAAAATATCGGCCAACGCTGGCGACCCTGCCGAGGATGCCGCCTTCTATTGCAGCATCACTGGAGCTCTGAAATATCTCACTCTCACGCGCCTAGACTTGAAATATGCAGATCAACAAGTCTGTCACCATATGCACGCGCCTCGACAACCACATTGGGCGATGGTCAAACACATCTGAGGTATGTGCGTGGCACCACTGCGCACGGGCTCTCCATCGCCGCCACATCGCCGACCGACCTTGTCGCCTACACAGACGCCGACTAGGCCGGCTGCCCCGACACTCGCCGCTCGACATCCGGCTACTGTTTCTTCCTCGGCGGATCGCTCATCTCGTGGTCCAGCAAGTGTGGCACCCCAGCTCAGAGGACCGATTTACCCTGTGTTCCCAACCCAAAGATCATGTCTTCTGGAAACACCCAACAACTTGGAACAGAACAGAACTGATCTTTTATTGATATGATACAAGTACAAGCTTGGATGTTACATAAGATAGTGAGGCCAGGAGCACTACTCGTGTTATGACAGTATCTACATTATTTATGGAACATCTCAAGGGCCTCGATACTAGTAGGACATACTACAGCGTAGCAGAACAACGGGTGAGACTGTCCATCCCATAGGGACACTGCTGGGACACGACCTAGTTAGCGTAGCATGAACCATCGGGATGTCCATCCTTGGCTTCTCCTGCATCTGGCATGATATGCCAGGTGAGTACTTGGAATGTACTCGCAAGCTCACAGCAACCAAAACAGTGCGGCAAACAATAGTATGGCAGTGACTAGGACAAATGCTCAGGAAACATGCATGCTTTAAGATGCTCAATTTACTGTTACGGGTAACCAACTTACTCTGCTCCGGGTTCATATCATGACCCCCGGAGCACTCATGATTCATAGATCACATCTGGGCTCAAGATGAGTTCTTCCATCATTACTGTTGATCATACAGTGTGACCTAGTGCGGACTGTGTCCATTACCGTGGACGCGGCTATACCAATAGATTCTTACACTCTGCAGAGGTTGCGCACTTTACCCACACCATGGACATTCATCCAACGAAACTCGCCTAACCTGTGAATCTTCTATCGTACCACCGACAATCATTCCTCTTCCGGGTCATGCCCTGGGTGGCCCCTGTGTCACTTCTGACACCTGCCACCATCGTGGCCAAACTAAACTGTCCCAAACAGGGACGCCGGCAAATAACTTAACTTGGGCTCACAAGGTTATTGTCGTCTACCTAATCAGGGTAGCACGCACGCATAACCTTCCCTCTTTGGTGGTACCGGTAAAAGAGCACAAGGTTAGACCAAGTCAAGGCCGTCCCATACCGGCAGATGTGGCTGCACGGGTTAGTCTGGGTCGGTGGCACTTGATCAACCATCAAATTTAGGTTTAGTGAATAACGTGCATCAAGTAAAGTTGCTTATCATATTAGTTATGTTAAATAAATGGACTAACATGGCAATGGTCTATGCAAGATACCAAGCAATATGAGTTATGGCATATTTATATTGGATTAAATTAATGCAAAAGAGTTTAACATAAAGCCAACACTATTGTAATGCCTTATGCAATGGATGATGTGGCTTGCCATGCTCAAATGGGGTGCTGGCAAACTCCTGGTCTTCAACACCAAAGCAACTTCCTTCTGAAAACATTTTTCAATGGTGAAAGAAAATGTCACATAAAGCATTTCTGTTGGCCAAAAATTCTAGTCATGCTGGAAAATACCAAATTTTAACACAAAACAAAGGGGCTCAAGACAAAACTACTGCAAAAGTTTCAATTGATTTGGACTTGTGGTTTAAAAATTAGAGCTGGTCAAAGTTTCTGGTCAAAACTGAAATTAAAACAGAAATTAGAAAAACCTGGGAGGGCCACGTCGAAGGCATAAAATGCCAGGGCGCCTCCACTTATACCGCTTCGGGCGCGGAAGAGAGAGGCTGACAGGTGGGCCCTCGGCTGCATTTAAACAGAGGGGAAGAGAGAAACAGAGGTGGGGCGGCTCATTGGTGTAGGGATGGCGGCAGGGCTAGGGGATGGACGGGATGGATCCGCTGGACGGAGATGAAGCTGAGGGTACCCGTAGCTCGCTGGGAGGTGACCTAACGGCGTCGGTGTCTTCCTCTCGGGCGGCGGACAGGTACGGTGATCACCGGAGCGGCTTGTTCCGGCAATAACTCGAGCATGGGCGGGGCTGGGGAGGGTCAGGGGAGTGCCAGGAACTCCGAGCGGTGGTTGGCTCGAGCTGGGTGTGGCCGGAGATGGCAGGGGACAGTGGGGATCGGGCGGCGGTGTGGTGCGGTGATCCGAGGCTGGAGGCCCTCCCGGCCTTGCCCCGGGGTCTCGGTGATCTATTGGCGATGGCTGGAGTGTGGTGTGGTGCTGGTACGAGATGGGCATCGCCTTTTATAGGGGAGCGGCAGCGACCGTGGCCGGAAGCCGCCATGGATTTGTTGGCATGGGGAGGACGACGAGCTGGCCATCGTGTAGTGAGGGGAAGTGATGGAGGAGAGCAGAGGAGTAAATGCGCGAAGCGACGGGTCGTGGGGAAGCCTCCAGCCAGCTCAGCCACCGTACTGCTATTGTGCTGCCGGCGAGGGGGAGGGGTCTAGAGCGGCTACGTGGGTGGTGGAGAGGTTGTCGGCGCGAACGGACGAGGTACGGCAACGCGGGCGTCGTGCTCCGACGAGAGCCGAGCCTGACGGCGCCCAGAGCGCAGGTTTGGTAGTGCTGGCTGCGTGGTCACCGCGTGCATAGGCACCCACGGTGCAAGCTGGCCTGCCAAACTGTGTCTGGGGTGCCGACCCTAGGTCCCATAGCTTCCCCGTGCCACTGATCTAGCTAGATACATCCTGAGCTGAATGGTAGCATCAAAAACAGTTTCTGGTCAAAAACTTGGAAGAGTTACAGAGAGAGGATGAGTTGTGGACTGAGCCAAAAGAATTTTCTAGGGGACTCAGGGTAGGAAGGACTACATGCTGGAGAAGTTTCAGGAATTTTTGCAAAGTTTTGAGCATAGCTCATGTACAAATCATATTCTGGCCCAGAAACTTGTTGAGGTTGATGCACTCACATGGATTGGATCCTTGATGTGAAATTTGGTATTGGGAGGTTATTTGGTGGTGACAAGATGCTATAAAAATTTCAGGGCCAATGGACACTTCTAGCTGGTACTTCCTTCACAAAGGTTTGAAATGACCAGAGGCTAAAAAGAATTCTCTTGCTGAAAAATTGAACTGGACTATGGAATATTTTTGGATATTGTGGAAAGATATGGCTCCTAGTATTTTACGAATTAATTTGGGAATTTTCTGAGTCGTGGAAATATAGGTTGCTTCACAAAGGCTAATTCTGTCCAGAAAGTAGAAGGAATTTTTTGGGCAAAATTTTGAACTGGGTTATGAAATATTTGTGGATGTTGTGGGAGTAGATGCTGTCAAGGAGGTGTGGTATTAATTTGGGGAATTTTTGATCAGCAGAGCTATAGGTTGCTTCACAACCCATAGTGAACATAGGCATTTCCAAAGGAGAAAATGAATTATTTTGGAATGATAAAAATTAGGGTTTGGTCCAGAGGGTTGGTGACAGGGTTTTAGAGAGATTATGAGAATCTTGGCATACTTGGGAAGGAAAAATGAAAGTATGCTCAAGTCCAGAGTCCAATGAATTGACTCTAAAAACGAGCAAATTGCAAATAAAACCAGAAAAGTTTTGAAAAGAAAAAGTTTGAAAATCAGGGTGTCACAAACCTACCCCCCTTAGGGTGAATCTTGTCCTCGAGATTCAGTTGCTCAGGGAACAAATATGGATATGCTAACTTTAGGAAATCTTCTCTTTCACAGGTATCTTGTTCTTCAGTATGGTGATCCCACAGTACCTTGTAAAACCTGATCACCTTACTCCTAGTGGTTCTTTCCATCTTATCCAAGATTCTGACAGGCTTTTCCTCATAGGTCAGATCCCTGGTTAACTCTAGTTCACTCATATCTGCTTGTTTGATTGGAGGTGCAATGCACTTTCTCAGCTGTGATATGTGAAAGACATCGTGAACCTCGGACAATTCTGGCGGTAGCTCCAATTGGTAGGCTACCCTGCCTCTTCTAGCAATCACTGGAAAGGGGCCAATATACCTGGGCACAAGTTTTCCTCGAGTATGAAACCTTTTTATCCCTTTCATGGGGGTTACTCGGAGATAGGCATACTCTCCGGGCTCAAAAGTTACTTCCCGGTGTTTAGGGTCATAGTAACTCTTTTGACGGGATTTAGCTGCTCGAAGACGCTCTTGAATTTCCTTAACTTGCTTCTCAGCCTCGAGCATCAAATCCATGCCAAATATATGGATGTCTCCCGTCTGTGACCAATTTAAGGGGGTGCGGCATTTACGCCCATAGAGCGCTTCAAATGGTGACATTTTGAGGCTTGCCTGATAACTGTTGTTGTAGGAAAATTCCGCATAGGGAAGACTATCCTCCCACTTAGATCCATAGGTGAGGGCACAACATATCTTCCAATATTTGGTTCACTCGTTCGGTCTGCCCGTCTGTCTATGGATGGTATGCCATGCTATGCTTTAACATGGTTCCTAGGGCTTGGTGCAAACGTAGCCAGAATGCTGAAGTAAACAAGGGCCCTCTATATGATGTGATGGACTTGGGTACTCCATGAAGGCTTACGATCCGAGACATATAGAGCTGTGCAAGCTGGTTAGCCCTGAAAGTGGTCTTTACTGGAATAAAATGAGCCACTTTGGTGAGTATATCCATGATGACCCAGATGGCGTCATGGCCTCTCGTTGACTTGGGCAGCCCAACAATGAAGTCCATGCATATGTCATCCCATTTCCACTGGGGAACCCGTAAGGGTTGCAATAATCCAGCTGGCTTCTGGTGCTCGGCCTTAACCTTATTGCATACATCGCAACATGCAACGTAGTAGGCAATGTCTTTGCGCATTCCTGGCCACCAGTAAGTTTCCCTTAGGTCCTGGTACATTTCTGTTCCTCCCGGGTGAACAGAATATGCGGATTCATGTGCCTCTCGTAATATTTGCTATCTCGGGTTTTCTTGATCAGGTACGCATATTCGATTGTCAAACCATAATGTTCCCTGATCGTCAACACGGAATGACTTGGCCTTTCCTTGTTGTATGTTTTCCTTGATCTCTTGTATGCTCTTGTCCGCTTTCTGAGCTTCTTTGATTTCCCCCGTAAGTGTTGGAGTGATTTCCAACGTATCCGGGTTAATCGGACCACAGAGTACCAAGTTAAGCTTGGCAAACTCTTCCTGTAACCCTGGATGGATACCCTCGGTTATTGTATTCACTATACCTGGTTTCCTACTGAGGGCATCTGCGACCACGTTGGCTTTTCCCGGATGGTAATTGATCCCGAGGTCATAGTCCTTGACTAGTTCAAGCCACTTCTCTGCCTGAGGTTGAGATCGGGTTGTGTGAAAATATACTTGAGACTTTTATGGTTCGTGTATATCTCACATCGCTGCGCAATGAGATAATGCCTCCAAATTTTTAAGGCGTGAACCACGGCTGCTAGTTCAAGGTCATGGGTGGGGTAATTCTCTTCATGGGGTCGTAGCTGTCTGGATGCGTACGCTACAACCTTTCCTTCCTGCATTAATACACAGCCAATTCCACGCCTGGAAGCATCACAGTATATGTCAAAGCTCTTGTGGATATTCGGAAGGATTAGGATGGGGGCCGTGGTTAGCCTCGTCTTTAGCTCCATAAAGCTGCTATCACATTCCTCCGTCCAGACAAACTTGTGATTCTTTTTCAGCAGTTCTGTTAGTGGCTTGGCTATCTTAGAGAAGCCTTCAATGAAACGACGGTAGTAACCTGCCAATCCCAGGAAACTGCGGACTTATGTTACCGTAGCTGGTGTCTTCCAGTTTAATACAGCAGTCGCCTTGCTGGGGTCGACGGCCACACCCTGTTCTGACAGAACGTGCCCCAAAAATCCCACCTCTCTTAGCCAAAATTCACACTTGCTGAACTTGGCATACAAGCGGTGGGTCCTTAGTCTTTCCAGGACATCACGGAGGTGTTGTTTGTGCTCCTCTTCATTTTTGGAGTATATATGGATATCATCGATGAACACTACCACAAACTTGTCCAGGAAGTCCATGAAGACTTTGTTCATCATGCTCATGAAATAGGCTGGAGCATTGGTCAACCCAAACGACATGACTATAAATTCATACAGACCATATCGAGTGGTAAAGGCTGTCTTTGGAATATCCTCTTTCCTGATTTTTAGCTGGTGATACCCCGTTCGGAGGTCAATCTTGGAAAATATCCGGGCCCCGTTTAACTGGTCGAACAAATCATCAATGCAGGGAAGCGGATACTTATTTTTGATAGTGACCTCATTTACCGGGCGATAGTCCATGCACATTCGTAGACTACCATCCTTCTTCTTAACAAATAGCATGGGTGATCCCCACGGCGAGACGCTTGGGCGAATGTACACCTTCTGTAGCAATTCATCTAGCTGTTTCTTCAATTCCACCAGCTCTGTGGACGGCATGCGATAGTACTTCTTGTATATTGGAGCGGTTCCGGGAATAACATCGATAGCAAACTCCAATTCCCGATCGGGTGGCATCCCTGGTAGTTCCTCAGGTAACACATCTGGAAATTCACTGACTACCGGGATCAGGTTCATATCTGTAGCAGTAGTCTTGAATGCCATTCCTTTCTTTGGTAGCATCCTGCTGGCGGTAAACTGAACTGTTTGGCCTGCCGGGTTAACCAATGTCACTGTCCTGGTGGCGCAGTTGATGCAGACCTGGTGCGGTGTCAACCAATCCATCCCCAGAATTATGTCCAGTTTGGAGGATTCAATGGCGATAAGGGTGGCTGGAAACTTAACTCCATGTATCAGGATTTCCAGGTCCTTATATATGACATTTGTTCTGAGCATGGAACCAGGGGATTGTACCACCGTGATTTTGTCATAAGAGAAAGGGAAAAATTGTGTATGGTGGCAAAACTCCGCGAGATAAACGAATGGGAAGCCCCGGAATCAAACAAAATTACTGCAGGTATGTCGTTAATAGGGAACATACCGAGGACCACGTCTAGTGCTTCGCGGGCTTCCTCAGCGGAGATATGGTGGACTTGGCCACGACGGAAGTCCTGGTTGAGGTGGCGTCCAATATTGTTGACTTGTGGCTTGAAGTCGGACTGTGGCTTCTCGGCCCTTGTGGGGCATTGCTTGGAATAATGCCTACCTTGTCCACAACTGAAGCATGTGTTGTTGCATCGACAGTCCTCCAGTACTGGCTGCTTGCCATCGGTCCTGTCCTGGTTGCCTGGCTTATTGTTGTTATTGCCGCCATTCCAAGAGGGCTTGTACTCAGGCTAGACCAGTTGCCAGATACGTGGCTTCTGCGTGAACTGCTCATGGGTGTCCTTCTTGGGTTCAAACTTACGCTTGCGGTCATCATATCCGGACTTATGCTCCCGTTCAGCTATGAAAGCTTTGTTGACCAGAGTATGGAAGTCCGGAAAATCTAGCATGCAAAGTTGACAACGGAGGGCATGGTTGAGTCCTCCCAGGAATCGGTCTATCTTTCTTTCCTCTGTGGACACGTCATGGGTGGAGTACCATGCCAGATTATTGAATTTGTTCAGGTACTCACCAACAGACATGTTTCCTTGAGTAAGAGCAAGGAACTCCCTTTGTTTCACCTTCATTATGCCAGTGGGAATATGGTACCTTCAGAACACCTCCTTAAATTTCTCCCAGGAAATGTTTTCCCCAGGAGGCCACAATATTTTTGCATTATCCCACCAGATGGCTGCCGGCCCTTCCAGATAATGAGTAACAAAAGGAAACTTGTCTGACTCATCACAGCGAGCTATTTCCAGCTTCTTTTCCATAGTCCTCAGCTAGTCATCAGCTTCCATTGGATCAACAACTTGACTAAAATTGGGTGGCTTGGTACACTAAAAACCAGACAGCTTGGAGTGCGGCCCATTGTTCTAATTCTGTCCTACCATGGTTTGCATACTCCTCAAAAATTCCATGAGATCCTGATTTCTTTTCTCCTCAAACATCCTCATAATCTGATTAATGGTCGGTGGTTGTGGTGGTGGAGGTGGCAGATCTTCTGGTGGTTGTCCTGCTTGTCTGGCGGATCGACGAACCGGAGTTCCATCGCTGCCTTGATTACTACACCTCTTCATCCTATATCCGTTCCCATTGCAAAATACCGAATTGATGAGCAACATCCATAGGGGAAATACAACAATGTGACACCAAGAAAACAAAATCAAAGAAAAACGAAATGGGTAACATAATTATACAAGGCAACCCAACATCATACATGGCAAACTAGTAGGGGGTATCATGGCTAGCACTGCTCATACAGCAGTTGACATATGCAAAGATGCTATGATGCATACACATGCTAAAACTCAAACATCCACTTTAGTCGCACTGGTGGCATGGACACTGGCAGACTGAAGACTCCTCGTCATGTGATTCCGCCTCGGAATCGGAGCTGATGATGTGGATCACGTCCTTCGGAACAAAGGAGACACGACGACACTGATGGGAAGGCTCTCCCTCTGAAGGAGAAGAAGCATGACGCCTCAGCATCGAGGCAGCTGGAGTGGCTAGCAGCGAGGCCCACTCAGCTAGGGACCCACGCCGGATACCAGACGAAGTGCCTGGCGGTCCAAACGAGCTAGAAGGAGTCTCAGGCATATGCAAAGGTGGAATAGGCGGTGTAAACATAGGCGAAAACACAGGAGGAGGAGGAGGAGACTGTGCTGCAGCAGCACCTGCAAGTGCCTCTCGGGCGTGAGACAGCTCCTCAGCTAGGGAAGTGACCAGACGGTAACTGGCGTTCAGGTAACGGGATAAAACACCAGTAGCCCGATCACTCGCCGGATCAACAGGCACAAAAAGGACTCGCCCTGTCATAGGCGACAGGGTGGGGTAGTGAAAGAAACCTAGGTGTGTCTGCATCTCGACCTCATGAAAGCGCAAGTCAGTGAGAGCCTCCATAGCAGCAAACTGAATCGTCAGATTGGGAGTAGAAGCAGTTTCGCCCTTGGAAGAGCGGGAATAGCTGCCGATCTCTGAACTCGTGGTAAGGAAGGCCTCAACGTGTTACTCGTACACCGAACCTTCAAGCTGCTCTTGAAACACCTTATACACTGGGTCTTCTCCATTGGGGTAGAGTCGAAGCCAGACGCTACGGAGCAGTACTGGAAAAGTGAACGATGCCGGCTCATGGTTGTAGTGGTACGGAACAGGTGCCATCTACACTCATAAGACCAACGGTTAACGAAACAAATGAATCTAGATGCATGCTATGCAACAGGCAAATGCAACAAGCAAAGCACACACCAGGACTCTAAACTTGGCGGAACTCTAACATGAGGTTAACTAGGGTGTCCTACAGTCAGCACGGCTCTGATACCAAGCGTTGTGGAACCCCGGCTCAGAGGACCGGTTTACCCTGTGTTCCCAACCCAGAGATCATGTCTTCTGGAAACACCCAACAACTTGGAACAGAATAGAACTGATCTTTTATTGATATGATACAAGTACAAGCTTGGATGTTACATAAGATAGTGAGGACAGGAGCACTACTCGTGCTATGACAGTATCTACATTATTTATGGAACATCTCAAGGGCCTCGATACTAGTGGGAGATACTACAGCGTAGCAGAACAACGGGTGAGACTCTCCATCCCATAGGGACACTGCTGGGACACGACCTAGTTAGCGTAGCACGAACCATTGGGATCTCCATCCTCGGCTTCTCCTGCATCTGGAATGATACGCCAGGTGAGTACTTGGAATGTACTCGCAAGCTCACAGCAACCAAAACAGTGCGGCAAACAGCAGTATGGCAGTGACTAGGACAAATGCTCAGGAAACATGCATGCTTTAAGATGCTCAACTTACTGTTACGGGTAACCAACTTACTCTCCTCCGGGTTCATATCATGACCACCGGACCACTCATGATTCATAGATCAAATCTGGGCTCAAGATGAGTTCTTCCATCATTACTGTTGATCATACAGTGTGACCTAGTGCGGACTGTGTCCATTACCGTGGACGCGGCTATTCGAATAGATTCTTACACTCTGCAGAGGTTGCGCACTTTACCCACACCATGGACATTCGTCCAACAAAACTCGCCTAACCTGTGACTCTTCTATCATACCACCGACAATCATTCCCCTTCCGGGTCATGCCCTGGGTGGCCCCTGTGTCACTTCTGACACATGCCACCGTCATGGCTAAACTAAACTGTCCCAAACGGGGATGCCAGCAAATAACTTAACTTAGGCTCACAAGGTTATCGTCGTCTACCTGATCAGGGTAGCACGCACGCATAACCTTCCCTCTTTGGTGGTACCGGTAAAAGAGCACGAGGTTAGACCAAGTCAAGGCCATCCCATACCGGCAGATGTGGCTGCACAGGTAAGTCCGGGTCGGTGGCACTTGATCAACCATCAAATTTAGGTTTAGTGAATAACGTGCATCAAGTAAAGTTGTTTATCATATTAGTTATGTTAAATAAATGGACTAACATGGCAGTGGTCTATGCAAGATACCAAGCAATATGAGTTATGGCATATTTATATTGGATTAAATTAATGCAAAAGAGTTTAACATAAAGCCAACACGATTGTAATGCCTTATGCAATGGATGATGTGCAAACTCCTGGTCTTCAACACCAAAGAAACTTCCTTCTAAAAACATTTTTAACTGGCAAAAGAAAATGTCACATAAAGCATTTCTGTTGGCCAAAAATTCTAGACATGCTGAAAAAATACCAAATTTTAACACAAAATAAAGGGGCTCAAGTAAAAACTACTGAAAAAGTTTCAATTGATTTGGACTTGTGGTTTAAAAATTAGAGCTGGTCAAAGTTTTTGGTCAAAACTGAAATTAAAACAGAAATTAGAAAAACCTGGGAGGGCCACGTCAAAGGCGTAAAACGTCAGGGCGCCTCCACTTATACCGCTTCGGGCGTGGGATAGAGAGGCTGATAGGTGTGGCCTCGGCTGGATTTAAACAGAGGGGGAGAGAGAAACAAAAGTGGGGCGGCTCACCGGCAATGATTCTCCGGCGGAGGGACGGCGGCAGGGCTAGGGGATGGACGGGTTGGATCCGCCAGACGGAGACGAAGCCGAGGGTACCCATAGCTTGCCGGGAGGTGACCTAACGGCATCGCTTTCTTCCTCTCGGGCGGCGGACAGGTACGGTGATCACCGGAGCGGCGGGTTCCGGCAATAACTCGAGCAGGGGTGGGGCTGGGGAGGATCAGGGGAGTGCCAGGAACTCCGAGCGGTGGCTAGCTCGAGCTGGGGGTGGTCGGAGATGGCAGGGGACAGTGGGGATCGGGCGGCAGGGTGGTGCGGTGATCCGAGGCTGGAGGCCCTCCCGGCCTTGCCCCGGGGTCTCGGTGATCTATTGGCGATGGCTGGAGTGTGGTGTGGTGCTGGGATGGATTTGTTGGCGCGGGGAGGACGACAAGCTGGCCGTCGTGGAGTGGTGGGGAAGTGATGGAGGAGACCAGAGGAGTAAATGCGCGAAGTGACGGGTCGCGGGGAAGCCTCCAGCCAGCTCAACCACCGTACTACTACTGTGCCACCCTTGGCGCACGGTGGCCGTATCCGGCGAGCTTGCTGCCAGCGAGGGGGAGGGGTCTAGAGCGGCTACGTGGGTGGTGGAGAGGTTGGCGGCACGAACGGACGAGGTACGACAATGCGGGCGTCGCGCTCCGACGAGACCCGAGCCTGACGGCACCCAGAGCGTGCGTTTGGTAGTGCTGGCCGCGTGGTCACCATGTGCATAGGCGCCCACGGTGCAAGCTGGCATGCCAAACCGTGTTTGGGGTGCCGACCCTAGGTCCCGTAGCTTCCCCGTGCCACTGATCTGGCTAGATACATCCTGAGTTGAATGGTAGCATCAAAAATAGTTTCTGGCCAGAAACTTCGGAGAGTTCCAGAGAGAGGATGAGTTGTGGACTGAGCCAAAAGAATTGTCTAGGAGACTCGGGGTAGGAAGGACTACATGCTAGAGAAGTTTCAGGAATTTTTGCAAAGTTTTGAGCATAGCTCATGTACAAATCATATTCTGGCCAAGAAACTTGTTGAGGATGATGCACTCACATGGATTGGCTCCTTGAGGTGAAATTTGGTATTGGGAGGTTATTTGGTGGTGACAAGATGATATAAAAATTGTAGGGCCAATGGACACTTCTAGATGGTACTTCCTTCACAAAGGATTAAAATGACCTGAGGCTAAAAAGAATTGTCTTGCTAAAAAATTGAATTGGACTATGGAATATTTTTGGATATTGTGAAAAGATATGGCTCCTAGTATTTTACAAATTAATTTGGGAATTTTCTGAGTCATGGAAATATAGGTTGCTTCACAAAGGCTAATTATGTCCAGAAAGTAGAAGGAATTTTCTAGACAAAATTTTGAACTGGGTTATGAAATATTTGTGGATATTGTGGGAGTAGATGTTGTCAAGGAGATGTGGTATTAATTTGGGGAATTTTTGATCAGCAGAGCTATAGGTTGTTTCACAACCCATAGTGAAAATATGCATTTCCAAAGGAGAAAATGAATTATTTTGGAATGATAAAAATTAGGGTTTGGTCCAGAGGGTTGGTGACAGGGTTTTAGAGAGATTATGAGAATCTTGGCATACTTGGGAAGAAAAAATGAAAGTATGCTCAAGTCCAGAGTCCAATGAATTGACTCCAAAAACCAGCAAATTGCAAATAAAACCAGAAAAGTTTTGAAAAGAAAGAGTTTGAAAATCAGGGTGTCACAGCAAGCGGCAGCCCACCGTCTCTCGGTCGAGCACCGAAGCTGAATATCGAGCCGTGGCCAATGCGGTTGCCGAGTGCTGTTGGGTGCGCAGCTACTACACGAGCTCCACTCCGACCTGGGCAAAGCTACTATTGTCTTCCGCGACAACGACTCTACTATTTATCTCTCACAGAATCCAGTACATCATCGACGCACTAAACACATCAAGCTTGACATTCATTTTGTTCGTGAAAAAGTTGCGCTTGGCCATGTTCGTGTTCATCACGTCCCAACCAGCCAACAATTTGCTGACATTATCACGAAGGGCCTACCCGCTGCAACCTTTGCGGAATTCAGATCCAGTCAGCGCATCGTCGACAGCGCCATCGATGCTCACACTGCGGGGCGGGGGGGGGGGGAGGGGGGGGGTTGTTGGACGCATGCATCCGCACATGCAGCCCATGCAGCTCCGACATGACCACGTCCCTCTTCCCCAACTGCTTGCGCTCCTTCCTCCACTCTGATCGCATGCAACTAGCATCTAGGGAGTTAGTTGGTCAGTTAGTGTGTGCACGTTGTGCCTATGTACTGGTATATACATGTACTTCTCTGTGAATGAATACAGTGTGTGATTGCTCCAGTTCTAGCATGTCCCACTACAGAGACTACACACCACCGTAGGACTTTGCTACTTGTAGCGTACGCTCAAGTCTCCAGCTGCAGGTTCAACCACACACTGCGCCCCGTAGTTCACACGCTTAAAAAGCAACCGGACTCGCAACTGCCACCGCTCACCCTCCTATGCGGCCTCCAAGAATCCATGCCCGCACCCATGCCACCACCGCCGGAGGATCATCCCCTGCCGCCGCCTCGGCCGAGGGCCAAGCCAAAGCCTCGCAAGCCCAAGCTATTGGCCCAGTGGGAACCAGGGTACCATGGGCTATCTGCCTGTGGCCCAGGAAGCAGCACCTGGCGAGGAGTTCAAGAGTCGGCCCAGACATGGGCGCCACGAAGCAAGACGCCTCGTGAGGGCCAGGCCTCACGAGGTCCCTCTCCGCGAGGGAAGGCACTACCGAAGACCACCTCCCGCGGCAGGCAGCCTCGCAGGGGAGCTGTGCGACGCTGGTTGTGCGGCTGCGTGCCCACCACATGGGTGACGCGTCTTCACAAGACGACAGCAACAGGGGCCATGCCAGCAGGCGCGGTCGGGGGCAGTTTCCTCTTTGGTGATAAAGGGACAGCTGCAGCTGCCTCCCCCAAAGCAAGTCCCAAAGCTTACCACTTTGGTGCAAGAAGACCACGATGAGGAGGCGCGCTCGGGCGGATGTCATCGGCGAGCCTACCAGCGCGTCATGGACGGCGTCTTTTCAGACGAAGACCACTTTTGTCATGATAGGACTGAGCGCCTGTCTCCCTTTGAACTACCATTGTGTGGAAACCCTTCCCGCCAATATTTTCGGTGAAGAGGACCAAGGCAGCTATATAAGGGGCAGTGTTGCCACCGTAGAAGGGGATCGACGAATTCCACCTTCTTCTACCTTGTACGCAAGAGCATTATTGCCACAGCAATCCCAGACAAGCAGGAGTAGGGTTTTACACCGCTCGGTGGCCCCAACCTGGGTAGCTCCTTGTGTCCCTATTGTGCCTTGCGTGTGTGTGCTCCCGTCGTGCTTCGCTCGCCGTAGCCTCGCCACGGTCACCGCCTGGTAGATAGGTAGCGAGCAGGGCCCCAGTGTTTGAACCAGGGTTCTCAGAGCCCACTCTCCGACATTTGGTGCGCCAGGTAGATGGGAGCCAGCTTTCGCGCCTTCGACCTCGACATCGACATGGCCGACGCCCGACGCGAGTGCGCCCTGCGCAGGGCCGCCAGGGTGGTCCACACAGAGCCCATCGCCAACGACAACCGACGTGGGCGCACCGACGCCGTCACCGAGCCCGCGACAGGGGAGGAGCAAGCTTCTTCCCTTCACTCGTCCGTGCAGCCGCCTGGCCGCACCGCCACAGCATCCTCGCTCGCCCGCCGCGACCCATCGGATCCACAGGCCACGTTGCTCATGGCACGAGAGCTGCTGCGCTACCGTCCCACCGAGGCCGGGTACGACGCCTTGCTTGCGCGCATCACCGAGCTCGTCAATGCCGCCGGAGACGCCCCGACGCCTTCCCGCTCTCTGCCACCTCCGTCACCGCGTGGCGTGGAGGCAGAGCATGGCGCGCCTCCTCCACCTCCTTCGCTCGGCGATGTCGCGGGTTATTGCCACGGAGCGCGCGTGCGAGAGCCGTCCCACGACGCGTCCTCGCCGCCCCACGATGACGCGAGCTGAAAGATCGTTCGGCGTGCGGCGCCAGACGCGTGCGTAATCCTCGAGCAGTAGTGCCAACACCAAGACCGCACCATCCAAGACGTCGTAGCGGCCGGACACCAGAACCACGCCGCTCTCGCGAGTGGTGTTGCCTCTAGCAGCGGGGGCTGCCACGCCTTCACTCGCGAACTGCGCCGCGTGGTGTGGCCCATGAAGTTCAAGCTGGAGCTACCTCCCCGCTATGACGGTGCCCCCAATTCCACAAAGTTCCTGTAGCTCTACACCCTGGGCATCGAGGCTGCGGGTGGTGACGACAAGGTCATGGCGAACTGGTTCCCCATGGCCCTCAAGGACGCCACGCGCTCATGGCTGATGGACCTTCCCGAAGCTTCTGTCTCCTTGTGGTCCGAACTATGCCGGCAGTTCGTTGCCAACTTCAGGGGCACCTACGAGCGCCCTCTCACGCTCATCGACCTGCGTGCCGTGTGCTAGCGCCCTGACGAGACACTCCGCAAGTACATCCAGCGCTTCAGCCAAGTGCGCAACAAGATCCCGCGTGCCTCCGACGCCGCAATCATATCCACATTCTCCTCCGGCGTCACGGATGTCAGCATGCGCGGGAAGCTCTCCATCAATGATGAGCTCGACACCATGGTCGCGTTGTTCAACCTCGCCGATAGGTGCGCCAAGGCTGAAGAGGGCCACCTCTTCGCCCACAACAACCCTGACGAGGCACCAGACGCGGCCAAGACCAAGAGCAAAGACGCCAAGCGCAAGGGCCCTGTCGTGCTTGCGGCAGAGCCTAAGCAGAAGTGCGGATGCGACCGCGATGAGGCCAAGAAGGACGGACGCCCCTTCTGCGCCTACCACAACATGCACTCCCACAGCACCGAGGGCTGCCACGAGCTCAAGCTGCTTCGCGACTGCCGCCAGGACGGGCGCGGCGGCAGCAACGAGCGCGGCGCAGACCGTGGAGGCGGCCGCAGCGGAAACCACTGGGGAGACTGCAACAACAACAACAACAACAACAACAACAACAACAACAACAACAACAACAACAACAACGGCAGCAACAACTACCAGCAAGGCTGGCGGGACCATGCGCGGCAGGCCAACCCTCAGGCCAACGCCGCCCCGCCGCCCCCTGGCAGCAACAACGACAATCTCCCTGACGAGAACGCTGGGGGCTACCAGGAGCCTCACGAGGTGGCATGCATCCTTGGTGGGGCCCAGGCCCCCTCATCCAACCGCCACTTGAAGCAGTTCTCTCGTGAGGTGAACGCGGCTCTCCCGGGAGCTGAGGCCTCCCGGCCCCTCAAGTGGTCGTAGTACCCGATCTCCTTCGACTCCAACGACCACCCCAAGTCAATGAGGGCTTTGGGCACCATCCCCATGCTGTGCATGCCCACTATCAACAACATCTCCATCACCAAGACGCACATCGACGGCGGTGCGGGCCTCAACGTGATCTCCATAGAGACCTTTGAGAAGCTCCAGGTGCCCTACGAGCGCTTGATGCCGACGAGGCCCTTCTCGGGCGTGACCTATGGCTCCACCCTTCCTCTGGGGCAAGTGTGCCTTCCCATCACCTTCGGCACCCGCAAAAATTACCGCACTGAGCTTGTCGACTTCGACATGGCACACATCGGCTTACCCTATAACGCCATCTTGGGCTACCCTGCGCTCGCCAAGTTCATGGCGGTGACCCACCAAGCCTACAACACCCTCAAGATGCCGGGCTGCAGTGACACGATCACCATCCGCTGCGACGAGAAGGACGCAGTGCGCTCCCTCGAGCGCGCCTACAAGGATGCCACCACCGCTCACCCCACAGGTGAGGACGATGTCGAGCCTGCCGAGCCCGCACCTGTGAAGAAGAAGCAGCTGTTCTCTCATGCACGCGCCGAGACGAAGAAGGTGTCGATGGATGGCAGTGGCTCCGGGCCCGCCTTCACCATCGGCAACGGTCTCTCTCCCAAATAGGAAGGCGCGCTCGTTGCCTTCCTCCGGGCAAATGCTGATGTGTTCGCATGGACAACATCAGATTTGTCTGGTGTGCTGAGGGAGGTGATCGAGCACCACTTAGCGGTGTGCCCCAACGCACGCCCCGTGAAGCAAAAGGCACGGTGCCAGGTGCCCGAGAAGCAAGAATGCATCGTTCAAGAAGTTCAGAAGCTACAGGAGGCAGGAGTCATCCGCAAGGTGCGCCACCCCAAATGGGTCGCCAACCCTGTCGTGGTCCCCAAGCACAGCGACGAGGGGCGAATGTGCGTCGACTTCACCAGCCTCAACAAGGCCTGCCCCAAGGACCCCTTCCCTCTGCCACGGATCGACCAGATCGTGGATTCCACCGCTGGGTGTGAGTTGCTATGCTTTCTGGAGGCCTTCTCAGGCTACCACCAGATCAAGATGGCGAAGGAAGACGAAGAAAGGATGGCCTTCATCACCCCCTACGGAGTGTACTCTTACATCTGCATGCCTTTCGGCCTGAAGAGCACGGGAGCCACCTTCCAGAGGCTGATGCGCATCACCCTAGGGCCCCAGATGGGAAGAAATGCGGAGGCCTACGTCGATGACATCATTCTGAAGAGCTGCAAATCGTGCTCCCTCATCGTGGACCTCGAAGAAACCTTTGCCAACCTACGCAAGGTCAATGTCAGAGTCTAGGATCTGCGTCCAAGAAATTTCTCCAAGAACTTAGGATTCGAATTCTGGGGGACTTTGCTTGGCGACCTACGACACGACGGCAACCACGGCGGGATCACGATGGGCTCACTGGCTCTCACCGGACATGAAGGGGACGCGCGAGCTACCAAGGTTCGGGCCACCGTGCGGTGTAATACCCTACTCCTGCCTGTGTTGGATTGCTCTGTGATGGAGAGCTTGTGGATCGAGGTACATGAGGTGTGGGGGAGAATGAGTCGATACCCTTACATGGAAGCGGCCCTGCCCCTTTTGTAGTGCCTTGGTCCTCTTCCCCGAAAAATATGAGCGGGAAAGGGTGGCCACAGGGCGGCAATTCAAAGGGGGACAGGTGCGCAGGTCTATCCTGACTAAAGGCGGTCTCCGCCTGATAAAGTAGTCTTCGTGACGCGCTGGTGGGCTTGGCGATGACCTCCGTCCTGGCACGCCGATCCGTCCTGATCTTCTATCACCAAAGAGGAAAACCTTTGGGACTTGCCTTGGGGGAGGCAGATGCCACTCCTCCCTTATCACCAAAATGTAAGCTGGGCTCGGTCACGCCCCACTGTCCTTATCCTGACAACGAGTCGTCACCCTTGTGCTGGGCACGGAGCCTCACGGCTGGCGCCGTATGATCTGCTTCATGAGGAGGCCTCGCGAGGGGAGCCTCATGAGGCAACCTGGTGCTTGGCGGCCTCGGCAGGGCCTGACCTGGCGGCGAGGGGCCTTGCGAGGCTCGCCCCTCGCGAGGCGGCTTCCTCAGGAGCGGCTGAGGCAGGGCCACCCTCATGGGCCAGCCCAAGTGTCGTCCTCCGGGCCAAAGGCAGACGGGCCATGGTACCCTGGTTCCCACTGGGCTGACAGTAGCACCCGGGCCCGCGGCGCGCACGTCCAGCCTGTTAGGGACGAAATGACACAGGGCCCACTGAGCTGCCAGGCCCAGAGGTGACGCGTGGCGGACTTCATAGGGCGGGTCGCCCCCACTCCCCATGACGCCTCAGTAACAGCCGTCCTGGCGATAAAGCCAACCCGCGCGGGGCGCAGGCACATCATTGCCCCCATCTCCAACTCGCCCTCCATCCCGCGCAAGCAGCTCCTCTGTCCTTCCTCCTCCAACTTCCAATCTCTCCTTCGCCATGGCCCCAGGCAAGAAACCCGCGACCGCCGAGGCCTCCTCCAGCAAGAGCTCCTCGACGGCGGAGCTTGGTCCGGCCTTGCTGCCGGCCCCCATCAACGAGAACGGGCTAGCCAGGGCCTGCCCCCTGTTGGCCTCCGCACACTTCGAGGGAGGCGCCATCGAGATCTGGCCGGGCTCGCACCCACGGCGCGACCTCAGCCCCACGGTAATCCCCGTCTTCTTCCACTCGCTCTTCGCCAGGCTGGTGCCGCCCTTCTCTGACTTCCTCTATGCCATCCTTGAGCACTATCAGATTTGCCTTCTCCACCTTTATCCCAACTCCATCCTCGTCCTTGCTCTCTTCGCATACCTCTATGAGGCCTTCCTAGGAGTGATGCCGTCCGTGGCGCTCTTCCGGACCTTCTACAGCCTGCGGGTTTTTTCCTCGGGAAACCACCGCTTCGGAGGCGCCTCCTTCCGCATCGACGATGAGATGCGCAAGGTCTTCATCGACATGAAGATCTTGAAGAAGGTGGAGAACTTCAGGTCGCGCTGGGTTTATGTTGATGCCCAGCAGACCAGTCCTCTCTTGGCAGAGCGGGAGTGCCTACTGGCGAAGGAGTGTGAGCTGGCGGCCGCCCAAACCGCTCTCGACGAGCTGAGGGGCCTCACGGCCAGGCGGGACGAGCTCCAGTCTGAGGTCGACGATCTCAAGAAGCAGCTGCTGGATACGGACGCCACCATCGAGGAAGCGTGCCGTGACCTACTGACCCAGGCGACAACGCGGCTCTTCAGCAACCTTCTCCGCCTCGACGATCGCTTCGACTTCGGGCGGGTGGTGACCCTTGTCCCGGCGGAGGTCCGCGAACCCCTCGAGGAGGCTGTGAGGGATCGCGTGGCCGGCTTCGTCAGGCTGTACACCTTCAAGCCTGAGATCAGCGGCGGTGGTGGCAATCCCCCTCACAACGACGGCGGGAGCAGCGACGGCGGCGCCTCACGCGCCTAAATTCTCCTTGACCTGTTTCTGCAATACGGTAGACGTGGCCCCGTGGGGGCGTGAAAACATTTGCATGGTACTTTTGCTGTAAGCACTTAATGATTCGTGTGTTTTCGTTTTCCTCCCGAGGCCCTTATTCCCCTTTTACATTGCCTTCGTGCCCTATGTCACTGGGACCCAGCCCCCGAGGCAAGCTACAGCCGTCGCTGGTATGCCCAGAGTGTGCGCTCGGCAAGGCCAGAGGGTGTAGGGCTCTTAGGGCTGGTAGGAGTCCCTGAGGCGCGATGCTCAGAGTCCCCCCCTTGACGCATAGGCGGCTCGTGCCAAGGAAATCAGGATGCGACAAGAGAGAAACGAGAGGGAAGGGACCCGAGGGGTGCTTTGGACTTAGCTCTTTTGGAGACGCGCGGCTTGGGGCGAGTCCTTCGTGAGGCGCAGCATGCAAGGCGCGGTCCCTCACGAAGCCTTCCACCCGCGGGGCGCCGACCGCGTGGCCTCCCGAGAGGGGGCTCCTGAGATTCTTGAGACCCTGCACCAGGGAAACTGCCAAGTTTTTGCAAGTAATGTAGCGGGGCGCGCTCGCGAGGCCGCCTGTGGGTGTTACGCGAGGAGGCAAGAGCACCAAGGACCTGGTGAGGTGATGTGCACGGGAGCAGGCCCGCTAGCCAGAGCTCAGTCGCTTGGGTTTTTCAGTGCTACTAGGACTGACCCGAGCACAGACACCGTGCCCAGCCCCCGCTCGCGTGACAGGCACGGGTTATATCATGAGCGCGTGCCCCGCGGCTGCAAGCACACAGGGTTTTGGAGGAAATAAGGTTTACTGATGCATGAAGCAGGTTCATTACATAACAAAAAGATACATGCTGCCGTGTTCGACACGGGTCAGCTTGAGGATGTGACGGCCGAGGGCCCCTCAAGTAGGCCGCCAGCGCGGAGCATGGGGCATCCGCCAGCGCTGAGCATGGGGCTTCCACGAGAGTGGGAAGGAGCTCTCACGTGCCGGAGGCAGCGTGGGTAGAGAGAGCCCCGGAGCATGTACAGCTCTATGTCGCTCGTATCCGTGGGGCACGGATAGAACTTATGGTGATGGCAGGCGTTCCATGTGTTTGGTACCGGAACACTCGCCTCCGTCACGAGTGGGGCCGTGGAGGGCCGGTGGGCGAGTGTTAACCACCTCCATATTTCTTGCGATGTGGGACTCCAGGCTCATGCGCATCAGCCTCGTGAAGGTGGCTGCAGCACCCTCCAGGCCGAACGGCATATGCATGAGCCAGGGTGAGCCCGCGGCGATACGCGGAGGAGGGAAGGGGCCTACGGGGCAAGCCTGGTTGAGGGCGATGAAGTCGACGCACATGCGCACGCTATCGCGCGGCCTGGCGATGGGGGTAAGGCTAGCGATCCACTTGGGGTGGGGGGGCTTCACGGGCGATTCCAGCATCCTGGGGCTTGTTGCCTTCCTGGGTGGTGACTTTCTGCTTCTCGGGCGCCTGACGCCGTTCCTTCTGCTTGACGGGCCACGCGCTCCAGCACGCGGCTGAGTGGTGCTCGATCACCTCCCTCGGTAGGCTGGGCGTGCCTGATGCTATCCAAGCCAATGCCTCAGGGCATGCCCGGAGGAAGGTGACGAGTGCGCCTTCCTATTTGGGGGAGGGCCCACCGCTGGCGGCGAGGGAGGGGCCTGCTTCGCCCCCATCCAGCGATGCCTTCTTGGACTCGACCCGCTTCTGAGAGAGCAGGGGCTTCTTCTTCACGGGCGTCTCCTCGGCAGGCCCAGGCACATCCTCATCAGCTGGGTACGCGACGGAGGCAGTCTTGTAGGCGTGCTCAAGGGTGTGCAACGTATCCTTCTCGTCGCAGCTCACGGTGAGGGTACCGCTACAGCCGGGCATTTTGACGAGGCCATAGGCGTGGTGGGTCGCGGCCATGAACTTGGTGAGCGCCGGGTAGCCCAAGATGGCGTTGTAAGGCAGGCCGATGTGAGCCACATCGAAGACGATGAACTCCGTACGGTAGTTCTTGCAGGTGCCGAAGGTGACGGGAAGGCGCACCTGCCCCAGGGGGACAGTGGAGCCATCAGTGACGCCCGATAAGGGCATGGTGGGCATCAAGCGCTCGTACGGCACTTGGAGCATCTCGAAGGTCTCGATGGAGATCACGTTGAGGCCGGCGCCTCCGTCGATGAGGGTCTTGGCAACCGCGACGTTGCTGATGATGGGGGTGCACAGCAGGGGCACGACACCCACGGCCTTTGTGGACTTGGGGTGGTCACTGGTGTCGAAGGCGATGGGGAACTCAGACCACTTGAGGCGGCCAGCGGACTCAAGCGCCGGGAGGGCCACGTTCACCTCTCGAGAGAACTGCTTGAAGTAGCGGTTGGATGGAGGGGCCTGGGCCCCGTCGAGGATGCAAGCCACCCTACGGGGCTCTTGGTAGCCCCTAGCGTTCTCAGCGGGAGGGGAGTCGTTGGCGCGTATTGGGGCGGCGTTGGCCTGAGGGTTAGCCTGCCGCGGCTGGTTCTGCCAGCCCTGACGGTTGTTGTCGCCAGCACCGTTGTTGTGGTTGTCACCCCAGCGGCCACCTCCGCTGCTGCCACCGCGGCCCTTGCCGCGCTCCTTGCGGCTGCCGCGGCGCTCGGTGCGGCCCTCACGAAGCAGCTTGAGCTCGTGGCAGTCCTCTGTGCTGTGGGAGTTCATGTTGTGGTAGGCGCAGAAAGGACGGTCGTCCTTCTTGGCCTCGCCACGATCGCGGCCGCGCTTGTAGTCTGGCTCCGCCACAAGCACGGCAGGGCCCTTACGCTTGGTGTCCTTGCCCTTGGGTTTCGCCGCGCCAGGCTCAGCGTCGATGTCGTTGTGGAGGAAGAGACGTCCCTCCTCGGCCTTGGCGCAATGGTTGACGAGGACGAACAACTCTGGTGCGGAGTCAAGCTCATCCCTGACTGAGAGCTTCTCGCGCATCTTCACGTCCGTGACGCCGTTGGTGAAGGCGGAGACGATCGCGGCGTCGGAGGCCTTCGGGATCTTGTGGCGCACCTGGCTGAAGCGCTAGATGAATTTGCAAAGGGGCTCACCAGGGTGCTGGCGCACGGTCCGTAGGTCGTTGAGCATGAGGGAACGATCGCTCGTGCCCTTGAAGTTGGCGACGAACTGCTTGCACAGGTCCTCCCACGAAGAGATGGATGCCTCGGGGAGGTTCATGAGCCATGAGCGCGCAGCGTCCTTGAGGGCCATGGGGAACCAGTTCGCCATGACCCGGTCGTCCCCCCTCGCGGCCTGGATGCTGATGGTGTAGAGCAAGAGGAACTCCGTGGGGTTGGCGCTGCCGTCGTAGCACTGAGGGAGCTCTGGCTTGAACTTGTCAGGCCACACCATGCGACGTAGCTCGGGGGCGAGGGCTAGGTAGCCCCCATTGGTGAGGGCGCCGCTGTCGAGGGCCGCACGGTTCTGGCGCCCGGCCATGGCGACATCGTGGAGGACGCGGTCCTGGCGGTTGCGCCCTTTCTCGAGGGCCACACGCGCGTCCGGGGGCGCGCGGTGGATGATCTGGCAGCTGTCGCCGTCGCCGCCCAGCGCGAGTGAGCCACGAGACGGCTCTGGGGCGCGCGCTGCGGGGCGGCGCTCGGCCACGTCGCGGTCCGGAGGAGGAGGAGGAAGCGCGTCGCGCCCGGCCTGGTCAGCGCGGGATGGCGGAGCAGGCAAGGAGCGAGAGGGCGCCTAGCCATCGCGCACGGCGTCGACGAGCTCGGTGATGCGCCCAAGCCATGTGTCGTAGCCGTCCTCGGTGGGACGGTAGCGCAGCAGCTCCTACGCCATGAGCAGCGCGGCGTGCGAAGCGGGTGGATCACGACGCGCGAGCGAGGAGGTGGCGGCGGAGCGGCCGTGCACCTGCTCGTTCACCGATGGGTGGGCAGAGGAGGCCATGCGCTCCCCAACAAGCTCGGTGGCAGCACGGGGGCGCCGCCGAGGGGCGCCGCGGGTGGCGGGTGCCGCGCGGACCCTGGCGGCAACTCAGCGCGCGGCGCGTTCCTGGCAAGCAGCGGCGTCGTCCAGGTCGATGCTGGCGTCGAGGTCGAAGGTGCGAAGACGGCAAGTCCCCCTACCTGGCGCGCCAAATGTCGGAGTCTAGGATCTGCATCCAAGACTGCATCCAAGAAACTTCTTCAAGAACTTAGGATTCGAACTCTGGGGGACTTTGCTTGGCGACCTACGACACGACGGCAACCACGGCGGGATCACGATGGGCTCACTGGCTCTCAGCGGACACGAAGGGGACGCGCGAGCTACCCAGGTTCGGGCCACCGTGCGGTGTAATACCCTACTCCTGCCTGTGTTGGATTGCTCTGTGATGGAGAGCTTGTGGCTCGAGGTACACGAGGTGTGGGGGAGAATGAGTGCCTTGGTCCTCTTCCCCGAAAAATATGAGCGGGAAAGGGTGGCCACAGGGCGCAATTCAAAGGGGGACAGGCGCGCAGGTCTATCCTGACTAAAGGCGGTCTCCGCCTGATAAAGTAGTCTTCGTAACACGCTGGTGGGCTTGGCGATGACCTCCGTCCTAGAGCGCCGATCCGTCCTGATCTTCTATCACCAAAGAGCAAAACCTTTGGGACTTGCTTTGGGGGAGGCAGATGCCACTGCTCCCTTATCACCAGAATGGAAGCTGGGCTCGGTCACGCCCCGCTGTCCTTATCCTGACAGCGAGTCGTCACCCATGTGCTGGGCGCGAAGCCTCGCGGCTGGTGCCGTACGATCTGCTTCGTGAGGAGGCCTCGCGGGGCAACCTGGTGGTTGGCGGCCTCGGTAGGGCCTGACCTGGTGGCGAGGGGCCTCACGAGGCTCACCCCTCGCGAGGCGGCTTCCTCAGGAGCAGCTGAGGCAGGGCCAACCCAAGCATCGTCCTCCGGGCCAAAGGCAGACGGGCCATTGTACCCTGGTTCCCACTGGGCCAAAAGTCAACCTCAAGCTCAACCCCGCCAAGTGCGTCTTCGGGGTCCCTTCAGGCAAGCTGCTCGGCTTCCTGGTCTCACACTACGGCATCAAAGCCAACCCTGAGAATGTTAAGGCCATCGAGCAGATGCGGCCTCCCCAGAACCTCAAGGACATGCAGCGTCTAGCGGGATGCATGGCCGCGCTCGGGCGTTTCATCTTCAAGCTTGGTGAAAAAGCCCTGCCATTCTTCAAGCTCATGAAGAGATCGGGCCCCTTCAAGTGGACTCCTGAGGCTGACGTGGCCTTCGAGGACCTCAAGAGGTATCTGACGAGCCCTCCCGTCATGGTGGCCCCGCGCCCCGGCGAGCCCTTCCTCCTATACTTGGCAGCCACCCCCCAAACGGCCGGCGCGGCCCTAGTGGTGGAACGGGAGGACTCTACCTGCGCCAAGAGGAGCCCTGCCGTGCTTGTGCTTGCCGAGGCCACGCCCTTGCCTACCAAGACCGAGTCTACGCCTGCCGAGGGTCCCCCTCAGGAGGCCCCGGGGGAGCCGCCTCGCGAGCCTTCTAAAGAGCAAGTCGCCACCCCTACGACCACGCGCCTTGTTGAGCACCCCGTCTACTTAGTCAGCACGGTGCTGCGGGATGCGCGCGAGCGGTACCCCATGCAGCAGAAGCTTCTCTTCGCGCTCCTCATCGCCTCCAAGAAGCTGCGCCACTACTTCCAGGGCCATCCTATCAAGGTGGTCACATCTTATCCGCTGGAGTAGGTCCTGCGCAGCCCCAACGCCATTGGCCGCGTCGCCGAATGGAACATCGAGTTGTAGGCCTTCGAGCTAGAATTCCTTACCACAAGGACGATCAAGGGCATAGCCTTGGCAGATTTTAGGGCGGAATGGATGGACCCGCACCAAGAGGAGCCTCGTGAGGAAGAATCTCTCTTGCCTGGGAGGGACACCCCTGGCGGCTGGACCATGCACTTCGATGGCGCGTTCTCCTGGCAGGGCGTGGGGGCTGGCATCGTGCTCACCTCGCCGGCATGAGACAAGCTCTACTACAACGTACAGCTCTGCTTCAAGCACGATGACAAGGTCTCCAACAACATCGCTGAGTACGAGGGCCTCATCGCCGGGCTCAAGGCTGCCAATGCCCTTGGCATCAAACGCATCCTCATCAAGGGAGACTCGCAACTCCTCATCAACTTCTCCAACAAGAGCTACAAGCCCAAGGACGAGCACATGGCCGCCTATTTAGAGGAGGTGCACAGGCTTGAGAAGCGTTTCCTCGGCATGGAACTCCAGTATGTCCCCCGCGGCGGCAACAAGGAAGCAGACGACATCACCAAGCGGGCATCTCGCCGCGAGCCTCAAAGCCCTGGCGTCTTCGAGGAAAGGCTCCTGAAGCCGTCAGTTGCACCTACCACCACCAGCACCATGGCGCCCCACGAAGAGCTCCCGCCCACACCTCCCACGGGCGCACCAGACGGTGGCCCACCCTCAGGTGCTCGCCTGCTGTTGGCGCTGGAGCCACAAGCTGAAATCTGGGCTGGTAAGTTCAAAGCTTACCTGGAGAACGGCACCCTCCCGAAGGATGACACAGAGGCAGAGCGCGTGGCCCGCCAGGCTGGGCCTTACTGCCTGAGGGATGGCGACCTGTACCGCAAGCGCCCCAATGGAGTTGCGCTGCAATGCATCTCCGAGGAGCAAGGGCGCGAGCTGCTCGCCGACATACATGGTGGGGACTGCGGCCATCACTCTGCATCGCGCACCCTCGTCGTCAAGGTGTTCCGTAGCGGCTTCTACTGGCCCCCAGTGTTCGAACCAGGCTTCTTGGAGCCCACTCTCCGACATTTTCCATTAGAGGGGGATGGTCTGGAGTCCTTGCACTGGCTGGTGGATCTACTTGGCGTGGAACTGGTAGGCCTCACAGGATTGGACCAGCTCAGTGGCGTCTTGAAGCACTGTGGGCCAACCTTGGCACGCAGATCTGCTACGCCTCCGTGGTGCACCCGCGAAGCAACGGCTAGGCCGAGCGTGCCAACGTTGAGGTCCTTAGAGGCCTCAAGACAAGAAGATTCAAGAAAAAGCTCACAGCCTGCGGCAAAGGCTGGCTCGATGAGCTCCAGTCCGTGCTATGGTCGATCCGCACAATAGCGACCAAGCCTACCGGTGAAACGCCCTTCTTCCTCATCTATGGGGCAGAAGCGGTCCTTCCTGCTGAGTTAAAGCATGGGTCCCCGCAGGTCCTGGCCTTCGACGAATCCCACCAAGATGGCCCGTGCGAAGCTGATCTGCTCCTCCTCGAGGAAGCACGTCGCCGGGCCGCCCTCCACGCCACCCGGTATCAGCAGGCACTGCGTCGCTACCACAGCCACAAAATATGCCCCCGTACCCTTGAAGCTGGCGATCTTGTCCTGCGAAGGATCCTCTCTAGGGAAGGACTCCACAAGCTCTCGCCCATGTGGGAAGACCCGTTCAGGGTCGTGCACGTTTCCCGGCCTGGCACAGCACGGCTGGAGACGGAGGAGAGTGTCCCGGTACCGAACCCGTGGAACATCCAACACCTCCGCAAGTTCTACCCATGACCTCACGGGCACGAACGAAGTGGAGCTGTACATGCACCAGAGCCTCACTTTGCTGCGCTTGCCAAGGCCGCGCGAGCTCCCGCCCACAACCCAGTGGGGCCCCATGCTCAGACATGGCGGACTGATTACTTGAGGGCGCCGCGTGGCCACCACATCCTCAAGTTGCTCCGTGCGCATCGCGGCATCACTATCTTTTTGGTTGTGTAATGAAACCTTTTCATGCAGCAGTAAAGTTTTATTTCCTAGAGTATTATGTGTGCTCGGCAAGCAATTTACTTCAGCAGCTGTGCGCGCTCGCGATTTCTCTCCAGTGTATCACGCGAGCGGGGGCTGGACACGGTGCCTGCGCTTGGGTCAATCCCAGCAGTGCCGCTAAACCCAAGTGACCGAGCTCTGGCTCGCGGGCCTGCTCCCGCATATGTCACCTCACCAAGGTACTTGGTGCTTTATCTCCTCGCGCGACACCCATGAGCGAATTAGCGAGCGCGCGCCGCTACACTACTTGTGAGACTTGTTGGAATGTTGATTGTCCCAGGAACAGGGCACACGAGGCCTCAAGGGCGCTGCCTCGCGAAGCAGTCCGCGGCCCATCACCTCCTCAAAAAGCCCACAAGAAGCCTCGCAAGCGCTGCCTCGTGAGGCCACTTGCGGCGCCTATCTCCGCCAAGCACCAGCGGGAGGCCTCACGAGTGAGCACCTCACGAGGTGCATTCCGTAGGCCATGGCACGCCAAGCCTCACGCTCCATGAAAAAGCTAAGTCTAAACGCCTCGTGAGCCTTCCTCAGCGCCCCTCGAACTCTCCCTTCCTTGCAATCTCGTTGATCGCCAGCATCTTTTCCTTTTCGCAAGCTGCCTGCACGTTAAAGGGGGGCCTCTTGAGAATCACATCTCGGGAGCCCTTACCGCCTCGCGGAGCCCTACACCCTCTGGCCTTGTTTAGGCATGCGTCCTAACATACCAGCGACGGTCGTAGCACGCTCGGGGGCTGGGTCCTATCGATGTAGGGCATGAAAGCATATAAAAAGAAAAAGACATGTCTCACGAGGAGCAAAAAATCGTAGCAAGCATTGAGTACTTAGCATAATTACAAAAGCAACGTCTTCACGCCCCCACATGGCTACATCAACTTAAATACAGGATAAGGGGAGGATGGAGTCTAAGCAGACGAGGCGCTGTCACCGCCATCATCATCGCCGTCGCCGCTGCCACCGTCGCCGGCGTCCTCGCCAGAGCTCTCGCTGCCATGAGAGAACTTCAGGACCAGGGCTTCCAAGTACTCCCGCACCTCCTTCTCAAGCCCGTCGCAAAGCTCCACCAGGACGGGGCTCATCACCCTGTCGAAGTCGAAGGTGGCGTTGGCGCGGAAGAGGTTGCTGAAGACACGTGTCGCCGCCTGGCTCAGGAGGTCGCGACATTCATCCTCGATGATGCCGTTCATCCGCGTGGCTCCATCCTCCAGCCTCTTCACGAGCTTGGTGAAGAAGTTTAAGTAGCTGGCGTCGTCATCCTCGAGGGGGTCCTCAAGCCTCTCGCTGGAGAAGCTGGAGAGGGCGGCGCGGGCCAGCTCCGCGAGGGCGCGGAACATCTATGAGCGCTCATGCTGCCGCCCCCGCGCCCGGGCCACCTCATCCTTGGCCTTCTCGACGACCTCGGAGACGCCGCCAACCTGCGCCTAAAGGGACGCCAGCTCCCCCTCGGCGTCCGCCTTGGCTGTCAGTGCAAGCTTTCCGGCCAGCCTCCACCTCCTTCAGCTGCTTCTTGAGGTGTGAGATTTCATCCTGGAACTCGCCCCGCTTCTTGGTGAAGCGGTCCTCCTGAAGCTTCAGCTTCTGGCTATAGTCCTTGGCGAGCGTTGCGCGCTCATTCTTGGACTTCACGTCAGGGTCCGCCTGGATCTTCTTCTCCTTTTCTGCCAGCTGGGTGTTGGCCTTGGCGAGGCGTTTGCTGTAGGAGGCTTGGGCAGCGGCTACCTCGTGGTCGAGCATCGCCAGGCGCTCGCGCTCGGTCTCCTGCTTGGTGGCGGTCCTCGCGAGCTCCCGCTCCCGGATCTCGGCATCCCCCTCGCGAATCGCGAGGGCCTCCTCGCGCTTGGAGAGCTCGCCCTCACGGGAGGCAAGTTGCCCCTCGCGGGCTGCGGCGGTGTCCTCCCGCGCCCAGAGCCCTTGCTCCGTGGTGGCGGCCTGCTCCAGGAGGACCTTCTCGTGGGCCTGCGCCTCCTCGCACCGCCTGTCGGCCTCCTCGGCATCCTTGACGGATCCCTCAAAGAGCTCCTTGGCGTCCTTGGCGGCATTCTCACATCGCTCCCATGCGGCGGCCTCCTGCATGCGGCCTAGCTTGAGGGCGACGTTGAGCTGGCGCCACTCCTCCGCCTAGAGGTCCTCCTCAGAAGCGTCAAGGGCCGCCCTGGTGACGGTATCAAAACCGGCAGATCTCGGGTAGGGGGGCCCGACCTGTGAGATCAGATTGATGGTTAACAGGAGACAAGGGACACGAAGATTTACCCAGGTTCGGGCCCTCTCTAAGGAGGTAATACCCTACGTCCTACTCTTGTTTGTATTATGTGTGTATCAAGGTACAGAGTTGATCTACCTCAAGATTGTAAGATGTGGTCTAAGCCTGGGGGTATGATGAATGAATGTTGCCTCTACGGACTAAACCCTCTAGTTTATATAGACACCAGGGACATCTAGGGTTACACATGGTCAGTTACGATTAAGGGAATACATGCCGAATCTCATATCCTTGGGGTGCACGCCAAGTCTTCGGTGAGGCCTGATACGTCGGTTCTTCAAGTTGGAAACCTCCGAAGTCCCTGTCCTTTAACGGGCCCTGAGTTCGGCCCATGGACTAATTACCTAGGCTAGGACCCCCTAGTCCAGGACACCGTCAGTAGCCCCCGAACTTGTCTTCAAAGCCGAGGATGGCACCATTCTTTGGATAAATGACTTCAGATAGATGTCTTCGAATAAATGTCATTTCGGCTTAGCAGGCAAGTTCCGTGATCCAAGTCAAGAGTTCGCCCAAAGCTCAGAAATCCCTAGTTGAAAAAGCACCTCCCGTTTAAGATAGGAGGCAAAGCCTGCCGACCATGTGTCGCCCGCAACGTATCTTCGTCCATCCGAAGCATTCGGTTTACTTAGTCTCAAAGACTAGTAATGCAAACATGCTCGGCGGTCAATTACTGACAACTTTTGCCAAAACATCAGGACCCATGACATCACATGAATCAGTTATTACCTATTTGAATCGCGGTTCGAGGCAACCCTCTCATTGGCACATCTCATCAAAATAGCGATCGTGCCCCGCGCTTTGGGGGATATCATCAATCAATTGTTTTACCCCATGCAGCCACAACAGCACGATAAGCTGAAACGTGGCGACTTTTACGGTGCAGCAGAGGGGTGCTTCGCATTTTTACTGTCTTATAAAGAGCAAGGAGCGGCAAATCTATCTCCCCATGCTCTCCTGCCACTCCAGCGCTCAAACCCTCCAAGCTCGCACCCCCAATCTCCCTTCCAAGCCCAAAGCTTTCCCCCGTCCTCTACTCATCGCAACAATGGCGGACGCAGATCTGAAGGGAAAGTGGGTGGCCTCCAAGGTCACCAATGCCATCATCGAGGAGCTCTGCCTGGTAGGGTACATCCCCGACAACGTCGCCTGCCAGGCTCCTGAGCCAAATCCGCGCGTCCCCACTCCCAAACCTGAGGAGCGGGTCGTGTTCATCCCTCCCCTTATCCGAGGTTTGGGATTTCCCCTGCACCGCTTCGTGCGGGGGATCCTTTTCTACTACAGGCTGGATTTTCACAATCTAGCCCCAAATTCCATTCTCCACCTCACCACCTTCATCATCGTTTGCGAGGCATTCCTGCACATGGAACCTCACTTCAGCCTATGGCTGAAGACCTTTTGTGTGAAGCCAAAGAGCAGCGGTGCCGAACTCGCTGAGTGTGGGGGTGCCATTATCAGCAAACTTCAGAAATCGGAGTGGCTAGAGGGCACCTGTCGGAAGTCGGGCTCCGGGGACCCAAAGGTTCGAACACTGGGGTGAGCTCGTTCCTACCACCTCGTCCCCTACCACAGCCAAACTATGGCTAAGCTACGGCGAGAGCGCGTGAGCGGGGGCAGGTTGGAGACACAGTGGTTTACCCAGGTTCGGGCCACCTTGCCCTATAAAACCCTACTCCTGCTTGTGTTTTGGGATTGCTCTGGCGCGAGAGTACAAGGTTTGGGGCGGAAGAGTTGATCCTCTCTACAGTGGCATGATGACCCACAAGTATAGGGGATCAATCGTAGTCCTTTCGATAAGTAAGAGTGTCAAAACCAACGAGGAGCAGAAGGAAATGACAAGCGGTTTTCAGCAAGGTATTTTTTGCAAGCACTGAAATTATCGGTAACGAGTAGTTTGATAGCAAGATAATTTGTAACAAGTGACAAGTAGCAATAGTAACAAAGAGTGCAGCAAGGTGGCCCAATCCTTTTTGTAGCAAAGGACAAGCCGGAACAATCTCTTATAATAAGCAAAGCGTTCTTGAGGACACATGGGAATTTCATCTAGTCACTTTCATCATGTTTGTTTGATTCGCGTTCGCTACTTTGATAATTTGATATGTGGGTGGACTGGTGCTTGGGTGTTGTTTTTACTTGAACAAGCCTCCCACTTATGATTAACCCCTCTCGCAATCATCCACAACGACGAAAGAAGAATTAAGATAAATCTAACCATAGCATTAAACATATGGATCCAAATCAGCCCCTTACGGAATAGCGCATAAACTAGGGTTTAAGCTTCTATCACTCTAGCAACCCATCATCTAATTACTACTCCACAATGCATTCCCTTAGGACCAAAGATGGTGAAGTGTCATGTAGTCGACGTTCACATGACACCACTAAGAGAATCAACAACATACATATCATCAAAATATCGAACGAATACCAAATTCACATGATTACTTATGACAAGACTTCTCCCATGTCCTCAAGAACAAAAGTAACTACTCACAAATCATATTCATGTCCATGATCAGAGGGGTATTAAATAGCATAATGGATCTGAACATATAATCTTCCACCAAATAAACCAACTAGCATCAACTACAAGATGTAATCAACACTACTAGCAACCCATAGGTACCAATCTGAGGTTTTGAGACAAAGATTGAATACAAGAGATGATCTAGGGTTTGAGATGAGATGGGGCTGGTGGAGATGTTGATGAAGATTGGTCCTCCCACGATGAGAGGATCGTTGGTGATGACGATGGCTCCGATTTCCCCCTTCCGAAGGGAAGTGTCCCCGGCGGAATCGCTCCGCCGGAGAGCAAAAGTGCTCCTGCCCAAGTTCCGCCTTGAGACGGCAGAGCTCCGTCCCAAAAGTCTTCTCCTTATTTTTTTTCTAGGGCAAATGGGCTTATATACCAGAAAATGGGCACCGGAGGCTGGCCAGGGGCCCCACAAGCCACCTGGGCGTGCCTTGGGGGGGTGACGCGCCCTGGTACCTCGTGGGCACCTGGGTGGCCCCTTCTGGTACTTCTTTCTTCCAATATTTTTTATTTATTCCAAAATAAATCTCCGTGAAATTTCAGCTCATTTGGAGATGTGCAGAATAGGTATATCTGACATAGCTTTTTCAGGTCCAGAATTCTAGTTGCCGGCAATCTCCCTCCTTGTGTGAATCTTGCATATTAAGAGACAAAAGGCATTAGAATTGCTCCACAACGTATTATATTGATTAAAAAAACTATAAATAATAGTAGGAAAGCATGATGCAAAATGGACGTATCAACTCCCCCAAGCTTAGACCTCGCTTGTCCTCAAGCGAAAGCCGATATCAATAATCATGTCCACATGTTTAGAGAGAGAGGTGTCGATAAAAACAAAATGCGGACATAGTAGCATCATGATCATTATTATAACAATTCATCACAATAACAAAGTATAAGGCATAAACTTTCTTGAAAACTAACAAACTATGTTCTCAGTCAACAATGCAATTGCAATTCATCATATTTTCAGGAAGGGTCTCATGTAGGAGCTTTTTAGCAAGTCCACATACTCAACCATCATTTAGTCTTCTATGATTGCTAGCACTCACAACATATATATGGAGCAAAAAGTTTCAGCCAGACACATAGAAAGATATGGGCTTATAATTTCGCCTCCTAACTTATTCACCTCAAGGGTAATGTCAACAATAATAACTCATGATCACTCATATCCAATTGGATATATGTGCCTAGATCTTCCCCACCACATGATGCTTGCAAAAGAGAAAAATAAAAAAGGAATAGAGGAAAATACTATTGACTCTTACATAAAAAGTAAATACATAAAAGTAAAAGATAGGCCCTTCGCAGAGGGAACCAGAGGTTGTCATGCGCTTTTTGTTGTTGGATGCACAAGCTCTTAATGCAAAGGAACGTCACTTTATATTGCCCCTTGTGATAGCAACCTTTATTATGCAGTCTGTCGCTTTTATTTCTTTACCATCACAAGTTCGTACAAAGCTTATTTTCCCTTACAATAAAAGTTCATACATATTTAGAGACAATTTTTATTGCTTTTTGCACCAATGACAACTTACTTGAAGGATCTTATTCAACCCATAGGTAGATATGCACAAGTAGTATCTCTACTTGGTGCGGATTTTTGGCTAGCAAAGATATTGGGCAAGCACCACATGTTGGAGGATCTATGACAATATAACTTCTATGTGAATATAAACAAACATAATTCATTACGTTGTCTTCCTTGTCCAACGTCAACAATTTGACAAAAAATACTTAATGGGGGCTCACAATCATAAAAGATGTCCAAGATAGTGTATTTGCATGTGAATCTTCTCTTCCCTATTAATTTTTTCATGAATTGCATTGACCAATGCTATGCCTGTTAACTTCTAATAAATTTTACCACTTATACTTTTCTTTATGTAATGTCATTACTTTCCATAAGATTAGCATATGATATTTTTCATTATTTTCATTGCTAGGATTGAAACATAAAAGTAAAGAAGCAAAAACTCAAACTACTCTTTATTATATAGCTCTCAACTCAATTACATAGATAGATAGATCACGAAACTAGCACTCGAAAATAGATCATACTAAACTTTTATTCAACTAGATCACAGAATAACTAAGGATCGAATTAAAAATATGTAAAAATAATAAAGGTGATGGTGATACGATACCGGGGCACCTCCCCCAGGCTTGGCACAAGCCAAGGGGAGTGCCCATACCCATGTGCTCAAGTTTCTTTCTTCAGTGATGGTAATGATGATGAAGTGGTGGGCTTGTCCTCCGGCTTCCATGGCATAGGTTCCCCATCATAAAAGGATGAACGAGTCTCCGGAGTCCTGAAACTTGCAGCAAAACTCATACCTTTGAATTTTGCCTCATACTCAAAATTTTGGTTTTGAAGATCATAGATTTGGCCTTGGAGATAGTCAAGTCGTTCATTGAGCTTGAAGATGATGTCCCCCATCGATTGGCCATCCACCTTGTGATCGCGGCTGAATTTCGTGATCGTGGAGTGGTTGGCACTGAGTCCACATTCTACCATCCCTTGGCACTTGAAAATCTCCTGCTCCACCGCTTCGAGCCCGGCCTCCACGCTCCCGGACTTCTTGGGTCCTTGAACATCTCGGATGTGAAGCACCCCCTCACGCATCTCGGTGGCTTGAGGGTGTTTCATCACCTCCGGTAGGTAGGGGTTGATGACCTTCTCGTAGAACTTGTTCTTGGATGAGCTTGGTGGAGCCATAGCGATCTAGATCTGTCAAAAAATAGCACGAAACAAGAACAGAGGAGATTTCTGCGATACGGTGGTCAAAACATCCGGGGGTATATATAAAGAATTTTTATCTTGCAAAACAAGTATTCCAGAAGAAAACGGAGTCGGGAAGGCTCACGAGGGGCCCACGAGCCACCAGGGCGCGCCTGTGGGGGTGGCACGCCCTGGTGCCTCTTGTGCACCTCGTGGGTCCCCTCGGCTGTTTCTTATTTTTGTATTTTTTCTAATATTCCAAAACTGACAGAAAGTATTTTTTATGGAATTTTTGGAGTCGGTTTACTTACTGTATCACGTACCTCTTCCTTTTCAGGGTTCTGGAGTGTTCTGGAAAGGTCTCTCTTATGTATTCCTCCGGTATCATTGTTTCAATAATATTAGTTTGAACATTAATGGGAGTACCTGAAATATAGTGCTTGATTCTTTGCCCATTCACCACTCTCGGATTAGTGCCTTCGGAGTTGTTTATTTTGTTGGCTCCGGAGCGATAAACTTCTTCGATGATATACGGTCCTTCCCATTTAGAGAGAAGTTTTCCTGCAAAGAATCTCAAACGAGAATTGTACAATAGAACATATTCACCCACTTTGAATTCCCGTTTTTTAATTCTTTTATCATGCCATCTTTTAACTTTTTCCTTAAACAATTTGGCATTTTCATAAGCTTGGGTTCTCCATTCATCTAGTGAGCTAATATCAAATAACCTCTTTTTACCGGCAAGTTTAAAATCATAATTGAGTTCTTTAATTGCCCAATATGATTTATGTTCTAACTCAAGAGGTAAATGACATGCTTTTCCATAAACCATTTTATAAGGAGACATACCCATAGGATTTTTATAAGCAGTTCTGTAAGCCCATAATGCATCGTTAAGTTTCTTAGACCAATTATTTCTGGATCTATTGACAGTTTTGTGCAAATTTAATTTTATTTCTCTATTTCTCAATTCAACTTGACCACTAGATTGAGGGTGATAGGGAGATGCAATTCTATGGTTGACATCATATTTAGCAAGCAGTTTACGAAATGCACCATGAATAAAATGTGAACCACCATCAGTTATTAAATATCTAGGGACTCCGAACCTTGGGAAAATAACTTCTTTAAGCATTTTAATAGAAGTGGTATGATCAGCACTACTAGTTGGAATAGCTTCTACCCACTTAGTAACGTAATCAACAACAACTAAAATATGAGTATAGCCATTGGATTTAGGAAAAGGTCCCATGTAATCGAATCCCCAAACATCAAATGGTTCAATAACAAGTGAATAATTCATAGGCATTTCCTGACGTCTACTAATAGTACCAATTCTTTGATATTCATCACAAGATAAGACAAACTTACGAGCATCCTTGAAAAGGGTAGGCCAATAAAAACCAGATTGTAATACCTTATGTGCAGTTCTGTCTCCCGCATGGTGTCCTCCGTAAGCCTCAGAATGACACTTCCGTAGGATTTGTTCCTGTTCATGCTCAGGTATACAACGTCTAATAATACCATCTACTCCTTTATCAAGATGTGGGTCATCCCAGAAGTAATGTCTTAAATCAAAGAAGAACTTTTTCTTTTGTTGGTATGTGAAACTAGGTGGTATAAATTTAGCAACAATATAATTACCATAGTCTGCATACCAAGGAGTATTACGAGAAGCACTTATGACAGCCAATTGTTCATCAGGAAAATCATCATTAATAGGAAGTGGGTCATCAAGAACATTTTCCATTCTAGACAAATTATCTGCTACGGGATTCTAGCTCCCTTTCTATCAATAATATGCAAGTCAAATTCTTGTAGCAATAGAACCCACCTAATGAGTCTAGGTTTAGCATCTTTCTTTTCCATAAGATATTTAATAGCAGCATGATCGGTGTCAACAGTTACTTTAGAATCAACTATGTAAGATCTGAATTTATCACATGCAAACACAACTGCTAGAAATTCTTTCTCAGCAGTAGCATAATTTCTTTGGGCACTGTCTAGAGTTTTACTAGCATAATGGATAACATTTAATTTCTTATCAACTCTCTGTCCTAGAACAGCACCAACAGCATAATCACTAGCATCACACATAATTTCAAAAGGCAAGTTCCAATCAGGTGGTTGAACAATAGGTGCAGTGGTTAAGGCTTTCTTAAGTCTTTCAAAGGCTTCTACACAATCATTATCAAAAACAAATGGAACATCTTTTTGCAAGAGATTGGTAAGAGGCCTAGAAATTTTAGAGAAGTCATTAATAAATCTCCTATAGAAACCAGCATGACCAAGGAAACTTCTTATACCTTTAATATCTTTAGGACAAGGCATTTTCTCAATTGCATCAACTTTAGCCTTATCAACTTCAATACCTCTTTCAGAAATTTTATGCCCCAAGACAATACCTTCATTCACCATAAAGTGGCACTTCTCCCAATTCAAGACAAGATTAGTTTGTTCACATCTCTGCAAAACTCGATCAAGGTTTCTTAAGCAATCATCAAAAGAAGTTCCGTAAACAGAAAAATAATCCATGAAAACCTTAACAATCTTTTCACAAAAGTCAGAGAATATAGCAGTCATACATCTTTGAAAGGTAGCAGGTGCATTGCATAAACCAAAAGGCATACGACGATAAGCATAAGTTCCAAAAGGACAAGTGAAGGTAGTTTTCTCTTGATCTTTAGGTGATACAGGTATTTGTGAGAAACCAGAATAACCATCTAGGAAACAAAAGTGTGTATGCTTAGACAATCTTTCTAACATTTGATCAATAAAAGGTAAGGGGTAACGATCTTTTCTAGTGGCTTTGTTTAATTTTCTAAAATCAATTACCATCCTATAACCAGTTACAATTCTTTGTGGAATGAGTTCATTTTTATCATTAGGAACAACGGTAATACCTCCTTTCTTAGGGACACAATGAACGGGACTTACCCATCTACTATCAGCTATGGGATAGATTATACCTGCTTCCAGGAGCTTTAATATTTCAGTTCTTACCACCTCCTTCATTTTAGGATTTAATCGTCATTGGTGGTCGACAACTGGTTTAGCATCAGGCTCCATATTAATTTTGTGCTGACATAGAGTGGGACTAATGCCCTTAAGATCATCAAGAGTATATCCAATAGTAGCTCGGTGCTTCCTCAGAGTTTTTAGTAATCTCTTTTCTTCATGCTCTGAAAGGTTAGCACTAATAATAACAGGATATATCTTCTTTTCATCTAGATAAGCATATTTCAATGTATCAGGCAATTGCTTCAATTCAAATACAGGGTCACCCTTAGGTGGAGGAGGGCCTCCGAGAGTTTCAATAGGCAAATTGTGTTTAAGGATAGGTGGTTGATCAAAGAACATCCTATCTATTTCATTTCTTTCATTCATATGCATATCATTTTCATGGTCTAGTAAATAGTGTTCTAACGGATCAGTAGGAGGTATGGCAGTAGAAGCAAGACCGATAATTTCATATTTACTAGGAAATTCTTTATCATGAGGTTGTCTACGAAACTTGGAGAAATTAAACTCATGAGACATACCTCCAAAATTAACACTAATAGTTTCTTTAGCGCAATCAATCTTGGCATTAACAGTGTTCAAGAAAGGTCTACCAAATATAATGGGACAAAAATTATCTTGTGGAGAACCGAGGACTAGAAAATCAGTAGGGTATTTTATTTTTCCACACAAGACTTCAACATCTCTAACGATCCCAAGCGGCGTAATGGTATCTCTGTTTGCAAGCTTAATAGTAACATCAATGTCTTCTATTTCAATAGGTGCAATATCATTCATAATTTCTTGATATAAGGTAAATGGAATAGCACTCACACTAGCACCCAAATCACATAAGCCATGATAACAATGATCTCCTATTTTAACAGAGACAACAGGCATGCCTACTACCGGTCTGTTTTTATCTTTAGAATCTGGTTTAGCAATTCTAGCAGCTTCATCAAAGAAGTAAATAACATGCCCATCTATATTATCGAACAAGAGATCTTTAACCATAGCAACATTAGGTTCAACTTTAATTTGTTCAGAGGGTCTAGGTGCTCTAATATTACTTTTGTTAACCATAGTTGAAACTTTAGCATGTTCCTTAATCCTAACAGGAAAATGTGGCACAACTGGATCAACATGGTAAACAATCGTTTCTTCTTTAACACTAACGGGTTCCTCGATCTTTTCTTTAACAGTGGGATGATATTTAAACCACTTCTCCTTAGGGAGACCAACATGAGTAGCAAATGATTCACAAAAGGAAACTACTATCTCAGAGTCAAGTCCATATTTAGTGCTAAACTTATGAAAAGGATCGGTATCCATAAAAGATTTAACACAATCGAACACAAGTATTATACCTGACTCATTACCTTTGTCGAGTTCCCAATCTTCAGAGTTGTGTTTAATTCTTTCCAGAAGATCCCATCTAAATTCAATAGTTTTCTTCATAAAGGAGCCAGTCGAAGAAGAATCGAGCATGGTCTGATCACCATGAGAAAGCCGAGCATAAAAATTCTGTAAGATAATTTCTCTTGAGAGCTCATGATTGGGGCATGTGTACATCATGTACTTAAGCCTCCCCCAAGCTTGAGCGATGCTTTCTCCTTCACGAGGCCAAAAATTATATATATAATTCCGATCACGATGAACCAAATGCATAGGATAAAATTTCTGGTGGAATTCCAGTTTCAATCGGTTCCAGTCCCATGTATCAGTATCATCACATAGCCTATACCATGCCAATGCCTTTCCCTCCAAAGATAAAGGGAATACTTTCTTCTTAACTCCATCTCCGGATAAACCTGCAAACTTAAACAATCCACAAATTTCATCCACGTAGATCAAGTGCATATCAGGATGTATTGTTCCATCTTCTGCATAAGGATTAGCTAGCAGTTTCTCTATCATACCCGAAGGAATCTCATAATAAATATTTTCAGTAGGTGCAGTAGGTTGAGGAGAAAAACTTTGTGCTTCTGGTCGAGGTGAAGATACCCCGAACAAACCCCTCAAAGGATTACTTTCCATAGTGACAAGTGACAGTAAATTTCAGCACGTAATATAAATGTTTCCTTACCAAATTCCACTCACCAAGGGCACTTCACTCCCCGGCAATAGTGCCAGAAAAGAGTCTTGATGACCCACAAGTATAGGGGATCAATCGTAGTCCTTTTGATAAGTAAGAGTGTCGAACCCAACGAGGAGCAGAAGGAAATGACAAATGTTTTTCAGCAAGGTATTTTCTGCAAGCACTGAAATTATCGGTAACGTGTAGTTTGATAGCAAGATAATTTGTAACAAGTGACAAGTAGCAATAGTAACAAAGAGCGCAGCAAGGTGGCCCAATCCTTTTTGTAGCAAAGGACAAGGCGGAACGATCTCTTATAATAAGCAAAGCATTCTCGAGGACACATGGGAATTTCATCTAGTCACTTTCATCATGTTTGTTTGATTCGCGCTCGCTACTTTGATAATTTGATATGTGGGTGGACCGGTGCTTGGGTGTTGTTCTTACTTGAACAAGCCTCCCACTTATGATTAACCCCTCTCGCAAGCATCCGCAACTACGAAAGAAGAATTAAGATAAATCTAACCATAGCATTAAACATATGGATCCAAATCAGCCCCTTACGGAATAGCGCATAAACTAGGGTTTAAGCTTCTGTCACTCTAGCAACCCATCATCTAATTACTACTCCACAATGCATTCCCTTAGGCCCAAAGATGGTGAAGTGTCATGTAGTCGACGTTCACATGATACCACTAAGTGAATCAACAACATACATATCATCAAAATATCGAACGAATACCAAATTCACATGATTACTTATGACAAGACTTCTCCCATGTCCTCAAGAACAAAAGTAACTACTCACAAATCATATTCATGTCCATGATCAGAGGGGTATTAAATAGCATAATGGATCTGAACATATAATCTTCCACCAAATAAACCAACTAGCATCAACTACAAGATGTAATCAACACTACTAGTAACCCACAGGTACCAATCTGAGGTTTTGAGACAAAGATTGAATACAAGAGATGAACTAGGGTTTGAGATGAGATGGTGCTGGTGAAGTTGTTGATGAAGATTGGTCCTCCCACGATGAGAGGATCATTGGTGATGACGATGGCTCCGATTTCCCCCTCCCGGAGGGAAGTGTCCCCGGCGGAATCGCTCCACCGGAGAGCAAAAGTGCTCCTGCCCAAGTTCCACCTTGAGACGGTGGCGCTCCATCCCAAAAGTCTTCTCCTTATTTTTTATAGGGAAAATGAGCTTACACCGGAGGCTGGCCAGGGGCCCCACAAGCCACCAGGGCACGCCTGGGGGGGTGGCGCGCCCTGGTGCCTCGTGGGCACCTGGGTGGCCCCCTCTGGTACTTCTTTCTTCCAATATTTTTTATTTATTCCAAAATAAATCTCCGTGAAATTTCAGCTCATTTGGAGATGTGCAGAAGAGGTATCTCTGACATAGCTTTTTCAGGTCCAGAATTCCAGCTGCCGGCAATCTCCCTCCTTGTGTGAATCTTGCATATTAAGAGAGAAAAGGCATTAGAATTGCTCCACAAAGTATTATATTGATTAAAAACAGTATAAATAATAGTAGGAAAACATGATGCAAAATGGACGTATCACGGCACCCTACCCTCCTGTTATAGCTGCCTTGGTCCTCTTCCCCCGAAAACATTGGCATGAAGGGTTGCCACACAACGGCAAGTTTGAAGGGGGACAGGGCGCAGTCTATATTGAGAAAAGGTGGTCTTCATCTGCAAAGTGATTATCCATGACGCGACGGTGGGCTCGGGGATGACCTCCGCCCTGCGCGTCCACCGTCTTGGTCTTCTTTCACCAATTGAGCAACCTTTGGGGGTTGCTTTGGGAAACGGACTGCTGGCCTTGCTCCCTTAGCACAAAAGGGGAAATCCTCACCATCCGCACCTGCTGGCGCGGCCTCTGTCGCCATTCGTCACCGCGCGCGTCACCCACGTGGTGGGCACAAGACCGCACGACTGAGCCGAACAGCACTTGACCTGCGTACCTTCGGGAGGGTGCTCGGGAGGCAACCTCGGGAGACCGCCTCGCGAGGCTCTCGGTGAAGCCGTGGCTAAGTCTTGCATGCCCGCTCCCTGAAGAGGGGTCCTCAGGAGGCCGGGGCCTCATGAGGGGTCTTGCTTGGGGTACCCGCTGGTGGGCCACCTATTGGGCCGCCGCCAGGCGTTGCACACTGGGCCACAAGCGGACGGGCCGAGGTACCCTGGGTTCCACAGGCCCGACAGTAGCCCTCGGGCCCGCGGCGCGCACATTCCCGCCTATTCAGGGGCGAAACGACGCGGGCCCCGTCCACCTGGGGGCCAGGCGTGACGCGTGGCACACGACGTGATGGGGGACGCCCCCACTTCTCCCACGATGCCTTGGTAACTGCCCGCGCTGACATAAAGCCTGCCTGCGCACAGTGTGAGGCCATCATTGCCTTCCTGCCGCCGCTCCGATTCCCGGCACCGAGGAAGGCGGAGCGACCGGGAGAGCACCACCATCGAGCATAAAGAGGGGGGAAGCGGGGAGCCGAGGTCCTTCACCCATCTTCTTCTTCTCCTGCTCCATTCTCCCTTTCCTTCCTTGTCTTCCAGAGCCGCCGCTGAGATGGCGAGGGGCAGAGGACGAGCTCGCGCGTCCGCCGCCGCTGCGAGGGTTCTGCCCCGGGGGCGCGGGCGCCCCTAGGAGGTTGTCGAAGCTAGGCCGAGCGCTCGAGGGAGGGCCGGTGCCTGCGGCTGCAGAGGGCGCGGCACACGCGGCCGAGGCGGGCGCGGCGGGACGGCTGCCCGTCCTCCCCAAGCGGGGTTCCATTCGGCAGATGCGACGTACGAGTTCATCATGGGGATGCACCACCGGCCTTGCAGCTGGCTTTGACTCCCCGACTCCTTCGCGAAGGCGATGGAGGGGAAGGAGCCCCTGGGGCTATGGGTGCAGGCGGATGGCTGCTGCAACGGGCCCTCCTAGGTGGCGACGGAGTTCGCCCCTTGCGGCTTCATGTTCTTGAAGCAAGGGTGGAAGTCTTTCGCCCTCGCCCGCAGCCTGAAGCGGGGAATCTCCTCCAATTCAAGTACGATGGAGCCGCCACGCTCTTCATGAAGATCTTTGGGGTCTCCGGTACCCACCTTGGGTGCTGCGTGTAGAGCGAGGATGACAGTGGCTCCAAGTCCTCCAACGAGAGTGGCAGCAGCAGCAGCGGGGGCTCCAGCAGCGGGGGCGAGAGCGGCGAAGGCTCTTTGCACGTCAAGAGCGAGGAAAAAGACTCTGACTAGGCGCAGGCGGCGTCCGTGTTGGATCTCGAAGCGTGACGCGTTCCCCTCGATCACTTTCTTTTGTTCTTTTCTCCTGCATTGGATCGATGTAACCCCGGTGGGGCATGAAAATAGTGGCTTTTGCTTAAGTATTGTATAATTTATCGTAACGCATATTTCCTCATGAGGCCTCATTTATTCCTTCTTGTTTGCCATGGTGATCTACGTCGTTAGGACCCAGCCCCCGAGCGGGCTACAACCGTCGCTGGTATGTTCGGTCGTGTTGCCTGAATAAGGCCAGGAGGTGTAGGGCACTGAGGCAGTAAGGACCCCTGAGTCGTGATGCTCAGAGAGCCCCCCTTTGGCATGCAAGCGGCTCACGTGAAGGAGAAAATGTGGGCACTCAGCAAGATTGCAAGAAGAAGGAGCTTGAGAGATGACGAGGGCGTCTCGCGAGATAGTCAGACTTAGCTTTTGCGGAGGGAGCGTCGGGCGAGCCGCAGCTCAGGAGGCGTGCCTGGCTCATGAGGCGTGCCTGGCTCATGAGGCGTGCCTCTCAGGGCTTGGCTCACGCGATCTTCTGCTCGCAAGGCCTCCTGCTTAGACGACCGCTGCAGGCCGGCCTGCGGGACGCCACCCGTGAGGCTTCAGGGGATCCGAAGGGGTGTCCCACCGGGGCTATCTCGCGAGTCGGCGCTCGCGAGGCCTTCCGAGCGTCTTGCTCCTGGGACAACTGCACGTCGACAAACCTCACAACAGGGGAGCGACGCATGCTCGCTATCTTGCTCGTGGCCGTTACGTGAGGAGGTAAGGCATGGAGGACCTTGGCGAGGTGGCATGCACATGAGCAGGCCCGCGAGCCAAAGCTCAGTCACTTGGGTTTAGCGGCGCTGCAGGGACGGACCCGAGCACAGTCGCCGTGCCTAGCCCCCGCTCAGGGAATGGTCAGGAGGGAGATCGCGAGCGCGTGGCGCTCTCGAGATGGCATCGTACCAAATACACAATTATGCAGTCAATCATGAACTTACTGGGGCAAAATAATAAGATTCATTACACAACCAAAAGAGATGCGGCTGCCGTGTCCGGCACGGGTCAGCGTGAGGTTGGTGCAGCCCGTGGGGCGCCCTCAATTGAGCAAAACAAAATCACCTTGGTAGAAGGATCCCGAAAGCGATGGCGAGGGGGAACTCGAGCCGCGCGAGGTAACGCTTGAACGCACCTGGCAGGATCGTGCTGGAGAAGTGTGCAGGTTGCCTGGCGAGGTGTGCCGTGGAAGCCCACTCCTCAGGGGTCGAGGGGCTCCTAAGGCCCGGGGAGCCCGCGAGACTCGGTGGGGGAGAAGTCTGAGGAAGCGACGCGCCAGGGGCGTCCCGGGAACTCCGCATCCCTCGCCGCCCGAGGCCCCGACGCGGAGCGCGCCAGCCACTGGAAGGTGGCGCTGGCATTCCTCAGGCCGAAGGGCATGTGGGCGTAGCCGGTGGTGGAGTCCGCGCCCTGGCCGACGCGTGGTAGCAGAAAAGGGTCTTGAGGGCAGGCCTTGTTGAGGCTCATGAAGTCGACGCACATACGCTCCTTGCCGCCCTTCTTGGGCACGACGACTGGGTTGGCGAGCCATTCGGGATGGCACACCTCATGGACGACTCCAGCTTCTTGCAGCTTGTGCACTTCTTGAACAATGAACTCTTGCTTCTCGGGCGCCTGGCACCGTGCTTTTTGCTTGACAGGGCGTGCGTTGGGGCACACCGCTAAGTGGTGCTCGATCACCTCCCTCGGTACACCGGACAAATCAGATGCTTTCCAGGCAAAAACATCTGAGTTTGCCCGAAGGAAGGTGATGAGCGCGCCTTCCTATGCAGGAGAAAGGCATGTGCCGATCGTGAAGGCAGGGCCTGAGCCGCTGCCGTCAACCGACACCTTCTTCATCTCGGCGCGGTCCTGAGAGAACAGCTGCTTCTTCTTTGCGGGTGCGGCCCTAGGAGGCTCAACCGCGTCCTCGTCAGCTGGATGGGCGGCAGCGGCAGCCTTGTAGGCATGCTCAAGGGAGCAGATCGCGTCCTTCTTGTCGCAGGAGACGGTGATGATGCCGCTGTAGCCGAGCATCTTGAGGACGTTGTAGGCGTGATGAGACACCGCCATGAACTTGGTGAGCGCGGGGTAGCCCAAGATGGCATTGTAGGGCAGGCCGAGGTGGGCGACGTCGAAGTCGATGAGCTCAGTGTGATAGTTCTTGTGGGTGCCGAAGGTGACTGGGAGGCGCACCTGCCCCAGAGGCAGCGTGGAGTTGTCGGTCACGCCCGAGAAGGGCCTCGTCGGCATGAGCTGCTCGTAGGGCACCTGGAGCTGCTCGAAGGTCTCGATGGAGAGCACGTTAAGGCTGGCGCCCCCGTCGATGAGGGTCTTGGTGACCACGACGTTGCTGATGGTGGGAGTGCATAGCATGGGGAGCGCGCCTGCGGTGGCCGTAGACTTGGGGTGGTCCTTGGAGTTGAAGGTGATGGTGTACTACGACCACTTGAGGGGCCGTGCGGCCTCAGGCTTCGGGAGGGCGGCGTTCACCTCGCGAGAGAACTGCTTGAAGTGGTGATGGGATGCGGGAGCTTGAGCCCCGCCGAGGATGCAGGTGACCGCGTGAGGCTCCTGGTAGCCCCCAGCGCCCTCGTCAGACTAGTTGACGTCGTTCCTCCGGGGTGGCAGCGGCGGAAGAGCAGCGTTGGCCTGAGGGTTTTCCTAACGAGGCTGATCGCGCCAGGCGGCCTCATGAGGCTAGTCGTGCCAGGCGGCCTCGCGAGACTGGTCGCGCCAGCCTTGGCGGAAGTTGCTGTTGCCATTGCGGCCGTCCCAGCGGTTGCCGTTGTGACCGCCTCCGCGGCCGGCGCCGCGGTCGTTGCGGTCGCCTCAGCAGCCCAAGCGCTCGTCGTGGAGCAGCTTGAGCTCCTGGCAATCTTTGGTGCTGTGGGAGTGCACGTTGTGGTAGACACAGAGCGGCCAGCCATCCTTCCTGGGCTCGTCGCGGTCACGGCCGCGCTTCTTCTCGGGCTCTGCCGCAAGCACGGCAGGGCACTTGCGCTTGACGTCGTTGCTCTTGGCCTTGGCGGCGTCGGGCACTGCATCCGGGTCATTGTGGATGAAGAGGCGACCTTCTTCAACCTTGGCGCACTTGTCAGCGAGGTCGAATAGCTCAAGCACCGAGTCCAGCTCGTTATTGATGGCGAGCTTCTCGCGCATCTTGACGTCCGCGACGCCGGTGGAGAACGCAGAGATGACGGGCGCGTCGGAGGCACGCGGGATCTTGTTGCGCACCTGGCTGAAGCGCTGGATGTACTTGCGGAGGGTCTCATCCGGGCGCTGCCGCACATGCCGCAGGTCGTTGATCGTGAGGGAGCGGTCGTGCGTGCCCTGGAAGTTGGCGACAAGCTGGCTGCAGAGCTCGCCCCACTACGAAATTGAAGCCTCAGGGAGATTCATGAGCCAAGAGCGCGGGCGATCCTTGAGGGCCATGGGGAACCAGTTCGCCATGACCTTGTCATCGCTGTTCGCCGCCTTGATGATCAGCGCATAGAGCTGGAGGAACTCTGCGGGGTTGGGGGGTTGGGGGTGTCATCATAGCATGGAGGCAGGTCCGGCTTAAACTTAGCGGGTCACACCACCTGACGCAGCTCGCGGGTGAACATGCGGCAACCCACGCTGCTCGAGGGAACGCCGCCGGCGAGGGCGGCGCGGTTCTGGCGCCCAGCCGCCGCGAACTCCTGGACGGCATGGTCCTAGCGCCGGTGCTGCTGCTCGAGGAGCACACGTGTGGCACCCCGATAGAGGGCCGACGCACGCCAGCCCCAGGATAAGACCTGGCGCACGTCTGAGACATGATACAGCAATTCCAGGCACAAAACGGCTTTATTATATGAAATGGAGTATTACAACATTGTTGCTTACAACAATATTACATGGCTCCAAGGCTAACTAAATGGCAGCGGAGGTCTTGGTTCGACGGCAACGACGTCTCTGGCTGGGCTTCACAACTCACAGGACTGGTTGGGTTACGATCTAGCACGACGGATCTTCTCCTGCAACTGGCCACGTGCAAGGCCAGGTGAGTACTTTGAATGTACTCGTAAGACAACCAAATACATAGCATCCAAACAAGCAGATGACAAAGCAAGCCCTATGCTTATACAAGAATTTGTTCTAAGCATGGTATGGAATTAACAGGAAAGCATGGATCAAGCATGGCATAACATGGATCAGACATATCAACTACATATCATAGCATGACATGACTACTTCTACAAAGCATGGTATCCATAGTTAAACTGGAACCTACGCTACACATACCTCTCGTGAAGCGTTAAAGTAATATGTGGTGACGTCATTCAGTTTTACTGCCCTTCTGGGCTAACTCATGACTTACCGAGATCTCATCTCGTGATCATGTCAGAACGACATGGTGACTACTCACGATTATGCCATAGTCCAGGTTACCACCTTACTTAGTAGCACATTCTTTAACAAGTTTATAACAACAGGTTTGTCCTCCATATCGACCAAGACCAAATAGTGTGACCTAGTACGAACTGTGTCCAACACCGTGGACGCGGCTATTCGAATAGATTCATACACTCTGCGGAGGTTGCGCACTTTACCCACACTATGAAGCTCCTGGTCCCGTACCTCGGTACACTTCCCTTCCGGGTGGACCGGTGCTGCTCCAACAAAACTTGTCTAACCCGTGACTCCTCTACCGTACCACCGACAATCATCCTCCCCCAGAGTCATGCCCTGGGTGGCCCCTGTGTCACTCCTGACACCTGCCACCGTCATGGCCAAACTAAACTGTCCCAAACGGGGACTCCCGGGTTAAACAAACAACTGGGCTCACAAGGTTATCACCGCCTACCTGATCAGGGCAGCACGCGTGCATAACCTTCCCTCTTTGGTGGTACCGATAAGAGAGCACGCGGTTAGACCAAGTCAAGGCCGTCCCATAACAGCAAATGTGGCTGCACGGGTAAGCTCGGTTCGGTGGCACTATGACTCGATCCCATCGATGACGGAGGAGGTTTAGTTTACAAGTTCAATTTAACCTTTCCATCATCATACCATCACATCAACATTTGTAAGCAGGAACAATCTTGTAACAATAGTATATCAAACTCATAACAGTATTGACAGTCATGACATGAGATCAAATCATAGCACTAACATGTTAGTGGTATTAAAAATATTGTTACTAGCATGGAAAATTATGACATGAAAGCAATTCATGATACTACACGGTAAATAACACTAGCATCTGGCACAGATGAAATAACGGGGCTATAACAGTGCAGACTAACAGATGATCTGAAATATACTGCAACACACACACAGGGTGCTAGCAAAGTCATCACGCAAGTCCGGAGCTCATGATAAGAGGTTGGCTTGCCTTGGGGTTGACGGAGTCATCGGGAAGAAGGGTGATGGGCTCGTGGAAAGATTTGCCGGAAAAGTTTCCCTCTCGAAGGGGGCTGATTGAAGGGCAAGGGCAAAATGGTCATTTTCATAGTGTGGAAACATTATGAAAATGATACCATCGGAACAGGCTCGACGAACTGAAGACGTGGGCGTTGGATTTAGCTGAATCGGAGTTACGGTCGCGGAGAAACGGCCGTTCGTTCGTTAAGCGGTAAAACAAATAGAAATTGTTCGTTTTAGCCCTTAACGGGTGAACGTTCATCAAATAACCGTTTCGGCTGTGGCTGAGAAAACGAACGCGCCTTTTACAGATTACGCTTTCAATAACAGAAAATGTACTTTCTGCAAATAGCGCGGCGGAGTGCGCTTCTCAGAACGGAAAGCGTATTTTGGAAAATACGCTTCCACTTATTCCGGTCAACGGGCCCGCCAGGTCAGCGCTAAGAGAGTGACAGGCGGGGCCCATGGCATCTTCTCCTTCTCTCCTCCTGGTCGTCTCCTAGCCGCGACAGAGAGAGCCAGGGGCGAGCCGGCCGCTGTCCTGGCCGTCGCCTCGCCGCCCGAGGGGGCTGGCCGGCGAGTGCAGGGACTCCGCCAGCCCACGCTGCGCCCGTGGGTGGCCTCAAGGCGGCTCGGGGCGGCCTGCAGCACCAGCTCTCGAGGAAGGCTGCGGCGACCGAGGAGCTCCCGGGGAGGGACCGTGCCGGCTGGGCTCCCTCGCCGGAGTAGAGGGCGGCGGTGGCTTCGCGACCTACTAGGCGGCTGTGGGTGCAGAAGCGGAGGGGAGGGGAGGCTAGGGGCCGAGGTTGGCCGAGGGGAGTCAGCGGCGGAGCCGCGGCTGTGGGATGGGGAGGGAGCTCCTCAAGCTCGAGGAGGAGAGGGCTGGGGTTGCTAGTGCTCGGGAGGGGCTCGGGCACTCCTTATATAGCCGCGGGGAGGAGCTACGCGACGGCGGACGGGGCTTCAAGACGGCGATGTCGTGGTAGTGCTCGGGCGGAGAATCGATGTCGGCATAGCCGGCCAAGAGCTAGGATACGAGGGGAGAGGGCTCTAGAAGGCACACGCGTGCGGTGGGCAGCTCGCCGGCGCTCGCGGACAGGCCAGAGCTCGCTGGAGTGAACTCCCGAAGCCTCTTGGCACGCGGTGCACTGCCTTGGCGTGCACTGCACGTGGTCACCGCGTGGCCACGGCGTTGCCACGCCGCACTCGAGGCCAAACCTTGTCTAGGGGGTTCTCCTTCCTTCCTGGAGTTGACTTACGTGGTTGAAATGCAATGAACCGCTCTAGTGTGACCACACCTTGGTCAAACAGTTTCCAGCAGCAAAGTTTGGACATGTGGTGTGGCCACCACAGTGCTCTTCTTGGCCTGATCTTTGGCAGAGGTCAATCATCTACCAAGGTAGTCATCTTGGCCAAATTTCAGCACAAATGGACAAATATAGATGGTACTTCCTTTGTAAACTAGCAATCTGGCCAGAAATGAAAATGATGATGTTGGGGAGAAATGGCTAGATGGATTTGTTTGATTTTTGGTGTAGGTTGCTGATATAGTCATGAGAGCGGAGAAATTTCAGCTCAAATTCAACATCTATGAAGGTACTTCCTTCACAGAGATGCAATCTGGACAGAAATTGGAATAATTTACTAAGAAATATTAGCTAGATGAAATGGGCTGGTTTTTGGTATCCATACGTGATTTAACAATGTTAACCACCCTGAAAAATTTCAACCCAAAAAGATCAATGGATCAAGCACTTCCTTTGCAAACTGCAAATCTGGACAGAATTTGCAAATGGGTGTTGTGCTCAAAATTTGAATTGTGGAACTTGAGATTTTGATGGAAATGGTGAATATATAGGTAGGAAAAGCTCCACAAATTATTTGGGATTTTTCCTAGCTACCAAAATGGTTGTTCCTTTGGAAAGGCCCCAAATTGAAATATTGGCTTTAAATAGGAAAATGCAATTTCCTTTATTTAATTATGTCCAATATTTTTGTGAGAGCTCAATATGATCGCAAAGAATATCTCCACAAGTTTTCATGAACTTTGGAGATGGATAGATATTTTCCTGGATTTAATTCCTCAGAAAGGAAGAAAAAGGAATTAATTCTAGATGAAAAATATTGCAGATGACTTGGCAATATTTTTGCACATCTATGGTTTATGGATGAAGGAGGATCTCTGGAAATTTTGGGAGGATCAACAGAGCAAGAAAAATGATAGCTCCTTTGTAAACACAAAGGCAGGATTTCCAATTCCAATATTTTGGAACTAGGGTTTGAATGAGGTTCGGGGTTTACTGACGGGAGCTTGACTGGAACAAGAGCATGAGAAAGGTCTGGAGAGGTCGAGGATTGTGTGGATTCACCTGGTCACTTACCAGATTCTAGAGGAAAAATTTGGGAGAGGAAAGCTAGGAAGGAATAACAGCACAAAAATCGATAACCCGATTTTTGGGGTGTTACAAACCTTCCCCTCTTAAGAGAATCTCGTCCTCGAGATTCCTAGGGTTAGCTCAAAACAAATACTCCTCCTGGAAAAGTCTCTGGGAAAAAGATTTTGGGACCGGGGAATTTTTGAGTGAAACTGGTTTTACGGGCTGCTGGGTTCGGAAAACTGGCAAACGGAGTAGGCACAGATGGGTATGGGTATGCGGCTCGCATTCTACCCGAGTACTGCTGTGACTATACTTAGGAAGATGAACTTGATGTGCAAACCTTGCTCACACGATACACGTGCAATCTACTCAAACCAATATGCAAGCAAATGCATATAGGACCAACATACATGCAAAGGAAAAGAACACATCCAACAGATTACACTACGGTGTTTTATTGCTAGTGGGTGTATGTACTCCTGGTATACATATACCTACACCAGCTCGCATTTCATTAGGGACTCTGGGCGAATCCGATGTTATTAAGTGTAAGTGCTCTACTGACTAAAATCTTGTTAAGAAACCATTGCCGGCTCTGTTAAACATTTCTGCTTAACAGGGAGGTAGCTAAATCAAACACACAGAGCAAACAGACATACATAACATTACAACAGCACACGAGTTACAAGCAATACAAGCATATAACAACACGCAACCTTACTAGGCACCTAACAGCAACAACTCACTCCAAACTAGAGGGTTCTACTCTTGCTGGGGCTCTCCTAGGGGACGTAGGCTGAGCCAACTTCCGTCTTCATCGTCGGACACCTCTATAGGTTGGGGCTCAACTGCTGGAGCTGCGGCTGGAACTTGACGGAACACATCCTGACGACGAAGATGCCGAAAAGCTTGGTAGAAGGAACTTGGGGAAATGATGCCTAGTCGATATGGGTTCACGGATTGCGAGGGTGGCACTAGCTGCGAAGGTGGCACTGGGTTTGGCATCAGGGAACTAGTGGCTTGGAATGCAGTTTGATGGGCCTCACGGTATGCTTCCGTAACAACTCGAACGGTGTCACGGTCAATGGCTTTAAATTCTCCAAGAATGCCGGAAAGCAGCAGCCCCTGGGCAGCAATGAACTGAACCAGGCGAGCCATTGCCGGGTCAGCATCTTCGACTGTGCTGGAGAACTCGCAACCTTCACTGGACGCAGAAGGAAAGTAGCGGAACTCCCGCATATCCGCTACTTGCGAAAACTGGAAACGAAGACGGGCGATGGCTTCCGCAGCAACTGTCTAGACAGCCAATGCGGGGGTGGGCAAGGGTTTTCCCTGACAATTCAAGGGCTTCCCATCCTCTGCTAGACCTGGGCAGATATGCGCATTCGCATAGAATCGGCAAAGGTGAGGGACAGGTTCCGATTGGAACACCAGATACACCGGGCTAGTACTACAGCCAAGGGCTTGGGTGAGCATACTTGAAAGGATGGGCGGAAAGCCGGGATAACCATTAGCCAAAGTTTGGCTATGGAAAGTGGGTGCTCTGGAAGAACTAGCCATGGCTGCTGGGTTGAGAATACCGGCTGGGGTTCTCTTGCGGGGATCTGGCTTACTGAACGGAGAGGGCTGCGACTCGCAGGTGGGAGGGGTTTTAAATAGGCAGTCAGGCTGGGACATACCAGCATGGCGTGGATCCTTCTCGTGTAGGGTAGAGGATACGCCAGCACGACCGACAACTGGGTAGGATCACGGTCCAATCCAGGGATGGTTGGGTGGGCAGACAGTTGGGTAGGGACACGTCAATTCCGACTGCGCTGCCTGTTGATCAACAGTGGCCGTGTCGGACGCCAGTGATGGGTCAAATCTATTGGGCTCACTACCGGTTGAAAATAGGGGTGGTTTGAGGTCAGGGTAACCTACAGCCAGCCTGGCTCTGATACCACGCTCAGTGGCACCCCGATAGAGGGCCGATGCACGCCAGCCCCAGGATAAGACCTGGCGCATGTCTGAGACATGATACAGCAATTCCAGGCACAAAATGGCTTTATTATATGAAATGGAGTATTACAACATTGTTGCTTACAGCAATATTACATGGCTCCAAGGCTAACTAAATGGCGGCGGAGGTCTTGGTTCGGCAATGACGTCTCTGGCTGGGCTTCACAACTCACAGGACTGGCTGGGTTACGATCTAGCATGACGGATCTTCTCCTGCAACTGGCCACATGCAAGGCCAGGTGAGTACTTTGAATGTACTTGCAAGACAACCAAATACATAGCATCCAAACAGGCAGATGACAAAGCAAGCCCTATGCTTATACAAGAATTTGTTCTAAGCATGGCATGGAATTAACAGGAAAGCATGGATCAAGCATGGCATAAAATGGATCAGACATATCAACTACATATCATAGCATGACATGACTACTTCTACGAAGCATGGTATCCATAGTTAAACTGGAACCTATGCTACACTTACCTCTCGTGAAGCGTTAAAGTAATATGTGGTGACGTCATTCAGTTTTACTTCCCTTCTGGGCTAACTCATGACTTACCGAGATCTCATCTCGTGATCATGTCAGAACGACATGGTGACTACTCACGATTATCCCATAGTACAAGTTACCACCTTACTTAGTAGCACATTCTTTTACAAGTTTATAACAACAGGTTTGTCCTCCAGATCGACCAAGACCAAATAGTGTGACCTAGTACGAACTGTGTCCAATACGGTGGATGCGGCTATTCGAATAGATTCATACACTCTGCAGAGGTTGCGCACTTTACCCACACTATGAAGCTCCTGGTCCCGTACCTCGGTACACTTCCCTTCCGGGTGGACCGGTGCTGCTCCAACGAAACTTGTCTAACCCGTGACTCCTCTACCGTACCACCGACAATCATCCTCCCCCGGAGTCATGCCCTGGGTGGCCCCTGTGTCACTCCTGACACCTGGCACCGTCGTGGCCAAACTAAACTGTCCCAAACGGGGACTCCCGGGTTAAACAAACAACTGGGCTCACAAGGTTATCGCCGCCTACCTGATCAGGGCAGAAGAGTCAATCCTCTCTACAGTGGCACCATGCCCTCCTTTTATAGCTGCCTTGGTCGTCTTCCCCCGAAAACATTGGCGAGAAGGGTTGCCACACAATGGCAAGTTTGAAGGGGGGCAGGGGCGCAGTCTATCCTGACAAAAGGTGGTCTTCGTCTGCAAAGCGATTATCCATGACGCGCCGGTGGGCTCGCGGATGACCTTCGCCCTGCACGTCCACCGTCTTGGTCTTCTTTCACCAATCGAGCAACCTTTGGGGGTTGCTTTGGGAAACGGACTACTGGCCTTGCTCCCTTAGCATAAAAGGGGAAATCCTCACCATCCATGCCTGCTGGCGCAACCTCTGTCGCCATTCATCATTGCACGTGTCGCCCACGTGGTGCGCACAAGACCGCGCGACCGAGCCGAACAGCACTTGACCTGTGTACCTTCAGGAGGGTGCCTCGGTGTCGGTGTCAGAACCAGCAGACCTCGGGGTTGGGGTCCCCGAGCTATGGATCATGGATCAATGGTAGCAGAGACAAGGGAGACGATGTTTACCCAGGTTCGGGCCCTCTTGATGGAGGTAAAACCCTACGTCCTGCTCTTGTTTATATTGATGGCGATGTATCAAGTACAGAGTTGATCTACCTCGAGATCGTAATATGTGTCTAACTCTAGGGCTAGGTGAATGATATTGCGTTGATGTACCCTCTACGGGCTAAACCCTTTGGCTTATATACACGCTAGGGAAGGGATCTAGGGTTACAAGGTCGGTATCTAGGGGCAAGGCGGCAGGAGAGATCTTGGAGTATACATCAAGTCTTCGGTGGGGACAGTCTTGATCACGCCTCCTGTACACGGCCTCCGCAGTCCACCTTGATCATGCACGAGGGCCCATCGGCCCATCCGAAGAGATGGGCGGGCTAGGTTTGCACCCCCTAATCCAGGACACCGTCAGTAGCCCCCGAACTGGTCTTCTACACCGAGGACGATTTCCTTAACAGACGCCACCTCGGATCTGGAGTCCTTGGCTTGACAGACGAGTTCCCCTTTATGATTTACTCTTTTTAGTGGTGCGACGTCATCCGAGGCCCAACCGAGCTTGTACCCTGCCCGAAGAGGATAGATATCTTAGCCTCGAAGGCCCGCCGTCCTGGTATGAACGGTCCAATCCGGTCTGACAGCTTTATCGAAGCGACATGCCCCACGATAGGTCGGGCAGTTACTGCTTCCCTTAAATCGTGGTTCGAGGCAGCCTTTTTACTCGCACGTCCCTTCGAGGCAGAGATCGTGCCCGTTTTCTCAGGGATATCATCAAGATTTTGTTTCCCCCCATATGCTCAACGGCATCTTTGATGGGAGTGGCGAGTTTATTGGTGCGGCGAGGGGGACTCTTAGCCTTTCACAGGTGTATAAGAGCGAAAGGGAGGAAAGCGCAATTGACCCCGCTCCCATTCTCCCCTTCTACTGCTTCGTCTAGCTCCAGCGCCCAGATCCCATCCTGCTCCCTTTTCCTTCTACGTGTCCAACCTCCACCACCAGCCATGGCCGACACCCTCAAAGGGCACTGGGGTGGTTCCATCGTGACGGATGGCACCATCCTAGAGCTGCACAGTGTGGGGTATCTGACCCCCGCCATCACCGCCCGTGCCCTAGATGCTGGCCAACTAGTGCCCGCTCCCAACACCGGGGAGCGGGTAGTCTTCGTCCCCCACCTCGTCCGAGGCCTCGGGTTCCCACTGCACCCCTTTGTGCGCGGGGTGATGTACTACTACGGGCTTGATTTCCATCATATGGCCCCAAACTCCAATCTTCACCTCGCCTCCTTCATCATGGTCTGCGAGGCCTTCCTCCGCTGCGAGCCGCACTTCGGCCTATGGTTGAAGCTCTTCGGGATCAAGCCGAAGTCCAGTGGCTCCGACCTCGCGGAGTGCGGAGGGGCCATGATCAGCAAAAACCAGGGGGCCGCATGGTTCAAGGGTACCTTCATCAAAACAGTGAAGGAGTGGCAGCGGGAGTGGTTTTATATCACCGAACTGCTCGCCCCTGGTCAGGCCGAGGTCCCAGCTTTCTCGGTCGGGCCTCCCAAGAAGCTCAAGTTCTGGAGGGAGAAGGGCGTCGCCTAGGGGAACCCAAAAGAGGTGGAGACCCGGATCGAGAGGATCAAAGGTGGTCCACCACGGGGAAGGTCGAGCTTGCCGATGTCATCAACGTCATGCTCAACCGCCGCATACTCCCACTCCAGCTTCGGGCTACCCCGATGTGGGCGCAAAAGCTCGAGGACATGGACTCCATCACCACCTTCTTCCGCTCCACCTTGGCCGCCATGTGGACGAAGCTCATGAAGCTGGCCAAGGACAAGATCCCCAAGGAAGGGGAGGACCGCGGCCTCGAGGACGGCTATGAAGCCCCCCCGGTAGGTGATTCTATGCACCAACTATCATTTTCGTCCTCCGTATCGAGGAGTAGAGTTTTAATAAATCATTATGCTTGATGCTTTGTAGAAATGGCTGGCTTGGGTACAAGGAGTGCGATGCCCGGCTACACTTCCAGAGGATCCCCCGACTCCCCTGCTCTCGGTGCTCCTGACCGAAGAGCCGCACGTGGTGGCCCCTAAAGGGACGAAGTCCCAGAGGGGTAAGTCAAGTGCTTGGACCCGGGAGACCTCGGTCACCCGTTCCAAAGAGACCCACACCTCTGCTGCCCATGACGGCGACGCGGAGGGGGGTGATGTCAAGGAGATCCCCCTCCCGAAAGGGAAGAGGTCGGCGTCAGAGGACGCCAAAGCTGGTATGCCGCCCAAGGGCCCGAAGAGGCCGAGAAGAACCTCGTCCGGGGCCGCCAGCAAGTTGTCAGAAGGAGTCAAGCTCTCCGGCGACTCAGAAGAAGACCTCCTCATGATGGGGAGGAAGAAACCGGTGCCTCGAGGGTAAGCCGTCATCTTCGTATCCTGTCTTTCCATTTGACAAGTTCTTTTCGGCAAGAGAAAACTCATATAGCGCCTTTTCATACACAGTCCGCCAAAGGTAATCCCCAGCGGTTCCTCGAGCGGGTTGCCATCCGCCAGCGGGACTCCGGAGCCCGCTGCTCCTTCCCCAGCACATGACGGGCTAGGGGAGGCGACATCCACCCTAGCTCCCGACGTCAACATGACAAGGGTCGGGGAGGTGGCCGTCATGGCCGAGGTCGATACCTCGGCCCAACAAGACCCGGGGGAGAAGCGCCCCGAGGTCATCGAGGAGGGGCTGGGCCAGTCATTGGTCCAGCCGATATTTGCTTCAGCTCCGCCACCGCAGGTGGAGGTTGCTGGGATCAGCACATCTCAGGTCATCCCTCCACCCGCGCCAACTGCCCAAGGACGGGCTGGTGCGGAGTGGACCGAGGAGATGGAGGACACCCTGAAGGGCTCCTCCATCAAGGAAGAGCACCATGCCTTGATAGGCGCGGCGCTGCAGGGCTTCCGATCCACAGAGGCCGGCCTGCATGAGGTTTTTAAGAACCTCGTAACGAGTTTCGAGGTATGCTTCTATCCTCGCACCAAGTTTAACTTGCTCATTTGAGCTGTTTTTAATTTATGTATTTGTCCGAGAACATAGTAGCACAGCCTGCTAAACGGCTTAGTGAGTGGCTAGCCCCCGAGCCCGAAGTCGGTTTCAAGAAACCGGCATTAGGGTCGTTTAATTGAGTAGGAGCCTATCAAGTAGCCCCCAGGGCGCTGCTCAAGGCAGCCGTCCTGGAACTTTTTAATAATTTAATTGTTGCCTTTGTAATAAGGATTTTTGCTGCCAGGTTTCGACCTCGGTTCCGGACTATGTCTCCAAGGAGATTGCAGAGATAAACCGGAAGCTCGAGAGGTCCCAGGGGGAACTTACCCTGGTTAACCAAAAATTCGAGCAGTCTCAAGGTAAGCAAGTGAAACTTGTATTATACTTTGTACGAAAGAGTTATGAGAGGTTTTGCTCAATGAAAAACTAAGGCCGAACTGTTTCAATGAGAGCAACGTTAGCGGAGCTTGAAACGCTCAAGGCTGAGCTCGAAAAGGCTCGGCAGGAGGTGAAGGAGCATGAAGTTGTGGCTGCGGAAGCGGAGAAGGCCTGAGCCACCGAGAAGGTAGCCGGGGAGAAGGACCGGGCACGGGTCGCGGAGGTCGAGGAGACGCTGAAGGGCTTGTTTGAGGAGCGCGACAAGCTTCAGGCGGATGGGAAGCAAATGAAGTAGGAGCTCGAGAAGCTCCAACTTGCCCACTCTGAGCTCAAGACCACGGCCCGGGCTGACCACGTGGCGCTCCAGCAAGTGGAGCAAATCGCCTCGGGTAAGCTTTTTCTGCTCCAGTGTACGTTTGGCAGCAAAGGGTGTATCGAGCTCACCCAATTATGGCGTTCCGTAGAGGTCTTCGCGGATCTTCCGCAGAGTGCGGCGGATGCGGTGGCGTACTTCGGCCAGCTGGCGGGCCACGAGGCGGAGAAGGCTTTTTGGGGGCAGTTCCCGGGGTCGCCGTCAGCACGGCTTCTAAATCATCGAATGAAGCAGCTGGTGGAGTTATTTCGCATGACGAGACCAGCGCTCCAGTTCCTCTGTGTCACGTTGTGGCCTGCCGAAGCCATGCCCAACAGCCTCTTGGGCCTGACGGCCCGTCTCCGAGATGCCATGCCCTGCGTGAACCGCTGGAGGAGGTCCGCGTGCTTTGAAGGAGCGCGGAGGGCATACGCCTGCGTGAAGACACACTTCTGAAAGGTTGATACGGTGACATGTGCCATGGGCCCTCCTGCCGACAAGCCGCGCACCGCCGAACAGTTCTTCGCCGAGGTGGAGGAGGGAGCCCGTATCACCGAAGACATGTGTCCAAAGGACACTATGTATTTCTAAATAATACTTCGGAATGCCGAAGTGTGTGATGTACAAAACGTTATCTTTTGCTTGAATGAATATGGCTTTAAATTCCATGTGTGTTTTTCAATTAGTTTTACCTCCTCGATGACTGTTTTAAACTGAAAGTGGCCAGTCATCGGCTTCAGCCCCAGTGTAGATCATACAAAGGGTGTTCCTTGAGGCACGTTTGACCCTTAGCCGACGTCTCGGTGCCCGGAGGTGGTCGGTGCTTATAGGAACTAGGCAATCAGACTATAGTGGCTTTATGACTTTCACTTAGTCATAGGAGTTTGACTGTGGGGGCTGGTGATGAGCCCCCAGTGTGGGAAGTGGTCGGCCTGGTCGGCCGAGGTCTAGGCCATAGCACACTTCGTCTAGAAATTAAAGCCCTTCGTTTAACACGGGTGATCTCTATCGTCACATCGCTTAACGCGGTCTGTGGATGGCGGACCAGTTTACGCCTACCTAGATAGTCAGTTTTCGGCTTTCTCCACTGAGGCGCCATGCCAATTGACCTGGCGGCGCAATCACAGTGGTTCTCCCATTACACCCTTAGCCAAATTCATCGAGAACGTAAGGGGTACACATAGGAGCCGGGCAACCCAACTATTGACCAAAATCTAGGTTCGAAACTGATGCATATAAAGCCAAAATCCGAGACGCCGAATACTTCGGACTTGTGGTACAATTGTATCTTCCTAGAGGACTTCGTCGTAGCGCAGGGGCCATGCTTATAAAGAAATACGATAAGGACCTTTAAGGGGCACGGTTTCTTTATTTCATAATTTCAAGCGTTTATATGCCCAGCTGCAACAAGAGGAACTGAAAGAATACAACGTAAAAAGTAAAAAGGGAGGAAGAAACAAGGCGGATATTTGTCATCGGATTTTTAAGAATCCGAGCCGCTACTTGCCGCACGTCTGTGCTTCCGAGCTGTTGACCAAATGTTCACCATTGATGGTGAGGACTTGCGAAGGTTGATGCCTTTCCGGCCCTTTATACACTCCAAGCGTTTAATTGGCCGAGCTCCTGAAAGGAGACGTTGCCGAAGTCCGTTCTGTGGTTGAAACCACATTGACGTAGTCATGTTTGGCTGTTTCTTTGATAGAGACTTGCCTGTGCGGGGGCTCGAAGCCACGTCGTTGCTTGGTCGAACCGTGCTGACGTTTGAGTAAATTTTTGGCTCCTTGACGACCCAGGGAATCTTGAGTGCAAAATTATGCACTCTAGGGACGTAGTGCCCACTCCAGAGAGGGCACACGAGGAGCCCGTATCCCTATTTTGGGTGCGGGAGTATATGGCCGAGGTCGATTGGTGCGGCCCGGGCGCGCTTCGAAGAGCGAGCGGCACGTTTATCGCTGCGGGCTGCCTCCTCGGACGCTTATACCTTGCCTGCGAAAGTCGCGGTCTGTTCCTCCGTCCGGAGTGAGCGTTCGGTGTTACCATTGACTGTGATAACACCGTTGGGTCCTGGCATTTTGATCTTGAGATAGGCATAATGCGGGACTGCGTTGAAGCGTGCGAAGGCCGTGCGCCCTAAGAGCGCATGGTATCCACTTCAGAAAGGCACGATATCGAATATTAACTCCTCGCTTCTGAAGTTCTCGGGCGAGCCGAAGACTACCTCCAGGGTGACCGTTCCGGTACAGCAGGCTTCGATGCCAGGGATGACACCTTTAAAGGTGGTGGTGCTTGGCTTGATCCGCGATGAGTCAATGCCCATCTTACGAACCGTGTCCTCGTAAATGAGGTTGAGGCTGCTTCCTCCGTCCATCAGGACGCATGTCAGATGATAACCATCAACAATAGGGTCCAGGACGAGTGCCGCCGATCCGCCATGCCTGATGCTGGTCAGATGATCATGCTTGTCAAATGTGATCGGGTAAGCCGACCATGGGTTATACTTCGGGGCGACTGGCTCTAGCGCGTATACATCCCGAAGCACACGCTTCCTCTCCTTTTTAGGGATGTGGGTGACATAGATCATATTAACCTCTGTTACCTTGTCAGGAAACTTCTTTTGGCCTCCATTATTGGGCCGCCAAGGTTCTTCCACGTCTTCGCTGCGATTTTGGGTTTTATTTTGACCCTCTGTCGCTATCTTGCCGGCTTGTTTAAAGACCCAACAATTCCTATTAGTGTGGGTTGCTGGTTTGTCCTGAGTGCCATGGATTCCACATGGGCGGTCCAAGAGTCTATCAAGCTGGCTAGGTCCGTCCTTGTTCCCTTTAAAGGGTTTTCTTTTCTGTCCGGATTTAGGTCCGGTGAACCCCGCGTTGACCACAGCGTCTTCCGTATCGCTTACACCATTTTTATACCTACGCTTATTTTTGTTGCGCTTGGGTTTTCCATTGGCATCGCGTGTTTCCGAGGTGCCTCCCTCGCCGTTGAGAGTACTGCGGGCGAGCCAACTGTCTTCTCCTGCGCAAAAGTGAGTCATCAGTGAGGTGAGGGCCGCCATAGTCCTCGGATTATCCTGGCCGAGTTGACGGGCCAACCATTCATCACGGATATTGTTCTTGAATGCGGCGATGGCCTCAGCTTCAAAGTAGTCTATGATCTGGTTCTTCTTGGTAAGGAACCTGTTCCAGAATTTTCGGGCTGATTCGCCTGGCTACTGGGTGACACGGCTGAGGTCATCAGCATCCGGAGGTCGGACGTACGTGCCCTGGAAGTTTGCTCGAAAAGCGTCCTCCAGGGCCTCCCAGCTGCCAATAGAGCGAGGAGGGAGGCTATTAAGCCAATGCCTCGCCGGTCCCTTTAGCTTGAGCGGCAGGTATTTAATGGCGTAGAGATCATCTCCATTGGCCATGTGTATGTGGAAAAGGAAATCCTTGATCCATACTACTGGGTCGGTGGTGCCCTTGTATGATTCTATATTGATGGGCTTAAATCCTTCCGGGAATTGATGTTCCATCACCCTGTCTGTGAAGCAGATCGGGTGAGCCGGACCTCGGAACCGAGGAGCATCTCGTCGAAGGTCGGGTGAGAGTCGTGAGTAGGCCTGATCTCTGGCACGGCCGTTCCTGTCCATCCAGGCATCGTAGCCGTCAAGCCCGGTGGGTGCGTGTCCTCTTGATCCATAAATGGACCGAGGAGGTGCCCTGTTTATCTCGATGCGACGTCTAGCGTCGTGAGGGTCTAGGTAATCCACGGGGTCCTTGCCATAACGGCGTGGAGGTGGCCGGTCGTTGAGGTTTTCTCGTCTTGGCATGTCTCGGCCTCTAGGGGGTCGGTCGTGGTCGTCAACGAGCTCCTCATCAAACTCCGGCAAGAGACGCCTACGTGGGTATGGTTTCGGTGTGCTACGGCGCCGGTCTTCCATGTCTTGCTTGGCGGAGAGCACTTCAACCCACTTTTCATTCAGTTCGTCGGTATTGGCCTGTACCTGCTGCTGTTTGCGCTTCATGCTCCGGGCCATCGCAATGAGGCGCCGCCAGAAGCGCTCTTGTTCAAGAGGGTCTTTGGGGACGATGTAGTCCTCGGTACCGAGGCTCTCGTCCTCCTCAGATTCCGGCATGTAGTTATCGTCGGCCCCTTCAAAGAGGTCGTCGGGATCTGAGTCCCTAAGATGTCCGTCGGGTGTGCCGTTCCTCCCTGGGGAGGCTTGAAGGTCCTTCCCGGGGTTATTGGCATCATCGTCTTCTGTGTTGCCATTATTGGTCGGTGCATTATTATCGTTGGGTTCCCCATTGTTGCCTCTTCGGCGTCTTCGCCGACGTCTTAGAAGGGATTTGGGGGTGTCTACCATGTAAACATCATAGGTGGACGTGGCGGTCCACCTGCCCGTGTTTACCGGGGCGAGGTGTTCTCGATGGGGCCATCCGCATCTTCATCCATGTCTATGGCCTCACCATAGTCCAACACGTCGGTTAAGTCATCGATCGTGGCGACTAGGTGGGTGGTGGGTGGGATGTAAATTTCCCGATCGTCGGCTTTAAGTCCGATCTGATCATAAACCGAAGTCTTGCCATCCGAGATGGACATATTCTGGATGCGGTCAAGCATCTCAATGAGGTGAGATAGCTCTTCGGGATTCATTGCTGCGCCACAGGCAGGGCTGACTCGAAGTATGCCCGGCGTGTAACTCGACGCGTCTTCTGCGCGAAGGGAATTTGAACACAATTCCGGGTTCTGCGCCGAAGTCAGTTCCAATACTGACGTAATTTCAGAGGTGGGAGCCGGATTTATGTCCGGGCTAAAGATCGGAAGGAGTAAGGCCGGAGTGGTCGCGTCGGGTGTCTCTAAAGGCGCCGCGACGGAGATCGGTTTCGGAGTCGAGCCCCCGGAGCCGGACAATCTTTCAATTCGGCCGGGAGTCCATCCCGATAGGACGAGTTCGCCGTGGGAGTATGTGGTGTATTCAAGGCCACCGAAGGTCACGATCCGACCTGGGGCGTAGTTCTCGACAGAGGCCAGATGACCCGTCGAGTTGGCGCAAAACACCATGCTGCCAAAAACAAAAAGTTGGCCGGGGACGTAAACGCTCCCATGGCCGTTGGCACAGTTGATCTGCAGGTGAGCCATCGATCCTTCTAGTGATCGCACGGTGGAACTCTCAATGAAAGCACCAGTGTCGGTGTCAAAACTGGCAGACCTCGGGGTAGGGGGTCCCGAGCTGTGGATCGTGGATCAATGTTAGCAGAGACAAGGGAGACAATGTTTACCCAGGTTCGGGCCCTCTTGATGGAGGTAAAACCCTACGTCCTGCTCTTGTTTATATTGATGGCGATGTATCGAGTACAGAGTTGATCTACCTCAAGATCGTAATATGTGTCTAACTCTAGGGCTAGGTGAATGATATTGCGTTGATGTCCCCTCTATGGGCTAAACCCTTTGGCTTATATACACACCAGGGAAGGGATCTAGGGTTACAAGGTCGGTATCTAGGGGCAAGGCGGCAGGAGAGATCTTGGAGTATACATCAAGTCTTCGGTGGGGACAGTCTTGATCACGCCTCCTGTACATGGCCTCCGGAGTCCACCTTGATCACGCACGAGGGCCCATCGGCCCATCCGAAGAGATGGGCGGGCTAGGTTAGCACCCCCTAATCTAGGATACCGTCACTCGGGAGGCAACCTCGGGAGACCGCCTCGCGAGGCTCTCGGTGAAGCCGTGGCTGAGTCTTGCCTGCCCGCTCCCCGAAGAGGGGTCCTCAGGAGGCCGGGGCCACATGAGGGGTCTTGCTTGGGGTGCCCGCTGGTGGGCCACCTATTGGGCCACCGCCAGACATTGCACACTGGGCCGCAGGCAGACGGGCAGAGGTACCCTGGGTTCCACGGGCCCGACAGCACCTTCATCGAGACAGTGAAGATGTGGCGGCGCGAGTGGTTCTACATCACCGAACCGCTCGCTTTGGGCCAGGCCGACATCCCCATCTTTACAGGTACGCCTCCTCGGAAGCTAGTGTCCTGGCAAAGGCAAGGCATGGAGTGGGGCAGCACGGACGACGTCGCCACTCTCCAGGGGAGGATCCGATCTCTGAAGAAGAGATTCAAGTTGCCGGCCGTGGTGGACGTGATGCTCCACCGCCGCATCCTCCCACTTTGTGACGCCCCTGACTCGACCGTGCACAAATCATACATGCAAATGCACACGATCAAGCCCAGGGACTCACGGGAAGATATCACAAGACAACTCTAGACACAAAATAAAATAATACAAGCTTTATATTACAAGCCATGGGCCTCGAGGGCTCGAATACATAAGCTTGAGTTACACAAGCATCAGCGGAAGCATTAGTATCTGAGTACAGGTATAACTAATCAAGATCACCTTAAGAAGGCTGAGCATAACAACGACAACTAGATCGAAAAGGCATAGGCCTCCTGCCTGGGAGCCTCCTAAACTACTCCTGGCCGTCGGTCTCCACGTAGTAGTAGGCTCCACCAGTGTAGTAGTAGTCGGCGGTGGGATCAGCTGGCTCCGGGGCTCCGTCATCTGATTGCAGCAATCGGGTAGTGGAAAAAGAGGTAGCAAGGCAACTGTGAGTACTCATCCAAAGTACTCGCAAGACTTACATCATATCTATGCTAAGTATGCATCGGTATCAAAGGAAAGGGGTTGTATCTATGGACTAAACTGCAGAAATGCCAGAATAGGAGAAGGCCTAGCCTATCGAAGACTAGCATCTTCAGCGTCTTGCAGCATTAGAAGAGTGCAGATTAGTGTCATAACATAAAGTAATAAGTATATAGTAGCAATGCCCAGAGATCCTTCCTCGGCTCCCTGCGAGAAAGCGATCCCGGAGCTAACATATTAATTAAGTATTACAAGTATCCAGTTCTAGTTGTAGTAGATCAGGATAAAACACTGAGCGTCCTGTTACCATGGACACGGCTATTCAAATATATAACTTCCCTACAGGGGAGCACTACTGTTACCCAACACGCTCGATTAACTCTGGCCGGACACACTTTTCTGGCTCATGCCCGGCCTCGGCTGATCGACACGACATAGTCCTACCTAGGCTCCGCAGAGAGATCCCCGCCGGTCAACATCCTAAGTGCTCAGGGGTCTTGGGCCCATCGCCCTTTGCACTCGGGGTCGTTGTGTCGCGGGTCAGAGTCCAAGCACCACCTCAGTCCTGGATGGCCTTGTCCCGGCCGGCTTACAATGCTGAACTAGACATCTGACAGAGCTTTCGGCTGATACATACGGTGCCGAGGGGCCCACTAAACCATTATCCCGCGTGGTGGTAGTGCGTATAGGCCATCGGCCAACTCAGATCAAATACCCAAATCCGTTAAGCACGTTATTAGTATCTCACGGACACGAACAGGGCTCAAGGCTCACCTCTGACACCCTGCCGCACTGACTTGGTAACCCGCGGTCCAACGACCAGGGACCAGGCCCACCTCTCTCCTAGGTGGTCTCCACCTGCCCTGTTGTTTCGCTACAATAATCTCTCGCGGGTGCCCTCCTGGCCAACCTGACTTCCCAAAGAGCTGAGGTGAAGGTCAAAGTACTCGTGTGTCCATAACATCGTGGGGAATCCGAGGAATCACCCTCGATGGATTCCCACTCGATGTAATCGTCAAGGTGAACATGGAGGAATCACCCTCGATAAGTACACACTTGATGGGCTGCACGACAGAGGCATCATCGGAGGTGGTGAAAGAGGAATCACACTCGATAACCCACAACCGATTAGCCACGCTACAGAGATATCATCAGGAGTGAGGTAAGAGGTATCACCCTCGGCACTCGATGGTAGCTCTGCAGATTCGTACAACTTAAGGGGGTGTGCGGTGCTGTGTCGGTCTCTGCACATCGATCACATTGGTCGAGTCCTCCGGTAGCGAAGCAGGGCAACACGGACAGGGGTGTGGGTCCACTGATGGATCACTAACCAGCCTATACTAAGCATTTAGGACAACAGGTAAAGTATCAACAGCAGGTTACAAAATCTGGCTATGCATCAGAATAGGAGCAATCAAATACGGTAGCAAATAATAATGCAAGCACGGGGAAGAAGGAATAGGTGATATAGGAATGATCAAGGGGGTTTGCTTGCCTGGAGGCTCTGCTGAAAAGGTGGAAGGGTCATCGGTGATGTAGTCGCTCACAGTGGCAGCGTCGGTCTCGGGGTCTACCGGAGAGAAGAGGGGGAAGAAACAATAAATATAAAGCAAACAAATGTAACACAGTTGCATGACAAGGCAATATGTTGTGCTGAGGGTGACCTAACGCAGTGCTAAGTGCTACAGACGGAGCGGGAAAATATCTGGGAATATTTTCCCGGCTTTAGGTGATTATCGGTATATGGATCCGGAGGGGAAGGTTCCATGTTCATCAAGTTAGGAGTGATGGTCAAGCATTTTGACCACATATTCGGATTCGTCTTATTTTTCTGATCATTTTTCATATATAAATTATTTTCATCCGAGTTACTGTTTAATTTCTATGATTTTTCAAAGTTTTAATCATTTTCTGGAATTTTTGGATTAATTTTAATTCAAAAATCATTTAAATAGTAATTGCTATGGGTACAAAGAAGTGTACCCAGAAATGTGCAACAGAGGCTGACAGTGGGGCCCAGTCAGCTGCACAGTCAGCAGATGACTGGTCAGCGTTGACTGGTCAACAGGACCAGTGGGTCCCACCTGTCATAGACTGATTTATTTAATCAGAGTTTTAATTTAACTAATTGAGTTAATTAGCTAGCGGGACCCACATGTCAGTGTCAGACTAATTAACAGGTTAGGTTAATTTTATAAAAAACGGTTTAATTAAGCGCGGGGCCCACATGTCATACACTGGGGCTACCCAGTCAGCACGTTGACTGGGTCAACCCAGTCAACGGGGCTCGTGGGACCCGCTGGCAGCGACCCAGGGGTGGGCCCCGGCCTTGCCACGTCGGCGTCGGCGCCGGAGTTGCTCTGGCGAGCCAGAAACGTGGCAGCGCGCACGGGAGGTGGCCGGGATTCGCACACACGGCATCGTTTGACGCGCGCGATAGCTCATTCGAACGCGGGGACCAAGCCGCGTCCAATGGTGGCGGTTACAGCGCGCGAGACGGTCGGAATCGTCGACAGCATCCACCACGGGCGGCGCCGGAGTTCGGGTGAGGTCGAGGGCGATGCTACGGGGCACGGGGAGAGGAGTGCATGGGTGCATTGGGCTCCTAGGAGCACCAGTAGCACGATGGCATGCACGGGCGCGAGCTGCAGCGGCTGTGGCCGCGACTGCGATAGGAACGGCGGCGACGAGCACGGCCATGGTGGGAAGCTAGCTATAGCGCGCGTACGACGGCGGAAAGAGAGGGGAAAGAAGCAGGTGCTCACTACGATCCTGCAGATGTGCAAAGGCGGACTCGGGGAGGATTGACGGCGGCGAATCGACGGCGCTTTGCCGGCGACCGAAAGTTGAAGATGGCGTCGGAGAGCTGGATGTAGGGGCTCCCGGCTTGACCTAGATGGCAAGGACGATGAGGCAGTCGACGACAGAGTGGCCACACACGGTCCTAGCCTGCGAGGGTGAGGGTGGGCGCGTGGGTGTGGTCGGCCATGGCGACGGGAAGTTCGGCTCATCGCGGGGAGGAAGAGAGCGAGCGAGAGAGGGGGATCTGAGGGGCTAGGGTTCCTGGGGGAGGTACGCGGGGTCCTTATCCCCACGGGGAGGCGTGGATGCCCGACGCGTGGTGCATCAGCATCCATGGCGTGCGCGCGGCCGACACGCAGAGAGAGAGAGAGGCGGGAGGAAGGAGGAGGCCCTTAGATGGGCTGGGCTGCACTGTAGCAACTCAATGCCCAGTGCAACAGTAGGCCTTAGTCATTTTTCATTTTTCTTTTCTGTTTCTATTTTCTGTGCTGTTTTGTATTAAGTTTGTGTACTAAATGAATTTTGCCATATATGAAACTTGGCACACAATTCATGCACAAGGTTGTGGTGTTGCACAAAAAGTTTGGGGATTTCTGGAATTGCTTAACTATTTTTAGAAATTGAAAAGGTCAAATTATTTACTACTGGTCCACTATTTTGGTTGCTAGGGTCAATTTGGGAATTCAAATAATGTTGGTTTTATGTTTATAATTGCTTTGAAATTACTTGCAATATTATGAACTATTTTGTTTGCAAGTTTGGAGTTTTTCTAATTTCACTTGTTATTTGAATTTTGAATTTGAGTTGAATTATTTCATAATTGCATTTCTTAGGATATAATGATGATGACCTGGCATCATTAGTGTGGGGTCACTATAGTATGACACTGGGGGTGTTACAAATCTCCTCCACTATAAGAAATCTCGTCCCGATATTTAAGAGGTAGAGCAAAGGGGAAGGAATTGGTTACGAAATTGTAACGAGTCTTTTTGGCCAGGTTTCGATCCTGTGGAGTTGCAGTGAGTGTGGATTAAGAGTAGGAAGGGTGGTGACATCTTGCGCGGTCACGACAACAAGACGTGTCAGAGGAAAATCTGTCAGCTATGTCGGCAACAAGTCGGTACCATGGGCGGGGAACGAAGAGAACCATTTTCCTGCTTGTTAAAATGAGGCGGACCAATAGGCAAGGTTCTCGTCCATCGGTGGTTACCGGAATGTCATCAACAATAGTAACAAGGTTTTATTTGGGGGTGTTGACTTAAGCAGGGAATTATCACTGCTCAGATAGAAGCTAGATTACAAGAAAGGTTAAACAGACCAATGGAAAGGAAAATGTGACTATCAAATTAAACAAACCAATGAAGAGGAATAATTGCAGACAATCCAGCTCTCCGGGTGGATGTGAACACGAGAACCTAATGTTAGTGTTAGCAAAACTTTAACATGAATAGAGGAGAGATAAGAATCCCAGAGTAAAGGAGAGGAATAAAAGATCTTAATCCCATCCATTGGCGACGTGGGCCCGTAAGCCACACAACATAGTTAGTAAAATAGTTTTTCAAAGACTAGACTCAACTTCGGCCAAGGAGTTGGAAAGGGGCTTCCTACAGGCAGTCGGCTCTGATACCAGGTTGTGACGCCCCCGACTCGACCGTGCACTAATCATACACGCAAATGCACACGATCAAGCCCAGGGACTCACGGGAAGATATCACAACACAACTCTAGACACAAAATAAAATAATATAAGCTTTATATTACAAGCCATGGGCCTCGAGGGCTCGAATACATAAGCTCGAGTTACACAAGCATCAGTGGAAGCATTAGTATCTGAGTACAGATATAACTAATCAAGATCGCCTTAAGAAGGCTGAGCATAACAACGACAACTAGATCAAAAAGGCGCATGCCTCCTGCCTGGGAGCCTCCTAAACTACTCCTGGCCATCAGTCTCCACGTAGTAGTAGGCTCCGCCAGTGTAGTAGTAGTCGATGGTGGGATCAACTGTCTCCGGGGCTCCGTCATCTGATCGCAGCAATCGGGTTGGGGAAAAAGAGGTAGCAAGGCAACCGTGAGTACTCATCCAAAGTACTCGCAAGACTTACATCAGATCTATGATAAGTATGCATTGGTATCACTGGAAAGGGGCTGTATCTGTGGACTAAACTGCAGAAATGCCAGAATAGAAGAAGGCCTAGCCTATCGAAGACTAGCATCTTCAGCGTCTTGCAGCATTAGAAGAGTGCAGATTAGTGTCATAACATAAAGTAATAAGTATATAGTAGCAATGCCCAGAGATCCTTCCTCGACTCCCTGCGAGAAAGCGATCCCGGAGCTAACATATTAATTAAGTATTACAAGTATCCAGTTCTAGTTGTAGTAGATCGGGATACAACACTAAACGTCCTATTACCGTGGACACGGCTATTCGAATAGATAACTTCCCTGCAGGGGTGCACTACTGTTAGCCAACACGCTCGATTAACTCTGGCCGGACACACTTTTCTGGGTCATGCCCGGCCTCGGCTGATCGACACAACATAGTCCTACCTAGGCTCCGCAGAGAGGTCCCCGCCGGTCTACCTCCTAAGTGCTCAGGGGTCTTGGGCCCATCGCCCTTTGCACTCCGGGTCGTTGTGTCGTAGGTCGGAGTCCAAGCACCACCTCAGTACTGGATGGCCCTCTCCCGACCGGCTCACAATGCTGAACTGGACATCTGACAGAGCTTTCGGCTGATACAAACGGCGCCGAGGGCCCCATTAAACCATTATCCCGCGTGGTGGTAGTGCGTATAGGCCAGTGGCCAACTCAGATCAAATACCCAAATCCGTTAAGCGTGTTATTAGTATCTCGCGGACACGAACAGGGCTCAAGGCTCACCTCTGACACCCTGCCGCACCAACTTGGTAACCCACGGTCCAACGACCAGGGACCAGGCCCACCTCTCTCCTAGGTGGTCTCCACCAGCTCTGTCGTTTCGCTAAAATAATCTCTCACGGGTGCCCTCCTGGCCAACCCGACTTCCCAAAGTGCTGAGGTGAAGGTCAAAGTAACCGTGTGTCCATAACATCATGGGGAATCCGAGGAATCACCCTTGATGGATTCCTACTCGATGTAACCGTCAAGGTGAACTTGGAGGAATCACCCTCGATAAGTGCACACTTGATGGGCTGCACGACAGAGGCATCATCGGAGGTGGTGAAAGAGGAATCAACCTTGATAACCCACAACCGATTAGCCATGCTACAGATATATCATCAGGAGTGAGGTAAGAGGTATCACCCTCGGCACTCGATGGTAGCTCTGCAAATTCGTACAACTTAAGGGGGTGTGCGGTGCTGTGTCGGTCTCTGCACATCGATCACATTGGTCGAGTCCTCCGGTAGTGAAGCAGGGCAACACGGACAGGGGTGTGGGGCCACTGATGGATCACTAACCAGCCTATACTAAGCATTTAGGACAACAGGTAAAGTATCAACAGCAGGTTACAAAATCAGTCTATGCATCAGAATAGGAGCAATCAAATACGGTAGCAAATTCTAATGCAAGCACGGGGAAGAAGGAATAGGTGATATAGGAATGATCAAGGGGGTTTGCTTCCCTGGAAGCTCTGCTGAAAAGGAGGAAGGGTCGTCGGTGATGTAGTCGCTCACAGTGGCAGCGTCGGTCTTGGGATCTACCGGAGAGAAGAGGGGGAAGAAACAATAAATATAAAGCAAACAAATGCAACACAGATGCATGACAAGGCAATATGTTGTGCTGGGGGTGACCTAACGCAGTGCTAAGTGCTACAGACGGAGCGGGAAAATATCTGGGAATATTTTCCCGGCTTTAGGTGATTATCGGTATATGGATCCGGAGGGGAAGGTTCCATGTTCATCTAGTTAGGAGTGATGGTCAAGCATTTTGACCACATATTCGGATTCGTCTTATTTTTTTGATCATTTTTCATATATAAACTATTTTCATCCGAGTTACGGTTTAAGTTCTATGATTTTTCAAAGTTTTAATGATTTTCTGGAATTTCTGGATTTATTTTAATTCGAAAATCATTTAAATATTAATTGCTATGGGTACACAGAAGTGTACCCAGAAATGTGCAATAGAGGCTGACAGTGGGGCCCAGTCAACTGCACAGTCAGCAGTTGACTGGTCAGCGTTAACTCGTCAAAAGGACCAGTGGGTCCCACCTGTCATAGACTGATTTCTTTAATCAGAGTTTTAATTTAACTAATTAAGTTAATTAGCTAGCAAGACCCACATGTCAGTGTCAGACTAATTAACAAATTAGGTTAATTTTATAAAAATGGTTTAATTAAGCATGGGGCCCACATGTCATACACTGGGGCTGCCGAGTCAACACGTTGACTGGGTCAACCCAGTCAACGGGGCCCGTGGGACCCGCTGGTAGCGACCCAGGGGTGGGCCCCGGCCGTGCCACGTTGGCGTCGGCGCCAGAGTTGCTCCGGCGAGCCAGAAACGCGGCGGCGCGCACGGGAGGTGGCTGGGATTCGCACACACGGCATCGTTTGACGCGCGCGATAGCTCATTCGAACGCGGGGACCAAGCCACGTCCAATGGAGGCGGTTACAGCGCGCGAGACGGTCGGAATTGTCGACGGCATCCACCACGGGCGGCACCGGAGTTCGAGTGAGGTCGAGGGCGACGCTACGGGGCACGGGGAGAGGAGTGCGTGGGTGCGTTGGGCTCCTAGGAGCACCAGTAGCACGATGGCGTGCACGGGCGTGAGCTGCAGTGGCTGTGGCCGCGACTGCGACAGGAACGGCGGTGACGAGCATGGCCATGGCGGGAAGCTAGCTATAGCGCGCGTACGACGGCGGAAAGAGAGGGGAAAGAAGCGGGTGCTCACTACGATCCTGCAGATGTGCAAAGGCGGGCTCGTGGAGGCTTGACGGCGGCGAATCGATGGTGCTTTGCCGGCGAGCGAAAGTTGAAGACGGCGTCAGAGAGCTTGATGCAGGGGCTCCCGGCTTGACCCAGAGGGTGAGGACGATGAGGCGGTCGACGACGGAGCGGGCAGACATGGTCCTAGCCGGCGAGGGTGAGGCTGGGCGCGCAAGTGCGGTCGGCCATGGCGATGGGAGGTTTGGCTCGTCGCGGGGAGGAAGAGAGCGAGCGATAGAGGGGGATCTGAGGGGCTAGGGTTCCAGAGGGAGGTGCGCGGGGTCCTTATCCCCACGGGGAGGCGCGGATGCCCGACGCACGGCGCATCGGCGTCCATGGCGTGCGCGCAGCCGACACAGAGAGAGAGAGAGAGGCAGGAGGAAGGAGGAGGCCCTTAGATGGGCTGGGCTGCGCAGTAGCAACTCAAAGCCAAGTGCAACAGTAGGCCTTAGGCATTTTTCATTTTTCTTTTATGTTTCTATTTTCTGTGCTGTTTTGTATTGACTTTGTGTACTAAATGAATTTTGCCATATATGAAACTTGGCACACAATTCATACACAAGGTTGTGGTGTTGCACAAAAAGTTTGGGGATTTCTGGAATTGCTTAACTATTTTTAGAAATTGAAAAGGTTAAATTATTTACTGCTGGTCCACTGTTTTGGTTGCTAGGGTCAATTTGGGAATTCAAATAATGTTGGTTTTATTTTTATAGTTGCTTTGAAATTACTTGCAATATTATGAACTATTTTGTTTGCAAGTTTGGAGTTTTTCTAATTTCACTTGTTATTTGAATTTTGAATTTGAGTTGAATTATTTCTTAATTGCATTTCTTAGGATATAATGATGATGACCTGGCATCATTAATGTGGGGTCACTGCAGTATGACACTGGGGGTGTTACACTCTTCAACTTCGGGCCACCCCCATGTGGCTGTACAAGCTCGAAGACAAAGCTCCAGTGCGGCATTTCTTCAGCCCCTCCCTGGACGGTATGTGGACGGCTCTCTTCAAGCCGTCCAAGAACGAATTCCCCGAGGCTGGGCTAGACGGCGGCTACAGTGCCGCCCACGGCGCATCCGAGGTACTATTCACCTTTCCTTTTCAATAGTGAATCCTTATTTTATGCTTGTATGAATCCTCCTATTCTGTTTGCAGAAGTGGGTGCCCAAAGCGGTGCTCATTAGGTGCGCAGCACCGCTCCCCGAAGACAACCAGTCCCCCGAGCTCCAGGCCCTGCTGGCCGCAGTTCCCCCAAAGGCTCCTGCAAAGGCGAAGGAGCCGGGGAAGAAAAGGATGGGTCTTCGGATCCGAGATCCCTCGGACGCTAAGTTAGAGGAAATTCAAACCCTCTCCTCGGTCGAGGAGGAAGGAGAGGGAGAAGATGAGGGGGAGGAGAGCGCCTCTTCCCCTAAGAGAAGAAGGGCGGCGTCCGAGGACGTCGCATGGGCCGAGGCGCCTCGAAAGCGAAAGCGCCTCATATAGGCCGCCGACGCCACCCCCAACAAGGCCCCATCTGAGCCCGAGGTCATTCCCTCCAAGTCAGAGGGCGACCTCTTCGGGCCCCGCAGGGAAAGACCCCCGCTGAGGAGGTACACATATTAGTACTTTACTCCCTTGCACATTATTATCACCTGCCTGCCCTAAACCTTGGCCGATTAATTTTTATAGCCCACAGCGCTCCCTCCTTAGCGACAAGACGTCGTCGAGTGGGCTTCCTCCTCCCAGCGCCTCGGAGGAGCGTCAACCCTCCCCAGCGGCCCACGACGGGCTGGGGGAGGCTACTTCTCAGCCGGCCCCCCCATACCCACGGGGGGCGGCGCCGATGCCTCCATGGCCGGGGCCGAGGCCTCATCCTCCCGAGGTGCACCGGAGAAGACCTCCTCTTTGAGGAAGGGAAGAGCGGGAACAGCCATTAATCTTGGCTCCCCTTGTCCCAGAGCCACCTCGGCAGCTAACCTCAAAGGCAGTTCCTCCGCTGATGGAGGGGGCGAGGTGACCCGTCCATCCCGACCTGCTGGAGGGCAGGTGTCCACAGGATGGACCGAAGAGATGGAGGTAGCCATGATAGGCTCCGCCATCATAGCCGAGCACCGCGCCATGTTGAAGAACTACCGGTCCACACAGCCGGTATTCGAGAGGCCTTCAAGGGCCTGTATGAAGGCTTTGAGGTAAGCTCAAATCGAGTTCTTTTTTGTTTTAGAATCGCGTACATGCGCAGAACTTTTTAGCACTAGATGTGTTTGATAGCCCTTAGGGAATAAGTAAAATTTGATATGTCCGAAGACATTGCGTACTGCATAGACTTGTTACAAGTGTATAACCATAGTAGCCCCCAAGCCCCGAGGTAGATTTGCTAATCTTGCGCATGGATTATAGGGAAAGGTAGTATATCAAAAACGTGTGGACAGTAGCCCCTGAGACCCTGGTTGGATGCACAAAACCGACTAGGGGATCAAGTCATCCGAGGAAGCTAACGATTCCTTTTGCAGGTTTCGGCCTCGGTTTCAGCATCCAACTCAAGGGAGTTGGAGGAGCTGAACCATAAGCTCGACCGGTCCGAGAAGGACGCGGATCTGCTTAAGAAGCAGATGGAGCAATCTCAAGGTAAGCAAGCATTTGAATATTTTGTTGTAATATTATAAGTGCGGATGCAATTGTGTTGAGCTCTAAAGGCTGTATGAATGTATTGCAGCTACCTCCGTGGAGCTTGAGAGACTCCGGTCCGAGCTGCAAGCAACTCGGCAAGAAGTCGAACGGCAGAATGTTGCGGCGAGGCAGGCCAGCGAAGCATTGGCCAAGGAAAAGGAGGCCGGCGCGAAGAACGCGGCCTGGGTCGTGGAGGTGGAGGGCGACCTGGAGGGGCTGGTCAAGCAGCGCGACGCCCTCCAGGAGGAAAGGAACAAGCTCGCCTCCGAGCTCGAAACTGCGAGCTCGGCCTGCAAGGAGGCCATGACCCAGGCGAGGGTGGATCGTGAAGTGCTTCAGCAAGTGAGGCAGATCGCCGCTGGTAAGCCATACCTACTCTGCTGCATTTTCGGTGATTGTCGATTTGCCCATCTTACGAAAGTCTGGCGTTCTTCAAAAGTCTTCGGGGATCTGCCATGGAGCGCCTCGGACGCCGGCGCCTACTATGCTGCCCACCCCGAGGAGTCAGCAGAGAAGGCCTTCTGGGCCCAATTCCAGGCACCCGAGCATCCTCCGTTGCTGAATAACCAGATGAAACAGCTGGCCGAGTTGATTCGCATCGATCGGCCAATGATGGAGGATGTCTGTGTCAATCTTTGGCCGCAGGAGCCACTGCCAACCAGCCTGTTCGGCTTGGTTCGGAGATTGCAAGGTGCGAGCCCCCAGGTGAAGAACTGGAAGCGGTCGGCCTACCTGGAAGGCGTGGAGCGAGCCTATGTGCCAACCATGGCGCATTTCCCGAAGATCAAGCCACTTGCAATCGCGTCGGGGCCTCCAAAAGGGAAGAACCGGACACCCGAGCAGTTCCTATCAGAGGTCCAAGAGGGGGCTGGGGTAACCGAGGCGCAATGCTCGAAGTCCGAGCTCCAGTTTAAGATAGCCTCTTCTGTATGCCATGGTGGCTTTTTGTAAAAACAAGTATTATTGATGCTAATTAATCGTTTGCATCCGACATGTTTATTTATTCCTTTGCGACCGTTTATACTGAAAGAGGCCGGTCGTCGGCTCCTGCCCCCTCTGTAGATACTATGCTGGGTGTTCTGTAAAAACATGTAAACCCTTAGCCGACGTCTCGGTGCCCGGGGGCGGTTGCGTATTTACGAAACAAGGAAATCGGACCATAGTGGCTTTATATCCTTCACTTTGTCATAGGAGTTCGAAAAGTTGGGCTAGTTGACCTAGCCCCCGATGTAGTGGTGATCGGACACGCCGAAGTGCACCAGTTAGAACACCTCAGTTCGTATAACAAGAACCCTTCATTTATCATGGTGTAACCACTAATGGCTTATAGTTTGACACTGTCTTCGGATAGCCGACCAGTTTACGCTTATCATGACAGTCGATTTTCGGCTTTCTCCTACTGAGGTGCTTGACCAGGCCGAGCTGGAAGCACAATCGTAGTGGTTCTCCCTTTGTGCACCTAGCCGAACAGAGCGGAACGTAGGAGGCAAGCACAGGAACCGGGCAACCCAATCATTGACCAAAATCATGATTCGAAACTGATGCATATAATGCAATATCCAAGACGCCGAACAGATATCGGACTTAAACATAGGCTCGATTTCATATCCGAGCCCCCGGTCGAAAACCGGACTAATCTGTATATTTCTAACGGTATCCATATTGCTACAAGGCAAAAAGCGGAAGAAACGACGTGTAATTTTGTGTGGAGACCGAAAAAAAGGTCTGTTCTTTCATTCATTAAGGCAGAGCCATAGATGCCGAGCTGATATCAACAGGAACCTTACAAGATACAGGGAGTATGTAAAAAGAAGAATGGGAGGTATTTGGTACAGGGCTTTAGAAAAGCAGGGACTATTCCCAGCACCTTCCCTGCCACACGTCTGCGCCTCCGTGCTATTGAACAGCTATCCCTTGTCTAGTCCAAGGCTTGGTGAGCACTCCTGGCTAATCCATCTTGACTACGTAGAACGCATCTGAGATACGGGGCCCCCAAAGAGGTAATTGTCGGAGTGTGGCTGCTTGATGCTGCCGAAGATGTGAGTCCTGGTTGGCCTTCATATGCCACCGAAAAAGATAACCAGGATGCGGGTGATCGACCATTCGAAGATGACGCACCCTTTTCTTAAATATCTGCTCCTCGGTCTCCCATGGAATTTGAAGTGTAAAGTTATGTACGCGAGGCATGTAGCCTGCTACCAAGAGAGGGCAACCGTGGAGCGTGCGTCCCTATTTAGGATCGACGTGGGGTTGGCGGGGGGCCGAGGTGCCGGTGCATACACGCTTTGAAGAGGTTAGCAACACATGCCGTGCTGTACGTCGGGCAGCTTCCTTGGCCGCCTGGAAATTGGCCGCAAAAGCCGTTGTCCTCTCCTCTGTACGGAGGGAGGTCTCGGTGTTACCATTAATGGTAATGACTCCATGGGGCCCTGGCATCTTGAGCTTCAGATAAGCGTAGTGCAACACCATGTTAAAGCAAGCCGTGGTAACCGCTGTGGAAGGGGACAATGTCAAAGATTAAGTCCTCGCTTCGGAAGTTCTCGGGTGAGCCGAAGACTACTTCCAGTGTTACGGTGCCAGTGCATTGGGCCTCCACGCCAGGTATAACACCCTTGAATGTGGTGTTGCTGGGCTTAATTTGTGATGAATCGATGCCCATCTTCCTAACAGTGTCAGCATAGATCAGGTTCAAACTGCTTCCGCTGTCCATTAGGGCGTGGGTTAGTGGAATCCATCGATAATGGGGTCCAGGACCAAGGCTGCCGACCCACCATGACGGATACTAGTTGGATGGTCCTTCTTCTCGAAAGTGATCGGGTAAGCCGACCAAGGGTTGTACTTTGGGGCTACAGGCTCTATGGCGTAGACGTCCTGAAGTGCTCGCTTCCATTCCTTTTTAGGGATATGCGTGGCATAGATCATGTTCACGTTTTTAACGTCGGAAGGGAATTGCTTTTGGCCGCCGCTACTTGGCCTGCGAGGTTCATCCTCGTCATCGCTGTAGGACCCGCTCCTGGTTGGTTCCTCGGTAACAGCTTTGCCAGCTTGCTTAAACACCCAATAATTTCGATTGGTGCGGTTAGCAGGTTTGTCCGAGGTGCCGTGAATTTGGCAAGACCTATCCAGTATTCTATCCACGGCGCTAGGGCCATCCTTGTTCCCTTTAAAGGGCCTTTTCTTGGGTCCAGCTCGCGGGCCGCTGAACCTTGCATTGACTGCTGGGTCCTCGGTATCACTGCCACCATGCTTATTCCGGCGCTTGTTTATGTTGCGCCTGGGTTTGCCATTTCCGTCGCGTGCCTCTGACGTGCCGAGATCATTCCTGTGGGAACTACGGGCAAGCCAATTGTCCTCGCCCGCACAAAAGCGGGTCATTAAGGAGGTAAGAGCCGCCATAGTTCTCGGCTTGTCCTGCCCGAGCTGTCGGGCGAGCCACTCATCCTGAATGCTGGGCTTGAATGCGGCAATTGCTTCGGCGTCGGGGCAATCGACAATCTAGTTCTTTTTAGTTAAGAACTGATTCCAGAATTTCTAAGCAGATTCACCCTCCTGCTAGACGACGTGACTGGGGTTGTCAGCGTCCAGTGGCCGCACGTAGGTGCCCTGGAAATTTGCCCTAAAGGCTTCCTCAAGTTCTTCCCAGCTATCGATAGAATTGCTGGGGAGGCTGTTAAGCCAGTGCCTTGCCAGTCCTTTAAGTTTGAGCGACAGGTATTTTATACCATGGAGGTTATCACCTCAATCCATATGTATGTGGAGGAGAAAATCCTCAATCCAGAGAGCCGGGTCGGTCGTCCTGTCGTATTGGTCGATGTTAATGGGTTTAAACCCTTCCGGGATCTGATGTTCCATGACCTCGTCTGTAAAACAGACCGGATGTGCAGGGCCTCGGAAATGAGTCATATCTAGCCATGCGTTGGCCGATGTCCTGCCCCGCATCTTCTCCCGAGCTCTGTCGTTCCTGTCCAACCAGGCGTCATAGCCTTCTAGGCCAGTGGGTGCGCGATCCCGCGAACCATATATGGATCGGGGAGGGGCTTTATTCGCCTGTATTCTGTCGCGCAGATCATAGGCGGCGTTGAAGCCCACCGCACTCTTGCCGTGAGGGCGGGTTTTTGTAGGGGGTTCTGTGTTTGCCCCTGCTGGCCTGTCTCATCCTCTAGGGGGGCGGTCAGCCTGTCCTGCATTGCCGTGTGTAAACAGCTCGTCGTTTACCGCCTCGTCGTCGAAGTCAGGCAGCAGCCGTCTTTTGGGGTATGATTTGGCGGCGGTACGTCGAGCCTCGAGCTCTGCTTCGGTTTCGAGGACCTTTACCCATTTGTCACTGAGCGCGTTCTCATGGGTGTATAGCTCTTGCTGCTTCCTCTTCATGCTTTGCGCAGTAGCGAGTAACCATCGTTGGAACCATGCCTGCTCGGATGGGCTTATGGGTACTACGAAGTCCTCGGGTCCAAGGCTTAGATCGTCCTCGGATTCGGGGAGGTAATATCTGTCGGATCCATCATTGAGAGTGCCCCCGTCCTCGAGATCATCCTCCGCGGGTGCCTCTACGGGCTCCTTCGGCTCGACGGGCGAGGCTTGATTGTCCTCGCCCGGGTTCTCAGTGGAGTCAAGGGCAGCAACGTTATCAGCGGCGCCCGTGGTGTTGGCCGTACTTTTGCTTCCATTACTCCCTTTAGATCACCTCTTTGGATGGCGATGCTTAGGGTTCTCCTTAGGTTTATCTCGAGGGCTGCTTTTAGGAGTGTCGACCATGTAGACGTCGTATGTGGACGTGGCTGCCCAATCCCCTGTACGGGTTTTAGCAGACAGATTTGCTCCGGTATCACCGCCGACGTCTTCTTCCATGTCGGTGGCTTCATCAGAGCCGTAGTTGAGGTCATCGGTCAAGTCTTTGACCGTGGCGACTAAGTGGGTGGTGGGTGGGACGAAAATTTCCTGATCGTCGGTTTTGCATCCGATCTGATCATAGACGGCGGATGAGATCACCATGTCTTGGATTCGATCCAGCACCTCATTTAACTGTGAGACATCCTTCGTGCTCAAGACCTGGCTATAGGCCGGGCCGATCTGGAGTGGTCTGCTCGGGCCACCGGACGCAGCGTTGTTACCCTGCCTGTCCGAGGTCAATCCCTGGTTGGCAGGAGAAGGGGTCTCATCAGCCATTGGCGACGAGACAATCACCGTCGGGCCCATTGGCGAACTCGGCTCGAAGCCAGGGTCCGCGGGGGTGGCGGCGGGGCTAGAAGCGACGATCGCCAGATCTATCTCCGGGATCGGGTTTGCAGAGAGGTTGGATCTGAGAATTAGATCGGGAATATCATCTGGAGCCTCCGCGCCGGAGGGGTCCTCAAGCCGATCTGAGGTCCATCCCGAAAAGACCAGTTCACCTCGGGCGTCCGTGGTGTACTCCAAGTTTCTGAACGTGACGACCTGATCCGGGGCGAAGTTCTCGACATGGCGCAGATGGCCCGTCGAGTCGGCGTGCAGCACGATGCTGTCGAAGACAAAAAGCTGGCCGAGGATGAAGATGTCACCGCAGCCAGTATCACTATCAATCCGCAAGTGAGCCATCAATCTTTTGGGATCAACACAATGAGCTCTCAATGAATGCACCAATGTCGGTGTCAAAATCGGCAGATCTCGGGTAGGGGGGCCTAAGCTGCGAGATCGGATCGATGGTTAACAGGAGACAAGGGACACGAAGATTTACCCAGGTTCAGGCCCTCTCTAAGGAGGTAATACCCTACGTCCTGCTCTTGTTTGTATTATGTATGTATCAAGGTACAGAGTTGATCTACCTCGAGATCGTGAGATGTGGTCTAAGCCTAGGGGTATGATGAATGAATGTTGCCTCTACGGACTAAACCCTCTGGTTTATATAGACACCAGGGGCATCTAGGGTTACACATGGTCGGTTACAATTAAGGGAATACATGCCGAATCTCATATCCTTGGGGTGCACGCCAAGTCTTCGGTGAGGCCTGATACGTCGGTTCTTCAAGTTGGAAACCTCTAAAGTCCCTGTCCTTTAATGGGCCCTGAGTTCAGCCCATGGACTAATCACCTAGGCTGGGACCCCCTAGTCCAGGACACCGTCATTGGGGTCAACGTTGCTCTAGTTGGCGGCCTTCTCAATCTTCTCGGTTCTTACATGACAGAATGCCGGGAAGTTTTGCTGTTTGATCCAGCACCAGTCAACCCTCCACTCATTCCACTTGATGTGCAACTTGCTGTCCAGATAGTGCTTCTTCAAGTTCATTCTTGGGATCCAAGTGACGCTGCCGGAGAGAGCGTCGTCCTCGACACGGGGAATGAAGAAGTGCCGGAACAGTGCTACATTTGGGGCTATTCCTAAGAAATTTTCACACAAATGTGCGAAGACTGACATGCAAGTGACCGCATTGGGTGTGAAATCTAGCAGTCTGAATCCGTAGGAATGTATCAATTCTATGAAGAAATCTGAGAAAGGTGGGCACAGTCCACAGTAAAAGTACCCGGCGAAGAAGTGAAATTGGTCGTCTGCTGGTGGAAGAGATCCTGGGAGCACCACTCTGGCTTCGTGATCTTTCGTCTTCCTTGCAACATGTATGAATACTTCTTCTCCAGGTCATCGGCTGTCAGCACTGGCAGAAAGACGGCATTGTCGCGCCGCCGTGCTGCTTTGGCGGCCTTCTTCTCTTCCGCTGCCAAATCGACGGGCTTTCCAGCTATCTTCAGCGCCATGGCGGTCTTTGGAGAAAAGAAATTGAAAGGAAGGAGGGCAGAGCGGCGCAGAGGCGCTGTGCTCTGTTCTTGCGCAAGGTTGAAGAAGGAGGCGGCTGGCTAGATTGGGGAAGAAGAGGGGTAAATGAGCAACGCCCCTTCGCGAGTGCCCTTTTATGGGGAAGGCACGAGGGGATGGCTCTTTACTGCCTGACGTGGATGCGCTTTTGCAGGCGCACTACCCCAGTTGTCGGTTCAATCCACCTCTCCCACGTTCTGCATTCAACGCGTGTTGTGGGCAAACAGTGAAAACAAAGATTGCGGCGGTGATTCTCTGCCATGTGTGTCTGTGCATTTGTTTGGGCCTAGCCCAACGACACTTCACACGTGCGTGTGACCCAGGCCCGGGGGCTCCTGTCGGTGTATAAAAACATGGGCATTTTTATACCCTGACTTATGCACAAACAGTTGCAGTCTTCCTGATGGCTAGGGCTTGTCGGAGGGTTGCTACTGTCAAGACTCAAGACTTGGTTGGCAAAACCATGAAGAAGACCTCAAGGCAGGCCATCGAGAAGTACTAAGTTAGTACTGAAGATGAAGACAAGACTTGCCAGCAAGCTACATACCGGCAAGGCGAAGACCCGGCAGGCTCCGTGCTGGCAAGCCCTCTCTGCTTCGCCACCACTCCACCTCATAGATCAGCTAGTCACTTATTGATGAGGTGTCGAGCTGGCAGGCAGTTTGGTGAGGCTTGTTGGAGCACGTGTCAGCACGCTAGGTTGGAGATCAACTTTAATGACACCCGTCCTAATGGCGTGTCAAGCTAATGGAAGGTAACTGGGTGAGCGGTGCAGGAACCTTGCCGGAGCTCGTCCTTAGCGTGACACCAAACGGTGCATTTAATGCATTTGTCCTAAACCGGCAGAGTTAGGTATGATAGCACTGTAGCTATCACTTCATCATGTAATTACCTTTTTGCCACTGTGGTGACCCCTTAACCTATAAAAGGAGGCTCATGGCTACTGGTAGAGGGGTCGACACTTTGCACAAACTACGCGTGTAGCTGCACTTCCCGCGCACCTTGCCGGCAAGCTGTGCTCCTTGTACTTGTGCTTCCACCATAATACAATCAAAGCAGGAGTAGGTTTTTACGCCTCACGGCGGCCCGAACCTGGGTAAAACTTGTGTGTGTGTGCTATTGATTCCGCTCTTTGTGCTCGTTGATCCCCACAGCTGAACCGTAAAGGGATCTTTGTTGGTCCCATAGATTGTCTTGGTCGTACCTCGACAACATTAACCAGCTAAGTCGCTTTCATGCTCAATTTCTTTTTAAATTTTTTATTTTTGCTCGGTTCAACCAAGCATTATGTTTATGTTAAATAAACGTTGTTTGTTAAAAACAACTTCCTTTAACCAGGTTAACTGGGGCTCCTAAATTTATATGTGCTGCTTTATAATAAGTGTTTTCTTCTTAGTCGTTGCAAAGTCTTTTTCTACTACTCCTTTTTCCAACGCGAGTGTATGGTCAATAGCCAGATAGCCTGGTTTCTCTCTAAAGCCGCTCAAGTTTAGTTCGCTCAACTGGCCTGAGAAGCACTCCACCTTCGGGATAGGAGGTTGAAGCCAAAGGCTGACCCGCTTGAAAGTCTGGAGATCAGATGTATCATGTTAAAGCACGATGGAAGCACAAACTAATTTTAAGACCAATTTTGGATTGGCACCAAAATTCTTGATTTAATTCGGACATAAAGTTTTCACATAAGTTTTTTGGTTTTTTGAGCTTATGACACCTTTAACCTATTTTATGTTTTCCTTTCAAGAGGCGGGACATCCTCTTGATCGAGGTGTTCTGCGTGATGGTTTTGCTCAGGAAATCTTTTCTGACCCGCAATTCGGCATCTTTCCTGCCAAGCTGCACCTCGGCGTTCTCAAAACATACACGACAGTTGAACTAGTTCCCAAGGAGATACAACCCTAGGGTCGGCCATGTTGCCCAACCCAAGTCTCGGGGGCTGCTGCATTGATGATTCAATGCAGTCAATTTAAAAGTGCAAAACAGTTTCTGAGGAGATTATGATCCTTAGGTTGGTCGGCCGCACCCAGCCTGAGTCTCAGGAACTATGCACACCGCTTTTCTATTCCTAAGTATGTTGCCAAGCAAGGATTTGATCCTCGAGCCAATTTCGCGAATCGACCTGAGTCTAAGGGGCTACTGGGATCAGCGGTTTTATGTTATCCTTCAGGTGCATCCCGGATTTTAGGCCGGCACACACCTTGAGGGCTACTAGTTATAGATCTCGGCAAAGAATAAATTGCACCAATAGAAAAAATCCACAAAAAATTAGCCCACGGCCGAGGTGGTGCACCACGTCAGAAGCATTCCGGCATAAAGCTCGGATGCGAATGGTTGGCTCTATGGAGAGTGTTTCCAGCATTAAGCTTAGCTGAACTCTTTCAATTTTTTCAAGACAGAGGTAATCTATGACACCTCAGATGCTGAACGGCGTTGGTGCTCAGCTACAAAAATATACCCCGGATGCAGTCTCGCGTTGGAGCTCGTCTGCAAAAGGACACCGCCGCACAGGAAAAACTTTGAACCTGAGGTGTGGCGTCAAAATTACAAGGCATTGATAAAGGCCGAGAACTTAAAAGGGCTCCTCGGATGCCCGACGTGTGAGCTCCTCGGATACCCGATGTGTGAACTCTTCGGATACACCTCGGCGATCCTCAAGATCAGAGATGGGAAGATTTGTTAAACCAGTTTTCAAGACCGACGACCGAAGATGAAGAACAATTCGGAAGAACCGAGGAGTGTCCCCAACTTGAAGACTGATTCAGGGGGCTACTGAGTGTGTCCTGGACTAGGGGGTGCTCACCACGTCGTCTCCCGACCAGGTGGGTCGGGCCGAGGGCCCCCATGGCGGTTCACTAATGGGCCACTTTGGTCAGCCCATGACATATACGAGGAAGGTTCCACAAGACTTGGTGATCAAGATAAGGACTCCTCTCCACCGAAGCCGAATAGGACTCCTATTATCCTAGGTCTACGGTACATTATATAAGTTGAGTCTAGGCTAGTCGATAGATCATCGGATATCAGAATTCACATTCATCATCACCCCTAGGTTTTAGACCACAACTTACGATCTCGAGGTAGATCAACTATGTACTTTGATACACCCATCATATAAACAAGAGCAGGACGTAGGGTTTTACCTCCTTAAAGAGGGCCCAAACCTGGATAAAACATCGTGTCCCTTGTCTCTTGTTACCCATCGATCCGATCTCATAGCTCGGGCCCCCCTACCCAAGATCTGTCGGTTTTGACACCAACGCCAAGCAAGAAGAAGAAGGAGGGGGACTCTCTCTCCCCCCTCTCTTCTGGTGGCGCCGGAGTGCCGCCGGGGGAACCATCGTGACGGCGATCTACACCAACAACTTCGCCGACGTCATCACCAACTCTTTCCCCCTCTATGCAGCGGTGTAACACCTCTTTTCCCCGTTGTAATCTCTACTTAAACATGGTGCTTTATGCTATATATTATTACCCAATGATGTATGGCCATCCTATGATGTTTGAGTAGATCCTTTTTGTCCTACGGGTTAATTGTGGTATGGTGTGATTGATATGAGTTGTATGTTAAATTGGTGATGTCCTATGGTGCCCTCCGTGTCGCGCAAGTGTGTGGGATTACCGCTATATGGTTTTGCAATACGTTCATGATTCGCTTATAGTGGGTGGCGAGAGTGACAGAAGCTTATACCCGAGTAAGGGGGTTGTTGCGTATGGGAGTAAAGGGGACTTGTTACTCAATGCTATGGTTGGGTTTTACCTTAATGATCTTTAGTAGTTGCGGATGCTTGCTAGAGTTCCAATCATAAGTGCATATGATCCAAGTACAGAAAGTATGTTAGCGTATTCCTCTCCCTCATTGCATATGATAAGTATCTATCGTGTTATATTCAATTGCCTATGGACAATCTTTCTCTTTGTGTTATAAAAAGCTCTTTACTAAAACAAACTAACTTTTATTATCTCGCAAAGTACTCCCAGTTTTATTATTGCAATGTAGTTCTAGCATTACACCTACAAAGTACTTCTAGTTTCATACTTGTTCTAGGTAAAGCAAACATTAAGTGTGCGTAGAGTTGTATCGGTGGTCGATAGAACTTGAAGAGAATATAAATTCTACCTTTAGCTCCTCATTGGGTTCGACACTCTTATTTATCAAAAAAGCTACAATTGATCCCCTATACTTGTGGGTTATCAACTCACAACCTTACAATCATGTTTTTCATTCAATAGATGTATCCAATAGCATTTTCTTTTATCACTTATTCATTAATAGCTATTGGTTTACAATAAGCAGCAAGTTTGAAAAGATTAGCAAGTGGATGAGGATGCATATGTCTTTATTTTTACTTTTATTGAGTCACATAATTATTGCAAGCAAAATAAATTTTTTTTGTGTTTTTGATTTCTTTTAAAAAACTAATAAAAGCAAATAAAAAGTAGAACAAGTAAATGATAATGTGAATGTAGGGACCTTTAGGTATTTGATGATGTCTCCTCGGCAATGGCGCCAGAAATTCTTTCTGCTACTTGTGAGCTGCGTTGGGATTTTCCCCGAAGAGGAAGGGTGAAGCAATATAGTAGCGGATAGTATTTTCCCTCAGTGAGAACCAAGGTTATCGAACCAATAGGAGAACCAAGCAAATCCTAGTCAAGCAGTACCTACACACAAGAGAGCAAATACTTGCACCCAACGCGGGCAAGAGGGTTGTCAATCCCCTTGAACTCGTTACTTGCAAGGATTAAATCTGATAGTGATAGATATATAAATTGAAAAGTAAATAAAAAGTAAAATAGGTAATTTAGGGTTTTCTAATATAATTAAAGTAGACCCGGGGGCCATAGTTTTCACTAGACTCTTCTCTCTCGAAACATAGCATACGATGGGTAAACAAATTACTGTTGGGCAATTGATAGAAAAGTGCATAGTTATGATGTTATTCATGGCAATGATCATGTATATAGGCACCACATCCGTGACAAGTAGACCGACTCCTGCATGCATCTACTACTACTACTCCACCAATCGACCGCTAGCCAGCATGCATCTATGGCATTAAGTTCATAACAAACAGAGTAACGCTTTAAGCAAGATGATATGATGTAGACAGAATAAACTCAAGTAATATGAATAAACCTCATCGTTTTACCCTTAATGGCAACAATACAAATACGTGCCTCTCTACCCCTTCTGTCACTGGGTGAGGACACCGCAAGATTGAATCCATCACAAAGCACCTCTCCCACTGAAGATAAATCAATCTAGTTGGCCAAACCAAACGGATAGATCGGAGAGAAATACAAAGCTATAAAAATCATGCATAATAAATTTTAGGAAAGACTCAATTACTTTCAATGAATAATCTGATCATAAACCCACAATTCATCGGATCCCAACAAACACACCACAAAAGAAGATTACATCGGATAGAACTCCATGGAGATCATGGAGAACTTTGTATTGAAGATCAAAGAGAGAGAAGAAGCAATCTAGCTACTAGCTATGGACCCGTAGGTTTGTGGTAAACTACTCACACATCCTTGGAAGGGCGGCAAGGTTGATGTAGAAGCCCTCCGTGATCGATTCCCCCTTCGGCAGATCACCGGAAAAGGCCTCCAGATGGGATCGCGGAAGAACGGAAGCTTGCGGCGGTGGAAAGTTATTTCGGGTGGCTCTATGTTGGTTTTGGGATTTATGGGAATTTATAGAAGTGGAATTAGGTCAAACGGAGCTGCGTGGGACCCACGAGCTCAAGTGGCGCCACCCCCCCCCCCCGAGGGCGCGCCAGGTGAGCTCGTGGCTCTCCCGTAGGGCTTCTGGCCTCCTCCCGAACCTTCTAGGGTCCCTTCTAGTCCAGAAAAAATCATCATAAAGTTTTATTCCGTTTGGACTTCATGTGGTACTGATTTCCTAAAAAACCAGAAACAAGCAAAAAATAGCAACTGGCACTAGGCACTGAGTTAATAGGTTAGTTCCCAAAAATGATATAAAATTGCATATAAAGCATATAAAGTATCCAAGATTGAGAATGTAATAGCATGAAACAATAAAAAATTATAGATACGTTGGAGACGTATCACTTTCCACACTTCGGTGAGACCGATTGAAACCACTCGGAAATTACGAAGTGAAACCAATTGGTAACAGAAGGTTGGCAAGTGCTCTTCGGTGAGACTGAAGGGTCATCTTGGTGAGACCGAGACGCTAGGGTTTAGGCAATGGCTATGTCAAGTGTACTCGGTGAGTTTGGTTGTATGTGTTTCGGTGGGACCGAGAAAGACTTTAGGGTTTTGGACATAGATGAATGTCAGAGTGTGGCTGAGGGATTTGGAGCAATATCTCTAAGCACTTGAGTAGTTAGACCATGATCACAACCTCATCCCCTTTTAATAGTATTGGCTTTCCTATGGACTCAATGTGATCTTGGATCACTTAACCGCAAATGTAGAGTCTTGAAGCTTTGCCAACACATGTCCTTTGCATTTTGAGGGGCCCACATTCACATCCCATTGCCATACCTAAATTGAACTTTCCTGAAATATGCTTTGAGTAGGCATTAGTTCAATGATGTATATGTTGTTATGAATTACCAAAACCACCCAGGGATTAGTTGCATTTTCAGTGACACACAAGATGATCCACTAGGGTTCCTGATGTTACAATGAGATGGATGTGGATGATGATGGCAGAGGTGATGATGTTGACGTCCCCTTGCGCTTGGTGGTGAAGAAGGCAATCTCCTCTTGCCAATCCCTCCTCCGGATCGCTCCGGAGACTAGGGTTCAGCCTTCTGGATGCGTTTCTGGTGTGTGTGTTTGTCTGATCCCCGATCCGACTTCACGGGGTGAAAGTAGTGGACGAGGCGGCGGCGCTAGCACCTCAAACAACTGCTCATATGAGCGGGTGCGCTCATATGATTGTCCGTCTTTGGCTATGGAGGCATCGCAGGAGCTCCTCCTTTAGTCCCTTTGCTTCATTCTTTTAAGGTAGTTGATTATCACATTAAATAACATGATTCCACCACCATTTCCTGGGATTCCTTCCATAAAACTTTATTTGCTCCAAAAGACGTTACCTGTGGGATAACAACAAAAAGTAGTGCTACGGCGATAAAATTCTTTTGGGTTCGCGTCTGAGGGTTTCGGGAATATTGGGAATTTATAGGCCGGGAATTAGGTCAAACGGAGCCACAAGGGCTCACAAGCTAGGGTGGCGCAGCCAGGGGTAGGCCGCGCCCCCTGGGCTTGTGGGCCCTGTGTGCATCATCTGGTCTTCTCCCGAAGCTTCTAGGGTCTCTTATTTTCCATAAAAAATCGTCGTAAAATTTCATCGTGTTTGGACCTTCCTAGATATAGTTTTTCTGCGAAACCAAAAACATGTAAAAAACAGGAACTTGCACTGGGCACTAAATTAATAAGTTAGTCCAGAAAAATAATATAAAATGATATAAAAAGCATAAAAATGATAACATAATAGCATTTAACAATCAAAAGTATAGATATGTTGGAGACGTATCAACCACCTCCATCATTGGAAAGTGGTACGACAATTCCTTGCACTTGGGGATTTTCACCACCCGTATAGGGGTGGAGCACTCCTCCAAGCGCCCCCGCCAAGTCCTCGTCGACGAAGACCCCAAGACCCCAATGAGTCTGACTGCATGTTGTAGTGGTCCCCGACTATAGGGGATCCCCAAATCCGATTGGTAAGTATTTGATATGCGCTTGTACTTGCTTTGCTGAATTTTGTTGAACTCCTGACAGTCGGCTTCTCTTGAATGCAGCAAGCAGAAATCCAGCCTCACCAAGATAAAGAAGACCACCAGCAAGACCATGCCTTCCGCTCAGCCAACCCCATTGGCTGAGCCGACTACGTAGGCTGCACCCCCGCCTCCCCAGGCTGCTGACATTGTCGCGCCTGAGGGAGCCAGTGACCAGAGAGACGATGCCTGTGATGAAGTCCCACCCCAGGCCATGGACGTGGACCATGTCCTGTCCATGCAGAGCGAGAACCTTGGGGCAGCGCCTATTGCCCCCTTTGAAGATTTCTCTGATGTTGTACTAACTGATACCCCACCTGCTGCTGCTGCGATGATCCTGCATGCCACTGCATGGTGTAGTATGCCAGTCTTTGATATAATGTTCATGAGACACCATCTCATGAACCTTTTATCTCTCAAAGTTGTACATCAGAAACATAGCGGGTCTAGACCAGACTTAGATAAACAAACCAACTCATATATTAAAAACTCATTCGAACAAGATCCAAAAGATTCAAACTACTGGTACCGAAATACAAGGTACCATTATTATACTACGATCCGGTAATCCCAGTCTTGATCACGACTGCCGTGACTAAGTTACTTCTATGACTAGCCTATGCCTACTGATCTGACATTCCTTCATCTTGGCCAGCTCCATCGGTGATGATGTAGTTGACACCTTCGGCTCCGCTTGATAAGTCTGGTTTCTCGTAGAAGAACTCTGCATCTGCTTTCGGGATCCTGCAGTTTCTCCTCCGTATGAACTCTAAGGGGTTTAAAATACAATAGATGATTACATGAGGTACTTAACAAGTTCATAGATACTGTGAGGTGGATATGCACTAATGCTACTACCGATTCCAAAAAGGTCTCATCACTGAGTTTTAGAAAATATCTTGTAGAAGTCAAGTTTTAGTAAAACATGTGATCAACAGACTTCACGGGTTGTTAGAATCTCCGATAGACTCCTTTCCCGCCACGTTCACATATCTTTCCTAGATCAGTGAGTGACAAGCCACAATTCATTACACTCTCCAGAGGTGCGTTACTTTACCCATGAACGATTCACTTAGCCCTTTTGTCAAGCCCGTAACCTTGCACATCCATGATGCGTGGTTGGGTCTAAGATCTGAGTCTTCCACTCTTCTGTGTCTGTCGATGTCCCTGCCCCTGTCTCAAGAGGTATTCCCTCTGTTGCCCAAAATCAGCTGCATGTAGGGTTTATAGGTCCCTGTGACCAATGAGCTTACGCCGCTCTGGTGATAAAGGTTTGACGGCCTCTACCGAAAGGGTCTTAATGACACGCAATGCCGATGGGATATATAGCTCCCTGGGCTGGCTCACGGATTCACGCCCCACGGTGAAAACCTATGAGAGAGCACACCGTCATTAAGAAGGCGCTATTTACTCGCCCATCCCATTCCAGACTCCGTGATCAACTCTATCAATATGACACTGGAATATCTGCTGACTTTGGTTATTAAACCCGGTGCAATGGAACTCTAACACCGTGTGACATCCTGAGTTCCACCGCCCGCCACAATTTATTATACTAGCAATATAACTTTGATTTTATGCAATGAATAGATACGACATATAAGAGAAGTTTTGCAATGATGCTTTTACAAAAGCATAAACAAAGGACATGAGCAAGGTATGAACTTGCTTGATAACAAAAAGGTAGTGCAACTTAAGACTCCTGGAAATGTTGGTGCCTCGGGTTCTGGAAGATCTAATGAGTTGTGAAATAGTTTCAGAACTTACACCTCCCGAAACACCACTGAGAGTGGAATGTCCGAGAAGATGTAATCAAACCATATATGACATGGTAAGATCAAAGATGACATGAATCAACTTGCCAATATGCTTTTTGAAGTAATGCTTTAGAGACTGCAACTTTTACACTGAAAAGAGCGCCATCAGATCTATTGAAATGACTCGATGGTATGGTACGCCAAACCATGTTTTATCTTTTCTTAACATTTGGAATATGAGGCATGTGTAAAGTGTTTACAAACCTATTCCAAATCATATAAGTGCTACTTTGTAGGTTATCCCAAATTGTTGGGTATTCCTCCATCACTATGTCGAGGCAAAAGGTTTGCCACAGGGAGCGGCGTATTTTGAAGAAAATGTTTCTTGCAAAAGAGTGAGTGGGAGGATAGTGCAGCTCGATGAGATAACATAATCTTTGTCATCAGATCAAAGGAAAGAAACATTGGAAGTAGTTCCAGTGTTTCCTGCCATGAGTGATACGAAGCCTCTACATGAGATGTATAGACTTCGGTCGAGATTGTAGCTGAACCATGTAGGCAAAACTCATGCAAACCTCTGAGGTCTACAAGTGAGATATTGTTGTTAGACAACAGTAAACCTACGATACACAAAGAAGCATTGATGGGTCCTGACTCCGGAATTGGTTAAATGCCAAAATGATCTGAGAATGTACCCATATACATGATTCATGTTCAGAAATGATGAACCCTCCGAAAGACTTGGAGTCCTACAAATATGAATGGAACTATAAACTGATGCGGATAAAAATGGTTTTATCCATAAAGCTTGACTTGTTGCAAATAACAAATTCAAGGAGTTTACTACGATGAGATTGTCTGACCATAGCGATGCTTAAAGTCAGTTCGGGTTATACTAGCAATTAATACGTATTTCAATTATGAGATATGATAGATGGACACCAAAAGGATTTCCATGAGATGGAAATACAACCAAGGACATGTATATGATACCGTCCAAAATATTTTGTCGATTCAGGATGCTAGTAAGTGTGCAAACTTCAGAGATCCAGAAATGGACAGAAGCAAGCATAATGGAGTTGGAATCTTCATTTTGATTAAATAGTCAAAGAGTTTGATTTCATCAAGGATAGCAAAGATTATTGTGTTTACAAGAAAATAATTGAGAGCATAATAATAATTCTAAATTTTTGTGTGCATGACACATTGTTGATTCGAAATAATATAAATTTCTTGACACGAATTAGGACTTCATTGAAAATAATTTTTCGATGAAGTACTTGGGCTAGGTAGCCTCGGTATTAGGCATACTTAACTATGGAGATAGAATTGCCTGATAGGGCTAAGCCAAAACACATATTGACAAGGTGCTAAAACAGTTTAGCATGAGAACGCCAAGAAGAGTTTCTTGCCGAAGTCACATGGAAAGAGTTTTAGCAAGACTCGGTGTCCTAAAACACTGATGAGCAAAATACATGATTGAGATTCCACACACTTTGTTGTTTGGATTAACCATGTACTCCATGGTATGTAAACAAACCAGATATGTCCAGTATCCCAAATAAGTTGCGAGTAAGTTACCAAAATGATCAAAGTATTGATCATTGGACAACCGTGAAAAATGTCGTCAAGTACTAAAGTAGGACTAATGACATATTAAAGTAGGACTAATGACATATTTTTTCGCAGGAGGATATTATGAGGCGATTGTTGTAAGTAGTTACATCGATGCAATCGTCATCAGAGCTCCATGCAATTTTTGGTTTCCATTAGGGGTTTTGTGTATTACAAAAAATGGTGGCCCAGTAAGTTGGAATTATTCCAAGCAGGTTACTGTGGCAGATTCTACAAAAGGCTAAGTATGTTGTCTCTTGAGAAGTGACTAAGGAGGAAGTTGGATCAAATAATTCATTTATGAACTTGATATGGTTTCAAGAAGGTTTTAGCAAATGGAACACTATCGTGGATAGTAGCTCCATAGCTCAGTATGAGGAATCAAATGTCCTACCCATGATTCAAATATATAGGATGCCAAGACCACACAGATTATGAATTTTGTGAAAGCGTGAAAACTCGAGGATATGCAAATGTACACACGGACCTGAACTTGCCAGATCTGCTGGATGAAGACTACCACAAGCGAATCATATTTTACACCGGTGTGCCATATGTGTAGAGTGCATTAGCATTGACTAGGTTATTGACTCTAGTGCAAGTGGGAGTCCGATGTAGATATTCCCTAGAGGCAATAATAAAAGTTATTATTTATCTCGAAGTTCGTAATTATGTTTATGTTTTGTGCTATAATTGAAATGGTTCTTGAGTTTGGATATCCAAGAGGCTCAGAGGAAAACCCATGTGCATGTGTGGAATAATAAACGGTAAAATAGATTCCTAGTCTCACCTCTAATACCAGCTCAAGTGTTGCATGATGGTTCCGTTTTTCTGATCATGGGCATAAGTTAGTATGCCAACAACTTTGAGGACACAATGTTAGAAGAACATTTGTGTTGAACAAACCAAATGCTGTTATTCTATGAGATCCATTCGTCACAAGTTAATGGTTCATAACATAGATAAAGTTAACATTTGCATAATTCCTTAGACCATGAGAGTATTGAGTATCTTCATATCAGACGGTGTGCTTTGGGATTTGTCTAATGTCACACGTAAAAGTCATAATGACAACTTACGGGTGCATCAGAAAAGTATGACAAGGTACTTGATAGCTCAAGACTGGGAGTTTCTCCTCCATCGATGGAGAGATATTCTTAGGGACCTCTCGGTGTATCGGTATCCATCATCGTCTGGCCAGACACAGCGTGATCAGATCACGGGGATACCGGAACACGGGTGTCGGAATCGGGGCTCCGGGGACCCAAAGGTTCGAACACTGGGGGCAAGCTCGTTCCTACCAATCCTAGGGTGACCACGGCGAGGCTACGGCAAGAGCACGCTGGCGCGGAGGACGACAGGGGACATAGCGGTTACCCAGGTTCGGGCCACCTTGTGGTGTAAAACCCTACTCCTGCTTGTGGTTGGGATTGCTATCGGCAAGAGAGTTCTCGCGTACAAGGTCGGAGACAAAGGAATCCATCTCTTCTACAATGGTAGCACTGCCCCTTTTATAGCCGCCTTGGTCCGCTTCCCCTGAAAATCTCGGCGGGAAGGGTAGCCACAATTGGCGGGTTTTGAAAGGGGACAAGCGCCCAGGCTATCCTGACTAAAGTTGGTCTTCGCCTCCAAAAGCATGATCCATGACGCGCCAGTGGGCTCGGTGATGACCTCCACCCTGCGCGCCTTGCTGTCTCAGTCTTCTTTCACCAAACGGGCAGTCCTTGGGACTTGCTTTGGAGGAGGGCAGCTGGTGCTGCCCCTTTAGCACCAAAGAGGAAAGCCTCTCTGTCCGCCCCCGCTGGCGCGGCCTCTGCCACCGTTCGTCGCCAAGCGCGTCACCCACGTGGCGGGCACAGGACCGCGCGGCTAGCGTCAGGCTTGGATGGCTTCAGGCGGCCACCTCGGGGGGCTGCCTCGGGAGGCCGCCTCGCGAGGCTTTCCGCCGCTGCTGCGGCTAAGTCTTGGAAGTTTGCTCCTTGAGGAGGGGCCCTCGTGAGGCTGGCGCCTCGCGGGGTGTCTTCGCTTCGCGGCGCCCGCAGTTGGGCCGCGTCTTGGGCCTTCGTCAAGCGTCGCTTCCTGGGCCGCATGCAGACGGGCCGTGGTACCCTTGTTCCCAATGGCCCGACAACGGGAACGAGAAAAGAGAACAAAACTGGTAATGAGGAAACTGGCATAGTTAACAAGTTGTTAATTCACGGGGATGCCATTAAATCTCACCTCAGGTTTTTGTAACATATCGTGAAGCAACAGGAATAGCACACAGAAACTAAAGGTTCACTCGATTTTCATTTGTGTGGGTATAGGGGTCAATATGGATGTCGACGGTCCTGCTATTGATCATTGATCGGAAAGAGTTTAGAGTCATATCTATACTTCACCGAACCTATAGGGTCACATGCTTAAGGGTCATCCTTCTATTGAGTACTAGGTTAGGAGCCTGAGAGATAGTCACCGGAAAAGTTTCGGAGACACCGAAGATGTTTCAGAGAGAAAACCAGAAGTGTTTCGGAGTAAACCATCAAGTTAGAAAAGTTTGGGAGTACGCCCAAATTTTTCGGAGGGTGCCGAAAAGGTTCCGGGACCTCCCGGAATTTTTTGGATAGCCCCAGGGGCTGCCCCTCATATGGGGGACATCATCCCCTTTTGAGGGATCATGTTGGGTGGGGCGCCCCTCTGTTGGTGGAAAGTGTTGGGGTGCCCCCCCCCCTATGGGGGCAACCCCCACCCATGTGTGCCAAGTGTTGGATGGAGGGGGGCCCTTTGGGGTGTCCCCCCCCCCCCCAAGGTGGGGCGCTTAGGAGGGAAGGGGGCCCCCTTGTGGGCAACCTTTCCCCTTTTATGGGGCAATGTTGTGGAAGCCCCCCCTTTGGGCTGCCATCTCCTTGACTTCCCCGCCCCTTCCCCTCCTATAAATAGAGGTGGAGAGGAGCCCTCCAACTCACACTTGAACTCTTAACACAATGGCATGCATGAAATAGTTTTGTTCTGTCGCAAGGCTGCCTCGTCTCCGATAGCGATTAGTTCTGGGCGGTGAAGCGCTCCTGGATCGGTGACACTGTACGTGTCCAACCCGGTAGAGATATCGTACGTTCGATCTTCTATTCAAGGGAGAGAAAATTCTTGCAGTTGGGAGGTTGTAAAATCCTAGCTGTGGGAATCTACATCAATGATCTTCGCCAACTCTTCTTCTGTTGCGCTACAGGTTGGTAACGACTAGATCAAACCTTGTATGCATCTTCATAGTGGTCCTGAGTGTGTTCATAGTACATTTTTTTTGTTTTCTACTGTGTTTTCCCTACATCAAGTCCTTCATCGTGCCCCATGTCCTATGACGAAGGTGAGTTTGAGCTTCCCCATAGAAGCACGAAAGCCTCCATGTGTCCCCTCCCAGATCAGTTACTTTAGCATCCATATGGTACTGCGAGTAACCCAAAATCTCTATTTTATTTCATTATTCCAAAAAACAGTGCAAGACCACTGTCGGAAGTGGGGCTCCGGGGACCCAAAGGTTCGAACACTGGGGTGAGCTCGTTCTACCACTTCGTCTCCTACCACGGCTAAGCAACGGTGAGGCTACGGCGAGAGCGCGCTAGCGAGGAACGGACCGTGGACTCAGCGGTTACCCAGGTTCGGGCCACCTTGCGGTGTAAGACCCTACCCCTGCTTGTGGTTGGGATTGCAAGGGGCAAGAGAGTTCTTGCGTACAAGGTGGAGGAGGCAGAAATCAACCGAGGTATCTCTCTACAACGGCAGCACTGCCCATTATACCCGCCTTGGTCCTCTCCCCCCTCGAAAACTTAGGCGGGAGGGTTGCCACACTTGGCGGTTTTGAAAGGGGATAGGCGCTCAGGCTATCCTGACTAAAGGCGGTCTTCGCCTGCCAAAGCATGATCCATGACGCGCCGGTGGGCTCAGTGATGACCTCTGCCGTGCGCGCCCGCCGTCTTGGTCTTCCTCCACCGATCGGGCAACCTTTGGGGTTGCTTTGGGGAGTAGATAGCTGGCCCTGCTCCCTTAACACAAAAGAGGAAACCATCTTCATCCGCGCATGCTGGCGCGGCCTCTGTCGCCGCTCGTCGTCGCGCGCGTCACCCACGTGATGGGCCCCAGACCGCGCGGCTATGCCGAACGGCCTTTGTCTTGGGCGCCTTCGAGAGGAGGCCTCGCGAGGCTACCTCGCGAGGCCGTTGGTGAAGATGCCGAGCCTTGCTCGCCGCTCCCTGAGGAGGGGTCCTCAGGAGGCCAGGGCCTCATGAGGGGTCTTGGTGAGGTGCTTGGTGATGACGGCCTGCTGGGCCCACGCCAGGCGTTGCGCCCTGGGCCAAAGGCAGACGGGTGTGGATACCCTGGGTTCCATGGGCCCGACAGTAGCCCCCGGGCCCGCGGCGTGCACGTTCCCGCCTACTGGGGGGCGAAACGGCGCGGGCCCTAACCGCCTGCGGCCAGGCGCGACGCGTGGCGCATGATGTGACGGGGGACAGCCCGACTTCTCCCACGACGCCTTGGTAACCGCCCGCGCTGACATAAAACCTGCTGCGGGTGACGCGAGGCCATCATTGCCTTCCTTCTCACGTTCCGTCTCCCTGCGCCTTCCTTCCCATGCACAGCTCCTTCTACCTCTCCCAAAACTCCACCGCCCTAAACCCTTGTTGTGCCGCCATGTCGCCCCCCGGCAAGGAGGAAGAGGCGGCGGACATGGCGGTTGCGGGGGTGATGCCAGAGCCTGCTCTGGATAGGCCCACGATCGTCAACGCCGAGGGGCTCAACAAGGTGCTTCCAATGACCGCAGCTGCTTCTAACGAGTGGGGGGCCACTCGCATCTGGCCGGCTTCGCGCCCGACCGCTGACCTCGACGCCACCTCTGCCGTCCTCTTCCTTCCCGCGCTCTTCGCGGGCCTGCTACCTCCATTCTCTGATTTCTTCAACGCCGCCCTTTCCCATTACCAGGTCCATGCGCTGCATCTCGAGCCGAACTCCATCCTTCTTCTTTCCGCCTTTGCCTTTTTATGCGAGGCCTTCCTGGGCGTGATGCCCTCAGTGGCGCTCTTTCGCCACTTCTTCAGCCTGCGGCTGACCGCGGCGAACCAATGTTCCGGGTGCATCTCGTTCCGCATCGCAGACGAGACGGCGGGCGACGGTATTGACATGAGGCTTACCAAGGAGGTCAAGGGCTTCAGGCGGCAATGGGTGTATGTGGACGCGGCCCAATTCAGCCCCCTGCTGTAGCTGCCAGCATCCCCGGCGGCGAGAAGCTCCGGGTGGGGGCATGAAAGGCTCGCCGACCCGAGGCTGGCGTGGGTATGGAGGAGGTTGGCTGAGCTGAGGGCCGCGAAAGTAACGGTGGTCATGGTCGTGAGGGAGTTCCTCCGGCGCCACATAGCTGCCCTCCAGTGACACTCCCTCCCGATGTGGGCCTTCACCGGCCCGGAGGACCCGATGCGGTTGAGCACGGACAGCTTGCTACCTGAGGTGCTGAACGAGGTGCTCCATACCCTGACCGGCGAAGAGGCGAGCGAGCCACCCATGGATGGGCTTCCCTTGTATCGCTACAAGAACAAGGAGGCGCTGGCCGGCTCAATGCCGCGTTTCAACCAGTGGGGACCACTTCCAGAGGGCCTCGAAGGGCCCCGGGACAACACCTTTCTGGTGGTTCCTGGTTCAGGTGACGCCGGGGCCTCGACGGGCGCTGTGGAGGGCGGAGTCGGCCTGGTTCGGCGGACCCGCCGCTGACTCATCCGCGGGCTTGGAGATGATGATGACGTCACCCCGCCTGAGGCCTCGCCCGCCACGCCCGACCAGGCGGAGGGCGCGGGATGCCCCCGTGTGGCAGCTGTGAAGCTGCGGGGCTCTAGAAGCGGTGACGAGGGTGGATCCCGTGGCCCTCCCACGAGGGGGGCCGATCGCGAGAAAGGGCCCCGTGAAGGCGGCGGCGGCGACATTCCTCCGTGGCCGCTGAAGAAGAGGAGATGGTTTGCCAGGGACCAGTAAGCGTTCGCCTTCCTTCCCCCTGTGCCCGGCGTGTTGCATGCGCCTGAGCCCTTGTTTCTCTTCCCTTTTTCAGGACCTCCTCGAGCAAGAAGAGGAAGAAGGAGGAGAGGTCCCCCGGCCTGGCGGGGGCTACACCGCCGGTTGCTAGGGCCGGGGGGCGTGAAGAGAACACCAGCAGCCTCGACGCCGAGGCCGGCCTCGCGAGGGCAGAGGGGCAGGCGGCCCTCCTGAGCCGCAGGAGGACGCGGCTCGGGGGACCCAAGCAGGTGAGCCTCAGGAGGCGTCGTCAGGAGGCGGCTCCGCAGTTCTTGGGGCGCCCGCTGCCAGGGCGGACGTTTCGGCGACAGAGGCAGAGACGCCGGCTCTCTCACCTCGCACCACCAGTGGCGGCGGTGTCGCGGGGGGCCAGCCAGACTCGCTAGTGCGTGGGACCCCTTCTGGGGGGCCGCCGAGCCCGCGGGGTGCGTCGCCACGGCGGGACGAAGAGGGGGCCCCCGCGAGCTCTCCGTTCCTGACCGGCGGCGCTGGGCCCTCGCGAGAGGGCGGCGCTGGGGCGCACACTGGCTGGGCCCTACAGCTCGTGAGTAGCAGCGCCTTGCTCAAGCGCGGGGCCCTGCAAGGCGCCAGGGCTGCCCTTGACCAGCTGGAAGCAGACCCCCAGGGGGAGGAGGCACGCATCATCGAGGAGCGCCAGTGCCTCTCGGAGAGGTGGCGCCAGCTTGATGTGGCCATCAAACTGGGCCTCCGTCAAGACAACGCCGCATGGGAGAAGCGCGAGAAGGCCACCCAGGACGCGAAGGAAATCTTCGAGAACGCTGTCAGGGAGGCCGATGAGGCCGACAAGCGGCGCGAAGCAGCGGAGGCCCGCAGGAAGGAGCTCCAGGACCAGAACACCTTGCTGGAGCGACAACTCCAGGCACGGAGAGACGCCATCTCCACCCTCGAAGAGGGGCTGGCGGGCCATGAGGCGGACCTTGGCATCCGTGAGCGGGAGCTCGCACGGTCGGCATCCGCGCAGGACTTGGAGTGCGAGCAGCTGGAGACGCTGGAGCGAGAGGTGTCCGCTGCCCAAGGTTCCTACGCTGAGCGCCTAGACAAGGCCAACGCCAATCTGGCGGCCAAGGAGAAGAAGATCCAAGAGGACACCGACAGGAGGGTCGTGCAGAGCTGCGAAGCGCTTGCCAATGAGAACAGCAAGAAGCTGAAGCGACAGGAGGACCGCTTCAAGGCCAAGCGCGAGGAGTTCCAGCACGAGATCGCGGGCCTCAAGGAGATGCTGGTCGAAGCCGAAAGACGGCGGGAGACCGCGCTGAAGGCCCGGGCCGACGCCGAGGCCGAGCTGACCTTCCTCCGGCAACAGGTGGGGGGCGTCGCCGCAGTCGTGGAGCAGGCGCGGGACGAGGCGGCCCGAGCGTGGGGGCGGCAACTCCAGTGCTCTAAGATGTTCCGTTCCCTCGAGCTCCGGGCCCGCCGTGCCTTAGGCTCCATTTGCAAGGAGGACATCAGCAGCCCCCTCGAGACCCATGATGACAGCTACCTCGACTTCTTCACCAAGCTCGTGGAGCGGCTCGAGGTGGGCGCCAAGAAGGTGGGCGGAATGATCGAGGAGGAGAGCCGCGATCTCCTCACCCAGGCCGCCACGCGCATCTTCAGCCATCTTCTCGACGCCGACCCCAACTTTGACTTCGGCAAGGTGATAGCCCCTGTCCCGAAGGAGGTCCACGACCCCCTTGGGAAGGCGGTGGAGGATCACGTGGACGCCTTGCACGAGCACTTCGCCCCTGGCGGCAGCGAGAGCTCAAGCGGAATCGAAGGAGGTGACGATGACGGTGGCAGCAGCGGTGATGGCGACACGTCTTATTAGGCCCTTGCCCATATCCTACGTATAGTTGATCATGACCCTGTGGGGGGCGTGAGGACAATGCTTTTACATTTTAAGTACTTTGCTTCTGGTTGTATCGAATGCCCGTGCCCTCGTAACGCTCTCTCTTGATGCCTGTTTTGCTCTTTTTGCTTGCCGTGGTGCTCTGCGTCGTCAGGACCTAGCCCCCGAGCGGGCCATAGCCATTGCTGGTATGTCAGGTCACGATGCCTAGACAAGGCCAGGAGGTGAGGGGCGCCAGGAGCTAGTTAGGGCTCCTGAGGCGCGATGCTCAGGGAGCCCCCCTTTGACGCGCAAGCGGCTTGCGCCAAGAGAAACGCTGGCGCTCGTGAGGCTGCCGGAGGAGAAGGCTTGAGAGACGGTGAAGGCGGCTCGCAAGGCGGGAGACTTAGCTCTGTACAAGGTAATGTCTGGTGGGCCATCTCTCGTAGGGTACGCCTCGTGAGGGTTACGCTCGCGAGATCTCCAGCTGAGACGGCCGCCAAGGGTTAGCTCCCGAGGCGGGGCCTGCTGGCTTCTTGAGGCCCTGAGGGGGCCACCTCACGAGGCATCCTCGCGAGGCCTTTCCGGGAACCTGCTCCTGAGATAACTGCATGCAGAGTACTCAACGACAGGGGAGCAGCTCACGCTCGTCGATTCGCTCATGGGCATTACGCGAGGAGACAAGACACCAAGAACCTTGGTGGGGTGGCGTGCACGGGAGCAGACCCGCGAGCCAGAGCCCGGTTGCTTGGGTTTTTCAGCGCTGCTGGGACTGACCCGAGCACAGACACCGTGTCCAGCACCCACTCATGTGAGGCTCATGAGGGATGTCGTGAGCGCGCGAGGCTCGTGAGGCAAGGACAAAACGAAACGCCATGTAAGAAACCGAGCTTTACTGAAGTAAGATAGCAACCCATTACATAACTAAAACAAGATGCGGCTGCCGTGTCCGGCACGGGTCAGCTTGAGGTTGGTGCAACCCGTGGGGCGCCCTCAATTACACATCGAAATGAGAAAAAGAGTGCTGCCGTGTCCGGCACGGGTCAGCTTGAGGTTGGTGCAGCCCATGGGGCGCCCTCAGTTGATTGTTCCGCAAGCGCGAAGCATGGGGCTTCCACAGGGGTGTGGGTATGATCGCGGGTCGATCGTTCCGCCAGCACGGAGTAGGAGCTTCCACTTGGGCATGGGCGGGAGCTCTCACGGGCCCATCAGGCGAACGCAATGAGAGGCTCCGGGGCGGGTACAGCCCCATTTCGTTCGTACGCGTGAGGGTCACGGGTAGAACTTGCGGAGGTGTTGGATGTTCCAGGCGTTAAACACAGGAACTCCGTCCTCCGTCTCCAGCCGGGCTGAGCCGGGCCTGGAGACATGAGTAACCCTGAAAGGGCCTTCCCACACAGGTGAGAGCTTGTGGAGCCCCTCTCTGGAGAGGATTCTGCGCAGAACGAGGTCACCGACCTCGAGAGTGCGAGGGTGGATGCTGCGGCTGTGGTAGCGATGCAAGGCCTGTTGGTACCTCGCGGCGCGAATGGCGGCCTGGCGGCAGCCCTCCTCGAGGAGCAGCAGATCGGTTTCCCACGAGCCATCCTGACGCGCCTCGTGAAGGCAAGGACTCGCGGGGAGCCGTGCTTAAGCTCCAGTGAGAGGACCGCCTCGGCGCCGTAGACGAGGAAGAAGGGGGTCTCGCCGGTAGGCTTGCTTGCCGTCGTGCGGATGGACTACAACACGGACTGCAACTCGTTGAGCCATCCCTTGCCGCAATTCTCGAGTTTCTTCTTGAAGCTCCTTGTTTTGAGGCCCTTGAGGACCTCGGCGTTGGCACGCTCGGCCTGGCCATTACTTCACGGGTGCGCCACCGAGGCGTAGCAGATCTGCGTGCCGAGGCTGGCGCAGTAGGACTTGAAGAGGCCGCTTGTGAACTGGGAGCCATTGTCGGTGATGATGCGGTTGGGAACTCCAAAGCGGCTCACGAGGCTCTTGATGAACTTGACGGCGGAGCCTGCCGGGATGGTGCGCACCGGCTCGACTTCTGCCCACTTGGTGAACTTGTCGATGGCGACGTAGAGGTTGCGGTAACCGCCAGCCATGCGAGGGAAGGGCCCCAGGATGTCCAGCCCCCAGACCGCGAAGGGCCATGAGAGGGGAATCGTCTGAAGGCCCTGCGCCGGCTGGTGGATCTGCTTGGCGTGGAATTGGTAGGCCTCGCGGGCTTGGACCAGCACGGTAGTGTCATGCAGCGCAGTGGGCCAGTAGAAGCCGCTACGGAACACCTTGCCGACAAGGGTGCATGACGAGGAGTGGTGGCTGCAGCCTCCTCCATGGATATCAGCGAGCAACTCACGCCCTTGCTCTTCAGAGATGCACCGCAGGGAGATGCCATTGGGGCGCCTGCGGTACAGCTCGCCATCTTGTAGGCAGTAAGCGGTGGCCTGCCGGGCCACGCGCTCTGCTTTGAGTCTTTCTCCGGGAGGGTGCCGTGAAGCAAGTAAGCCTTGAACTCCACGGCCCAGCTATCCGCTTGAGGCTCTAGCGCCAGCAGCAGGCGGGCTCCTGAGGGCGGGCCATAGTCTGGCGCGCCCGTGGGTGGCGCGGGCGGGAGTTCCTCGCGAAGGAGCGCCGTGCTCGCGGCAGGAGGTGCGACTGATGGCTTGAGGAGCCTTTCCTCGAAGAAGTCGGGGCTCTGAGGCTCACGGCGAGATGCTCGTTTGGCGATGTCGTCGGCTTCTTTGTTGCCGCTGTGGGGGACGTGCTGCAGCTCCAGGCCAAGAAAACGCTTCTCAAGTTTACGTACCTCTTCCGGGTAGGCGGCCATGGGCTCGTCCTTGGGCTTGTAGCTTTTGTTGGAGAAGTTGACGAGGAGTTGCGAATCGCCCTTGATGGTCAGACGCTTGATGCCCAGGGCAAACGCGGCCTTGAGGCCGGCGATGAGGCCCTCATACTCTGCGATGTTGTTGGAGACCTTGTCGGTGTGCTTGAAGCAGAGCTGTACGGCGTACTAGAGCTTGTCCCCTGTCGGCGAGGTGAGCATGACCCCAGCCCCCGCGCCCTGTCGGGAGAAGGCGCCATCGAAGTGCATGGTCCAGCCGCCACATCCCCTGGCAGAAGGGACTGGGCCTCGTGAGGCTCCTCCTCGTACGTGTCCGTCCACTCTACCACGAAGTCGGCCAGAGCCGCGCCTTTGATGACTCTGGTGGTGGAGCATTCCAGCCGGAAGGCTTGTAGCTCGATGTTCCATTCGGCGACACGGCCGGCGGCGTTGGGGCTGCGCAGAACTTGCTCCAAGGGGTAGGAAGAAATGACCTTGATGGGATGACCCAGAAAGTACTGGCGCAACTTCCTGGAGGCGACGAGGAGCGCGAGGAGGAGCTTCTGCTGCATAGGGTAGCGCTCGCGCGCGTCCCTTAGCACGGTGCTGACGAAGTACACGGGGTGCTCGACGAGGCGCGTAGTTGTGGTGGCAGCTTGCTCTCCAGGCGCCTCACGAGGCTTGGAAGGCTCGGGAATCTCACGAGGCTCGGAAGGCTCACGAGGATCGGCGGCCTCCCGAGGCTCAGGAGGCTCGGGGGGCTCACGAGGCTCAGTAGGCTCACGAGCCTGAAGGAGCGTGGAGGGTTTCTCCTTGGCACAGACGCGTTCCTCCCGCACTGCCACCAGCGCCGCGCTGGCCGTCTGGAGGGTGGCCGCCAAGTACAGGAGCAAGGGCTCGCGAGAGCACGGCGCGACCATGATGGGCGGGCTCGTGAGGTACCTCTTGAGGGCTTCAAAGGCGGTGTCTGCCTCAGGAGTCCATTTGAAGGAGCCGGACCTCTTTAGGAGCTTGAAGAAGGGTAGAGCTCGCTCGCCAAACTTGGAGATGAAACGCCCCAGGGAGGCCATACATCCTGCCAAGCGCTGCATTTCCTTGAGGGTCCGGGAAGGACGCATTTTCTCGATGGCCTTGATCTTCTCTGGGTTGGCCTCGATGCCACGGTGCGAGACTAGGAAGCCGAGGAGCTTGCCGAAGGGGACTCCGAAGACGCACTTCTCAGGGTTGAGCTTGAGGTTGACTTTGTGCAGGTTGGCAAATGTTCCCTGGAGGTCCGTGATGAGAGATCCAGCCTCACGAGACTTGACCACAATGTCATCGACGTAGGCCTCCGCGTTCCTCCCCATCTGAAGCCCCAGCATGATGCGCATTAGCCGTTGCAAGGTGGCGCCCGCGCTCCTTAAACCGAAGGGCATGCAGACGTAGCAATATATGCCATAGGGGGTGATGAAGGCCGTCCTCTCCACGTCTTCGGCCGCCATCTTGATCTGATGATAACCTGAGAAGGCATCCAGGAAGCATAGCAAATCGCACCCGGTGGTGGAATCCACGATCTGATCGATGCGGGGCAGTGGAAATGGGTCTTGAGGGCAGAACTTGTTGAGGCTGGTGAAGTCGACACACATGCGCTCCTTGCCGCCCTTCGTGGGGATGACGACTAGGTTGGCGAGCCATTTGGGATGGCGCACCTCGCGAACGACCCCAGCTTCCTGGAGCTTCTGAACTTCCTTGACGATGAAATCTTGCTTCTCTGGCGCCTGGCATCGTGCTTTCTGCTTGACGGGGCGTGCATTGGGGCACACCGCTAAGTGGTGCTCGATCACCTCCCTCGGCACACCGGACAAGTCAGATGCTTTCCACGCGAAAACATCTGAGTTTGCCCGAAGGAAGGTGACGAGCGCGCTTTCCTATGCAGGAGGAAGGCCAGCGCCGATGTAAAGCCAGGGCCGGAGCCGCTGCCGTCCACCGACACCTTCTTCGTCTCGGCGTGGTCCTGAGAGAACAGCTGCTTCTTCTTCGCGTGTGCGGCCTCAGGAGGCTCGGCCACGTCCTCGTCAGCTGGATGCGCGACAGCGGCAGCCTTGTAGGCGCGCTCGAGGGTGATGGCCGCATCCTTCTCGTTGCAGGTGATGGTGATGATGCTGCTGCAGCCGGGCATCTTGAGGACGTTGTAGGCGTGGTGGGTGGCCGCCATGAACTTGGTGTGTAACGCCCAATATGCGATCCTATTCTCGAGGAACTCGGAGGCCCCACCAAGAGTAGAAACGCATATTGGAGACGCTTGCAAGGTGGATATCATTACATCATACCACATACATAATAGATGGGGATACATACAAATACATGCAGTCATCACAGGAATACATTAATACACAATAAACATCATACAGAAGAGCAGCATCCGACTACGTATGAAATCAAATGAAAAACTCGAACGACATCCACCCTGCTAGCCCAGGATGCCGACCAGGAACCTATCCCAAGAACGACGAAGAAGAAGAAGCAGAAGAAGAACTCCAAAAGCAAACGCACATCGCTCTCGCGTCAGATCATCGCATTACCTGTACCTGCATCTGTTGTTGTAGTAATCTGTGAGCCACGAGGACTCAGCAATCCCATAACCATGGGTAGCAAGACTATCAAAGCTTAAATGGGTATGGAAGGATAAGGTGGTGAGGTTGCAGCAAGCACTAAGCATTGTATGGTGGCTAACTTACGAGTACAAGAATAAGAAGAGTAACTACGCATAACGGTCGCAAACTAATAATGATCAAGAAGTGATCCTGAACACCTACTTACAAGTCAAACATAACCCCACCGTGTTCCCTTCTCGAACTTCCTCGAAAAGAGACGGTCACGGTTACGCACACGGTTGGTGTATTTTAATTAGGATTTAGTGTCAAGTTCTCTACAACCGGAGGTTATAAATATCCAAGTGCCACATAACCGCGGGCACGGCTTCGCGTAAGATTTAACCCTGCAGGGGTGTTCCAACCTGGCCCATCATAAGCCTACACAAGCTGCGGTGGAAAAACCTCAACCTCGAGATAGCCCAAAGTATCCTCGGAATCCCGGTGCACAAGACATTTCGACAATGGTAACACAATTCCAGCAAGACCACCCGGTGTGTCGATACGCCGATAGGAGCCGCGTATCTCGTTCTCAGGACACAACCGTCTATGCAAAGGCTACGGTTAGCTGAAACCCAAGTTTCCAAGGGGGCGCCGCAGGCTGCTAGGTAGGTGGACCAACACTCATGAGGAGCACTGGCCCGGTTTGTTGATTAAAAATCCTCGGGGTCCGGAAAGTCCCTATGCAAGTTTTAGTTGTTATTAGGCAAATGGTAAAACCAATGTTGGGCCTTGCTGGAAGAGTTTTAATCAAAGCGAACTGTCAAGAGGGTCCCATTCCCCTGAGCATGTTAGGAACGCTAAACATGGATCATAACACTAGCATTACGGAAACTAGGGCGGCATGAGTGGAACAAAACACTAGGCAAAAGGCCGAGCCTTCCACCCATTACCAAGTATATAGATGCATTAATTAAATAAGAGATATTATGATATCCCAACATGTCCATGTCCCAACATGGAACAACCTGCACTGCACCTGCAACTAGCAACGCTATAAGAAAGGGGCTGAGCAAAACGATAACTTAGCCAAACAACGGTTTACTGGGTAAGGGTGGTTAGAGGCTGTATCATGGCATATGGGAGGCTGACATATATGTGGTAGGAAGCGCGACATAGCGATAGCAACGAGACAACTGGCAAGCAAAGATAGTAGAGATATCCAAGGTCATGATCATCTTGCCTGAAATCCTGCTCGGAAGAAGAACGAGTCCATGAAGAAGACGAACCAACGTAGTCGAACGAATCCTCACAATCGCAACGAAACCGAAACTATCGAGACGAAGCACAACCGGAAAGAAGCAAACAACATGGTAAACACACAAGCATAAACATGGCATGATGCACAATCCACATATGATGCATGACAAGATTAAATGTTGTTAAGCATGGCAAGAGATGAAGCATAATTAATCTACCTATCTAGGCAATTTAAATGAGGCTGGAAACAACACAAAACAAGTCCGGAAATTCCCCATATGCAAATTTCGAAATTGGTACTGATCTGGATTAAACACAATGTTAAAGTTGTTAAGCAGCAATTTAACATGCATCATGATGATCTACACGTTATTCTAGTCAAGTTACATATGTAGATCATTTAATTCGGAGCTACGGTCTAGAAGATATGAGCTAAACAAGTTTAACATGGCATATGGTACAAAATGCATGGAAACATCAACCACACACTCTAAAATCAAGGATGCAACATGACAATATGAAGCTACGCACAATTCTAAGCAAGTTTCATGTAGGACATGATCAAAACGGAGCAACGGTTCAACAATTACAACCAACACAAATTATAACAACGATCTGCCCAAAACAGCAACATAGCACTTTGCAAGCATCGAAACAGCAAGCTACAGTAACATGATGGGCACAAACTTGATATGCACTTAAAGTGGACATGACATACTTCAAATCATCTTTAAGGTTCAGGTTCATAGGCATCAAGGTTAAGTCAATATAATCCATGCAAAATGCAATATTCTGCTAAACAGGGCATATACATGAGCAGAATTAATATGATGACATGTTGGAGGCATGAAACAAATATGCTACAAGAACTTTACATGGCATCAAATGGCACATCATGGAAGTATACAACATGTAGATGAAAACATACAACATGGCATATTCATAGGAACAACAGATTAATTGCTATGATTTTTATAAAATGGAACATTCTGTTACAGGACGACTGTTATATCATGATGGCAACTTGAGAGCAACAAATAGACAAGCTACAGCAAGATTACATAGCAACCAAGGGCATGGCATCAAAGTACACATTGTCTAGACCAAAACACATGAAGGAATCATATGCATATGAGCTATAGATTAGTGGCTATCATCAAACAAAGTTGGCAAGTTTTATTACAGACAGCTTTTACTCAGAACAGTAACATTAACTGGGCATGTTTACAAACTCCTGGCACTCACAACAGGGCATATCATGGCATGAAATAAATACTACCAGAAAGAACACATGAAAATGCTCCAAAGTCATGTTGACAAGTTGCTCATATGGTGCATGCATTAAATCACACAAAAATGACAAAATGACAAATATTAACAGTTTCAGCAGTAACATCAGGATGCACTTTTGCAACAGAGATTATGACTTGTAGATGCATCCTAACATGAATGCAAATGGCACCATCATGTAGAGCACGAAGAGTAGATCAATTTACATATATAAATCATCATCATAGTACGAACATACACAAAGATATAGCCAATACAAAATGCATATGTGCTGTTAAAATCCTGGACCTCGGGCAAATCGGGACGGGATGGATCCGGAAGCCGTTTGGTTCGTGGGATCCGTGGATCCAGGGGCGAGGAGGTCCCGGCGCGGAGGTTGGGGAGTTCACGGCCACGGCGGGACGGAGCTCGCCGGCGACGAGGGCGAGAGGCGGCGAGGTCGGAGAAGGCGGATCCGGCGGGGCTTGGGTCCCCGGGACCGGGTCTGGCGTCGACGGCGGTCAGCGGGGCCGGCACGGGCGCGGGGCGGCGCGACGAGGCGGCGGCGGCGCGGTGGAGCAGACGGGCGGCGGCGGCGCTAGGGCGCGGGGCGCGCGCTACGGGCGGTGGTGGCGGCCAAAGGCGGAGCGAGGCGGCGGGGTCCGGCGAGCTTGCGGGCGGCGCGGCGAGGCAGAGCCGGGCGGCGGGGCGACGAGGTAGGCGCGGCGCAGGGCGACGGGAGGCCGGGTTCGCGCGGGCGCGCGCGAGCTGCGGAGCGGGCTGGGGCGACGATTTCGGGCCGGGCGGGCCCGCGATGGGCTTCCCCGGGCCGCGGCGGCTGGTGGGTGGCTGGGGCGACGTGGCGTGCGGTGGTTGGGGGGAAGCGGCGGCGCAGGTGGCGGCTGGCTGGTAGCGGCGTGCCAAGTGGCGGCGGGGCAGTGGGGAAGAAGGCTAGGGCTAGGGTTTTCCAGATTAGGCAGGGGATAGGCTTCCTTATATAGCAGGAGGGGGATTAGGGGTTGATTTGGAGCCCTCCGATCGGGATCGGACGGCTCCAGCGAGAGGGGAAGGGCTAGCTGGGCTAGGTGGGCTGTGTGGGAGTGAATTGGGCTGAGAGAAGAGAGAGGATAGCAGCCCGGCACGGTCTTTGGAACACCGAAAACGTCCGACGTTTTGACCGGCTATAGTGCCGCTATAGTTTAACGGTTGGACTATCAAACGGACTCCGAATGCGACGAAATTTGGCAGGCGGTCTACCTACAAAACAATAAGACCGCACGCCAACTTTCAACCCATTCCGAGAACATTTTTATCCCACTTATAAAATAACATTTCGGAGGTGCCGCGGGCGCGTGCGAGTGTGGTTGGACTCAGAACGGACAACGGAACGAACGGGAGGAGCCGGCAACTGCGAACGGATGCAAGTTTATGAAAACATGCGGATGAAAATGCACATAATGACATGGACAAGTGCAACACGCAAGCAAATGACATGGCAACGACGACGAATAAATGGATGACATCTGGAGCATCGGTCTCGGGGCGTCACAACTCTCCTCCACTAACAGAAGATCTCGACCCGAGATCTTAGTGTGGCACCCCGGCTCAGAGAGACCGAAACGCCCCGCATTCCAGCCCAGAGATCAAGTCTTCTGGAATACGGCACTGCTTGGCATAGAACAAACCAGCTCTTTATTATGAATAAACGGGGTACAAGGGTCCGATATTACAACGGATCACAAGGGCACGGCGACACTTCGCCTGCTAAGGTAGCTCTATGCTAGCAGCGGAGCATCTCGAAGCGGAATGACTTCTAGCAGTGGAACGACAACGACAGTGATGAACTCCACTCCGCAGGGACTCTGGCTGGGACGTATCCTAGAGCGCAACCTCGAGATCCTCGACAAGCAAACACGGCATCACCTGCAATCTGGCATGACACGCCAGGTGAGTACTTTGAATGTACTTGCAAGCTCACAGCAACCAAAGCAATCAGGACATACAACAACATGGCATTTACAAGTTAACCATCAATGATGAACACAATACTACTAGAACAACATGAGCATGGCAACATCATGAGCATGGCAACAACCTGAGCATGGCATGTACATATAATTCATGATATGAACAGGATGATACTAGCACTAGCATGCAAGGGGTTCGACATTTAAGGTCTCATGGACCAACTTACTCTGCTCGGAGATGATCTCGTAACCATAACCTTACCATCGTGATCATCACATGACCACACGGAGCTTGATCTCTACCTGTGATCATCGCATGACCACATAAAGATCAACCAACTTCTTTTCTCATCGAACCGGGGTTGTTATTATTCAGATTATTATTTCTGTTGACCCATAGTGTGACCTACTACGAACTGTGTCCATGACCGAGGACACGGCTATCGATAGATTATACACTCTGCAGAGGTTAGTACACTATACCCACACCACGGAAATCATGGCCTCCTGCTCCCATTCGGGTGGACCAACGACATTCCGACAAAACCAATCTATTGCATGACACTCTCCCGGCCACTCTCGACAAACTCCCCTTTGGGCTATGTCCTGGGTTGCCCCTGATGTCAACTCGTGACATCCGCCACCTATGTGGCTGCCATCGTCATGGCCAAAACATAACATTGTCCCAAACGGGGACCTTGATGGGGATATGTACCTAGGGTAGGGTCATAGGCCTGACCTACCTGCCCCACCTAAGGACACTGCCCCAGAGGGCTTAAGGACAACAAGGAAGTCTCCGACTGAAATCACCAAGACATACAAGTCACTCGACAATATCCACTCGGAGATTACCTTTCACTCGATGGTTATCTTTCACTCGGAAGAACCGGGAGACAGTCGACCGCAGAAGACCAGAAGTCACCCCAGGGAGGCTGATGGACAGGCGTTCGTCTGTATCATAAGTAACATTTATTGCATACATTACCAGTAACGTTCACCATTATAGCCATGATCGGACCCTTAGATGCCGGACATTATGAGGGGCAGCGGACTCTGTAAGGATACTCATATTCCACTCGACAGATAAACAAAGCCTCTCCGGAGCACGAGACGTAGGGCTGTTATCTCCACCGTGAGAGGCCCGAACTCGCTAAAACCACCGTGTCACCCATTTGCATCTCGGTAGATCATGCTCCTTTACCCTACCCCCTTCGTACTGTCGGAATCGTTCCCACGACAGTTGGCGCCCACCTTGGGGCATGGCGTCTATCGAGCCATGATGCATATGGTTTTTTCTTCAATCGCCGGCAACGGACTAATTTCTGCAGGCAACCCAAGCTTTCTTGGGATGATCTCCCGAGATCAAACAATCACCGCTACCAATTTTGACTATTGGAGTCCCGGACATCACACAAAATACTCCTCATCATACAAAAGGATCAGGGAGTTGCTCATCTCAACTTGCCCTCTTTACAATCAAACATTGCAATGATCTAACTATGGTTTGTTCTTTTTCTGTATGCACACGAGCTCATACAAAAGGACGCCCCCCTTTTTTCCGATTGGTGGCTCGGCTCCCAGACGATGGAGCGTCATCGTCCGCCCGTCATCATCTCGCATACTCATCGGCGACGCCGTTGCCAAGCGCCCACACACGCACAGCCGCTAACGCTCGGCCTGGTTCCCCGGCTGGTTGAACACGTCGACCGGTGGTCCAGTCGACCTGGCTCCTCAGGCGACAAGGCCCGGCCGACGGCACTCGACCCAGCTCCGCACGCGTCGAAGCACGACTCCGACATGTGCACAGCTCCGGCTCCCCGAGCAGTGAAACGCAACCACCAGCGCTCGCGCCGGCCTCGCCCTTGGCTGCGCCGGCCCACGACTGGACCGCGGTCAGCTGCTCGTCCTCCTCATTGCCACCTCTCGACTGCCTTCTGGTCCTGGCCAGATCGGCCATTTCCGCAGCGGCGGAGCCCTCCTCCGGCGTCTGCACCAGGTCTCCTGTGTATTTTTCACTCGGACGAGTTGAGGCACACCACTTGGACATGCATGACGTACAGGTCCTGCTCTACGCACTCGGACGAGCGTTGGATAACTCGGCAGCTCCGCGCATCGCCACTCGGCCAGACGCGTCTACTCCACTCCGACGCCCCGCGCGTCGCCACTCCGCAGGACGCCTCTACGTCACTCGGCAGCTCCGCGCATCGCCACTCGGCGAGACACGTCTTCGACACTCGACTGCTCCGCGCATCGTCATTCAGTCGGACGCTCCATCGCCACTCCGCAGGACGCCTCTACGTCACGCGGTAGCTCCGCGCATCGCCACTCGGCGAGACACGTCTTCGACACTCAACTGCTCCGCGCATCGTCATTCAGTCGGACGCTCCATCGCCACTCCGCAGGACGCCTCTACGTCACGCGGCAGCTCCGCGCATCGCCACTCGGCGAGACACGTCTTCGACACTCGACTGCTCCGCGCATCGTCATTCAGTCGGACGCTCCATCGCCACTCCGCAGGACGCCTCTACGTCACTCGGCAGTTCCGCGCATCGCCACTCGGCGAGACACGTCTTCGACACTCGACTGCTCCGCGTATCGTCATTCAGTCGGACGCTCCATCGCCACTCCGCAGGACGCCTCTACGTCACTCGGCAGCTCCGCGCATCGCCACTCGGCGAAACACGTCTTCGACACTCGACTGCTCCGCGCATCGTCATTCAGTCGGACGCTCCATCGCCACTCCGCAGGACGCCTCTACGTCACTCGGCAGCTCCGCGCATCGCCACTCGGCCAGACGCGTCTACTCCACTCCGACGCCCCGCGCGTCGCCACTCCGCTGGATGTGTCTTCATCACTCGACCGCCCCGCCCATCGTCATTCAGCCAGACGCATCTACTTCACTCGATGCCCCGCGTATCACCACTCCGTGCGGCCCATCTTCATCACCCCCTCCGACGATGGACACGCCGCGCTGGTTTCGTGCTAAATCCGCGGCAGCCGCCATGGCCGACCAGGGAGCTCGGCGCCCCACCTTCCACTTTCCTTCCAATCTTAATCCTTTTCATTTATGTCCTGCATGCAGGAGATAAATGACCGTGGGAAAACATCTATTACATGCATGAATGGCTTTAACTCTCGCTTAATTAGCGTTAACACCACTTGCATGCAGATTAATGCGGCGCAAGACGAGGGGAACTCCTCGCATGCACTTTGGATCATGTCTGCCTGCAAGTGATAAGGCTGCCTGCTTCCATCGGACGGGGCAGTGCTCGTGCGCTCGTGGGAACGTCCATGCCGAACCTCACCCGACGCTCCGAGCCCAGCACTCCGCGTCGACCTGCCTAGCCGGCCCACACCGACTGGATCGCAGCCCAGTTGTGGTGCCCTCAGACCTGCAGGTGCACTCGGATGAGGAGTCCATTCGGACGGCGCACACTCGGCTGTGAAGCCCTTGTTTTCACTTGGCCGGTTCGCCTTTTTCTACTCGATCGGCTAACATCCAGAACATCATCGACAACAACCACGATCGCGAACCTATGGAGTCAACCGCATCTTCATTGTTCGACAGCTCCGCGCGCCGTCACTCTACTGGATGCTCCGCCGTCACTCGGCAGTTCCACGCATCGCCATTCAGTCGGACGCTCCATCGACACTCGGCAGCTCCGCACACCGTCGCTCTGCTGCACGCTTCGTCGACACTCGGCAGCTCCGTGCATCGCCATTCAGTCGGACGCTCCATCGCCACTCGGCGAGACACGCCTTCGACACTCGACTGCTCCGCGCATCGTCATTCAGTCGGACGCTCCATCGCCACTCGGCGAGACACGTCTTCGACACTCGACTGCTCCGCGCATCGTCATTCAGTCGGACGCTCCATCGCCACTCGGCGAGACACGCCTTCGACACTCGACTGCTCCGCGCATCGTCATTCAGTCGGACGCTCCATCGCCACTCGGCGAGACACGCCTTCGACACTCGGCAGCTCCGTGCATCGCCATTCAGTCGGACGCTCCATCGCCACTTGGCGAGACACGCCTTCGACACTCGGCAGCTCCATGCATCGCCATTCAGTCGGACGCTCCATCGCCACTCGGCGAGACACGTCTTCGACACTCGACTGCTCCGCGCATCGTCATTCAGTCGGATGTTCCATCGCCACTCGGCGAGACACGTCTTCGACACTCGACAGCTCCGCGCGCCGTCACTCTGCTGCACGCTCCGTCGTCACTCGGCAGCTCCGTGCATCGCCACTCAGTCGGACGTGTCTACTTCGCTCGACCGCCCTGCGCGTCGTCAGACAGCTAAGTCATTCTTCACAGACTGCATTCAATTAATTAATTATTTATACATTACCGCCCTGCGCGTCGTCAGACAGCTAAGTCATTCTTCGCACATGACGTTCACTCGGAGGCCACGCCACCGAGTGTACCCCGGCGCTCGGTTCTTTATCTTCACGTCGGATCCTTCACTTTCACAAGTTTACTCGGATCCTTCACTCCTTAGACTCTTGCTGGTTCCGGACCAGCAAGCACCTGGCGCACCCAGCAGGTGTCTATGGGTGAAATTTACACGAATCATTTCAACAAACATCAAATTACTTCGAGAATTTTTTATGTTAGCTTGTGTTATTTTTCATACACAGGTTACCTGGACGCCTCTATGTGCCATTTTCAACGACACGCCTTTGACACTCGACTGCTCCGCGCATCGTCATTCAGTCAGACGCTCCATCGCCACTCGGTGAGACACGCCTTCGACACTCGGCAGCTCCGCGCGCCGTCACTCTACTGGACGCTCCTTCGACACTCGGCAGCTCCGCGCATCGCCATTCAGTCGGACGCTCCTTCGACACTCGGCAGCTCCGCGCGTCGCCATTCAGTCGGACGCTCCTTCGACACTCGGCAGCTCCGCGCGTCGCCATTCAGTCGGACGCACCTTCGACGCTCGGCAGCTCCGCGCATCGCCATTCAGTCGGATGCTCCTTCGACCCTCGGCAGCTCCGCGCGCCGTCCCTCTACTGGACGCGTCGTCATCACTCGGCAGCTCCGCGCGTCGCCATTCAGTCGGACGCTCCTTCGACCCTCGGCAGCTCCTCGCGCCGTCACTCAACTGGACGCTCCTTCGACACTCGGCAGCTCCGCGCATCGCCATTCAGTCGGACGCTCCTTCGACACTCGGCAGCTCCGCGCGTCGCCATTCAGTCGGACGCTCCTTCGACACTCCGCAGCTCCGCGCATCGCCATTCAGTCGGACGCTCCTTCGACACTCGGCAGCTCCGCGCATCGCCATTCAGTCGGACGCTCCTTCGACGCTCGGCAGCTCCGCGCATCGCCATTTAGTCGGACGCTCCTTCGACGCTCGGCAGCTCCGCGCATCGCCATTTAGTCGGACGCTCCTTCGACACTCGGCAGCTCCGCGCGCCATCACTCTACTGGACGCGTCGTCATCACTCGGCAGCTCCGCGCATCACCATTCAGTCGGACGCTCCTTCGACACTCGGCAGCTCCGCGCCTCGCCATTCAGTCGGACGCTCCTTCGACCCTCGGCAGCTCCGCGCATCGCCATTCAGTCGGACGCTCCTTCGACGCTCGGCAGCTCCGCGCATCACCATTCAGTCGGACGCTCCTTCGACACTCGGCAGCTCCGCGCGCCATCACTCTACTGGACGCGTCGTCATCACTCGGCAGCTCCGCGCGTCGCCATTCAGTCGGACGCTCCTTCGACACTCGGCAGCTCCTCGCGCCGTCACTCAACTGGACGCTCCTTCGACACTCGGCAGCTCCGCGCATCGCCAATCAGTCGGACGCTCCTTCGACACTCGACAGCTCCGCGCATCGCCACTCGGCGAGACACGTCTTCATCATCGTCCGCCCCGCGCGCCATCGCTCAGCTTAGCTGCGATTCCGTATCGCCTAAGTTAAAAAACCACTCCGTGTTAGGACATCATCCACACTCGGGGGCTTAGCTGCGATTCCGTATCGCCTAAGTTAAAATCCACTCCGAGTGAGGACATCATCCACACTCGGGGGGCTTAGCTGCGATTCCGTATCGCCTAAGTTAAAAACCACTCCGAGTGAGGACATCATCCACACTCGGGGGCTTAGCTGTGATTCCGTATCACCTAAGTTAAAAAACCACTCCGTGTGAGGACATCATCCACACTCGGGGGGCTTAGCTGCGATTCCGTATCGCCTAAGTTAAAAACCACTCCGAGTGAGGACATCATCCACACTCGGGGGCTTAGCTGCGATTCCGTATCGCCTAAGTTAAAATCCACTCCGAGTGAGGACATCATCCACACTCGGGGGGCTTAGCTGTGATTCCGTATCGCCTAAGTTAAAAACCACTCCGAGTGAGGACATCATCCACACTCGGGGGCTTAGCTGCGATTCCGTATCGCCTAAGTTAAAATCCACTCCGAGTGAGGACATCACCCACACTCGAGGGCTTAGCTGTGATTCCGTATCACCTAAGCTAAAAACCACTCCGAGTGAGGACATCATCCACACTCGGGGGCTTAGCTGTGATTCCGTATCACCTAAGTTAAAAACCACTCCGTGTGAGGACATCATCCACACTCGGGGGCTTAGCTGTGATTCCGTATCACCTAAGCTAAAAACCACTCCGAGTGAGGACATCATCCACACTCGGGGGCTTAGCTGTGATTCCGTATCACCTAAGTTAAAATCCACTCCGAGTGAGGACATCATCCACACTCGGGGGGCTTAGCTATGATTCCGTATCGCCTAAGTTAAAAACCACTCCGAGTGAGGACATCATCCACACTCGGGGGCTTAGCTGCGATTCCGTATCGCCTAAGTTAAAATCCACTCCGAGTGAGGACATCATCCACACTCGGGGGCTTAGCTGTGATTCCGTATCACCTAAGCTAAAAACCACTCTGAGTGAGGACATCATCCACACTCGGGGGCTTAGCTGTGATTCCGTATCACCTAAGTTAAAAACCACTCCGTGTGAGGACATCATCCACACTCGGGGGCTTAGCTGTGATTCCGTATCACCTAAGCTAAAAACCACTCCGAGTGAGGACATCTTCCACACTCGGGGGCTTAGCTGTGATTCTGTATCACCTAAGTTAAAAACCACTCCGTGTGAGGACATCATCCACACTCGGGGGCTTAGCTGTGATTCCGTATCACCTAAGTTAAAATCCACTCCGAGTGAGGACATCATCCACACTCGGGGGGCTTAGCTATGATTCCGTATCGCCTAAGTTAAAAACCACTCCGAGTGAGGACATCATCCACACTCGGGGGCTTAGCTGCGATTCCGTATCGCCTAAGTTAAAATCCACTCCGAGTGAGGACATCATCCACACTCGGGGGCTTAGCTGTGATTCCGTATCACCTAAGCTAAAAACCACTCCGAGTGAGGACATCATCCACACTCGGGGGCTTAGCTGTGATTCCGTATCACCTAAGTTAAAAACCACTCCGTGTGAGGACATCATCCACACTCGGGGGCTTAGCTGTGATTCCGTATCACCGAAGCTAAAAACCACTCCGAGTGAGGACATCTTCCACACTCGGGGGCTTAGTTGTGATTCCGTATCACCTAAGTTAAAAACCACTCCGTGTGAGGACATCATCCACACTCGGGGGCTTAGCTGTGATTCCGTATCACCTAAGCTAAAAACCACTCCGAGTGAGGACATCATCCACACTCGGGGGCTTAGCCGTGATTCCGTATCACCTAAGTTAAAAACCATTCCGAGTGAGGACATCATCCACACTCGAGGGCTTAGCTGCGATTCCGTATCGCCTAAGTTGAAAACTCTTTCGAGTGACGAGCGCTTCTCTCACTCGGGGGCTTAGCCGCGAACAAGTTTTCGCCTAAGTTAAAAGCCCTGCCGAGTGAATAGCATCCCATTCACTTGGAAACTTAGCTGCGAACCAGTCTTCGTCTTAGTTAAGAACTCTCCCAAGTGACGAGCATTCCTCTCACTCGGGGACTTAGCCGCGAGTCAGGCCTCGCTTAAGTTAAAAGTTGTTCTGAGTGACAGGCAACACTTTCACTCGGAAACTCAGTTGCGAACCAGTTTTGGAAAAGAAACAAGCGACGATTGTCTCTATCAGACCCCCGCCGATGCAAGCACTCGACGGCGGTCTCGGGGACTACACCCAGTGGGTGCACTCGGCGTGCCCCCACTGGACCAAAAACCACTCGACTAAGACCCGATCTACTCGAGGAAAAAACAAGCAAGTACGCATCTGAAGAAAACACCTAGTGGGTGTAAAGTCAAGATGGACAGGAATACAATCGGAAATGAAGTTACAATAGCACTTACTCGGACCGGATTTTGCGTTGAAGTTCACTCAGATATATTTCAAGACAGAATCGATCAGGATGATTGACAAAGGTTCCAATCGACACAGATTTCGGTGAAGCCCTAAAATGCACTCGGAATTGTTGTGTCTTATCAGAACCCGCGTCGATTCCCTTTTACACTCGAACCCCGATCCATTCGGGGGCTAATGATGGGGATATGTACCTAGGGTAGGGTCATAGGCCTAACCTACCTGCCCCACCTAAGGACACTGCCCCAGAGGGCTTAAGGACAACAAGGAAGTCTCTGACTGAAATCACCAAGACATACAAGTCACTCGACAATATCCACTCGGAGATTACCTTTCACTCGACGGTTATCTTTCACTCGGAAGAACCGGGAGACAGTCGACCGCAGAAGACCAGAAGTCACCCCAGGGAGGCTGATGGACAGGCATTCGTCTGTATCATAAGTAACATTTATTGCATACGTTACCAGTAACGTTCACCATTATAGCCATGATCGGACCCTTAGATGCCGGACATTATGAGGGGCAGCGGACTCTATATAAGCCGCCCCTCCCCTCTGGCTCAGGGGTTCGCACCCTCTGTAAGGATACTCATATTCCACTCGACAGATAAACAAAGCCTCTCCGGAGCACGAGACGTAGGGCTGTTATCTCCACCGTGAGAGGCCCGAACTCGCTAAAACCACCGTGTCACCCATTTGCATCTCGGTAGATCATGCTCCTTTACCCTACCCCCTTCGTATTGTCGGAATCGTTCCCACGACAGACCTCGGATATCCTTACAACTCGGGCACTCAAGGCTTATGGTCGCCTACCTGATCAGGGTAGCGCACACCCATAACCTTCCCTAGTTGGAGGTTCCGGCGAGAGGCATGACAATAGACCGCATTAGGGCCTCCCCATCCAGGCAAGTGTGGCTGCACTGGTTAGCTCGATTCGGTGGCACCATGACTCAGCCAACAGATTTGTTCAAGTTCGATTAATGTCAGGTTCAACTTGAATGGTGATGAGCTAAGTCACAATAATATAGCATGATGAAATAACAATGCAGATGAGCATGATATCAATGCAACCATGGATGGGCAACATAACCATGTAACATCATAATGATAAATCATTTAGTCTACGGGATGCAAATGAGCATGGCATAAAGATGATCATGAATATTACAAGTATTTTCAGATCATACCGTAACTACTCATGTGAGCATAACATTATCATTAGCATCGGAAATAATTATAAGAATAAAACATGATAAGAATATCCTTAGCAATTAATCATATCACTTACTAGATGAAAATGAACATGGCATAAGCAATGAGCATGGATTCACAAACATATTCGAAGCATTCACAAAATAATTAAATGCACAAACAATTATTAAATATTCAAGTGGAAACCATGGCTACTACAATGCCATCATGCAAGTGGCTATTGTGGCTTGCCTGGGGATGGAGGAACCACCGGGGAGAAGTGCGGAGACACTCGCGGAAAAATCGCCGGAAAAGTTTCCCTCTCGGAGGGGGCTGAATAAGGGCAGGGGAAAAATGGTCATTTTCATAGTGTGACAACATCATGAAAATGGTACCATCGGAACGGGCTCGACGAACTGAGATCGTGGGCTTTGGAATCACCTGATTCGGAGTTGCGGGTGAAAAGTTACGGCCGTTCGTTCGTTAGGCAGAAATTTAAATAAAAATATTCATTTCTGCGCTTAACGGGCGAACGTCCGCTATTTAAACCTTTCGGCTCTGGGCAGAAAACTGAAAGCGCCTTCGCGGAAATACGCTTTCATAAAAGAGGAAGCGGTCTCCTGGCCGAACCCGCAGCAGTTTACGCCTCCAGAAAGGGAAAGCGTATTCCAGTGGAATACGTTTCCACTTAACACACGGGCCCGGCCGCCTGAGTCACTTACACCTGGGGCCTGCGCACAGGGTCGTCTTCCTCCTCTCCCTTACGCGCGTGCCTGGCCGAGGACAGTGGCGAGCTTCGACGGCGATAGCCGGCGACTCCGGCCACCGTTCGCCGTGATTCGACCACCGGCGAGCTCGTGGGACTGAGCCGCACCCATCCCCGCATAGCACGGACGCCGAGGAGCTCGGGAACGGGGAGAGTCTTGGCCATGGCGGGACGTGGCTTCGGGTGATTTCGGGCACGGCGCTATGGGGTACTGGAGGAGAAGGGGAAGAGGTGGGGGAGTTCCAGGGAGCTCGAGAGGGCCTCTGGTGAGGAGAGGAGGAGGGGAGGGGCTCGGATTTGCTCGTATTTGAGTAGAGTCCGGCGGCGGTAATGGCGGCAATGGGAGAGGTGGGGAGCTTCCCAAGCTCGATTGGGTTGCTAGGCGGGGCTAGAGGAGGGTGGTGAGGAGGTTGATGGGTTCGGGAGGCCTCGGGGTGGCTTTTTATAGCCGGGGCAAGATGCCCGTGGCCGGATGCCGCCGAGAGCGCGTGGGCGATGCTCTGGCTCGGCCGCGGACGCGTGGGCGCGCGGGAGGGCATTGACGGCGACTAGAGGGAGTTAGTGGAGTGGCAGAGGAGGGTAGACGCGGTATGGGCGAAGTCCGGTCGGCCACCGAGCACTGTGCTCACGCGGGCACGATCGTCGTGGCACGAGGAGGGCGAAGGAGGAGGGGGGCAGGGCGGGGGAGCGAACGCGTGGCTACGGCGGTGCTCTGGGACATGCTGTGACGCGCGAGAACGGGCAGGAGGAAGACGCCCAAAGCAAAACGCCAACCAGAGCACGCCCAACGCTGGCAAACAGCGTGGTCACCGCGTGCACAGGCGCACGCGGTGCGCTCTGGGCAATGAAAACATGTCTAGCGCGTAGTCCTTGCTGAGTGGGTCCTCCCTGAAGTGATAGCTCGAAGAAATCTACTGTGTGTTGATGGGAAGGTTCAGCTAAAGTATGATGTAGCAAACTTTGACCAATAGCTATGGTAAAATGGTTTGGTTAAATGGTCAAATAAGATGTCACACAGGTTTAGGGTAGGAAGGACTACAATACTGTGAATTTTGGGGTCATTTGGACAAGGTTAGAGTGCAGTCGCTTTACAACTGCAAAAATTGGCCAGAATAAAGATCAGGAAGTAGCACTCACATAGATGCTTGGATTGGGCTGAAAATTTGTGGAGCACGATCAGTTGGGCAAATGAAGGTGCCATAAAAATTTCATCCCATTTGGATAAGTATAAATGGTACTTCCTTCACAATGATCCACACTGGACAGAAACTTGGGGGCATTTTATGGGAAGAATGGCTTGGCAAAATAATGTGAGTTTTGGCATGCTCACATTATTTAGGGATATTTAGGTCCTGGATTAATTTCAGAATTTTTGAAGCAATATAAAATATAGTTGCTTCACAAACTGAAATTCTGACCAGAAACCAAGATTGGATGTTGTGCTCACATAGATTGTTGGATAGAGATGAAATTTGGTTGAGAGTCATGATTTGATCACATGAATTATCTCCCAAAATTTCAACTCATTTGGATAATCCTAGCTAGTACTTCCTTCACAAAGTTTCTCTCTGGTCAGAAACTTTGGGAATTTTCTGAGGAAGATTTACTAGGCAAATGGAGTTGAATTTTGGCATGTGACAATAATTTGGATAGGAAAGAGTGCCCAAAAATTTTGAGGGCAATCAAGAAAAGATAAATGGCACTTCCTTCACAAAGTGCCCTGCTGAACAGAATAGGAAATGAATATTCCTGAATTATTTTTGAACTAGGCAAGGATGGGTTTCGACATATTTGTGGAAGATATGATCCAAAGAATTTATGAGAATTTTGTGGGAATTTTTTGGATAGACAGAAATATAGGTTGCTTCACAACCTAGAGTTAACAGGGTTATTCCTTTAATAGAAAAAGGAATATTCCCAAGAAATAAATATTGGGGTTGGGCTAAGATGGAAATGACATGGCCTTGGGATAGATTTGAGAATGACAAGCCACTAGGAAGTGGCAGGAGAGAAGATCTTCCCAGGTTTCAAGACCACATAGCCACGGAAAAAGAACTCCAAATGAAAATTCGAAGAAATCCAAAAGAAAAAGAAAGGGCCAAAAATCGGGGTGTTACACTTAGGAAGGAACCGGAAGATTGGAGAGGAACAGGAAAGGAAGAGGTAAAACAAAGTTGCTTCTTGGACAAACGAGTGAAACCAACAAACCTCGAAGGTTGCAACGAGTTGAAGAATGGCTTGAGGAACAAGCAAGAATTCGAAACCACTCTGGTTAAAACGAGATAGAGAAGGAATGAGAACAAAAATAATTTAGGCAGCACTTTGGTAGAGAAGAGAAGCAAAGCTTGATAAGATGAAAAGAACTTGAAAAGAGGACACAACACTCCGGTAACATGGATAAGCAAGGAAAGAACATGATCTTGACAAAACGAGATGATGGTTCAAAGAGAGCTGCATCACAATGCCTCCGGAAGAAAGAATAGAAGCTAGATTGTCGGAAAGGAAAGAACGGTGAAGAAAATGCAACTTCTCTCACCATTGAATTTGAAAAGCATCCTTATAAAGAAGGATTGAACGGAGTTGTTGGAAAATCAACAACGAAAGAATAAGCTTGTTGTGGGCTTATGGAAAACATCTCAAAACTTGAGGTGAAATTCTGCCACTACGGAAAGAATTGATTGCTTGAGATCTCGAAGAGATGAAAAACTTCTTTCACCGAGAAGAGAAGGAGAAACTTGGATCATTGATAAGCACCACAATAGCAACATTCCTTAGGATAGGCTTTAGGTGAAATCTATACCAAGATAATTCCAATGAAGAGATGATGGGTTTAAAATATCTCATTCTTGACAACTGTGAATCATGAAACACGAAGACAAATTGTCAAGAAGGACATAATACCACCTCAAAAGATAAGGTAGAAAGAATTAGCACTCGGAATGCAATATGAAGAATGCTTGAGCTCCTCCAACAAGAATCTTGAAGAAGACTTCGAGAACGGATTAAATACTTAACGAGCCACCAAGAAGAAACTCTCGAAGAACTCCGGATAGAAAGGGCGCTAGAAAAGAAGTGAAGGCTGAAGAACATGATGAAGCCTTGCAATGATTTTAGATGGAGCTTCATGACGAGATAACCGAGAAAACTTGAAACTCCGGAAAAGAAAGACGAGCAACTTTGAATCAAGAATTTATTCATTACGAACAAACTCCAGAAGAAGGAATTAAATCACTTCCATGAAACAAGAATAAGAATTATGATATGTCTATCCTTCATCAAAATAAATTGATGAAAAGCAATGGATTTGCATACTACTTATTCTTCTTGAAAAGATTAAAGAGAGATATAGCGCCAACTTGACGAAGTCTTCGAGGGAACACTGGTAGGATTTGGAAAGAATGAATGAATTGATACGATAACAAGGAAGAGGAATGTTGAATGAAACCACCGTAAGAAATGAAAAGAACGAATAAAAAGAGAATGAATCACCGGGAAGAATTAGAAACGAACAAAAAATAGTTGAGTGAATTTATATACTAGAGAACGAAGAGATCACGAGCTTATTAGAGAAACTTGAACGATGCACCTGAAGAATTAGAGAACGAGAAATGAACATTGAGAATGAATAATTCTTCTGAATGACGGCCTCTGGAGAATCGAAAATGGAAAGGACTCAAGAAATGCTCCGGGTGGGTATGAAAAGAATTTCTCACAATCGAAAACAATTGTGAGGATGGCATGAAGCTAGAACCACGAATCTTCAAGAGAACGGATATGCTTTAAGAGAAACTCTTCTTCGGTCTTCAAACCTGAGAACGACGACGAGAACCACCATGAAGATTTTGTGAGATACTCCGGAATAATGAAGAATACAAAGGTTGAGCCAAAGATGAAAATAATTTGAAAGCGATCTTGAAGAGGCAATTGACTGATGAAATTCATTCTTACGTCAACTTTGAAAAGAATTTGAGAATAACTCCGAAAAATTAGAAGAGTCAGGTAAGATCCTGGGAAAAGACCTGTGGGTTATGGGCCCACTCAAAAGAAACACCGTTGGAACGATTGCTTGAAAGAGAGAAAATGCACCGGTTGGATTAAATGGCTTGAGAGAAATAACAACCTCGAAATATGTCGAACGGATCTTGAATGGAAAGATGAATCTTCTGAGATAATTTTGGCACTCCGGATATGAATAGAGAGAGGTGAATAAACAAGAGAGGCTTGGGTAAGAATCTCCAACATGGGAAAAATATTTGAATCAATGAAAGGGAAATGATCAACACCGAAAGCTTGAATTAAATCCACCGGAGAAGAAATGAGAATGAAGAATGATGAACTTGTAGCTCCTGAGCATCTTCATGAGAATCACCGGTTAAGAACATTGAAGGAAAAGAATGTAGAGACTTCTCATGAATACAATGGATAATTGATTTGATAATTTTGACTCCGCGAAGAAAAAGGGTGGGAGGGTGGGAAAAGAAAAACAACTTGGGACGGGTGAAACGAACACTGTTGAGAAAACTGAGAATTGATCTTGCAAATGTTGAAAGGATTGGATCAACTTGAAGAGAAGCACACGAGGTGAAAAGAACTGTCATGACAAACTCAATGATCAAAAGGATTGGCCTTCACATCAAAATATGGGAACACCGCTTAGGAGAGATTTAGAATCCACACTTGACTTCGAAGCAACTCGAATACCGTAACTCAAAACAAAACAAAGGATTTGGCTTGTAGAATAAGCCGGAACAAACATATGATAGACCCCATATCGTATCATGTGCCTGTTGGAAAAGATATTCTAGGTAATACTTGAATTCCCACCTAAGAACTCCCGAAACTTCTTGGTTATAAGATCAGGTTGCGGATATGGGAACCTACTCAGCACACAACAACAATAATATCCTAATCAGCTGCAACCAATCCGCAACCTTCACACACGACCAAGAAACTTCGCAAATCCGTCTACCTCAGACCCTCGAAAGCACAGCGATACTAGTCATAGTGGATCATCCGCGCTATCTCCACCAGTTCTGGGGAAACGTCACGGCACTATTTGCCACCACAAAAAGTATAGAAGCGTTTCGATGTCGGCGTCCTCTGGTATTCTCGGAACCGAAATGATAGCGAGTGTGACAAAACCCCTTGGAGCTCAACTCCCCGGGTCCAATCCATACGGTCAGGAGGCACCAAGAACAGAGTCACGTCACACCGATATCGCAACCATTCCAACAATACCCACGTGATCCTAAAAAAATTTGAGTGAGAAGAGATAGTAGAATCAAAACACCTACATCACAATTCCTCACCAGAGCGACGAAGGGGATAAGGAGTAAAAAGAATTCCTACTCTCCGATATATAACTAGGACTCAAAATAGTTTTTCTTCTATACTCGCCAATGGTTCGATCAATCAAGGGGGCTCCTATGGTCGGTCGAGGCTCTGATACCAACTTGTCACGCCCAATATGCGATCCTATTCTCGAGGAACTCGAAGGCCCCACCAAGAGTAGAAACGCATATTGGAGACGCTTGCAAGGTGGATATCATTACATCGTACCACATACATAATAGATGGGGATACATACAAATACATGCAGTCATCACAGGAATACATTAATACACAATAAACATCATACAGAAGAGCAGCATCCGACTAAGGATGAAATCAAATGAAAAACTCGAACGACATCCACCCTGCTAGCCCAGGATGCCGACCAGAAACCTATCCCAAGAACGATGAAGAAGAAGAAGCAGAAGAAGAACTCCAAAAGCAAACGCACATCGCTCTCGCGTCAGATCATCGCATTACCTGTACCTGCATCTGTTGTTGTAGTAATCTGTGAGCCACGAGGACTCAGCAATCCCATAACCATGGGTAGCAAGACTATCAAAGCTTAAATGGGTATGGAAGGATAAGGTGGTGAGGTTGCAGCAAGCACTAAGCATTGTATGGTGGCTAACTTACAAGTACAAGAATAAGAAGAGTAACTACGCATAACGGTCGCAAACTAATAATGATCAAGAAGTGATCCTGAACACCTACTTACGAGTCAAACATAACCCCACCGTGTTCCCTTCTCGAACTTCCTCGAAAAGAGACGGTCACGGTTACGCACACGGTTGGTGTATTTTAATTAGGATTTAGTGTCAAGTTCTCTACAACCGGAGGTTATAAATATCCAAGTGACACATAACCGCGGGCACGGCTTCGCGTAAGATTTAACCCTGCAGGGGTGTTCCAACCTGGCCCATCATAAGCCTACACAAGCTGCGGTGGAAAAACCACAACCTCGAGATAGCCCAAAGTATCCTCGGAATCCCGGTGCATAAGACATTTCGACAATGGTAACACAATTCCAGCAAGACCACCCGGTGTGTCGATACCCCGATAGGAGCCGCGTATCTCGTTCTCAGGACACAACCGTCTATGCAAAGGCTACGGTTAGCTGAAACCCAAGTTTCCAAGGGGGCGCCGCAGGCTGCTAGGTAGGTGGACCAACACTCATGAGGAGCACTGGCCCGGTTTGTTGATTAAAAATCCTCGGGGTCCGGAAAGTCCCTATGCAAGTTTTAGTTGTTATTAGGCAAATGGTAAAACCAATGTTGGGCCTTGCTGGAAGAGTTTTATTCAAAGCGAACTGTCAAGAGGGTCCCATTCCCCTGAGCATGTTAGGAACGCTAAACATGGATCATAACACCAGCATTACGGAAACTAGGGCGGCATGAGTGGAACAAAACACTAGGCAAAAGGCCGAGCCTTCCACCCATTACCAAGTATATAGATGCATTAATTAAATAAGAGATATTGTGATATCCCAACATGTCCATGTCCCAACATGGAACAACCTGCACTGCACCTGCAACTAGCAACGCTATAAGAAAGGGACTGAGCAAAACGGTAACTTAGCCAAACAACGGTTTGCTGGGTAAGGGTGGTTAGAGGCTGTATCATGGCATATGGGAGGCTGACATATATGTGGTAGGAAGCGCGACATAGCGATAGCAACGAGACAACTAGCAAGCAAAGATAGTAGAGATATCCAAGGTCATGATCATCTTGCCTGAAATCCCGCTCGGAAGAAGAACGAGTCCATGAAGAAGACGAACCAACATAGTCGAACGAATCCTCACAATCGCAACGAAACCGAAACTATCGAGACGAAGCACAACCGGAAAGAAGCAAACAACATGGTAAACACACAAGCATAAACATGGCATGATGCACAATCCACATATGATGCATGACAAGATTAAATGTTGTTAAGCATGGCAAGAGATGAAGCATAATTAATCTACCTATCTAGGCAATTTAAATGAGGCTGGAAACAACACAAAACAAGTCCGGAAATTCCCCATATGCAAATTTCGAAATTGGTACTGGTCTGGATTAAACACAATGTTAAAGTTGTTAAGCATCAAGTTAACATGCATCATGATGATCTACACGTTATTCTAGTCAAGTTACATATGTAGATCATTTAATTCGGAGCTACGGTCTAGAAGATATGAGCTAAACAAGTTTAACATGGAATATGGTACAAAATGCATGGAAACATCAACCACACACTCTCAAATCAAGGATGCAACATGACAATATGAAGCTACACACAATTCTAAGCAAGTTTCATGTAGGACATGATCAAAACGGAGCAACGGTTCAACAATTACAACCAACACAAATTATAACAACGATCTGCCCAAAACAGCAACATAGCACTTTGCAAGCATCGAAACAGCAAGCTACAGTAACATGATGGGCACAAACTTGATATGCACTTAAAGTGGACATGACATACTTCAAATCATCTTTAAGGTTCAGGTTCATAGGCATCAAGGTTAAGTCAATATAATCCATGCAAAATGCAATATTCTGCTAAACAGGGCATATACATGAGCAGAATTAATATGATGACATGTTGGAGGCATGAAACAAATATGCTACATGAACTTTACATGGCATCAAATGGCACATCATGGAAGTATACAACATGTAGATGAAAACATACAACATGGCATATTCATAGGAACAACAGATTAATTGCTATGATTTTTATAAAATGGAACATTCTGTTACAGGACGGCAGTTATATCATGATGGCAACTTGAGAGCAACAAATAGACAAGCTACAGCAAGATTACATAGCAACCAAGGGCATGGCATCAAAGTACACATTGTATAGACCAAAACACATGAAGGAATCATATGCATATGAGCTATAGATTAGTGGCTATCATCAAACAAAGTTGGCAAGTTTTATTATAGACAGCTTTTACTCAGAACAGTAACATTAACTGGGCATGTTTACAAACTCATGGCACTCACATCAGGGCATATCATGGCATGAAATAAATACTACCAGAAAGAACACATGAAAATGCTCCAAAGTCATGTTGACAAGTTACTCATATGGTGCATGCATTAAATCACACAAAAATGACAAAATGACAAATATTAACAGTTTCAGCAGTAACATCAGGATGCACTTTTGCAACAGAGATTATGACTTGTAGATGCATCCTAACATGAATGCAAATGGCACCATCATGTAGAGCACGAAGAGTAGATCAATTTACATATATAAATCATCATCATAGGACGAACATACACAAAGATATAGCCAATACAAAATGCATATGTGCTGTTAAAATCATGGACCTCGGGCGAATCGGGACGGGATGGATCCGGAAGCCGTTTGGTTCGCGGGATCCGTGGATCCAGGGGTGAGGAGGTCCCGGCGCGGAGGTTGGGGAGGTCACGGCCACGGCGGGACGGAGCTCGCCGGCGACGAGGGCGAGAGGCGGCGAGGGCTTGGGTCCCCGAGACTGGGTCCGGCGTCGATGGCGGTCGGCGGGGCCGGCACGGGCGCGGGACGGCGCGACGAGGCTGCGGCGACGCGATGGAGCAGACAGGCGGCGGCGGCGCTAGGGCGCGGGGCGCGCGCTGCGGGCGGTGGTGGCGGCCGGAGGCGGAGCAAGGCGGCGGGGTCCGGCGAGCTTGCGGGCGGCGCGGGCCAGGCGGCGGCGCGGCGAGGCAGAGCCGGGCGGCGGGGCGACGAGGTAGGCGCGGCGCAGGGCAACGGGAGGCCGGGTTCGCGCGGGCGCGCGCGGGCTGCGGAGGGGGCTGGGGCGACGATTTCGGGCCGGGCGGGCCCGCGATGGGCTTCCCCGGGCCGCGGCGGCTGGTGGGTGGCTGGGGCGACGTGGCGTGCGGTGGTTGGGGAGAAGCGGCGGCGCAGGTGGCGGCTGGCTGGTAGCGGCGCGCCAAGTGGCGGCGGGGTAGTGGGGAAGAAGGCTAGGGCTAGAGTTTTCCAGATTAGGCAGGGGGTAGGCTTCCTTATATAGCAGGAGGGGGATTAGGGGTTGATTTGGAGCCCTCCGATCGGGATCGGACGGCTCCAGCGAGAGGGGAAGGGCTAGCTGGGCTAGGTGGGCTGTGTGGGAGTGAATTGGGCTGAGAGAAGAGAGAGGATAGCAGCCCGGCACGGTCTTTGGAACACCGAAAACGTCCGACGTTTTGACCGGCTATAGTGCCGCTATAGTTTAACGGTTGGACTATCAAACGGACTCCGAATGTGACGAAATTTGGCAGGCGGTCTACCTACAAAACAATAAGACCGCACGCCAACTTTCAACCCATTCCGAGAACATTTTTATCCCACTTATAAAATAATATTTCGGAGGTGCCGCGGGCGCGTGCGAGTGTGGTTGGACTCAGAACGGACAACGGAAAGAACGGGAGGAGCCGGCAGCTGCGAACGGATGCAAGTTTATGAAAACATGCGGATGAAAATGCACATAATGACATGGCCAAGTGCAACATGCAAGCGAATGACATGGCAACGACGACGAATAAATGGAAGACATCTGGAGCATCGGTCTCGGGGCGTCACATGGTGAGAGCTGGGTAGCCCAAGATGGCGTTGTAAGGCAGGCCGATGTGCGCCACGTCGAAGTCGATGAGCTCAATGTGGTAGTTCTTGCGGGTGCCGAAGGTGACGGGGAGGCGCACTTGCCCCAGTGGGATGGTGGAGCCATCGGTCACTCCAGAGAAGGGCCTGGTCGGCATCAGCTGGTCGTAGGGCACTTGGAGCGTCTCAAAGGTCTCGATGGAGATCACGTTGAGGCCGGCACCCCCGTCGATGAGGGTCTTGGTGACCGCGACGTTGCTGATGGTGGGAGTGCACAGCATGGAGAGCGCGCCTGCGGAGGCCGTGGACTTGGGGTGGTCCTTGGAGTCGAAGGTGATGGCGTACTGCGACCACTTGAGGGGCCATGCGGCCTCAGGCCTCGGGAGGGCGGCATACACCTCGCGAGAGAGTTGCTTGAAGTGGCAGATGGACGTGGGGGCTTGGGACCCACCCAGGATGCAGACGACCGCGCGAGGCTCCTGGTAGCCCCCAGCGCCCTCATCAGGCCGGTTGACGTCGTTCCTCCGGGGTGGCGGCGGCAGCGGCGGAAGAGCAGCATTGGCCTGAGGATTCGCCTCACGGGGCTGGTCGCGCCAGCCCTGGCGGAAGTTGCCATTGCCATTGGGGCTGTCCCAGCGGTTGCCACCGCGGCCACCTCCGCGGCCGGTGCCACGGCCATTGCGATCGTCTCGGCGGCTCTGGCGCTCGTCACGGAGCAGCTTGAGCTCCTGACAGTCTTCAGTGCTGTGGGAGCGCACGTTGTGGAAGGCGCAGAGTGGCCAGCTGTCTTTCCTGGGCTCGTCGCGGTCGCGGCCGTGCTTCTTCTCGGGCTCCGCCGCAAGCACGGCTGGGCCCTTGCGCTTGACGTCCTTGTTCTTGGTCTTGGCGGCGTCGAGCGCCGCGTCGGGGTCGTTGTGGATGAAGAGGCGGCCTTCTTCAGCCTTGGCGCACTTGTCGGCGAGGTCGAGCAACTCAAGCACGGAGTCGAGCTCACCATTGATGGCGAGCTTCTCGCACATCTTAATGTCCATGACGCCGGTGGAGAACACAGAGATGACGGCCGCGTCGGAGGCGCGCGGGATCTTGTTGCGCACCTGGCTGAAGCGCTGGATGTACTTGCGGAGGGTCTCGTCTGGGCGCTGCCGCACACGCCGCAGGTCGTTGATGGTGAGGGAGCGGTCCTGTGTGCCCTTGAAGTTGGCGACGAACTGGCTGCAGAGCTCGGCCCACGATGAGATGGACGCCTCGGGGAGGTTCATGAGCCAGGAGCGTGGGCCGTCCTTGAGGGCCATGGGAAACCAGTTCGCCATGACCTTGTCGTCGCCGTTCGCTGCCTCGACACTCAGCGTGTAGAGTTGGAGGAACTCCGCGGGGTTGGGGGTGCCGTCGTAGCGCGGAGGCAGCTCAAGCTTGAACTTCGCGGGCCAGACCACGCGACGCAGCTCGCGGGTGAAGGCACGGCAGGCCACGCCGCTTGAGGGGGCGCCGCCAGCGAGGGCAGCGCGGTTTTGACACCCAGTCGCCGCAACATCCTGAACGGCCTGGTCCTAGCGCTGGCGCTGCCGCTCGAGGAGCACTCGTGCATCGGGGGGCGCGCGGCGGATAATCTGGCAGCTGGCCTCGTCTCGGACCGGCGAGGACGCGCCACGGGACGGCTCACGAGCCCGCGCGTTGCGCTGGGGCCCGCCTTGCTCGTCGCGCAGAGGAGGCGGCGGGGGAGCGCCGCGCGCCAGGTCCCCAGCGTGAGACGGCGGAGGGCGGAGCGAGTGGGAAGGCGCCGGAGCGTCCCCGGCGGCGTTGACGAGCTCGGTGATGCGGCCAAGCCAGGCGTCGTAGCCTGCGTCAGCTGGACGGTAGTGGAGCAGCTCGCGCGCCATGAGCAGCGTGGCCTGCGGGTTCGGCGGCCCGCGGTGGGCGAAGGAGGAGGCCGTGGCGGTGTGGTTGTTCGCCTGCACGGAGGGGTGCAGGGAGGAGTCCTGCTGCTCGCGGGCAGCGGGGTCAGTGGCGGCGGCAACCTCGGCGTCGGGGCGGCGGCGGTTGCCACGGGCCACTGGCTCCGTCTGAGCCACGCGGCCAGCCCTGCACTCGGCGCGCTCGCGACGTGCGTCGGCCATGAGGTTAGTGGAGCAGAGGGCGGAGCGGAAGAATAGTAGCGCACCCCTACCTGTCACGCCAAATGTCGGAAGTGGGGCTCCGGGGACCCAAAGGTTCGAACACTGGGGTGAGCTCGTTCTACCACTTCGTCTCCTACCACGGCTAAGCAACGATGAGGCTACGACGAGAGCGCGCTAGCGAGGAACGGACCGTGGACTCAGCGGTTACCCAGGTTCGGGCCACCTTGCGGTGTAAGACCCTACTCCTGCTTGTGGTTGGGATTGCATGGGGCAAGAGAGTTCTTGCGTACAAGGTGGAGGAGGCAGAACTCAACCGAGGTCTCTCTCTACAACGGCAGCACTGCCCTTTATACCCGCCTTGGTTCTCTTCCCCCTCGAAAACTTAGGCGGGAAGGGTTGCCACATTGGCGGTTTTGAAAGGGGACATGCGCTCAGGCTATCCTAACTAAAGGCGGTCTTCGCCTGCCAAAGCATGATCCATGAAGCGCCAGTGGGCTCGATGATGACCTCTGCCCTGCGCGCCCGCCGTCTTGGTCTTCCTCCGCCGATCGGGCAACCTTTGGGGTTGCTTTGGGGAGTAGATAGCTGGCCCTGCTCCCTTAACACAAAAGAGGAAACCATCTTCATCCACGCCTGCTGGAGCGGCCTCTGTCGCCGCTCGTCGTCGCGCACGTCACCCACGTAATGGGCCCCAGACCGCGCGGCTGTGCCGAATGGCCTTCTTCTTGGGCGCCTTCGGGAGGCCGCCTCGCGAGAGGGCCTCACGAGGCCGTTGGTGAAGATGCCGAGCCTTGCTCGCCGCTCCCTGAGGAGGGGTCCTCAGGAGGCCAGGGCCTCATGAGGGGTCTTGGTGAGGTGCTTGGTGATGACGGCCTGCTGGGCCCACGCCAGGCATTGCGCCCTGGGCCAAAGGCAGACGGGTCTGGATACCCTGGGTTCCATGGGCCCGACAACCACCGCTCCGACCAGCGGCATCAACAACATAAGAACAATCATAACCTAAAGCGATTGCTAACTGTTCCGCTCGATCTCTACTAATCCGAGTCTCAGCTATACAAAGCACTTTAGGGGCAAAGTTTATTGCGATCTCGAAATAGCTCTCTAATTGTCGGGGCGTTGCCAATCCCGCGACAATTCCAGCACACAAGACTCATTCTGCGTGGCGGTCCTCCACCGACGAAGCCGCCGACCGTGCATCATTTTTGTTTGTTGTAACATTCAACTTCTTCTCTCCGCCTGTACTATTCCTTTCTGTTGCCTGTCTTGGGCCTTTTTGGATCCCGCTTCGCCGATGGGCTTGGGGGAATAGTAGTCCGGAGAGGAGGAGGTAGAGCTAGCACCCTCTGCCACCTCCAACTGGAATTAGTTCATCTCCTGCATTCGCATGAACTTATGGGAGAACGTCATCCGATGAACGCTTGTGGCTGCGATCAACGTCATCCATTTCAGCATCTAATTCCTTCCTCTTCTCTTCATTGCCTATATCACCGCTTTTAGCATCTAGGCCTCCACCTCGTGCTGCACTACCCCTAGAGCCACGCCTTGTTGTCTGGTGCCCCAGCGAGTAGTAGTCGGAGCATGCAGATTTTTGAAGACGAGGGCAGAAAGAGGATGGATTCTGTCACCGTGTTCCTTGAACTGATGGCCCATCATACCATACGCTTGGCACCAATCTGGAAACCTCTCATATTTGACCGCAAAAAAATCTCTCTTTCCACCTCTCACTAGTAAAGTGGCTTTCTCAGTGGTTTGCAGACATCAAGCTTGACTCTAACTCTATAAAAGTTGCCCTAGAAATCAAAGGAGGAGGGCTCCAAATCCATGAACTCAGCAAACTTTGACGCCAAAGATTTGACCATACCATGATAATCTTCTGGAAGATCAATGATCCGCACCTAGATGTCGAAAGTGGATAGCTCAATCATCGAGCGTTTTGCATATTTTACTATTCGGGCCAGCTTTTTTTTTGAGACACTCTCGCTAAGCTTTATTTATGTCATCACAATGTTTACAGGTAAAAATAAAAGATCACCCGGATGACCCAACCACACATGGCGGCCAAAACCGAGTGTGAGCCTCGATATTTGAGCTTCTAAACTCGTGGACTATATTGCAAGACAAAAACGCAACTGGATGTTCTATGATTTCATGTACTATTGCACCATATTCCGCTGAAGAACCTTGTTTAACTCCATCCACCACCACCTTACAATCTAAGGCCACGTGAATCTTCCAAACATAAAGATCTTCCGCCAGCGCTAGGGCCTCTTGAATTGCCATTGCTTCAAGTGTTTCTGGGCATGATATGTAATTGACTGTAATGCAAGAAGCTCCAAGAAAAATACCTCCTGAATCTCTACTAACCGCAACCACTACACCGTAGCTACCAATTCTCGCTACAGTTGCATCCGTGTTGAACTTGGCATGATCCTCAGGTGGCGCTATCCATGTGGAGTTCGGGCCGGAAAATCCTATAGGACGCTAACTGCGTCGTAATGTCGACCCTTCGCATAGGGGATACCCGAGCGAGCGATGCAGTGGGCCGGCCCATCTGTAGCGTACGTACAGGGGAGCGCCCAACTGGTTTTGGGAACCTTCTAGAGGATTCCCAGCTGGTTTTTACTGGTTTTGGGAACCTTCTAGAAGGTTCCTGAACCGGTTTTTTTATTTTCCTTTTTCTTTTCTGTTTCTGTTTCTTTTTTTCTTTTTCTGTTTCTGTTTCTTTCTTTTTTTTTCTTTTTTTTTCAAGTTCATTTTCTTTTTCAAAATTTGTTCAGATTTTTTTTAAAACATGTTTTTCAAAAAATGTTCACGTTTTCAAAAAAAAATGTTCTCTTTTTCAAAAAATGTTCATATTTTCAAAAAATGTTCAATTTTCAAAAATTTGTTCGCGTTTTCAAATTTTGTTCCGGAGTTTCAGAAAATTGTTTGTGTTTTCAATTTTTGGCCGGTTGTTTCAAAAAATGTTTCCGATTTCAAGAAAAAATCACATATTCAAAAAATGTTCGCTTTTTAAAAAATTGTTCGCGTTTTGAAATTTTGTTCGGGAGTTTCAAAAAATGTTCGAGGAATTTGATAAAATTCCGAACAAATGTTTGAGAAATTGTTCGCGTTTTGGCCGGTTGTTTCAAACAAATGTTTGAGAAATTGTTCGTAAATTAAAAAAATGTTCGGGGAATTTGATAAAATTTCTTATTTTGAAAAATTGTTCGTAATTTCGAAAAATGTTCGCGTTTTCAAAATATTTTCTCTGTTTCTTTTTCTTTTTTTCTTTTTCGCTTTTATTTTTTCTTTCCTTTTTTGTTGTTATTTTTCATGTTTCTTTTGTTTGAAATTTTTAAATATTTGTTCTAAATTTAAAAAAATGTTCTCATGTTCAAAATTTGAAAAAATTGTTCGTGTTTCAAAAAATGTTCTGGAATTTTAAAAATGTTCTTGTTTTCAACATTTGTTTACAATTTCAGGAAATGTCTTGTAATTTGAAAAAATGTTATAGTTTTCAAAATATGTTCACGATTTCAAAAATATTTGACGGATTTCAAAAAAATCTCGTCTTCAAAGTTTGTTCACCATTTCAGATTTTTCAAACCACTAAAACTCGGTTGCTACAGGACACGGGGCATACAAAGCCCGTCTGCTACAGTAGCCTGCTCTCTGCATTGACCCAACTCGCTACAGTGCATCACTTGCTATATGGGCCGGCCCAATAGGGAGCGCGCCTGTGCGATTGCTAGACTGTTTGACGCAGCGAGCGTCAAACAGGAGCTCCCGTTCGGGCCAGCTCAACATGTGGAGTTTTTGTTGTTGTTTTTTTTAGGTTTTTTTTTGTGAGAGTTGGGATCCGAGCATTTCCCGAACGGACAACGCTCAGCCTGTCGTGGCCAGCCCATAATCTGTTGTCTGTCGGGCCAATCGGCCCATTCAGATGCATCCAGCGGACCAACTAGGCCGAACTTTCCAGCTTCTGGGGCTACCTTGTTCCCTTCATCTCCATTCCCGCACACACATCGGCTACCACTAGGGTTTTACCCATCCGCCTCACCCCACGCCGGCCACCACCAGATCGCCTCCGCCCTACGCTCTCACCGCTGACGACGATGGTGGGATACGGGATCCAGTCGATGCTCAAGGATGGGCACAAGCATCTCTCGGGCCTCGACGAGGCCGTCCTGAAGAACATCGGCGCCGGCCGCGAGCTCTCCGCCATCACCCGAACCTCCCTTGGCCCCAACGGTGAGTGCCCTTCTCCCGTTTCCTGCATCTTTGCCGCGGTTTGGTCAGTAGAGCTTGTCGGATCTTGGCGCTCGATCGATACGGGCAGTCGCGTGTAGGTTGTTGGTCTAGCAATGGTTAAGGGCGTGGCCCGTTTCGCTGTGATTCGCAGTTTGGTACAGTAGCGTGGGAGATGCAGAGAAGCTCCACAGCTTTTCTTTTTTCGGCGCACTAACGACGAGTTGATTCTGTTTTAGGAATGAATAAGATGGTCATTAATCATCTAGACAAGCTCTTTATCACGAATGATGCTGCAACAATCGTGAACGAGCTTGAGGTCCAGCACCCTGCTGCTAAGCTCCTGGTGCTCGCTGCCAGAGCGCAACAGGAGGAGATCGGAGATGGAGCTAACCTCACCATATCTTTCGCCGGTGAACTGCTCGAGAAGGCTGAGGAGCTCATCAGGATGGGATTGCATCCAAGTGAGATCATCATTGGGTACACCAAGGCCATTAATAAGGTATTTACCGTCCGATAACTAGGCATTGTACTATTAATCCTGCCATATGATTGTGGGCAACTCCTGCTTTTGTTTAATCTTTGTGTTGTGCAGACGCTTGAGATTTTGGAGGATCTAGTTGAGAAGGGCTCGGAAAATATGGATGTAAGGAACAAGGAGGAGGTCGTGTTGAGGATGAAATCTGCTGTTGCAAGCAAGCAATTTGGCCAGGAGGATGTGCTGTGTCCACTTGTCGCTGATGTAGGCTAATCCTTGCCACCTTACCTGAGAGGAAATATTTTTTTCCACATCAGGGAATATACCACTAATAGTTGGTTTGTTTCATCTGTTTATCATGGCTTTTCAGGCCTGTATCCAAGTTTGCCCCAAAAATCCGGCAAACTTTAATGTTGACAATGTTAGAGTGGCAAAGCTGGTTGGAGGCGGCCTGCACAATTCTTCTGTAGTCCGTGGGATGGTTCTGAAAAATGACGCTGTTGGGAGCATAAAAAAAGTGGAGAAAGTGAAGGTGAGCTCGAAATTGTACACTATGTTCTTTTCTAACCTAAATTGTACACTATGTTAATGGTGTGTTTTTGTGTGTATCTGTTTTACCTACAATAATGCATTTTCTTATGTATAAAGCAGCTCCCACATTGTAGAGTACTAGCATACAATAGGTGTTATCAATTCCTAACGTCCTATCTCTTTTTGTACTACTTCTAATGGGTGGAATCAGACCGCCCACTATCTAAAGTTTATTCTGCTATATGTATTTTCCCACCAAAAATCGAAGTTCTCAGTAACTCAAAATTGAGTTATGATGATACTGCTTTCTCTTTAATGTTGGTTGCTTATATTATGTAAATGCCTTTTCTGGGTTTCATAGTATTTTCTAGCTAAGTTAAATGATATCCATCTTATCTTATTAAACATTTAAGCTTAGTTGGTGTTCTGTAGTTAAGTTTTACTCATAGCAACCCTGTGAACCAACCTGGATGGCTTATATGAGCTTTTTGGCATACATAGACAATCATTTTTTGCTTATGCTCTGCTCTGATCATGGACTGTTGTTTAGTGTATGATTACATAGCATTGCATCATTCATGAAATCTCCAATTCCAACTGTGTCTTTGTGAATCAATTCACTGTAGAATGCAACCGTTACATTATTGTACCATGATACAGCCCTGTTATGCTTTTCTGTTAAACGAAGTTCATGCATTGTAATTTTTATTTGCTGTAACCCCCTTTTATGCATGTTTCATATTTTATGCATGATTTTTTTGGGGTTCCTGCCATTGTTCTAATTTTGTTTCATTCTTTAGGTTGCGGTATTTGCTGCTGGTGTTGACACTTCTGCAACTGAAACGAAGGGAACTGTTCTTATACATTCTGCTGAGCAAGTATGTTCGTTGTATGAGATAACCATCGTTTTGTTTGTATACTTTGCTGGTCACTGCACTCAGAAAGGGTTATGCATAGTTTACTTCTGTCTTACAAACATTTGCAGTAACCTTATAACACACATGCTTGTGACGTTGTGCAGCTTGAAAACTATGCTAAAACTGAGGAAGCAAAGGTGGAGGAGCTTATCAAATCTGTGGCTGATTCAGGTGCCAAGGTTATTGTCAGTGGAGCAGCAGTTGGCGATATGGCATTGCATTTTTGTGAACGTTACAAGTCAGTATTTCGCTTCTTATATGAACTGTCATCTTGGTTTAGGATAGTTTTTTCTTATGAAACTTTCTACATTTTGAGATAACCATTAATTGGAGGTTGTGATAGTGGAAGACATCCCAAATATAGGTTTATTTTTATAGTAGCATGATTTGGTCCTGCTTTACAAGTGATACTTACAGATATTCTGGTTTACAGGCTAATGGTTCTGAAAGTCAGCTCAAAGTTTGAGCTTCGAAGATTTTGCCGTACTACTGGGGCTATAGCACTTGTAAATTCTGGGTTCAAAATCTGTTTATTAAATAGCAATAGTAACTTTATTCTGATGCCACGTGCTTTATGAAAAACAGTTGAAGCTTAGCCGGCCAAATGCGGACGAATTAGGATATGCAGACTCTGTTTCGGTGGAAGAAATTGGCGGTGCTCGAGTATGTTTCATCCCTTCATGCTTTCTCGAGTAACATCATTTTGTGCTTCCTCAACGTGCCTTCTTTGCTTTATAGGTGACTGTTGTCAAAAATGAAGAAGGTGGAAATTCAGTGGCTACTGTTGTCTTAAGAGGCAGTACTGATAGTATATTAGATGATCTTGAAAGAGCTGTCGATGATGGCGTAAACACGTACAAGGTATGTATGTGATGTATGTTGAAACCAATCTACTTGCATTGTTTTGTATTAGTAATGCTCCATTATCGTCTGATTTGTGAAATGTTATCTAACTGTTGATGTTTATACCAGTCAATGTGCAGGGACAGTCGGATTATTCCTGGAGCTGCTGCAACAGAAATAGAACTGGCAAAGAGATTGAAGGAGTTTTCTCTGAAGGAAACAGGGTAACTATATTTGATTGTGAGACAGATAAATTTCATATATACATCCTCTGTCCCATATATAAGACGTTTTTGCAAGCTAAACATAGCTTGCAAAAACGTCTAGCTTGCAAAAACGTCTTATATTATGGGACAGAGGGAGTATATGTAAAAGGGCACATCTGAAACATGAGGTTACAAAAGATAGTTCTGTTGATTAACCACCTTCAACTGAGCAAATTTTATTGTCGCATGCATTTCCAGTACAATAGCAATAAATATAAAAGTCCTGTTGTGCATCTTCTCCTGGTGTTTATTGGGATATAAGGATAGATGGAGTGGTTGCATCTGAAGTCCAGATTGGGGCTTTTTGTTCGCACCTTCATGTTTATCTAGAATTTGTATTAATAAAAACATTTGTTTGTATTATTTGTTACTCCCTCCGTCCCATATTAGTTGTTGCTCAAACGGATGTATCTAGCACTGAAATACGTCTAGATACATCCATTTCAGTGACAGCTAATATGGGACAGAAGGAGTATTATACTTCTGTAGGACTCAGACATATTTGATATGTGAACCGTGTTCTTGCTATAATCATTTTTTGATATGTGAGCCATGTTCTTGCTATAATCACCTTTTGTAGTTGGTTTATGAAACTGAATGTTACTTATACATCTTCTCCTTTTTTACACTATCTGTTGGTCAATTATGCAGGTTGGATCAGTATGCCATTGCAAAATTTGGTGAAAGTTTTGAAATGGTTCCAAGAACACTGTCTGAAAATGCTGGACTTGGTGCAATGGAGATAATATCTTCCCTCTATGCTGAGCATGCTGCTGGCAATGTGAAAGTTGGCATTGACTTGGAGGAAGGTTCTTGCAAGGATGCCTCAGTTATGAAAATATGGGACCTCTATGTTACAAAGTAAGCCTTACTCAACATCTAGTTGCCAGTAGGTGTGGAAATCCTGCTAGAAGCCTTTGCAATATGTGTTTATGCTGCTTATAGCTCGTTGTAATCTACCCTGATATTGATGATAGCATATATTACCTCCGTCCCAAAATTCTTGTCTTAGATTTGTCTAGATACGGATGTATATAACACTAAAACGTGACTAGATACATCTGTATCTAGATAAATCTAAGACAAGAATTTTCGGACGGAGGGTACTATTACCGGTTGGTGTCCTTGATACCGCGAAAATGCGAAAATGTGTCTTGTATATAATCTGTTCTTTTTCATACCCAGTTCAATAATTTGTGTTATCACCTATATGTTCCATGCTTTCATCCCCAGTTTATTAATTTGTGTATTTAAAGTGCATACATAGGTTGTTTGGCCTAACTTAACCTTTTGCATTCAATCAGGTCCTTCGCTCTAAAATACTCAGCAGATGCTGTATGTACTGTACTACGGGTTGACCAGGTGGGATTGTTAATCTTTTGTGTCTTCTTCATATACATAAAATTGTGGCTGTTTATTCATAGGCTAATACTTATGTGGAACACAGATCATCATGGCAAAGCCAGCAGGAGGGCCACGACCCCCCCAACAAGGTGGCATGGATGAAGATTAGTTTTTCTGTGCACTCTTGTTTCCTTGTATCATGCTGTGGGATTTTCGTGCAGAAGACGGTCTCTGTTTCATCTTATCTAGGTTCGATTTGAGTAATAGATTTTGGCTGCTTGGGTTTCACGGTTGGTGGGGCAGCATGCTTCAGCTGATGTCTTGCGGTGGATTTGTGAGTTCCTCTGTGGTACTGTCTTCCCAGTGCATCACATGATAACTAGAGACTTGTTCGTCCAGTTTATTATATGAACCAAAGCTTGTCTTGAAAGATTTGGGTTTGTAAAATTCTATTGTGTTAGCCCTTTGCCCTTTAATTAAGATAGCTGTTTGTTTGAGTTTGTCTGGAAGGATGACATTTTGAAGAGTGCTGCTGAACAATGTGTTTGCCCGTCGCAGTCTGTTCATGTGAACATGGATTTTTTTAGGTGCGCATGACTTACTTAAAGTGCTTTTGCTTCTAGGTGGTATATAAAATTGCTGCGGCAAACTGACAGGAACTAGCCAGGACGGCTGGTGTTCCTCAGAAATGAAACGCAAGATCAGCAGTGACAAGCTGACAGGTCGATTTACTCAGATTTAGAAGTACTGTAGACCTAGGGTGTGTGTAGGGTGTGTTTGGTTTCAGGGCAACTCCAATGCGCTGACGCATTTCCGCCTGTGCCTGTTTGGGTTGAAACGGACAAAAACGCTGACCCAACATGTCGACGCAAACCTAGAAACCGTTCGCTCGCTGTTTGTTTGGACGCATTCTCGGCTCATATTTGCGCCCGATTTGTGTTCACAGACACGAGACGGACGAGCCGCGCGTTTGCTCGGTGTCTGCCTCGGGCTCGTGTGTCGGCCGTTCAACCACTGCCACAGTCATATTTAATGCGATCCACTCATCTCGGGCCCGCATGGCAGTCGCTGGAAGCGTTTGGAGTCCACGCTTATTTTAAATGGCAAGCGTTTGGGGGTGTCGGCCTCATCCACTTCCCACTCCGGTCCACATCTAGCCACACCTGCTCCCTTGTCGGCGAAGGGAAACCCTAGCCCTAGCCATGGTTGGCTTCTTCACGAAGGGGAAGGGCAAGGCGAAGCACGACGCCGAGGCCAGCTCGTCACGCGGGCCGGCGAGTTGCAGCTATGGTGAAATTTAACCTAAACAAAACCCAAGTATAAAAGGCTATATTTATAGGGGAAAAGAGAGGGAATTTCGTCCACACTTGGCAAGGTGAGACTAAAATCCCTCTTGTGTCGATTACCCTACAATACGGACTCTAAAAACAACATTTGAAAAGGTATTTCGAAAATACATGGGTCTGGCCCAAAAATAAGATGGCGCAACACCTATAGAAAGCTACAGACGAAATTTATGAAAGGGCATCTTGTATATTTCGTCCAGGTCCTTGTATGTCATCATGATGGCTTCAAAATGCTAAAACTACACTGGAAACTCAGTTCTTGATCCCTGCGCGCGTCTTTATCTCGATGCTTGATCATGCTCCAATGGTCATCCCTCTTGTCCATGCTAGGCCTTCATTCCTAAACAACACAAATGTATCCAATTTAGGCAACATCATATTCTCATGAACATTAGAATCATTACCAAGAAACAAAAGTACCTGATAATTTAATTGGAGTGCGTAAGCTCTAGTAATTTATCCAATATGTGTAGTAGCAGGGGCTATGGGTGTAACTGTGGTAGGGATGTCCTCATCAAGGCTACTCCATCAAGTGGGTTGGCCGGTTAAATGCGAGGCTCCCGGCGGCGTGTGCTCAAGGATGAGATGCTCCCAGTGGCACGTGCTCAAGTGCGGTGGCCGGTGGATGCGACGCTCCTGGCGGCGCACGACTGTGCCCCCCCCGCTGCGGCTTCTTGCTGCTGTGGTTGCCGCGCTTCGCCATTGGTTGGTGTAGTGGGGGAGGATGCAGGTTGTTGGAGAAAGCGGTTCCGCGTGGTCTGTTCGATTTAGAGTGATCGCTCGGAACGACATAAATCGGGAATATGCTGTTCCATGGAATCAGCTGGTTCCGGTTCATTCGATGATCCAAACGCGGGAATGGGCGCTGGGGACAGAACCAACCTGTGTTGTTCCACTTCGTGACAGAAACCAAACACACCCCTAGGGTTCGTCACCAGCTGAAACAGGGCGGCTGAGGATTTACACCTTTTACTAGATATGGCTCACACTGATCCCAAATGGGGCTTAGATAGCCAAGTAATGTTGCAAGAAAGTGTAATAAAGCGACTAAAGTAAAGCGATATCGCCGGAGGAGCAAACATGGACAATTAGGCTTTAGGCGACCGTCGGATGGCAGATCTGCGGCTTCTAGGTGCTTGTCGTTGTCATTCGGTGTGCTGCGACAGGAATCTTCCGATGTAGATTGGACGACAGATGGAGCCCAAGAGACAGAAAACGTTCTCAATTGTCCTCATGGCTAGAATTGTGCTTCAGAGCTGGAATTGTGAAAATATCTTTTGGATAAACGTAGAGACCTCCCAAGTAGTAGCTTGCTGCCTAGGTTGCCCAATCTTTCATAACTTGGAGGGGATCAAGAGGAACACTCAATAACACAAAGGGAAACACTCAAGACAAGATCCAATTACACATCCACTATGAAGGCAAACACACAAGAGATCCACAAAGGTACATGAACAACAAAGGAAAAAGAGTAGCAATGGTAAATTCTTCCCAAATCCAGGAGGAGATGAGGTCTTGATGGGTTAGTCTTCTCCAATCCACAAGAGGAAGGGAGGTCTTGGAAATCCATGGCATTCTTCTCCAAAGGAGGCCTTGATCTCCAATGGAGAGGGGTAGATGAGCAAAGCTCTCTCAATTTAATATAATATGCTTTGCTAACCCTTACTGACGATAAAGGGTTTCCCACCGCTTTATATTATAAAGCAACAACCGAGCAAACAACCACCGATACAACAAAAACGAAAGAAGAAGAAAACAAAGATAGGCGACAGAAGGATACAAGATGCTACCGAACAACAACCCAGGCTACACCTAGAAATAGCTAGGACATCGAGGACCCCGGCAACTCCAGGTCATGCCCCCGAAAGGCTTACGATAATGGAACAACCCGCCGGCGCCGGAGGAAGACCACACGACGTCAACTCCCACCGTTGCCCGGCCATCCGTCTCCACATGTGAAGAGGGCCCCTGCCCTCTTGTCCTGGATCGCAGGACGCCGGTCCGTCGACAAGCAGAAGAGCTCACCCCTGAGCCCGTATGGCCTTGAACAACATTGCCAAGGAGAAGACGGTAACACGACCACCACGCCGGCAAAGCAACTCCGATCATCGCCACCGCCTCCGGCCACAACCATGAAGATCACCGAACGTTGCCGAGCAGGAACAACTGAAGAACGCCGGCACACCGACCCACGCCAAGGCCGCGACCACCACTCCCCCATCCCAAGGCGGCGTCTTCAGGAAGAAAGCGACGCCAAGGCGCCGTCGCCGCCCAATCCGAGGGGATTTGGGTTTTCACCCGGGACAAGAAGAGGAGGGCTGATAACCCACATGTATAGGGGATCGCGACAGTCTTTGAGGGTAGTATTTCACGCAAATTTGTTGATTCGACACAAGGGGAGCCAAAGAATATTTATGAGCCTTAGCAGTTGAGTTGTCAATTCAACCACACCTGGGATATAATATCTCTGCAGCAAAGTGTTTAGTAACACAGTAATTTGATAGTTTTGATAGTTTCAGTAACAGTAGCAATAGTAACAAGAACAGTAAAAGAACCAGTTTGTGATGATTGTAACAGCAGCAGTAGTAGTAACTTAGCAAAGATCAATATGAGAAAAGTGTAGGCATTGGATCAGCGATGGGTATTTGTGTTGGATGACATTCATCATATAACAGTCACAACCTAGAGCGATACACAATATCTCCAATTCATCAATATAATGTAGGCATGTATTCCGTATATAGTCATACGTGCTTATAATAAGAACTTGCATGACATCTTTTGTCCTACCCTCCTGTAGCAGCAGGGTCCATAAGGAAACTAAGGGATATTAAGGCCTCCTTTTAATAGAGAACTGGAACAAAGCATTAACACATGGTGAATACATGAACTCCTCGAATTACAGTCATCCCCGGAGAGTATCCCAACTATTGTCACTTTGGGGTCTACGGATCAGAACAATAACAAGTGCATATAACTAGCAGATAGGATCAAGAACTCAAATATATTCATGAAAATATAGAGGGTTCAGATCTGAAATCATGGTACTCGGGCCCTAGTGACAAGCATTAAGCATAGCGAAGTCATAGCAACATCAATCTCAGAATATACTGGATACTAGGGATCAAGACCTAACAAATTGACTCGATTACAGGACAAATCTCATCCAACTCCATCACCGTGCAGCAAGCCTACGGAGGAATTACTCACTCCCGGTGGTGAGCATCATGAAATTGTTGATGGAGAAGGGTTGATGATGACGACGGCGATGAATCCCCCTCTCCGGAGCCCCGAATGGACTCCAGATCAGCCCTCCTGATGAAGAACATGAGGTGGCGGCGGCTCCGTATCGTAAAACTGTTGGGGAACGTTGCATGGAAAACAAAAAATTTCTACGCACACGCAAGATCTATCCATGGAGATGCATAGCTACGAGAGGGGGAGTGTGTCTACGTACCCTCGTAGACCGTAAGCGGAAGCGTTAGAACAACGCGGTTGATGTCGTCGAACAACTTCACGATCCAACCGACCGAGTACCGAACGTACGGCACCTCCGCGTTCAGCACACGTTCAGCTTGGTGACATCCTCGACTTCTTGATCCAGCAAGACGGCGAGGTAGTGGATGAGTTCCGGCAGCACGACGGCGTGGTGACGGTGATGGTGATGCTATCTCCGCAGGGCTTCGCCCAAGCACTGCGAAAATATGACCGAGGGACGGAACTGTGGAGGGAGGCGCCGCACACGGCTAAGACAATGTTGTGTCTTGTTTGGGGCGCCCCCTCTCCTCTATTTATATATGTGTAGGAGCTTGGAGTAGAAGGAATAGTGCCACGTGAACAAAACCACGTGAATAGTACACACGTGGACTTGGACTCCAAAGTCCAATCCTATTCCTACTAGGACTCTCCTTTTTTCCTTCCCTAGCTGCGTGGGCTTTTGAGGAATTGGTGCGCCTGGCCCAATAAGGCCAGGGCGCCTCCCCTTAGCCCATGCCAGCCCTTGGGACGTGGTGGACCCACTTGTGGACTTCCGGACCCCTCCGGAATCCTCCGGAACCTTCTGGAAGCTTCCCAGTACAATACCGAAAAAACTGCACCTTTTTCCGGAACCCAAAATATGACTTCCCATATATAAATTTTTACCTATCGACCATTCCGAGACTCCTCGTGACGTCCGGGATCTCATCTGGGACTCCGAACAACATTCGGTTACCAATTCACATAACTCATATAACACTATATCGTCAACGAACGTTAAGCGTGCGGACCCTACGGGTTCGGGAATGATGTAGACATGACCGAGACGCCTCTCCGGTCAATAATCAATAGCGGAACCTGGATGCCCATATTGGTTCCTACATATTCCATGAAGATCTTATCGGTCGAACCGCAATGACAACATACGTAATTCCCTTTGTCCGTCGGTATGTTACTTGCCCGAGATTCGATCATCGGTATCTCCATACCTAGTTCAATCTTGTTACCGGCAAGTCTCTTTACTCGTTCCGTAATACATCATCCCGTAACTAACTCCTTAGTCACTTTGCTTGCAAGCTTCTTATGATGTGCATTACCGAGAGGGCCCAGAGATACCTCTCCGAAACACGGAGTGACAAATCCCAGTCTCGATCCATGCCAACTCAACAGACACCTTCGGAGATACCTGTAGAGCATCTTTATGATCACCCAGTTACGTTGTGATGTTTGATAGCACACAAGGTATTCCTCCGGTATCCAGGAGTTGCATGATCTCATGGTCGGAGGAACATCTATTTGACATTCAAGAAAGCAGTAGCAATAAACAGAACGGTCATATGCTAAGCTAACAGATGGGTCTTGTCCATCACATCATTCTCCTAATGATGTGATCCCATTATCAAATGACAACTCATGTCTATGGTTAGGAAACCTTAACCATCTTTGATCAACGAGCTAGTCTAGTAGAGGCTCACTAGGGACACGGTATTTGTTTATGTATTCACACATGTATTTAAGTTTCCGGTCAATACAATTCTAGCATGAATAATAAACCTTTATCATGAACAAGGAAATATAAAATAATAACAACTTTATTATTGCCTCTAGGGCATATTTCCATCAGTCTCCCACTTGCACTAGAGTCAATAATCTAGTTCACATCGCCATGTGATTAACACCCAAGAGTTCACTAGAGTCAATAATCTAGTTCACATCACCATGTGATTAACACTCAAAGAGTTCTAAGGTGTGATCATGTTTTTCTCGTGAGAGAGAATTTTAGTCAATGGGTCTGCAATATTCAGACCCATGTGTGCTTTGCAAATCCTTATGTCATACTGTAGATGCTGCTATCACGCTTTACTTGGAGCTATTCCAAATGACTGCTCCATTATACGTATCCGGTTTTCTACTCAGAGATATCCAGATTGGTGTCAAAGCTTGCATCGACGTAACCCTTTACGACGAACTCTTTATCACCTCCATAATCGAGAAACATTTCCTTAGTCCTTTAGTTACTAAGGATAATTTTGACCGCTGTCCAGTGATCCACTCCTGGATCACTCTTGTACCCCCTTTGCCAGACACGTGGCAAGGCACACATTAGGTGTGGTACACAGCATGGCATACATTATAGAACCTATGGCTGAGGCATAGGGAATGACTTTCATTCTCTCTCTATCTTCTGCCGTGGTCGAGCTTTGAGTCTTACTCAACTTTACACCTTACAATACAGGCAAGAACTCCTTCTTTGACTGATCCATTTTGAACTCCTTCAAAATCTTGTCAAGGTATATACTCATTGAAAGTCTTATCAAGCGTCTTGATCTATCTCTATAGATCTTGATGCCCAATATATAAGCAGCTTCACCGAGGTCTTTCATTCAAGTATCCTTTTATGCCATCCAGAAATTCTATATCATTTCCAATCAACAATATGTCATCCACATATAATATTAGAAATGCTACAGAGCCCCCACTCACTTTCTTGTAAATACAGGCTTCACCGTAAGTCTGTACAAAACCATATGCTTTGATCACCTCATCAAAGCGTATATTCCAACTCCGAGATGCTTGCACCAGTCCATAGATGGATCCCTGGAGCTTGCACACTTTGTTAGCACCCTTAGGATCGACAAAACCTTCTGGTTGCATCATATACAACTCTTCTTTGAGAAAACCATTAAGGAATGCAGTTTTGACATCCATTTGCCAGATCATAAAATGCGGCAATTGCTAACATGATTCGGACAGACTTAAGCATCTCTACGGGTGAGAAAGTCTCATCGTAGTCAACCCCTTGAACTTGTCGAAAACCTTTCGCGACAAGTCGAGCTTTGTAGACAGTGATATTACCATCAGCGTTTTGTTGGAAATATGCCCTAGAGGCAATAATAAATTGGTTATTATTATATTTCCTTGTTCATGATAATCGTTTATTATCCATGCTATAATTGTATTGATTGGAAACTCAAATACATGTGTGGGTACATAGACAACACTGTGTCCCTAGTAAGCCTCTAGTTGACTAGCTCGTTGATCAAAGATGGTTAAGGTTTCCTGGCCATTGACATGAGATGTCATTTGATAACGGGATCACATCATTAGGAGAATGATGTGATGGACAAGACCCAAACTAAGAACGTAGCATTTGATCGTGTCAGTTTATTGCTATTGTTTTCTGCATGTCAAGTATCTGTTCCTATGACCATGAGATCATGCAACTCCCTGACATCGGAGGAGTACCTTGTGTGTATCAAACGTCGCAACGTAACTGGGTGACTATAAAGGTGCTCTACAGGTATCTCCGAGGGTGTCTGTTGGGTTGGCATGGATCAAGACTGGGATTTGTTACTCCGTGTGACGGAGAGGTATCTCAGGGCCCACTCGGTAATACAACATCACATTGAGCCTTGCAAGCAAAGTGACTAAAGAGTTAGCCACAGGATCTTGTATTACGGAACGAGTAAAGAGACTTGCCGGTAACGAGATTGAACTAGGTATAGTGATACCGACGATCGAATCTCGGGCAAGTAACATACCGAAGAACAAAGGGAACAGCATACGGGATTAACTGAATCCTTGACATAGAGGTTCGACCGATAAAGATCTTCGTAGAATATGTAGGAGCCAATATGGGCATCCAGGTCCCGCTATTGGTTATTGATCGTAGAAGTGTCTCGGTCATGTCTACATAGTTCTCGAACCCGCAGGGTCTACACACTTAACGTTTGGTGACGATTAGTATAGTTGAGTTATTTTGTTGGTGACCAAAGGTTGTTCGGAGTCCCGGATAAGATCCCGGACATGACGAGGATCTCCGGAATAGTCTGGAGGTAAAGATTGATATATATGATAATAGTGTTTTGATCTCCGGAAGGGTTCCGGAATTCACCGGAAGGGGTTCCGGATGTTTACCGAAGTGTTCGGGTGCAGCAACACTTTATATGGGCCAAAAGGATAAAGCCCACGAGGTATTGGAAAGTGCAAAAAGTAGTTTTGCTGCCGCGTAAGCGGTACTACCGTTTTGTGAAGCGGTACTACCGCCCAAGCGGTACTACCGCTTGGTGAAGCGGTACTACCGCCCAAGCGGTACTACCGCTTGGTGAAGCGGTACTACCGCTCAAGCGGTACTACCGCTTGTGCGCGGCTGTGCACGGTTCGGCAGGGATCCGAGTTGGACTCTTTCCCTGCGGACCAAACCGACCTTGTGCGGGCAAAACCGACCTGGAGGAGGTTTTTACTCCAAGTTTAGACCCCAAGGCTCAACATATAAATAGAGGGGCAGGGCTAGCACACGGGAGACATCAAGATTTCCCCAAGCCGTGTGCGGCAACCATAACCCTCTAGTTCCTCCGTCATAATCTCCGTAGCGCTTGGCGAAGCCCTGCAGAGATTGTTCCTCACCACCATCACCATGCCGTCGTGCTGCTGGAACTCAACCACTACTTCACCATCGCTCGCTGGATCGAGGAGGTGAAGGCGTCATCAAGCCGTACGTGTGTTGAACGCGGAGGTGCCGTCCGTTCGGCGCTAGTTCGTGATCGGATCGAGGGACGACTTGCGATTTGGATCGCGGAGACGTTCGACTACATCAACCGCGTTTCTTAAACGCTTCCGCTTAGCGATCTACAAGGGTATGTAGATTCACTCTCCCTCTCGTAGATGCTCATCACCATGGATAGATCTTGTGTGTGCGTAGGAAAATTTTTGTTTCCCATGCAACGTTCCCCAACAGTGGCATCATGAGCCAGGTCTATGCATAGATGAGATCTCGAGTAGAACACAAACGAGTTGTGGGCGTGGGTGTATACATATTGCTTGCCGTTACTAGTTGATATTTGATTCGGCGGTACTGTGAGATGAAGCGGCCCGGACCGACTTTACGCGTACACTTACGCGAGACAGGTTCCTTCAACTGACATGTAACTTCGTTGCATAAAGATGGCTAGCGGGTGTCTGTCTCTCTCACTTTAGTTGAATCGATTTCAATGAAGAGGGTTCTTTTAGAAGATCAAAAAGCAATCACTACACCACGTTGTGGTTTTGCGTAGGTAAGAACGGTTCTTGCAAACCCGTAGCAGCCACGTAAAATTTGCAACAACAATTAGAGGACGTCTAACTTGTTTTTGCAGGGTATGATGTGATATGATATGGCCAATTACATGATGAGATATATGTGATGTATGAGATGATCATGTGTTGTATAGAATATCACGACTTGCATGTCGATGAGTACGGCAACTGGCAGGAGCCATAGAGTTGTCTTTAATTATTGTATGACCTGCGTGTCAATCATTAAGCGCTATGTAATGCTTTACTTTATCGCTAAACGTTAGCAATAGTCGTGGAAGCAACAGTCGGCGCGACAACCTTATGGCGACACGTTGATGGAGATCAAGATGATGGAGATCATGGTGTCATGCCGGTGACGATGGAGATCATGCCGGTGCTTTGGAGATGGAGATCAAAAGCACAAGTTCATGGCCATATCATGTCACTTATGATTTGCATGTGATGTTAATCCTTTTATGCATCTTATTTTGCTTAGGACGACGGTAGCATTATAAGGTGATCCCTCACTTAAATTTCAAGATAAATTGTGTTCTCCCCAAGTGTGCACCGTTGCGAAAGTTCGTCGTTTCGAGACACGCCGTGATGATCGGGTGTGATAGACTCTACGTTCACATACAACGGGTGTAAGCCATGTTGCACGTGCGGAAACACTCGGGTTAAACTTGACGAGCCTAGCATGTACAGACATGGCCTCGGAACACAAGAGACCGAAAGGTCGAACATGAGTCATATAGTAGATATGATCAACATGAAGATGTTCACCATTGAAACCACCTCAACTCACGTGATGATCGGACTTGAGTTGGTGGATTTGGATCATGTTACACTCGAATGACCGGAGGGATGTCAATTTGAGTGGGAGTTTTTTAAATAATATGATTAACTAAACTCATTATCTAGAACAATAGTCTAAGTTGTCTTTGCTATATTTATGTTGTAGATCATGGCTCGCGCAGTAGCACCCCTGAATTTTAATGCGTTCCTAGAGAAAGCTAAGTTGAAAGATGATGGAAGTAACTTTGTGGACTGGGCCCATAATCTAAGGATTATCCTTACGGCTTCCCAGAAGGCTTATGTCCTTGATGCACCGCTTGGTGATCCACCCGCTCCAGTTGAGTCTCTAGACGTTGTGAACGCCTGGCAGGCTCGTTCTGATGATTACTCAATAGTTCAATGTGCAATGTTGTATGGCTTAGAACCGGGACTTCAAAGACGTTTTGAACGTCATGGAGCATATGAGATGTTCCAGGAGTTGAAGTTTATCTTTCAGAAGAATGCCCGGATCGAGAGATATGAGATCTCCGATAAGTTCTATGCTTGCAAGATGGAGGAGAACGGGTCTATCAGTGATCACGTGCTCAGAATGTCTGGGTACTCCACCCATCTGGCTGAATTGGGGATGCCCCTTCCGTCAGAGGCTATCACTGACAGAGTTCTTCAATCATTGCCACCTAGCTACAAGAGCTTCGTGTTGAACTATAACATGCACGGGATGAACAAGTCAGTCGCCGAGCTGTTTGCGATGCTGAAAGCCGCTGAGTCTGAAATTCAGAAGGAGCATCAAGTGTTGATGGTCAATAAAACCACTAGTTTCAAGAAAAATGGCAAGGGTAAGAAGGGTAACTCCAAGAAGAGTGGCAAAACAGTTGCTCCTCTCGTGAAGAAACCCAAGGCTGGACCCAAACCAGAAACTGTGTGTTTTCATTGCAAGGGAACTGGACACTGGAAGCGGAACTGCCCCAAGTATTTGGCTGACAAGAAGGCGGCCAACAACAAACAAGGTATATATGATATACATGTTATTGATGTGTACCTTACCAACTCTCGTTGTAGTGCCTGGGTATTTGATACCGGTGCGGTTGCTCATATTTGCAACTCAAAACAGGAACTGCGGAATAGACGGAGGCTGGCAAAGGACGAAGTGACGATGCGCGTGGGAAATGGTTCCAAGGTTGATGTGATCGCCGTCGGCACGCTCGCTCTTCGATTACCATCGGGATTAGTGATGAACCTGAATAATTGTTATTTAGTGCCTGCGTTAAGCATGAACATTATATCTGGATCTTGTTTATTGCGAGACGGTTACTCATTTAAATCAGAGAATAATGGTTGTTCTATTTATATGAGTAATATCTTTTATGGTCATGCACCCAATGTGAGGGGTTTATTCTTATTGAATCTCGATAGTAATGATACACATGTTCATAACATCGATGCCAAAAGATGTAGAATTGATAATGATAATACCACTTTCTTGTGGCACTGCCGTTTAGGTCATATTGGTGTAAAACGCATGAAGAAGCTCCATGCTGATGGACTTTTGGAGTCACTTGATTTTGAATCACTTGACACATGTGAGCCATGCCTCATGGGCAAGATGACTAAAACGCCGTTCTCTGGAACAATGGAACGGGCAAGTGACTTATTGGAAATCATACATACTGATGTGTGTGGTCCGATGAGTATTGAGGCGCGCGGTGGTTATCGTTACTTTCTCACCTTCACTGATGACTTAAGTAGATATGGGTATATTTACTTAATGAAACACAAGTCTGAAACATTTGAAAAGTTCAAACAATTTCAGAGTGAAGTTGAGAATCATCGTAACAAGAAAATGAAATTCCTGCGATCTGATCGAGGAGGAGAATATCTGAGTTATGAGTTTGGCAGTCACTTAAGACAATGTGGAATTGTTTCACAATTGACACCGCCTGGAACACCACAGCGTAATGGTGTGTCCGAACGTCGTAATCGAACCTTATTGGATATGGTGCGATCTATGATGTCTCTTGCCGATTTGCCACTATCGTTTTGGGGTTATGCATTAGAGACAGCTGCATTCACTTTAAATAGGGCACCATCGAAATCCGTTGAGACAACGCCATATGAACTTTGGTTTGGCAAGAAGCCAAAGCTGTCGTTTCTTAAAATTTGGGGATGTGATGCTTATGTCAAAAAGCTTCAGCCTGAAAAGCTGGAACCCAAAGCGGAGAAATGCGTCTTCATAGGATACCCAAAAGAGACAGTTGGGCATACCTTCTACCTCAGATCCGAAGGCAAAGTGTTTGTCGCTAAAAACGGAACATTTCTTGAGAAAGAGTTTCTCTCGAAAGAATTGAGTGGGAGGAAGATAGAACTTGATGAGGTTGTTGAACCTTTACTTCAACCTGAGAGTAGCGCAACGCAGAAAGTTGTTTCTGTGGAGCCTACATTAGCTGAAGAGGAAGTTAATGATGATGATCATGAAGCTTTGGATCAAGTTGCTATCGAACCTCGTAGGTCGACAAGGACGCGTACTGCTCCTGAGTGGTACGGCAACCCTGTCTTAGAGGTCATGTTGTTAGACAACGATGAACCTACGAGCTATGGAGAAGCGATGATGGGCCCGGATTCCAAGAAGTGGTTAGAGGCCATGAAATCCGAGATGGGATCCATGTATGAAAACAAAGTATGGACTTTGGAAGTATTACCTGAAGGGCGTAAGGCCATTCAGAACAAATGGATCTTTAAGAGGAAGACGGACGCGGACGGTAATGTCACCGTCTATAAAGCTCGACTTGTGGCAAAGGGTTTTTCACAAGTTCAAGGAGTTGACTACGATGAGACCTTCTCACCCGTAGCGATGCTTAAGTCCGTCAGAATCATGTTAGCAATAGCTGCCTTTTTCGATTATGAAATTTGGCAGATGGATGTCAAAACAGCGTTCCTTAACGGTTACCTTAAGGAAGAGTTGTATATGATGCAACCAGAAGGTTTTGTCGATCCAGAGAATGCTGGCAAAGTTTGCAAACTCCAGCGATCCATTTATGGACTGGTGCAAGCATCTCGGAGTTGGAATCTTCGTTTTGATGAGGTGATCAAAGCGTTCGAGTTTATACAAGTTTACGGAGAAGCTTGTATTTACAAGAAAGTGAGTGGGAGCTCTATAGCGTTTCTAATATTATATGTGGATGACATATTACTGATTGGAAACAATATAGAAATGCTGGGAAGCATAAAGGAATATTTGAACAAGAGTTTTTCAATGAAGGACCTAGGAGAAGCTGCTTTCATATTAGGCATCAAGATCTATAGAGATAGATCGAGACGCTTAATAGGACTTTCACAAAGCACATACCTTGACAAAGTTTTGAAGAAGTTCAAAATGGATCAGTCCAAGAAGGGGTTCTTGCCTGTATTGCAAGGTGTGAAGTTGAGTAAGACTCAATGCCCAGTGACTGCAGAAGATAGAGAAAAGATGAGTGTCATCCCCTATGCTTCGGCCATAGGCTCTATCATGTATGCAATGCTGTGCACAAGACCCGATGTCAGCCTTGCCATAAGTATGGTCGGAAGGTTTCAAGGTGATCCAGGAATGGAACACTGGACGGCGGTCAAGAATATCCTGAAGTACCTGAAAAGGACTAAGGACATGTTTCTCGTTTATGGAGGTGATCAAGAGCTCGTCGTAAAGGGTTACGTCGATGCAAGCTTTGACACTGATCCGGATGACTCAAAGTCGCAAACCGGATACGTATTTATTCTAAATGGGGGTGCGGTTAGCTGGTGCAGTTCCAAGCAAAGCGTGGTAGCAGATTCTACATGCGAAGCGGAGTACATCGCTACCTCGGAGGCGGCGAAGGAAGGTGTCTGGATGAAGGAGTTCATGACAGATCTTGGAGTAGTGCCTAGTGCATTTAACCCAATGACTCTGTTTTGTGATAATACTGGTGCCATTGCTCTAGCCAAGGAACCAAGATTTCACAAGAGGACCAGACACATAAAGCGACGTTTCAATTCCATCCGCGATTACATCAAGGAGGACGACATAAATATTTGCAAAGTACACACGGATCTAAATGTTGCAGATCCGATGACTAAACCTCTTCCAAGGGCTAAACATGAACAACACCAGAACTGCATGGGTGTTCGATTCATTACAATGTAAATCACATAGTGATGTGAACTAGATTATTGACTCTAGTGCAAGTGGGAGACTGTTGGAAATATGCCCTAGAGGCAATAATAAATTGGTTATTATTATATTTCCTTGTTCATGATAATCGTTTATTATCCATGCTATAATTGTATTGATTGGAAACTCAAATACATGTGTGGGTACATAGACAACACTGTGTCCCTAGTAAGCCTCTAGTTGACTAGCTCGTTGATCAAAGATGGTTAAGGTTTCCTGGCCATTGACATGAGATGTCATTTGATAATGGGATCACATCATTAGGAGAATGATGTGATGGACAAGACCCAAACTAAGAACGTAGCATTTGATCGTGTCAGTTTATTGCTATTGTTTTCTGCATGTCAAGTATCTGTTCCTATGACCATGAGATCATGCAACTCCCTGACATCGGAGGAGTACCTTGTGTGTATCAAACGTCGCAACGTAACTGGGTGACTATAAAGGTGCTCTACAGGTATCTCCGAGGGTGTCTGTTGGGTTGGCATGGATCAAGACTGGGATTTGTTACTCCGTGTGACGGAGAGGTATCTCAGGGCCCACTCGGTAATACAACATCACATTGAGCCTTGCAAGCAAAGTGACTAAAGAGTTAGCCACAGGATCTTGTATTACGGAACGAGTAAAGAGACTTGCCGGTAACGAGATTGAACTAGGTATAGTGATACCGACGATCGAATCTCGGGCAAGTAACATACCTAAGAACAAAGGGAACAGCATACGGGATTAACTGAATCCTTGACATAGAGGTTCGACCGATAAAGATCTTCGTAGAATATGTAGGAGCCAATATGGGCATCCAGGTCCCGCTATTGGTTATTGATCGTAGAAGTGTCTCGGTCATGTCTACATAGTTCTCGAACCCGCAGGGTCTACACACTTAACGTTTGGTGACGATTAGTATAGTTGAGTTATTTTGTTGGTGACCAAAGGTTGTTCGGAGTCCCGGATAAGATCCCGGACATGACGAGGATCTCCGGAATAGTCTGGAGGTAAAGATTGATATATATGATAATAGTGTTTTGATCTCCGGAAGGGTTCCGGAATTCACTGGAAGGGGTTCCGGATGTTTACCGAAGTGTTCGGGTGCAGCAACACTTTATATGGGCCAAAAGGATAAAGCCCACGAGGTATTGGAAAGTGCAAAAAGTAGTTTTCCTGCCGCGTAAGCGGTACTACTGTTTTGTGAAGCGGTACTACCGCCCAAGCGGTACTACCGCTTGGTGAAGCGGTACTACCGCCCAAGCGGTACTACCGCTTGGTGAAGCGGTACTACCGCTCAAGCGGTACTACCGCTTGTGAGCGGTACTACCGCTTGTGCGCGGCTGTGCACGGTTCGGCAGGGATCCGAGTTGGACTCTTTCCCTGCGGACCAAACCGACCTTGTGCGGGCAAAACCGACCTGGAGGAGGTTTTTACTCCAAGTTTAGACCCCAAGGCTCAACATATAAATAGAGGGGCAAGGCTAGCACACGGGAGACATCAAGATTTCCCCAAGCCGTGTGCGGCAACCCTAACCCTCTAGTTCCTCCGTCATAATCTCCGTAGCGCTTGGCGAAGCCCTGCAGAGATTGTTCCTCACCACCGTCACCATGCCGTCGTGCTGCTGGAACTCAACCACTACTTCACCATCGCTCGCTGGATCGAGGAGGTGAAGGCGTCATCAAGCCGTACGTGTGTTGAACGCGGAGGTGCCGTCCGTTCGGCGCTAGTTCGTGATCGGATCGAGGGACGACTTGCGATTTGGATCGCGGAGACGTTCGACTACATCAACCGCGTTTCTTAAACGCTTCCGCTTAGCGATCTACAAGGGTATGTAGATTCACTCTCCCTCTCGTAGATGCTCATCACCATGGATAGATCTTGTGTGTGCGTAGGAAAATTTTTGTTTCCCATGCAACGTTCCCCAACAGTGGCATCATGAGCCAGGTCTATGCATAGATGAGATCTCGAGTAGAACACAAACGAGTTGTGGGCGTGGGTGTATACATATTGCTTGCCGTTACTAGTTGATATTTGATTCGGCGGTACTGTGAGATGAAGCGGCCCGGACCGACTTTACGCGTACACTTACGCGAGACAGGTTCCTTCAACTGACATGTAACTTCGTTGCATAAAGATGGCTAGCGGGTGTCTGTCTCTCTCACTTTAGTTGAATCGATTTCAATGAAGAGGGTTCTTTTAGAAGATCAAAAAGCAATCACTACACCACGTTGTGGTTTTGCGTAGGTAAGAACGGTTCTTGCAAACCCGTAGCAGCAACGTAAAATTTGCAACAACAATTAGAGGACGTCTAACTTGTTTTTGCAGGGTATGATGTGATATGATATGGCCAATTACATGATGAGATATATGTGATGTATGAGATGATCATGTGTTGTATAGAATATCACGACTTGCATGTCGATGAGTACGGCAACTAGCAGGAGCCATAGAGTTGTCTTTAATTATTGTATGACCTGCGTGTCAATCATTAAGCACTATGTAATGCTTTACTTTATCGCTAAACGTTAGCAATAGTCGTGGAAGCAACAGTCGGCGCGACAACCTTATGGCGACACGTTGATGGAGATCAAGATGATGGAGATCATGGTGTCATGCCGGTGACGATGGAGATCATGCCGGTGCTTTGGAGATGGAGATCAAAAGCACAAGTTCATGGCCATATCATGTCACTTATGATTTGCATGTGATGTTAATCCTTTTATGCATCTTATTTTGCTTAGGACGACGGTAGCATTATAAGGTGATCCCTCACTTAAATTTCAAGATAAATTGTGTTCTCCCCAAGTGTGCACCGTTGCGAAAGTTCGTCGTTTCGAGACACGCCGTGATGATCGGGTGTGATAGACTCTACGTTCACATACAACGGGTGTAAGCCATGTTGCACGTGCGGAAACACTCGGGTTAAACTTGACGAGCCTAGCATGTACAGACATGGCCTCGGAACACAAGAGACCGAAAGGTCGAACATGAGTCATATAGTAGATATGATCAACATGAAGATGTTCACCATTGAAACCACCTCAACTCACGTGATGATCGGACTTGAGTTGGTGGATTTGGATCATGTTACACTCGAATGACCGGAGGGATGTCAATTTGAGTGGGAGTTTTTTAAATAATATGATTAACTAAACTCATTATCTAGAACAATAGTCTAAGTTGTCTTTGCTATATTTATGTTGTAGATCATGGCTCGCGCAGTAGCACCCCTGAATTTTAATGCGTTCCTAGAGAAAGCTAAGTTGAAAGATGATGGAAGTAACTTTGTGGACTGGGCCCGTAATCTAAGGATTATCCTTACGGCTTCCCAGAAGGCTTATGTCCTTGATGCACCGCTTGGTGATCCACCCGCTCCAGTTGAGTCTCTAGACGTTGTGAACGCCTGGCAGGCTCGTTCTGATGATTACTCAATAGTTCAATGTGCAATGTTGTATGGCTTAGAACCGGGACTTCAAAGACGTTTTGAACGTCATGGAGCATATGAGATGTTCCAGGAGTTGAAGTTTATCTTTCAGAAGAATGCCCGGATCGAGAGATATGAGATCTCCGATAAGTTCTATGCTTGCAAGATGGAGGAGAACGGGTCTATCAGTGATCACGTGCTCAGAATGTCTGGGTACTCCACCCATCTGGCTGAATTGGGGATGCCCCTTCCGTCAGAGGCTATCACTGACAGAGTTCTTCAATCATTGCCACCTAGCTACAAGAGCTTCGTGTTGAACTATAACATGCACGGGATGAACAAGTCAGTCGCCGAGCTGTTTGCGATGCTGAAAGCCGCTGAGTCTGAAATTCAGAAGGAGCATCAAGTGTTGATGGTCAATAAAACCACTAGTTTCAAGAAAAATGGCAAGGGTAAGAAGGGTAACTCCAAGAAGAGTGGCAAAACAGTTGCTCCTCTCGTGAAGAAACCCAAGGCTGGACCCAAACCAGAAACTGTGTGTTTTCATTGCAAGGGAACTGGACACTGGAAGCGGAACTGCCCCAAGTATTTGGCTGACAAGAAGGCGGCCAACAACAAACAAGGTATATATGATATACATGTTATTGATGTGTACCTTACCAACTCTCGTTGTAGTGCCTGGGTATTTGATACCGGTGCGGTTGCTCATATTTGCAACTCAAAACAGGAACTGCGGAATAGACGGAGGCTGGCAAAGGACGAAGTGACGATGCGCGTGGGAAATGGTTCCAAGGTTGATGTGATCGCCGTCGGCACGCTCGCTCTTCGATTACCATCGGGATTAGTGATGAACCTGAATAATTGTTATTTAGTGCCTGCGTTAAGCATGAACATTATATCTGGATCTTGTTTATTGCGAGACGGTTACTCATTTAAATCAGAGAATAATGGTTGTTCTATTTATATGAGTAATATCTTTTATGGTCATGCACCCAATGTGAGGGGTTTATTCTTATTGAATCTCGATAGTAATGATACACATGTTCATAACATCGATGCCAAAAGATGTAGAATTGATAATGATAATACCACTTTCTTGTGGCACTGCCGTTTAGGTCATATTGGTGTAAAACGCATGAAGAAGCTCCATGCTGATGGACTTTTGGAGTCACTTGATTTTGAATCACTTGACACATGTGAGCCATGCCTCATGGGCAAGATGACTAAAACGCCGTTCTCTGGAACAATGGAACGGGCAAGTGACTTATTGGAAATCATACATACTGATGTGTGTGGTCCGATGAGTATTGAGGCGCGCGGTGGTTATCGTTACTTTCTCACCTTCACTGATGACTTAAGTAGATATGGGTATATTTACTTAATGAAACACAAGTCTGAAACATTTGAAAAGTTCAAACAATTTCAGAGTGAAGTTGAGAATCATCGTAACAAGAAAATGAAATTCCTGCGATCTGATCGAGGAGGAGAATATCTGAGTTATGAGTTTGGCAGTCACTTAAGACAATGTGGAATTGTTTCACAATTGACACCGCCTGGAACACCACAGCGTAATGGTGTGTCCGAACGTCGTAATCGAACCTTATTGGATATGGTGCGATCTATGATGTCTCTTGCCGATTTGCCACTATCGTTTTGGGGTTATGCATTAGAGACAGCTGCATTCACTTTAAATAGGGCACCATCGAAATCCGTTGAGACAATGCCATATGAACTTTGGTTTGGCAAGAAGCCAAAGCTGTCGTTTCTTAAAATTTGGGGATGTGATGCTTATGTCAAAAAGCTTCAGCCTGAAAAGCTGGAACCCAAAGCGGAGAAATGCGTCTTCATAGGATACCCAAAAGAGACAGTTGGGCATACCTTCTACCTCAGATCCGAAGGCAAAGTGTTTGTCGCTAAAAACGGAACATTTCTTGAGAAAGAGTTTCTCTCGAAAGAATTGAGTGGGAGGAAGATAGAACTTGATGAGGTTGTTGAACCTTTACTTCAACCTGAGAGTAGCGCAACGCAGAAAGTTGTTTCTGTGGAGCCTACATTAGCTGAAGAGGAAGTTAATGATGATGATCATGAAGCTTTGGATCAAGTTGCTATCGAACCTCGTAGGTCGACAAGGACGCGTACTGCTCCTGAGTGGTACGGCAACCCTGTCTTAGAGGTCATGTTGTTAGACAACGATGAACCTACGAGCTATGGAGAAGCGATGATGGGCCCGGATTCCAAGAAGTGGTTAGAGGCCATGAAATCCGAGATGGGATCCATGTATGAAAACAAAGTATGGACTTTGGAAGTATTACCTGAAGGGCGTAAGGCCATTCAGAACAAATGGATCTTTAAGAGGAAGACGGACGCGGACGGTAATGTCACCGTCTATAAAGCTCGACTTGTGGCAAAGGGTTTTTCACAAGTTCAAGGAGTTGACTACGATGAGACCTTCTCACCCGTAGCGATGCTTAAGTCCGTCAGAATCATGTTAGCAATAGCTGCCTTTTTCGATTATGAAATTTGGCAGATGGATGTCAAAACAGCGTTCCTTAACGGTTACCTTAAGGAAGAGTTGTATATGATGCAACCAGAAGGTTTTGTCGATCCAGAGAATGCTGGCAAAGTTTGCAAACTCCAGCGATCCATTTATGGACTGGTGCAAGCATCTCGGAGTTGGAATCTTCGTTTTGATGAGGTGATCAAAGCGTTCGAGTTTATACAAGTTTACGGAGAAGCTTGTATTTACAAGAAAGTGAGTGGGAGCTCTATAGCGTTTCTAATATTATATGTGGATGACATATTACTGATTGGAAACAATATAGAAATGCTGGGAAGCATAAAGGAATATTTGAACAAGAGTTTTTCAATGAAGGACCTAGGAGAAGCTGCTTTCATATTAGGCATCAAGATCTATAGAGATAGATCGAGACGCTTAATAGGACTTTCACAAAGCACATACCTTGACAAAGTTTTGAAGAAGTTCAAAATGGATCAGTCCAAGAAGGGGTTCTTGCCTGTATTGCAAGGTGTGAAGTTGAGTAAGACTCAATGCCCAGTGACTGCAGAAGATAGAGAAAAGATGAGTGTCATCCCCTATGCTTCGGCCATAGGCTCTATCATGTATGCAATGCTGTGCACAAGACCCGATGTCAGCCTTGCCATAAGTATGGTCGGAAGGTTTCAAGGTGATCCAGGAATGGAACACTGGACGGCGGTCAAGAATATCCTGAAGTACCTGAAAAGGACTAAGGACATGTTTCTCGTTTATGGAGGTGATCAAGAGCTCGTCGTAAAGGGTTACGTCGATGCAAGCTTTGACACTGATCCGGATGACTCAAAGTCGCAAACCGGATACGTATTTATTCTAAATGGGGGTGCGGTTAGCTGGTGCAGTTCCAAGCAAAGCGTGGTAGCAGATTCTACATGCGAAGCGGAGTACATCGCTACCTCGGAGGCGGCGAAGGAAGGTGTCTGGATGAAGGAGTTCATGACAGATCTTGGAGTAGTGCCTAGTGCATTTAACCCAATGACTCTGTTTTGTGATAATACTGGTGCCATTGCTCTAGCCAAGGAACCAAGATTTCACAAGAGGACCAGACACATAAAGCGACGTTTCAATTCCATCCGCGATTACATCAAGGAGGACGACATAAATATTTGCAAAGTACACACGGATCTAAATGTTGCAGATCCGATGACTAAACCTCTTCCAAGGGCTAAACATGAACAACACCAGAACTGCATGGGTGTTCGATTCATTACAATGTAAATCACATAGTGATGTGAACTAGATTATTGACTCTAGTGCAAGTGGGAGACTGTTGGAAATATGCCCTAGAGGCAATAATAAATTGGTTATTATTATATTTCCTTGTTCATGATAATCGTTTATTATCCATGCTATAATTGTATTGATTGGAAACTCAAATACATGTGTGGGTACATAGACAACACTGTGTCCCTAGTAAGCCTCTAGTTGACTAGCTCGTTGATCAAAGATGGTTAAGGTTTCCTGGCCATTGACATGAGATGTCATTTGATAACGGGATCACATCATTAGGAGAATGATGTGATGGACAAGACCCAAACTAAGAACGTAGCATTTGATCGTGTCAGTTTATTGCTATTGTTTTCTGCATGTCAAGTATCTGTTCCTATGACCATGAGATCATGCAACTCCCTGACATCGGAGGAGTACCTTGTGTGTATCAAACGTCGCAACGTAACTGGGTGACTATAAAGGTGCTCTACAGGTATCTCCGAGGGTGTCTGTTGGGTTGGCATGGATCAAGACTGGGATTTGTTACTCCGTGTGACGGAGAGGTATCTCAGGGCCCACTCGGTAATACAACATCACATTGAGCCTTGCAAGCAAAGTGACTAAAGAGTTAGCCACAGGATCTTGTATTACGGAACGAGTAAAGAGACTTGCCGGTAACGAGATTGAACTAGGTATAGTGATACCGACGATCGAATCTCGGGCAAGTAACATACCTAAGAACAAAGGGAACAGCATACGGGATTAACTGAATCCTTGACATAGAGGTTCGACCGATAAAGATCTTCGTAGAATATGTAGGAGCCAATATGGGCATCCAGGTCCCGCTATTGGTTATTGATCGTAGAAGTGTCTCGGTCATGTCTACATAGTTCTCGAACCCGCAGGGTCTACACACTTAACGTTTGGTGACGATTAGTATAGTTGAGTTATTTTGTTGGTGACCAAAGGTTGTTCGGAGTCCCGGATAAGATCCCGGACATGACGAGGATCTCCGGAATAGTCTGGAGGTAAAGATTGATATATATGATAATAGTGTTTTGATCTCCGGAAGGGTTCCGGAATTCACCGGAAGGGGTTCCGGATGTTTACCGAAGTGTTCGGGTGCAGCAACACTTTATATGGGCCAAAAGGATAAAGCCCACGAGGTATTGGAAAGTGCAAAAAGTAGTTTTGCTGCCGCGTAAGCGGTACTACCGTTTTGTGAAGCGGTACTACCACCCAAGCGGTACTACCGCTTGGTGAAGCGGTACTACCGCCCAAGCGGTACTACCGCTTGGTGAAGCGGTACTACCGCCCAAGCGGTACTACCGCTTGTGAGCGGTACTACCGCTTGTGCGCGGCTGTGCACGGTTCGGCAGGGATCCGAGTTGGACTCTTTCCCTGCGGACCAAACCGACCTTGTGCGGGCAAAACCGACCTGGAGGAGGTTTTTACTCCAAGTTTAGACCCCAAGGCTCAACATATAAATAGAGGGGCAAGGCTAGCACACGGGAGACATCAAGATTTCCCCAAGCCGTGTGCGGCAACCCTAACCCTCTAGTTCCTCCGTCATAATCTCCATAGCGCTTGGCGAAGCCCTGCAGAGATTGTTCCTCACCACCATCACCACGCCGTCGTGCTGCTGGAACTCAACCACTACTTCACCATCGCTCGCTGGATCGAGGAGGTGAAGGCGTCATCAAGCCGTACGTGTGTTGAACGCGGAGGTGCCGTCCGTTCGGCGCTAGTTCGTGATCGGATCGAGGGACGACTTGCGATTTGGATCGCGGAGACGTTCGACTACATCAACCGCGTTTCTTAAACGCTTCCGCTTAGCGATCTACAAGGGTATGTAGATTCACTCTCCCTCTCGTAGATGCTCATCACCATGGATAGATCTTGTGTGTGCGTAGGAAATTTTTTGTTTCCCATGCAACGTTCCCCAACACGTTTGTCTTCCTCTTAAAAATCCATTTATTCTCAATGGCTTGCCGATCATCGGGCAAGTCCACCAAAGTCCATACTTTGTTCTCATACATGGATCCTATCTCAGATTTCATGGCCTCAAGCCATTTGTCGGAATCTGGGCTCATCATAGCTTCTTCATAGTTCGTAGGTTCGCCGTTGTCTAACAACATGACTTCCAGAACAGGATTACCGTACCACTCTGGTGCGGAACGTACTCTGGTCGACCTACGAGGTTCAGTAGTAACTTGATCTGAAGTTTCATGATCTTCACCATTATCTTCCTCTCTTATTGGTGTAGGCATCACGGGAACAGTTTTCTCTGATGAGCTACTTTCCAATTCGAGAGAAGGTACAATTACCTCATCAAGTTCTACTTTCCTCCCACTCACTTCTTTCGAGAGAAACTCCTTCTCTAGAAAGGACCCATTCTTGGCAACAAAGACCTTGCCTTCGGATCTGTGGTAGAAGGTGTACCCAATTGTTTCTTTAGGGTATCCTATGAAGACGCACTTCTCCGCTTTGGGTTCGAGCTTATCAGGTTGAAGCTTTTTCACATAAGCATCGCATCCCCAAACTTTAAGAAACGACAGCTTAGGTTTCTTGCCAAACCATAGTTCATATGGTGTCGTCTCAACGGATTTAGACGGTGCCCTATTTAACGTGAATGCAGCTGTCTCTAATGCATAACCCCAAAACGATAGTGGCAAATCGGTAAGAGACATCATAGAACGCACCATATCCAATAAAGTACGGTTACGACGTTCGGACACACCATTGCGCTGTGGTGTTCCAGGTGGCGTGAGTTGTGAAACAATTCCACATTTTCTTAAATGAAGGCCAAACTCGTAACTCAAATATTCGCCTCCGTGATCAGATCATAGAAACTTTATTTTCTTGTTACGATGATTCTCTACTTCACTCTGAAATTCTTTGAACTTTTCAAATGTTTCGGACTTGTGTTTCATCAAGTAGATATACCCATATCTACTCAAATCATCTATGAAGGTTAGAAAATAACGATACCCGCCGCGTGCTTCAACATTCATCGGACCGCATACATCGGTATGTATTATGTCCAACAAATCAGTAGCTCGCTCCATTGTTCCGGACGGAGTTTTAGTCATCTTGCCCATGAGGCATGGTTCGCAAGTATCAAATGATTCATAATCAAGAGATTCCAAAAGTCCATCAGCATGGAGTTTCTTCATGCGCTTTACACCAATATGACCTAAACGGCAGTGCCACAAGTATGTTGCACTATCATTATCAACTTTGCATCTTTTGGCATCAATATTATGAATATGTGTATCACTACGATCGAGATTCAACAAGAATAAACCATTCACAAGGGTGCATGATCACGAGGGATATTATTCATATAAACAGAATAACCATTATTCTCTGACTTAAATGAATAACCGTCTTGCAATAAACAATATCCAGATATAATGTTTTATGCTCAACGCAAGCACCAAATAACCATTATTTAGGTTTAATACTAATCCCGAAGGTATTACGAGCGTGTCGATATTGATCATATCAATCTTGGAGACACTTCCAACACATATCGTCACCTCGCCCTCAGCTAGTCTCCGTTACTCTGCAGCTCCTGCTTCAAGTTACTAATATTAGCAACTGAATCGGTATCAAATACCCAGACGCTGCTACGAGCACTAGTGAGGTACATATCAATAACATGTATATCAAATATACCTTTGTTTACTTTGCCATCCTTCTTATCCGCCAAATACTTGGGGCAGTTCCGCTTCCAGTGACCGGTTCCTTTGCAGTAGAAGCACTCAGTTTCAGGCTTGGGTCCAACTTTGGGTTTCTTCGTGGGAGCGGCAACTTGCTTGCCGTTCTTCTTGAAGTTCCCCTTCTTTCCCTTGCCCTTTTTCTTGAAACTAGTGGTCTTATTAACCATCAACACTTGATGCTCCTTCTTGATTTCTACCTCCGCCGATTTCAGCATCGCGAAGAGCTCGGGAATTGTCTTCTCCATCCCTTGCATATTATAGTTCATCACGAAGCCTTTATAGCTTGGTGGCAGTGACTGAAGAACTCTATCAATAACACTCTCAACTGGAAGATCAATTCCCAGCTGAGTCAAGTGGTTGTGGTATCAAGACATTCTGAGTATGTGTTCACTGACAGAACTGTTCTCCTCCATCTTACAACTGAAGAACTTGTTGGAGACTTCATATCTCTCAACCCGGGCATTAGCTTGAAATATCAATTTTAGCTCCTGGAACATCTCATATGCTCCATGGCGTTCAAAACGCTTTTGTAGTCCCGGTTCTAAGCCATAGAGCATGGCACACTGAACTATCGAGTAGTCATCAGATCGAGCCTGCCAGGCATTCACAACGTCTGCAGCAGCTCCTGCAGCAGGTCCATCACCTAGCGGTGCATCAAGGACATAATTCTTCTGTGCAGCAATGAGGATAATCCTCAAGTTACGGACCCAGTCCGTGTAGTTGCTACCATCATCTTTCAACTTAGCTTTCTCTAGGAACGCATTAAAATTCAACGGAACAGTAGCACGGGCCATTTATCTACAACATAGATATGCAAAGAAACTATCAAGACTAAGTTCATGATAAATTAAGTTCAATTAATCAAATTACTAATGAACTCCCACTTAAATTAACATCCCTTAAGTTAACTAAGTGATACATGATCCAAATCAACTAGCCCATGTCCGATCATCACGTGAGATGGGATAGTCATCAATGGTGAACATCTCCATGTTGATCATATCTACTATATGACTCATGTTCGACCTTTCGGTCTCCAGTGTTCCGAGACCATCTCTGTACATGCTAGGCTCGTCAAGTTTAACCCAAGTATTCTGCTTGTGTAAAACTGGCTTACACCCGTTGTATGTGAACGTAGAATCTATTACACCCGATCATCACGAGGTGCTTCGAAACGACGAACTTTAGCAACAATGCATACTCGGGGAGAACACTTTTATCTTGAAATTTAGTGAAGGGATCATCTTATAATGCTACTGCCGTTCTAAGCAAAATAAGATGCATAAAGGATAAACATCACATGCAATCAAAATATGTGACATGATATGGCCATCATCTTGTGCTTTTGATCTCCATCTCCAAAGCATCGTCATGATCTCCATCGTCACAGGCTCGACACCTTGATCTCCATCGTTGCGTCATGGTCGTCTAGCCAACTATTGCTTCTACAACTATTGCTAACGCATAGCGATAAAGTAAAGCAATTACATGGCGCTTGCATTTCATACAATAAAGAGACAACCATAAGGCTCCTGCCGGTTGCCGATAAATTACAAAACATGATCATCTCATACAATAACGTATATCACATCATGTCTTGACCATATCACATCACATCATACCCTACAAAAACAAGTTAGACGTCCTCTACTTTGTTGTTGCAAGTTTTACGTGGCTGCTACGGGCTTCTAGCAAGAACCGTTCTTACCTACGGCACAAAACCACAACGGTGATTTATCAAGTTTGCTGTTTTAACCTTCAACAAGGACCGGCCGCAGTCAAATTCGATTCAACTAAAGTAGGAGAAACAGACACCCGCCAGCCACCTTTATGCAAAACAAGTTGCATGTCTGTCGGTGGAACCGGTCTCATGTACGTGGACATGTAAGGTTGGTCCGGGCCGCTTCATCTTACAATACCGCCGAATCAAAATAAGACGTTGGTGGTAAGCAGTATGACGATTACCGCCCACAACTCTTTGTGTTCTACTCGTGCATATCATCTACGCATAGACCTGGCTCATGATGCCACTGTTGGGGAACGTTGCATGGAAAACAAAAATTTTCTACGCACACGCAAGATCTATCCATGGAGATGCATAGCTATGAGAGGGGGAGTGTGTCTACGTACCCTCGTAGACCGTAAGCGGAAGCGTTAGAACAACGCGGTTGATGTCGTCGAACAACTTCACGATCCAACCGACCGAGTACCGAACGTACGGCACCTCCGCGTTCAGCACACGTTCAGCTCGGTGACGTCGTCGACTTCTTGATCCAGCAAGATGACGAGGTAGTGGATGAGTTCCGGCAGCACGACGGCGTGGTGACGGTGATGGTGATGCTATCTCCGCAGGGCTTCGCCCAAGCACTGCGAAAATATGACCGAGGGACGGAACTGTGGAGGGGGGCGCCGCACACGGCTAAGACAATGTTGTGTCTTGTTTGGGGCGCCCCCTCTCCTCTATTTATATATGTGTAGGGGTTTGGAGTAGAAGGAATAGTGCCACATGAACAGTACCACGTGAACAGTACCACGTGAATAGTACACACGTGGACTTGGACTCCAAAGTCCAATCTTATTCCTACTAGGACTCTCCTTTTTTCCTTCCCTAGCTGCGTGGGCTTTTGAGGACTTGGTGCGCCTGGCCCAATAAGGCCAGGGCGCCTCCCCTTAGCCCATGCCAGCCCTTGGGACGTGGTGGACCCACTTGTGGACTTCCGGACTCCTCCGGAATCCTCCGGAACCTTCTCGAAGCTTCCTGGTACAATACCGAAAAAACTGCACCTTTTTCCGGAACCCAAAATATGACTTCCCATATATAAATCTTTACCTCTCGACCATTCCGAGACTCCTCGTGACGTCTGGGATCTCATCCGGGATTCCGAACAACATTCGGTTACCAATTCACATAACTCATATAACACTATATCGTCAATGAACGTTAAGCGTGCGGACCCTACGGGTTCGGGAATGATGTAGACATGACCGAGATGCCTCTCCGGTCAATAATCAATAGCGGAACCTGGATGCCCATATTGGTTCCTACATATTCCATGAAGATCTTATCGGTCGAACCGCAATGACAACATACGTAATTCCCTTTGTCCGTCGGTATGTTACTTGCCCGAGATTCGATCGTCGGTATCTCCATACCTAGTTCAATCTCGTTACCGGCAAGTCTCTTTACTCGTTCCGTAATACATCATCCCGTAACTAACTCCTTAGTCACTTTGCTTGCAAGCTTCTTATGATGTGCATTACCGAGAGGGCCCAGAGATACCTCTCCGAAACACGGAGTGACAAATCCCAGTCTCGATCCATGCCAACTCAACAGACACCTTTGGAGATACCTGTAGAGCATCTTTATGATCACCCAGTTACGTTGTGACATTTGATAGCACACAAGGTATTCCTGCGGTATCCGGGAATTGCATGATCTCATGGTCGGAGGAACATCTATTTGACATTCAAGAAAGCAGTAGCAATAAAAAGAACGATCATATGCTAAGCTAACAGATGGGTCTTGTCCATCACATCATTCTCCTAATGATGTGATCCCGTTATCAAATGACAACTCATGTCTATGGTTAGGAAACCTTAACCATCTTTGATCAACAAGGTAGTCTAGTAGAGGCTCACTAGGGACACGGTATTTGTTTATGTATTCACACATGTATTTAAGTTTCTGGTCAATACAATTCTAGCATGAATAATAAACCTTTATCATGAACAAGGAAATATAAAATAATAAAAACTTTATTATTGCCTCTAGGGCATATTTCCATCAAAAACACGATGAAACTTTCTCTCTGATTTTTTTTTCTCTGTGAGACGGTACTTATAGAGTTGGAGTTAGGGCAAACGGAGGCCTGTGGGGCCCACAAGCTCACAGGGCGCGCCCTGGGGGGTGGGCGCGTCCCCTGAGCTTGTGGCTCCTGGGTGGCCCCCTCCAGTAATTCTCTTCGCCAATATCTTTTATATATTCTGAAAATAATCTCCGTAAATTTTCAGCTCAATCCGAGAACTTTTATTTCTGCACAAAAACAACACCATGGTAGTTGTGCTGAAAACAACGTCAGTTCGGGTTAGTTTCATTCAAATAATGCAAATTAGAGTCCAAAACAATAGCAAAAGTGTTTGGAAAAGTAGATACATTTGGGACGTATCAACTCCCCAAAGCTTAACTTATTGCTTGTCCTCAAGCAATTTAGTTGACAAACTGAAAGTGACAAAGAAAAACTTTTACAAACTCTTTTGTTCTCGTTGCTGTATATATGCTTAACTGGTGTTCAAGTTTTCAGCAAAGATTATGAACTAACCATATGAATGATAACACTTAGGTCTCACATTTACTCATGACAATAACATAACCAACTAGCGAGCAATAATAAGATATCTCGGATGCCAACAATTTGTCAAAACAATCATGATATAATATGATAACATGGTATCTCGCTAGCCCTTTCTGAGACTGCAAAACATAAATGCAGAGCACCTCTGAGGTTCAAGCAGTGACTAAACATTGTAATTCAGGGTAGAAGAGAACCAATCATGGTCACATCCAACATTAACTAGACTCAATGCATAAAAACGATAATAGCGCTCTCAGGGTTGGTGCTTTTAAATGAGAAGGTGATGACTCAACAATAAAAGTAAATAACATGAAAGTAAAAGATAGGCCCTTCGCAGAGGGAAGCAGAGATTTGCAGAGGTGCGAGAGATCGAAGCTTAAAACAAAGATGAATACATTTTGAAAGGTGTGCTTTTCCTGTCAACATCACACCAAAGGATTTCGATATCTTCCATGCTAAACAAATTATAGGCAGTTCCCAAGCGGAAAGGTAAAGTTTACTCCCCCTCAAGCATACAAACACAAGCCATGGCTAGCCGAATTCACGGGTGCCCTCCAAACAATCAACTTTCCGAGGGAGTTTGTTTTATTATATTTTTCTTTATTTTCAAATTACAGGACTGGGCATCCCAATTACCAGCCTCTCTCATGCAATGACAAGTGAATAAACACCATCATGAGAGTAACCGACTTAGCATGGAAGATATCGACTGCCCCATCGCTCCATGAGATGTACGGGCACACAAAACACATGTTTATTTGAATGATTAGAGGTGGCACATGCAAATTTACTGGGAACGGCAGAGTAATACCGCATATAGGTAGATATGGTGGACTCATCTGGAAAAACTTTGGGTTGAAGGATTTGGATGCACAAGCAGTATTCCCGCTTAGTACAGGCGAAGGCTAGCAAATAGATTGAGAAGCGACCAACTAGAGAGCGACAACGGTCATAATCATGCATTGCGAATAATTAACATCGGATACGAGCATGAGTAGGATATAAACACCCTGAACATAAATATCATGAAGGCTGCGTTGGTTTTGATTCAACTATATGGGTGAACATGTGCCAAGCCAAGCCACTTGAATTATTCAGAGGAGGATACCATACTAACATACTACATCACAACCATTTTAATGCATGTTGACATACAAGATAAATCATTATCCACTCCTAGCTATTTAAGCATGGCATGAGCAACTATAATCTCTAATTGTTATCACAAACATGTTTACTCATAATATGCTGAATCGAGATCGACTGAGTTAAACATATTTACAAAAACAAAAACAAGAAGAGTTCATACCAGCTTTCCATCACCGCAATCACTTCATCAAATCATCGTCATTATTGCCTTTCACTTGCACGATCGAATGATGTGGAAATAATAATAGTGCGAGTGTGCCATGGACTAAGCTGGAATCTGCAAACATTTTATTCAAAGGAGAAGACAAGGTAATATTTGCTCTTTGTTAGATCAACAATAAAGCATATGAGAGCCACGTGACAATTCTAGCACAATCTTCTCCATACAACGACTCAACTAAAAGAAAAGAATTTCGGAGAAACACAATGAAATATTTTTGGAGTTTTTAGTTTTTCTGAAGAAACCAAACTAATGAAGGAAAAAATGAAAAGCGATAAAAACTATTTACAAGGGAGAACTCCCAACAAACAAAAGAAGAAACGAGAAATCTTTTTGGGTTTTCTTTTACTACTACGAACTAACTAAACAACAAAGAAAAACCGAAAGGAAGCGAGAAATATTTTTGGGTTTTTGAAGTTTTTCAAACACACAAGAAGAAAGCAAAAATTAAACTAACATGGATATACAATGAAAAAGGATGAACATCGACAACTGGAATCAATGTGTGGTAGATGAATGTAATGTCGGTGAGAAATACGTACTCCCCCAAGCTTAAGCTTTTGGCCTAACTTGGTCTAGGGCCACGGCTGGCCTGGATAAAACTCGTGGAGGTAGTCCGGGTTATACTGGAGTGCAGCCGCTACAGCCTGGTGGGCTGCCTCATTACGACGAGCAATCTTCTCTACCGTGTCATATGCCTCAGCCTCCTCCTCAAGTATAAAATATCTCTGTTTTTCCTGAAAGTTGAAGAAGGCAGGAGCAGGCAAAGTAATATGGATAACACGACTCTTATTAAATATTAGCCTGTATTGAAATGGTGAGGTATCTCTCTCGAGAAACTGATGACGCTCCATGGACTCATAATCAAGGTAACTAGGTGGCAACAGGGTATCATTTTCTTTAATGGGTATGCCGAGATAAATAGCTAAACGAGTAGCACAGATTCCACCAAATAAATCACCAACAAGAACATTGCTATGTAAACAACGCATGATGATGGCCCCCATATTAAATTTTCTATCCCTCAATACCGCACTTTTAATAATGCTTAAATCAGGAGCACACAGGGTACTGAGGTCATGTTTACCATTTATGCATCTACATAATAAAAGAGCAAAATAATGAATAGCAGGAAAGTGAATGCTCCTGACTCTAGCTTGCGTTATGCCTCTAGTTTCACTTCGAGTAATACTCATGAGAAAATCATTGCAATCAGATTTATGAGGTTCAAGGCAAGTTCCCCAAAAGGTAATTCTACAAGCAACGCTAAACTCCTGAACAGTCATGCGAAAAGAATTTTCATATATGTCAAACATAACATAATGAGAGGAGCGATGAGATACATACTTGAATTTCCGCACAAAGGAATCAGTGAGATCATGGTACTATGGACACTTATCTGACAAGAAGTCCGTGAGCTCAGCATTGTGCACATACATATCAAATTCTTCCTTAATGCCAGCTCTGATCATGAAGGCATCAGACGGCCATTCACATGGTTTCATGAGGGCGTTCCGTGGTGGTTCGAGGTCCGGCTCACGTATTGCAAGCCTTGGTGAGCTCTTGCTCGATGAACCCCCATGGAATACCATCCTAAACATTTTCTTTTCTTTGAAAAATTTCTGAAATATTTAGTCCCCAAAATAAAAGTGAACAAAAACTCAACAAAATTGATAGCAACTACTCCCACAAGTGTCTAGAGGCTATATCATGCATCAAAACTACTTTGAACCATACAAATTCAACATGCAAGCTCATATACATGGTCACCACAACAGCAAAAATTTGCAAAACATAAAGCACTAAAACAAAAACTAATTGGACCATCAGAGGTGTCACATACCAAGGAGCGATTCCTCAAAACAGTTTCGGAAACGGAGCTCCGAGCAAGGAGATCGAAAATTGCAAGAAAATGAGCAAGAACATGGGCTAGGAGGCAAGTTTGATTTTTTCTGGAGGTGGAAGAAGGTAGTGGGCAGGTGCACCTTGTGAGGGGCCCCCTGTGGGACCCACAAGCTCACTAGGCGCGCCCAGGGGGGGTGGGCGCGCCCTGTGAGCTTGTGGATCACAGGTGCACCCCTCTGGTGTGTGTTCAGTGCCAAAAATTCTTAAATATTGTAGAAAAAATCATACTAAATTTTCAGATCATTCCGAGAACTTTTATTTTCAGGACATTTTTTTATTGCACGGATAATTCAGAAAACAGGATAATCATGGCATTCTAATTTATTGTACTTTAAATAACAAAGAGTAAATAAAAGGTACAATAGGTTGTGCTTACTAAATTCATCGACCACATGCCCCTCAAAAAGAATCCATTAATAAGGTTTATCAAGTCTTATTAACAAACTATTTTCGAGTAACACGAAACCGAAGAATTGTCGTATAACACTAAGTTACCTCAAAGGGGATATGCATTTCCCCAACAATAAGGATTCCATATCTCTTTTTGACGGTCGGAAGAGGAAATTCAAAACCTCCAATAGTGATTGTAGCAATTTTTTCAATGGAGTTGATACTATTCACTAAACTTTGCTTCTTCGGGAAGTATACCATATGTTCATTACCATTGACATGAAAAGTGACCTTGCTTTTGTTGCAATCAATAACAGCCCCTGCAGTATTCAAAAAGGGTCTACCAAGAATGATTGACATACTGTCATCCTTGGGCATATCAAGAATAACAAAGTCTGTCAAGATAGTAACATTTGCAACTACAACGGGAACATCCTCACAAATTCCAATAGGTATAGCAGTTGATTTATCAGCCATTTGCAAAGATATTTCAGTAGGTGTCAACTTATTCAAATCAAGTCTTCTATATAAAGAGAAAGGCATAATACTAACACCGTCTCCTAAATCACATAAAGCAGTTTTGACATAACTTCTTTTAATGGAGCATGGTATAGTAGGTATTCCTGGATCTCCTAACTTCTTAGGTACTCCACCCATAAAAGAATAATTTGCAAGCATATTGGAGATTTCAGCTTCAGGTATCTTCCTTTTATTAGTGACAATATCTTTCATGTATTTAGCATATGGAGGAATTTTCAAAATATCCGTCAAACGTGTTCGTAAAAAGACGGGTCTAAGCATTTCAACAAAGAGTTCAAAATCCTCCTCATCCTTATTTCTCGGAGGTTTACTTGGAAAAGGCATGGGTCTTTGAACCCATGGTTCTCTTTCTTTACCATGTTTTCTAGCAATGAAATCTCTTTTATCATATCTTTTATTCTTAGGAGGTGGGTTATCAAGATCAACAACAGGTTCTATTTCTACATCATTATCAAGTCCTTTATCATTGTCTGGTTGAGCATCATCATGAACATCATCATTATCATTTTCATTAGGTGGATGTTCATTACCAGATTGTGTCTCAGCATCAGAAATAGAAACATCATTATGATTCTCAGAAGGTTTTTCTATCACAGGTTCACTAGAAGCATGCGAAGTTTTATCATTTTTCTTTTTCTTCTTAGATTAATTAGGTGCATCAACATTAATTCTTTGAGAATCTTGCTCAATTCTTTTAGGATGACCTTCAGGATAAAGAGGCTCCTGAGTCATTCTACCTCCTCTAGTCACAACTCTAACAGCACGATCATTCATTCTATTATTCATTTCATTAAGAAAATCATTTTGAGACTTAGAAATTTGTTCTAACTGAGTATGAACCATGGATGAATGTTTGGTTAAACCTTTAACATCATTAGCAATCCTAAACATCAAGTCACTCAAGCGATCAATCATAATAGCATTTCGTTTCAATTGATTGCTAACATACATATTGAAATTCTCTTGCTTAACCATGTAGTTATCAAATTCATCCAAGCATTGACTAGCAGATTTATTATAGGGAATATCACCTTCATCGAATCTATAAAGAGAATTTACCTTTACTACCTGTGTCGGGATATCGAGTCCATGAGTTTCTTCAATAGGTGGTAAATTCTTAACGTCTTCAGATTTAATACCCTTTTCTTTCATAGATTTCTTAGCTTCTTGCATATCTTTTGGACTGAGGAATAGAATACCTCTCTTCTTCGGAGTTGGTTTAGGTGGTGATTCAGGAAGTGTCTAATCATCGGCATTCTTTAGCATATTATTCAATAGTTCTTCAGCCTGTCCAATAGTTCGTTCCCTGAAAACACAACCATCACAACTATCTAGGTAGTCCCTAGAAGCATCGGTTAGTCCATTATCAAAGATATCAAGTATTTCAATTTCTTAAGAGGATGACCAGGCAAAGCATTAAGTAATTGGAGAAGCCTCCCCCAAGCTTGAGGGAGATTCTCTTCTTCAGATTGCACAAAGTTGAATATTTCTTGTAAGGCAGCTTGTTTCTTATGAGCAGGAAAATATTTTTCAGAGAAGTAATATATCATACCTGGGGACTACGCACACAACCAGGAGGAAGATCATTAAACCATTTCTTAGCATCACCCTTTAATAAGAAAGGAAACAACTTAAGAATATAGTAGTAGCGAATTTTTTCCTCATGAGCAAATAGGGTGGCTATATCATTCAATTTGGTAAAGTGTGCCACAACAGTTTCAGTTTCATAACCATGAAAAGGATCAGATTCTACCAAAGTAATTAACTCAGGATCAACAGAGAATTCATAATCCTTATCAGTAACAAAGATAGGAGAAGTAGCAAACTTAGGATCATATTTCATTCTCTCTATCATAGCTTTTTCTTTCAGCTTACTCAGTAATTTATTAACATCATCTCTATCATTACAAGCAAGAAGTTCTCTAGCTATCTCCCCATCCATAACATAACCATCAGGTATCTTAGGCATTTCAATTCTAGTAGGAGAGCTAGGCTTAATAGGTGAATCATAATTTTCAGCAGTCTCAGCATTCTCTATTTCTTTAGCTTTAGCAATTTGTTCATCAAGAAATTCACCTAGTGGCACAGTATTATCAAGCAGAGTACTAGCATCATCACATGTTTCATTTATAGCGGAAGTAGTATCAGGTGTTGGTGGTGTCGCAAGCCTACTTAAAACAGATGGTGAATCAAGTGCAGAGCTAGATGGCAGTTCTTTACCTCCCCTCGTCTTAGAGGGTACGATCTTAGTCTTAGAGCCTTTCAGATTCTTCATAGTGTAAAATCCGAAGTGAACTCAATAAATAGAACTATGCTCCCCGGCAATGGCGCCAGAAAAAGGTCTTGATAACCCACAAGTATAGGGGATCACGACAGTCTTTGAGGGTAGTATTTCACCCAAATTTGTTGATTCGACACAAGGGGAGCCAAAGAATATTTATGAGCCTTAGCAGTTGAGTTGTCAATTCAACCACACCTGGGATATAATATCTCTGCAGCAAAGTGTTTAGTAGCACAATAATTTGATAGTTTTGATAGTAACAGTAACAGTAGCAATAGTAACATGAACAGTAACAGTAACAGAAGCAGTTTGTGATGATTGTAACAGCAGCATCAGTAGTAACTTAGCAAAGATCAATATGAGAAAAGCGTAGGCATTGGATCAACGATGGATATTTGTGTTGGATGACATTCATCATATAACAGTCACAACCTAGAGCAATACATAATAGCTCCAATTCATCAATATAATGTAGGCATGTATTCCGTATATAGTCATACATGCTTATAATAAGAACTTGCATGACATCTTTTGTCCTACCCTCCCGTGGCAGCGGGGTCCATAAGGAAACTAAGGGATATTAAGGCTTCCTTTTAATAGAGAACCGGAACAAAGCATTAACACATGGTGAATACATGAATTCCTCGAATTACAGTCATCCCCGGAGAGTATCCCTACTATTGTCACTTTGGGGTCTACGGATCAGAACAATAACAAGTGCATATAACTAGCAGATAGGATCAAGAACTCAAATATGTTCATGAAAACATAGAGGGTTCAGATATGAAATCATGGCACTCGGGCCCTAGTGACAAGCATTAAGCATAGCAAAGTCGTAGCAACATCAATCGCAGAACATAGTGGATACTAGAGATCAAGCCCTAACAAATTGACTCAATTGCATGACAAATCTCATCCAACTCCATCACTGTGCAGCAAGCCTACGGAGGAATTACTCACTCCCGGTGGTGAGCATCATGAAATTGTTGATGGAGAAGGGTTGATGATGACAACGGCGATGAATCCCCCTCTCCGGAGCCCCAAATGGACTCTAGATCAGCCCTCCCGATGAAGAACAGGAGGTGGCGGAGGCTCCGTATCGTAAAATGCAATGAAACTTTCTGTCAGATTTTTTTCTCCACGAGACGGTACTTATAGAGTTGGAGTTAGGGCAAACGGAGGCCTGTGGGGCCCACAAGCTCACAGGGCGCGCCCTGGGGGGTGGGCGCGCCCCCTGAGCTTGTGGCTCCTGGGTGCCCCCCTCCAGTAATTCTCTTCGCCAATATTTTTTATATATTCTGAAAATAATCTCCTTAAATTTTCAGCTCAATCCGAGAACTTTTATTTCTGCACAAAAACAACACCATGGTAGTTCTGCTGAAAACAGCGTCATTCTGGGTTAGTTTCATTCAAATCATGCAAATTAGAGTCCAAAACAAGAGCAAAAGTGTTCGGAAAAGTAGATACGTTTGGGACGTATCAAGGGCGTGGGCTAGGACTCGAAGCCGACTCCAAGAAGTATAACGACGATGGGGCGCCGCCGGCATCGTGGCCGCCGCCGGCCAAGGGTTTCCCCCATCCATAGCGCACCTCCCGACCAACCACCAAACCGGCCACACGAGGTCACCGGCAACTGGGTCGGTGTGTGAAAGTGCAACTAATCCCCAGGTGGTTTTGGTAATCAATAACAACATATACATCATTGATCTAATTCTTATTGCTAGTAAATTTCAGAAGAGATCAATGATTGGCATGGCAAGGACTATTGGATGTGGACCCCTCAAAATACTAAGGACAAGATTGGCATCCACAAGACTCTTCATTTTCATTTTAGTGATCCAAGATCACATTGAGTCCATAGGAAAAGCCAATACTATTAAAAGGGGATGAGGTATTGTTGATGAGGTTGTTGCTCAAAGTGCTCAGTGATATTGCTCCAAAAACCCTCAATCACTTTCCCAAAATACATCTGTCCAAAAGCCTAGTTCATCATTTCGGTCCCACCGATAACATCCACTCTGGATTCACCGAGATGATCACTTCACTGCCACAGCCAAAACCCTAAAACTTCGGTGTAACCGAAATGGCTCTCGGTCCCATCGGGACGGCTTGACCAAGTTGCTGTAACGATGTCACTTCACTTCAGAATTTCCGAGATGAAATTTTCAGTCTCACTGAAACCTGGTCTTGCCCTAGCCATTGCACTTCGGTCTCACCGAGATGTTTTGATCGGTCCCACCGAAAAGCCTAACATTCATGTCTTTTACACTAGTCGGTCTCACCGAGATTTTCACGTGTCACCGAGTTGGGTCAAAGACTTGTAACAGTTGGATTTTAGGTGAAGGCTATTTATACCCCTCCACCACCCTCTTACCAAGTAAGAGAGCCATCAGAACGTGCCTATACTTCCACCATACATTTTTTGAGAGAGAACTACCTACTCATGTGTTGAGATCAAGATATTCCAATCCAACCATTTGAACCTTGATTTCTAGCCTTTCCCAAGTTGCTTTCCACTCAAATCTTTCTTCCACCAAATCCAAATCTGTGAGGAAGTGTTTGAGTGTTGGGGAGACTATCATTTGAAGCACAAGAGCAAGGAGTTCATCATCAACACACCATTTGTTACCTTTTGGAGAGTGGTGTCTCCTAGATTGGTTAGGTGTCACTTGGGAGCCTCCAAGATCATGTGGAGTTGAACCAAGAAGTTTGTAAGGGCACGGAGATCACCTACTTTGTGAAGATCTACCCCGAGTGAGGCTAGTCCTTCGTGGACGGAAGCCATGGTGGAATAGGCAAGGTTGCTTCTTGATGGACCCTTCGTGGGTGGAGCCCTCTGTGGACTCGCGCAACTGTTACCCTCCGTGGGTTGAAGCCTCCATCAACGTGGATGTACGATAGCACCACCTATCGGAACCACACCAAAAATCATCGTGTATTCATTGCGTTTGAAATCTCCAAACCCCTCCTTTACTTACATGTGCAATGTTTTACTTTCCGCTGCTACCCTCTTAGAATTGCATGTGTAGGGTGTTACTTGACTTTGTGTACTTGCTAAAATCTGCCCACAACTAAAATTGGGAAAAGGATAGATTTTTATTTGGTCAAGTAGTCTAATCACCCCCCTCTAGACATACTTTTGATCCTACAAGTGGTATCAGAGCTTTGGTCTCCATTGCATTGGTTTCACAACCTAGGAGAGTATGGCATCTAATGAGGGTAATTATCACCGTAGAGGTCCATATTTTGATGGTACAAACTTTGCTAGTTAGAAGCATAAGATGAAAATGCATATTCTTGGTCATAACCCCGCCGTTTGGGCTGTTGTTCGTGTTGGCTTGCAAGGTGAATTCTTTGAGGATGGTAAGGAACCGGATCGTGAAGCAACCGCGGAAGAATTGAAGATGTTGCAATACAATGCTCAAGCTTGTGACATTCTTTTCAACGGTTTGTGCCCCGAGGAGTTCAACAAGATCAACCGCCTCGAGAATGCAAAGGAAATTTGGGATACTTTGGTTGATATGTACGAGGGTACCGAGTCCGTCAAGGAATCCAAGTTGGTTGTGCCTCGAAGTCAACTTGACAAGTTCAAGATGAAGGATGGTGAAGGAGTCGCTAAAATGTACTCTAGGCTTGCTCTCATCACAAATGAGATTGCCGGCTTAGGAAGTGAAGAGATGACCGACAAATTCATCATCAAGAAGATACTTAGAGCCTTGGATGGAAAATATGATACCGTGTGCACATTGATCCAAATGATGGCCAATTACAAAGATCTCAAGCCCACGGAAGTCATTGGAAGGATTGTTGCTCATGAAATGTCACTCAAGGACAAAGCGGAGCTACACAACAAATCAAGTGGTGCTTACAAAGCCTCAACCGATGCTCCCACAACTTCAAGCGACAAGCTAGCATCCATTGAAGAGATAAGCCTAATGGTGAAAAGGTTCAACAAGTTTTACAAGAACAAAGGAAAAGAGAGAAGCTCAAGCTCAAGACATTATGAGAAAAGATCATCAAGTCGTGGCCGAAATTGCTATAATTGTGGAAGACCCGGACACTATTCCAATGAGTGTACGGCACCTCACAAGAAAAGAGATGAATCACCAAGAGGAAGACATAGAAGAGATGAATCACCTCACAAGGAGAGACGGAGTAGGGATGATCGTTATGAACGAAGATCTTCTCGAAGAAGCAAGGATTCGGAAAGGCAGGACAAGTCATCCAAGAGCTACACTAGAAGAAGACATCAAGCTCATGTTGGTGAATGGATTTCCGGCTCCGACTCCGACAACCACTCCGAGAGAAGCTATCACTCCGACTCCGACTATAGTCAAGATGAAGGTGTTTTCGGACTTGCTCTCGTATCCTCCAACTCCTATGTTCTATTTGATTCACCAAATGAAGGAATTGGAAGATGCTTCATGGCAAAAGGCCCCAAGGTATCACTCCCCGAATACTTTAACTTTAATAGTGATGAAGATGATTTGCTTGGTGATGATAATTTATCTGACAGCCCGAGACCGATGCTCCAGATGCCTTCCATTTATTTCCCGTCGTTGCCGTGTGATTCGTTTGATTTTTGCATTTCATCATGTCATCATGCACATTGCATCCGCATGTTTTCATAAAACTTGCGTCCGTTCGTAGTTGCCATTTTTCCCCGTTCTTTCCGTTGTCCGTTCTGAGTCCAACCACAATTGCACGCGCCCGGGGCATCGTAAAATATTATTTTCTAAGTGGGAACAAAACATTCTCGGAATGGGTTGAAAGTTGGCGTGCGGTCCTGTTATATTGTAGGTAGACCGCCTGCCAAATTTCGTCGTATTCGGAGGTAGTTTGATGCCCCGTCCGTTAAATTATAGCGGCACTATAGGCGGTTTAATTGTCGGACGTTTTTCATAAAACTTGTGCCGGGCCTCTCACTTCCCTCTCATCTCAGCCCAAGCCCTCTTACACAACCATTGCAGCCCACCTATCCTACCCCTCCGACCGAAGCCATCAGATCGCGATCGGAGGGCTCCGAAACCCTCCTAAATCCCCTAACCCTAGCCTACCTGCTATATAAAGAAGGGCTGCCCTTCCAAATCTGGCAACCTAGCCCTCCCCTGACCTCCACCGCTGCCACTTGGCGCGCAGCCACCGGCCACTCCTCCACCAGAGCCGCCACCCACGCGCCACTGTCTCCCACCTCGCGCAGGGCCCGCAGAACCCAGATCAGGGCCCTGGAAGCCCATCTGAGCCCGAAGCCGAGCTGCTACCTCCTCGATCCCGATCTGGATCGAGGGAACGAAACCTCACCTTGCCTCGCCGTTTGACCCCGGCCTCCTCCTCGACCTCGCCTCGCCGCCGGCAACCACCGGCACCAGGACTCCCTCGCCCTCTCCCTTTTCCTTCTCCTTCCCTCCTCTCTCTTTCTCACGATCTCTCTCTCTCTCTCTCTCTCTGTCTCTGTAACCTGCACAGGAGTTCCCGTTCATGGCTGCTGAGCTTGCTCCGGTGCCCGTTCAAGCCGCCGTCGGCGTCGATCTCCGCCACCACCACACGGATCCGGAGGACCCCGCCATTCTCGTCCCGTTCCCGGCCTTTCCAGCGCCTTCGGCCTCGCCTGCGTCGCTACAGCCCCGCCGAGCTCGCTGGAGATCAAACCCAGTGCCGCTGCGTCCTCTGCTTCGTCAGGACGTGAGCGCCTGCCTCCGTTAACCGCGTCGTCGCCCACCCTTCATTTGCATCGTGCCGCGGCAGCCGACACCAAGTCCGCCTTCCCGTGCCCTGCCTCGCCTTCGCCGCCGACCTCCTGCTTCAAGCCGCGCCGGCGCCCTACTTGCGTTCCGCTCGGGAACGAACGCACAGGTGCGTTGACCCGTGCCGTCGCCTGTGCCAGCAGGCGCCGTCAGCCCAGGTGGTGCAGCCCGCTACCCCCACCAAGGCCCAGCCACTGCCTCCGCTTCCGGCCCATGAGGCCTGGTGAGCAACCTCCTCAAAACCCCCGCCCGCTGCACGTCATGGTTATGTTACGCTCGTTCCTGTTCAGCCCAACATGCACCAGTTTCGGCCCATGTAATGTTTTTTTCCCTGTGTGTGAATTTAGCATTTATCCAGGGAATTTCTGTTTTCCAGAAAACTCCCTCTAGATCATGCATATAATAACTTCACAACCGTGCATTGGAATTAAACAAACTTTATATGTAAAATGCTTAGAATTTCATATAGTTTCACAGTATCCAACTTTCATCCATGTTAAAATGTTTAAAATTGCTGTTTGCATTAATTTGCATAAATGACATGCTAAAATGATTTATTTCATAACTAAATAACCGTAGCTCCGAATTAAATAAACTTTATATGTAAATGGGGTAGAAAAATGTGTAGATTATCATGGTGAACTTACTTTTGCTGTTTATCAACATTAAAATTGTGTTTTAGGCAGAACAGTACCAATTTCGAAATTCACATATGGGGATTTTCCGGAATTGTTTTGTGTTGTTTCCGGCCTCATTTAAATTGCCTAGATAGGTAGATTAATTATGCTTCATCTCTTGCCGTGTTTAACAACATTTAATATTGATGAGTAGTTTAAACGGGAGAGAATTAAATAATTGCGTGTGGAGTTTCGTCAATATGCAACCCGTTGCATATTGAGCTTCACTTAATATGTAGTATTGTTTGTTGCACTCTTGCCATGCTATGCCTCATTAAACCAGACATGCATCATACTTGATTGTGCATTATGCCATGATTATGTTTGTGTGTTTACCATGTTGTTTGCTTCTTTCCAGTTATGCTTTTTCTTGATAGCTCCGGTTATGTTGCAATTGTGAGGATTCGTTCGACTACGCGTGTTCGTCTTCTTCATGGTTTCGGTCTTCTTCCTAGCGGGATTTCAGGCAAGATGATCATGACCTTGGATATCTCTACTATCTTTGCTTGCTAGTTGTCTAGTTGCTATCGCTATGTCACGCTTCCTACCACATATATGTCAGCCTCCATATGCCATGATACAACCTCTAACCACCCCTACCTAGCAAACCGTTGTTTGGCTATGTTACCGCTTGCTCAGCCCCTTTCTTATAGCGTTGCTAGTTGCAGGTGCAGTTGCAGGTTGTTCCATGTTGGGACATGGATATGTTGGGATATCACAATATCTCTTATTTAATTAATGCATCTATATACTTGGTTGTGGGTGGAAGGCTCGGCCTTTTGCCTAGTGTTTTGTTCCACTCATGCCACCCAAGTTTTTGTAATACCGGTGTTATGTTCCTTGATTAGCGTTCCTAACATGCTCAGGGGTATTGGACCCTCTTGACAGTTCGCTTTGAATAAATGCTTCCAGCAAGGCCCAACTTTGGTTTTAACATTTGCCAACATAATAATACTGAATTAAATAATTAATTTGCATAGGGGGTCGCGTCCCCAGGGATTCTTAATTCAACATAATACAGGTGGGCCAGTGCCAATGGTGTTGGTCCGAACCGGGCAGCCTGCGGGGCCACCACGAGGAAACTCGAGGATCTGGTTTAACTCGTAGCTTGTCCCATCCGGTCGTGGCCTGAGACGAGAGACACGCGGCTACTATCAGGGTGTCGGCACACCGGGAGGTCTTGCTGGACTTGTTTACCATTATCGAAATGTCTTGTGCACCGGGATTCCGAGGATACTTCGGGCTGACTCGAGGTTGATCGGGGTTTCTTGAGGTTGAGGTCTTTCCACCGCAGCTTGTGTTGGTTTGTGATGGACCAGGTTGGAACACCCCTGCAGGGTTAAATCTTACCCGAAGCCGTGCCCGCGGTTATGTGGCGACTTGGAAATTTATATCCTCCGGTTGTAGAGAACTTGACACCAAATCTAATTAAAATACACCAACCGCGTGCGTAACCGTGATCGTCTCTTTTCGAGGGAGTTCGGGAATAGAACACGGTGGGGTTATGTTTGACTCGTAAGTAGGTGTTCAGGATCACTTCTTGATCATTATTAGTTTGCGACCGTTATGCGTAGTTTACTCTTCTTATTCTTGTACTCATAAGTTAGCCACCATACAATGCTTAGTGCTTGCTGCAACCTCACCACTTTACCCTTCCATACCCATTAAGCTTTGATAGTCTTGCTACCCATGGTTATGGGATTTCTGAGTCCTCGTGGCTCACAGATTACTACAACAACAGTTGCAGGTACAGGTAAAGCAGTGCTTTGACCTCAGAGCGATGCATGTTTGCTTTTGGAGTTCTTCTGCTTCTTCTTCTTCGTCGATCATAGGATGGGTTCCCGGTTGGCAGCCTGGGATTAGCAGGGTGGATGTCATTCTTATTTTTCGTTTGATTTCATCCGTAGTCGGATCCCGCTCTTCTGTATGATGTTTGCTATGTACTGTTGTATTCATGTATTAATGCTGTAGCTTGTGGCGAGTGTAAGCCTTTATCTGGTATTCTCATCTATTCAGTACATGTTATGTTGTAATGATATCCACCTTGCGAAGCGTCTTCGATATGCGCTTCTATCCTTAGTGGAACTTCTGAGTTCCTTGGGGATAGGACCGCATATTGGGCGTGACAAGTTGGTATCAGAGCCTCGACCGACCATAGGAGCCCCCTTGATTGATCGAACCATTGGCGAGTATAGAATAAAACTATTTTGAGTCTAGTTATATATCGGAGAGTAGGAATTCTTTTTACTCCTTATCCCCTTCATCGCTCTGGTGAGGAATTGTGACGTAGGTGTTTTAATTCTACTACTCTTCTCACTCAAATTTTTTTAGGATCACGTGGGTATTTTCGGAATCGTTGCGATATCGGTGTGACAGAATTATGTTCTTGGTGCCTCCTGACCGTATGGATTGGACCCAGGGAGTTGAGCTCCAAGGGGTTCTTGTCACATTCGCTATCGTTTCAGTTCCTGAATACCAGAGGACACCGACATCGAAATGCTTCTATACTTTTTGTGGTGGCAAATAGTGCCGTGACTTTTCCCCAGTACTGGAGGAGATAGCTCGGATGATCCACCGTGACTAGTATCGTTGTGTTTTCGAAGGTCTGAGGTAGACGAATTTGCGAAGTTTCTCGGTTGTGTGTTAAGGGTTGCGGATGCAGTTGCAGCTGATTAGGTCGTTGATTGCTGAGTAGATTCCTGGACCCGCAACCTGATCGCATAACCAAGAAGTTTCGGGAGTTCTTAGGTGGGAATTCAAGTAGTTACCTAGGATATCTTTTTGACAGATGCATGATATGAGATTGGGGTTCGACGTCTAGTGGTCCGCCTGTCCACGGTCGTTTTTACAGTGGTCTCGTGGTGTCTTAAAGAGCCCTTGTAGCTTTGCTACGGCTCGTGGATGCTTCGTATGTCAAGGGCAGCAATGTACTTGATGGTCGCTGTAAGATCGAGCCCGTGTGGGCCCCACCACGAAAATTTCGGACGAAATCTCTATCATATGTTTGTTCCGGCTTATTCTCCAAGTCAAGTGTGGATTCCATACTTTTCCTAAATGGCATTCTCATATTTCTATGGGAGTGCTAATCCTTCTTGTTCATCGAGATTATCATGTAAATTCTTGTTCAGCCGGTGTGCTTCTCTTGAAGTTAATTCGATCCTCTTCATCTTTTGCAAGATTAATTCTCATCTTCTCAACGGCGTTCGTTTAACCCGTCCCAAGTTTTCTTTGTTTTCCCCACCCTCCCGCCCTTTTTCTTCGTGGAGTTAGAGATCTCAAATCAAGTATCCATTTTATTCATGAGAAGTCTCTCAATTCTTTTCCTTCAATGTTCTTAACCGGTGATTCTCATGAAGATGCTCAGGAGCTACAAGTTCATCATTCTTTGTTCTCGTTTTCTTCTCCGATGGATTTAATTCAAGTTTACGGTGTTGATCATATCCTTTTCTTTTGTTCACATGCTTTCCCATGTTGGAAATTCTTATTCAAGCCTCTCTTGTTTATTGACCTCTCTATTCTTTTCCGGTGCGAAGAAATTATCCCAGAAGATTCGTGTTTCCATTCAAGATCCATTTGAGCTATTTCGAGGTTGTCATTTCATTCAAGCCATTCAAATCAACCGGTGCAATCTCTCTTTCTGAGCATTCGTTCCAACGGTGTTTCTTTTGAGTGGGCCCATAACCCACAAGTCTTTTCCCAGGATCTTACCTGGCTCCTCTAATTTTTCCTGGAGTTATTCTCAAATTCTTTCAAGTTTGACGTAAGAATGAATTCTCATCAGTCATATGCCTTCTCCAAGTTCGCTTTCAAATTCTTTTCATCTTTGGCTCAAACTTTCTATTATTCATTGTTCCGGAGTGTCTCATCAATTTTGGTGGTGTTCCTCCTCGTCATTTCTCAGCATTTGAAGACAGAAGAAGATTCTCTCTTAAATCTTGCCCCGTTCTCTTCAAGATTCATGATTCAAGCTTGATGTTATCCTGTTAAATCATTTCTGGTCGTGAGAAATTCTTTTCATACCCATCCGGAGCATTTCATGAGTTCTTCCATTTTTGATCCTCCAAAGGCCATCTTTGTAGAAGAATTCTTCGTTCTCAACGTTCTTCTCTCGTTCTCAAATTCTTCCGGTGCATCGTTCAAGTATTCTCTATTAAGCTCGTGATCTCTTCGTTCTCTTGTATCTAAATCCCCTCAAGTATCCTCGTTCGTTTTCTAATTCTTCCCAACGATTCGTTCTCTTTTATTCATTCGTTTTCAATTCTTACGGTGGTTCATTCAACATTCCTCTTCCTTTGCCATCGTATCATTTCATTCGTTCTTTCCACAAATCCTACCGGTGGTTCGTTGAAGACCTTCCCAAGTTTGCGCTATATCTCTCTTCATTCTTTTCAAGAAGAATAAGTGGCATGCCAAATCCGTTGCTTGTCATCAATTTAGGTTGATGAAGGGTAAGATGACATAATTCTTATTCTTATTTCATCGAGGTGATTTAATTCTTTCTTCCGGAGTTCATTCATGATACCGAATTCTCGGTTCCAAGTTGTTCATCTTTTCTTTTATGGAGTTCCAAGTTTTCTCATTATCTCGTCACGAAGCTCCATCTAAATCATTTCAAGAATTCATCTTGTTCTTTTCAACCTTCGTTTCTATCATCCTTTCATTTACCGGAGTTCTTCATGGTGGTTCGTCAAGGATGCAATTCATTCTCGAAGTGTTCTTCAAGATTCTTGTTGAAGCTCCAGTATTCTTCATCTTGCATTCCGAAGTGCTATTCCTCCTCCCTTATCTTTTGAGGTGGTGTTATGTCATTCTTGACAATTTCCTTCATGTTTCATAATTCACAAGTTGTCAGGAATGAGATATTTAAACCCATCATTTTTGTTTTCATTCAGGAATAAGTTATCTTGGGTTATATTTCACTTCAAGCCTTCCCTGAGGAATGTTGCTATTGTGGTGCTTATCAATGATCCAAGTTTCTCCTTCTCTTAGCGGTGAAAGAGGTTTTCATCTCTTCGAGATCTCAAGCAATCAATTGTTTCCGTTAGTGGCTGGTTGTCACCTCATAATTTTGAGATGTTTTCCATAAGCCCACAACAAGATTATTCTTTTTTGTTGTTGAGTTTCCAACAACTCCGTTCAATCCTTCTTTGTAAGAATGCTTTTCAATTCAATTGTGGGAGAAGTTGTCATTTTCTTCTCCATTCTTTTCATTTCATTCTTCAATTGTTCCGGAGGCATTGTATTGTTACTCTCATCTAGTATCATCCCATTTCGTCAAAATCATGTTAATTCCTTCCATTTTTCAACCGGAGTGCTGCCCGAATTATTCCTTTTCTATCTTGTTCTAACCGGAGTGGTTTCATAGTCTATCATGTCTCTTGAGCTCTTGATTCTCGTCATATTCCCCATTCCTCTTTCTACTAGAGTGCTCTCAACTTCGTTCATCTCCGTGGTATTCTTTCTTTCAAGTTTTCAACCTTCCAAGGTTTCTTTGGTTTCGCTCGTTTGTCATAGAAGCAACTTAGTTTTACCTCTTCCTCTTCTCATGCTTAGATCTCGGGGCGAGATCTCTAGTAAGTGGGGGAGTGTTGTGACATCCCGAGACCGATGCTCCAGATGCCTTCCATTTATTTTCCGTCGTTGCCGTGTGATTCATTTGCTTGTTCCATTTCATCATGTCATCATGCGCATTGCATCCGCATGTTTTCATAAAACTTGCATCTGTTCGTAGTTGCCGTTTTTCCCCGTTCTTTCCGTTGTCCGTTCTGAGTCCAACCACACTTGCACGTGCCTGCGGCATCGTAAAATATTATTTTCTAAGTGGGAACAAAACGTTCTCGGAATGGGTTGAAAGTTGGCGTGCGGTCCTGTTATATTGTAGGTAGACCGCCTGCCAAATTTCGTCGTATTCAGAGGTAGTTTGATGCCCCGTCCATTAAACTATAGCGGCACTATAGGCGGTTTAATTGTCGGACGTTTTTCATAAAACTTGTGCCGGGCCTCTCACTTCCCTCTCATCTCAGCCCAAGCCCACTTACACAACCATTGCAGCCCACCTATCCTACCCCTCCGACCGGAGCCATCGGATCGCGATCGGAGGGCTCCGAAACCCTCCTAAATCCCCTAACCCTAGCCTACCTGCTATATAAGGAAGGGCTCCCCTTCCAAATCTGGCAACCTAGCCCTCCCCTGACCTCCACCGCTGCCACTTGGCGCGCAGCCACCAGCCACGCCGCCACCAGAGCCGCCACCCACGCGCCCCTGTCTCCCACCTCGCGCAGGGCCCGCAGAACCCAGATCAGGGCCCTGGAAGCCCATCTGAGCCCGAAGCCGAGCCGCTACCTCCTCGATCCCAATCTGGATCGAGGGAACGAGACCTCACCTCGCCTCACCGTTTCACCCCGGCCTCCTCCTCGACCTCGCCTCGCCGCCGGCAACCACCGGCACCAGGACTCCCTCGCCCTCTCCCTTTTCCTTCTCCTTCCCTCCTCTCTCTTTCTCACGATCTCTCTCTCTCTCTCTCTCTCTCTCTCTGTAACCTGCACAGGAGCTCCCGTTCATGGCTGCTGAGCTTGCTCCGGTGCCCGTTCAAGCCGCCGTCGGCGTCGATCTCCGCCACCACCGCACGGATCCGGAGGACCCCGCCATTCTCGTCCTGTTACCGGCCTTCTCCGCGCCTTCGGCCTCGCCTGCGTCGCTCCAGCCCCACCGAGCTCGCTGGAGATCGAACCCAGTGCCACTGCGTCCTCTGCTTCATCAGGACGTGAGAGCCTACCTCCATTGACCGTGTCGTTGCCCACCCCGCATCTGCATTGTGCCGCGGCTGCCGATGCCAACTCCGCCTTCCCGTGCCCTGCCTCGCCTTCGCCGCCGACCTCCTGCTTCAAGCCGCGCCGGTCCCCTGCTTGCGTTCTGCTCGGGAACGAACACACGGGTGCGTTGACCCGTGCCATCGCCTGTGCCAGCAGGCGCCGTCAGCCCATGTGGTGCTGCCCGCTACCCCCACCAAGGCCCAGCCACTGCCTCCGCTTCCGGCCCATGAGGCCTGGTGAGCAACCTCCTCAAAACCCCCGCCCGCTGCACGTCATGGTTATGTTACGCCGGTTCCTGTTCAGCCCAGCATGCACCAGTTTCGACCCGTGTAATGTTTTTTCCCTGCCTGCGAATTTAGCATTTATCCAGGGAATTTCTGTTTTCCAGAAAACTCCCTCTAGATCATGCATATAATAACTTCACAACCGTGCATTGGAATTAAACAAACTTTATATGTAAAATGCTTAGAATTTCATGTAGTTTCACAATATCCAACTTTCATCCATGTTAAAATGTTTAAAATTGCTGTTTGCATTAATTTGCATAAATGATATGCTAAAATGATTTATTTCATAACTAAATAACCGTAGCTCCGAATTAAATAAACTTTATATGTAAATGGGGTAGAAAAATGTGTAGATTATCATGGTGAACTTACTTTTGCTGTTTATCAACATTAAAATTGTGTTTTAGGCAGAACAGTACCAACTTCGAAATTCACATATGGGGATTTTCCGGAATTGTTTTGTGTTGTTTCCGGCCTCATTTAAATTGCCTAGATAGGTAGATTAATTATGCTTCATCTCTTGCCATGTTTAACAACATTTAATATTGATGAGTAGTTTAAACGGGAGAGAATTAAATAATTGCATGTGGAATTTCGTTAATATGCAACCCGTGGCATATTGAGCTTCACTTAATATATAGTATTGTTTGTTGCACTCTTGCCATGCCATGCCTGATTAAACCGGACGTGCCTCATACTTGATTGTGCATTATGCCATGATAATGTTTGTGTGTTTACCATGTTGTTTGCTTCTTTCCGGTTATGCTTCTTCTTGATAGCTCCGGTTATGTTGCGATTGTGAGGATTCGTTCGACTACGTGTGTTCGTCTTCTTCATGGTTTCGGTCTTCTTCCTAGCGGGATTTCAGGCAATGTGATCATGACCTTGGATATCTCTACTATCTTTGCTTGCTAGTTGTCTCGTTGCTATCGCTATGTCACGCTTCCTACCACATATATGTCAGCCTCCATATGCCATGATACAGCCTCTAACCACCCCTACCCAGCAAACCGTTGTTTGGCTATGTTACCGCTTGCTCAGCCCCTTTCTTATAGCGTTGCTAGTTGCAGATGCAGTTGCAGGTTGTTCCATGTTGGGACATGGATATGTTGGGATATCACAATATCTCTTATTTAATTGATGCATCAATATACTTGGTTGTGGGTGGAAGGCTCGGCCTTTTGCCTAGTGTTTTGTTCCACTCATGCCACCCTAGTTTCCGTAATACCGGTGTTATGTTCCTTGATTAGCGTTCCTAACATGCTTAGGGGTATGGGACCCTCTTGACAGTTCGCTTTGAATAAACGCTTCCAGCAAGGCCCAACTTTGGTTTTAACATTTGCCAACATAATAATACTGAATTAAATAATTAATTTGCATAGGGGGTTGCGTCCCCAGGGATTCTTAATTCAACATAATACAGGTGGGCCAGTGCCGATGGTGTTGGTCCGAACCGGGCAGCCTGCGGGGCCACCACGAGGAAACTCGAGTATCTGGTTTAACTCGTAGCTTGTCCCATCCGGTCGTGGCCTGAGACAAGATACGCGCGGCTACTATCAGGGTGTTGGCATGCCGGGAGGTTTTGCTGGACTTGTTTACCATTGTCAAAATGTCTTGTGCACCGGGATTCCGAGGATACTTCGGGCTGACTCGAGGTTGATCGGGTTTTCTTGAGGTTGAGGTTTTTCCACCGCAGCATGTGTTGGTTTGTGATGGACCAGGTTGGAACACCCCTGCAGGGTTAAATCTTACGCGAAGCTGTGCCCGCGGTTATGTGGCGACTTGGAAATTTATAACCTCCAGTTGTAGAGAACTTGACACTAAATCTAATTAAAATACACCAACCACGTGCGTAACCGTGATCGTCTCTTTTTGAGGGAGTTCGGGAAGAGAACACGGTGGGGTTATGTTTGACTCGTAAGTAGGTGTTCAGGATCACTTCTTGATCATTATTAGTTTGTGACTTTTATGCGTAGTTTACTCTTCTTATTCTTGTACTCGTAAGTTAGCCACCATACAATGCTTAGTGCTTGCTGCAACCTCACCACTTTACCCTTCCATACCCATTAAGCTTTGATAGTCTTTCTACCCATGGTTATGGGATTGCTGAGTCCTCATGGCTCACAGATTACTACAACAACAGTTGCAGGTACAGGTAAAGCGATGCATGTTTGCTTTTGGAGTTCTTCTGCTTCGTATTCTTCGTCGATCATAGGATGGGTTCCCGGTTGGCAGCCTGGGATTAGCAGGGTGGATGTCGTTCTTCTTTTTTGTTTGATTTCATCCGTAGTCAGATCCTGCTCTTCTGTATGATGTTTGCTATGTACTGTTGTATTCATGTATTAATGCCGTAGCTTGTGGCGAGTGTAAGCCTTTATCTGGTATTCTCATCTATTCAGTACATGGTATGTTGTAATGATATCCACCTTGCGAAGCGTCTTCGATATGCGCTTCTATCCTTAGTGGAACTTCCGAGTTCCTTGGAGATAGGACCGCATATTGGGCGTGACAATTTACTTGTTGATAAGACTAGTGATGTGAGCTATAATGAAAATGCTAGTAATCATGATAGTCAAGAGGAAACGAATGACAATGCTATGAAGGATATGGAGCGTCTAACTAAAGAACTGAACACTCTTAAGTTAGCTCATGAAACAACTCAAGAGGATCATAGAGAGCTTTTAAGATCTCATGAGAAGCTACGCTTTGAGAAGCTAAATTTAGAGCAAGAGCATGAGTTTCTTAAAGCTATCAATGATGATCTTCGAAAGAAGAGTTCTTCATATCTTGCCAAACATTTACTCTTGTCTACCTTTATGCCACAAGTTTAATCTAAGCAAACTAGTAACAAGGGTAAAAAGGGTTCTACCTCTAGTAGTAACAATAACAATGCTAAATCCAATGTTGTTGCTTCTAGTAGTTCTATTGATTCCACTAATGATTCTCTTTGCCAAGTTACACTTGAGCAAGAAAACGATTTATTGAAAGGAATTATAGAAAAGGGTGTCTACAAGAGCCTTGCTAGAAGTAAGCAATTTGAGGAAATTGTGCGCAAGCAAGGAAGGCCCGGAAGAACCAAGGTATTGGTTTTGAACGAAAGTTCAATGCCAATGGAGTTGAGTGGGAGGAAGATCAATACCCCAAGAGAAAGTTTGTTCCTCAACAAGAGAAGTATGATCCTACTTCTTTCAAGGGGACACAAGCTCAAGATGATCTTTCATCTCAAGACCACAAGGTAAAAGGCAAGGACATGCTTCAAGAAGAGATTGACTCATTTGAAGGACCACCTCAAGCTTTGGTCAAGTGGGTTCCAAAGGCCTCATCAAGTTCTACTTCATCAAGTGCTACTACAACTCCAAGGATTCCCATCAAGTTGATGTGGGTCCCAAAGAAGAAGAACTAGAGAGTTCTTGAGGGTGACTCCGCCAACAAACTTCACTCACATTCATTTACGGCAAGAACTTGTGCAACAAACTTCAACATCTTGCACTAGTTCATGGAGTCACAAACCCTCTTGTTGGTAAGACAAGGTACAAGGAATTCAATGCATTCATGGACATCATAATGTGTGCATTTCACTCTATGTCTATGGATATCTTTGTATGTTCCTTGTGTGGGACTAACCCATGTAGGTATTGAAAGTGCAAAACTCCAAGGATTGCTCCCAACTCTTGATGGTCTACATCAACATTGAGCATCCACATCTACAACATCTACATGAAGTCATCATCGACAAAACCCAAGGTTAGTTCATCCCTCTTTGGGGGGATATCACATCTAGGGGGAGCTTTACTCTAAGACTTGAGTCAAAGCAACTCTAATGGTGTGAACACATTAATGCTTTATGTAAAAGTGGTAACCCCACTTGTGCTTAAACGATGAGTATGACCTATGATCAAATGTTCTCATTTGGCTCCTATGTCAATATACTCATATATAGATGACTATGTCATCGCCCTTTGCTTGATAGTTGCTAGAATTGGTTGTGCATGTTTGACACATATTTCATTTGCTACCTTATTGTGTGAGCATGTTGCTATGCATATTTCTCATTCGAGGACATCCATTTGTAGTTTGATTGATTTGGTTTTATTTGGCCAAATGGATGTACAAGAATGCCTAAGCACCTTCTCTAGCTATCTATCTCATCTTGTCTCAAATTCTCTTCATGCTATATCACAAAATTTGAACAAGCTCATTTTCGGACCCTCCGGGTGAGGAGCACTCGGAGCCACCGATTTGATTAGGGCTGACCTCCAAAACCTTCTAAGTGATTTTCGGACAGACCAATTCACAAGCATCCAGTCTCACCGAAAACACTTGGACTGGTCTGATTTTCAATCTCGGAGAGACCGATTTAAAACTATCGGCGTCACCGAAACGATGTGCTCATAGCATTTACTCACTTCGGTGCCACTGATTGGTTTCGCTCGGTCTCACTGACAACATGATACGTCTTCATCATATCTATAATTTTTGATTGTTTCATGCCAATATTCTACAACTTTCACATATTTTTGGCAACATTTTATATTATTTTTGGGACTAACATATTGATCCAGTGCCCAGTGCCAGTTCCTGTTTGTTGCATGTTTTTTGTTTCGCAGAATATCCATATCAAACGAAGTCCAAATGCGATAACAATTTACGGAGATTTATTTTGGAATATATATGATTTTTGGGAAGAAGAATCAACGCAAGACGGTGTCCGAGGTGGCCACGAGGCACCAGGGCGCGCCTGGGGGGGGGGGCAAATGCGCCCTGGTGTCTCGTGAGCACCTTGTAAGTCGGTTGACCCCCTTCTTTCGCCACAAGAAAGATAATATCTGGAATAAAATTGTGTTAAAATTTCAGCCCAATCGGAGTTACGGATCTCCGGGAATTTAAGAAACGGTGAAGGGCCAGAAAACAGGAACGCGAAACAAAAGAGAACAGAGAGAGAGATCCAATCTCGGAGGGGCTCCCGCCCCTCCGGGTGCCATGGAGGCCAAGGACCAGAGGGGAAAACCTCCTCCCATCTAGGGGGGAGGCCAAGGAAGAAGAAGGAGGGGGGCTCTCTCCCCCTCTCTCCCGGTGGCGCCGGAGCGCCGCCGGGGCAATCATCGTGACGGCGATCTACACCAACAACTTCGCCGCCGTCAACACCAACTCTCTCCCCCTCTATGCAGTGGTGTAACCTCTCTTTTCCCGCTGTAATTCTCTACTTAAACATGGTGCTTAATGCTACATATTATTATCCAATGATTTGTGGCCATCCTATGATGTTTGAGTAGTTTTCTTTTGTCCTATGGGTTGATTGATGATCGTGATTGGTTTGAGTTGTATGTTTTATTTTGGTGCTGTCCTATGGCGCCCTCCGTGTCGCGCAAGCGTGAGGGATCCCCGCTGTAGGGTTTGCAGTGCATTCATAATTCTCTTATGGTGGGTGGCTAGAGTGACAGAAGCTTACACCCGAGTAAGGGGGTTGTTGCGTATGGGAGTAAAGAGGACTTGATACTTAATGCTATGGTTGGGTTTTACCTTAATGATCTTTGGTAGTTGCGGATGCTTGCTAGAGTTCCAATCATAAGTGCATATGATCCAAGTACGGAAAGTATGTTAGCTCATGCCTCTCCCTCATATAAAATTGCAACAATGATTACAGGTCTAGTTATCGATTGCCTAGGGACAAATCATTCTCTTGTGTTACAAAAGCTTTCTACTAAACAACAAACTTTTATTATCTTGCAAATTACTCGTAGTTTTATTCTCACAAAGTACTTCTAGTTTTATTCTTGCAAACCTATCCTATCACCTACCAAATAGTTTCATACTTGTTCTAGATAAAGCGAACGTTAAGTGTGCGTAGAGTTGTATCGGTGGTCGATAGAACTTGAAGGGAATATTAATTCTACCTTTAGCTCCTCGTTGGGTTCGACACTCTTATTTATCAAAAAATCTACAATTGATCCCCTATACTTGTGGGTTATCACAGCACACGGGTATATATTTGTCTGCGACCCGTACGTTGAAAATTTCTTCAAACTTACGCTCCCGCACCCCGTTGCTGCCGTCGCCCTGGTCTCTGAATCGTTGTCTTCGTCTCCAGTGCACCCTCACCGCCGGATTCTGTCGCCGTCAACGGCATTCTTCTCCACCGTTGCCGCCGTAGAGGATCACCACCAAGTTAGGGTGAGATTCGACCCCCTCCGTGTTCTAAATTCCGATTCAATGCACGGATGGTTCGCCTAGATCTTGCCACGGATTGAAATTCCTTATCCACTGAAATTCCTAGCGTTAGATTGATTTTAGACTTTAGGGTTAGGGTTTTTCAGAATTTATCTCGGATTGACCGAATTGATAGGATCGGATTCACCGATTTGCCTCTGGCCACTACACTAAGTACACTTCGGTGCCACCGAGATGTACTGATCGGTGAAACCGAAACTAAAGTCTCAGTAGAACCCTAGCACTTTGGAGAGACCGGGACACACATCGGTCTGACCGAAACAGTGGGGCCAAGTCTCTGTTGCTGCTTTCGGTGCTACCGAGATTATCAAATCGGTGACTCCGAAATACCTTCTGTGAAAACATAAAATTGAAGTTTGAATTCAAAATTTTCAAAAAATTGGCTGCATTTTGTGATACTCATCCACTCTGCCTCATCTAAATCTATTCACAGGGTCAGTGTCAGCATGTCAGAGGCAAGTGACAGCCAGAACAGGCTAGAACAAGATGTTGAGCTGAGTGCAGGTTCTAGTCCTGTAGGAAGTTTCTATGAGGGAGAGAGAAGCTCTCCAGATTTGCCAAAGGCAGCCACCAGGGCTAGAAGGAAGAAAAATTCAGATGATGAGGATGAAGATTTTGCTGAAGGAGTAACGTCAAAGAAGAAGAAAGCTACTGTTCAGAAGGAATATGGGACTCAGAAAGAGAGAGGAGTCACAAGGAAAGTTTTTGCCTCTACATCTGCCAAGAGAGGCATCACTTCTGAGAATCCAGAAGGATCTCAACAGGCCCCCATTCAGTCAAAGCCCAAGGCAGCAGGCAAGAAGAGAGAATGGAAGCAAACAGCTCATGTGATCTTCAGGCCAACTTCCATGAGAAGAGATGATGCCACAGATGAGGAAGAGCTAGCAGCAAACCCACCTCCTCCCAAGCAACAAAAGGTTATGGGAGATGCTATCAAGACAGCTGCCACTTCCAAGGCTAAGCCTACAACAGCAAAACCTAAGAGAACCACCAGAGATGTTTCTGCCAGTGAAAAGAACAAGGCCCCAGTGCCTGAGAGAGAAACTGAAGATGATGATGTAGCCCCAGTGCTCATGAAGCTAAGGCCTAGATTGCCAGAACATAATGATGCTCATCCTATTGCAGAAAATATGAAGAAGAGGAAGGACAAGGGTCTCAGGACTTGGAGGGAATCTGACCCCTATCCCATCAAAAGGAGGACTGCTGTGGACTACAGATTTCACACCAAAGAACAACAGGATTTTTATGAGACAGTGTTGCTTGACAAGTAGCCTATTGTAAGTGATATGAAGTGGGTGGACTGGAAGTACATTGATGCCAATGAGGATCACTTCCCCCATGTTCATGAGGACTTCAGATCCATTGATCTTGATGAGTTCATTGGTAAGAAGCTGACAAATTGGAATGATGAGATGATTATGCAGTTTTATTCTACAGCTCACTTCTACCCCAATGGAAGAATTGTATGGATGACTGAGGGAGTCAAGTACCAGTCTAGTGTGCTTGAGTGAGCCACATTGCTTGGTGGGCCAGAAGCTGATGAAAATGACATTGATGTGTATGCAAAGGCCAAGATGGATCATAATACCATGGCAAACTTGTATACAGAGATTCCAGAGAAGGACAAGGAGTCACACAAGCTTGGCTCAGTGTATTATTTGTTGGCAGGACTTGCTACCTCCAACACTATTATGAGGCATACTTTGATGCCCAAGTCAGGAGATGACAGGATGATTCGTGGTCACTCAATCAACATGCTGCATCATGTTGACCAACATGAGAAGTTCAAAGTCATGGATCTCATTGTGGAAACTATCAAGAGGACAACTGCAGATCAGAAGAGGTCTTGTGGATTTGCCCCTCATATTCAGCTGCTTATCAATTGAAAGGGTGCAAACAAGTCTTTTCTGCCAGACCATGAGCATTTGCCACTTAGGCCTGAGTTCGAGGACAACACAGTGACTATGGATGCATCTCATCCTACCTCAGCCGAAGCACAGGCAAGCGCAGAAGCTACTAGAACTTCAGGGCCTAGTGCTCCATCTGCTCCAGTGCTAAAAACAAAGGCCGACCAGATGAACCATCTTCTTCAAGCCACTCAGAGGATTGAGAAGAGTTTGGCTAACTTAGCTGCGAACCAGAAGAGCCTTGAGAGGATTGTTGAGACTAAGTTTCATGATCTAGACATTAAGGTCACTGAGATATAGACTGTCGTTGAGACATTGAAGTCACAGGTGGATGAAGTTAGGAAGGGCACCAGCAGTGATGATGAGGAACATCAGTGCACAGGTCTTCCATCGACTACCCAGTTTCAGAGGATGCCCAGATCAGCTGCTGTGCCAGTCACTTCCAGAGCCACAGTCTCTGCCCTTGCTGCTACTTCCACTATCCCACCTTCAGTGCCTCCAGTATCTACACCTCCAGCTCCACAGACTTCAGCTGAGATCTTTGTAGATGCACTTCTCTCCACTCCAACAACATCGACGCACACCGGTGCTGCAAGTCAGAGGACTTCATCACCAGGTGCTACCGGAGATCAAGCCTAGAGCGACGTTTAGCTCTATACTCATTTGAACTTTTTGGTACTTGTTGCCAAAGGGGGAGAATTTGTATAGACCATTAGGCTTCGAGAGAGAGTGCTTTGCCTTTTGTTTCGTTTGGTTTCTTGAGATACTTGCTTTTGAGTTACTTTGTGTTTGATCCTTGTATGAGATACTACGTTATTGTGTGCTTGATCATACCGTACTTCAATGCTATGCTTGCTTGGATATCCATTTATATGCTCTTGTATGATCATTCACTTGTTTGCTTGGTGATGAGTGCTAATTGCTATGCAATCTTATCATTTTGAGCGCTCCACCAAGATGTATGTGACATGGAAGAGTAACCCATAATCCTAATCGATTATGCATTTGCATTCAAACGCAAATTTTAAATAATGCACAAAATTAGGGGGAGCTCTTACTTATCACATACTTCGCAAAGCGACGATGTATTTCATTGATTATATCATTTGTCGAAGCTTTGATCTATATGTTGTCATCAAATACCAAAAAGGGGGAGATTGAAAGTGCAACTAATCCCCGGGTGGTTTTGGTAATCAATAACAACATATACATAATTGATCTAATTCTTATTGCTAGTAAATTTCAGAAGAGATCAATGATTGGCATGGCAAGGACTATTGGATATGGACCCCTCAAAATACTAAGGACAAGATTGGCATCCACAAGACTCTTCATTTTCATTTTAGTGATCCAAGATCACATTGAGTCCATAGGAAAAGCCAGTACTATTAAAAGGGGATGAGGTATTGTTGATGAGGTTGTTGCTCAAAGTGCTCAGTGATATTGCTCCAAAAACCCTCAATCACTTTCCCAAAATAGATCTGTCCAAAACCCTAGTTCATCATTTCGGTCCCACCGATAACATCCACTCTAGACTCACCGAGATGATCACTTCACTACCACAGCCAAAACCCTAACACTTCGGTGTAACCGAAATGGCTCTCGGTCCCACCGAGACGGCTTGACCAAGTTGCTGTAACAATGTCACTTCACTTCAGAATTTTTGACATGAAATTTTCGGTCTCACCGAAACCTGGTCTTGCCCTAGCCATTGCACTTCGGTATCACTGAGATGTTTTGATCGGTCCAACCGAAAAGCCTAACATTCATGTCTTTTACACTAGTCGGTCTCACCGATATTTTCATGTCGGTGACACCGAGTTAGGTCAAAGACTTGTAACGGTTGGATATTAGGTGAAGGCTATTTATACCCCTCCACCACCCTCATACCAAGTAAGAGAGCCATCAGAACATGCCTATACTTCCACCATACATTTTCTGAGAGAGAACCACCTACTCATGTGTTGAGATCAAGATATTCCAATCCAACCATTTGAACCTTGATTTCTAGTCTTTCCCAAGTTGCTTTCCACTCAAATCTTTCTTCCACCAAATCCAAATCTGTGAGGAAGTGTTTGAGTGTTGGGGAGACTATCATTTGAAGCACAAGAGCAAGGAGTTCATCATCAACACACCATTTGTTACCTTTTGGAGAGTGGTGTCTCCTAGATTGGTTAGGTGTCACTTGGGTGCCTCCAAGATCATGTGGAGTTGAACCAAGGAGTTTGTAAGGGCAAGGAGATCGCCTACTTCATGAAGATCTACCCCGAGTGAGGCTAGTCCTTCGTGGATGGAAGCCATGGTGTAATAGGCAAGGTTGCGTCTTCGTGGACCTTTCGTGGGTGGAGCCCTCCGTGGACTCGCGCAACCGTTACCCTCCGTGGGTTGAAGCCTCCATCAACGTGGATGTACGATAGCACCACCTATCGGAACCGCGCCAAAAATCATCGTGCCTTCATTGCGTTTGAAATCTCCAAACCTCTCCTTTACTTACATGTGCAATGTTTTACTTTGCGCTGCTACACTCTTAGAATTGCATGTGTAAGGTGTTACTTGACTTGGTGTACTTGCTAAAATCTGCCCACAACTAAAATTGGGAAAATGATAGATTTTTATTTGGTCAAGTAGTCTAATCACCCCCCTCTAGACATACTTTCGATCCTACAGTGTCGGAGGCCAGAGAACACGGTTGTTGCCATCTTCAAATCAGACCATGGGCACACGAGGCCGCCCAGGTCCGAGATCTGTGCTCACCGCCTGCACGGCCAAGCCCGTCGCCCGGAAGCATCGGCACCACCTGCCCCAGTCGCCGGGGAGGGGCACCCTTGCCGGAGGTGGTCGCCGCCACCGCACACGCGCCACCCGAACTGGTGGCCCCGCCGCCACGCCACCTACTCCTCCAGCTACCGGCCATGGCAGGGCAGGTCGCCCGTGGCCCAGGCCACACGCAGCCCCCGCCATCCTCGTGGCCGCTGACGCCAGATCTGGCTGGAACCGATGAGCGCGACACCACCACGGACCTGCAGCCGCCGCGCCGCCGGAGCACGCTCGGGACGCCGCGCCGCCAGCCACGCACGCCGCCGCCCCGAGCTTCTGCCGCTGCAACGCTATGCCCTGCGCCAGCGCAGTGCCTCCATGTGCCCAAGTTGTCCCGTGCCAGCCGAGGATGGGCGAGAGGAGGGGGAATGAGGCCCCGCTGCCGCCGAAGCCAGCCGGGCTTTGCCCGCTGGCGCCTATCGGCGGCGGTGAGGGGAGAAGGAGGGAGGGAGGGCACGGAGCCCGGTGACGGAGCGAATTCCCGTCAGATCCCTCGGTAGGGTTCATGATGAGACCGGAAGTACCGGAACGGAGTCTAAACACACAATTTACCCATGTTCGGGCCTCCGAAGAGTAATACCCTATGTCCTGCTTTGTCCCTGTATTCATGGTGAGGGGATACCTCGTGCAGAGGATTCCAATGGTGTTTGAGATGTGTACAGAGAGTAGAGTTCCAGATTGGATCGCCAATGAGGACCTAGGCCTCCCTTTATATAGACAGGAGAGGCCTAGGGTTTACACATGTCGAGATTAGATTGATTCGGCCGCCGCCCTCTGCCTTGAGGGACACGCTCATCGCCTTCGCCTACCTAGGGTCCCATAATTCTCTTTGGGCCTGGTGGGCCCTGTTCAAGGCTGAGACCAGGCTCCTTTATGTTAGGCACCCTGGGTCTGGGACCCCGTCAGTAGCCCCCGAGCGTGGCGGAGGTCGCAAGCGTCCGGGCTCTGAGACCTCCGTCGGGCTCTTCTCTTCGTGTATCCGGCCTCTTGAGTCGTTGTAGGGCGGTCTTCTCCTCCTTCTTGCTAGCAGTGGGATTGACCTTTCCTGGGCGACAAGGCCCAAAAGCTCCATGGGCCGTCCCATCAGCCATGTTGGCACCGTCTCGGGTACGGTTCGTTATACCAACCTGTTTTTAAACATGATGACCGAACGACCACATTGGGTCCTGCCTGACCTTTCTTCTCTGCCGCCAAGTGCTCCGCCAGTTGCTTCTAGATCGACTGCGCCCGCGCCTCCCTCTGTCGAGGAATTATGGCCGCCGCCCCTTCCTTCTCTAGAGAAAGGCATGGCCAAGATGACCCGCTTGAGGTCGCGTTGCCGCGTCTTCCCCATCCACCCGAGTGGGTTAGCGACTGGGAGCGTTCCTCTATCTCGCGATCCCAGCTGGAGCAATTGGTGATGATGGGGCGCCTTCCAGAGTTCACCGAGATGGGCTGGTTGGTGCCTCGACCGAGAGATAAGGTCCCGCGGTGCGCTGGAACCAGGTGGTTCATGTAGCCTTCTTCCATCATGGGCTGAGGTTCCCACTCAATTCTTTTACCAGGGATGTGTTGGCTTTTTACAGGCTTCAGCTGCATCACCTGACCCCGAGCGGTGTCCTGCACCTCTCCTGCTTCGTGGCCCTTTGCGAGTGCTTCCTAGGTGTTCGCCCCCACTTTGGACTTTTCCGGTATTTCTTCGAGGTGGTTCCCTTCCTTAAGGACGGAAAGATCCCTTCTTGCGGTGGGGCTGTTCTCCAACCCCGTCAGGGTTCTGGTTACTTTGGCCTGGCATTGGCCCCATAGACGGAGTCGTGGAAACATGGGTGGTTTTATGCCCCGGACAACTTCCACGATCCCAGCAACTCTAGTCTGCCAGAGTTTGCTGATGTGCCTTGTTGGCAGAGACCGGAGTGGCGACCAAAAAATGATCTTGACTCAAGGACCGGCTATCTCGTGGATGCCATTGTCCGCCTTCAGGGGTGCGGCCTTACCGGCCTGCAGATTTTAAAGACTTGGGTGCAAAGGAACATCCAGCCTCTGGGGCGTATCGACCGTCCCATGTATTAATATGGAGGGAGGTGTGACCCCAACCGCTTGCTCCAGCGGGAGCTCCTGGAAAACGAGATTGAGGACTGTCTGCACTTGCTCACCGGCCTCCCCTTCGAGGAGCTCCGCGCCGGGGTGGTCGTTGAGCCCTACAGTATGGACAACCCACGGCCCACGGTAAGTTGTTCTCTGCCCCATTATGCCTTCGGGATGCATCTGTTAATGTTCTGACATTTCATTGCTTCTTTGTCAGTCTTTTAGGCATCTGACGTATGAGCCCCGGCCTCGGCATCCTCACATTGGTGCCACGGCCTCTTTTTCCCGTGGGCTAAAGCCCGTTGAAGGTGATTATAATGATTCTGTGATCCGGTCTACAGCAGGTCGGGATGGCGCAGCCAAGAGACCAAGGCTAACGTTAGAGGATACACCTCCATCGAAGAGCACTCGGTCGTAGGCAGAGCCCGCCATCAGCCCACCGTTATGGGGGAAAGGCTCCCCCTCCGCTGTCGTGCGACCAGAGGCCACCGTGGCGGGGCCTCGGCCTTCTTGTCCTTGTGGTAGTGAGCTTGCGTCGCCGGCAGAGGATCCTGGCCGGGCGCTCGCATCTTCGGAGTTGCCGTCGCCGTCTGTCCCTCCGCAGAGGCCAAAAGTGGCTGGAAGGAAGAAGATCGCCAGCCGTCGAATGCCTGCGGTGGCCGCAACCTCCTTGGGGGAACATCAGTCCGACAATGCGGGATCTGCAGGCGCTGAACCATCTGATCATGCTGGGCTCCTTGCTGCCGGAGGTCGTGACCCGCCGTCCCTTCCTCAGCGGTTCGAGGAGGGCTCAGGGTATTTCCAGGCGCTGTTTTCAAGTATTCACCAGAGCGAGGCCCTGGGGCAAGCTTTGGGAAAAGCTCTTGCTGATCTTAACTCATCGGCGGAGGCCATTATCAAGGTGCGGGGACCTTAACCTTCACCCAGTAGCCCTTGAGCCTTAAGCAAATTAGGTGTCTTAATGTGCTTGAGGGTCTTGTTTCATCTTTCCAGGACTCGATGACTCATGAGGCAGAGCTGGATTGTCGAGCGTGTGACCTGTCGCAACAGGTCACTATTGAAGAGGATCGGATCGCTTGGTTACAGAGGTCTCGGGCGGACGTATACTGTAAGTACTTGCGCTGTAGATAGTGATTAGCACAATGATCCGTGGCCGACCTCTTTGTTGATTTGAGGTTCTGCAGCCTTGGAGCAGCTCCAGCAGCTGCAGGCTCAGGTGGTTGCCGATCACGGGGCTGCAAGATGAGTGCGAGACTCGGCATGTGTCAAGGGCACGGAGGCCTGCTCCTACCAGGAGCTGCTGAAGGTGGATAGCGGTCTGCTGGCTAACAATTAGGGCATCACCAAGGGTCTCCGCACTCAAGTGAGGGAGAACCTGGAGGCGGAGGCGGACCTGCGGCGACGTCTGGAGGCCGCCAAAGGCCGCGTTGCTGACGCCCGGTTCCGTATGGAGGGTTGCAAGGTTCGGGAGGCCTCTTTGGCGGAGGCCAGAGCACGTGCCATGGAGGATCTCCAAGAGCGACATTCACACCAGAAGCGGTTGGAGGCCGCCGCGAGTGGTGAGTCATTCGCCACAATGTGATCCTTCCTTTTGCATTCATTCTGAATTTCTCGTGTGGTTTCTGTTCTTCGTGCAGCCGTGCTACCAGACTTGATTTGCCCACCGGGCTCTGCACGCCTTAGCTCCGCGACGTCCACCTTGGATAGGATGGCCCAGGCCTTGACGCAGGCCACATCAGCTTTGTGGCTAGGGGAGGCCGAAGCCGCTGACCTTGCTCAGCGTGTTGCGCGCATGCCGGAAGTAGCCCAGTGCTTGATGGATCTCCAGGAGATCGCGGCTATGGCGGGCGCTCAGTACGTGTTGATGAGGTTGCGCGCGTGCCGCCCGGAGTGGTCCCTGCATGATTTGGTTACGACGGAGCTGCAAGCCAGGCCGGCGCAAGCTTCTATGCTGATGTGGCGTTAGCTACTGCGTTTGCTGCTAATTGTAGTCGTCATGAGGCCTGAATGTGTGGAGCTTGAAAGCAAAGCAAGCCACAACTTTCTTTGCGACACTTATTAATACGACCTCTTTTACGTGCTTTTGTTTGCTTTGAAAAATGAGGTGTATGTGTTGTTTTTGTGCCATACAGACGGTGAAGTGCCTCTGCCTGGGTTAGGAGCAGAGATCTCCTTTGGTGCATGTTGACGCCGTAGGCGTATTTAGTGGGGCTCGGCATGACCAGAATGCCTGATTGAGTCTTCCAGCATCCTCGATGGTTGCTCTCCTCGAAGGAAGGACTACCAACAAAATTGCTTCGATGCAGGCCCTGAGCACTAGGCTGTGGGGGAGGGGGTCGGCAAAAGAAACATGCACAAGGGTTCGGATCAAGAAACAGGAACGTACGACGTAGCCGTCGGGTGGAGCTGGGGAGGGGGGGGGGGTCCACTTATAGCGATGCAGCCCCTGAGTCCCTCAACAAAGAGATTCATTTGTTCTCCCGTAACTTGTCTATCCCAAGGAGTTTCAATAAAGTGTGTTTTTGCTGAATAGCTGTGTGTCATGTTACATTTAGCAAACTAGAAGGGACATGAAAAAGTGTGGAAGGTCATTGCGACCTCCTTGTTTTCCAACCTAAGTTTGTTTGAGCTAAAAGTACATGAAAATGCAGATTTTGCAAAGCAGTTTATGCAGAAAAGTATGTCATACTCATATGTCTATGCATAAAATAGGCGGAGATGCTCGGCATTCCAGGGTCGTGATGTGATCCGACCTGTTTTCTTGTTGTGAAGGTAGTATGCTCTGTTGTTAAGGACCTCGTGAACGACAAAAGGGCCTTCCCACAGGGAGGACATCTTGTTCTTCCTTGGCTTCTGCTTGAGGCGGAGGACGAAGTCGCCAATGTTGAATTCGCGTGCCCGGACACGCCGGCTTTGATACTGTCACAACTTCTGTTCGTAGATGCTCGTGTGTTCGATGGTGAGGAGGTGCACTTCTTCCTTTGCGGTGATATCGTCTTTCCTGTTTTCTTCGGCGACCTCCTTGTCATACGCTCGGACTCGTGGTGAGTCGTATTCAATGTCTCATGGGAGGACCGCTTTCTCCCCATAGACCATGAAGAAGGGCGTGCAGCTGATGGACTTGTTTGGGGTTGTGCGCAAGCTCCAGAGGACAGAGGGGAGCTCTTCTACCCAGTTGCCCTTTGCCCAAACGAGTGGTGTGATGAGCCGTGGCTTAAGGCCTTGCATAATCAGCCCGTTAGCTCGTCCGACCTCTCCGTTGGACTGAGGGTGTGCCACAGACGCGTAGTCTATGTGGATCCGCCATTGGTGGCAGAAATCTTTGAACACTGAGGTGGTGAAGTTGGACCCGTTATCAGTGATGATGCTGTGCAGGACGCCGAAGCGGTGTATGAGGCTGGAGACGAACTTGACCGCTGTGTCGGCCTCCGCATTGGTCACTGGTTTAGCCTCGACCCACTTGGTGAACTTGTTGATGGCCACCTACAAGAATTTGTGGCCTCCTGGCGAAGGCGTGAGCTTGCCAACCATGTCCAGCCCCCACACCGGAAATGTTCATGTCAGTGGGATCGTCTTTAGAGCTGAGGCCAGCATGTGTGTTTTGTTGGCAAAGCGTTGGCAGCCCTTGCAGCTTCGAATGATTTCCTCGGCGTCTGATACGTCTCCAATGTATCTATAATTTTTGATTGTTACATGCTATTATATATCAATCTTGGATACTTTATATGCTTTATGTGCAATTTTATATCATTTTTGGGAACTAACCTATTAACTCAGTGCCTAGTGCTAGTTGCTGTTTTTTGCCTGTTTTTGGTTTTTAGGAAATCAGTACCAAACGAAGTCCAAACAGAAATAAAACTTTGAAATGATTTTTTCTGGACCAGAAGTTACCCTATAAGCTTCGGGAGGAGGCCAGAAGCCCTACGGGAGAGCCACGAGCTCACCTGGTGCGCCCCTAGGGGGGGCGCCACCTGAGCTCGTGGGTCCCGCGCAGCTCTGTTTGACCTAATTCCACTTCTATAAATTCCAAAATATTCCAAAACCAATAGAGAGCCACCCGAAATAACTTTTCCGCCGCCGCAAGCTTCTGTTCTTCCGCAATCCCATCTAGAGGCCTTTTCGGCGATCTGCCGGAGGGGAATCAATCACGGAGAGCTTCTACATCAACCTTGCCGCCCTTCCAATGATGTGTGAGTAGTTTACCACAGACCTATGGGTCCATAGCTAGTAGCTAAATGACTTCTTTTCTCTCCTTGATCTTCAATACAAAGTTCTCCATGATCTCCATGGAGTTCGGTCCGATGTAATCTTCTTTTGCGGTGTGTTTGTTGGGATCCGATGAATTGTGGGTTTATGATCAGATTATTCATTGAAAGTAATTGAGTCTTTTATGAACTTTATTATGCATGATTGTTATAGCTTTGTATTTCTCTCCAATCTATCCGTTTGGTTTGGCCAACTAGATTGATTTATCTTCAGCGGGAGAGGTGCTTTGTGATGGGTTCAATCTTGCGGTGTCCTCTCCCAGTGACAGTAGGGGTAGCGAGGCATGCATTTGTATTGTTGCCATTAAGGGTAAAACGATGGGGTTTATTCATATTGCTTGAGTTTATTCTGTCTACATCATGTCATCTTGCTTAAAGCGTTGCCCTGTTTGTTATGAACCTAATACCATAGATGCATGCTGGATAGCGGTCGATTGGTGGAGTAATAGTAGTAGATGCAGGTAGGAGTCGGTCTACTTGTCACGGACGTGATGCCTATATACATGATCATTGCCATGAATAACATCATAACTATGCGCTTTTCTATCAATTGCCCAACAATAATTCGTTTACCCACCGTATGCTATGTTTCGAGAGAGAAGCCTCTAGTGAAAACTATGGCCCCCGGGTCTACTTTTATCATATTAGAAAACCCTAATTTACGTTGCTGCAATTTATTTACTTTTCAATTTATATATCTATCACTATCAGATTTAATCCTTGCAAGTAACGAGTTCAAGGGGATTGACAACCCTCTTGCCCGCATTGGGTGCAATTATTTGCTCTCTTGTGTGTAGGTACTGCTTACTAGGATTTGCTTGGTTCTCCTATTGGTTCGATAACCTTGGTTCTCATTGAGGGAAATACTATTCGCTACTATATTGCTTCACCCTTCCTCTTTGGGGAAAATCGCAACGCAGCTCACAAGTAGCAGAAATAATTTCTGGCGCCGTTGCCGGGGAGACATCATCAAATACCTAGCAGGTCCCTTCACACAATTTATCAATTACTTGTTCTACTTTTTATTTTCTTTTATTTGTTTTTATTAGTTTCGTTAAAAAATAATAAAAAATACAAAAATATTTTACTTTGCTTGTTTTTTTGCTTGCTTGAAGTTGCTATCATGTCTCAGTTCGAGAAAGTTATTGTTGAAAGTGCCAGTGAAGACAGTACTAGTGAGTCTTTTGAGGAAAAGCCTAAATTATTTGATCCTAATCATGATCCTCCAGAAAATAAAGCTCCCACAATGTTTAAAACTAAAACTTATCGCGTGGGTAGCGGGAACATAATTGGAAAGAATGTCATTCAGGAATTCTTTAATTGCACGGGAGTCATACCAATAATTAAAGGATCTATTCTTGATAAAACAAATTGCTATGTGGATGCTATTGCTATGCTTGTGGTTAAACTAGAGAGAAAATTCTTGCATATCCATCCCGCCTTACAAAAGATATTCTTTGAACTCCCCAACATCCATAATCCTAGGGCTAAAAAGATTGCCACTATCATCCTTATGCATGAATTTGACTATATAACCCGAGAAGATAGGGACATCTTTGCCTTCTATAAAATTTATTTCAAACACCCTCCAATAGGGAGATCCTCCATGATAAGGACACCATACGTAGGTTAGAATCTAATGATTATTTTGCTTATGGTGAAACTATTAGGAGGAAAGTTCCTTATGCTGAACTAATCAAAACTTTCACAATAGTTGCGATAAATTTGAATGGATAACTAAGGGAATTGATGAGGGATTTAGTGAAGAATGGTTTGATAATACTGCTAGAGATCCCATTGATGATAAAATCCATGTTGTATATGAACATCTCTATGGTGATGATTCTGAGTTTGAAGTGATGAATGTTAAAATCACCAAGCAAAGTCCCTTCAATTATTTAAGTTCCCCTACCAGAAAAGTAGAGTATGAAAGTAGGGAATTAATGAGAAAGGTTTTTTAAGATTTGATTCAAAAGGATTTAGAAACGAAGGATGACAATACTCGAAAGAATGCATTATGCCTAGCTAGTGGCATAAAACAATAGCACTTGTTGGGAGGCAACCCAATATTTATCTTTATTGCAATTTTTATTTTCTTGAGTCACACAATTATAGCTACTGTAATGATTGTGTTTTTATCTTTTAGTTAGTGTTTGTGCCAAGTAATGCCTTTGGGATGATTTGAATGATAGTATAATTGATGCTGTTTGAAAACAGAAAGTTTTGTGCCTAGTAGTTGATTTTTAATTTATTACTGGAATGTTCAAAAAATCTGAAATTTTTACACAGTATTGGGATACAATTTTTTTACGTTGTCCTAAGATTTCAGAATTTTTGGATTTACATAAGTATGGATAAATATCCTGTCATTGCGTACTGTTCTGTTTTGGACAGATTCTGTTTTTATTGCATAGTGTGCTTGTTTTAATGAAACTATGGATCATATCGGGGGGTATAAGTTTTGGAGAAGTTAGAATACTGTAGGTATTATGCAAGAACAATTATGAATGAGTTTATAACAATACCTAAAGTGGATGATTGATTTATTATACTAACGGATCTCACAAAGTTTCTGTTGAGTTTTGTGTGCTGAAGTTTTCAAGTTTTGGGTGAGATCACGATGGATGAAGGAATAAGGAGTAGCAAAACGATAAGCTTGGGGATGCCCAAGTCACCCCAAGGTAATATGCATGGAAGAACCAAGCGTCTAAGCTTGGGGATACCCCGGATGGCATCCCCTCTTTCGTCTACAATCTATCGGTAACTTACTTGGAGCTATATTTTTATTCATCACATGATATGAGTTTTACTTGGAGCGTCTTGTGCTATAGTTTTTTTTACTTTTAGTTTGCCACAATCATTGTTTGCTGGACACACCTTTTGAGAGGGACACACATTTATCTTGATTTGTTAGAATACTCTATATGCTTTACTTATATCTTTTGAGCTAGGCAGTTGCTTTTGTGCTTCACTTATACTTGTTAGAGCACGGTGGTGGTTATATTTTATAGAAATGATTGCAATCTCATGCTTCACTTAAATCTTTTTGGGAGTCTTAAATAGGAAGTGGTAATGTGCACGAGTTATGAGATTAGACCAAAAAGGATAGGTATTCAAGAGTGGTATAATAAAAAACTTTCATGTAGATCACTAAATATGAAATGTATGTTTTAATTATATTGATGTCATAATATGAACGGGTATTAGTTCATGATCATTGGTTAGTAGAAATATCAAGATTAAAGCTTGTTATGCACTACTCATTTAAGTGTCCGTTATGGCATGGTGGGGATGTTTGAGCATTTTTATGTCTGATTGAAATCCTTCAGTGCTGTCAGAATCGGGGGTGCGTGATGGTTAACTCCTACCAACCTCCTCCCTAGTGGCATGCCTTCGAGGACTAATAAAACTTTCACGATAAGTATATGAGTTCTTTATGACTAATGTGAGTTCATGGACAATCACGCACCCCTACCTTTCTGCACTTTGCTAGCCTCTTCAGTACTGTGCATTGCCCTTTCTCACCTCAAGAGTCGGTGCAAACTTCGCCGGTGCATCCAAACCCCGTGATAAGATACGCTCTATCACACATAAGCCTCCTTATATCTTCCTCAAAACAGCCACCATACCTACCTATCATGGCATTTCCATAGCCATTCCGAGATATACTGCCATGCAACTTCCACTGTTTCGTCTTATGACATGTGTGTTCATCATCATATTGCTTTGCATGATCATATAAAGCTGACATGATATTTGTGGCAAAGCCACCGTTCATCATTATTATACATGTTACGCTAGATCATTGCACATCCTGGTACACTGCCAGAGGCATTCATATAGAGTCTTGATTGATCAGTTACCGAGTTGTAAGTAAATAAAAGTGTGATGATCATCATTATTAGAGCATTGTCCCAGTGAGGAAAAGAATGATGGAGATTGATGAGTCCTCCAAAATGAGGGGATGAGGTCCATGAGATTGTTCTAAAAAGAGAGAGAAGGGACAATGCTACTATCCTCTTACCACACTTGTGCTTCAAAGTAGCACCATGTTCCTCATATAGAGAGTCTCCTGAGGTATCACTTTCATATACTAGTGGGAATTTTTCATTATAGAACTTGGCTTGTATATTCTGATGATTGGCTTCCTCAAATGCCCGAGGTCTTCACGAGCAAGCAAGTTGGATGCATACCCACTTAGTTTCCATTGAGCTTTCATACACTTATAGCTCTTAGTGCATCTGTTGCATGGCAATCCCTACTCCTCGCATTGATATCGATTGATGGGATTCTCCATTGCCTATTGATCCGCCGAGTTGATGCTAGCTTTTCTTCCTTTTTGACTTCTCCTATATACCTTTACCACCGCATTCTATTCCACCTATAGTGCTAATGTCCATGTCTCACGCTCATGTATTGAGTGGAGTTGAAAATGCTGAAGCGCATTAAAAGTATGATACAATTACCTGGTTTGACACCTGGGTGCTCATGATTTATATTTATGCGGTGAAGGCGGAGTCATGCCATGCTTACATAATTCAATGAGTGGGGATAACATTCTTTGAGCATCGTATATTTTGAAAATTTAATGATTATGTTCTAGTATTCATGGATATTATTATGTTGATATCAATTACCTCATCGTTTCTCAATATTTACACCATAAGAGAGATTACATGATAAACATGCTAGGTAGCATTCAACATAAAAAATTCGGTTTTTATCATTTACCTACTCGAGGACGAGCAGGAATTAAGCTTGGGGATGCTGATACGTCTCCAACGTATCTATAATTTTTGATTGTTTCATGCTAGTATATCATCAATATTGGATACTTTATATGCTTTATATGCAATTTTATATCATTTTTGGGAACTAACCTATTAACTCAGTGCCTAGTGCCAGTTGCTATTTTTTGCCTGTTTTTGTTTTTTTAGGAAATCAGTACCAAACGAAGTCCAAACGGAAAGAAAACTTTAAAATGATTTTTTTGGACCAGAAGGGACCCTAGAAGCTTCGGGAGGAGGCGAGAAGCCCTACGGGAGAGCCATGAGCTCACCTGGCGTGTCCCTGGGGGGGCGCCACCTGAGCTTGTGGGTCCCACGCCGCTCCGTTTGACCTAATTCGACTTTTATAAATTCCCAAATATTCCAAAACCAACAGAGAGCCACCCAAAATAACTTTTCCGCTGCAGCAAGCTTCTGTTCTTCCGCGATCCCATCTGGAGGCCTTTTTCGGCGATCTGCTGGAGGGGGAATCGACCACAGAGGGCTTCTACATCAACCTTGATGCCCTTCCGATGATGTGTGAGTAGTTCACCACAGACCTACGGGTCCATAGCTAGTAGCTAGATGGCTTCTTCTCTCTCTTTGATCTTCAATACAAAGTTCTCCATGTTCTCCATGGAGTTCTATCTGATGTAATCTTCTTTTGTGGTGTGTTTGTTGGGATTCGATGAATTGTGAGTTTATGATCAGATTATTCATTGAAAGTAATTGAGTCCTTTCTGAACTTTATTATGCATGATTGTTATAGCTTTGTATTTCTCTCTGATCTATCCGTTTGGTTTGGCCAACTAGATTGATTTATCTTCAGCGGGAGAGGTGCTTTGTGATGGGTTTAATCTTGCGGTGTCCTCACCTAGTGATAGTAGGGGTAGCGAGGCACGTATTTGTATTGCTTCCATTAAGCGTAAAACAACGGGGTTTATTCATATTGCTTGAGTTTATTCTCTCTACATCATGTCATCTTGCTTAAAGCGCTACCCTATTTGTTATGAACTTAATACCATAGATGCATGCTGGATAGCGGTCGATTGGTGGAGTAATAGTAGTAGATGCAGGCAGGAGTCGGTCTACTTGTCACGGACGTGATGCCTATATACATGATCATTGCCATGAATAACATCATAACTATGCGCTTTTCTATCAATTGCCCAACAGTAATTCGTTTACCCACCGTATGCTATGTTTCGAGAGAGAAGCCTCTAGTGAAAACTGTGGCCCCCGGGTCTACTTTTATCATATTAGAAAACCCTAATTTACCTTGCTGCAATTTATTTACTTTTTATTTACTTTTCAACTTATATATCTATCACTATTAGATTTAATCCTTTCAAGTAACGAGTTCAAAGGGATTGACAATCCTCTTGCCCGCGTTGTGTGTAGGTACTGCTTACTAGGATTTGCTTTGTTCTCCTATTGGTTTGATAACCTTGGTTCTCACTGAGGGAAATACTATCCGCTACAATATATCTTCACCCTTCCTCTTCGGGGAAAATCCCAACGCAACTCACAAGTAGCAGCGTCACGCATTGCCTGAGGCCAGAAGAAACCATGGCGGAAGGCCTTTGTAGCGGTTGTTCTGGGGGCTGCGTGATCGCCACAAGCCCCCGCGTGTATTTCTTCGAGGAGCTTCTTTCCTTCTTCCTCTGAGACACAGCGCTGAAAAACGCCCACTTGGTTGCGTTTGTATAGCTCGCTGTTGATGATTGTATAGGCCTTGGAGTGACAGACGATGCGTCGTGCCTCCATTTTGTCCTGGGGGGAGCTCGCCTTTAGTCATGTAGGCGTGCAATGGTTGTATCTAGTCTTTGGTGTGGATCACCATTGCGGCCTCCTCGGATTTGTCTGAGGGTGGTGGGTTAACTTCCGGGGCCGTGCTTTCTGCGGTGCCGGGGTCTGTCGTGTCTGCGCTGAAGCCGTGCATCTTGATGGATGGCTTATGCAGTATCTCTTGGAAAGTCTTGTCTGGTACGGGCTCTCTGGATGATCCAACGCGTTCTAGGTTATCAGCCGCGATGTTGTCACTTCTTTTGACATGGTGTAGTTGGAGTCCATCAAACTTTCCTTCCAGCGCTCGGACGACAGTGCAATATGCTGCCATCTTGGGGTCCTTAGTGTCGAATGTTTTCATGACCTGTTGTACCACGAGGTTGGAGTCGGATGCCCATGGAGGCCGCAATCCGGAGCCCGTGCATGAGGGCTTCATATTCTGCTATGTTGTTGGAGTCCCGGAAATGAAGTTGAAGGACATAATTCATTTTGTTGCCTCTGGAGGAGACGAAGACTACTCCCACCCCTAGTCCTTGTACGATCATTGACCTGTCAAATTACATGGTCCAGTACTCGAGGTCGATGTTCTTGGGGACCTGCTGGGCCACTGTCCAGTCCACGAGGAGGTCGGTGATGGCTTGAGATTTTACTGCCGTACGTGGCTTGTAGGAGAGCTCAAACGGCAGAAGTTGGATTGCCCATTTTGCGACGCGGCCCGTGGCGTCTTTGTTGTTGATGATATCGGAGAGCAGTGCATGGCTGACCACCGTGATTGTGTTGGCTTGGAAGTAGTGTTGCAGCTTTCTTGCGGCCATGAACACTCTGTATGTTATATTCTGGTAATGTGGATACCTTGTCTTGGAAGGCGTTAGTACCTCGCTGGCGTAGTACACCGGGTGTTGCACGCGGTGTATCTTTCCGGCCTCCTCCCGTTCGACAGCGATGACCATGCTGACCACCTGGGTTGTTGCTGCAATGTACAACAACATGGGCTCTAATTGGGTTGGGGAGACTAGGAGCGGGTTTGATTGTAGTAACTTCTTGAGGTCGACGAATGCTTGCCTGGCTTCGTCGCTCCAGTAGAATTTGTCATCCTTTTTGAGGAGATGATATAGCGGCAAGGCCTTTTCTCCTAGCCGTGAGATGAATCTGCTCAAGGCCGCCACGCAGCCTGCGAGCTTCTGTATGTCGCGTACTGTCTCAGGGGGCTCGAGGTCCACTATGGCTTTTATTTTTTCTGGGTTTGTCTCTATTCCTCGTAGGGATACGATGAATCCAAGTAGCTGCCCAGCGGGAACCCCGAAGACGCATTTGTCGGGGTTTAGCTTCATGCTGAAATTGCGAAGGTAGTCGAAGGTCTGCTGGAGGTCGGTGAGGAGGCTTGAGCCTTGCTTGGATTTTACCACGATGTCGTCGATGTATACCTCCGCATTTACTCTGATTTGTTTGTTGAAACACTTCTGCATCGTTCGTTGGTACGTAGCCCCTGCATTTTTGAGGCCAAATGGCATCGTGATGTAGCAGAAGGGCCCATATGGCGTAATGAAGGAGGTCGTCTCCTGGTCAGATTCTTTCATCCGTATCTAATGGTATCCTGAGTATGCATCCAGGAAGCATAGGCGTTCGCACCCCGCCTTGGAGTCGATTATCTGATCGATCCTAGGTAGCGGAAACGGGTCCTTGGGGAATGCTTTGTTGAGGTCGGTGTAGTCCACGCACATGCGCCACGTGTTGTTCTTTAGTACCATCATTGGGTTTGCTAGCTACTCTGGGTGCGCGACCTCTCTTATGAATTTGGCCGCGAGCAGGTGTGATATCTCCTCTCCTATTGCCATTCGTTTTTCTGTGGCAAAGCATCATAGGGCCTATTTTACCGGCCTTGCATCCTTGCGGATGTTTAGGCAGTGTTCGGCCTTCTCTGCTGGCACTTCTGGCATGTCGGCGGGTTTCCACGCGAATATGTTCTAGTTGGCTTGGAGGAAAGCAAGGAGCTCTGCCTCCTGGCTCTCCAAGAGGTCTCCGTCGATAGTCACTGTCAGGATCTTCCGGGTGGACCTGGAATCTCTTGGTCTGCTTGGCCGGCTGGAAGACGGGACCAAGCCTTGGTTTCTGGGGGAGCTCGGCTTCTGATGGCCCTATCTGCTTTCTTATCTTGGCGAGCTCCACGTTTGCCACTTCGGCCTTGTAGGCCTTCTTTGTGCTTCCCCGTATGGTGATCATGCCATTCGGGCCCGACATCTTTAGCTGTAGGTAGGCATAAGACGGGACTGCCATGAATTTTACATACGCGGGCCTGCCCAAGATCGCATGGTAACCGCTCTGGAAGGGGGCGACCTCAAACTGGATGGTTTTGCTTTGGTAACTTGACTCATCTCCAAAGACGACCTCTAGTTCGATCCACCCTAAGGGATGGACCGGGCGGCCAGGTACTACCCCGTGGAAACCCATGTACGATCTCCGTAGTTCAGATAGAGAGATCTTCATCTTTTCCAGGGTGTCGGTGAAGATAATGTTGAGGCCGCTACCTCCGTCCATCAGGACACGTGAGAGTCGCAACCCCCCATGATGGTATCCAGCACTAGGGCATGCTTGCCTGGCTGTACGACATCTTCGGGGTGATCCCCGGCGTCGAAGGTGATCGTCTCTTGGGACCATGCCAGCCGTTCGCTGGTTACGTCCCCTGCCGTGTAGATCGCGCGTCCGGCGAGCTTCTGGTTTTGGCGTGTGTCAGCCGTCGTGAATATCATGTTCACGGAGGTCTCACAAGAGTCTTGCAGTACCATGGAGGTTGTACGATGGGCCTCCATGCGAGGTGATAGGGGCGATCATAGACCTCTTGGGCTTGCCCCTGCCTATTATACACGTGTTTGATGTAGCGTGTAGGCGAGATGTCAAGGAATTGTCCTGATCCGTCAGCGACCAGCTTGAAAGAGCCAAACTTGAGGCAATGGCTTGGCTAGGGATTGCTGGCCTCTAATGATTCTCTGAGCCGGGTTTGTTCTTCGGTCACCGTCACCCGTGCCTGGTGCGCCAACTGACGGAGCGAATTCCCGTCAGATCCCTCGGTATGGTTTGATACGTCTCCGACGTATCTATAATTTTTGATTGTTTCATGCTATTATATTATCATTCTTGGATACTTTATATGCAATTCTATATCATTTTTTGGGACTAACCTATTAACTCAGTGCCTAGTGCCAACTGCGGTTTTCTGCTTGTTTTTGGTTTTACAGAAAATCTATACCAAACGGATTCCAAACACTATGAAACTTTTTGACGATTTTTTCTAGACAAAAGAGACCCAGAAGCTTCGGGGGAAGGCCAGAAGACCTACCAGGAGACGGCAAGGCAACAGGGCGCGCCCTGGGGGGGGGGGGGGGTAGGCGCTCCTTGAAGTCTTGTGGGCCCCCATCGGACCTAATTCCAGCGCTGTAAATTCCCAAATATTCCAAAACTTTATTATGATGTGTGAGTAGTTCACCAGAGACCTACGGGTCCATAACTAGTAGGTAGATGGCTTTCTCTCTCTCTTTGATCTTCAATACAAAGTTCTCCATGATCTACATGGAGTTCTATCCGATGTAATCTTCTTTTGCGGTGTGTTTGTTGGGATCTGATGAATTGTGGGTTTATGATCAGATTATTCATTGAAAGTAATTGAGTCTTTTCTAAACTTTATTATGCATGATTATTATAGCTTTGTATTTCTCTCCGATCTACCCGTTTGGTTTGGCCAACTAGATTGATTTATCTTCTGTGGGAGAGGTGCTTTGTAATTGGTTCAATCTTGCGGTGTCCTCACCTTGTGACAAAAGGGGTAGTGAGGCACATATTTGTATTGTTGCCATTAAGGGTAAAACGATGGGGTTTATTCATATTGCTTGAGTTTATTTTGTCTACATCATGTCATCATACTTCATGCATTACTCTGTTTGTTATGAACTTAATACATAGAGAGGCAAGCATAGAAGTACTCTCGAAGTGGAGTAATAGTAGTAGATGCAGGCAGGAGTAGGTCTACTTGTCACGGACGTGATGCTTATGTGGCACCCCGGCTCAGAGAAACCGGAACACCGCGTATTCTAGCCCAGAGATCAAGTCTTCTGGAATACGGCACTGCTTGGCATAGAACAAATCAGCTCTTTATTACAAATAATGGGGTACAAGGGTATGATATTACAAAGGTTACGGGGCACGGCTACACTACACCTGCTCAGATAGCTCTATGCTAGCAGCGGAACGACGACGACGGTGATGAACTCCACTTCGCAGGGACTCTGGCTGGGATGCATCCTAGAGCGCAACCATGGGATCCTCGACAAGCAATCAATCACGGCATGACCTGCAATCTGGCATGACACGCCAGGTGAGTACTTTGAATGTACTCGCAATCTCACAGCAACCAAAGCAATCAAGACAAACAACAGCATGGCATTTACAGATTAATCATCAATGATGAACACAATACTTCTAGAACAGCATGAGCATGGCAGGTACATATAAGTCATGATATGAACATGATGATACTAGCACTAGCATGCAAAGGGGGTCGACGTGTAAGGTCTCATGGACCAACTTACTCTTCTCGGAGGTTATCTCGTAACCACCATGAATATTAAACTTACTTACCACCGTGATCACCATGTGATCACCTCATAATCAACCAACATCGGTATCCACGATACCATCGTGATCCTCTCATGATCACATACAGATCAACCAACTTCTTTTCTCATCGAACCGGGGTTGTTATTACTCAGATTATTATTACTGTTGACCCATAGTGTGACCTACTACGAACTGTGTCCATGACCGAGGACGCGACTATCGATAGATTATACACTCTGCAGAGGTTAGTACACTGTACCCACACCACGGAACTCATGGCCTCGTACTCCCATTCGGGTGGACCAACGACATTCCGACCAAAACCAATCTATTGCATGACACTCTCCCGGTCACTCCGACAAACTCCCCTTTGGGCTATGTCCTGGGTGGCCCCGATGCCAACTCGTGACATCCGCCACCTTTGTGGCCGCCACCGTCGTGGCCAAAACAAAACATCGTCCCAAACGGGGACATCGGATATCCATACAACTCGGGCCCTCAAGGCTATGGCTGCCTACCTGATCAGGGTAGCGCGCACCCATAACCTTCCCTAGTAGGAGGCACCGGCGAGAGGCATGACAATAGACCGCATTAGGGCCCCCCATAAGGCAAGTGTGGCTGCACTGGTTAGCTCGATTCGGTGGCACCATGACTCTGCCAACAGATTTGTTCAAGTTCGATTAGTGTCAGGTTTAACTTGAATGGTGATGAGCTGAGTCATAATAATATAACATCATAATGCATGTGAGCATGATATCAGTGTAACCATGAATGGGTAACATAACCATTTAGCATCTTAATAGCAACAATGATAAACCATTTATTTTACGGGATGCAAATGAACATAGCATAACGATGATCACGAATATCACAAGTAGTTGCATAACCAACCATCACTATGCATGTGAGCATATCATTACCACTAGCATCTGAAATGATTTCAAGAATAAAAACATGATAAGAATATCCTTAGCAATTAATCATATCACTTACTAGAAGAAAATGAACATGGCATAAGCAATGAGCATGGATTCACAAGCATATCAGTAACATTGAAAATCATTATATGAATAAATAATTATTCGAACATTCAAGTGAAAACCATGGCTATTGCAATGCCATCATGCAAGTGGCTGTCGTGTCTTGACTGGGTATGGAGGAACCACCGGGAAGAAGTGCGATGAGCTCGCGGAAAAATTTGCCGGAAATGATTCCCTCTCGGAGGGGGCTGAGTAAGGGCAGGGGCAAAATGGTCATTTTCACAGTGTGACAACCTCATGAAAATGATACCCTCGGAATGGGCTCGACGAACTGAGATCGTGGGCTTTGGAATCACCTGATTCGGAGTCACGGTTGTCGAGATACGGCCGTTCGTTTGTTAGACAGAAAATTAAATAAAAATATTCATTTCTGCTGCTAACGGACGAACGTCCGCAATTTAAGAGTTTCGGCAGCGACGGCTGAAAAATAGAAAGCGCCTTTTGAGAAATACGTCTTCACAGTACTGAAAACGTAGTTTCAACGGAAGACGTACCAAAGTACGCTTTCAATAATCGAAAACGTATTTTGCAGAAGTGCGTCTCCACTTAAAACGCGCGGGCCCGGCCTCTGGTTGGCTTACAGCTGGGCCCCACCGCTGCCTTCTCTCTCTCCTCCCGCTCCCTTTCTTCAACCTCGCCCGCAACCAAGTACAGAGGCGGCCGCGCACTCCGGCGACGAGCCTCGGCGACTCCGGCCACCGTTGCCGGCGTTCCGGGCACCGGCGAGCTTGGGGAAGAGTGCCGCGTCCATCCCCGCACCGCACGGACACCGAGGAGCACCGAGACGAGTGGGGCGACGACCGTGGTGGACGGCGGCGTCGGGCGGTTTTGGGGGAGGCTCCACGGTGCACGGGAGGAAGGGAGGGGTTGCGGGGCGAGCTCAGAGGTGAAGGTGGAGGTCCCCGGTGGTGGTTAGAGGGAGAGAAGGGCTCGGGCTCGCCGGAATTTAGGCGAAGCCGAGCGGCAATGATGGACATAATAGGAAATGAATATTCCTGAATTATTTTTGAACTAGGCAGTGATGGGTTTTGACATATTTGTGGAATATATGATCCAAATAATTTATGAGAATTTTGTGGGAATTTTAGGAATGACAGAAATATAGGTTGCTTCACAACTTAGAGCAAACAAGGTTATTCCTTTAATAGAAAAAGGAATATTCCCAAGAAATAAAAATTGGGGTTGGGCTAAGATGGAAATGACATGGCCTTGGGATAGATTTGAGAATGACAAGCCACTAGGAAGTGGCAGGAGAGAAGATCTTCCCAGGTTTCAAGACCACATAGCCACGGAAACAGAACTCCAAATAAAAATTCGAAGAAATCCAAAAGAAAAAGAAAGGGCCAAAAATCGGGGTGTTACAAACCTACCCCTCTTACGATAAATCTCGTCCTCGAGATTTGGTTGCTCAGGGAATAAGTATGAAGATTCTAACTTAAGGAAACCGTTTCCAACTCGGGTATCCTTTTTCCTTTATAAATTGTTCGCACTGAATTGCATCTGACGGACTGCCTAGCTCTCGGGTGGTTTGCTTCACCATACCCCACATTCTGGCAGGTCTTTCTTCATATGTTCATCCTTGCTCTGACTTCAATTCTTTTATGTCTGCTAGCTTGTTTGATATATTATCATGACTGGAATTTCCATAAGTCCGGGAGGACTTTACCCATTGACGTGTCATCCTTATATCCAGCATGGACAGTATCAATGGGGTTATGAACAAACTTCCTTGGTGGACATGAAACATTTAATCATTGCATCGGGTTACTAGATGCATGTCCTCCGGGTTCAAAACAATGCTGAGAATCATAACCCTCTTGGGTGTATATCCCTGGTGATCGATACAGAATCATACTGTCTTGGGTATCCGTACCGTGTTGTTCGGGCATCGATTAGCACACCTGTATTGCTGGTGTTGCTCCTTCATTATCATTTTCTTTTGTCCGAATCTTTTGCTGAAAGAGCTTGGCCATAAATATCTTTAATTCTTCGTGTGACCATAGGTGCTGTCAGGTGCAATATTCCGGCAGTCATTCCTTATCCTTATCCTCAGGCAGTGCAACAACGTTTAATTGGCAAGTTTATCATCTCTCGAGCTTTAACTGTAGGGCAATGATCATCCGAACCTTTGCATGAAATCGGCAAATAAATCAGTAGCCACCAGAACGGTCTTTACAACTTAGATTTGGGACATTACTGAGATAACTCAACCATGGCCCACGACGGCTGAAAAGCAGCTCAGAGCATGAGGCAGTGTTGATAAGAAGAATGTAGCAGTTCCCTAAGATGGCCAAAGAACAGCTCAGAGCATAGGGTCGCTGCTACAAAAAGAAAATCAACACCTGCCCGAGACGGCCGAAAAGCAGCTCAGAACACAGGCGTGGTGCCGTTACCTAGAAAAGGTAAGCAAGGGTTCATCATGATCATATACCAGGTTCACAGTTACTTGTATAGAGCTCACTGTTGTGGTCAATCATACATGACAGTGACAGAGGTTAATGATATCACCTTGTCGGGCGTGAGGAAGCTGGCCTTGATATCCACTGTCAGGATTGTTGTCCCAACCTTGTCTTGCTTCATAGCTTGTGAAGCATTGCATCACACTGAGGTGTATAACTTGCTTTCTTCCTCTTACATACTCATGGGTTTGTTGGATTCTCATCGTGCTTGCTTCATCATACGAGTGACTTGAATGACCTTGGCAGCATGTTCACAATATATATGGAAGCATGTGTAACTAAGCATTTGATTCCCAAGGCAGACACTTGTGTCCTGACTAGCTCGTGTTTCTGACCAACCTGTCGTGGACCTGATTCTGGAGATGCACTGCCCACTAACTGTGTAATATCTTGTACGAAAGCCGATAAATGTTTGTAGTGTCGTACTGACAAAGACTGGATAGCTTGTGTTGGATGCTATCTGAGAGTAGCGTGCTGAGGAAGACTGGATATCTTATGCTCGAAGCTTCTGCCGGGATAGCGTGCTGAAGAAGACTGGGCACCGTGCTTCAGAAGCTTCTCCTACTGGTTGCTTACTGGAGAAGATTCGGTGCCTTATGCCGGAAGCTTTCTACGGTAGCTTACCGAAGAAGACTGAGTATCTTACACTGGAAGCTATCCACATATCGTACCGAGGAAGACTGCAGAACCTTACGTTGTAAGGTTCCCTTTGATATTCCTTTGACTGATAATATACTGTTGGTATTGCACACAACTTGTCTTCCGGCTGATTTAATCATTAATGATGTGAAGGTTGCACCACTGTTGTAAATTTGATGCTGATAATCAATCTAGAATATCATTTGCATTTAGATCAGATATTCCCAATATAGTACAGTCGGCTGAGAATTCCATGATGTTTAGCTGAGCTTCCAAATGTTTGAAATCCTCACTGATTCTTCGAGTCCGGTGTAGGTTCAATGAGCAACTTTCATAAGGGGAAATAAGGTAACACCGAGGGCCCAAAGAAAGAAGCAAAAGAAATGACTCAAACAAAATCACACATAGCATCAAGATGGCATACAAACAACATCATATTTTTACAGCTATTCACCTCACTATGCATGCCTACTTAAGCACACAATTCTCGAGGAAACTCTGGTACTACGATCTAATATGCTGTGGCGGTGTGCAGGAAAATGGATCAGCGTGTGGAGGGGTTGGTGTAACCAGAGCTACACCAAGCGCTGGCTCAGCACCGGTTGCATCTGGATGGGCTTAGCGGTGAGGACGGACTTGGTGATCATGTAGCAAGACATGGATGTCACGGACACATCATCATCAAGCGGACGGAAGGGAACCGTACTCATCCAGGGAATGCGTGATAGAGTAGGATAGCGGTGGAAAGCAGGGTCTTGCTGACATTGCCCTTTTCTGGTAACAAAGACCAGTAAGGGTTGCCAAAGCGGCGGGTTGGATGGCCAGATCCGGGGTAGAAATATGTCTACCACCGAAACAATAGGTGTGGCTGGAGAAAATATTGGTGCGATACCTGTGCATCAATCCTTCAAGTGATCGACACCAATAGGTACCTCGGCATCACTCCGCTGGGACAGAGATGACACCAAACACCAAAGAGCAAGTGTGCAAAGCTGGAGGGTGCAGGTAGTGGATCGAAACCGATGCCACCTACACTCACAAGATAAGATCGTTAGCGACAAGATAATAAGTCTATATGCATGCTATGCAGCAAACAAATGCAACAACCAAATGTAACTAGCAAGCTAGACACTGAACTACCGGTTTCTAATGTTCGTGCAGACTAGGGTGTCCTACAGCCAAACCTGGCTCTGATACCAATCGCTGTGGCACCCCAGCTCAGAGAAACCGGAACACCCCGTATTCCAGCCCAGAGATAAAGTCTTCAGGAATACGGCACTGCTTGGCATAGAATAAATCAGCTCTTTATTACAAATAAATAGGGTACAAGGGTCTGATATTACAAAGGTTACGGGGCACGGCGACACTACGCCTGCTCAGATAGCTCTATGCTAGCAGCGGAACAACTCAAAGTGGAATAAATTTCTAGCAGCGGAACGACGGCGACGGTGATGAACTCCACATCGCAGGGACTCTGGCTGGGACGCTTCCTAGAGCGCAACCACGGGATCCTCGACAAGCAATCAATCACGGCATGACCTGCAATTTGGCATGACACACCAGGTGAGTACTTTGAATGTACTCGCAAGCTCACAGCAACCAAAGCAATCAAGACAAACAACATCATGACATTTACAGATTAATCATCAATGATGAACACAATACTTCTAGAACAACATGAGCATGGCAGGTACATATAAATCATGATATGAACATGTTGATACTAGCACTAGCATGCAAAGGGGTCGACGTGTAAGGTCTCATGGACCAACTTACTCTGCTCGGAGGTTATCTCGTAACCACCATGAATATCAAACTTACTTACCACCATGATCACCATGTGATCACCTCATAATCAACCAACATCGGTATCCACGATACCATCGTGATCCTCTCATGATCACATAAAGATCAACCAACTTCTTTTCTCATCGAACCGGGGTTGTTATTACTCAGATTATTATTACTGTTGACCCATAGTGTGACCTACTACGAACTGTGTCCATGACCGAGGACGTGGCTATCGATATACTATACACTCTGCAGAAGTTAGTACACTGTACCCACACCACGGAACTCATGGCCTCGTGCTCCCATTCGGGTGGACCAACGATATTCCGACCAAAACCAATCTATTGCATGACACTCTCCCGGTCACTCCGACAAACTCCCCTTTGGGCTATGTCCTGGGTGGCCCCGATGCCAACTCGTGACATCCGCCACCTTTGTGGCCGCCACCGTCGTGGCCAAAACAAAACATCGTCCCAAACGGGGACATCGGATATCCATACAACTCGGGCCCTCAAGGCTATGGCTGCCTACCTGATCAGGGTAGCGCGCACCCATAACCTTCCCTAGTAGGAGGCACCGGCGAGAGGCATGACAATAGACCGCATTAGGCCCCCCCATAAGGCAAGTGTGGCTGCACTGGTTAGCTCGATTCGGTGGCACCATGACTCAGCCAACAGATTTGTTCAAGTTCGATTAGTGTCAGGTTTAACTTGAATGGTGATGAGCTGAGTCATAATAATATAACATCATAATGCATGTGAGCATGATATCAGTGTAACCATGAATGGGTAACATAACCATTTAGCATCTTAATAGCAACAATGATAAACCATTTATTTTACGGGATGCAAATGAACATAGCATAACGATGATCACGAATATCACAAGTAGTTGCATAACCAACCATAACTATGCATGTGAGCATATCATTACCACTAGCATCTGAAATGATTTCAAGAATAAAAACATGATAAGAATATCCTTAGCAATTAATCATATCACTTACCAGAAGAAAATGAACATGGCATAAGCAATGAGCATGGATTCGCAAGCATATCAGTAACATTAAAAATAATTATATGAATAAATAATTATTCGAACATTCAAGTGAAAACCATGGCTATTGCAATGCCATCATGCAAGTGGCTGTCGTGGCTTGCCTGGGTATGGAGGAACCACCGGGAAGAAGTGCGATGAGCTCACGGAAAATTTTGCCGGAAATGATTCCCTCTCGGAGGGGGCTGAATAAGGGCAGGGGCAAAATGGTCATTTTCACAGAGTGACAACCTCGTGAAAATGATACCCTCGGAACGGGTTCAACGAACTGAGATCGTGGGCTTTGGAATCACCTGATTCGGAGTCACGGTTGTCGAGATACGGCCCTTCGTTCGTTAGACTGAAAATTAAATAAAAATATTCATTTCTGCTGCTAACGGATGAACGTTCGCAATTTAAGAGTTTCGGCGGCTGCGGCTGAAAAATAGAAAGCGCCTTTTGAGAAATACGTCTTCATAGTACTGAAAACGTAGTTTCAACGGAAGACGTACCCAAGTACGCTTTCAATAATCGAAAACATATTTTGCAGAAGTGCGTCTCCACTTAAAACGCGCAGGCCCGGCCTCTGGGTGGCTTACAGCTGGGCCCCACCGCTGCCTTCTCTCTCTCCTCCCGCTCCCTTTCTTCAACCTCGCGCGCGCCCAAGTACAGAGGCGGCCGCGCACTCCGACAACGAGCTCCGGCGACTCCGGCCACCGTTGCCGGCGTCCCGGGCACCGGCGAGCTCGGGGAAGAGTGCCATGTCCATCCCCGCACCGCACAGACACTGAGGAGCACCGAGATGAGCGGGGCGATGACCGTGGCGGACGGCGGCGGCGGGCGGTTTTGGGGAGGCTCCACGGTGCACGGGAGGAAGGGAGGGGTTGCGGGGCGAGCTCAGAGGTGAAGGTGGAGGTCCTCGGTGGTGGTTAGAGGGAGAGAAGGGCTCGGGATCGCCGTAATTTAGGCGAAGCCGAGCGGCGGCCATGGCGGCGATGGTGGCCGAGGAGAGCTGCTCGAGCTCGTTTGAGTGGCTGGGGAGTCTACTGGGAGGGTGGGAGAGAGGTGGGTGAGGTCGAGATGGCTCGGGGTGGCCTTATATAGCCGCGGCGACAATGCCGTAGCCGGAAACTGCCGTAGACGTGCAGACAATGCCTCTTGCGCGACCGCGTGCGCGTGCGCACGCGCGGGGAAAAGAGAGAGGCCAGGGGGGCTCATTCGGTGCACAGATGCTACGGGGAGGAAGAAGACAGGGGCAAGGCGACGACGGCCACGGGCATCCCGGGGTGGCGTGGCTCACCGGAGAGGAAAGAGGAGGGGGAGAGGGGTCCAGAGGGGACGCGTGGATGCAGGAGAATGAGGGCAACACAGTGGACATGCCGCGGTGTCGCGAGGATGGCGTTTGGGCGGCGGCAAAGGGGTCCCGTCGGCCAAAGCACGCGTTTGGCTTGCCAGACCGCGTGGTCACCACATGCACAGGCGCACGCGGAGCATTCTGTCCAACCACAAGATGTGTACCGAGTAGTCCGTCCTAAGTGGGACCTCCCTGAGGTGATGGATCGAACAAATCGACTGTGTGCTGATGGGAGTGATCGACTGAACCTTTCTGTAGCAAACTAGAGCATGAAGTAGTGATCAACTGGGATGAGATAAGGGTTAACCAGGATGTCACAGAGGTTTAGGGTAGGAAGGACTACAGTCCTGTGGATTTTGAAAAAGATTTGGACCAATATTTGTCATAGTTGCTTCACAACCTCATAATCTGGTCCAGAAACTAGATCATGAAGTAGCACTCACATAGATGCTTGGATTGAGCTGAAATTTGGTGTAGGATGATGATTTGGGAATATGAAGGCACCATAAAAATTTCATACCATTTGGATGAATTAAAATGGTACTTCCTTCACAATGCTCCACACTGGACAGAAACTTGAGGGAATTTTGTCGAGAAAATGGCTTGGCAAAATGATGTGAATTTTGGCATGCTCAAATGATATAGGGATGTTTAGGTCCTGGATTAATTTCAGAAGTTTTGAAGCAATGTAAAATATAGTTGCTTTACAAACTGAAATTGTGACCAGAAACCAAGATTTGAATGTGTGCTGACATAGATTGCTGGATGAAGATGAAATTTGGTGGAGAGTTATGATTTCATCATATGAATGATCTACCAAAATTTCAATTCATTTGGATTAGCCTAGCTAGTACTTCCTTCACAAAGCTTCTCTCTGGTCAGAAACTTTGGAAATTTGCTGAGGAAGATTTACTAGTCAAATGAAGTTGAATTTTGGCATGTGGCAATAATTTGGATATGAGAGAGTGGGCAATTTTTTTTAAGGCAATAAAGAAAATATAAATAGCACTTCCTTCACAAAGTGCCACACTGGACAGAATAGGAAACGAATATTCCTGAATTATTTTTGAACTAGGCAATGATGGGTTTTGACATATTTGTGGAATATATGATCCAAATAATTTATGAGAATTTTGTTGGAATTTTAGGAATGACAGAAATATAGGTTGCTTCACAACCTAGAGCAAACAAGGTTATTCCTTTAATAGAAAAAGGAATATTCCCAAGAAATAAAAATTGGGGTCGGGCTAAGATGGAAATGACATGGCCTTGGGATAGATTTGAGAATGACAAGCCACTAGGAAGTGGCAGGAGAGAAGATCTTCCCAGGTTTCAAGACCACATAGCCACGGAAACAGAAGTCCAAATAAAAATTCGAAGAAATCCAAAAGAAAAAGAAAGGGCCAAAAATTGGGGTGTTACAAACCTACCCCTCTTACGATAAATCTCGTCCCCGAGATTTGGTTGCTCAAGGAATAAGTATGAAGATTCTGACTTAAGGAAACCGATTCCAACTCGGGTATCCTTTTTCCTTTATAAATTGTTCCCACAGAATTGCATCTGACGGACTGCCTTGCTCTGGGGTGGTTTGCTTCACCATACCCCACATTCTGGCAGGTCTTCCTTCATATGTTCATCCTTGCTCTGACTTCAATTCTTTTATGTGTGCTAGCTTGTTTGATATATTATCATGACTGGAATTTCCATATGTCCGGGAGGACTTTCCCCATTGACGTGTCATCCTTATATCCAGCACGGATAGTATCAATGGGGTTATGAACAAACTTCCTCGGTGGACATGAAACATTTAATCATTGCATCGGGTTACTAGATGCATGTCCTCCAGGTTCAAAACAATGCTGAGAATCATAACCCTCTTGGGTGTATATCCCTGGTGATCGATACGGAATCATACTATCTTGGGTATCCGTATCGTGTTGTTCGGGCATCAATTAGCACACCTGTATTGCTGGTCTTGCTCCTTCATTATCGTTTTCTTTTGTCCGAATCTTTTGCTGAAAGAGCTTGGCCATAAATATCTTTAATTCTTCATGTGACCATAGGTGCTGTCAGGTGCAATATTCCGGCAGTCATACCTTATCCTTATCCTCAGGCAGTGCAGCAACGTTTAACTGGCAAGTTTATCATCTCTCGAGCTTTAACTGTAGGGCAATGATCATCCGAACCTTTGCATGAAATCGGCAAATAAATCAGTAGCCACCAGAACGGTCTTTACAACTCAGATCTGGGACGTTACCGAGATAACTCAACCATGGCCCACGACGGCTGAAAAGCAGCTCAGAGAATGAGGCAATGTCGATAAGAAGAATGTAGTAGTTCCCTAAGATGGTCGAAGAACAGATCAGAGCATAGGGTTGCTGCTACAAAAAGAAAATCAACACCTGCCCGAGACGGCCGAAAAGCAGCTCAGAACACAGGCATGGTGCCGTTACCAGGAAAAGGTAAGCAAGGGTTCTTCAGGATCATATACCAGGTTCACTGTTACTTGTATAGAGCTCACTGTAGTGGTCAATCATACATGACAATGACAGAGGTTAATGATATCACCTTGTCGGGCGTGAGGAAGCTGGCCTTGATATCCACTGTCAGGATTGTTGTCCCAACCTTGTCTTGCTTCATAGCTTGTCAGACATTGCATCACACTGAGGTGTATAACTTGCTTTCTTCCTCTTACATACTCACGGCTTTGTTGGATTCTCATCTTGCTTGCATCATCATACGAGTGACTTGAATGACCTTGGCAGCATGTTCACAATATATATGGAAGCATATGTAACTAAGCATTTGATTCCCAAGGCAGACACTTGTGTCCTGACTAGCTCATGTTTCTGACCAACCTGTCGTGGACCTGATTCTGGAGATGCACTGCCCACTGACTGTGTAATATCTTGTACGAAAGCTGATAAATGTTTGTAGTGTCGTACTGACGAAGACTGGATAGCTTGTGTTGGATGCTATCTGAGAGTAGCGTGCTGAGGAAGACTGGATATCTTATGCTCGAAGCTTCTGCCGGGATAGCATGCTGAAGAAGACAGGGCACCGTGCTTCAGAAGCTTCACCTACTGGTTGCTTACTGGAGAAGATTCGGTGCCTTATGCCGGAAGCTTTCTGCGGTGGCTTACCGAAGAAGACTGGGTATATTACACTAGAAGCTATCCACATATCGTACCGAGGAAGACTGCAGAACCTTACGTTGTAAGCTTCCCTTTGATATTCCTTTGACTGATAATATACTGTTGGTCTTGCACACCACTTGTCTTCCGGCTGATTTAATCATTACTGATGTGAAGGTTGCACCACTGTTGTAAATTTGATGCTGATAATCAATCTAGGATATCATTTGCATTTAGATCAGATATTCCCAATATAGTACAGTCGGCTGAGAATTCCATGATGTTTAGCTGAGCTTCCAAATGTTTGAAATCCTCACTGATTCTTCGAGTCCGGTGTCGGTTCAATGAGCAACTTTCATAAGGGGAAATAAGGTAACACTGAGGGCCCAAAGAAAGAAGCAAAAGAAACGACTCAAACAAAAGCACACACATCATCAAGATGGCATACAAACAACATCATATTTTACAGCTATTCACCTCACTATGCATGCCTACTTAAGCACACAATTCTCGAGGAAACTCCGGTACTACAATCTAATATGCTGTGGCGGTGTGCACGAAAATGGATCAGCGTGTGGAGGGGTTGGTGTAAACTGAGCTGCACCAAGCGCTGGCTCAACACCGGTTGCATCTGGATGGGCTTAGCGGTGAGGACAGAATTGGTGATCATGTAGCAAGACACGGATGTCACGGACACATCATCATCAAGCGGACGGACGGGAACCATACTCATCCAGGGAATGAGTGATAGAGTAGGATAGCGGTGGAAAGCAGGGTCTTGCTGACATTGCCCTTTTCTGGTAACTAAGACCAGTAATGGTTGCGAAAGCGGCGGGTTGGATGGCCAGATCCGGGGTAGAAATATGTCTACCACCGAAACAATAGGTGTGGCTGGAGAAAATATTGGTGCGATAACTGTGCATCAATCCTGCAAGTGATCGACACCAGTAGGTACCTCGGCATCACTCCGCTGGGACAGAGATGACACCAAACACCAAAGAGCAAGTGTGCAAAGCTGGAGGGTGCAGGTAGTGGATCGAAACCGATGCCACCTACACTCATAAGATAAGATCGTTAGCGACAAGATAATAAGTCTATATGCATGCTATGCAGCAAACAAATGCAACAACCAAATGCAACAAGCAAGCTAGACTCTGAACTACCGGTTTCTAATGTTCGCGCAGACTAGGGCGTCCTACAGCCAAACTTGGCTCTGATACCAATCGCTATGGCACCCCGGCTCAGAGAAACCGGAACACCCCGTATTCCAGCCCAGAGATCAAGTCTTTTGGAATACGGCACTCCTTGGCATAGAACAAATCAGCTCTTTATTACAAATAAACGGGGTACAAGGGTCCGATATTACAAAGGTTACGGGGCACGGCGACACTACGCCTGCTCAGATAGCTCTATGCTAGCAGCGGAACAACTCGAAGCGGAATAAATTTCTAGCAGTGGAACGACGGCGACGGTGATGAACTCCACTTCGCAGGGACTCTGGCTGGGACGCATCCTAGAGCGCAACCACGGGATCCTCGACAAGCAATCAATCACGGCATGACCTGCAATCTGGCAAGACACGCCAGGTGAGTACTTTGAATGTACTCGCAAGCTCACATCAACCAAAGCAATCAAGACAAACAACAGCATGACATTTACAGATTAATCATCAGTGATGAACACAATACTTCTAGAACAACATGAGCATGGCAGGTACATATAAATCATGATATGAACATGATGATACTAGCACTAGCATGCAAAGGGGGTCGACGTGTAAGGTCTCATGGACCAACTTACTCTGCTCGGAGGTTATCTCGTAACCACCATGAATATCAAACTTCCTTACCATCGTGATCACCATGTGATCACCTCATAATAAACCAACATCGGTATCCATGATACCATCGTGATCCTCTCATGATCACATAAAGATCAACCAACTTCTTTTCTCATCGAACCGGGGTTGTTATTACTCAGATTATTATTACTGTTGACCCATAGTGTGACCTACTACGAACTGTGTCCATGACCGAGGACGCGGCTATCGATAGATTATACACTCTGCAGAGGTTAGTACACTGTACCCACACCACGGAACTCATGGCCTCGTGCTCCCATTCGGGTGGACCAACGACATTCCGACCAAAACCAATCTATTGCATGACACTCTCCCGGTCACTCCGACAAACTCCCCTTTGGGCTATGTCCTGGGTGGCCCCGATGCCAACTCGTGACATTCGCCACCTTTGTGGCCGCCGCCGTCGTGGCCAAAACAAAACATTGTCCCAAACGGGGACATCGGATATCCATACAACTCGGGCCCTCAAACCTATGGCCGCCTACCTGATCAGGGTAGCGCGCACCCATAACCTTCCCTAGTAGGAGGCACCGGCGAGAGGCATGACAATAGACCGCATTAGTGCCCCCCATAAGGCAAGTGTGGCTGCACTGGTTAGCTCGATTTGGTGGCACCATGACTCAGCCAACAGATTTGTTCAAGTTCGATTAGTGTCAGGTTTAACTTGAATGGTGATGAGCTGAGTCATAATAATATAACATGATAATGCATGTGAGCATGATATCAGTGTAACCATGAATGGGCAACATAACCATTTAGCATCTTAATAGCAACAATGATAAATCATTTATTTTATGGGATGCAAATGAACATAGCATAACGATCATCACGAATATCACAAGTAGTTGCATAACCAACCATCACTATGCATGTGAGCATATCATTACCACTAGCATCTGAAATGATTTCAAGAATAAAAACATGATAAGAATATCCTTAGCAATTAATCATATCACTTACTAGAAGAAAATGAACATGGCATAAGCAATGAGCATGGATTCACAAGCATATCAGTAACATTGAAAATAATTATATGAATAAATAATTATTCGAACATTCAAGTGAAAACCATGGCTATTGCAATGCCATCATGCAAGTGGCTGTCGTGGCTTGCCTGGGTATGGAGGAACCACCGGGAAGAAGTGCGATGAGCTCGCGGAAAATTTTGCCAGAAATGATTCCCTCTCGGAGGGGGCTGAATAAGGGCAGGGGCAAAATGGTCATTTTCATAGTGTGACAACCTCATGAAAATGATACCCTCGGAACGGGCTCGACAAACTGAGATCGTGGGCTTTGGAATCACCTGATTCGGAGTCACGGTTGTCGAGATACGGCCATTCGTTCGTTAGACAGAAAATTAAATAAAAATATTCATTTCTGCTGCTAACGGACGAACGTCCGCAATTTAAGAGTTTCGGCGGCGGCGGCTGAAAAACAGAAAGCACCTTTTGAGAAATACGTCTTCACAGTACCGAAAACGTAGTTTCAACGGAAGACGTACCAAAGTACGCTTTCAATAATCGAAAACGTATTTTGCAGAAGTGCGTCTCCACTTAAAACACGCGGGCCCGGCCTCTGGGTGGCTTACAGCTGGGCCCCACCACTGCCTTCTCTCTCTCCTCCCGCTCCCTTTCTTCAACCTCGCGCGCGCCCGTGTACCGAGGCGGCCGTGCACTCCGGCGACAAGCCCCAGCGACTCCAGCCACCGTTGCCGGCGTTCCGGGCACCGACGAGCTCAGGGAAGAGTGCCTCATCCATCCCCGCACCGCACGGACGCCGAGGAGTACCGAGACGAGCGGGGCGATGACCGTGGCGGACGGCGGCGTCGGGCGGTTTTGGGGGAGGCTCCACAGTCCACGGGAGGAAGGGAGGGGTTGCGGGGCGAGCTCAGAGGTGAAGGTGGAGGTCCCTGGTGGTGGTTAGAGGGAGAGAAGGGCTCGGGCTCGCCGGAATTTAGGCGAAGCCGAGCGGCGGCCATGGCGGCGATGGTGGCCGAGGAGAGCTGCTCGAGCTTGTTTGAGTGGCTGGGGAGGCTACTGGGAGGGTGGGAGAGAGGTGGGTGAGGTCGAGATGGCTCGAGGTGGCCTTATATAGCCGTGGCGATGATGCCGTAGCCGGAAGCCACCGCGGACGTGCGGACGATGCCTCTGGCGTGACCGCGTGCGCGTGCGCACGCGCGGGGGAAAGAGAGAGGCCAGGGGGGCTCATTCGGTGCTGAGATGCTACGGGGAGGAAGAAGACAGGGGCAAGGCGACGACGGCCACGGACATCCCGGGGCGGCGCGGCTCGCCGGAGAGGAAAGAGGAGGGGGAGAGGGGTCCAGAGGGGACGCGTGGATGCAGGTGAGTGAGGGCAACACAGTGGACATGCCGCGGTGTCGCGAGGACGGCGTTTGGGCGGCGGCAGAGGGGTCCCGGCGGCCAGAGCACGCGTTTGGCCTGCCAGACCGCGTGGTCACCACGTGCACAGGTGCACGCGGTGCATTCTGGCCAACCACAAGATATCTACCGAGTAGTCCATCCTAAGTGGGACCTCCCTGAGGTGATGGATCGAATAAATCGACTGTGTGCTGATGGGAGTGATCGACTGAACCTTTCTGTAGCAAACTAGAGCATGAAGTAGTGATCAACTGGGATGAGATAAGGGTTAACCAGGATGTCACAGAGGTTTAGGGTAGGAAGGACTACAATCCCGTGGATTTTGAAAAAGATTTGGACCAATATTTGTCATAGTTGCTTCACAACCTCATAATCTGGTCCAGAAACAAGATCATGAAGTAGCACTCACATAGATGCTTGGATTGAGCTGAAATTTTGTGTAGGATGATGATTTGGGCATATGAAGGCACCATAAAAATTTCATACCATTTGGATGAATAAAAATGGTACTTCACAATGCTCCACACTGGACAGAAACTTGGGGGAATTTTGTGGATAAAATGGCTTGGCAAAATTATGTGAATTTTGGCATGCTCAAATGATATAGGGATGTTTAGGTCCTGGATTAATTTCAGAATTTTTGAAGCAATATAAAATATAGTTGCTTCACAAACTAAAATTGTGACCAGAAACCTAGATTTGAATGTGTGCTCACATATATTGTTGGATGAAGATGAAATTTGGTGGAGAGTTATGATTTGATCATATGAATGATCTACCAAAATTTCAACTCATTTGGACTAGCCTAGCTAGTACTTCCTTCACAAAGCTTCTCTCTGGTCAGAAACTTTGGAAATTTGCCGAGGAAGATTTACTAGTCAAATGAAGTTGAATTTTGGCATGTGGCAATAATTTGGATATGAGAGAGTGCCCAAATATTTTTAAGGCAATCAAGAAAATATAAATAGCACTTCCTTCACAAAGTGCCACACTGGACAGAATAGGAAATGAATATTCCTGAATTATTTTTGAACTAGGCAATGATGGGTTTTGACATATTTGTGGAATATATGATCCAAATAATTTATGAGAATTTTGTGGGAATTTTAGGAATGACATAAATATAGGTTGCTTCACAACCAAGAGCAAACAGGGTTATTCCTTTAATAGAAAAGGGAATATTCCCAAGAAATAAAAATTGGGGTTGGGGCTAAGATGGAAATGACATGGCCTTGGGATAGATTTGAGAATGACAAGCCACTAGGAAGTGGCAGGAGAGAAGATCTTCCCAGGTTTCAAGACCACATAGCCACGAAAACAGAACTCCAAATAAAAATTCTAAGAAATCCAAAAGAAAAAGAAAGGGCCAAAAATCGGGGTGTTACAGCTTATATACATGATCATTGCCATGAATAACATCATAACTACACGCTTTTCTATCAATTGCCCAACAGTAATTTTTCTACCCACCGTATGCTTTGTTTCAAGAGAGAAGCCTCGAGTGAAAACTATGGCTCCGGGTCTACTTTAATTATATTACTAAAACCTAAATTACCTTGCTGCAATTATTTTACTTTTTATTTACTTTTCAATTGTTATATTTATCACTATCAGATTTAATCCTTGCAACTAACGAGTTCAAGGGGATTGACAACCCTCTTGCCCGCTTTGGGTGCAAGTATTTGCTCTCTTTTGTGTAGGTACTGCTTATTAGGAATTTGCGTGGTTTGATAACCTTGGTTCTCACTGAGGGAAATACTATCCGCTACTACATTGCTTCACCCTTCCTCTTTGGGGAAAATCCCAACGTAGCTCACAAGTAGCAGGGTTCATGACGAGACTGGAAGTACCGGAAGGGAGTCTGCACACACAATTTACCCAGGTTCGGGCCTCCGAAGAGTAATACCCTACGTCCTGCTTTGTCTTGGTATTCATGGTGAGGGGATACCTCATGCAGAGGATTACAATGGTGTTTGAGATGTGTACCGAGATTTGAGTTCCAGATTGGATCGCTAATGAGGACCTAGGCCTCCCTTTATACCGACAGGAGAGGCCTAGGGTTTACATAGGTGGAGATTAGATTGATTCGGCCGCCGCCCTCTGCCTTGAGGGACACGCTCATCGCCTTCGCCTACCTAGGGTTCCATAATTCTCTTTGGGCCTGGTGGGCCCTGGTCAAGGCCGAGGCCGGGTTCCATTACATTAGGCACCTCAGGTCTGGGACCCTGTCACCCGGCGGCTAGGGTTTCCCCCCGTCGCTCGCGGGAGCGATGGGGGTGGGGGGAGGGGATAGGTTTCCTCTTTGCTAAACCTTAGTAGGAGGTAGGGGTGAATATTTATAGTGCTAGGTGTGATAGGAGGGGTGAGAGAGGGGATACATGTCCACTTGGCCGGGTTTGCATGCAGGCAAGTACCGGATGTCCGGTGGGCACTAGATATGTGGTCTATGAGTGAGGTACCTAATGTCCGGTGCGCACCGGATGTCCTGTATGGATGACATTGCCACTGGATAGGTTGTCAGATTTCCGGTGAGTACCGAATGTTTGGTACCACACCGGATGTCCGGTCGCTGGAGCTGGTCGGCCTTCGGCTGCTCCTAGTTGTACCTCCTCTGGTGGCACCGAATTTCCGGTGTTCGGACCGGATGTCCCATGGCTGTAGCTCAGCCACACTTCCTCTTGACGCTTTCTCCACTCTACTTCCGTGATGGCTTTCTGCTTGCTCTGAGCTTCTTCATGGATGTTCCCATGGTACCTGAGTATACATAGGATTTCCACTTGAGGTAGTAGCCATGTATCCCATGTAGGAAATGGTATTTGAAGAAGGAGAGAGTTAACCTCATCTTCATTGGCACGTGCATGGGCTCTTGTCATCAATCCACTTGGTGCTTGAGGTCTTGGTGTAGGATCCATGGGGATGACCGTTGGGGGCTCCGCACATCTCCCCCCCTGCGCTCTTGGATCATGAGCTTCATCACGATGGTAAGGGGCTAAGTTCATGACGTCGAACATGTCGCTCACAGAGTACTTGTTAAGGGGAATATCGATCTTGTAGGCATTATTGTTGATGTGTTCGAGCACTTTGAAAGGACAATTGCTCTGGGTAGAAGCTTTGAATTGCGTTGTTCCGGAAAGCGGTCCTTTCGAAGGTGTAGCCACACAAGATCTCCGGGGTTGAACACCATGGGTTTATTGTTGGCGTTGATCTTGGACGCATGTCATTGCACTTGACGCTCAATGGTGAGCCTTGTGTCTTTGTGCATCTTCTTCATGTAAGTGGCTCGTGCGCTTTCATCCATATTGATGCACTCTTGTAGTGCGAGTGGTAGGATATCTAATGATGACAAGGGGTTGAAGCCGTAGACCACTTCGAAGGGAGACTTGGTTGTAGTCCAATGTCTTGCGCTATTGTAGGGGAACTCGACGATGGGCAATCACTCTTCCCACTCCTTTATTCTTCTTGATCAGCACGCGAAGTAGGGTAGATAGCACTCGGTTCACTTCTCAATACATATATAATTTCAAGTGCGTGATATTAAATTCATTCATAAATTTAACTCTAAAAATATAAGTGAAGCACAAGAGTAAATGATCATAATTATTCAATAAGGAATTCTACAAGATAGTGGGATCAACACTAATAACTAAAGTTTAACCTCTTCCAACCCACTTTTAAGAATTGTATAATCCACATGAACTGCACGACCCATTGAAATAGTGGGATCAATAATATCTAAAGTTGACCTCTTCCAACCCACTTTCAATGATAATTTCATCCATACTCTAAAAGATATAAGTGAAGTTCATAGAGCATTCTACAAATAACATAAATAAATATAGAGGGACCAGTATCCAAACGCAAAAGATACAAGTGAAACAAATGGAGCCTTCTTTAAATAGCCAAACTCAGAACATTTAAGTGAATCACAAAGATCATTCTATAAATCAACCAAGGACCATAAGAAATCATCCCCAACCAACATGGTGTATATTATTGAAAAGGAAAAAGAAAAAACGATGCTCCAAGGATTTATGCATATCATGTGAACAAATAAAAACTTAGGTCCAACTGAGACATACCAATAGTTGTTGAAAAAGATGAAGGGGATGCCGGGGCATCCCCAAGCTTGGAGCTTGAGACCACTTCAAATAATTTCTTGGGTCATCCCCAAGCTTGAGCCCTTGCGTCTCTCTAAACTTTCTCTCATATCACTGTCTCCCCTGAGTCTTTAAAACTTCATCCACACAAAACTTAGCAAAACTTATTAGAGGGGTTAGTGCACATAAATATAAATCATCTATCATGTACTGTCAAGACTAGATGCATAATTATTTTCAAACATTATCTACTGTATAATTTAATTTCCACAATTTATACCCCCATATAAGCCATGAATACTCAAATATAAGTAGATAACAAAACTATAACAACAATCTATCAAAACCAGAATAGTCTGTAGTAATATAATTAATATGCATACTTATTTAACTCTAAAAATTCTTAAAAGTTAGGACGTCACAGAGAACTTATATGACAATACTATGTAAAAATTTCAGAAATTTATCATGTTCCAGTACAGAGAATTAATTCAAATACTGGAGGCAAAAGTTTCTGTTTCTACACAAAACATAGCAAACTTGCAATTGCAACATCCTAAAGGCAAACCTTGGCACTTTATTTTTATAATACAGTGCATGAAGACAGGTCGACCCTCACTTCTTCAATGCACAACTTTTCAATCACTTCTCTTTTTCAAAAAGGTTTAGGTTCCCCTCTTCTTTTTTTGAAAAGTTTATTAGCACATAAAAGAAGAAAAATGGCTCTTTAAACTTCGAGGTTGTCTCCCAGGCAACGCTTTCTTAAAAGCCATTAAGCTAGGCATAAAGGTGCAAATACATCTTTTTTTTGGTATTTTGCATTTTCTACCCGTAACTAAATATAGAAAACAACTAAGAACAGAAAATAAAATCTACTTAGTGATAGAAGCAAACAAGCACACATGAGAACATTCACCCTACGCTATTGTTCCACGGCAACAACGCCAGAAAAGGTCTTGATAATCCCCAAGTGCAAGGAATTGTCGTAGCACTTTCCAATGATGGAGGTGGTAAGTATGGAGTGTCGAACCCAAAAGGAGATAAAGGTAGAATTGGTATTCTCTCAGGTCCTATCTGCCACTGATACAACCCTATGCACACCAAACATTTTCTTTATCTAGAAACAAGAAATAAATCTACGTTATGGGTATGAAAGGACATGTTTACTAGATACTAAAGAACTTAAAAATAAAAGTTAGGTGGTGGTTAAGTAAAAGTACAATATAATACAAATAGAGAGTGTGGAAAAGTGGTGGTAGGATGTGCGGAATTGTCCCTAGGCAAAGTTACTAAACTGATTATCATCATTGCAGTTTTATATGCAGGAGAGGCCTCTGCTAACATACTATCCATTTGGAATTATATGTACTTATGATTGGAACTATTAGCAAGCATCCGCAAATACTAACAAGTTCATTAAGGTAAACCCAACTATAGCATTAAGATAAACCTGTCCCCCTTCATTCCCATATGCATTAATTTCTACACTCTGCCACGGTAATATCTCTCACTCCGGCTGGCGTATGCATAGTCCTATTAACATACTACTAACCCTAAGGTGTGATCCACGCACGCGCTCATATGATGGGCACCAAAGGACAATAACATAACCACATGCAACTCAAACCAATTATAGCAATTCACCAATTAACCCATAGGACAAAAATAATATACTTAGACACAAATCATTGGATAATAATTCATAGCATCAAGAACCATGTTCAAGTAGGGGATTGCAGCGGGTTGCGGGAGAGTGTATCAGTAAATAGAGAGGAAGGAAGGTGATGGAGATGTCGGTGAAGACGGTGAAGGTGTTGGAGATGATCGCCGCGATGATGGTTCCCCCGGCAGCACTCCGGCGCCATCGGGAGAGAGGGGGAATGAGGCCCCCTCATTCTTCCTCCATGGCCTCCCCCCTAAATGGGGAGAGGCTTCCCCTTCTGGTCCTTGGCCTCCATGGCGCCCAGAGGGGCGAGATCCCCTCTGAGATTGGATCTCTCCTCCTCTGTTTCTCTTTGTTTTCTTCTCTATTTGGGAACTGTTTCTGAGGCCGAGCAATGTTTCTTAAATATCAGGAGATCGGTAACTCCGATCGGGCTGAAATTTTAACATGACTTTTATCTCCACAAATTAGCTTTCTTGCAACCAAACTAGAGACCCAACCGACCTTTACAACCCCCATGCGGGTCCCTCGCGCAATTGGGGCCTAGGCCGAGCTGGGAGGCTATGTGGAGGCCTTCGGCACTGCCTTACGATGATTCCTTCACCCAAAAATCTGATATTTTCCATAAAAAATTCAAAAATATTTTCAAGTCGTTCTGGCTCCATGAATTTTTAACATATATTTTCTATAAAAATTTCACAAAAAATTTCAACTAGTTCCGGCTCCGTGAATTTTTGACTTATATTTTCAAAAACAATAGAAAACAGGAACGGGCCTTTGGCACTAGATTAATAGGTTAGTCTAAATAAATATTGTTCCAAAAACATAAATAAATGATGTAAATATAGCATGAGTACTTCAAAAATTATAGACACGTTGGAGAAGTATCACGAAGGTGCACTTATCAAGATTAGCATAAAGTTTTCATCTCTTAGCACTTGCAATACTTCCTTAACATGCAGCAGATGCTCTTCTAGCGTTTTGCTAAACACAAGGATATAATCAAAGTAGATAAAAACACTCTTGCCTATGAATTTTCTAAGCACATGATTCATCAATCACATAAATGTACTAGGAGCATTGGATAAGCCAAAATGCATGACTAACAACTCATATAGAGCAAATTTGGTTTTGAAAGCGGTTTTCCATTCGTCTCCGATTTGCTAAATTGATGGTAACCACTTTTAAGATCAATTTTATAAAAGATGGTGGCACCACTCAATTCATGTAGCATATCATCGAGACGTGGAATAGGGTGTCGATATCTAATGGTAATGTTGTTTATGGGATGGCAATTGGAACACATTCGCCATGTTCCATCCTTTTTGATGTAGGGTGAAACCCTAATGTCGTGATCTTTTCACACTTGGAGGGGGAAATGGAAAATTGGGAGAAGAACACAAAGCAAACACTCAATTGACACAAGTCCAATCACACATGTGCTAAATCCACATACACAAGAGGGATACAAAGGTCCAAATCCAACACTAGAAGGTAAAGAGGGTAACTAGTTCATCCCAATCCTTGTAGGAGAGAGGTCTTGAATCCTTAGGAGGATCTTCCCACAAGGGGTTCTTCAATCCACAAGGGGATATTCTCACATGCTCACGTCTTGATCTCCATGGGAGAGGTAGGTGGATGAGCAAAACTCAATCTCTAATGAGCTATCACTTTTCTAACCCTAGCTAGGAGGAGGGGGTAGCCTATTTATAGTGCTAGTACAAGTTGGGACGAGATGAAGGGGTACATGGCTCTCACAGCCGGTTAGGCATGTGCAGGGGCCGGATGTCCGAGCGTCGGGGCGGATGTCCGGCGGCTCGAGGTGGTGCCGGATATCCGGGGCTTAGGGCCAAATGTCTGGCCTGGCGTCCGTCCATGTTCTGTGACCTCGGGCCGGAAATTCGGGCAGGGGCCGGATGTCCGGGCTGGGGCCGGATGTCCAGGGCATGTATCTCCTCGTCTGCTGAACTGCTGCTGTGGCTGCTATTCCCAGTAGCCTCCGGCCGCTGTAGCATTTCAGCGGTCTTCTTCTCCGTGCTTCCTCGTCCATGAACTTGTAGACTTGTCCATTGTTCTGAGCATCTCCGAGAGGGTCTTCGTGATACCTAAGCACACATAGCATTCTGGATTGAGGTAGTAGCCATCTCTCACGTGGGTCATACAGAATGTCATTAAGGAGAGATGTCACCTCGGTCTCAATAGCTCTTGCACATGCTCGTGTCATTGGTCCACTCGGCACTTGGGGAGACGAAGGTAGGTCCATGGGGATGACCGTAGGATGCTCCGCATCACTTTTTGTGCACAATTATCACCGGAAACACACAAGGACTAAGGCTCTCACAGATATACCCATTCGCGAGGAGGTGTTGAACTTGACGTTCGATTTCTTTGGTCTCTTGGGGTTAGCATGGTAAGGAGGTCGGTTCGGTAGGGGCGCGCCTGGGATGAGGTCACACGGTGTTCGGCCCCTCGTGTAGGAGGTAGTCCTGGTGGTAGCTCAGGTGAAGAAATATCCTCAAATTCCTGCAAAACACTAGATAAAGCTAGAGGAATATGTTGTGAAGTGTTAGTGCGAATGACCTCATCTTTGCAGAAGAGTACAAAGTAAAGAACATTCGATGGGTTTTCACTCACATCCCCCAAATCTCTTTTGGTGACTAATAACACTAAATATTTTTGATTACTCATCATGGAGGCACTCTTATTTGGATTGTGGTGCTCACTCACTTTATGGTGGGTCTCTCACTCACTAGACTCTCCATGATGGTTCAAATGTTGTTGCTTGTCGGTGATGACTTGACTTGGAGATATAGGACAAAGCATTTACTCGTTGCCTTTCCATTTGAAGCTATAATTGTTGATGCATCCATTATGTATTACTCCGCGGTCATATTTCCACGGGCGGCCCAAGAGAAGGTGGCACACGGACATGGGAACCACATCACACTCCAATGTGCCTTCATAGGCGCCAATCGTGAAGATACTTCAATGGTGTGCTCCACTTGTATAGTGTCGGAGTCGCTCAACCATTGCACTTTGTATGGGCGCAAATGCTTCTTCTTGATAGGGTGTAGCTTGGAACAAAGCTCTTCACTAGCCAAGTTGTGTCAACTTCCTCCATCTATGATCACTTTGATGGATCTTCCTTGAATTCCCGCTTTTGTATGGAATATGTGACATCGTTGGTATTCGTCATGTTGTTTTTGAAGTGTCAAGTTCTTGGAGACAACGAGAGCGGGGTTGAGTCATTGTTGCAATAGACTTGAATATCTTCGGCTTCATTCACTTGACGATGCATAGCCACTTGCTCCTAAGCTTCCAATTCTTCTTCACTTATGGAGTCATGCTCACCATCCACGTTGAGGATCATGGTCCTTCTTGTTGGACACTCAAAGGTCTTGTGGCCACGCCCTTTGCAAGTGAAGCATTGTATTTGACTTGTTTTGGCATTGGGATCTGTTGGAGGAGCTATAGATGTAGAAACGCATGGCTTCTAGGTGCTTGTTGTAGTAGGAGGATGACTTGATAATGTCGGCGGCGGCTTGGAGCTTGAAGTACCACCACTAGTGGGTGTAGCTCGAGTACATGATGCCGCACTTGGAGATGCCTGAGAAGTGGAGCCAAAGGATCTTGATGTGTATGACGAGTACTTGGAGTACTTGATGTCATCTTGTGCTTGGCATTCCGCTTTGATTGCTTGGTGCACTAGCTCGAGAAGGTTGGAGTATGGTTGAAAGTCGACAATTTCATTATTGGAGGATTGAGTACATTCAATAATCTTGCCATAGTTTACACCTCAGCTTCTTTGACATTGGCTCCTAACATTGCAATCTCCATCTCCTTGTAGTATTCTTCCACGGATTTCGTGCCTTGTTTGAGAATTTAAAGCTTCTTGAAGGATCCCGAGTGTAAAGTGTAGGCACAAATCTTGCCCTTATTACTTGCTTCATGTCATCCCAAGTGGTGATATGAGGTTCGCCTTGTTCTCGTCTCCGTTTAGTGACTGGCTCCCACCAAGTGAGGATATACTCATCGAACTCAAGAGAGTCTATTGCCATTTTCTTCTTTTCATCAAAGTTGTTGAGACAAAATATTTTACCCACTTTGAGTGCCCATGAAAGGAATTCTTCGGGATCAATTCCCCAGAGAATTTTTGCATTGTAAACTTAAGCTTGTTGAAGTGCTCTTCATTTTCTTGATTGTTGCAATGTTGGCGTTGCTCGTATTGTAGAGGGTGTAGAATGTCTTCACGCTCCTCAAGATTTGCTTGATAAGGACAACGAAGTGGATTAGCCATACACCTCAATTCATGGTGTTCCTCACATCGAGCTTCTTCTACTTGTTTCTCTTCCTCACGTCGAGCTTCTTCTACTTGTCTCTCTTTTCTTTCCCTTCTATTGTACATTTGAAGGTTGTATTGAGCTTCATGGAGTGCTCGGTGCACTTCATTTGCTTGTTCAATGCGATGTTCTTCTTCTGGCAATAGGGCGTCATGTTCATCAAGTTGTCGATGATGTTCGTCTTGTAGTCGATGTCGGTCATCATCTTGACGCATTTGGTGCTCGAAGACATCTTGCTCTTCATGAGGCATCATTCATGCTCGGGAATGCGGTCTTGCAATCCATTGCCTTGGATAGGTATTGCCGCTTGAGGTTCTTAGCAATTGTCCCAAAGATGCAGATGGTGTCGTATTGTACTTTCCTAGGATGTGAGCTACAAATAATGGCTACTTGAGCCTCTTCTCCTTGATGCCAATGAAGAGGATGAATACTTGAGGTTGGCCATCATTGTTTGAAGTTCATCCATTTGTGTAGCCATCTTGGCGTCGAGATAGTCTTGTTTCCGAGCTTTGGATTGTCAGATGTTGTTGGTGAGGTTCTCGATGCGTGCTCATTCAAGGCATCATGTGCATCATTCATAGTGTGTTGAAGTCCAAAGTGGTGTAGCTTGGTGACATAGTTATTCGCTCCTTCTTGGTCATCAAAGACCAGAGATGAAGTACCTTCGCTATCCATGACATGACTCGAGCAACTGTAAGTGGAAAATGAGAAGACAATACCAAAGTTACCGCTTCCAAAGTTGAGAATTTATCTCGTATTTCTCAATGTGGCATGCGAAGATAGTGAAATTGGTACCGAATCTTGTCACTCACACCTACACAATAAAGCTTATAGAGTGGCTCGATGAGGATAAGTGGCACAAAAATCATGCAATAGTTAACCAAGATATTGAAAATGTTGAAAAAGATTCGCAAATTTGAAATGTGATGCAAATAGATCAATAGCTAGGTGTTGAACACGGAGAACACACACAGATAGATAGATGGGGTTTGTGCAACCAAGGAATGAGCAAAAATGAATTTCCACGACCAAGCTCGTGTTGCACAAATGCAAGAGAGGCGCTAGCTTGATTGCTCAAATGGGCTAGATACGCACTTGTGCACCAACCTATAAGAACAAATTAGTCGTCTAGTATGCTATTGCAAGTATGTATGATTCCAAGATTCCAACACAAGATTATGTATGTGAGATGCTCAATGTAGCAAAAGATGATACCAAGAAGATGTTGGTAGTGCGCTCAATACTATGGCTTATAAGCTTTTGTGTCTTTCTCTTTGCCTTAGAAGCTTGATTTTTTATATGCTTCCTTTACCATTATGCTTGATGCTTGAGCCAATATGTAAGACGAGTATGTAAGATATGCATGGGGGTAACTTATGTCACACACGACGATACCAAGATATGGAATATGGTGTATCACTATAGTGCACAAGTAACATGACCTGGCAATACTCAAATCGCTATTCTCAATAGGTAAGGGATGCGAAAGGCTCAAGGATATCAATGCAATGCCAAGGGAAAATAAGTGGTGACGGAATGGATACATTTGTCAAGGTCGGAGGGTAACCGGCCTTGCTTCCGGTTGTGGTACAAAGGGGTGTAGTGGTCATTGGCAGTGACGAAGGCGGTGATGTTTATTAACTAGCCGAAACACCTTAGGAATGTAAACAACAAACTCACAAAAACCAAGAACGAAATGGTGATGAAATTGCAGAAGTTTGGGTGGATTTTGGTGGCGTCGGTCCCAATGTCCGGTGGTGACCGGATGTTTGGTGGCTGGTAGCCGTGGGAAATTGGGGATTTTGGATCTCAGGATTTTGGTGGTTGAGAAGATTTTTTTTGGGGTGGATGGGGATGTACTTTGTGGGGAAAAGCTAGGCAAAGGTGGGAAAGGCTAGATCGACTCACAACACATCAAATCCATGGATCAAATCCAACAAATCCTCACAATAACCAATAAATTATAAGAAATTGGTTGGGCTATTTTTGGTGGGGAATTTTCAAAATTAGGGAAGAATAAATAATAATTGGCTAGAAAAGTGAGGGGGAAGCCTCCAAGATGTGATGAACGACCTTGCTCATGATACCAAGATGATGCAGGGTAGGAACCTTAGGTTGCCCAATCTTTCACAACTTGGAGGGGATCAAGAGGAACACTCAAGAACACAAAGAGAAACACTCAAGACAACATCCAATTACACATCCACTATGAAGGCAAACACACAAGAGATGCACAAACGTACATGAACAACAAAGGGAAAAGAGTATCAAGGGTAAATTCTTCCCAAATCCAAGAGAAGATGAGATCATGATGGGATAGTCTTCTCCAATCCACAAGAGTAAGGGAGGTATTGAAATCACTTTGGGATTCTTCTCCAAAGGAGGCCTTGATCTCCAATGGAGAGGGGTAGATGAGAAAAGCTCTCTCAATTTAGTATAATATTTTTGCTAACCCTAACTAGGAGGTAGGGGACTAATATTTAGAGTGCTAGGCGTGGTAGGGGTGAAAGTGGGGATACATGGCCACTTCGCCGGTTTTACATGCACACAAGTACTAGATGCCCAGTTTATGAGTGAGGTACCGGATGTCCATTGCGCATCGGATGTCTGGTGCGCACCGGATGTCTGGTATGGATGACATCACCACAGGATAGGTTGGGGCTGGATTTCCAGCGGGTACCGGATATCTGGTTGGGCGTTGATGCACCGGATGCCCGGTACTACATCGAATGTCCGGTCACTGGAGCTGGTTGGCCTTCGGCTGCTCCTAGTTGTCCCTCCTCTAGGGGCACCGGAGGTCTGGTGTTTGGACCAGATGTCTGGTGGCTTTATCTCAGCCACACTTTCTCTTGACGCTTTCTCCACTCTGCTTATGTGATGGCTTGGTCCTTGCTTCGAGCTTATTCATGGACGTTCCCTTGGGACTTGAGTATACATAGTATTTCCACTTGAGGTAGTAGACATGCCTCACATGTAGGAAATGGTAGTTCAAGAAGGAGCGAGTTAACCTCATCTTCAAGGGCACATGCAAGAGCTCTTGTCATCGGTCCACCTGGCGCTTGTGGTGTTGGTGTAGGATCCATGGGGATGACCGTTGGGTGCTCTGGACCACAAGTAGTAGCTTGGTCCACTAGCAGGTTGACCCACTTGATGAGCCATTTGATGACATGAATATTGATGCGGCCTTGAACTCTGGGTACCAGTTTTCTCTGAAGCAGTGCTTTAGGCTGGATCAAAATGTGTCCGGTTTCATACAGAAGAGGATGGTTAGGGGTTTGGAACAATTAGGGCCCAAGTGATTCTTTAGCCGACTGATGTGGTATGTATGATGTAGCTTGTAATTCTTAGATAGGACACTTGTCCAATTCTTTGCAGTATCCTGAAGGGGTCCATAGTATTTTAAGTGTAATTTCAGGTGCTTATGTATGCTGAGGGATGTGTGCCTATGGTTGCAACTTGATGTAAACCATGTCACCAATTTCCAAGTGCCTATTAATCCTATTTTTATCAACAAAGTGCTTCATTCTCTCATGTGCTTTTAGAAAGTTTTCTTTAGTTTGTTTTGCAATTCTCTATGTATCCACCAACTCTTGTGCATTATCTTCATCTAGTAGGAGCATTTTCTATGCAATTAGATGTGGTGGTCTAGCATATAGGGTCTGGAAAAGGAGTCATTTTCAGTGATGTATGAAAGCTAGTGTTGTACCACCACTCAGCATGTGCAAGCCATTTATGACATTTTGTAGGTTAAGAAAATGCCATACATATGAGATAAGATTCCAAGAACTAGTTTACTCTCTCAGTTTGTCCGTTAGATCGGGGGAGGTATGTGTCGGTATCGTGACCGTTGGGCTCACGAAACCAACTACGCACGGGCCACAGTTTCCTCTCTTCCGAGGAAGAACACATGAAGAAGCTCCCTAGCAACAAACCCTCCACCGCACCCCTGCGGTGGCATGTAGATCTTCATCAAGTTCGTCAACAACAACATCAAGAAGGAACCCAGGTTTCGTGGTGGCATGTAGATATTTGTATAGATCTACTACACTCTTCTCCAAGCCAACAACTAAGTGCTGGAAGGAACAAGTTCAAGACACCCGGCAACAAGCCGGGGCAGCCGACCCCCGGGAACGACTATGCCTTACAACGACCATTTCACCTGGCCTGCACCCAGCAAGCGTAACCAGCAAGCCACCGCACCCCATGGGTGGCGTATCAGTTCTGTGCGCTCAGGCCTTTTACGGCACGTGGCAGGGGCGCAATGACAAGACGCAAGGGGTGAATCACCCCGATGTTTCACTGCATGCTGTACACCTGGGAGGGTATGTGTCGTACCTAAGTCAGGTAACACCTTGGACAGTGATGACAAGACGTGCGTTCGTTCCCGGAGGCCAAAGACGGCGACACTTCATCAAGCATTTAATGAACTGGCCTACCTCCCCATGGTATGTGCCATCTACCATAGCAATTGTGGTGTCCCTTGCAATGTAAAAGGAGAACCGAGCTATGGGAGGGGGAGGAGGACAGATCTACGTCAGGCAAGGGTTGGACACTTGGTAGAAGCTAGAGAGGAGCAACACTACACCTTTCGTTCCCTGAAGGATTTGTATGTCTCTGTCCACTAAATAAACCACACGACCGGCGACTCCGCATCGCATTCTCCCCTCCCTCCCCGTAGCTTATCCCATCTGCTTCTCCCACAATCGCCAATGGCACCGGTCCGTCGTCGTCGCTCAGCCACTCCGGCGTCAGAGGACATCTCCAGCTGGGAGGCTGCACCGCGGCAGCGGCGCAGTCCCGGGCCGCATGTAGTGTGTGTGGCGACCCTGTTGGGTGTGTGCACACCAGCCACCACATGCTATGACATCGCTGCCTAATGACAGCCATTGCCGGCCGCCTTGTCCACCACCCCACCGTCGGCCGCCGTGGCTGCCACCCCACCGTCGGCCGCCGGGGCCATCACCCGCTCTACCACCGTGGCCCGAAGGAGGGAGGTGGCCGCCGTGGCCGCGACCCCACCGTCGGCCGCCGTGGCCGCCACTCCACCATTGAACGCTGGGTTAATCGTCACCCGCTCCGCCACCGTGGCCCGAAGGCGGGAGGTGGAGGCCGCCGAACGCCAGCCGCTCGGCATTTGCGTCAGCGACCTTGCGCGCTACATCAACTTCCTGGAGGAGGAGGAGGAGCGCTAGGTCGCGCATGCAAAGAGGCTTACCGCCGTCGTGGCTGCATCAGAAGCCCCAACAATGGCACGGAATGAGGAGATCTACGAGGAGTCCCGCCGCTTTGAGGAGGAGCATCGGGAGCGGCGGAAGGCAGCAGCGGCAGGCGAGGGATTCCACTCCTCCAGCTCGTCTATAAGATCCTCCTCCTTTGTCTCTTACTGAGCGTGCTCGGCAGAGGAGAGGCTGCTAGAAGTAGTACAAAGCCCCCTTCGTAGTAGTATTTAGGGGCTATTTTGTTCAGTTCATCTGACTATAGATATGGTTGAACTGTACTACGTACTTAAAATTAGCTAGTATATATAGTTGAACTAGCTATTTCAGTACGTGGTTGGCAACAATTGGGTAAAAGTTTGGTCGGTTCAGCTGTCGAGTTGAACTGTTTGTATAAAGAACGACTGCTTAATCTATGAATGAAATCTATGTTTAGTGATTTTCAGTTGCAAAATTAGACAGTACTAGTGATTTTCAGCTTCAAAATTTGACAAATGGCAGTGTTACAAGATTGACAAATGGCAATGTTACTAGATTGACAAATGCCAATGTTTCCAATTTGACAAATGGCAATATACCCAATATGACATATGCAAATCTTACCAAATTGTCTGTAGTAAGCACACGGGTCATAATACAAAATCGTTTGCGATGAAGCGATGCACAAATCCTTCACGCCAAATTTTCACTTGGCTTAGTGTCGAAGGTAGCCCTCGCTTTGCATATGGGTATTCAATCTAAAACATTTGCGATGAGTGTTTTATTCAAAGAAAAACATTGATGTATTTACTTTGATACGTCTGTACATTCAGAGAGAAACACTCAGTTGATCAAACCATAGATTTCGTTCCGTCACACTATGACTTTACATTCATTCGATCGAGATACAATATTAAACAAAAAAACTAATTGCGGCGGCGGCGGTGTCCTGCACCGGCGTTGTCATCCTCTGGGATGCCATTGTTCAAGTCTTCAATCCAGCCCAGAATGGTCTGGACTTCCAAATCAAAGAGCCGGTCCTCGCGCGAACGACGGGCGGGGGGCGGGGGGAGGGTGACTAGCAGCGCTACGAGGAAGCAGTAGAGGGCGGCATCCCATGCACCTGAGGGTGGTGTGGTGGGTGCAGCCACGTGCACGGGCCCGAGCACGATGGATGCAGCCGCGCGCACAGGGACCGGTGCGGCGGGTGCAGGAGCGCGCACGCGCACAGGCGCGGGCGCTGGTGCGGGCACGTACACAAGCTCGCATGGATCTGCAGGGCCTTGCTGACGTCCACGGCTTCCAGCGCTGCGATGGTGCTCGGCGACCAACCCATCAATGCCACGGGGATGGTCGCTGGCGCGGGCTGGATGGGAGCTAGGACGGGCGCGGGGGCAGCATCTACTACTTGTGAGCTGCGTTGGGATTTTCCTCGAAGAGGAAGGGCGAAGCAATGTAGTAGCGGATAGCGTTGTGGCACCCCGGCTCAGAGAACCGGTTTACCAGTGTTTCCAGCCCAGAGATCATGTCCTCTGGAAACACACAACAACTTGGAACAGAACAGAACTGAACTTTATTAAAATATCTCGAGTACAAGCTCATAATTTACATCGATAGCGAGGCCAGAAGCACTGCAGGTGCTGAGAACAATATCTACATTATTTATGGAACATACTCGGGCCTCGATACTACTGGGTAGTCTACGGCGTAGCGGAACATAGCGCGGGAAACTCCATCCACAGGGACACTGCTGTGGACACGGCCTAGTTAGCGTAGCACGAACCTTCGGGACCTCCGTCCTCGGCTTCTCCTGCATCTGGCATGATACGCCAGGTGAGTACTTGGAATGCACTCGCAAGCTCATGGCAATCAAAACAATGCGGCAAACAATAGCATGGCAATTAACAGGTTAACAGATTAAGTTGCTCGCTTACTAGTACCCAGTACCAACTTACTCTCATCTGGGTTGTCCCACAACCCTCGGAATGCTCACAAGCCACAGAGCACTTCCGAACATAGGACAAGTTCTTCCAGCATTATTATCTTTATGGTTGACCATCCTAGAGAGGCCTAAACGGACTGTCCAATACCGTGGATGCGGCTATTCGAATAGGTTTTAACACTCTGCAGAGGTTGCGCACTTTACCCACACCATGGAGTACCTGGCCTCGTGATCCCATTCGGGTGGACCGGTGGTGCTCCAACGAAACCTGCCTGACCCGTGACTCCTCTATCGTACCACCGACAATCATACCCTCCCAGGGTCATGTCCTGGGTGGCCCCTGTGTCACCCCGTGACACCTGCCACCGTCGTGGCCAAACAAACTGTCCCAAATGGGGACGCCGGCAAAATAATCAACTGGGCTCACAAGATTATGGTCGTCTACCTGATCAGGGTAGCACGCACGCATAACCCTCCCTAGTTTGGTGGTACCGATAAAAGAGCACAAAGCCAGACCAAGTCAAGGCCGTCCCATACCGGCAAATGTGGCTGCACGGAAAAGTCCGGGTAGGTGGCTCTTGATCAACCGACTAAGTTTAATATAGCCAAGCATTTAACCACTATGGATATTTGATTGCAAGTAAATTATCATGGCAGTAGCTATGTATTTAAATAATTTACTAAGAATTATCACATATTAAAATAATGCATGAAATTCAATTAAATAACCAACACTATTGAAATGCTTCATGCAATGGATGACATGGCTTGCCTTGCTCTGTTGGGTTGTCCACAAACTCCTGGGCTTCAAATCCAAAGTTATTTCCCTCTAAAAATATTTATAAAAAGCAATTGGAAATGTCACATGCTACTGTTTTGAGCACCAGAAATTCTGTGAACATGGGAAAAATACCAAATTTGGCAAGCAAATAGAGGAGCTCAAGACAAACCAGATGCAAAAAGAATCAATTGATTTGGACTTATGGTTTAAAAGTTATGGACGGTCAAAGTTCTGGTCAAAATCTGGAATTTAAATAGAAAATAGAAAATCTCTCAGGGGGCCACGTCGAAGGCGTAAACCACCCGGGCGTCTCCACTTACCGCTTCGGTAAGTCGCTGACGGGCGGGCCCCATCGTCAGGTTTAAAAGGGGGAAGGAGGGAACGGAGAGGGAGCGGAGCTCCGGCGACGCTCACCGGCGACACAGACGGCGGCGAGGTCCGGTGAGTAGCGGAATGGATAGAGCTCAACGAGACGAACTCGCACGTACCCGAAGCTTGGCGAACGGTGGCCGGACGGCGTCGTCCTCTTCTTCTCCGGCGGCGGCGGCGCTCGGGTGTCGTCGGAGACGGCGACTCCGGCAGCAATCCGACCGGGCAAGAGCTTGGGCGTGACCAGGAGGATGAGTTGAGCTCGATGGAGGAGTCAGTGGAGCTCGGGGAGGAGTGAATCGGCGGAGAGGTAGGGCTCGGGTGGCGGCGGTTCTCCGGCGAGGTTCGAGGCCAGAGGGCCTCTCGGCCGTGGCTCGGGCTCGGGGAGGACGATTGGGAGGAGGAGGAGTGGGTTGATGAGCTCGGGAGAGGCCGGGGAGGGCTATTTATAGGAGGGGGAGGAGCTCGGCGATCTCTCTGGAACGGCCGGGAACCGAGACACGTCGCCGGCGCCAGGACGCCGCGCTGGCTGGCTGCTTGCGGGCGACGAGACGGGAGAGGGCAGGGGAGTTATGGCGGCCAGTGGCGGGTAGCGGGAGGAAGACGACGCGCCGCACGCCACAGTGCCGGCACGGGCGACATAGTGCCCGCGCGCGTGGCGGCCGGCGAGCTCGATTCCGGTGAGGGGAAGGATCGGGAGAGGGTTACGTGGACGGCAGCGACGATGTCGGCACCTCAGGACATCAAATGGCAGGGAGAGGACACTGGAATGACCTCGGCCGTTGCCGGCGAGGTGCAGAGCACGCGTACTGGCATGCCAGTACCATGATCACCACGGGAGGTGATGTCTCGAGGCCGTCCAAGTCCAGCTCACCGTGTCTAGGGCCTTCTCCTTTGATCATCTTGTGCCTCTGCATGCTTGGTTTGGCTAGGTTCACTCTGCTGTGAAGTGTAGCTTCAGCTACAGTTTTTGACAGGAAACTTGAGAGAGATCTGGAGGAGACATGAGCTAGGGATGGAGCCAAAGGAGATGTCTGGGGTGATCTATGTTGGAAGGACTCCAATCTGACCAAGTTTGAGAAGATTTGATCAAGATTTGGATATAGTTCATGTACAAGTGCTGTACTGAACCAGAAATAGAGATGAGCTTGATGCACTCATCTGGTTGATCTCCTGAGGCTGAAATCTGGTGTGGCAGGGTTATTTGGTGAGGAGAAGATGCCATAAAAATTTCAGCTCAATTGGAAACCTCTAGCTGGTACTTCCTTCACAGAGGTTCCAACTGAACAGAAACTTGGCAGAATATTGGTGATGAAAATTTGTACTGGACAAGATGATATTTTTGGATATTGTGGAAAGATAGGTTCCCTATTATCTCAGGGAATTTTCTGGGAATTAATTGAGTAGGGAAAATGTGAGCTCCTTCACAAATGACCAGTACTGTCCAGAGAGCAAATGGAGTTTTCTGGATAAAATTTTGTACTGGACCATGAGATGTTTTTGAAGATTGTGGGAGTAGATGATGTCAAGAAGGTCTGGGATTAATTTGGGATTTTTCTGATCACCAGAACTATAGGTTGCTTTGTAACCCATAGTGATGACATATTTTTCCCAAAGAAGAAAATGGATATTTGGGAAAGATGAATAATTGGAAATTGATCCAGATGGTGAGTGACAAGGTTTTGGCAAGATGGTGAGGGCTCTGGATCACTAAGAGGAATTCATAAGTCCAAAGTCAACTGAAAAGGTTCAAAATCGATTCAAATTGCAAATAGAGCCAAAAGGATTTCGAAAAGAAAAAGTTGCCAAAAACCAGGGTGTCACAAGTATTTCCCTCAGTGAGAACCAAGGTTATCGAACCAATAGGAGAACCACACAAATTCCTAGTAAGCAACACCTACACACACAAGAGCAAATACTTGCTCCCAATGAGGGCAAGAGGGTTGTCAATCCCCTTGAACTCGTTACTTGCAAGGATTAAATTTGATAGCGATAGATATATAATTTGAAAAGTACAATAAAAATAGTAAAATTGCAGCAATGTATTTTTAGTTTTAGTAAGATGATAAAAGTAGACCCGGGGGCCATAGTTTTCACTAGAGGCTTCTCTCTTGAAACATAGCATACGGTGGGTAGACAAATTACTATTGAGCAATTGATAGAAAAGTGCATAGTTATGATGTTATTCATGGTAATGATCATGTATATAGGCATCACGTCTGTGACAACTAGACCGAAATGATTCTACATCTACTACTAGTACTCCACCAATCGATCGCTATCCAACATGCATCTATGGTATTAAATTCATGACAAACAGAGTAACGCTTCAAGCAAGATGACATGATGTAGATGGAATAAACTCAAGCAATATGATTAAACCCCGTCGTTTTACCCTTAATGGCAACAATACAAATACGTGCCTCGCTACCCCTTTGGTCATGAGCTGAGGACACCGCAAGATTGAACCCATTACAAAGCACCTCTCCCACTGAAGATAAATCAATCTAGTTGGCCAAACCTAATAGATAGATTAGAGTGAAATACAAAGCTATAATAATCATGCATAATAAAGTTCAGAAAAGACTCAATTACTTTCAATGAATAATCTGATCATAAACCCACAATTCATCGGATCCCAACAAACACACCGGAAAAGAAGATTACATCGAATAGAACTCCATGGAGATCATGGAGAACTTTGTATTGAAGATCAAAGAGAGAGAATAAGCCATCTAGCTACTAGCTATGGACCCGTAGGTATGTGGTGAACTACTCACACATCATCGGAAGGGCAACAAGGTTGATGTAGAAGCCCTCCGTGATCGATTCCGTCTCCGGTAGAGTACCGGAAAAGGCCTCCAGATGGGATCGCGGAAGAACAGAGACTTGAGGAGGGGGAAAAGTTATTTCGGGTGTCTCTCTGTTGGTTTGGGGATTTATGAGAATTTATAGCACTCGAATTAGGTCAAACGGAACTGTGTGGGACCCATGAGCTCAAGTGGCGCGCCCCCCTAGGGGCTCGCCGTCTGAGCTCGTGGCTCTCCCGTAGATCTTCTGGCCTCCTCCCGAATGTTCTAGGGTCCCTTCTAGTCCAGAAAAAATCACCGTAAAGTTTCATCATGTTTGGACTTTGTTTGGTACTGATTTTCTGAAAAGCCAAAAACAAGCAAAAAACAGCAACTGGCATTGTGCACTGAGTTAATAGGTTAGTTCCCAAAAATGATATAAAATTGCATATAAAGCATCCAAGATTGATAATATAATAGCATGAAACAATCAAAAATTATAGATACGTTGGAGATGTATCAGCATCCCCAAGCTTAATTCCTGCTCGTCCTCGAGTAGGTAAATGATAAAAATAGAATTTTTGATGTTGAATGCTACCTAACATGTTTATCATGTAATCTCTCTTACGGTGTAAATATTGAGACATGATGAAGTAATTAATATCAACATAATAATATCCATGAATACAAGAACATAATCATTAGTTTTTTAAAATATACGATGCTCAACGAGTGTTATCCCAACTCATTGAACTATGTAAGCATGGCATGACTCCGCCTTCACCACATAAGTATAAATAATGAGCACCCCGGTGTCAAACCAGGCAATTGTATCATACTTTTTAACGCGCTACAACATTTTAAACTCCACTCAATACATGAGCGTGAGACATGGACATTAGCACTATGGGTGGAATAGAATGCGGTGCTAGAGATATATAGGAGAAGTCAAAAAGGAAGAAAGGCTTGCATCAACTCGGCGGATCAATAGGCAATGGAGAGACCCATCAATCGATATCAATGCGAGGAGTAGGGATTGCCATGCAACGGATGCACTAAGAGCTATAAGTGTATGAAAGCTCAACATGAAACTAAGTGGGTGTGCATCCAACTTGATTGCTCATGAAGACCTCGTGCATTTGAGGAAGCCCATCATCGGAATATACAAGCCAAGTGTCGAGGTACGACCAAGACAATCTATGAGACCAGCAAAGATCCCTTTGCAGTTCGGCTATGGGGATCGACGAGCACAAAGAGCAAAATCAGCAGAACACACACAGGTTTTACCCAGGTTCGGTCTGCCGTGAGGCGTAAAACCCTACTCGTGCTTTGGTGGATTATATCTATTTGAGCTCAAGTTACAAGGAGCGCAGCTTGCCGGCAAGGTATGCGGGCAGTGTAGCTACTGCATGCAAATGAGCAAAGTGTCGACCCTTCTACCAGTAGCCATGGGCCTCCTTTTATAGATTAAGGGGTTACCACCGTGGCAAAAAGGTAAATACATGATGAAATGATAGCTATAGTGCTATCACACCTAGCTATGCCGGTTTAGGACAAACACATTAAATATGCCGTTAGGTGTCATGCTGGGGACGAGCTCCGGCAAGGTTCCTGCACCATTCGCCCAGCTACCTTCTATTAGCTTGACACGCCTCCTGGACGGGTGTCATTAAAGTTGATCTTCAACCTAGTGTGCTGACACGTGCCCCGACAAGCCTCACCAAACTGCCTGCCCGCTCGACACCTCATTAATAAGTGACTAGCTGATTGATGAGGTGGAGCGGTGGCGAGGCAGAAAGAGCTTGCTGGCACGGAGCTTGCTGGGTCTTCGCCTTGCCGGTGTGTTGCTTGCCGGCAAGTGTTGTCTTCATGTTCAGTACTAACTTAGTACTTCTCGACAGCCTGCCTTGAGGTCTTCTTCATGGTTTTATTAACTAAGTCTTGAGTCTTGATGGTAGCAGTCCTCCGGCAAGCCCTTGCCGTCGGGAAGGCTACAACTGTTTGTGCATAAGTCAGGGTATAATGACACCCATGTTTTTATACACCGACAGGAGCCCCCGGGCCTGGGCCACACGCGCGTGCGAGGCGTCATTGGGCTAGGCCCAAATAGATGCATAGACACACGTGGCAGAGAATCACTGTCGTGACCTTTATTTTTACTAGATGCCCACGACGCGCGGTGAATGCGGGATGTGGGAGAGGTGGATTGAAGCGGCAACTGGGGTAATGCGCCTGCAAAAACACATCCACATCAGGCAGTAAAGAGCTAGCCCCCCACGCCTTCCCCATAAAAGGGCACTCGCGAAGGGGCGGTGCTCATTTACCCCTCTTCTTCCCCAATCTAGCTAGCCGCCTCCATCTTCAACCTCGTGCAAGAACAGAGCACAGCACCTCCGTGCTGCTCTGCCCTCCTTCCTTTTAATTTCTTTCTCCAAAGACCGCCATGGCACCGAAGAGGGCCGCAAAGCTAGTCGATTCAGCGGCAGAGGAGAAGAAGGCCGCCAAAGCAGCACAGCGGCGCGACAATGCCGTCTTTCCACCGGTGCTGACAGCCGATGATCTGGATAAGAAGTACTCATACGTATATGCGGGGAAGACGAAGGATCACGAAGCCACAGTGGTGCTCCTAGGATCCCTTCCTCCAGCAGACGACTAGTTCCACTTCTTCGCCGGGTATTTCTACTATGGACTGTGCCTACCCTTCTTAGATTTGTTCGTAGAAGTGATGCATTCCTACGGATTCAGAATGTTAGATTTCACAGCCAATGCGGTCACTTGCATGTCAGTCTTCGCGCATTTGTGTGAAAATTTCTTAGGAATAGCCCCCAATGTAGCTCTGTTCCGACACTTCTTCATTCCACGGTTTGAAGACAACGCCCTCTCTAGCAGCGTCACTTGGATCCCAAGGACAAACTTGAAGAAGCACTATCTTGACGACAAATTGCACATCAAATGGAACGAGTGGAGGGCTGACTAGTGCTGGATCAAGCAGCAGAACTTCCCGGCATTCTGTCATCTTAGAACCGAGAAGATTGAGAAGGCCACCAACTGGAGTAATGTTGATCCCAATGACGGCAAGCTTGGGGTAGCACTGTACAGGCTTCTCAGCCTCAAGGTAGCCGTCTTGACCATAGAAATAGTGGGAGCAAATTTTACTCGCCGCCGAATCGCCCCACTGCAACAGAGAGGAGGCCGAAGATCATGGGATTACAAGAACCCTGCCGATACAATGCGTCTGTACCCAGGCCTCAGCAACAACTTGACGGTAATGGAACATTACTGGCTCATTTGTCAGCTCTTCAACAAAGGCTGCAACTTCCACTTGCCGGCAAAGGTAATCCCACTTTGCAATAACACCGCCAGGGCTTCCATCTTGGCCATGATGCCGGACTATGGTGCCAAGACAGTTCTCAGCACTTGGAAAGAGCCCACCAAGAAGGAGGTGAGGGACTGGCTTGATGGCTTGAAAGAAGAAGCTGTTAGAGTCGAGGATGACATGGTTCATCCGACAAAGGACGACGAAGAGCAGTTCCTTATCGCAAGAGCTGAAGAAGTCAAGAAAGCAGCTCGTTCCCGGGCAGCTAAGGGCATCAGCAATGAAGGACGCACCAAAGAACATGCTGAAGAGCATGTTGTGGCTCCGAGAACAAGCAGAGGAGGACACACCATAGATCATGCCGAAGAGCATGTAGGTGGAGAAGATCATACTAAGGAATCCAAAGGGGATGAGGAGCAATCCGATGAATCTTCAGATGAAGAGGAAGAGGAGGAAGCACCTCGCCCTCCTCCTGCTAAAGTGAAGACTGCCATCACTAAGAAACCTACCCAGAAGAAGGTATCACACACCGAGCCAACAAGAACTTGTCGGCATCAAGGCAGAAGCTACAACTTCCCGGGCTCAGCCTTCCCGGCGACAGCCTCCTCGTGGTGCCGCTTCCCGGCAACCAACTCCATCAACCATAGAAGGTGAGGGTGCTTCACAGCCCCCAGCCTCGTCAGGAGTAAAGTGCGCCAGGAAGACGCCGCCACCATCTACATCCTCTGGCGCAGACGACACGGTGCACTGGGGCCTGTCCGCCCTTAGTGATCGTGAAGAGGAGGTAGAGTAAGCTCATTATCTTCATCCATCATTCTTATAATTGTCTTGATATTACTGTTGAACTAATCATCTTGATTGTTTTGATCTTGTAGGGATGAAGTGCCACTGGCGAAAAGGTACAGGAAGAAGCCCAGAACCACCGAAAAGGGCAAGACGGCAACGGGCACTGATCAAGGTGCAATTTCATCTGAAGTTGCCGGCTCAAGTCGCCCAGCGTGAGGCTCATATCCAATTTCCGCTGGCAAGCACTGTCATCGACCCTTCTGTAATGGAGACCGACAAGGAGGCAGGAAGTGACCAGCCAGAAGGAGAGCGCCAAGGAATGGATCCTTTGACGGAACCCTCAACTTCAGAACTACCGCCAAGACGTTCACCGACAAGAGATAGCCCTCCCTCAGAGGAGCACCAGGAAGAGCCTGCCCGCATCGAGGCCCCTCCAACAACTGATGTTGCCGGAGACCGAGCGACAACAACTGATGTTGTTGGAGGAAGAGCAGCATCCCCTCCACATGCTCATCAAGGTAAGTTCCTTTTCAGATGTCATCTTATCCTTGTCAATCCTTCTTTTTTGTCTTCTTGAACTTGTTCTGTAATTTGAATTTATTTTTGCACTTTGCTTCTCCTTTGTCCTGTAGATCCAACCTCTCCGGAAGAGGGAGAAATTATTGTGGACGTAGAAGAAATTGCAAAAAAGTGCCGCCGAGGAAGCCACCATGATTTCTGCCAAAGAAGCCGCTATATCTACCGTTGAGAAGGCTAAGGAAGCTCCCGAAGAGCCTGACAAACCTTCAGGCAACACATCTGGCCCTATCACAGCAGATGTTAAGATGGGAGATGCTAGCAATGACAAGCTAAACACCGACGACCATCAGGACACATCTGACATGCAAGCTTTGGCAGGTCCTTTGGAGCCTATCAACCAGCAGCAGGAATCTGGAGCCCCTAGCTCATCTAGTGCCAGGGAGTCAGCCTTTGAAGATGCAATTGCGGGGATCTTGATACCCTTCTCTCACAGCGTCACGGCAACAGACAGTTCTGACGACAGCTCTGCAAATCTTGCCTTCCTGCAGATGATGGCTGCCGGCTTCAAGGATGTGCAAGACTGCTATAGCAAGCGTTGGGAGAAGCTCCACATGCAGCAACAAACCGTGGAGCTAGCTGAGTAGAGGCTGAAAGAGAAGGTGGAAGAGATCCGCAAGTGGTACAATGAGAAGTTCCAAAGCATCAAAAGGCAGGAGGAAAAGCTTGCTGCTGCTAAGGAAAAAGCAATGTCCTTGGACGGCAAGTTGGTGGAGCGCGAAACGCAGCTGAATGCTAAAGAAAAGGATCTTGCCGCCCGAGAAGAAGCGCCAAGCTCCGCGGCAAGGATGAGGAAATCCAGACTTTGCTTGCACAGCGAACCCAAGAGCTAGAACAAAGCCACAAGAAGGCTATCGAAGATCAAGCTTCAGTTCATGCTGGCAAGCTCTTGGAGACCGTCAAAGCTGCCAAAGCCGCTGAAGCCGCCAAGGTGGAGCTGGAAGCCAAAGTGCCAAAACTTGAAGAAGACCTTGCCGGCAACAGGAAGGAGCTCTTGACTCTCCAAGAATCAGCGCAGAAGGCAGCTCACACCTTGGGTGAGCTGCATACACAGCTATCATCCAAGAGTCAAGAACTTAGCCAGGCTACTGATGCCAAGGAAGATCTGAAGTTGAAACTGTCCACTTTGGAAGAGCATCTTGAAGGTGCACGGGCCAGGGAGAAAATCTTGTCGGAAGATCTTGAGAAGGAAAAATCTTTGCTTGCCGAAACAAAAACTCCTTCAATGTACTGAAGAGCAGCCTACAACGCTGGACCAATCGCCTTGTGGAGGTCGCAGAACAGCTTAGCGCCCAGCTTGCCGTCATGGGCATGAAGGAATATAGCTATTCCTCCAACGACCAAGAAGCGGCAAGTGTCAACTTAAGTTTCTTCTTCAAGAATCTTGTTGAAGCTCTGCAGAAGCACCACGAAGAACGGGTCGCCTCCTTCGCCAATGAGTCCCGCAAACTTGCTCGAGATATATTTTACAAGGTGCTCATCAAGCTTGTGCATCGCAATCCCGGCATCGATCGCTCTGGAGCCTTCACGAGCTTGCCGAAGAATACTTACATCACTACCATCGACAAGCTCGTCGCTCCGATAGCCAACAGGGTTGGCCAAGTCTCCAGGACCTAGGGTGGACTAACTAACTAGTCTTGTCTTCATATCCTGCCGCAAGTGCAATCATGTAAAAGACAAATTTATCTTAGTTAGATCTGCACTATGTTTCGATGTAATATGATTTATGCTTTGATGAATGTATGCTATTTCCCTTGTATGATTCTATCCTTGTATGTTTTGTTCCCTACTCTTGCCAAAAACTTACCAGTGTGCACAGCCTGCCGTTAGCGCTTGAGGAACGGATCCTTAGCAGCTTGCCGGAGGTGCCGCTTTCCGGTAAGCTTACACTTATTGGCTTTGACGCGGCTAGCTTATACTATTGAGCGGACTTGAAACATAAATAAGAGCGCGAGCAATTCCGATAAGGTTCCTTTGCGTGCAGGTTTTTCATACAAAGACGTAAATCGTTCAAGGAAAAGTAGCAACTACAACAAAGAAATTTTTATACGAATGATATCTTGAACGAAGAGAAAAGAGGAAGCTGGAACCTTGACGGTTCATCAATCATTTCACACAAGGGAAAATATAACACGACATTACATGCAATATACACAATTAAATATGTATCTTGACAAAGAGTTGCGAAACACTTAGCTTTATTAACTATGCACGGGATCTGCGCCCGGCTCTGTACAAAGGATTACATGCCTTGCCGGCCAACTTGTACAAAAGAGTTTGCTAGGCAGCCCGACAACCGCGCCTCATGGGTAGAATTTGCAAAGATGCTCAATGTTCCATGAGTTGAGCGCAGGGGTGCCATCTTCGGTCTCTAGGTGGACTACGCCTGGCCTAGTGACTCGTACTACCTGGTAAGGGCCTTCCCACTTCGGCGTCAACTTGTTTCTCCCCTTCGCGGACTGGATCTGACGAAGAACAAGGTCGCCTTCCTCAAGGTTCCTGGCATGAACTTTGCGGCTATGGTAGTGGCACAAAGCTTGATGGTACCGTGCATCACGGACAGCACCCCAGAAACGATCTTCCTTAAGGAGCGTGGCATCATCTTGCCGCAGCTCTTCTTGATCTTCCTCATCAAAGGCCAAGACTCGAGGTGACCCGTATCTGAGTTCTATGGGGAGCACCGCTTCTGCAACATATACAAGGGAGAAGGGTGTCTGGCTGGTGGCTCGATTTGGTGTCATTCTGAGTGACCAAAGAACCGCTGGCAACTCTTCCACCCAGCGTCTTCCACACTTGTGTAGCTTGTCGAAAGTTCTGGTCTTGAGACCATGCAGCACTTCTACATTTGCCCTCTCCGCTTGTCCATTGCTTCTGCGGTGAGCAACGAATGCATAGCAGATCTTGCTTCCAAGGTGTTGGCAGTATGCTGTGAAGGCGCGACTCGTGAACTGGGTGCCACCAATCCTTTGAGAAACATAATAGCTGACTGTGCCATCACCTTTCTCACCGGCTCTACTTCAGGCCACTTTGTAAATTTGTCGATTACAACGTACAAAAATTCAAAGCCCCCGGTAGCACGGGGGAAGGGGCCGAGGATGTCGAGCCCCCAGACCGAGAAGGGCCAGGAGAGAGGGATGGTTTGAAGAGCTTGAGCTGGCTGGTGTATGTCCTTGGCGTGATACTGGCATGCTTCGCATCTGGTGACCACCGCCAAGGCATCTTGAAGGGCTGTCGGCCAATAGAATCTTTGACGAAACGCCTTGCCTACGAGCGCGTGTGAACCAATGTGAGAGCCACACATTCCTTCATTTATCTCTACCAACAGCTTCTATCCATCTTCCCGGCAAATACACTTCAATTTCACCCCATTTGGTCTCTTTCTGTACAAAGTGTTGTCAACAAATTGGTACATACTTGACTGACGGGCTACTCTTTCAGCTTCTTCTTGCTTTTTGGGAAGTTCTCCAATCTGAAGATATTGAACGATTGGCTGTGCCCATGCCGGAGCTTGCGGCTCGACGATAAGGACTAAAGGCATCTCTTCCTCTGCGGGAGTACTTGCTTTGACGACAAGAACTTGGATTGCTGGAGGCTGTAGCTCACTGGCAAGAGGTGTCTTGTTGGGGGTGTTGCATTTCTTGGCGGCTACTGGTAGCTCTGCCGGAAAGTAACCACCAACATCTTGTTTTATTTCCTTTGTCAGCCTTGATGGTGTAACGGATAGTTGAGTCAGTTTTAGCACAAAAGTTCCTGGTTCCATAGGAGATCTCTTGGTGGCAAGCTTTGACAGGCCATCGGCAATCTCATTTTGAGCACGGGGGGCATGCTTCATTTGCAGACCATCAAATTGCTCTTCCAACTTCCTCACTTCATCAACATAATCTTCCATCAAGGGACTCTGATAATCTTTGTTGAACTATTTCACCACAAGCTGCGAGTCACCTCTAATAATCATTTTTCTGATACCAAGGTCGATTGCAATGCGCAGACCGGCAAGCAATCCCTTGTACTTAGCAATGTTGTTGGTGGCCTGCTCCCTAGGAAAGTGCATCTGAACCACATACTTGAGATGCTCTCCGGTGGGTGCGGCAAGCACCACGCTAGCACCGGTGCCTTTCAGCGTGAAAGCACCGTCAAAGTACATGATCCAGTCGTTAACGGTTTCCTTGCCAGGGAGAGAGGTCTCTTGCACTTCTTCATCTTGTGTTGGTGTCCATTCAACAATGAATTATGCCAAGGCTCTACTCTGAATTGTTGAAGTACTTTCAAACTTCAAATCAAAACTTGACAGCTCCAACGCCCACTCCACAAAGCTGCCGGTGGCTTCTGGATTTCTCAGAATTCTTTGCAAAGGAAAGCAAGTGACGAAGGAAATTTGGTGTGCTTGAAAGTAGTGGCACAACTTCCTTGAGGCCATAAGGAGACCAAAGAGTAACTTTTGCACACCAGAATACCTTGACCTAGCCCCCTGCAAAAGAGAGCTGACAAAGTATACTGGGCGCTGCACCATCTTCTTCTTCTGCACAACTTGTTGATCTGGCTCATTTGCTTGCACAACTTTAGACTTATCGGCACCTGACCTTGCCGGAGAAGATTCCGGCTTGTCGGCCTATGGCTCTTCGGTTACTGCCTCTTCATCATCTGCCTCTCTTTCAGCCACAAGTGCAGCACTAACTACTTGATTGGTTGCCGCTAAGTATAGCAACACCGGCTCTTGGGGTTTAGGCGCAACTAGGACTAGCGGAGAGGACAGGTACCCCTTCAAATCTTGGAGCGCGGCCTCCACTTCCAGAGTCCATTTCATTGGACCTGCCTTTTTCAAAATTTTGAAAAACGGCAAGGCGCGCTCTGCCGATTTGGTGATGAACCTGCTTAGAGTGGCAATGCAACTAGCAAGACGCCTAATGTCCCTGACGCGTTTTGGTGCTTCAATCTGCTCAATTGCTTTGATCTTGTTGGGATTGGCTTCAATTCCTCTCTGAGATACAAAGAACCTGAGAAGCTTGTTGGATGGAACGCCAAACACACACTTCTCAGGATTGAGCTTCAAGTTGATTCTGTGCAAGTTTGCAAATGTTTCCTCTAGATCTTGTATTAGTGTTGACTTGTCTTTGGTTTTGACCACAATATCATCCATGTAGGCTTCCACATTTTTGTGTAATTGGGGCTCAAAACCAATCTGAACAGCTCTGGCAAAGGTTGCCCCAGCACTCTTCAACCCGAAAGGCATGCGTATAAAACAGTATGTGCCACATGGGGTGATGAACGCCGTTTTTTCCTCATCTTCCTTGGCCATGAAAATCTGATGGTAACCAGAGTAGGCGTCAAGGAAAGAGAGTAGTTTGCAGCCGGCAGTGGAGTCCACAATCTGGTCGATGCGCGGCAAAGGAAAAGGATCTTTTGGACAAGCTTTATTGATATCAGTGAAGTCGGTACTTTATCTCTTCAGCAATGAACTCTCATCGTCCTAGTGCTTGCTTCCTGACCTTCTGCTTGACAGGTCTCGCATGAGGGCAGATGACAACGTGATGCTCATTCACCTCCCTGGGAACACCGGGGATGTCAGATGCTTGCCATGCAAAGACATCGACATTTGCCCGCAGGAAGGCGACGAGGGCGCTTTCCTATTTGTCGCTGAGAGTGGCACTTATGGTGAAAGTGCCGCTCTTCCCATCCTCCCTTGCAGGAACTTGCTTCATCGCTGGTGCAGAGGCCTTAGATTTCTTGCTCTTGCCGGCAGAACTCTCTGGTATGTCCTCAACAGGCATGCTGCACTCTGCAGTGCGCTTCCCGGAGTCCTTGCCGGAGGTCTTACCGGACTTCTTCTTCTTTCCTCCCCCGGGAACTTTGCCAGCTGGAGCATTTGCCTCTTCGGCAGACGCTACAACTGCCTCCTAGTAGAGCTTGTTGGTGCAAATGATTGCGTCTTTTTGATCTGACTTGATGGTGAGGACACCCATCGGCGCTGGCATCTTCAGTAGGTTGTACGCATAGTGTGATGCAGCCATGAACTTTGCCAACGCTGGGCGGCCCAGGATTCTGTTGTAGGGCAGCGGCATCTTAAGGACATCGAAAGTAATTTTCTCTGTCCTGTAATTGAGCTCACTGCCAAACGTTACCGACAACGTCATCTGGCCCTTCGGTTTGCTCCTGCCTAGATTGATGCCCTGGAAGGTGCCTGTCTCTTCCAAATCCTTGTCGGGGATTTGCAGCCTCTTGATCACATAGGGAGAGATCAAGTTCAAGCCGGCCCCACTGTCAACCAGCATCTTTGTTACCTTGAGGTTGCGGATTGTTGGTGAAACCAACAATGGCAAGCAGCCGACCACCGTTGTGCCATCAGGGTGGTCCTCGGCATCAAAGATGATGGGTGTGTTAGACCACTTGAGTGGCTTCTGTGCATCCATTGCCGGTTCCGCTGCATTGACGTCTCTCATCCATTGTTTCAGTTGCCGGTGTGAGGAGTGCAAGGATGCACCTCCGTCAACACACATGGCATCAACTGCAATCTGGAACTCCTGTTCTGAACCATCTTCCTCCTCCTCATCATCATCTTCATCTTCCTTCTTCTCGCGGCCTCGAGCAGGTTTCTCCTTTTGCTGCTTGCCCTTACCGCGGCGGCCTCCGTGGCCACCACGGTTCTTCTTGCCGGATCCACCAGCACCGTCCTTGGCCTTCTCCTTGTGTCGCTTTTCATACTCTTGTTTCTGCTTCTCGGCAAGCTGTTCAACTTGCCGGCACTTCTGGAGATCATGGCCCTTAGTGTGGTGGATCTTGCAGTAGGGTCCATCGGTCTTCTCACCGGCAGCTACCTCATGGCCACAAGTGCAAATGATAACTTCCTGGTCACTGCTCTTGGCCTTGGGCTTCTTGCCGGGATTCCCCGATCCCTCAACCACCAACACAGCTTTACCTTTGCGCTTGCGGTTGTGCTTCCGCCCTTCTTCTTCGGGGTGGACTCGTCGTCGTCCTTAGAATCGACTTCATCGCCAGCATCCTCCCCGGGAAGTCGCCTCCCCTCCTCAGCACATGCACACTTGTCCGCCAAGGCGTACAAATCATTGATGGTCTTGACCTGCTCTATGTTCATCTTGGCTCGCATTCTGCGATTGCGCACATTTGTGTGAAATGCGGCAATGACAGCTGCGGGATGAATGTCAGGGACATTGTGGTGCACATGGCTGAATCTCTGTATGTATTTGCAGAGAGGCTCTCTATCTCTCTGTGGTATCACATGAAGATCACTGGGCTGTCCCGGGAGCTTGTGACCTCCAGTATGCGCCAATGAACTCATTACACAAATTTGACCATGAGGAAATGGAGCCCTCCAGCAGATTCATCAGCCAAGACCTCACATTGGGCTTGAGCGCCAACAGGAAGTAATTGGTGAGAATCTTCTCGTCTCGTCCCCTGGCAGCTTGTACGATGATCGTGTAGATGCCTAAAAACTCTGCCGGGTTGAGCTTGCCATCATATTTCTCTGGCAGCTCTGGCTTGAAGGCACGAGAAGACGGCCAGCGGATTTGCCGCAGCTCACGGGTGAACGCTGGGTAACCCACCTCGTAAGGCAAGTACCCAGAGCCCCCTGGCGCTGGCTCATCAATGACTGGACCGTTGCGCTCGTCAGATTGACGACGCGCTTCCCGACGTCATTCAATGGTTGTGTGGGCATCCTCTACCTGCCTATCGCGCAACATGTGGCGCTGATCTTGATGGCCTCGTGGATCCGAAGACGCCATCGACACCTCGTCGGGCTCATCGGATCGGCGAGCTTGCCGCTGCTGTGGTTGTTAACACGGAGGCGACTGTACTGTTGGCGTAGCGTCTCCAGCTCGGCCTCCAGCTAGTGCTGTTGGTGCCGTACGTGGTCACTGTGAAGGCCCGCCTGCTGTGACTTGCCGGGGTCGGCAAAACATATAAGACTCTAGATGGTTTCCCTCCATTCATCCATCTTGTCTGCTGCTGGCGGGAAGTTCAGCAGCATCTGGGCCCGCGCCATGGCTTCTACCGCCGTGGTTGGCATGGCCAGGAGCGAGGAACGCGACGTCGCTCGACTCCTGGCAGAGCTAAAAGGAACTCTGTCTCGAACCTGCTACCGCGGCGTCTGCTCGCCAGCGGATTGATGCGGTGGTGGTGATGCCAGAGCGTCTTGAGAAGGATGCTCGGCGTTGTTGTTGTGTCGCCGTCCGGAGCCACCGGCGTTGTGAGAAAGCACGTCGCGCCCATCTTGCGATGGTCGTGGTACGTGTTCCGCCGCGGTGATCTTGGACGTCGCCGCTCCGTCTTTGGACGTTGCGACGACTGGATCCTTGCTCGCACCTCCGGACCATGTTGCTCCAGTGACTGTGCTCACCAGAACGTCGGGGAAGAAGTCCTCCCCCATCGCCACCGCCCGCCGTGCCAGTTCCACCAGCGCCGCCGGCTCCACCATTTCCGCCCCCGCCTCCTGTGTTCCGGGGGTTGGCACCTTGGATGTGGATGGTGCTATCGATGTCGCGCCCTTCTTCTTGGATGCCATCGGTGATGAAGAAGATGAAGCTAGCACGTAGACTGCTGAATCAGGTTCGCACACGCGATTCCCCTACCTGGCACGCCAAAGGTGTAGAGGTACGACCAAGACAATCTATGGGACCAGCAAAGATCCCTTTGCAGTTCGGCTGTGGGGATCGACGAGCACAAAGAGCAGAATCAGCAAAACACACACAGATTTTACCCAGGTTCGGGCCGCCGTGAGGCGTAAAACCCTACTCCTGCTTTTGTGGATTATATGTGTTTGAGCTCAAGTTACAAGGAGCACAGCTTGCCAGCAAGGTATGCGGGCAGTGCAGCTACTACGTGCAAATGAGCAAAGTGTCGACCCTTCTACCAGTGGCCATGGGCCTCCTTTTATAGATTAAGGGGTCACCACAGTGGCAAAAAGGTAAATACATGATGAAATGACAGCTACAGTGCTATCATACCTAACTCTGCCGGTTTAGGACAAACGGATTAAATGCGCCGTTAGGTGTCACGCTGGGGACGAGCTCCGGCAAGGTTCCTGTACCGCTCGCCCAGCTACCTTCTATTAGCCTGACACGCCTCCTGGACGGGGTGTCATTAAAGTTGATCTTCAACCTAGCGTGCTGACACGTGCCCCGACAAGCCTCACCAAACTGCCTGCCTGCTCGACACCTCATCGACAAGTGACTAGCTGATCGATGAGGTGGAGCAGTGGCGAGGCAGAAAGAGCTTGCCGGGTCTTCGGCTTGCCGGTGTGTTGCTTGCCGTCAAGTGTTGTCTTCATCTTCAGTACTAACTTAGTACTTCACGTTGACCTGCCTTGAGGTCTTCTTCATGGTCTTGTTAACTAAGTCTTGAGTCTTGATGGTAGCAGTCCTCCGGCAAGCCCTTGCCATCGGGAAGGCTGCAACTGTCTGTGCATAAGTCAGGGTATAAAGACACCCATGTTTTTATACACCGACACCAAGTTCTATAATGAAAAATTCCCACTAGTATATGAAAGTGATAACTCAGGAGGCTCTCTATATGAAGAACATGGTGCTACTCTGAAGCACAAGTGTGGTAAAAGGATAGTAGCATTGTCCCTTCTCTCTTTTTCTCTCATTTTTTAGAACAATTTCATGGACCTCATCCCCGCATTTTGGAGGACTCATCAGTCTCCATCATTCTTTTCCTCATTAGGACAATGCTCTAATAATGATGATCATCACACTTTTATTTATTTACAACTCGATATTACAACTCAATAAACTGATATAAGATGACTCTATATGAATGCCTCTAGCAGAGTACCAGGATGTGCAATGATCTAGCATAACACGTATAACAGTGATGAACGGTGCCTTTGCCAGAAATATCATGTTAGCTCTATATGATCATGCAAAGCAATATGATGATGAACACACATGTCATAAGACGGAATGGTGGAAGTTGCATGACAATATATCTCGGAATGGCTATGGAAATGCCATAATAGGTAGGTATGGTGGCTGTTTTGAGGAAGATATAAGGAGGCTTATGTGTGATAGAGTGTATCATATCACGGGGTTTGGATGCACCGACAAAGTTTGCACCGACTCTCGAGGTGAGAAAGGGCAATGCATGGTACCGAAGAGGCTAGCAAATTGCGGAAAGGTGAGAGTGCATAATTGTCCATGAACTCATTACTCATAAAGAACTCATATACTTATTGTGAAAGTTTTATTAGCCCTCGAAGCAAAGTACTACATGCATGCCCCTAGGGAGGAGGTTGGTAGGAGTTAACCATCTCTCACCCCCAATTATGACAGCACTCAAGGATTTCAATCAGACATAAAAATGCTCAAACCTCCCCACCATGCCATATCGGACACTTAAATGAGTAGTGCATAACAAGCTTTAATATCAATATTTCTACTAACTAATGATCATGAACCAATACTCTTTTATATTATGACATCAATATAATTAAAAGATACGTTTCATATTTAGTGATCTACATGAAAGTTTTTATTATACCACTCTTGAATACCTATCCTTTTTGGACTAGTCTCTTAACTCGTGCACATTACCACTTCCTATTTAAGACTCTCAAAAAGATTTAAGTGAAGCATGAGAGTGCAATCATTTCTATAAAATATAACCACCGCCGTGCTCTAACAAATATAAGTGAAGCACAAGAGCAACTGCCTAGCTCAAAAGATATAAGTGAAGCATATAGAGTATTCTAACAAATCACGATAAATGTGTGTCTCTCTCAAAAGGTGTGTCCAGCAAACAATGATTGTGGCAAACTAAAAATCAAACCAGCAAAAGAAAACTAGGGCACAAGACGCTCCAAGTAAAACTCATATCACTTGATGAATAAAAATATAGCTCCAAGTAACATACCGATCGATTGTAGACGAAAGAGGGGATGCCATCTGGGGCATCCCCGAGCTTAGACGCTTGGGTATTCCTTGAATATTACCTTGGGGTTCCTTGGGCATCCCCAAGCTTAGGGTCTTGCCGCTCCTTATTCCTTCATCCATCGTGATCTCACCCAAAATTTGAAAACTTCAGCACACAAAACTCAACAGAAACCTCGTGAGATCCGTTAGTATAATAATCAAATCATAAACCTCAAGTACGATTGTAAACTCATTCATAATTATTCTTCCATAATACCGACTGTATTCTAACTTCTCCATGACTTATACCCCCCGATATAATCCATAGCATCAATAAAATAAGCACACTATGCAATAAAAACAGAATCTGTCTGTAAAGATCTGAATTAAAATCATACTTCTGTAAATCCAAAAATTCTGAAAAATTAGAAAAACATAAACAATTTGTATTCCAATGTTTTGTAAAAAATTCAGAATTTTACCACGTTCCAGTACAGAATATAAATTCCAGAACTTGGCGCAAAACTTTCTGTTTTCAAACAGCATCAATTATACTATCATCTAAATCATCCGAAAGACACTACTTGGCACAAACACAAATTAAAAGATAAAAACACAATCATTACAGTAGCAATAATCATGTCATCATACAAAAGAGAAAGAAAAAGCAAAAGTTTAAGATAACTATTGGGTTGCCTCCCAACAAGCGCTATTGTTTTACGCCCCTAGCTAGGCGTAATACATTGTTTCAAATATTTCCATCCTTCAAATTAATTCCATAGGTGGCTCTCATAATGGATTCATATGGTGTTTTAATTCTATTCCTTGGAAGTGTTCTATCCCTTTCTTTAATGGAAATTGGAACCTTATATTTCCTTCTTTCATGTCAATAATAGCACCTATGCTTCATAGGAAAGGCCTACCAAGTATTATAGGACAAGACAGATTGCATTCAATATCAAGCACAATGAAATCGATAGGCACATAATTTCTATTAGCAAGTATGAGAACATCATTGATTCTACACAATGGTTTCTTAATAGTTGAATCCGCCAGATGCAAGTTAAGGGAACATTCATCCATATCGGTGAGACCTAGCACGTCACATAAAGATTTTGGTATAGTAGAGACGCTAGCACCTAGATCACACAAAGCATTACATTCATAATCTTTAATCTTAACCTTAATAGTAGGTTCCCATTCATCATGCAATTTTCTAGGTATAGATACTTCCAATTCTATTTTTTCTTCATGAGCTTTTGATCATCGCTTGTACAATATGTTTAGTAAAAGCTTTATTTAGTTCATAAGCATTAGGTGAGTTTATCATGGATTGCAACAAGGAAATACATTCAATCAAAGAGCAATTATCATAATTAAAGTCCTTGTAATCCAAAGTAGTGGGCACATCACTATTTAAAATCTTGACCTCTTCAATCCCACTTTTATACTTTTTATCATTAAGATCATCACCCTCCGAACAATGGGGACGCCTTCTAGCTAAAGTTGACTCATCTCTAGTCCCTTTTTCATCAAGTTTTATATTACTAAACAAAGATTCAATAGGTGTCACACCAATAATTTTAATATCTTCATCATCACTAGTGAGAGAATGGGACTCTGGTTTAGCAGCCATTTTATTTACTAGTGTATTTTGCTTGTCGGATATCTTTCCTAACATATTTTCAGTACGAGCAAGTTGTGATTGAAGATTGATGATGACCTGGAACTGGACATGGCTGTTGTAGCACTTTCATGATAAGTAAAGTGTCGAACCCACAGGTAGCAAATAGGAAGGAATTACAAACCCCACAACTACGCTATTACTTACGTAGTTACGTATGCACCCAAACCGTAGTTTTGAAATAGCCTATTACAGTAGGTTGCAAGGAAGACAAATAAAAGGATAGCGTTTATCTAAACTACAAACAAGAAATAAAAACAGAAAATTAAAGGAATTAAACTAAGTGAAATGGTGCCTGAGTAGTAAACGTTCTCGAGGGACTCGTAGTCATCACCACAAATATGATGCTCACAACACATGATAGGCATGGCTCTCTAATTGTATCACTAAGCCACTTGTATATGATCTTGCATGGGTGGAGCCAATAAAGTACGCATTCTGCACTTCGGTTATTGTGTACACTCGTGCCACCACCGTGCTTCCCACTCGGGTTATCACAACGATGATTAAGGGGAGTGAACTCCCCGTGGTCACGGCATTAAGTTCTAGGGTTCTCCACTAACCCCTATTGCAATGACCAGGGACGAAGGGAGAATAGGACTGTCACCACCTACCCTCCATAACCATGCTGCTCACCAACATGACTTGCTGATACGTCTCCAACGAATCTATAATTTTTGATTGTTCGATGCTGTTATATTATCAATCTTGGATGTTTTTATATACATTTACATCAATTATATATCATTTTTTGGGACTAACCTATTAACTTAGTGCCCAGTGCCAGTTGATGTTTTCTGCCCGTTTTTGGTTTTACAGAAAATCAATACCAAACGAAGTCCAAATGCCACGAAACTTTTTGGAGATTTTTTTCTGGACATAACATACACTAGAAGCTTCGGGAGGAGGCCAGAAGACCAATGAGGTGGCCACGAGCCACCAGGGCATGCCTGGGGGGGGGGGGGTAGGGCCCTGGTGGCTCGTGGACCCACCTCTGACCCTTTTGACCTAATTCCACCACTATAAATTCCCAAAAATTGGGAAACCACCAGAGGAGTCCACGAAATACTTTTTCTGCCGCCGCAAGTTTCTGTTCTCGAGAGATCGCATCTGGAGGCCTTTTCCGGCACTCCGCCGGAGGGGGAATCGATCACGGAGGGGCTCTACATCAACCTTGCTGCCCTTCCGATGATGCGTGAGTAGTTTACCACAGACCTTCTGGTCCATAGTTAGTAGCTAGATAGCTTCTTCTCTCTTTTTGATCTTCAATACAATGTTCTACTCGATGTTCTTGGAGTTCTATCCGATGTAATCACTTTTTGTGGTGTGTTTGTTGGGATCCGATGAATTGTGAGTTTATGATCAGATTATCCATGAATATTATTTGAGTCTTCTCTGATCTCTTTTATGCATGATTATTATAGCTTCGTATTTCTTCTCCGATCTATTGATTTGGTTTAGCCAACTAGATTGATTTATCTTGCCATGGGAAGAGGTGCTTTGTAATGGGTTCGATCTTGCGGTGCTCAATCCCAGTGATAGAAAGGGACATGACACATATGTATCGTTGCTATTAAGGGTAAAAAGATGGGGTTTATTCATGCATGAGTTTACTTTGTCTACATCATGTCATCTTGCTTAAGGCGTTACTCCGTTCTTTATGGACTTAATACACTAGATGCATGCTGGATAGCGGTCGATGTGTGGAGTAATAGTAGTAGATGCAGGCAGGAGTCGGTCTACTTGTCTCGGATGTGATGCCTATATACATGATCATTGCCTTGGATATCGTCATGATTATTTGCTTTTCTAGCAACTAGCAGAGTGGCCCTCGCAAATGCGAGGGCATCTTCTTTAGGCAATCTATAGTGTCTCTTAATTGAACTTATGCTTTCATGGATATTCACATCATTCCTTATGAAAGTCCATTCCATAACCACAACAAATAAATTTCCCTATAAATATTGCGACGACATCTTCTTTAAGCAATCGATAGTGTCTCTAAATTAAACTTATGCTTCCATGGATATTCACATTATTCCATATGTAAGTCCATTCCATAACCACAATAAATAACTTTCCCTATAAATAGTACATTTGTAGGCAGCGTCTATAGTAATCTTTTAATTCCTGGGTGAATTACTATTATGCCATTTTGAAAGGTAATGTGTTATATTTATGGACATGTGTATTGTTCGGGAGTAGCCTATTGTATTACGCTATGTAAGATCGGCAAGTAAATAAACATTTAAATTATCAACCATTGGTGTTAGATGCACAAATATAAATTTATACGTTTGCAAATAGTGGTTAGATTTAGCAGAGGTGATATAATTTTTATGTTATATTTCAATGGAGCCTTTTCTCTCGTAAGAATAACATATGTAGTTTTGATTGGAACATTTCTTTAAATAATAGTTTCTTAATATTCGTATATATTTTTACACTGTATTACAATAAGTAATATTTTTGTCTTTTGGTTAGTTTTGTGTAGTCATTCATTTGTACATGTAGCATAGTTTATATTCTATAACTTATATGGTAGATAATTTTTTTCGAATATTAGATTAGTACACATAAGTAGTTTGGATAGTGATCTATTTGATTGTAAGACCATGTCATATTTAGTTGTCTGCGTGGAAGTAAATCCCAGAATGCGACCCGCTTGATTTGTCCGACATATAATCATGAGTAGAAATTTAAGTTTGTGCTACGAGAAAAATGATGTGCCAAATTAAATTTTAAACAATGTTGATATATGAATGGTACATTCAACTTTAAATTTAATCCACCCGCCAGTAATACCAGGTTAGCAAGATACCGGAAATGTTCCAATGTTTTTTTACAATATGTAAATTAGATAGTGTTACTCGCCAAAAAAAGATAGTATTATATTTTACCAGTAAATAGAAATTTAAATTTAAAACTCTAGCCACAAATACCAGGTTCGTCCTTTGAAGATACGGGAAATGTTCCAATGTTTTATGTACAATCCAAAAATGTTCCAATTTTATGTACCTAACTGGCTTATTTTTTAAGTTGAACTGCTAAGTTTTTTTTACTATATAAAGCATGTCGTACATGATCATGTATTTGTTTTTTAATTGGTTGTGCGAAAACGTTTGCACGCGTGCCACATAGCACGACCGGCTCTAAACCGTGTGATCATTCAGTGGCCACACACAAACATGGGACATGATTCAAGTCAGGATGATGCCATGACGACGCGTTTGGTGCATAGTGTCGCGCGGAGGCCGCCCTATGCAGTAGTACAATCCCATTATATCATGTATGTTTTTTGAGGTGTATATATGCACTTTTTTTTTTTGAGAATCATCTCTTTTTATTTTTTGAAGATGGGACATGCATGTCCTTTATTTTCGAGTAACATGGCTGGCTCCATCTCAAAAAAATAACGTGGCTGGCTCCATCTAAAAAAAGTAACGTGGCTGGCCTATCTTTCCTCAGATGGCACGTTAATTTGGTATTTTTTTTTCACCCAAGAGTCTAATTTACTTTGGATAGCCAAATTTCTTGTTTTTTAGGTTGAGAGATGTACGTTGGAGGTGACAGCCCATAGCACGTTAATTGTTTTTTTTTCATCCAAGAGTCCAACTTTTTTGGGAGAGCCAACTTTCTTGCTTTTTTATGTACTATGGACGTGGCAGTCCAATTTTTCTTTTGCTTTCCTCACGTTGCATGTTCTTTTACTTTTCTTCCTTAAACAAATATATATGTACGTTTTTTCCATGTCAGGGGCTGTACGTATGGACGTGGCAGTCCAATTTTTCTTTTGCTTTTGCATGTTCGTTTACTTTTCTTCCTTTTTTTGAGGATTTTTACTTTTCTTCCTTAAACGAATATATACGTATGTTTTTTTTCACATCAGGGGCTGTACGTTGGCCGTGACAGTCCAATTTTTTCTTCTTTCCTAATGTTGTATGTTGATTTACTTACCAACTTATAAATATACGTATGTTTATGTGTACATGTGCCACGTTTGTTTTATTAGGCCCACCACGTTATATATGTTACACAAATTGAACGACGACATAATCTTAATTTTAAGAGATCCACCAGATCAAAGGCTAGTATTTTCTGATTAATGTGGAATTTTCTATCCTAATTCTCTTAATCTTGGTTCATCGTATATTACTTTTTATATATAATAGATTGCCCAACAGTAATTTGTCTGGCCACCGTATGCTATTTTCTTGAGAGAAGCCTCTAGTGAAAACTATGGCCCCCGGGTCTATCTAAATCATATATTAAAAAACCGTAAAAATACTTGCTGCACTTTTTCTTTATTTATTTTATTTTGTATTTTTGTTTCAATCTATCTATCTATCACATACAATTTAATCTTGCAACTTACCGCCGAGGGATTGACAACCCCTCGTTTGCGTTGGGTGCAAGGATTTGTAGTTTGTGTGCAGGTACTGCTAACGAGGTGTTGCGTGATTCTCCTACTGGATTGATAACCTTGGTTTCATAACTGAGGGAAATACTTACCTCTACTGTGCTGCATCATCCCTTCCTCGGGGAAAATACCAACGCAAGCTACAAGTAGCAGGAAGAATTTCTGGCGCCGTTGCCGGGGAGACATCTTCAACATCTATCAAGTACCTTTGCATAAACTCTCATCTCCTTGCATTTATTTTATTTGCCTCTCGTTTTCATCTCCCCCACTTCTAAAAAGTTTTTACAAAAATACAAAAATATTTTCCGTTTGCCTTTTTCTTGTTTGCTTGTTTGCTTGCTTGTCATCTTGTTTGCGTACCCACAATGTCTCAAGAAAATACAAAATTGTGTGATTTTTCCAATACTAATAATAATGATTTTATTAGTACTCCAATTGCTCCTCCCGCCGCTAGTGCGGAGACTTGTGATATTAATGCCGCTTTGCTAAATCTTGTTATGAAAGAACAATTTTCTGGTAGTCCTAATGAAGATGCTGCATCCCATCTAAACACTTTCATAGAATTGTGTGATATACAAAAGAAAAAAGATGTGGATAATGATATTGTGAAATTAAAATTATTCCCATTCTCATTGCGGGATCGTGCAAAAATTTGGTTTTCATCTTTACCACGAAATAGTATCGATTCTTGGGATAGGTGTAAAGATGCTTTTATTACTAAGTATTTTCCTCCCGCGAAAATTATTTCTCTTAGAAATCAAATTATGAATTTTAAGCAACTTGATCATGAACATGTTGCCCAATCTTGGGAAAGGATGAAATTAATGATAAGAAATTGCCCTACTCATGGTTTAAAGTTATGGATGATCATACAAATTTTTTATGCAGGATTAAATTTTGTCTGTAGAAATCTTTTAGATTCCGCCACGGGTGGTACTTTTATGGAAATTACTTTGGGAGAAGCTACTAAATTTCTTGATAATATTATGGCAGATTATTCACAATGGCATACTGAAAGAGTTCCTACTAGTAAAAAGTGAATTCTATTGAAGAAATTAGTACTTTGAGTGATAAAGTTGATGCGCTTATGAAATTGGTTGCTAGCAAAAATACTACTATTGATCCTAATGATGTGCCTCTATCCACTTTGATTGAGCAAAATAATGATCCCGTAGATGTGAATTTTGTCTCGCGAAACAATTTTAATAATAATGCTTATAGGGGTAATTTCAATGCTAGACCGTTTCCGGGAAATTCTTCTAATAATTATGGCAATCCCTATGGAAATTCTTATAATAATAATAATAGGATGCCCTCTGATATTGAAAGTAATATTAAATAATTTATTAATGCTCAAAAAGTTTTCAACACTACGATAGAAGAAAAATTGAGTAAACTTGATGATATGTCTAGGAGCATTGATAGAATTATTCATGATGTGGAAAATCTAAAGACTAAAATTATGCCACCCAAAATTGATATTAATGAGTCAATTAAAGCTTTATATGTCTCCATGGATGAGAGTACGAAAAGAACCGCTATGCTAAAAGTAAACGAGAATTTTTAGAAAAAGCGATTCCTCCCGGTTTCTATCGTGGTAATGATGAGGATATTAAAATGATTGGTGTTTCATCTATTGATTCTTTGTTTAGAAATATAAAACTTGATGAAAAGGGGACTAAAGAAGAGTCAACTTTAGCTAAAGAGCGTCCCCATAATTCGGAGGGTGAAAATCTTGATAAGAAAATTGCTAAAAGTGGGTTTGGAGAGGTAAAAACTTTAAAAAGCGATGTGCCCACTCTCTTGGATTACAAAGATTTTAATTATGATAATTATTCCTTGATTGAGTGCATTTCTTTGTTACAATCCATGTTAAATTCACCCGACGCTTATGAGCAAAACAAGGCTTTTACTAAACACATCGTAGAAGCAATGATGAAAGCGTTAGAAGAAAAGCTAGAACTAGAAATTTCAATTCCTAGAAAATTATATGATGAATGGGAACCCACCATTAAATTAAAAATTAAAAATTATGAGTGCAATGCTTTATGTGATTTGGGTGCTAGCGTTTCCACAATTCCAAAATCTCTATGTGATGTGCTAGGTTTTACCAATATAGATGAATGTTCTCTTAATTTGCATCTTGCGGATTCTACTATTAAAAAGCCTTTGGGTAGAATTGATGATGTTCTTACTCTTGCAAATAGGAACTATGTGCCCGTTGATTTTATTGTACTTGAAATTGAATGCAATTCTTCTTGCCCCATAATACTTGGTATACCGCTCTTACGAACAATAGGTGTTGTTATTGACATGAAAGAAGGGAATATAAAATTTAAGTTTCCATTAAAAAAGGGTATGGAGCATTTCCCTAGGAAAATAATTAAAGCACCATATGAATCCATTATGAGGGCCACTTATGGAATCAACTTGAAAGATGACAATACTTGAAACTATGCATTATGCCTAGCTAGGGGCATAAAACAATAGCGCTTGTTGGGAGGCAACCCAATGAATAAAATAAATTTTTACCTTTTGTTTCTGTTATTAAAATTATGTTACTGTTATGATTGTGTTTTTGTGTTTTTAATTAGTGTTTGAGCCAAGTAAATCCTTTAGGATGATTTGGAAGATAGTACAATTGATGCTGTTTGGAAAAAAGAAAGTTTTGCGTCCAGTGCTGGAATTTTGGTTCTGTACTGGAGCGTCAAAAAACTCTGAAATTTTTACACAGTATCCGTATATGAATTTCGCACGTTGTCCTAATTTTTCAGAATGTTTGGAGTTACATAAGTATGGCTTTTAAATAGATTTCTACAGACTGTTCTGTTTTTGACAGATTCTGTTTTTGATGCACTACTTGCTTGTTTTGATGAAACTATGGATTGTATCGGGGGGTATAAGCCATGGAGAAGTTAGAATACAGTAGGTATAATGCAAAAATAAAATCTGAATGGGTTTGCAATAGTACTTAAAGTGGTGATTTATTTAGTTATACTAATGGATCTCACGAAGGTTTTGTTGAGTTTTGTGTGATTGAAGTTTTCAAGTTTTGGGTGAGATCACGATGGATGAAGGAATAAGGAGTGGCAAGAGCCTAAGCTTGGGGATGCCCGAGGCAACCCAAGGTAATATTCAAGGAAGACTCAAGCATCTAAGCTTGGGGATGCCCCGGAAGGCATCCCCTCTTTCTTCTACCAACCATCGGTAATTTTACTTGGAGCTATATTTTTATTCGTCACATGATATGTGTTTTGCTTGGAGCGTCATGTATTATACGAGTCTTTGCTTTGTTTGCTTTTTAGTTTGTCACAATCATCCTCGCTGAACACACCTATTTTGAGAGAGCCACACGTTCTTCATAATTTGTTAGAATACTCTATGTGCTTCACTTAAATTTTTTGAGCTAGGCAGTTGCTCTAGTGCTTCACTTAAATCTTTTTGAGCACGGTGGTGTCTATATTTTGAAGAAATGAACTCTCATGCTTCACTTATATTATTTTGAGAGTTGATAAGATTAAAATTTTGAAGAAATAAACTCTCATGCTTCACTTATATTATTTTGAGAGTTGATAAGATTGAAATTTTGAAGAAATATTTGCACTCTCATGCTTCACTTATATCTTTTTGAGAGTTGATAATAGTAATGGTAATTTGCACAAGATATGAATTTGGTCCCAAAGTGATGAATATTCAAGAGGTATATAATAAAAACTTTCATATAGATCATTGGATATGATAAGTGTGATTCCTTGCGATATGGAGATGATAATATGTGAACCATGTTAGTGAGTAATTGTGATTTAGTAAGAATATTCGTGTTAAGGTTTGTGATTCCCTATGCATGCACATCAAGTCAATAGTTATGCAAAGAAATTATATCCTACTTATGGTGCATTATTCGGTGTTAGTTATGTTTAATGCATGTTTATGACCGTTTTTGTTTTTTGGTTGGTTGCTTCTCAATCTATTTGCTAGCCTTCATTTGTACTAAGTGGAAATACTGCTTGTGTATCCAAAATCCTTAAACCCAAGTTGTGCCAAATGAGTCCACTATATCTACCTATATGCGGTATTTCAATGCCGTTCCAAGTAAATTTGCGTGTGCCAACTCTAATTTTCAAAATAATTTTTCCGTTTTGTGTGCCTGTACCGCTCATGAAGCGGCAGGGGGTGGCCAATATTTCCATGCTAGGTGTGTTATTCTCACGATGAGTGTTTATTCACTTGTCATTGCACGAGAGAGTGGCTGGTAATAGGGATGCCCAGTCCCACAATGAAAACAAAAATTAATAACAACAAAATTCCTTGGAAAGTCTTGGTATGGAGGGCACCCGTGGATACGGCTAGCCATGGATTGTGAAAGAATGGTGGAAAGGACATAAACTTTACTTTCTGTTTGGGAACCGCCTATGATGTGTCTAGCATGGAAGATATTGGGAATTCTCGGTCGTTTTCGTTGACAGGAAAAGCATGCCTCTCAATTTTTTTTATCTCTCTAATTTAAGCTTTGAGCTCTGGCACGTTAGCAAATCTCTGCTTCCCTCTGCGAAGGGCCTATCTATTTACTTTTATGCAATTTTTACTTTTATTTTTGAGTCTCCATCTTCTCTTATAAAGCACCAGCTAGAGAGCACTATTGTCATACTTGTGCATTGGATGTAGCTAATATTTGAGTGTGTTTCATGAATGGATCAATGATTGAGCATAATGGGCTAGGGATAACTTTCTTTAGCGTTGATATTTTGAAAATCATGGTTGCTTGTTAGTATGCTTGAGTATTTATATCTTCATGTCAAACTATAGACTATTGCTTTGAATCATTCAAGTCCAATGTCCATGCTATAAAAGAAAAGAATATATGATGAATATGATAGGCAGCATTCCACATCAAAAATTCTGTTTTTATCATTTACCTACTCGAGGATGAGCAGGAATTAAGCTTGGGGATGCTGCTACGTCTCCAACGTATCTATAATTTTTGATTGTTCCATGCTGTTATATTATCAATCTTGGATGTTTTTATATACATTTACAACAATTATATATCATTTTTTGGGACTAACCTATTAACTTAGTGCCCAGTGCTAGTTGCTGTTTTCTGCCTGTTTTTGGTTTTACAGAAAATCAATACCAAACGAAGTCCAAATGCCACGAAACTTTCTGGAGGTTTTTTTTCTAGACATATCAAACACTAGAAGCTTCGGGAGGAGGCCAGAAGACCCAGGAGGTGGCCACGAGCCACCAGGGCGCGCCTGGGGGGGGGGGGGGGCAGGCACGCCCTGGTGCCTCGTGGGCCCACCTCTGACCCTATTGACCTAATTCCACCACTATAAATTCCCAAAAATCGGGAAACCACCAAAGGAGTCCACGAAATACTTTTTCCGCCGCCACAAGTTTCTGTTCTCAAGAGATCCCATATGGAGGCCTTTTTCGGCACTCCGCCGGAGGGGGAATCGATCACGGAGGGGCTCTACATCAACCTTGCTGCCCTTCCGATGATGCGTGATTAGTTTACCGCACACCTTCAGGTCCATAGTTAGTAGCTAGATGGCTTCTTGTCTCTTTTTGATCTTCAATAGAATGTTCTCCTCTATGTTCTTGGAGTTCTATCCGATGTAATCACTTTTTGCGGTGTGTTTGTTAGGATCCGATAAATTGTGAGTTTATGATCAGATTATCCATGAATATTATTTGAGTCTTCTCTGATCTCTTTTATGCATGATTATTGTAGCTTCGTATTTCTTCTCCGATCTATTGATTTGGTTTGGCCAACTAGATTAATTTATCTTGCCATGGGAAGAAGTGCTTTGTAATGGGTTCGATCTTGCGGTGCTCAATCCCAGTGACAGAAAGGGACATGACACGTATGTATTGTTGTTATTAAGGGTAAAAAGATGGGGTTTATTCATGCGTGAGTTTACTTTGTCTACATCATGTCATCTTGCTTAAGGCGTTACTCCGTTCTTTATGGACTTAATACACTAGATGCATGCTAGATAGCGGTCGATGTGTGGAGTCATAGTAGTAGATGCAGGCAGGAGTCGGTCTACTTGTCTCAGACGTGATGCCTATATACATGATCATTGCCTTGGATATCATCATGATTATTTGCTTTTCTATCAATTGCCCAACAGTAATTTGTCTACCCACCGTATGCTATTTTCTTGAGAGAAGCCTCTAGTGAAAACTATGGCCCCCGGGTCTATCTAAATCATATATTAAAAATCCCTAAAAATACTTGCTGCAGTTTTTCTTGATTTATTTTATTTTGTATTTTTGTGTCAATCTATCTATTTATCACATACAATTTAATCTTGCAACTTACCGCCGAGGGATTGACAACCCCTCGTTTGCGTTGGGTGCAAGGATTTGTTGTTTGTGTGCAGGTACTGCTAGCGAGATGTTGCGTGATTCTCCTACTGGATTGATAACCTTGGTTTCATAACTGAGGGAAATACTTACCTCTACTGTGCTGCATCATCCCTTCCTCTTCGGGGAAAATACCAACGCAAGCTACAAGTAGCACTTGCCTCAAGTCCACAAGGGGCTAATGCTGCGCGAGCGCTCTTCACAACAGCCTGAGACAATCAACGCAATACATATAAGGAGAATATTGGATCACGTATTCAACAAAGTACTAATCATGCAAGGGTTCATCCAATTCCTCAAGAACTAATACAAATACTCAAACATCATAGAGGGAGAGGGCAAGTTACAAGCCGACGTAAAGCCGGTGGAGGAGAGGAGCATGGCGGCGGCGTTGGTGGTGGAGATGACGATGGTGGCGGCGCCCTTCTCTTGGCTTGGCCCTTCTCTTCTCTATGGAGGTGGTCTTGGTGTAACAATGGAGATGGATGACGGCTGCGTGGATGAATGAATGAGGAGGAGGCGACGGCTAGGGTTGATGGTGCTTATATGAAGGCCTCCCGGTATCTCCTCCGTTGATGTGGTCATCCAAGGGCTCAAGATGAGCCTTATCTTCTCCCAATCCCTTCATTACGAGCCAAGGATCCCGTGGGAACAATTTGGGACGAAATTGGTGAAGAATCCCGTCTGGAGGGGCAACTTTCAGAGCTGTCTGCACATGAAACGACTGCCGAAACGACCGCGTGCGGTCGTTTGGAATGCCGTCTTTTGATCTGTCCTAGCTACTCCGGTAAAATGGTCGCCATTTCTTCATACGAACTCGGAATTTGACGTTCTTGGGCTCGTTGGTTTCGTATGAATGATGCTGATACATTTCTGGTCTTAGATCTTGATTTGGAGCACTTTGAAAAAAATGACCTTTTCCGACCTTCGAAATGGCTAAGTCTGACCCCTTGCTGACTCCGTATTGAACCCATCCTTGGTCCTTTCATTGTGCTTGGTCCTAGGTTGCTCCAATACACCTATAGACACAAGAAAACAAATAAAACTAATAAAAACCAAATAAATACATAAATGTGCAATGCTCACAATGATAAGTGTAAATACCGGTAATCATGCATAATGGACATATATTTGGTTCAATGGGACATAATATATGAAGAGAGCATGCAACATATGAGCTAAAAATGCGTAAAATATAGAGACATCAACCTCCCCATGCTTAAACCTTGCTCGTCCTCGAGTAAGAAGGCTGACTACTAAAAGCTCATTGCTACCAACTCTAAAGCATACATTGAACCAAACCCCAAAAGTGATATCCATGTTCATCGTGCAAGCATGCAGAAGTTAACCAGCAAGGGAGTCATACAAGATATCCTCTTATTTCCATTGCCATGGAGGTTGAGAAAGAGGAAAATATTTTTATGGAGCCCAAATTCCCATTGCCAAAGGTTTAGAGAGAAGGTCAATATTATGTTAGGAACACAGCAATAACTATCATAGACAAAAGAAATCAAGCATTAGCGATCACTTCAAAAACACCAACCCGAAACATACCAGGTACAATAGCAAGATCGCCTGTCTGCGTTATTCAACCACTCAATTACCTATGTAGCACTGAGCACAAGCCTATGCCTTGCACTTAAGGGAAAGGTAGAAAAATGATTGGGGTTTTGAGAAGACAAAAACAAAGAAAGTCTTGCATCAACGCAGCTGACCACTAGGCAATGGAGAAGGCCTTATGATCGATGTCAACGCAAGGAGTAGTGATCGCCATGCAGCTAGGATGCACATAGAGCTATGAATATGTGAAAGCTCTCCTATGGACTAAGTGGGGGTGTATCCAACTTGCTTGCTCATGAAGACCTCGATCATTTGAGGATGCTCGTTATCGGAATATATAAGCCAAGTTTTATAATGTAGGTTCCCCACTAGTATGAAACATATGAAGCTCATGAAACTTTCTACTTGACAATGCATGAAGTGGTGCTACTTTGAAGCACAAGTGTATACTAAAAAGGATAATGGTGTTGCTCCTTCTCTCTTCCTCACCTTTTTCTTTTTCTCTTTTTTTTCTTTTTCTTTCCTTTTTTTTGTGGCACCTCCGTGGTGCATCTTTTATTTGGTCTCTGTTTTTCTTTTTCTTTTTCCTTTTTGTAGGAGCAACACCTTACAATGATGAACAATACACTTTACAATGACTCACTTCAACTGAATGTAATCACAACTCAAAACTAAATACATGAGAGAAACTCTATATGATGAATGACACTAGCAGTGTACCAGTATATGCAATGATCCGGCGTAGCATAGACATAAAAAACCAGACAAGCCATGAAAATACCGAGCTAGCCATACTATGATCATGCAAGGCAAATGAAAACATGTCTCTAATCATGTAATGTAATATGATGGTAATGCATGGCGATATGCTCGGAATGGCTATGAAAATGCCATGTAGGTAGGTATGGTGGCTGTTTTGAGGAGATGAGGTGTTTTATGTGCAGGAGAACAAGAGAAAGTCCTCCCACGGGTTTGGATGTACCTGTGAAGTATGCGTCTAGTCTCAATGTGAGAGTGAGCAATGCACGGTATCATAGAGGCTAGCAAAATAAGATGAACGAAAGTGCAAAAAGGCTTCGAACTTACCTTAGTCATAAAGAACTCAAATACTACACAAGAGAATCGCGGTGTCATGTTGCATAGGACTCAAAAGCTAAGTACCCCGAGGGGATAGTTTGGTGGGGATAAACCCCTTTGCGCGTCCCGGATCAACCAAAGATGCTGGGTTTATCAGCAAAAAGCCTCTACAATCATTCAATCGCTAATCAAGCCACCACTAGAGTCCCCAACTTAATTAATTAGGTGAAAGAAAGGGAACAGTTCAAAGGACTCCTTTATTGATTTTTTGATAAAAGCACATGGCAATGTTTTTCAGAAGATAACAAGATTCCCGCAAGCTAAGTTACACAAATGCAAAGCAAGCATGTCAAAACAGCGGGACACACTAATGCATAAAAACCATATGATCAAGAGCATTGCACAAGACACTACACATGCAAAAAGTAACCTCCCCACACTTAGAACTTTGCAATACTAAACTAGGGAAAATTACGAAAGTGAAAATAAAATGCAAATATTAAAAGAGAGCATGAGAAGTGGTTACCTCCCAAGCTTAAGATTAAGCAAGGGTTAGACACTTTTACCGTCGAGGCACATATGACCTCTCTTCTAATAGACATGGACCTTGCTTCATTTGTTCTCCTTGTTGTGGTCCGGTGTCTGCCCTCCGATAGAACCTGCTAGAACAAAACTAGAAAAGAAAACAAAGTATTTTTGTGGGTTTGTGGGTTTTCATTTTTTTGTAGCACAAAGAATTAGCAACACAAGTGATAAAACATATGCCTCACAATGATCGGTTCATCTACCTAAGCACCACGCTCAAGCTGATAAACTAAGTCTAGAAGTTAGCTACCTCCTAGGTTGGAGTGAAGTGCTTGTGAGACAAGATATAGACACAAGTTTGCAGCTCCTATGTGCCTAATTAAAAAGGGAGATCTTCACTTAAGGTGAGAAACTCTGTGTTAAGGAACTTTTATTTGAGCGAGGTTCATACTGGAAAACATTACCGGACACTTGTGGTTGAAGTTCATCATGATGAAGCAACCAAGTGGCTTGTGTGGGTCTTTTATAAGGTTGGCACCATACCATACATGTCACCACATAAGGTCCAAGCCCCTATGAAAATAACACATGAAATAAAAACACCGGTTCGGTATACGAACTCGTATACCCAACCGGCAAAAAGAAGTAAAAGAAAACATAGTTGCTACAGAGATTTATTGGATACGAAGTTTCAGAGGTAATTAACATTTATTAGAAAGAAAATAATCAGTTTGAAAATACCTCAGCGACCTCAGACGTCAAAAATAAATCAAATGGAGGTATTTTTACCTTCATACGAGCGCGCATACGACTAGAAACGGTCGTATGATACACCGTCGTGTGTTCTGATGATGCATGTCCAACGTCACCCTTTCATACGAGCACTCGTACGGGCGCGAGCACTCATATGGTACACCATCATTTGCTTTGGAACTTTTGCTTCTCGGGGTGGACTTGGCAGACGGGCGCACGTACGAGTGCTCCCGCTCGTACGGTACGCTGTCTTTAGCTCTGCGGAGGTGCTCCTGTGTGGCCATCAAGTGATATGACTGCTCATACGAGCGTGAGCGCTCGTATGGTTTGCCGTCTTTCATTCTGGTCTTCTCCTTCTCGTGGCCACGAGCTCATACGAGCGTCTATACGACCGGGGCGGTCGTATACTACATCGTCTTTTCTTCTGGAACTGCAGAACTTTATGAAACAATTTGTGCTTCCTCCTCATGTTAGGCAGATAGCAATATTGCAATAAAAATGATAGGAGGCATGCAACAAAATACAGGCTGCCGACATGCTATAAATTTTACCCATGAAAACTATTCCGAAACCAACTCAAATAACAACTACTCAAAATAAAATAAAAGTGCCAATGCAACTAGACTCAAGACACAAAACTAAGAAAGACACCTACGGACTTCTGGGTTACCTCCCAAGCAGTGCTTTTCTTTATAGCCATATAGCTAGGCTTCGGTGCTCCATAAGGTCATCCACCCAGATCCCAAGGGATATCGACCCTGAGTGTCAGACCAGACTCCGACTGGGGTTTGGAGCACCTTATAGGAGGGCTCGGTCAGAGTCGTACTCGCTTCCGGTGCATTGGCATCATATATGTAAATTCATACTCGCTTCTTGGCGAGTACCGATGCATCCGGTTCAGTGGAGATGCCTGCAAGGTTAGTAGTTGCAATTTGACAATATTTTTATAACCGAGAGGATATAGAGCTATTAGGAAATCATAAACCTCTTCTTCCTCTTGAGTGTACCTGAGAATGTTAGTATCCAAATTTGCAAATTCAATATCAAGGATATTATCATCTATAAGACCTTGCAATTTACTATCCAAAGGAGGTCTATGGAGAACTGCAGAAAATCAGCCCATATATCATCAAGATCAATTTCAGAATATGCAATTTGGGGCTTGTCCAATATCGACAAATCCACAGGTAAAGAGTAATCAAGCATCATGGAGGTTGCATCACTCTTTGATAGCTCTCTTAATGCAAGCAACTCACCCTCCTTTTGTGCTATCTCATCCCTAAGATGAATGCCAATTGGTGTTTGATCAAAAGGAGTCATTGGAGGCACATTGGGAACAATGCCAATATCTTGTTCATCTCTAACAATAAACTTTCAAACATCAGCCCTCACTATATCCTCCGGTGGAGAATATTCAAGCATCGTTTCAATAGGTTCCATGAAAGCTCTAATAGAACGTAGATATGATAAATGATCATCAAGCTGGTAATTAATTGTGTCCAAAAATTTACCATGATACGAAGGAGTTTCTAGACAGTGGCCATTCCGTCCTTCATCTCTGTGTTCCTTCTCTGGCTTATCTCCTAGACACACTTCTTTGAAAGTGGTTCCCTGGATTTTCTCCCATCGCTCGATTATCTCCTCCGATTCCTTCATGAGGTTATGTTCCTGCCACCTAGAGGCTTGGTGATACGTCTCCAACGTATCTATAATTTATGAAGTATTCATGCCATGTTTATAACAATTTTATATGTTTTTGGTATGATTTGAATAGAACTAACCTGGACTGACATTGTTTTCAGTAGAACTACCGTGGTGTTGTTTTTTGTGCAGAAATATAAGTTCTTGGATTGACCCCAAAATTTACGGTGATTTTTTATGGACCAAAAGAGACCCTCGTAACTATTTTTCGCATGATTCCAATGCTGAATTCCTATAAATAGAGAAACCCCCAAAAATAAACCTAGAACTTCGACTCCGCCGCCGCAACCCTTTGTTCCGAAGAGATCCCATCTGGAGGCCTTTTCCGGCACCTTGCCGGAGGGGGAAATCATCATCGGAGGCCATCTTCATCATCCTGGCGGTCTCCATGACGAGGAGGGAGTAGTTCACCCTCGGGGCTGAGGGTATGTACCAGTAGCTATGTATTTGATCTCTCGCTCTCTCGTGTTCTTGATTTGGCATGATCTTGATGTACCTCGAGCTTTGTTAATATAGTTGGATCATATGGTGTTTCCTCCCTCTCTATCTTCTTGTGATGAATTGAGTCTTTCCCTTTGAGGTTTCGTTATTGTCGGATTGAATACTTTGGATTTGAGAACACTTGATGTATGTCTTGCATGTGGATACCCGTGGTGACAATGGGGTATTCTATTGAGTCACTTGATGTATGTTTTGGTGATCAACTCGCGGATTCCCGTGACCTTGGGGTAATCTAGGCATAGGGGTTGATTGCACGTTTTCATCCTACTTTCTCCGATAGAAACTTTGGGGTACTCTTTGAAGTTATTTGTGTGGATTGAATATTATGAATCTGTAGTTGTTTGATGCATATTGAATAATCAACTCACGGATACTTGTGGTGACATTGGAGTATCTAGGTGACATTAGAGTTGGTTGATGCGTATCATATGGTGTTATTTTAGTACGAACTCTAGAGCTGTTTGTGACACTTATAGGGATGGTTCAATAGATTGATCGGAAAGGATAACTTTGAGGTGGTTTCGTACCCTACAACAATTTCTTCTAATGTTCTCCGCTAATAGGAACTTTGGAGTGATTCTTTATCGCACGTTGAGGGATTGTTATATGATTCAATTATGTTAGTACTGTTGAGAGATTGCACTAGTGAAAGTACGAACCATAGGCCTTATTTTCAAGCATTGCAATACCGTTTGTGCTCACTTTTACTACTTGCTACCTTGCTATTTTTATTATTTCAGATTACAAAACCTATATCTACTATCCATACTACACTTGTATCACCATCTCTTCGCCGAACTAGTGCACCTATACAATTTACCATTGTATTGGGTGTGTTGGGGACACAAGAGATTTCTTGTATTTGATTGCAGGGTTGTTTGAGAGAGACCATCTTCATCCTACACCTCCCACGGATTGATAAAACTTAGGTCATCCACTTGAGGGAAATTTGCTGCTGTCCTACAAAACTCTGCGCTTGGAGGCCCGACAGAGTCTACAAGAATAAAGTTACATAGTAGACATCACTATGGAAGCGGCAGTCCGACTCTCAAAATCTTTAATCAAAGGGACATTAGTGAGGTTGTTAGTAATACATCATTTATGAATACTCTCCAACAAACCCATATATTTCAAGACCTCTACATGTTCTAGAGAGAGCTCCTTCACCCTGTTCATAAGTTCTAATGTTCTGTAATAGAGCATTAGTTCCTCAATAGTTGCAACATGATCAAATATGTAGCAGTCACGGTTATATGCTGCTACAACAGGGTTAGGGTGAAATTTGCAGCTAAAGCGCATATGGCAATTGGAGTTGCAATACTCAAAAGATGATGGACATGCAAATATACCTTTAGCGTAATAATCCAATGCCTCCAATTTATCACCCATTTCAATACCTTTAAATTAATATCGGTATTGAGCATATATTGTTCCTCTCTCTTTGATTTGTTTCCTTGTAGCCATCCTAGTTCCTACATAAGACATCTCAAAGCAAGACATTTTTTTTGTTAAACAACAACAAGCATAAATAAACTATATGCGAGCAGGTAAGTAAAAACCAAGCGCTATGCTCCCCGGCAATGGCGCCAGAAAATGCTTGATGACGTGCAAGTGCATAGGGTTGTTGTAGCACTTTCGTGATAAGTGAAGTGTCGAACCCATAGGTAGCAAATAGGAAGGAATTACAAACCCCGCAACTACGCTATCACTTACGTAGTTACGTACGCACCCAAACCGTAGTTTGGAAATAGCCTATTACAGTAGGTTGCTAGGAAGACAAATAAAAGGATAGCAATTATCTAAACTACAAACAAGAAATAAAAGATAGAAAATTAAAGGAACTAAACTAAGTGAAATGGTGCTTGAGTAGTAAACGTTCTTGAGGGACTCGGAGTCATCACCACAAGTATGATGCTGACAACACATGATAGACATGGCTCTCTAATTGTATCACTAAGCCAATTGTATATGATCTCGCATGGGCAGAGCCAATAAAGTATGATTCCCCACTCCGGTTATTGCGTACACTCGTGCCACCGCCATGCTTCCCCACTCCGGTTATCACAACGATGATTAAGGGGAGTGAACTCCCCGTGGTCACGGCATTAAGTTCTAGGGTTCTCCACTAATCCCTATTGCACTGACCAGGGACGAAGGGAGAATAGGACTGTCACCACATACCCTCCACAACCATGCTGCTCACCAACATGGCTTGCCTCAAGTACACAAGGGGCTAATGCTGTGCAAGCGCTCTTCACAACACCATGAGACAATCAACGCAATACATATAAAGAGAATATTGGATCGCTTATTCAACAAAGTACTAATCATGCAAGGGTTCATCCAATTCGTCAAGAACTAATACAACTACTCAAACATCATAGAGGGAGAGGGAAAGTTACAAGCCGGCATAAATCTGGTGGAGGAGAGGAGCATGGCGGCGGCGAAGGTGATGGCGGCGGCACCGGTGGTGAAGACCGCACCGGCCCGAAGGCCGGTGCGCGTGGTGGGGGGGCCCCCTCTTCCTTCTCTTGGCTTGGCCCTTATCCTCTCAATGGAGGTGGTCTTGGTGTAACAATGGAGATGGATGACGGCTGCGTGGATGAATGAATGAGGAGGAGGCGGCGGCTAGGGTTGATGGTGCTTATATGAAAGCCTCCCGGTATCTCTTCCGTTGATGTGGTCATCCAAGGGCTCAAGATGAGCCTTATCTTCTCCCAATCCCTTCATTATGAGACAAGGATCTCGTGGGAACACTTGGGGATGAAATCAGTGAAGAATCCCGTCTGGAAGGGCAACTTTCATAGCTGTCTGCACGCCAAACGACCACGGGTGGTCGTTTGGAATGTCGTCTTTTAATCTTTCCTACTCCGGTAAAACGGTCGCCATTTCTTCATACGAACTCGGAATTTGACATTCTTGGGCTCATTGGATTCGTATGAACAACGCCGATCTATTTCTGATATTAGATATTGATTTGGAGCACTTTGGAAAAATGACTTTTTCCGACCTTTGAAATGGCTATGTCTGACCCCTAGCTGACTCCGTATTGAACCCATCCTTGGTCCTTTCATCGTGCTTGGTCCTAGGTTGCTCCAATACACCTATAGACACAAGAAAACAAAGAAAACTAATAAAAACCAAATAAATACACAAATGTGCAATGCTCACAATGATAAGTGTAAATACCGGTAATCATGCATAATGGACATATATTTGGTTCTATGGGACATAATATATGAAGAGAACATGCAACATAAGAGCTAAAAATGCATAAAATATAGAGCCATCAATTGGCTACTTCCTGATTGACCTCATCAAGTTGCTTACTAATAGCATCCAGTAAGGTAAAGTGTTCCTTAATTTCCTTAGTGAATAATTCGTTTTGCACATACTGAGAATACATAAAATTCTTAGTAGCCCTTTCTATTTCAGACAGTCTTTTACTGTAAGAATCATCACCTTTAGCAAATTCAGACATGATAGCATCTCCAAGCAAAACAAGCAAAGTAAATTATTTTTGTGTTTTTCGGTTTTTTTAGAGAAGTGGTGGGAGATGAAAAAGAGAGGCAAATAAAAAGTAGCGCAAGTAGATGACAATTTGTGTGAAGGAACCTGTAGATATTTGATGATGTCTCCCCGGCAACGGCGCCCGAAATTCTTTCTGCTACTTGTGAGCTGCGTTGGGATTTTCCTCGAAGAGGTAGGGTGAAGCAATATAGTAGCGGATTGTATTTCCCTCAGTGAGAACCAAGGTTATCGAACCAATAGGAGAGCCACGTAAATTCCTAGTAAGCAGCACCTACACACACAAGAGCAAATACTTGCATCCAACGCGGGCAAGAGTGTTGTCAATCCCCTTGAACTCGTTACTTGCAAGGATTAAATCTGATAGCGATAGATATATAAATTGAAAAGTAAAATAAGAATAGTAAAATTGCAGCAAGGTATTTTTGGTTTTAGTAATATGATAAAAGTAGACCCGGGGGCCATAGTTTCCACTAGAGGCTTCTCTCTTGAAACATAGCATACGGTGGGTAGACAAATTACTGTTGAGCAATTGATAGAAAAGCGCATAGTTATGATGTTATTCATGGCAATGATCATGTATATAGGCATCATGTCCGTGACAAGTAGACCGAAACGATTCTGCATCTACTACTATTACTCCACCAATCGACCACTATCCAGCATGCATCTATGGTACTAAGTTCATGAAAAACAAAGTAATACTTTAAGAAAGATGACATGATGTAGAAAGAATAAACTCAAGCAATATGATTAAACCCCGTCGTTTTACCCTTAATGGCAACAATACAAATACGTTCCTCGCTACCCCTTCTGTCACGAGGTGAGGACACCGCAAGATTGAACCCATTACAAAGCACCTCCCCCACTGAAGATAAATCAATCTAGTTGGCCAAACCTAACGGATAGATCGGAGAGAAATACAAAGCTATAATAATCATGCATAATAAAGTTCATAAAAGACTCAATTACTTTCAATGAATAATCTGATCATAAACCCACAATTCATCGAATCCCAACAATTGCACCGCAAAAGAAGATTACATCGAATAGAACTCCATGGAGATCGTGGGGAACTTTGTATTGATGATCAAAGAGAGAGAAGAAGCCATCTAGCTACTAGCTATGGACCTGTAGGTCTATGGTGAACTACTCACACGTCATCGGAAGGGAAGCAAGGTTGATATAGAAGCCCTCCGTGATCGATTTCCCCTCCGACAGAGTACCAGAAAAGGCCTCCAGATGGGATCGCGGAAGAACCACGACTTGCGGCGGCAGAAAAGTTATTTCGGGTGGCTCTCTATTGGTTTGGGGATTTATTAGAATTTATAGCACTGGAATTAGGTCAAATGAAGCTGCGTGGGACCCACAAGCTCAGGTGGCGCGCCCCCCTGGGGGGCGCCGTGTGAGCTCATGGCTCTCCCGTAGATCTTCTGGCCTCGTCCTGAATGTTCTAGGGTCCCTTCTGTTCCAGAAAAAATCACCGTAAAGTTTCATCGTGTTTGGACTTCGTTTGGTACTCATTTTCTAAAAAGCCAAAAACTAGAAAAAATAGCAACTGACACTGGGCACTGAGTTAATAGGTTAGTTCCCAAAAATGATATAAAATTGCATATAAAGCATCCAAGATTGATAATATAATAGCATGAAACAATAAAAAATTATAGATACGTTGGAGACGTATCAGCATCCGCTGCGGCCAGCTCGTTTAGGGCCATGTTCACGAGGTCCCATTCCTCCTTATGCTCTATCTCCTTCGGCTCGGGGTCGACTTCACCAAACTGGAACACTAGTGGCATATGATCCTTGTGCGCTATGGCGTAGGTGGAGGTCTTGATGATAGGAGGCGGGCGAGAGGGGAATGGGAGGCGAAGAGAGAGGATTGTGAGTGAGCGGCAAGTAAGGCCGCCTATTAAACAATAGCTCGGGCGCCATTAATGGAGAGGTTGGAAGCGAGGCGGGTGGCGATGGAGGTCAAATGGCTCGCTTCCCAGTGAGCCTATGCAGCATACTCCTCGCACGCCTACCGGTGAGCCTGCACAGCGAAGGACTGCTCGCACGCCTCCCGGTCAGCCCGCGCAGCAGACTGCTCGCACGCCTCCCGTCTACTCAAACAGCTACCTGCATGACACCTCCTTGCCAATAAAAAGAGGGACGCATGGCGGCATGAAATGGTCAATAGAACGCCCACAATTTAAATAATACTGTACAACCATTTGTGATGATAACGTGACAGCTATTTGTTCGAAAATGGCTTCGTTGGCTGCTAATGTGTGCGCCTTGTCTCAAATTGGACACGAAAAATACCACATCATATTTTTGCTATATCATGACACCATGCCCAATTTCATGAATTTCGTGTGAGTTTTGGATTTACTAGAATTTAAACCAATATTGTCAATGTTGGCTCTAGAAAAAATAATCAAAAAACTTGTCTCAAATTGGAAAACAAAAACCTACAATGCCTATATGTGCCATGTCATGACACCATGCCAAGTTTCATGAATTTCTGACGAGTTTTGGATTTACAGGAATTTAAAAAATAAGTTTCTCAATGTCTGTGGCCGAGCCACGACGCTGAGATGTTTGAAATTCATTCCCATTTCTTGCATGGGACCTAAACATGCACCCAAGGACACACATATGAGTTTTCAACCCATTTTGGTGCACTGGAGAATGTGCTTGTAGTTCAAATTTGAATTATGCACATTAAATGCCTAGAAAACTCAATTAATGTATAAAAGACCAAACAAACCCTGAATAATTCTAAATTTTAACTTGACACTCCTATTGGTCTATGTTGCCTCTACAAAAAATTGAAGGCGAGAAGAGGCATCGAATGTCGTATCGCACACAAAGGTGACACACGTTCCCTATCAGAACCACGAGGCTTCTTGTGAGAAGCTCTAGTTTGTAAGAAGCTTGCACCAAAACTTCTCCCAAATTGGACCAAAATTTTACCACGGCATATATGTGCCAGGTCATGACACCATGCCAAGTTTCATGAATTTCAGGCAAGTTTTGGATTTACGGGGATTTAAAAACCAATACTCTCAATGTCTACGGCGGAGCCACGACGCTGAGATGTTTTAAATTCATTCCCATTTCTTGCATGGAACCTACACATGCACCCAAGGACACATATATGATTTTCCAACCCAGATCATGTGCCTGTAGTTCAAATTTTACTTATGCACTTTAAATACCTAGAAAACTCAATTAATGTATAAAAAGGCCAAACGAACCCTGAATAATTCCATATTTTAGCACGACACTCCTATTGGTCTATGTTGCCTCTAGAAAAAAATCAAGGCGAGAAGAGGCTGTGAATGTCGTTTCACCCACAAAGGTGACATGTTCACTATCGGGACTACGAGACTTCTTGTGAGAAACTCCTGTTTGTAAGAAGCTTGTACCAAAACTTGTACCAATTGGACCAAATTTTTACCACTGCATATATGTGCCATGTCATGACACCACGCCAAGTTTCATGAATTTCTGGCGAGTTTTGGATTTATGGGAATTAAAAAATCAAGAATCTCAATGTCTGCGACCGAGCCACGATGTCGAGGTGTTTGAAATTCATTCCCATTTCTTGCATGGGACCTAAACATGCACCCAAGGACACATATATGATTTTTCAACCCATTTTGGTGCACTGGATCATGTGCCTGTAGTTCAAATTTGAATTATGCACATTAAATGCCTAGAAAACTCAATTAATGTATAAAAGGGCCAAACGAACCCTGAATAATTCCATATTTTAGCACAACAGTCCTATTGGTCTATGTTGCCTCGAGAAAAAAACTCAAGGCGAGAAGAGGCATCAAATGTCGTATCGCCCACAAAGGTGACACACGTTCCCTATCGGTACCACGAGGCTTCTTGTGAGAAGCTCCGGATTGTAAGAAGCTTGTACAAAATCTTGTCCCAAATTGGACAAAAAATTTACCATGGCATATATGTTCCATGTCATGACACCATGCTAAGTTTCATGAATTTCAGGCAAGTTTTGGATTTACGGTGATTTAAATCCAAGATTCTCAATGTTTACGGCCGAGCCACGACGCCGAGATGTTTGAAATTCATTCACATTTCTTGCATGGGTCCTAAACATTCACCCAAGGACACATATATGATTTTTTAACCCATTTTGGTGCATTGGAGCATGTGCTTGTAGTTCAAATTTGAATTATGCACATTAAATGCCTAGAAAACTCAATTAATGTATAAAAAAGGCCAAACAAACCCTGAATAATTCCATATTTTAACACGACACTCCTATAGTTGCATGTTCACTGCAGATAAATGTTCTAGCAATTCAAACACCGTCCTTTGCCGATGTAACCCCATTTCTATACCTACTAATAAAAGGGCTATTGCTTCTGCCCGTCCGCCATCATATTAGATTTTTACGATCGCTAAGGTTAATGCCCGTCCATCTAAAATGATCGCTAATGTTTCCCTGTAAGCACGTGCGCTTCCCTATCGGGTCATGTTGCTGCTAGGCCCTCAAATCGCTGCAACTCCTGACCTTTTATTATGGGCCATGGATGGGCCTTTTCTTATGAAAAACAAGCAACGTGAAAAAAAACCGATTCAGCCATCAATATTTCATGTTACATAATCGCACCTCGCTCTTTTATACAGATTCCGAACAGTTTATATTGGATCACATATTTCCTGAAATATAAACAAGAGGCCTAAATAACTACAGTGGGAACGGACGAGAGGCATCACATTGGTTGCAGACGTACAGATATGCATGTGACAGATAAACAAGAGGCCTAAGGCAACGTAACGCAACATCGCGTACTGGCAGATTCTAAAAAAACTATTCTATGGCCGAACACAAGAAAAAGATTCAGATTTTGGCATACTTATTTTTTTAATGCCCTAAGTTACCACCGAAAGCCTTCATCACCCCCGACGCATCGAAGTTCCTTTCAGCAAACCCACTCACTATCAGAACCGCATCATGAATTATAATCCATTCAAATGAAGAAGAGCTTGAACCATGCTTCGTGAATGATGAACTTCACCATTCAATTTATACCAACCGCCGCAAGAATACGCCATGCTCGGTAGAGAATTTCCAATTACTCGCTCCAATATAATCATGTAGATGCCGCCAACCTCCTACACGCTGTCCTTGGTCTTATTGTTGTTGTTGGATGCACGCACCACAATCCATGCTAGCCACGGACGTGAACCGGATGTTGTAAAGTGCGGCATCACCTCGACATGGTCATCGGAATGTCACTCCTATGTAAACTTCCATGTCACTTTGTTAGCCTCTTCCGTATGAGTTTAGATCAGTGAGCCGATTAGTGAGCCTCAAGTTAGTCTGGTCTATGATGCTCTGTCACCATCACCATGAACCGAATGTCGATCGTTGACATTACTTCTCCACTACTCCTCAAGCCTCTTCCCCGCGGACAAATAATACACCATCATTGGTGGATTGCACCTGAAACAATGGAGGTGAGAATGAAACTCAGAAAGCCACAAACCGAACTACATATATTTGTTAATCATTTTGCAAAAATGGTATGATTGAAAGAACAATTCTTCGTCGTGTTGGGAATAATTAATGTGGACAATAAATTAAATAATAATTTGTATTTTAGTCCATGCTAGGGAAGTCCGTTAGATTTTGTCCTGTTGCAATGCACATACATTTTTGCTAGTTGTCTTTCAAATCAAAATGAAAATCAAGAACACCACAAACAGTTTATTAGCAAGAATCGTGTGCGATGCAGTATAAAATATCTTGGGGCACCCTCATATATGGCTCATGCCGGAAGCTTCGTCGGCTACAGTCCACCGCCGGCGCATCAACCACACTTGCTCCCCAATCCCATTTTACTTTTCAATCGTCGCCGGTGAAAGATGGGGACGTGGATCTGTGTCATGAGGGCAACTTTGGCGGGCCACTCCGGGCCGAGCGCGGCCGCATCCGCCATGAGCGCGCTCAGAACCTCCATGAGCGTGGCCGCAATCTCCGACAAGGCGCCTGCGGCAGCCGAATGGGCAGCTGTTGCAGCTGAGATGGCGGCAGCAACATCTGCGACGGGGATAGCAAATAGTTGTTCATTTCTCGGCGGCCGCCGTAGCCCTGATGGAGGCCGCCCACAACCATGTCGAGGCCGCCCACGCCTAGCTCGTGTCGATCACCGCAGAAATCATAGCGGCCTTCTCCAACATCGGTCGGCAACCCACGTCCGAAGAGTTGGCAATCGCTGAGAGTGCTCGAGTAGCCGTTCGTTCGTCGGCGGCCTCCCTAGCCGAGGTGGAGGCCGTCCACGCCCGAACCGCGGCTGCCCATGCCCGGCTCGTGGCGGCCTTTTCCAAAGAGATGGCGTAGACGGACGGTGAGATGGTTGCCGAGTATGTGGCGATGGATGCCTTGAAGCCCCTTCCTCAGGAGGTCGTCGAGCATGAGCTGGACATGAAGGAGCCGGCAGAGATCGACGAGTGCCAGGCGGAATATTAGTCTTTGTATAGAGCGCTAGTCTTTTGTTAGAGTAATTTTTAGGTCAACCAGCTCTGTTTAACTGCTGAAATTGCTCGATTAAGTTAGTGTGGGTTGTGTGCTATAGGCTCTTTTGTGTACCCAAATTAGTGATGTTAAATTATGCAATGACGTGGATGACCACTGTAACCAGGGAAATCCAGACCAAAATTTGCAAGTTCAAACTCATCACACATGGGGTAAGCTATAGGAATCGTTTGTGATCTTCAGATATCGCACACAATGCTGAATAAGGGACCGTGTCTGATGACACTTTACGCGCCAGTTTTTTGCTGCACCGAGCGAAAAATTTCGGCAACCGTGGAAATATCTACATCCCCCCTCCTGACCAAAAGCCACATTTCCCCTGTTTCCTCCCTCCTATTCAAGTTCAAACCTTCACTGCTTGCTTGCAACGCCGCCTCCTTGATACGTCTCCAACGTATCTATAATTTATGAAGTATTCATTCCATGTTTATAATAATTTTATATGATTTTGGTATGATTTGATTAGAACTAACCCGGACTGACGCTGTTTTCAGCAGAACTACCGTGGTGTTGTTTTTTGTGCAGAAATAAAAGTTCTCGGAATTGGACGAAACTTTTTGATGATTTTTTGTTGACAAAAAGAGACCCCCGAAGCTTCATGGAAGGACCAGAAGCCTCACGAGGAGGTCTCAAGGCAATATGGTACACCCCGGGGGGGTCGTGTGCTGTTGCCTTGTGGGCCCCTCATAGCTCCTTTTCGGGTGATTCCAATGCTGAAAAATCCTATAAATAGAGAAACCCCTAGAAATAAACCTAGAACTTCGACGCCACCGCCGCAAGCCTCTGTACCAAAGAAAACCCATCTGGAGCTCCATTCCGGCACCCTTCCGGAGGGGGAAATCATCACCGGAGGCCATCTTCATCATCCTGGCGGTCTCCATGACGAGGAGGGAGTAGTTCACCCTCGGGGCCGAGGGTATGTACTAGTAGCTATGTGTTTGATCTCTCTCTCTCTCTCTCGTGTTCTTGATTTGGCACGATCTTGTTGTATCGTGAGCTTTGTTAATATAGTTGGATCATATGGTGTTTTTTCCCTCTCTATCTTCTTGTGATGAATTGAGTCTTTCCCTTTGAGGTTTCGTTATTGTCGGATTGAATATTTCAGATTTGAGAACACTTGATGTATGTCTTGCATGTGGATACCCGTGGTGACAATGGGGTATTCTATTGAGTCACTTGATGTATGTTTTGGTAATCAACTTGCGGATTCCCGTGACCTTGAGGTAATCTAGGCATAGGGGTTGATTACACGTTTTCATCTTCTTTTCTCCGACAGAAACTTTGGGGTACTCTTTGAAGTTCTTTGTGTGGATTGAATATTATGAATCTGAAGTTGTTTGATGCATATCGAATAATCAACACACGGATACTTGTGGTGACATTGGAGTATCTAGGTGACATTTAGAGTTGGTTGATGCGTATCATATGGTGTTATTTTAGTACAAACTCTAGGGCTGTTTGTGACACTTATAGGGATGGCTCAATAGATTGATCGGAAAGGATAACTTTGAGGTGGTTTCTACCCTACAACAACTTCATCTAATATTCTCCGCTAATAGGAACTTTGGAGTGATTCTTTATCGCACATTGAGGGATTGTTATATGATTCAGTTATGTTAGCACTGTTGAGAGATTGCACTAGTGAAAGTATGAACCTTAGGCCTTGTTTTCAAGCATTGCAATACCGTTTGTGCTCCATTTTATTACTTGCTACCTTGCTGTTTTTATATTTTCAGATTTAAAAAACCTATATCTACTATCCATACTACACTTGTATCACCATCTCTTCGGCGAACTAGTGCACCAATACAATTTACCATTGTATTGGGTGTGTTGGGGACACAAGAGATTTCTTGTATTTGATTGCAGGGTTGTTTGAGAGAGACCATATTCATCCTATGCCTCCTACGGATTGATAAACCTTAGGTCATCCACTTGAGGGAAATTTGATGCTGTCCTACAAAACTCTGCACTTGGAGGCCCAACAACGTCTACAAGAATAAAGTTGCGTAGTAGACATCAAGCTCGTTTCTGGCGCCGTTGCCGGGGAGGTGAGTGCTTGAAGGTATATCTTTAGATCTTGCGATTGAATCTTTTAGTATCTTGTTTTATCACTAGTGTGGTTTTACAAAAGAAAACTACAAAAAAAATGGAATTGAGGTTTCCTCAAATGCTTTATCTTTATAATGTCTTTCTTGAAAATAAGGATTCCGATAATTGTGCTCAATTGTTAGAGGAAGAATTTAGTAAAATGTTTAATGTGAGTCCTTTGAATGATGAGCATGATTGCAATGTTGTTTGTATGCTTTCTATGAATATCCATGATGCTAATGATATGCAAAGCCATAAGCTTGGGGATGCTATGTTTGATGAAGATGCTATTTTTAGTCCCCCTACTTTTGATGAGCAAATTTATTATGATGATTGCATGCCTCCTATTTATGATGATTATATTGATGAAAGTAGGTTTGGAAGAGTGTGAACTCTAGGTACTAGTGATCCCACTATTTTGGAGGGTGTTAAATCTTATGGCCATAATTATGAAAGTGGATTTGGAGAGGTCACAACTTTATTTAATGATGATTCCACTATTTTGGAAGAGGTTTCAATTGATTATGAGAACAAAGTTGCTATTTATGAAGATTATTGTGATGACATGTATGCTATAAAGAATAATGATAACTATGAAACTTGTCAACATGATTTTAATTTTCAATTGGATTATGCCAATCAAGTATCTCATGATAGTTATTTTGTTGAGTTTGCTCCCACTATTATGAATGAGAAGAAAATTGCTTATGTGGAGAGTAGTAAAAATTCTATGCTTGTGGATCATGAAAAGAATGCTTTATGTGATAGCTATATTGTTGAATTTATTCATGATGCTACTGAAAATTATTATGAGAGAGGATCAAATGCTTGTAGGTGTTGCAATAATATCAAGTTTCCTCTCTATGTGTTGAAGGTTTTGAAGTTATACTTGTTTTGCCTTCCAATGCTAGTTGATTCTTGCTCCCATAAGTAGTTTGCTCGCAAAATCCCTATGCATATGAAGTGTGTTAGGCTTAAATGTGCTTGCCATATGTCGTGATGCTCCCATTGTGTTTCAATTATTTACTTTTATGTGAGCATCATTAAAATCATCATGCCTAGCTAAAAAGGCTTTAAAGAAAAGCGCTTGTTGGGAGACAACACAATATTTATACCTACTGTTTTTGTGTGTCCATATGATTAAGCTACTGTAGTAATCATGTTTTATATGTTTTATTTCAATAATGTGCCAAGTAAAGCCTTTGGGATAGTGTGGATACTTGTTGATTCGATTCTGTGCAAAAACAGAAACTTTTGCGTCCTGTGATGGAATTTCTATTCTGTACTGGAGCGTGAGAAAATTCTGAAAATTTTACACAGTATTGTTACAAAAATTTACGTTGTCCTAAGTTTTCAGAATTTTTGGAGGTACAGAAGTATGCTTTTTAATTCGCTCACTACATGTTGTTCTGTTTTTGACAGATTCTGTTTTCAATGCATAGTTTCTTGTTTTAGTGTTTCCATAACTTATATGGTGAGATATAAATTGTGGAAATGATAGAATACAGTAGGTATTATGTGAGATAAATTGTGAATCTTGTCTTTACAATACCAAAGTGAATGATTTATTTTTATACTAACCTATGTCACGGAGTTCCGTTAAGTTTTATGTGATTGAAGTTCTCAAGTTTTGGGTGAGATAACGATATGAGGAGAATAAGGAGTGGCAAGACCCTAAGCTTGGGGATGACCAAGGCACCCCAAGGTAATATTTAAGGAAGACTCAAGCATCTAAGCTTGGGGATGCCCCGAAAGCCATCCCCTCTTTCGTCTTCAACACTATCGGTAACCTCACTCGGAGCTATATTTTTATTCGTCACATGATATGTGTTTTACATGGAGCATCATTTTCTTTTGTTAAAATTTGATTTCTGTTATCAATAATCATGTTTTGTATCTTTTAGTTCAATAAAATGCCAATTATAGCCTTTACCATGCTCAGTTTGCAAGTTTATGTGTTGCTGTTTGAAAACAGAAAGTTTTCTGTTATGTCCTGAATTTATGTGAATTGTCAGAACATGATAAAAATATGAACTTTGTACACAGTAAGAATGCATGAGTTCTCTGTCACGTGGCAATTTTTCAGAATTTTTGGAGTTAGGGAAGTATGAATTTTTATTCCCCCCTTACAGACTGTTCTGTTTTGGCAGATTGCTGTTATAGTTGCATTGTTTGCATATGTTACCTATTTAATGTTTCTATTCGTGGATAGGAGTATTAAATATGCAGAGGCATTGAGTATGCAATGCTTAATTATAATTTTAGTGATTTGTTACAGTAGAGAATGTTAAGGTTTTGAGTTGATTTATAATAACTTATCTCATGAGTTCTTGTTCAGTTTTGTGTGGATGAAGTTTTAAGATTTAGGAGAAGCCATGATATGAGAGGAATTAAGGAGACACAAGAGCTCAAGCTTGGGGATGACCAAGGCTCCCCAAGATAACATTCCAAGAAGTCTCAAGCAACTAAGCTTGGGGATGCCCCGGTAGGCATCCCACCTTTCTTCATCAACACTTATCGGTTAGCCTAAGTCTTTACTTGTTCACATGATATGTGCTATTCTTGGAGTGTCCTTTTATTTTCATTTTTTTTGTTGTTTGAATAAAATTATCATATCTGAAATCTTTATTTGGAGAGAGTCTTCACATAGCTACTTATTCACTTAACTACTCATTGTTCTTCACTTAAATCTTTTGGAGCAGTTTGTCATTCACTCTCGTGCTTCACTTATATCCTAAGAGTGAATTGTTGAATGAATTGAATGTCATAAATATGAAATTATATATGCTCCATATGCTTGTCCCATGGGGAGTAATGACTTCACATACAATAAGTATAAGTGGTAAAATTTATTGAAAGTTAGCAAACATAGCATTGGTCTCTTGAACAATTCATGAAAGAATATTGAAGGAAGAGAGATTTCACATATAAATATACTATCTTGGACATCTTCTATGATTGTGAGCCCCCATTAATTATTTTCAAGCTTGATCAACTAGTTGACGTTGGACAAGGAAGACAACGTAATGGGTTATGTTTGTTTATATTCACATAGATGTTATATTGTCATGGATCCTCTAACATGTGGTGCTTGCTTAGGATCTTTTGCTAGCCAAAACTTCGTACTAAGTAGAAATACTACTTGTGCATCCAAAAACCCTTAAACCCAGTTTCTTGCCATGAGAGTCCATCATATCTACCTATGGATTGAATAAGATCCTTCAAGTAAGTTGTCACCGGTGAAAAAAGCAATAAAAATTGCTCCTAAATATGTATGATATTTTATTGGAAGGGAAAATAAGCTTTCTACGAACTTGTGATGGTGAAGAAATAAAAGCGATAGACTGCATAATAAAGGTTGCTATCACAAGGGGCAATATAAAGTGACGTTCCTTTCCATTAAGAGCTTGCACATACAAAAATAAAAAGCGCATGACAACCTCTGCTTCCCTCTGTGAAGGGCCTATCTTTACTTTTCTGTATTTACTTTTCTGTATTTACTTTTATGCAAGAGTCAATAATGTTCACCCCTATTCCGCTCTATTTATTCTCTAGTGGGCAAGCATCATGTGGTAGGGAATGATCCATGCACATATATCCAGTTGAATATAGGTGATCATGAGTTATTATTGTTGACATTATCTCTGAGATAAATAAGTTGGGAGGTGAAACATTAAGCCCCTATCTTCCTATGTGTTTGACTGAAACGGTTTGTTCTAAAAATATGCTTTGAGTGTCAGCAATCATGGAAGACTAAACGATAGTGAGTATGTGTAATTTGCTAAAACAAAGCTCTTACATAGACCCTTCCTAAAAATAAGATGAACTGTAATTGTTTGATGACTGAAAACATAGTTTGTTAGTTTTCAAGAAAGTTTATGGTTTATACTTTAACATGTGAATAGCTTGCTACTTGATCATGAGAAGTTTTATGAGATGAGCTATTGTTTATGATATATAATGATGCTACAAAAACTGATTGCAATTATCATTGATCAAACTTATGCACTATGCTAGCATTCACACTTCATAAATTATTTCTTTTATCATTTACCTACTCGAGGACGACCGGAATTAAGCTTGGGGATGCTGATACGTCTCCAACATATCTATAATTTATGAAGTATTCATGCCATGTTTATAACAATTTTATATGGTTTTGGTATGATTTGATTAGAACTAACCCGGACAGACGCTGTTTTCAGCAGAACTACCGTGGTGTTGTTTTTTGTGCAAAGTTCTCGGAATTGGACGAAACTTTTTGACGATTTTTTGTGGACCAAAAGAGACCCCCGAAGCTACGTGGAAAGACCAGAAGCCTCACGAGGAGGTCACAAGGCAACACGGCGTGCCCTGGGGGGGTCGTGTGCTGTTGCCTTGTGGGCCCCTCGTAGCTCCTTTTCGCGTGATTCCAATGCTGAAAAATCCTATAAATAAAGAAACCCCCTGAAATAAACCTAGAACTTCGACGCCACAGCCGCAAGCCTCTGTACCAAAGAAAACCCATGTGGAGCTCCATTCCAGCATCCTGCCGGAGAGGGAAATCATCACCGGAGGCCATCTTCATCATCCCGGCGGTCTCCATGACGAGGAGGGAGTAGTTCACCCTCGGGGCTGAGGCTATGTACTAGTAGCTATGTGTTTGATCTCTCTTCTCTCTCTCGTGTTCTTGATTTGGCACAATCTTGATGTATCGCGAGCTTTGTTAATATAGTTGGATGATATGGTGTTTCTTCCCTCTCTATCTTCTTGTGATGAATTGAGTCTTTCCCTTTGAGGTTTCGTTATTGTCGGATTGAATATTTCAGATTTGAGAACACTTGATGTATGTCTTGCATGTGGATACCCGTGGTGACAATGGGGTATTCTATTGAGTCACTTGATGTATGTTTTGGTAATCAACTTGCGGATTCCCGTGACCTTGGGGTAATCTAGGCATAGGGGTTGATTGCACGTTTTCGTCTTCTTTTCTCCGATAGAACCTTTGGGGTACTCTTTGAAGTTCTTTGTGTGGATTGAATATTATGAATCTGAAGTTGTTTGATGCATATCGAATAATCAACTCACGGATACTTGTGGTGACATTGGAGTATCTAGGTGACATTAGAGTTGGTTAATGCGTATTATATGGTGTTATTTTAGTACGAACTCTAGGGTTGTTTGTGACACTTATAGGGATGGCTCAATAGATTGATCGGAAATGATAACTTTGAGGTGGTTTCATACCCTACAACAATTTCATCTTATGTTCTCTGCTAATAGGAACTTTGGAGTGATTCTTTATCGCACGTTGAGGGATTGTTATATGATTCAATTATCTTAGCTCCGTTTTATCACTTGCTACCTTGCTGATTTTATATTTTCAGATTTCAAAAACCTATATCTACTATCCATACTACACTTGTATCACCATCTCTTCGCCGAACAAGTGCACCTATACAATTTACCATTGTATTGGGTGTGTTGGGGACACAAGAGATTTCTTGTATTTGATTGCAGGGTTGTTTGAGAGAGACCATCTTCATCCTACGACTCCTACGGATTGATAAACCTTAGGTTATCCACTTGAGGGAAATTTGCTACTGTCCTACAAAAGTCTGCACTTGGAGGCCCAACAACGTCTACAAGAATAAAGTTGCGTAGTAGACATCACTCCTCGCCGGTGACGCTCCTTCCTGCTGCACGGCCTCGTCGATCTAGTCAGGTAATCCACACCCACGCTCATCCTCCTCCTCCTTCTCCATCCCACATGCCTCGACGCCGGCGCGACACCTTCCACCCAAATCACCGCCCCATCCTCGAAATAAGCGCTGCCCAAAGCCATGGTGCACGTAGTATAGCCAGGAGCTCAAGGAGCATCTGGAAGCGGATAAGAAAATCACGGCCGCACGCGCGGATGAGGTCGCGATGGCTGCCATGTGTGCCGACCCCTAGATCTTGGAGGAGCACCTCGCCATCGAGGCCTCCGTTGATGCCTCGCGCGCGGACGTTGCCACTCGGTTGGCTGCTTTAAACGACAGTTCGTGGTGTTTTCTCGAGGCCACCACCAGTGCCTTCGACGAAGACTATGAGGTGTTTTCTTAGCGTGCCCGTGCTTCCCCCAACTCCAGAGCTAATAGGTTGGTGCTCGGAGTGGCTCAGGCGACTCACCACTACGAGGAGGGCATCCACGATGTGGAGGCCTTGCCCTCTTCCAAGTTTAAAGAGCCCATCATCATAGATATCTCCAACGATGAGGAGTAGCTTGTTTTCTTAGCTTACTATAAGGACCTATGTTCAACTAGCTATGCCGGTTAAGCATGTTCGGTTTACTTGTTGCATGTGCTGCTCCTGCCTTTCCTTTAGAAATCCTAGTGAATTGTCCTATGTCATGTTACTATGCAATCTGATCTTCTAGTATATATGTTCTATATATTGTGCAATGTGGTGCTCAGTTAACTGTTTGGTTCATTTGTTGTGATGCTCAGTTAACTATTTGGTTCAATTCTGCAATGTGATGTTCAATTGTTGTGGGTACAATTTTGTATTGTTACGCATGTGAGAAATAAATCAAATTTGGATGTAATAAATACATGAGAAACATATACAATTGTTATATTTCCTAGTTCTTAAGCATGCTTGGTTTGGATAACTGGCTTTTCCATGTGGCTCGAATTAATCTGCTGGATCTGCAATGTGTTTATTTTTCATCAACATATTTTACTGATAGTATGCCAACTCTCACTTAATCTAATCAATAACTACCTTATATGTGTTGCAGGGAAACAATGGGAGACACTGAGGTTTACCATCGAGGTTTGCACATGCATGGTCCTTTGGCTAATAGCACATTATTGTGCAATTGCAGGAACCATTCTAATATTAAGGTTTTTAATAATTTGGTCTTGCACATGTAGGTCCTACTGTCAGAGGTTTAGACCCACTGTTTGACCAATTTTGCATATGGGGAAATGAGATGTCCATGAATATCAGTCAAGTCAAGAAACTTAGAAAGATTGTTAGGATAGAGAAACTAGCTTCGAAAAACAACAAGATCTTTGTCTGCACAATGAAGAAGACAACAGTCAACTACAAGATAGTACTAACTCTTGTACCTTTTTTTTTCCTTTGCACCATTTCAAAATTTAGAGATGATATTTATGCATATCTTTGTTTTCAGGCCTTTCCAAAGCAGTTCACCGATGATTACCTCTCAAACCACTTGTATGGTCAAGAGGTGAGGAAGGTATTCATACAACACCCACGGTACAATATTGAAGTCTTCCTCAAGAGGACGAAGGATGGGCGGTCAATCATCCACAAGCACTGGCCTAAAGTTGCAAGGGCCTTCAACATCATTGAAGGCTCAATATTTGCCTTACGCTTCAGCAGTTTTCCAGATGAGATTCATCTGTCTATTTACCGTCTATGATGCTGATTTCCAAAGGTTTTAGATGTTGCATGTGAAACTTGGTGCCGTTTTGTAATGGGGTAGCTAGCTATATGCCTATATGGTGTAACTGAGAGCTGAAGCTATATGATGTTGTACTCTGATGTATTTCAATTATGAAATCCTGGTTGCCGTAATACGAATATGAAATATATTGTGTGTTTGATATGAATGTCAATTTGTTTACTAAATGGATTATAAATAATAGGCCAATTAGCCTACTAATTGGGTTTTTCTATTGCAGACGGTTATTGAGACAACACCGTGGGAGAAGACCACAAACAACCCACACAGTTTCTAGAAAGTAGGCTTGTTGGATCAATGAAAAATCACACACGACTTCCTCCCGACAACTGTTTGGTTTAGGCCACCATGCACAAACATTTCCACATAAAAAGCGTGTGTGATGGACAGCCTATGCCATACAGTTTCTTCTAGGCACCGTGCATGATGCATTCAATAACGCAAACAATAAAATTATAAATCTCATATGTGATGGCAACTCTATCACAGACGATGTGATGCGGAAAATTGTGTGTGATGTACATACGAACGGAAACATTTGTTTGGGATTCACTATGTGGGATGTTAAGAACATCTCACATGATTGGGCCCATATAATTGTTTGCGATGGCTCACCTGATCGCACACGAGCTCTTTTTGCACCGCGTGTTTGACCGGAGAAGCTATCGCAGGCGATTTCTGGGTCGTGTGGGATGGACCCCCCTATCGCACACACAGGCAAGGCAACGGTTTAAAACACTGTCACGGAAAGGGGTAAAAAACTGTTTGTATAGGACCTACCTGCACTAGTGAATGTACACACAGCTCGGTACTTATGTTACTGTAGATGCGAATCCCAGCCACCTAGACCATTGGATCAACATAAATGAATGGCTGATATCACGCCACACTTGAACGATTGAAAATTTCAAAACTGGTTATAGAAAATAGCCAGCAGAGGTTGGTGGGCATCCGGCTCCGCCACGTACACATCTGAGAACGCGGGACCACGTACGCCTCCGACAAACGTATGCAAACTGTAGGCCAAACTCCCACACCTTCGTTCCACTAAAAAACAAAACAAAAAAAGTCCCACACCTACCGCGCGGGGAAAACCCCGCCCTCGCCTTTCTAATTGATACATCTCCAACGTATCTATAATTTATGAAGTGTTCATGCCATATTTATAACAATTCTATATGGTTTTGGTATGATTTGATTAGAACTAACCCGGACTGACGTTGTTTTCAGCAGAACTACTGTGGTGTTGTTTTTTTGTCCAGAAATAAAAGTTCTCCAAATGCAGCGAAACTTTTTGACGATTTTTTTGGACCAAAAGAGACCCCTGAAGCTTCGTGGAAGGACCAGAAGCCTCACGAGGTGCTCACAAGCCATCATGGTGTGCCAGGGGGGGTGGCGTGTGATACGTCCATTTTGCATCATGTTTTGCTACTCTTATTTATAGTGTTTTTGATCAATATAAAACTTTGTGGAGCAATTCTAATGCCTTTTCTCTCTTAATATGCAAGGTTTACACAAAGAGGGAGATTGCCGGCAGCTGGAATTCTGGACCTGAAAAAGCTATGTCAGAGATACCTTTTCTGCACATCTCCAAATGAGCTGAAATTTCACGGAGAATTATTTTGGAATAAATAAAAAATATTGGAAGAAAGAAGTACCATAGGGGCCACCCAGGTGCCCACGAGGCACCAGGGCGTGCCATCCCCCCCCCCCCAGGCGCGCCCTGGTACCTCGTGGGGCCCCTGGCCAGCCTCTGGCCCCCATTTTCTGGTATATAAGTCATTTTGCCCTAGAAAAAATATAGAGAAGACTTTCGGGACGGTGCACCGCCGTCTCGAGGTAGAACTTGGGCAGGAGCACTTTTGCTCTCCGGCGAAGAGATTCTGCCAGAGATACTTCCCTCCGGGAGGGGGAAATCGTCGCCATCGACATCACCAGCGATCCTCTCATCATGGGAGGACTAATCTTCATCAACATCTTCACCAGCACCATCTCATCTCAAACCCTAGCTCATCTCTTGTATTCAATCTTTGTCTCAAAACCTCAGATTGGTACCTGTGGGTTGCTAGTAGTGTTGATTACATCTTGTTGTTGATGCTAGTTGGTTTATTTGGCGGAAGATTATATGTTCAGATCCATTATGCTATTCAATACCCCTCTGATCTTGGACATGATTATGATTTGTGTGTAGTTACTTTTGTTCTTGAGGACATGGGAGAAGTCTTGTCATAAGTAATCATGTGAATTTGGTATTTGTTCGATATTTTGATGATATGTATGTTGTTGATTCCCTTAGTGGTGTCATGTGAACGTCGACTACATGACACTTCACCATCTTTGGGCCTAAGGGAATGCATTGTGGATAGTAATTAGATGATGGGTTGCGAGAGTGACAGAAGCTTAAACCCTAGTTTATGCGCTATTCCGTAAGGGGTTGATTTGGATCCATATGTTTAATGCTATGGTTAGAGTCATCTTAATTCTTCTTTCATAGTTGCGGATGCTTGTGAGAGGGGGTAATCATAAGTGGGAGGCTTGTTTAAGTAAGAACAGCACCCAAGCACCGGTCCACCCACATATCAAATTATCAAAGTAGCGAACGCGAATCAAACAAACATGATGAAAGTGACTAGATGAAATTCCCATGTGTCCTCGAGAACGCTTTACTTACTATAAGAGATCGTTCCGGCTTGCCCTTTGCTATAAAAAGGATTGGGCCACCTTGCTGCACTCTTTGTTACTATTGCTACTTGTCACTTGTTACAAATTATCTTGCTATCAAACTACTCGTTACCGATAATTTCAGTGCTTGCAGAAAATACCTTTCTGAAAACCGCTTGTCATTTCATTCTGCTCCTCGTTGGGTTCGACACTCTTACTTATCAAAAGGACTACGATTGATCCCCTATACTTGTGGGTCATCAAGACTCTTTTCTGGCGCCGTTGCCGGGGAGTGAAGCGCCTTTGGTGAGTGGAATTTGGTAAGGAAACATTTATATTACGTGCTGAAATTTACTGTTGCTTGTCACTATGGAAAGTAATCCTTTGAGGGGTTTGTTCGGGGTATCTTCACGTTGACCGGAAACACAAATAGTTGCTCCTCAACCTACTGCACCTACTGAAAATATTTCATATGAAATTCCTTCGGGTGTGATAGAGAAACTGCTAGCTAATCCTTATGTAGGAGATGGAACAGTACATCCTGATATGCACTTAATCTATGTGCATGAAATCTGTGGATTGTATAAGCTTGCAGGTTTATCCGGAGATGGAGTTAAGAAGAAAGTATTCCCTTTATCATTGGAGGGAAAGTCATTGATGTGGTATAGGCTATGTGATGATACTGATACATGGGACTGGAACTGATTGAAACTAGAATTCCATCAGAAATTTTATCCTATGCACTTGGTTCATCGTGATCGGAATTATATATATAATTTTTGGCCTCGTGAAGGAGAAAGCATCGCTCAAGCTTGGGGGAGGCTTAAGTACATGATGTACACATGCCCCAATCATGAGCTCTCAAAAGAAATTATCTTACAGAATTTTTATGCTCGACTTTCTCATGATAATCGAACTACGCTCGATTCTTCTTTGACTGGCTCCTTTATGAAGAAAATTATTGAATTCAGATGGGATCTTCTGGAAAGAATTAAACGCAACTCTGAAGATTGGGAACTCGACAAAGGTAATGAGTCAGGTATAATACTTGAGTTCGATTGTGTTAAATCTTTTATGGCCACTGAAGCTTTTCATAAGTTTAGCACTAAATATGGACTTGACTCTGAGATAGTAGCTTCCTTTTGTGAATCATTTGCTACTCATGTTGATCTCCCTAAGGAGAAGTGGTTTAAATATCATCCCCCTGTTAAAGAAAAGATTGAGGAACCCGTTAGTGTTAAAGAAGAAACAATTATTTACCATGTTGATCCAGTTGTGCCCACTGCTTATATTGAGAAACCACCTTTTCCTGTTTGGATTAAGGAACATGCTAAAGTTTCAACTGTGGTTAACAAAAGTAATATTAGAGCACCTAGACCCTCTGAACAAATTAAAGTTGAACCTAATGTTTCTATGGTTAAAGATCTCTTGGTCGATAATATAGATGGGCATGTTATTTACTTCTGTAATGAAGTAGCTAGAATTGCTAAACCAGATCCTAAAGATTAAAACCGACCCGCAGTAGGCATGCGTGTTGTCTCTGCTAAAATAGGAGATCATTGTTATCATGGCTTATGTGATTTGGGTGCTAGTGTTAGTGCTATTCCGTTTACCTTATATCAAGAAATTATGAATGATATTGCACCTGTTGAAATAGAGGACATTGATGTTACTATTAAGCTTGCAAACAGAGATACCATCACACCACTTGGGATCGTTAGAGATGTTGAAGTCTTGTGTGGAAAAATAAAATATCCTACTGATTTTCTAGTCCTATGTTCTCCACAAGATGACTTTTGTCCAATTATATTTGGTAGACCTTACTTGAACACTGTTAATGCTAAGATTGATTGCGCTAAAGAAACTGTCAGTGTTGATTTCGGTGGTACATCTCATGAGTTTATTTTCTCCAAGTTTGGTAGACAACCTCGTGATAAAGAATTTCCTAGTAAAGATGAAATTATTGGTCTTGCTTCTATTGCCATACCTCCTACTGATCCGTTAGAACAATATTTGCTAGACCATGAAAACGATATGCATATGAATGAAAGAAATGAAATAGATAAGATGTTCTTTGATCAACCACCTATCCTTAAACATAATTTGCCTGTTGAAACTCTTGGAGGCCCTCCTTCACCTAAGGGTGATCCGGTATTTGAATTGAAGCAATTGCCTGATACATTGAAATATGCTTATCTTGATGAAAAGAAGATATATCCTGTTATTATTAGTGCTAACCTTTCAACGCATGAAGAAAAGAGATTACTAAAAACTCTGAGGAAGCACCATGCTGCTATTGGATATACTCTTGATGATCTTAAGGGCATTAGTCCCACTCTATGTTAGCACAGAATTAATATGGAGCCTGATGCTAAACCGATTGTCGACCACCAACGACGATTGAATCCTAAGATGAAAGAGGTGGTAAGAACTGAAATATTAAAGCTTCTGGAAGCAGGTATAATCTATCCCATAGCTGATAGTAGATGGGTAAGTCATGTTCATTGTGTCCCTAAGAAAGGAGGTATTACCGTTGTTCCTAATGATAAAAATGAACTCATTCCACAAAGAATTGTAACTGGTTATAGGATGGTAATTGATTTTAGAAAATTAACCAAAGCTACTAGAAAAGATCATTACCCCTTACCTTTTATTGATCAAATGTTAGAAAGATTGTCTAAGCATACACACTTTTGTTTCCTAGATGGTTATTCTGGTTTTTCTCAAATACCCATATCACAACCCGATCAAGAGAAAACCACCTTTACTTGTCCGTTTGGAACTTATACTTATAGACGTATGCCTTTTGGTTTATGCAATGCACCTGCTACCTTTCAAAGATGTATGACTGCTATATTCTCTGACTTTCGTGAAAAGATTGTTGAGGTGTTCATGGATGATTTTTCCGTTTACGGAACTTCTTTTGATGATTACTTAAGCAACCTTGATCGAGTTTTGCAGAGATGTGAAGAAACTAATCTTGTCTTGAATTGGGAGAAGTGCCACTTTATGGTGAATGAAGGCATTGTCTTGGGGCATAAAATTTCTGAAAGAGGTATTGAAGTTGATAAAGCTAAGGTTGATGCTATTGAGAAAATGCCATGTCCTAAAGATATTAAAGGTATAAGAAGTTTCCTTGGTCATGCTTGTTTCTATAGGAGATTTATTAAAGACTTCTCTAAAATTTCTAGGCCTCTTACCAATCTTTTGCAAAAAGATGTTCCATTTGTTTTTGATGATGATTGTCTAGAAGCCTTTGAAACACTTAAGAAAGCCTTAACCACTGCACCTATTGTCCAACCACCTGATTGGAACTTGCCTTTTGAAATTATGTGCGATGCTAGTGACTATGCTATTGGTGCTGTTCTAGGAAAAAGAGTTGATAAGAAATTAAATGTTATCCATTATGCTAGTAAAACTCTAGACAGTGCCCAAAGAAATTATGCTACTACTGAAAAAGAATTTCTAGAAGTTGTGTTTGCATGTGATAAATTCAGATCTTACATAGTTGATTCTAAAGTAACTGTTCACACTGATCATGCTGCTATTAAATATCTTATGGAAAATAAAGATGCTAAACATAGACTCATTAGGTGGGTTTTATTTCTACAAGAATTTGACTTGCATATTACTGATAGGAAGGGAGCTGAGAATCCCGTAGCAGATAATTTGTCTAGAATGGAAAATGTTCTTGATGACCCACTTCCTATTAATGATGGTTTTCCTGATGAACAATTAGCTATCATATATGCTTCTCGTAATACTCCTTGGTATGCAGACTATGCTAATTACATTGTTTCTAAATACATACCACCTAGCTTTACATACCAACAAAAGAAAAAGTTCTTCTTTGATTTAAGACATTACTTCTGGGATGACCCACATCTTTATAAAGAAGGAGTAGATGGTATTATTAGGCGTTGTATACCTGAGCATGAACAGGAACAAATCCTACGGAAGTGTCATTCCGAGGCTTACGGAGGACACCATGCGGGAGATAGAACTGCACACAAGGTATTGCAATCTGGTTTTTATTGGCCTACTCTTTTCAAGGATGCTCGTAAGTTTGTCTTATCTTGTGATGAATGTCAAAGAATTGGTAATGTTGGTAGACGTCAAGAAATGCCTATGAATTATTCACTTGATGTTGAACCATTTGATGTTTGGGAATTTGATTACATGGGACCTTTTCCTAAATCCAATGGGTATACTCATATTTTAGTTGCCGTTGATTACGTTACTAAGTGGGTAGAAGCTATTCTAACTAGTAGTGCTGATCATAACACTTCTATTAAAATGCTTAAAGAAGTTATTTTCCCGAGGTTTGGAGTCCCTAGATATTTAATGACCGATGGTGGTTCACACTTTATTCATGGTGCATTCCGTAAATTGCTTGCTAAATATGATGTCAACCATAGAATTGCATCTCCCTATCACCCTCAAACTAGTGGTCAAGTTGAATTGAGTAATAGAGAAATAAAATTAATTTTGCAAAAAACCGTCAATAGATCTAGAAAGAATTGGTCTAAGAAACATGACGATGCATTATGGGCATATAGAACTGCTTATAAAAATCCTATGGGTATGTCTCCTTATAAAATGGTGTATGGAAAAGCATGTCATTTAACTCTTGAGTTAGAACATAAAGCATATTGGGCAATTAAAGAACTAAATTATGATTTTAAACTTGTCGGTGAAAAGAGGTTATTTGATATTAGCTCATTAGATGAATGGAGAACCCAAGCTTATGAAAATGCCAAATTGTTTAAAGAGAAAGTTAAAAGATGGCATGACAGAAGAATTCTAAAACGGGAATTTAAAGTAGGTGAGCAAGTTCTATTGTACAATTCTCGTTTGAGATTCTTTGCAGAAAAACTTCTCTCTAAATGGGAAGGACCGTATATCATCGAAGAAGTTTATCGCTCCGGAGCCATCAAAATAAACGACTCCGAAGGCACTAATCCGAGAGTGGTGAATGGGAAAATAATTAAGCACTATATTTAAGGTACCCCCATTAATGTTGAAACTAATATTATTGAAACAATTACACCAGAAGAATACATAAGAGAGACCTTCCGGAACACTCCAGAACCCTGAAAAGGAAGAGGTATGTGATACGGTAAGTAAACCGACTCCAAAAATTCCATAAAAATACTTTCTGTCAGTTTTGGAATATTAGGAAAAATAAAAAAATAAGATATAGCCGAGGGGACCCACCTGGTGCCCACGAGGCACCAGTGCGCGCCACCCCACAGGCGCGCCCTGGTGGCTCGTGGGCCCCACGTGAGCCTTCCCGACTCCGTTTTGTTCTGGATTACTTGTTTTGCAAGATAAAAAATCTTTATATATACTCCCGTATGTTTTGACCACCGTATCGCAGAAATCTCCTCTGTTCTTGTTTCGTGCTATTTTTTTGATAGATCTAGATCGCTATGGCTCTACCAAGCTCTTCCAAGGACAAGTTCTTCGAGAAGGTCATCAACCCCTACCTATCGGAGGTGATGAAACACCCTCAAGCCATTGAGATGCGTGAGGGGGTGCTTCACATCCTGAATGTTCAAGGACCCAAGAAGACCGGGAGTGTGGAGTCCAGGCTCGAAGCAGTGGAACAGAAGATCTTCAAGTGCCAAGGGATGGTGGAACGTGGACTCAGCGCCAACCACTCCATGATCACGGAATTCACCCGTAATCACAAGGTGGAGGGCCAATCGATGGGGGACATCATCTTCATGCTTAATGAGTGAATCGACTATCTCCAAGGCCAAATCTATGATCTTCAAAACCAAAATTCTGAGTATGAGGTAAGATTCAAAGGTATGAGTTTAGCTGCAAGTTTCAGGACTCCAGAGACTCGTTCATCTTTTTATGATGGGGAACCTATGCCATGGAAGCCGGAGGATAGGCCCATCACTTCATCACCACCATGACCGAAGAAGGAAACTTGATCACATGGGTATGGGCACTCCCCTTGGCTTGTGCCAAGCTTGGGGGAGGTGCCCCGGTATCGTATCACCATCACTTTTATTATCATTACCTATTTTTAGTTCAATCCTTAGTTATTTCGTGATCTAGTTGAATAAAAGTTTAGTATGATCTATTTTCGAGTGTTAGCTTCATGATCTATCTATCTATCTATCTATGTAATAGAGTTGAGAGTTATATAAAGAGTAGTTTGAGTTTTTGCTTCTTTACTTTCATGTTTCAATTCTAGCAATGAAAATAATGAAAAAGTTCATATGCTAATCTTATGGAAAGTAATGACATTACATAAAGAAAAGTATAAGTGGTAAAATTTATTGGAAGTTAACAAGCATAGCATTAGTCAATGATGCAATTCATGAAAAAGTTAATAAGAGAAGAGAAGATTCACATGCAAATATACTATCTTGCACATCTTTTATGATTGTGAGCCCCCATTAAGTATTTTATGCCAAATTGTTGACGTTGGACAAGGAAGACAACGTAATGAATTATGTTTGTTCATATTCACATAGAAGTTATATTGTTATAGATCCTCCAACATGTGGTGCTTGCCCAATATCTTTGCTAGCCAAAAATCCGCACCAAGTAGAGATACTACTTGTGCATCCAAAACCCTTAAACCCAGTTTCATGTCATGAGAGTCCACTATATCTACCTATGGATTGAATAAGATCCTTCAAATAAGTTGTCATCGGTGCAAAAAGCAATAAAAATGCCTCTAAATATGTCTGAACTTTTATTGTAAGGGAAATAAACTTTGTACGAACTTGTGATGGTAAAGGAATAAAAGCGACAGACTGCATAACAATGGTTGCTATCACAAGGGGCAATATAAAGTGACGTTCCTTTGCATTAAGAGCTCTCGCATCCAACAACAAAAAGCGCATGACAACCTCTGCTTCCCTCTGCAAAGGGCCTATCCTTTACTTTTATGTATTTACTTTTTATGCAAGAGTCAATAGTGTTCTCCTCTACTTCCTTTTTATTTTTCTCTTTTGTAAGCATCATGTGGTGGGGAAAGATCTTGGCATATATATCCAGTTGGATATGAGTGATCATGAGTTATTATTGTTGACATCACCCTTGAGGTGAATAAGTTGGGAGGCGAACTCACAAGCCCCTATCTTTCTATGTGTCTGGCTGAAACTTTTTGCTCCATATATATGTCGTGAGTGTTAGCAATCATAGAAGACTAAATGATGATTGAGTATGTGGACTTGCTAAATAGCTCTTACATGAGACCCTTCCTGAAAATATGATGAATTGCAATTGCATTGTTGACTGAGAATATAGTTTGTTAGTTTTCAAGAAAGTTTATGCCTTATACTCCATTGTTGTGATGAATTGTTACTTGCTCATGAGAAGTTTATGATAATAAATATTGCTGTTATAATAATGATCATGATGCTATTATGTCCGTATTTTGTTTTTATCGACACCTCTCTCTCTAAACATGTGGACATGATTATCGATATCGGCTTTCGCTTGAGGACAAGAGAGGTCTAAGCTTGGGGGAGTTGATACGTCCATTTTGCATCATGTTTTGCTACTGTTATTTATAGTGTTTTTGATCAATATAACACTTTGTGGAGCAATTCTAATGCCTTTTCTCTCTTAATATGCAAGGTTTAGACAAAGAGGGAGATTGTCGGCAGCTGGAATTCTGGACCTGAAAAAGCTATGTCAGAGATACCTATTCTGCTCATCTCCAAATGAGCTGAAATTTCACGGAGAATTATTTTGGAATAAATAAAAAATATTGGAAGAAAGAAGTACTAGAGGGAGCCACCCAGGCACCCACGAGGCACCAGGGCGCGCCACCCCCCCCCCCCCCCCCCCCGCCCCCCAGGCGCGCCCTGATACCTCGTGGGGCCCCTGGCCAGCCTCTGGCCCCCATTTTCTGGTATATAAGTCATTTTTCCCTACAAAAAATATAGAGAAGACTTTCAGGACGGTGCGCCACCGTCTCGAGGCGGAACTTGGGCAGGAGCACTTTTGCTCTCCGATGGAGAGATTCTGCCGGAGATACTTCCCTCCGGGAGGGGGAAATCGTCGCCATCGACATCACCAGCGATCCTCTCATCATGGGAGGACTAATCTTCATCAACATCTTCACCAGCACCATCTCATCTCAAACCCTTGTTCATCTCTTGTATTCAATCTTTGTCTCAAAACCTCAGATTGGTACCTGTGGGTTGCTAGTATAGTGTTGATTACATCTTGTAGTTGATGCTAGTTGGTTTATTTGGTCGAAGATTATATGTTCAGATCTATTATGCTATTCAATACCCCTCTGATCTTGGACATGATTATGATTTGTGAGTAGTTACTTTTGTTCTTGAGGACATGGGAGAAGTCTTGTCATAAGTAATCATGTGAATTTGATATTCGTTCGATATTTTGATGATATGTATGTTGTTGATTCCCTTAGTGGTGTCGTGTGAACATCGACTACATGACACTTCACCATCTTTGGGCCTAAGGGAATGCATTGTGGAGTAGTAATTAGATGATGGGTTGCTAGAGTGACAGAAGCTTAAACCCTAGTTTATGCGCTATTCTGTAAGGGGCTGATTTGGATCCATAATGCTATGGTTAGAGTTATCTTAATTCTTCTTTCGTAGTTGCGGATGCTTGCGAGAGGGGGTAATCATAAGTGGGAGGCTTGTTCAAGTAAGAACAACACCCAAGCACCGGTCCACCCACATATCAAATTATCAAAGTAGCGAACGCGAATCAAACAAACATGATGAAAGTGACTAGATGAAATTCCCATGTCCTCGAGAACACTTTACTTACTATAAGAGATTGTTCTGGCTTGTCCTTTGCTATAAAAAGGATTGGGCCACCTTGCTGCACTCTTTGTTACTATTGCTACTTGTCACTTGTTACAAATTATCTTGCTATCAAACTACTCGTTAACGATAATTTCAGTGCTTGCAGAAAATACCTTGCTGAAAACCGCTTGTCATTTCCTTTTGCTCCTCGTTGGGTTCGAGACTCTTACTTATCGAAAGGACTACGATTGATCCCCTATACTTGTGGGTCATCAGTGTGCCGTGGTGCCTCGTGGGCCCATCTTAGCCCATTTTGACGTGATTCCAACACTGGAAACTCCTATAAATAGAGAAACCCCCAGAAATAATCCTAGAACTTGGACTACGCCGCCGCAAGCCTCTGTATCTCCATGATCTCATCTACAGCCCTTTTCCGGCACCCTGCCGGAGGGGGGAATCATCACCGGAGGCCATCTTCATCATCCCGGTGGTCTCCATGACGAGGAGGGAGTAGTTCACCCTCGAGGCTAGGGGTATGTATAAGTAGCTATGTGTTTGATCTCTCTCTCTCTCTCTCTCTCTCGTGTTCTTGATTTGGCACGATCTTGATGTATCGCGAGCTTTGTTAATATAGTTGGATCATATTGTGTTTCTCCCTCTCTATCTTGTTGTGATGAATTGAGTTTTTACCTTTGAGGTTTCACTATTATCGGATTGAATATTTTTATGGATTTGAGAACACTTGACGAATAGCCGTGGTGACAATGGGGTATTATATTGATTCACTTGATATATGTTTTGGCACTCAACTCGCGGATTCCCGAGGTGACATTGGGGTAATCTATGCATAGGGGTTGATGCACGTTTTCGTCCTACTTTCTCCGGTAGAAATCTTGGGGCACTCTTTGAAGTTCTTTGTGTGGATTGAATATTATGATTATGAAGTTGTTTGATGCATATCGTATAATCAACTCATGGATACTTGTGGTGACATTGGAGTATCTAGGTGACATTAGAGTTGGTTGATGTGTATCCTATGGTGTTATTTTAGTACGAACTCTAGGGCTGTTTGTGACACTTATAGGGATGGCTCAATAGATTGATCGGAAAGGATAACTTTGAGGTGGTTTCGTACCCTACAACAATTTCTATCTTATGTTCTCCGCTAATAGGAACTTTCGAGTGATTCTTTATCGCACGTTGAGGGATTGTTATATGATGAAACTATGTTAGCACTGTTGAGAGATTGCACTAGTGAAAGTATGAACCCTAGGCCTTGTTTTCAAGCATTGCAATACCATTTGTGCTCACTTTTGTTACTTGTTACCTTGCTATTTTTATATTTTCAGATTACAAAAACCTATATCTACTATCCATACTACACTTGTGTCACCATGTCTTCGCCGAACTAGTGCACCTATACAATTTGCCATTGTATTGGGTGTGTTGGGGACACAAGAGATTTCTTGTATTTGGTTGCAGGGTTGTTTGAGAGAGACCAGCTTCATCCTACGGCTCCCATGGATTGATAAACCTTAGGTCATCTGTAACACCCCCAGTGTCATGCTACAGAGACCTCACACTACTGATGCCAAGTCATCATCATTAAAGCCTAAGAAATGCAATTAAGAAATAATTCAACTCAAATTCAAAATTCAAATGGCAAGTGAAAATAAGAGTTGATCAAATTTGAAAAACAAAATAGTTCATGATATTGCAAATAATCCCAAAGCAATTATAAAAATAAAACCAACATTATTTGGAATCCCAAGTTGACCCTAGCATCCAAAACAGTGCCCAAAACAGCATCATTAAACCCATTTTCATTTATGCAAAATCCAAATGAATTCATTTAACTCCCAAACTTTTTGTGGCAGTGCAGAATATTGCAGAGTATTTAATTTGGCAAGTTTCACATTTTACCAAAGTCAATTGGTGTGAAAAGAAAATGCAAAATAGTGGCTAAAATAGAAAATAGAAAAGATTAAAGAAAAGTGGTGCACTGTCACTTAGCCCAGTCAAGGCCACAGTGCGGCCTGGCCCGATAGCCACGGCCTTTCTTCAACCTACTGCCATGGGAGAGGCAGAGGCCATGGCATGGCTCGTGCACGGCCGTACGCGCGCGGATTGCCACGCACCGCTCATCCACCGCAGCCCCGCGAGGGTAAGATCGCCCCCGACCTCGTTGGCGAACCCTAGCTCGCATTCTCCCTCCCCCCGCTTCTCCCCCTCACTTGCGTCGTCGCCCGGGCGCATCCGTCGTAGCCGCTCGCCATTACCGCGGCCACCGGCCACCCCGCGCAGCCCCGACTTGTCCAGGAGGACCGCCGGCGTCGACCACTTCTCCTGCGGGCATCAGAACAAGCTGGGACGCCAACAAGCTGCCGGATCGAGCCGTTCCCCTCGCCGGGATCCGCCTCGGCCGCCGCCTCGTCTCGTTCGTCTCCGGCAACGCCCGACCTCGCCGAGTCCCCCGTCAACCTCACCGTGAGCTCCCGGTCGTCCCTGCCCTCCTCGTACTCCTCCCCGTGCCCCGCAGCCCCTTCTCCGTCGAGCTCCCGTAGCCGCCGTCGCCGGCCGTTGTGGCCGCGGTCACTCCCGACCATCCCAGCTGCTGCTGTTGGTGCAGGTCGACGCGCGCGAGCCTCCTCGTCCCGTAGGTGGTCGCGGCGCGCAATTTCGTCGCCTGTGGGCGAAGTCCGGCCGTCGCCGCCGTCGTTCGGGTCACCGGTGCACGCGCCCGTGTTTAAACGTCGGTGGGCCCCGCCTGTAAGGTCATTAGCGGCTAACTGCCGCGCTAATAGCCACTGACCTGCGGGGCCCTAACACTGTAGCAATTAGGGTTATAGTTAAACTAACCTACTAACTACTGTGTCACTGACACTGGGCCCCACTGGTCTAATTAACCTAATTAGGATTAAATAAACACTGTTAGTTAGCTCAGTCACTGACAAATGGGTCCCACTGGGCCTAGTTGACCCAGTCAACCTGCTGACTGGGCACCTCCAGTCTATGACAGGTGGGTCCCCCTAGGCCCATTGACCAGTCAACGTTGACCCAGTCAACTGCTGACTGGGCAGTTGACTGGGCCCACATGTTAGTCTATGTTGCACATTTTTGGGTAGACTTCTGTGTACCCATAGCAGTTAATATTTAAATAATTTCGAATTAAATTTAAAATTCCAGAAATTCCAGAAAATCATTTAAAAACTTTGAAAAATCGTAGAAAATTAACCGTAACTCGGATGAAAATAATTTATATATGAAAAATGATCAGAAAAATATAACGAATCCGAATATGTCATCCACATACCTGTCACACCCCTCTAACATACCGAACGTTGAACATTTTCTACCGGAACCGCTGAATGAATAGTGCTTAGAGCTGGGAAAATATTCCCGAATATTTTCCCGCTTCAATTAAAATACTTAGTAATGCATTAGAGCACCTCATCACCACGTTTCATCGTGTCATGCATTATGTTGCATTTGATTGCTCCATTATTTATTTGTTTCCCCCTCCCCCTTCCTCTCCGGTAGACCCCGAGACCGCTGCTGATCCGGTGATCGACTACGCCTACGCTTCCGAAGATTCCTTTTCATCTACAGAGCAACCAGGCAAGCAAAACCCCTTGATCATTCCTATATCACCCATTCTTTCTCCCCCTGCTTGCATTAGATTTTGCTACTGTAATTGATTGCTCCTATTCTGATGCATAGCCTGATTTTGTAACTACTGTTGATACCTTACCTGCTATCCTAAGTGCTTAGTATAGGTTGGTTAGCGATCCATCAGTGGCCCCACATCCTTGTATGTGTTACCCTGCTTTACTACCAGAAGACTCGATCAACGTGATCGATGTGCATAGACCGACACAGCACCGCACACCCCCTTAGTGGTACGACTCTGCAAAGCTACTATCGAGTGCCGAGGGTGATACCTCCTACCTCACTCCTGATGATATCTATGTAGCGTAGCTAGTCGGTTGTGGGTTACCGAGGGTGATTCCTCTTTCACCACCTCCGACGATGCCTCTGTCGCGCAACCCCTCAAGTGTGAACCCATCGAGGGTGATTCCTCCGAGTTCACCTTGACGGATACATCGAGTGGGAATCCATCAAGGGTGATTCCTCGGGATCCCCCTTGATGTCGTGGCCACACGGTTACCTTGGCATTTACCTCAGACCCTTACTAAAGTCAGGTCAACCCCGAGGGGTACCCGCAAGAGATGTGAAGTCGGGTTGACCGTGAGGGTACCCGCGAGATAATTACGTGGCACGGCCGGGCAGGTAGACCACCCCAGGAGAGGGTTGGGCCTGGCCCTTGCCGTAAGTCCACGAGGCGGGGCGACAGGGTCACATGATCGTGGATCTCTGCTCGTTTCCGCGAGCTCCCAATACACTAACGGATTTGGGTATTTGATCTGAGTTGGCCACTGGCCTATACACACTACCACCATGCGGGATAATGGTTTAATGGGGCCCTCGGCGCCGTATGTATCAGCCGAAAGCTCCGTCAGACGTCCAGTTCAGCATTGCGGCACGGCTGGGCCAGCGCCATCCAGGAGAGAGGTGGCGCCTGGATTCGCCCTGCACGCAACGACCCGGAGTGCAAAGGGCGATGGGCCCAAGACCCCTGAGCACTTAGGATGTAGACCGGCGGGGACCTCTCTGCTGAGCCTAGGTAGGACTACGTCGTGTCGATCAGCCAAGGCCGGGCATGACCCGGAAAAGTGTGTCCGGCCAGAGTTAATTGAGCATGTTGGGTAACAGTAGTTCACCCCTGCAGGGAAGTTATCTATTCGAATAGCCGTGTCCACGGTAACAGGATGCTCACTGTTGTATCCCGATCTACTACAACTTGAACTGGATACTTGTGATACTAACTGAAATGATAGCTCCGGGATTGCTTTCTTGCAGGGAGTCGAGGAAGGATCTCTAGGCTTTGCTACAACATACTTATTACTTTATGTTATGCTACTAATCTGCACTCTTCTAATGCTGCAAGACGCTAGTCTTCGATAGGCTAGGCCTTCTCTCTATTCTGGCAATTCTGCAGTCTAGTCCATAGATACAGCCCCTTCCCTTTGATACTGATGCATTCTTAGCATAGATCTGATGTAAGTCTTGGGAGTACTTTGGATGAGTACTCACGGTTGCTTTGCTTCCCTATTTCCCCATACCCGATTGCTGCGATCAGATGACGGATCCCAGGAGCCAGCTGCTCCCGCCGATGACTACTACTACCCTACTGGCTGAGCCTGCCATTACGTGGAGACCAACGACCAGGAGTAGATAGGAGGCTCCCAGGCAGGAGGCCTGCACCTTTTCGGTCTAGATGTCATTGTTTTGCTCAGCCTTCTTTAGGCAGACTTGTTTAACTTTATGTCTATACTCAGATACTGTTGTTGCTTCCGCTAACGCTTGTTCTCGAGCTTATGTATTCGAGCCCTCGAGGCACCTGGCTTGTAATATAAAGCTTGTATTATTTTATTTTGTGTCTAGAGTTGTGTTGTGATATCTTCCCGTGAGTCCCTGGGCTTGATCGTGCGCATTTGTGTGTATGATTAGTGCACGATCGAGTCAGGGCGTCCCAAGTTGGTATCAGAACAGACTGCCTGTAGGAAGCCCCTTTGCAACTCCTTCGCCGAAGTTGAGTCTAGACTTTGAAAAAAATATTTTACTAACATTGTTGTGTGGCTTACGGGCCCACATCGCAAATGGATGGGTTTAGGATCTTTTATTCCTCTCCTTTACTCTGGGACTCTGATCTCTCTTCCATTCGAATTAAAATTTTGCTAACACTAACATTAGGTTCACATGATCACATCAACCCGGAGAGCTGGATTGTCTGCAATTATTCCTCTCCATTGGTCTGTTTAATCTGATAATCACATTTTCCTTTCCATTGGTCTGTTTAACCTTTCTTGTAATCTAGCTTTTATCTGAGCAGTGATAATTCCCTGCTTAAGTCAACACCCCCAAGTAAAACCTTTCCACTCTTAATCGACACTCACCGCAATTCCACATGATCAAAACCTAACTCTCCTGTACATCCTTGATCCCGAAGATACCCCTTACCCCACCTCTTAAATCTCGGGACGAGATTTCTTGTAGTGGGGGAAATTTGTAACACCCCCAGTGTCATGCTACAGAGACCTCACACTAATGATGCCAAGTCATCATCATTAAAGCCTAAGAAATGCAATTAAGAAATAATTCAACTCAAATTCAAAATTCAAATGGCAAGTGAAAATAAGAGTTGATCAAATTAATATAAAGCTTGTATTATTTTATTTTGTGTCTAGAGTTGTGTTGTGATATCTTCCCGTGTGTCCCTGGGCTTGATCGTGCGCATTTGTGTGTATGATTAGTGCACGGTCGAGTCAGGGCGTCACATCATCCACTTGAGGGAAATTTGCTACTGTCCTACAAAACTCTGCGCTTGGAGGCCCAACACGAGTCTACAAGAATAAAGTTGCGTAGTAGACATCAAGCTCTTTTCTGGCGCCGTTGCCGGGAAGGTGAGTGCTTGAAGGTATATCTTTAGATCTTGCAATAAAATCTTTTAGTTTCTTGTTTTATCACTAGTTTGGTTTATAAAAGAAAACTACAAAAAAATGGAATTGAGGTTGCCTCGTATTATTCGTCTTTATAATGTTTTTCTTGAAAATGATGGAGCGGAAAATTGTGCTCAATTGATAGAAGAAGAATTCAATAAAATGTTTGGCATAAAATCTTTGAATGATAAGCATGATTGCAATGTTGCTAGTATGAATTCTTTGAATATCCATGATGCTAGTGATATGAAAAGCCATAAGCTTGTAGATGCTATGTTTGATGAAGATGATATTTTTAGTCCCCCAAGTTTTGATGAGCAAATTTATTATGATGATTGCATGCCTCCTATTTATGATGATTATAATTATGAAAGTGGGTTTGGAAGAGTGTCAACTCTAGGTACTAATGATCCCACTATTTTGGAGGGTGTTGAATCTTATGGCAATAATTGTGAATGTGGATTTGGAGAGGTCATGACTTTATTTAGAAACGAATCCACTATTTTGGAAGAGATTTCAATTGATTATGACAACAAAGTTGCTATCTATGATGATTATTGTGATGACTTGTATGCTATAAAGAATAATGATAACCATGAAACTTGTCATCATGATTTTAATTTTCAATTGGATTATGCCAATCAAGTATCTCATGATAGTTATTTTGTTGAATTTGCTCCCACTATTATTGTTGAGAACAAATTTGCTTATGTGGAGAGTAATAAAATTTCTATGCTTGTAGGTCATGAAAAGAATGCTTTATGTGATAGCTATATTGTTGAATTCATTCATGATGCTACTGAAAATTATTATGAGAGAGGATCATATGCTTGTAGGTGTTGCAATAATATCAAGTTTCCTCTCTATGTGTTGAAAGTTTTGAAGTTATGTTTTTTTTGCCTTCCTATGCTAGTTGATTCTTGCTCCCATAAACTATTTGATCACAAAATCCCTATGCATAGGAAGTGGGTTAGGCTTAAATTTGCTTGTCATATGATTCATGATGCTCTCTTTGTGTTTCAATTCTTTACTTTTATGCGAGCATCATTGAAATCATCATGCCTAGCAAAAAGGCATTAAAGAAAAGCGCTTGTTGGGAGACAACCCAACATTTACCGCTACTGTTTTTTTGTGTTCACATGATTAATCTACTGTGGTAATCATGTTTTATATGTTTTCTTTCTATAATGTGCCAAGTAAAGCTTTGGGATAGTGTGGATGCTTGTTGATTTGATTCTGTGCAAAAACAGAAACTTTTGCGTCCAGTGCTGGAATTTCTATTCTGTACTGCAGCGTGAGAAAATTCTGAAATTTTTACACAGTATTGAGTGACATATTTTTTACGTTGTACTAGTTTTTCAGAAGTTTTGGATGTACAGAAGTATGGTTTTTAAATCGCTCACTACATGCTGTTCTGTTTTTGACAGATTCTGTTTTCGGTGCATAGTTTGCCTGTTTTAGTGTTTCCATGGCTTATATTGTGAGATATAAATTGTGGAAATGATATACTACAGTACGAATTATGTGATAACAAATATGAATCTTGTCTTGACAGTACCTAAGTGGATGATTTATTTTTATCATACTAACCTATCTCACAAGTTCCGTTAAGTTTTGTGTGATTGAAGTTTTCAAGTTTTGGGTGAGATATCGATATGAGGAGAATAAGGAGTGGCAAGACCCTAAGCTTGGGGATGCACAAGGCACCCCAAGGTAATATTCAAGGAAGACTCAAGCGTCTAAGCTTGGGGATGCCCCGGAAGGCATCCCCTCTTTCGTCTTCAACACTATCGGTAACCTCACTCGGAGCTATATTTTTATTCGTCACATAATATGAGTTTTGCTTAGAGTGTCATTTTTTTAGTTGGATTTGCTTGCTGTTATTTATAATAATGTTTTGTATCTTTTATTTCAATAAAATGCCAACTATAGCCTTTACCATGCTCAGTTTACAAGTTTATGTGTTGCTGTTTGAAAACAGAAAGTTTTCTGTTATGTTCAGAATATTCCTGAATAGTCAGAACATGATAAAAATCTGAAATTTTTACACAGTAAGCATGAATGATTTCTATGTCACGTGGTAATTTTTCAGAATTTTTGGAGTTAGGGAAGTATGAATTTTACACCCCCCTTTACTGACTGTTCTGTTTTGGCAGATTGCTGTTATAGTTGCATTGTTTGCATATGTTTGCTTGTTTAATGATTCTATTTGAGGATAGGAGTATTAAATATGTAGAGGAATTTAGTATTCAATGTTTAATTATAATTTTAGTTATTTGTTACAGTAGAGAATGTTAAGTTTTTGAGTTGATTTATACTAACTTATCTAACGAGTTCTTGTTGAGTTTTGTGTGGATGAAGTTTTTAAGATTTAAGAAAACCGTGATATGAGAGGAATTAAGGAGACACAAGAGCTCAAGCTTGGGGATGCCCAAGGCATCCCAAGATAATATTTCAAGAAGTCTCAAGCATCGAAGCTTGGGGATGCCCCTGTAGGTATCCCACCTTTCTTCATCAACAACTATCGGTTAGTCTTGGTTGAGCCTAAATTTTTGCTTCTTCACATGAGATGTGCTATTCTTGGAATGTCATTCTATTTTGTTTTCTTTGCTGTTTGAATAAAATACTTAAGATCTGAAAATTTTAAATGAGAGAGAGTCCTCACAAAGCTACATATTTACTTAAGTACTCATTTGGTCTTCACTTATATCTTTTTGGAGTAGTTTGTCATTTACTCTTGTTCTTCACTTATATCCTATGAGTAAATTGTTGAATAAGTTAAATATCATAAACTTGAAATTATATGTGCTTCATATGCTTGTATCATGTCTAGTAGTAGTTTCACATTTGGGTTAGAAAGTGAAATCTATTGAAGCTTGACGATCACAATATTGGTCATACAAGCAATTCATGAATGATTAGTATAAGGAAGATAACTTTCACATATAAATATATTATCTTGGACATCTTTTATGATTGTGAATACCCATTAATTATTTTCAAACTTGAGCAAATTAGTTGAAGTTGGACAAGGAAGACAACGTAATGAGTTATGTTTGGGTATATTTGCATAGAAGTTATATTGTTATGGATCCTCCAACATGTGGTGCTTGCTTATGATCTTTTGCTAGCCAAAAATTGGCACTAAGTAGAGATACTACTTGTGCATCCAAAAACCCTTAAACCCAGTTTCTTCCCATGAGTGTCCACCATATCTACCTATGGATTGAATAAGATCCTTCAAGTAAGTTGTCATCGGTGCAAAAAGCAATAAAAATTGCTCCTAAAATATGTATGATCTTTTATTGCAAGGGAAAATAAGCGTTGTACGAACTTGTGATGGTAAAGAAATAAAAGCGACGGACTGCATAATAAAGGTTGCTATCACAAGGGGCAATATAACGTGACGTTCCTTTGCAAGGGCTTGCACATCCAAAAATCAAAAGCGCATGACAACCTCTGCTTCCCTCTGCGAAGGGCCTATCTTTTACTTTATGTATTTACTTTTATGCAAGAGTCAAAAGTATTACTTCTCATTTCAACCTTAATTATTCTCTAGTTGGCAAGCATCATGTGGTGGGGAAAGATCCAGGCACATATGGCCAGTCAAATATATTTGATCATGAATTATTATTGTTGACAATTATCTCTATGATAAATAAGTTGGGAGGCGAAACATTAAGCCCCTATCTTTCTCTGTGTTCGATGGATGCCATTTGTTCTAAAAATATGCTTTGAGTACTAGCAATCATAGAAGACTATATGATAATTGAGTATGTGGAGCTCTTACTTAGACTTTGTTGAAATTAAGTTGAATTGCAATTGTTTGGTGACTAAGAACATAGGTTGTTAAGTTTCAAGAGAATGCATTGTTTGAACCATGACATGTGAATTGATTGCTACTTTATCATGATGAGTTTTATGAGAAAAAGTTGCTGTTATGATGCTAGGAAAAGTGATTGAAATTATCATTGATCAAACTTATGCACTATGCTAGCATTCACACTTCATAAATTATTTCTTTTATCATTTACCTACTCGAGGACGAGCAGGAATTAAGCTTGGGGATGCTGATACGTCTCCAACGTATCTATAATTTACGAAGTATTCATGTCATATTTATAACAATTCTATATGGTTTTGGTATGATTTGATTAGAACTAACACGGACTGACGCTGTTTTCAGCAAAACTACCGTGGTGTTGTTTTTTGTGCAGAAATAAAAGTTCTCCAAATGTAGCGAAACTTTTTGACGATTTTTTTGGACCAAAAGAGACCCCCGAAGCTTCGTGGAAGGACCAGAAGCCTCATGAGGTACTCAGAAGCCACCACGGCACGCCAGGGGGGTGGCGTGCCATGGTGCATCGTGGGCCCATCTTAGCCCATCTTGACGTGATTCCAACGCTGAAAAATCCTATAAATAGAGAAACCCCCAGAAATAACCCTAGAACTTGGACTACGCCGCCGCAAGCCTCTGTACCTCCATGATCTCATCTACAGCCCTTTTCCGGCACCCTGCCAGAGGGGGGAATCATCACCGGAGGCCATCTTCATCATCCCGGCGGTCTCCATGACGAGGAGGGAGTAGTTCACCCTCGAGGCTAGGGGTATGTACAAGTAGCTATGTGTTTGATCTCTCTCTCTCTCTCTCGTGTTCTTGATTTGGCACGATCTTGATGTATCGCGAGCTTTGTTAATATAGTTGGATCATATGGTGTTTCTCCCCCTCTATCTTGTTGTGATGAATTGAGTTTTTACCTTTGAGGTTTCACTATTATCGGATTGAATATTTTTATGGATTTGAGAACACTTGATGTATGTCTTGCATATGAATACCCATGGTGACAATGGGGTATTATATTGATTCACTTGATATATGTTTTGGCACTCAACTCACGGATTACCGAGGTGACATTGGGGTAATCTATGCATAGGGGTTGATGCACGTTTTCGTCCTACTTTCTCCGGTAGAAATCTTGGGGCACTCTTTGAAGTTCTTTGTGTGGATTGAATATTATGATTATGAAGTTGTTTGATGCATATCGTATAATGAACTCACGGATACTTGTGGTGACATTGGAGTATCTAGGTGACATTAGAGTTGGTTGATGTGTATCATATGGTGTTATTTTAGTACGAACTCTAGGGCTGTTTGTGACACTTATAGGGATGTCTCAATAGATTGATCGGAAAGGATAACTTTGAGGTGGTTTCATACTCTACAACAATTTCTATCTTATGTTCTCCGCTAATAGGAACTTTGGAGTGATTCTTTATTGCACGTTGAGGGATTGTTATATGATTCCACTATGTTAGCACTGTTGAGAGATTGCACTAGTGAAAGTATGAACCCTAGGCCTTGTTTTCAAGCATTGCAATACCGTTTGTGCTCACTTTTGTTACTTGTTACCTTGCTGTTTTTATATTTTTAGATGACAAAAACCTATATCTAGTATCCATACTACACTTGTATCACCATCTCTTCGCCGAACTAGTGCACCTATACAATTTGCCATTGTATTGGGTGTGTTGGGGACACAAGAGATTTCTTGTATTTGGTTGCATGGTTGTTTGAGAGAGACCATCTTCATCCTACGCCTCCCATGGATTGATAAACCTTAGGTCATCCACTTGAGGGAAATTTGCTACTGTCCTACAAAACTATGCGCTTGGAGGCCCAACACAAGTCTACAAGAATAAAGTTGCGTAGTAGACATCACTAATCTGGATTTGTATCGACCGATCTCGTCAAGGAGCCAAACCAAGTGGTATACTTTAAAAGTTATAAGTTAGGTGGTAAACTAACAGCATGTCGCATTCGCGTCGCACCAACACACGCTCGGTCCGGCCCGCCGCTCGCTGAAGGGACGCCCATCGGCTTGGTACATCACTGACATGTTCGACCCGCTCACCGAAGGGATGCCTAACCGCGCGCCAAAAGCCCGGCCTTTTTAATATGGAAATGATAAATCCCGAACGTTCGGATTTTAAGCATGGCAACCCGAACGTGGTAGTTGCGAACGCTCGTGTGGCAGTTTCATGTGTAGGGGAGGGGCGTGGTGTGGTAGTTTTGTAAAATGCCATGGCATTTATTTTTTACTGTTGTTTGCATCCAATAACTGCCACCGTCGGATGCAGACCTTACGATTATTATGGCGATCGCCAGGAATAGGCTCGTGGCGAACTATTGACTAGTCTCTTTTTCACACGCATTTACAATGATACGGCTTGAATGCCAATGAGGGAGAGGGTAGTAGCGTTTCCTGAAACGTTGAACGGTCAATGATGCATCCTCATTCAGTTAGCATGCAGAGCGAATTAATGGGAGAAGCAGCCTGGAGCCAGCACGAGGGCTTCCCCCAACACGATGTGAATGCATCGTAGTTTGCACTCTCATATGAAGGCGCTCCTGCACTCTAATGCATCTACCAAATCATACACATCTACGCACATAGACTAAGCGCAACACTGCTCACTCCAATCCTAAGATCAAGTGACCAGAAGCCAGAACCTCCCATGGAGGCGATGCACGCAGCGGCAGGCGGTTGTGCTAGATGATCGACGATGCCGGCCTGCGGCCCGGCACCGAGCGGCATCTCCAGATGGTGCTGGCAACCGCCAGCGTCATAGCCCTCGTCGACGCCGGCTTCACCTCTCACATGGACAGATGATCGTCCGCTCCATCCGCAAGTTCACAGCCGTTGAGACGCGCGTAGACGACCTTGCCGTATTCCTCCGTCCTGCGCGCCCAGGCTTCTTGTTGCCTGCCACCCTCATTGGCCTCCATGGTGACATCCTCTTTCACGGACTGGTGGCCTTGGAACTGCTCGACATCGCGACAAAGAATGTCCACCTCGAGGCCGTGCTCGCCGTGCAGCGCTTTACCGAGCAAGAAACCATCGACCTACACATCCACGTTTACGAGGAAATCGTATACATAGGCCACTACAAGGCCAGGGACGACGCTAGGACGTTAGCCATCTTCGACCGTTTGGAAGCCTTGGATGCCATTGTTCAGAAGCACATTGACCTCGCCACATAAGCCGCTACTCCTCAGTCAGCGGTCGGTGGGACGGCGCACTGAGTCGAGGAGGAGGAGATCGTCGATGGATGCATCTTTCTTCTTGCCTCCTGTAACCACCACTGCATCGCGTTGTCGTGGCCTTAATTCTTACTGTATCGCATTATCATTCCAGTAGTTAAAGACATGAGTGATCCCTTGCTCACATTTGGCGTTAATTATATGTATCACTGTAAGTTACTACCTCCGTCCTGGTTTATTGGTCACCTTCGTGTTTTGTACCAGATTTTGACTTCAGATTTAACTAACAATATGTTAATGCATGTCACAAAAAACAATATCATTGGAAACTATGTTCAAATACGAATCCAACGATATATTTTTGGGACTTCTATTTTCATGCCCCTGGTTCCTTAGTTGTGCTCAGTTTTGCCCAAGCCAACTAATTTTGCCCACTTTTCCCCTCCCACCTCCACCACCTGCTCACAAAAGGCCAAACGGAGCACTACCGTCCAGCCAACGCCTTTGACCGTTACCTCCTGACTAGTGGGCCAGCGTGATATCCTGGTAGGTGGGGCAACTTACTTCTTGTGCGACGTTTTTTAACGTGTAATGGAAGGAGAGGGACATAGTTGGTAACAAAAAAAGTTGTTCTGCGACGTTTTAAGGCAGAAATAACTAAGGTCCGACCGGTGATTAAACGGTCATCAACGGAATGAGCTTATGTTAAGGCAGGTGGGTCCCACTTAATTTGGCACTGCATCGAGTGAAACGTGACCCCGTGCTGGACTGAACCCTCCCTTCTCCCCTCTTCGTTCTCGGCGGTGGGCGGCGGGCGGCGGTGCTATCGTTCTCGGCTGCAGCGGATGAGGTGAGTGAATTTGGAACCCTACTCCGTGTCGATTTAGATCGGACAGCGACGCCTCTTTTTCGTTTGATTTGGAATCTTGACTGTGGGTGGCACGGGTGGGCTGAACAAGATGGAACCGGCATTGACAAACAGGGGGGGTGGTGCTGCAAGGGTTGCTTCCGTTGATTGGAATTCAGTAGAATTAGATGATGCTACAGATTTGTTCACTGCACCAATGGTCAACAATGAGATGGCAAATTTTATTGGCATTCCAGTAGATGATAGAGATAAGGAGGAGAGGGGTGAATCTAGTTTGCCTACTGATGCTAACAGAGATTCATCTGAAGATGTGGATGGACAGTTGATGGAAGATGTTGCAGATGGTGTTGATGATGCACATGATGATGAGATGGTAAATGTCTATGACAAAGAAAACCCTGTTATTGAAGTGGGGAAGTTGTGGCCAAACATGGATGAGTTTAGGATGTGTTTCAGGACTTATGCAGTCAAGCATGAGTTTGATGCCAAGACTAAGTGGACTGATAGAAAGAAGTTTTATGCGATGTGCAGAGGTTTTGATGAAAACGCTAAGCCTTACAAGTGGTACATATCTGCTAGATGCCAACCTGATGGAAGTACCATCAGGGTTAATCAAATCCCACATCAACATACTTGTATTACAAGTTCACAGAGAGTATCAACCATGACATCACACATTTGGGTTGCAGAAAAGATCACTCTTATTTTAGCCAAGGAACCAAACACTACTGCAAAGAAACTTTTAGTAGACTTAGAAAATAAGTACCCCATTAAGCTAAAATATACCACAGTGTGGATGGCGAAACAAAGGGCAATGAAACAATTATATGGTGATTGGGCAAATACCTTTAGGATGCTTTATAACTTCAAAGCAGAGGTGGAGAAGAGGTCACCTGGCAGTGTTGTTGAGATAGATACTGAGGTAACAGAGGATGGCAAAGTCATTTTCTCTAAGTTCTTTATGGCTTTAAAGCCTTGCATCAATGGCTTCAAAACAGGGTGCCGTCCATATTTGAGCATAGGCTCTTCTTCTTTGACTGGGAAGTGGAATGGTCAATTGGCAGCATGCAATGCTCTAGATGGCCACAATTGGATGTTCCTTGTTGCTATTGGCTTGTTTCAGTCAGAGACAGAGGTTTCATGGACATGGTTCATGATGCAGCTGAAAAGATGCATAGGGCCAGTGTCACCTTTGGCATTCCACACAGATGCATGTAAAGAGCTAGAAATTGCTGTCAAGAATGTTTTTCCCCATGCTGAGCAGAGGGAGTGCTTCGGCCATATGTGGATGAATTTGATCAAAAAATTCAGTGGGGAAGAATTTGAGCACATGTGGCCAGCAACAATATCTTACACTAATCAGACCCATTCATATCATCTTGGTAAGATAATGGCAGCATGTAGTGATTTTGGTTCTTGGATGAACACCTACCATTCTCTATTATGGTACAAGTCAGGATTTTAACACTGCCATCAAGTGTGATTATATCAACAACAACTTGGCAGAGTGTTTTAACAACAAGGTGAGGCAGTTTATAAACTTGCCTGTGCATGACATGGTTGACCAAATAAGGATCATGATCATGCGTTTGTGGGAATTGAGAAGAAGGATTGGTGATTGTCTGCAGGGGTATAAGCTTCCTGTAGTGGTACAACAGGTGGTCAACAGGAGCAGAAATGTTACACATTTTTCTGTTGAAAAATCTATAGTGTGGGGTGCTGAAGTTAGAGATACCAAAACTGGAAAGAGGCATGTTGTAAACACTTAAATGCATGACTGCACTTGCCTCGAGTGGCAACACACTGGGAAACCATGTGAGCATGCCATGCTTTTCTTGGCCTCCCGCTCGAATATAAACATGCACCAATATTTCCATGAATATTACTCAGTAGCATGATTCAAGGCTACGTATGCAGCTCCAATTCCAGCACTTACAGATCAGTCTCAGTGGCCTGAAGTGGAAATCGAGTTTTCCATGTGTCCTCCCTTAACGAGAAGAAAGGCTGGCAGGCCTAAGGAGAGTACATTCAAGGCATCATTTGAGAAAGGTGAGAGTTGTAAGAAGGGAGAGAAAGATGCAAAGCCTAAGAGGTCACAGAAAGGTAACAAAAATAGATGCAAGCTGTGCCAGGAACTTGGGCACTGAAAAGGATCTCCAAAATGCCGTTACACTCCTGAAAGGCCAAAGTATGTTCATGTTTGTGATGTTTTTTATTTGGCTGCTATTTTCTATAACTAACCAAATGAAATGCTTTGTATGTTAGGAGGAAGTGTGCAGACCATCCCCTGGTTGCTGAAACATTGTAGACTGAAGCTAATCCAGTGAAGAAAACCAAGACCATTAGTGAGCTTTGTGCTGTGAAATCAAAAGCAAGCTGTCATAAGAAGAAGTGAAAACTATTAGTCTATGAGACTGTTCTTGTGTGATGTAATGCTACTTGTATTTTGATGTGTGCTGTGCTTTGAGAACTATGTGACATGTTCCAAATTTGAGCCAGATTTCAAATTTGAGCCGACATTCAAATTTGAGGCACATTTCAAATTTGTACTTTTATGTGTATTGATGTTTCAGTGCATTCTCAAGTTTTATGCACGTTAGGTGATCAATCTGAGCACTTTTGTGAAGTAAAACTCATATTCATGAAAAATGTGCTCCAAATGAGCTCCAAAGCTAGGGTAATTAAACAACCCTATTTCTAAGCATTTTTTTCGAACTTGTCTAAATGAGCTCAAAAAAAAACCTTGTCATCTAGTGTGCAAATATAGGGTCCATGCCCAATATGGGATTGTTTGGACAAACTATGCCATGGTTAACCCTAAACCCTAGCTCATTCCCATTGAAAACCATGCAACCTTGTTCGTGATAGCTAAGTTATGTGAAGGGAATTTCATGAAAATATCTATAGTCGTGGTTTCTTATTTTTCCTAGCAACTTAGTAACATAAAACGATGATGTGCGCAAGTTTCATATTTTTTTAATTTTTTTTAAATTAGTTATGCTCAACCCTAGCCCTCAAACCCTTCTGAAAACCCGTCAAACCCCTCTCAAAACCCCGCACAATCAAGGCCGTTGGATCGCTGTTCGGGAACGGTTTAGATCAGGCGCTAGGGTTTGCCATGGTCGATCTGCGAGATGAGACCTGATTGGCTGGATGAGGGCGGGTGTTCCGTGGCTGCGGACATGAGTGGCCCACTTGGCAGCGGGGGAACACGGACACGTGACAGTGGCCGTGGGCTGCGGGCTTGACACTTTTTCAGAAACACATTCATTCGGGGCGGCACGCTCGTCGGACCGATGGGCAGTCGTAGAAAGGCCACCATCTCAGCCTGCCATGCATGCGCGCTGCCACCCAACGCAACCTGCCGTGCATGCCTGCAGCCACCCGATGTAGCTTCGTCGCATCAGGGCAATTAGTGCAGCCTCAGGATGCAGCTTTACTAATCGACACAGCTCGAATCAGTGTGAAAAACGCATAGGGCTCCGGTGGGCCATTACTCCCATTATTAGCGGAGGCAGTGCTCCGATGAACGCATTCAAATGGGTGCATCGCACCGCGGCTATTTAAACACCTCCCATCTACATCTTCCTCTCAACTCGATCTCATCCATCTTCCTCTTCACCAAAAGCCAAAGCAAAAGCCAGATCCCGCCCAAGAGAAGATGCAGTACTACGGCCCAACCTACCGTCTGCCGGCCACCATGCCGGAGATGCAGTACCCCGCCGGGGTCGTCGTGGAGGACACCCTACGTGTGTGGGCCATCTCAAGGTGGAGGGGCTCAATGGAGCTGGAGAATTTCTTCCTCGCTACCGGCTACCGCCACCTCCCACACGGCTCTCCGGTGATGTTCTGTGTGGAAGAGGTTCGTGCCAACGGAGGCCTTGTGATTGGCCTCACTGCCCGCTTCACCAACCGCTTCGACGCCTACTTCCTCCTCGACAAAGTCTTCTGGTGTGGGTGCGAGTTCATCGCCTTCACCACCCACAACATCTTCACCAACTTCGACAACATCTTCCCCACCGCTAGCGGCATGCATACTCTCCCCTAGAACACCGAGGACGAGGAGTGAACTTGGTGGTGGAGGGGCCAGGCCGTGTTAAGTGTTGCCCAATCTAGGGCTAAGTTATTTGTAAGGGCGCTACTGTAAGCCCAAATATTAATATCTATCTATGTAATGTGCATGTTCCCTATATATTAAGGGAATATATCAAGGGATATCTATCTATGTAATGTGGATGAACTTGAATTTTATATTATCATGATTGTCTATTGCTTGAGAGACTACAGTGGCGAATCTAGGAACAAAATGAAGGGTAGGCTAAAGTCAACTGCGAGAAAACTAAGCTCTCTTTTGAAAACACAAAAATTCTGGAGTTGAAATAAGTTAAAAAAATGAAATGTCTTTGTAACACAAAAAGTGTGGAGTTGAAATAAGTTTAAAAAAAAATGAAACTCACCTAGCAACAGAACAACAGAGAATTTCTCATGGCATATGTACTGATGCGAGCTACATTCATTTGGAAACATTTTAGTTGAAGTTGATTTGAAAGATTATTTCATTCAAACTCCAATATTATTTTTAAATACGTTCATATAGTGGTTTCTACTGTTTGACCATTTTAAGTTGATTTGTCATGCTTGAAAGTACCATAGTTGGATAGAGAATATTTTTCTGATGATCCCTTTTTCATATGTCACTTATTTCCGTATGAATTATGGTTTCAAAGATAACGAATTTCATATTCCATATCATTTTTTTGAATTTTTGATAAATCAATAATCCATTCACTACTTTTGTTACTCAAGTGTTATCTAGCTAGAGTCACTGATTTGTGGCCCCAATCAATGCTGAATGGCTTAGGTCAACCCTTACATGTGGGGCCTACATGTTAGTGTCTCTCTGGCCACCGCGGCGCCATGCAACACTGCGGCCACTGCGCCCCTCTCACCTAACCACTAGGTCCACGAGCCTCACAGCGATGCCCTCTACCGCCCCACGCCTTCAATCTACGTCGAACGCCACTGAGGACCACACAATAGTCCACCGACGCCGCCATGGCTGCCGACGACATCATCGCCAATTTCACCACCGTCTTGTATCCTCTGGCCTCCTAGAACTCACCATCGCGCTATAGGTGATCACCCGCATTGAACCCCTCCCTGTGCTCATTTTCGTGCTCTGAATCGACGTCCCACCGATGACCGTACGGTTACCGCCACGGAGCTTCACGCCGTCGTCGTCTCCAGTGACCCTGAGGTCCCTGCCCTAGTCACCGACGCGCGCGAGCGAGAGTCACCTGACAATGCTCTCCTCCGCTGCTATCGTGGCTCCTAGCGCGGACGCCGGTGTGTCCAGTGGTCACCGGCATCATGCCGTCGTTGACGCTGACGTGGCCTGTTTAATTTGTCCTAACCCCCAGTTTTTTAGGGGGTCCTAATCCCCCTAGGCACTGATAGTGGGCCCCTCTTGCCTGTTTTAAGTGGACCTACCTGTCATAACTGGCCCACCTGTGAAAAAAATTCATTGGCCCACTCGCCAGGAACACACCCAAGTAACGGTCAACGGGTTTGACCCAACAGAATCACTCCGTTTGGGCATTTGTGAGGCTAGGGCAGAGGAAGGAGGGAAAAAGTGAGGAATGTTAAGACGTCGGGGCAAAACTGAGTAGTACTAAGGAACGAGGGGCACGAAAATAGAAATCCCTATATTTTTTGGTGACATGCATTAATATTTTGTTAGTTAAATCTATGGTCAAAATTTGGCACAAAGGGGACCAACAAACTAGGACGGAGGTAGTACTTACCTATTGCATCAACTTCGTAATTTACATACTATGCATGACCCAACCTACCAAACTAGTATATATATGGCGTGCAATGACCAAACTTATAAATTCAAAACAAAGCGTTACACTTCACAAGTTCAAAACAAGAAACTGGAACAAGTACAGCACGCCTGTCCCATTCGCGTCGCACCCCACACTGTTGTTCCGGCCCGCCACTCAGCGCGCATTGGCTTGGCATATTATCACTAACATGTGGGACCGATGTGAGAAAACTGACAATGCGTAAAACTGGCAAACTCCCCTTCTTATCGCGTGGGAAAAGCCCCGCCCTACGTTTTTTATCGTTATTTCTATCGATCGCGCCAAGGAGCGGAATCAAATGTTACAATTTCTACAAGTTCCAAAGGAAAAGCCTGCCGCATTCGCGTCACACCCCACACGGTCGGGAGTACTCTATTGTCGGTCTGGCACACCGCTCAAGCTAGGGAATGCGTGTTGTCTAGCATTTTCACTGTCATGTGGGACCGCAGTTGAGCAAGCCTACTATCGGCAAATCCCCACCCCGCCCACCGCGCGTGGGTTGAGTTGAAGAGAGAAACGAGGAGGGAGAAGAGATAGCTATAACACGGATGCCAAGAATTTTTTTTGTCAGATGGGACTCGTGTTGATAAAGTAGGAGCACTCCATACTCGTTTGTAGTACTACCACTAGTTGGGTGTGTGCGACCTATAACTATCATCACTAGGTCTCCTGTTCGAACAGCTACGCTTCATACTATATTTTTCACGCATTTTTCCACCTCGCTAAGATGTACTGCGCGGTTTCGGGCTCCTCGGCTCCGCGGTCGTCGAAAATATTTTTACGTGCCTCGCTACCCCTTCTGTCACGAGGTGAGGACACCGCAAGATTGAACCCATTACAAAGCACCTCTCCCACTGTAGATAAATCAATCTAGTTGGCCAAACCAAATGGATTGATCGGAGAGAAATACAAAGCTATAATAATCATGCATAATAAAGTTCAGAAAAGACTCAATTACTTTCACTTTCAATGAATAAGCCGATCATAAACGCACAATTCATCGGATCCCAACAAACGCACTGCAAAAGAAGATGACATCGAATAGAACTCCATGGAGATCATGGAGAACTTTGTATTGAAGATCAAAGAGAGAGAAGAAGCTATCTAACTACTAGCTATGGACCCGTAGGTCTGTGGTGAACTGCTCACACATTATCGGAAGGGCAGCAAGGTTGATGTAGAAGCCCTCCGTGATCGATTCCCCCTCCGGCAGAGTACCGGAAAAGGCCTCCAGATGGGATCGCAGAAGAACAGAGACTTGCGGCGGCCGAAAATTTATTTCGGGTGGCTCTCTGTTGGCTTGGGGATTTATGGGAATTTATAGCGCTGGAATTAGGTCAAACACAGCTGTGTGGGACCCACGAGCTCAGGTGGCGCACCGTGTGAGCTCATGGCTCTCCTGTAGATCTTCTGGTCTCCTCCTAAATGTTCTAGGGTCCCTTCTGGTCCAGAAAAAACCACCGTAAAGTTTCATCGTGTCTGGACTTCGGTTGGTACTGATTTTCTGAAAAGCCAAAAACAAGCAAAAAGAACAGCAACTGGCACAGGGCACTAAGTTAATCGGTTAGTTCCCCAAAATGATATAAAATTGCATGTAAAGCATATAAGGCATCCAAGATTGATAATATAATAGCATGAAACCATAAAAAATTATAGATATGTTGGAGACATATCAGCATCCCCAAGCTTAATTCCTGCTTGTCCTCGAGTAGGTAAATGATAGAAACAGAATGTTTAATGTTGAATGCTACCTAGCATGTTTATCATGTAATCTCTCTTACGGTATAAATATTGAGAAACGATGAAGTAATTCATATCAACATAATAATATCCATGAATACAAGAACATAATCAATTCTTTTTCAAAATATACGATGCTCAACAAATGTTATCCCTACTCATTGAATTATGTAAGCATGGCATGACTCCGCCTTCACCGCATAAATATAAATCATGAGCACCCCGGTGCCAAACCAGGCAATTGTATCATACTTTTTAATGCGCTTCAGCATTTTAAACTCCACTCAATAAATGAGCATGAGACATGGACATTAGCACTATGGGTGGAATAGAATGCGGTGATAGAGATATATAGGAGAAGTCAAAAAGGAAGAAAGGCTCGCATCAACTCGGCGGATCAATAGGCAATGGAGAGGCCCATCAATCGATATCAATGCGAGGAGTAGGGATTGCCATGCAAAGGATGCACTAGAGCTATAAGTGTATGAAAGCTCAACATGAAACTAAGTGGGTGTGCATCCAACTTGCTTACTCATGAAGACCTCGGGCATTTGAGGAAGCCCATCATCGGAATATACAAGCCAAGTTCTATAATGAAAAATTCCCACTAGTATATGAAAGTGATAACTCAGGAGACTCTCTATATGAAGAACATGGTGCTACTCTGAGGCACAAGTGTGGTAAAAGGATAGTAGCATTGTACCTTCTCTCTTTTTCTCTCTTTTTAGAACAATCTCATGGACCTCATCCCCACATTTGAAAGAAATCAGCAGTCTCCATCATTCTTTTCCTCACTGGGACAATGCTCTAATAATGATGATCATCACACTTTTATTTACTAACAACTCGATATTACAACTCGATCAACTGATACAACATGTATAACAATGATGAACGGTGGCTTTGCCACAAATATCATGTCAGCTCTATATGATCATGCAAAGCAATATGATGATGAAGACACATGTAATAAGATGGAACAGTGGAAGTTGCATGGCAATATATCTCGGAATGGCTATGAAAATGCCATAATAGGTAGGTATGGTGGCTGTTTTGAGGATGATATAAGGAGGCTTATGTGTGATAGAGCGTATCATATCACGGGGTTTGGATGCACCGGCAAAGTTTGCACTGACTCTCAAGGTGAGAAAGGGCAATGCACGGTACCGAAGAGGCTAGCAAATTGCGGAAAGGTGAGAGTGCACAATTGTCCATGAACTTACATTAGTCATAAAGAACTCATATACTTATTGTGAAAGTTTTATTAGCCCTCGAAGCAAAGTACTACTCACATGCCCCTAGGAGGAGGTTGGTAGGAGTTAACCATCGTGCACCCCTGATTATGATAGCACACAAGGATTTAGATCAGACATAAAAATGCTCAAACCTTCCCACCATGCCATGTAGGACAATTAAATGAGTAGTGCATAACAAGCTTTAATATTGATATTTCTACTAACCAATGATCATGAACCAATACCCTTTCATATTATGACATCAATATAATTAAAACATACATTTCATATTTAGTGATCTAAATGAAAGTTTTTTATTATACCACTCTTGAATACCTATCCTTTTCGGACTAGTCTCATAACTCGTGCACATTACCACTTCCTATTTAAGACTCTTGAAAAGATTTAAGTGAAGCATGAGAGTGCAATCATTTCTATAAAATATAACCACCACCGTGCTCTAACAAATATAAGTGAATCACAAGAGCAACTGCCTACCTCAAAAGATATAAGTGAAGCATATAGAGTATTCTAACAAATCACGATAAATGTGTGTCTCTCTTAAAAGGTGTGCCATCAAACAATGATTGTGGAAAACTAAAAAGAAAACAAGCAAAAGAAAACTATGGCACAAGACCCTCCAAGTAAAACTCATATCATGTGATGAATAAAAATATAGCTCCAAGTAACATACCGATAGATTGTAGACGAAAGAGGGGATGCCATCCGGGACATCCCCAAGCTTAGATGCTTGGGTCTTCCTTGAATATTACCTTGGGTTGCCTTCGGAATCCCCAAGCTTAAGGTGTTGCTGCTCCTTATTCCTTCATCCATCGTGATCTCACCCAAAACTTGAAAACTTCAGCACACAAAACTCAACAGAAACCTCGTGAGATCCGTTAGTATAATAATCAAATCATAAACCTTAGGTACTGTTGTAAACTCATTCATAATTATTCTTGCATAATACCTACTGTATTCTAACTTCTCCATGACTTATACCCCCCGATATAATCCATAGCATCATTAAAATAAGCACACTATGCAATAAAAACAGAATCTGTCTAAAACAGAACAGTCTGTAAAGATCTGAATTAAAATCATACTTCTTTAACTCCAGAAATTCTGAAAAATTAGAAAAACGTAAAAACTTTGTATTCCAATGTTGTGTAAAAAATTCAGAATTTTATCACGTTCCAGTACAGAATATAAATTCTAGAACTGGGCGCAAAACTTTCTGTTTTCAAACAGAATCAATTATACTATCATCTAATCATCCCAAAGACTTTACTTGGCACAAACACTAAATAAAAGATAAAAACACAATCATTACAGTAGCAATAATCATGTCATCACACTCAAACAGAAAATAGATAACTATTGTGTTGTCTCCCAACAAGCTCTTTCTTTATAGCCATCAAGATAGGCTTGAGATATTAATGATGGTCACATAAAAGACAAGAATTGAAGCACAAAGAGAGCATCATATAGCATGTAATTAACACATTTAAGTCTAACCCTCTTCCTATGCACAGGCATTTTATAGGAAAACAAATTATCAAAACAAGCAATATCTAGCATATGCAAATAGGAAGAATGAAGCATTAATAATTTCAACACAAAGAGAGGTAATTTAGCAACATGAAGATTTCTATACCCGTATTTGCCTCTCTCATAGTAATTACATGTAGGATCATAATCAAATTCAACAATATAGATATCATATAAAATATTCTCTTCATGATCCCTATGCATAAAAGTTTTATAATCTTCCAAGATAGTGGGATTAACATCAACTAAAGTCATGACCTCTCCAAACCCACTTTTATCAAAAATTTGATAAGATTGAACACTCTCCGAATATGTGGGATTTGTTTTACCTAAAGTTGACACTCTTCCAAACCCAATTTCAATATTATTGTAGATATTATTATCAATAACATATTCATCAAGAGGCTTAAATAATTTTTCAAGATCATAAGAAGCATTATCACCCCAATCATGATCACTGCAATAAGTAGTGGACATAACAAAATTATCATCCCCAAGCTTGTAGCTTTGCACATCATTAGCACAATTGACATTAATAGAATTTATAATAACATCATTGCAATCATGCTTTTCATTCAAGGAGCTATCATGAATCACTCTATAAATTTCTTCTTTTAACACTTCATCACAATTTTCAGATTCACGATTTTCAAGCAAAACTTCATAAAGATAATCAAGTGCACTCATGTCACTAGCAATTGGTTCATCATAATTGGATTGTTTGAAAAGATTAGCAAGTGGATGAGGATCCATATTAATAATTTTTAGCAAGCGAAGATGCAAGCAAATAGAAGGCACATGGCAGCACAAGCAAAGAAAGCACACAAAATATTTTTAGTAGTTTTGATTTTTTAGAGAAGTGGAGGGAGATGAAAAAGAGAGGCAAATAAAAAGTAGAGCAAGTAGATGATAATTTGTGTGAAGGAACCTATAGGTATTTGATGATGTCTCCCCGGCAACGGCGCTAGAAATTCTTTCTGCTACTTGTGAGCTGCGTTGGGATTTTCCCCGAAGAGGAAGTGTGAAGCAATATAGTAGCGGATATTATTTCCCTCAGTGAGAATCAAGGTTACCGAACCAATAGGAGAACCATGCAACTTCCTAGTAAGCAACACCTACACACACAAGAGCAAATACTTGCACCCAACGCGGGCAAGAGGGTTGTCAATCCCCTTGAACTCGTTACTTGCAAGGATTAAATCTGGTAGTGATAGATATATAAATTGAAAAGTAAAATAAAAAGAGAAAAATTGCAGCAAGGAATTTTTGGTTTTAGCAATATGATAAAAGTAGACCCGGGGGCCATTGTTTTCACTAGAGGCTTCTCTCTTGAAACATAGCATACGGTGGGTAGACAAATTATTGTTGGGCAATTGATAGAAAAGCACATAGTTATGATGTTATTCATGGCAATGATCATGTATATAGGCATCACGTCCGTGAGAAGTAGATCGAAACAATTCTGCATCTACTACTATTACTCCACCAATCGACCGCTATCCAGCATGCATCTATGGTATTAAGTTCATGACAAACAAAGTAACGCTTTAAGCAAGATGACATGATGTAGACAAAATAAACTCAAGCAATATGATTAAACCCCGTCGTTTTACCCTCAATGGCAACAATACAAATACGTGCCTCGCTACCCCTTCTATCACGAGGTGAGGACACCGCAAGATTGAACCCATTACAAAGCACCTCTCCCACTGAAGATAAATCAATCTACTTGGCCAAACCAAATGGATAGATAGGAGAGAAATACAAAGCTATAGTAATCATGCATAATAAATTTCAGAAATGACTCAATTACTTACAATGAATAATCTGATCATAAACCCACATTTCATTGGATCCCAACAAATACACCGCAAAAGAAGATTACATCGAATAGAACTCCATGGAGATCATGGATAACTTTGTATTGAAGATTAAGGAGAGAGAAGAAGCCATCTAGCTACTAGCTATGGACCCATAGGTCTGTGGTGAACTACTCACACATCATCGGAAGGGCAACAAGGTTGATGTAGAAGCTGTCTGTGATCGATTCCTCCTCCAGCAGAGTACCGGAAAAAGCCTCCAGATGGGATCGCAGAAGAACAGAGACTTGTGGCGGCGAAAAAGTTATTTCGGGTGGCTCTCTGTTGGTTTGGGGATTTATGGGAATTTATAGCACTGGAATTAGGTCAAACGAAGCTACGTGGGACAAACGAGCTTAGGTGGCGCGCCCCCTGGGCGCGCGCCGTGTAAGCTCGTGGCTCTCCCGTAGATCTTCTGGCCTCCTCCTGAACGTTCTAGGGTCCCTTCTGGTCCAAAAAAAATCACCATAGAGTTTCATCATGTTTTGACTTCGTTTGGTACTGATTTTCTGAAAAGCCAAAAACAAGCAAAAAAAACAGCAACTGGCACTGGGCACTGAGTTAATAGGTGATGTCTACTACACAACTTTATTCTTGTAGACTCTGTTGGGCCTCCAAGCGCAGAGTTTTGTAGGACAACAGCAAATTTCCCTCAAGTGGATGACCTAAGGTTTATCAATCCGTGGGAGGTATAGGATGAAGATGGTCTCTTTTGAACAACCCTGCAATCAAATACAAGAAATCTCTTGTGTCCCCAACACACCCAATACAATGGTAACTTGTATAGGTGCACTAGTTCGGCGAAGAGATTGTGATACATGTGTAGTATGAATAGTAGATATAGGTTTTTGTAATCTGAAATAATAAAAACAACAAGGTATCCAGTAACAAAAGTGAGCACAAACGGTATTGCAATGCTTGGAAACAAGGCCTAGGGTTTGAACTTTCACTAGTGCAATCTCTCAACAGTGCTAACATAATTGAATCATATAACAATCCCTCAGCGTGCGATAAAGAATCACTCCAAAGTTCTTATCTAGCGGAGAACATAAGAAGAAATTGTTGTGGGGTACGAAACCACATCAAAGTTATCCTTTCCGATCAATCTATTGAGCCTTCCCTATGAGTGTCACAAACAGCCCTAGAGTTCATACTAAAATAACACCATATGATACGCATCAACCAACTCTAATGTCACCTAGATACTCCAATGTCACCACAAGTATCTGTGAGTTGATTATTCAATATGGATCAAAACAACTTCAGATTCATAGTATTCAATCCACACAAAGAACTTCAAAGAGTACCCCAAAGTTTCTATTGGAGAAAGTAGGACGAAAACGTGCAATCAACCCCTATGCCTAAATTACCCCAAGGTCACGGGAATCCGCGAGTTGATCACCAAAACATACATCAAGTGACTCAATAGAATACCCCATTGTCACCACGGGTATCCACATGCAAGACATACATCAAGTGTTCACAAATCCAAAGTATTCAATCCGACAATAACAAAACTTCAAAGGGAAAGACTCAATTCATCACAAGAAGATAGAGAGGGAAGAAACACCATATGATCCAACTATATTAACAAAACTCGCGGTACATCAAGATCGTGCCAAATCAAGAACACGACAGAGAGAGAGAGAGAGAGATCAAACTCATAGCTACTGGTACATACCCTCAGCCTCGAGGGTGAACTACTCCCTCCTCATCGTGGATACCGTCGGGATGATGAAGATGGCCTCCGGTGATGATTTCCCCTTCTGGCAGGGTGCCAGAAAAGGCCTCCAGATGGGATCTCTTCGGAACAGAGGCTTGCAGCATTGGTGACGAAGTTGTAGGGTAATTTCTGTGTGTTTCTATATTTATAGGAATTTTCAGCGTTGGAATCACGCGAAAAGGAGCTACGAGGGGCCCACAAGGCAACCCCGCGTGACCCCACCCCCCCGGGCACGCCGAGATACCTTGTGACCGCCTCGTGGGTCTTCTGATCCTTCCTCGAAGCTTCGGGGGTCTCTTTTGGTTCATAAAAAATCATCGTAAATTTTGGGGTCAATCCAAGAACTTTTATTTCTGCACAAAAAACAACACCACGGTAGTTCTGCTAAAAACAGCGTCAGTTCGGGTTAGTTCTATTCAAATCATACCAAAACCATATAAAATTGTTATAAACATGGCATGAATACTTTATAAATTATAGATACGTTGGAGACATATCAGCATCCCCAAGCTTAATTCTTGCTTGTCCTCGAGTAGGTACATGATAAAAGAAATAATTTATGAAGTGTGAATGCTAGCATAGTGCATAAGTTTGATCAATGATAATTCTAATCACTTTTTCTAGCATCATCATATATCATAAATAGTAGCTCAACTCATAAAACTTCTCATGATCAAGTAGCAAGCTATTCACATGTTAAAGTATAGACCATAAACTTTCTTAAAAACTAGCAAATTATGTTCTTAGTCATCAAACAATTACAATTAATCTTATTTTCATGAAGGGTCTATGTAAGAGCTTTGTTTCAGCAAATTCCACATACTCAACTATCATTTAGTCTTCCATGATTGCTGACACTCAGGGCATATTTTTAGAACAAACTGTTTCAGTCAAACACATAGGAAGATAGGGGCTTAATATTTCGCCTCCCAACTCATTTATCTCAGGGATAATGTCAACAATAATAACTCATGATCACCTATATTCAACTGGATATATGTGCCTGGATCATTCCCTACCACATGATGCTTGCCCACTAAAGAATAAATAGAGCGGAAAAGGGATGAACATTATTGACTCTTGCATAAAAGTAAATATAGAAAAGCAAAAGATAGACCCTTCGCAAAGGGAACCAGAGGTTGCCATGCGCTTTTGATTTTTGGATGTGCAAGCCCTTAATGCAAAGGAACGTCACTTTATATTGCCCCTTGTGATAGCAACCTTTATTATGTAGTCCGTCGCTTTTATTTCTTTACCATCACAAGTTCATACAAAGCTTATTTTCCCTTGTAATAAAAGATCATACATATTTAGGAGCAATTTTTATTGCTTTTTTGCACCGATGACATCTTACTTGAAGGATCTGATTCAATCCATAGGTAGATATGGTGGACTCTCATGATAAGAAACTGGGTTTAAGGGTTTTTGGATGCACAAGTAGTATCTCTACTTAGTACGAATTTTTGGCTAGCAAAAGATCCTAAGCAAGCACCACATGTTAGAGGATCCATGACAATATAACTTTTATGTGAATATAAACAAACATAACCCATTACGTTGTCTTCCTTATCTAACATAAACTACTTGATCAAGCTTGAAAATAACTAATGGGGGCTCACAATCATAGTAGATGTCCAAGATAGTATATTTATATGTGAAATCTCTCTTCCTTCAATATTCTTTCATGAATTGTTCAAGTGACCAATGTTGTGTTTGCTAACTTTCAATAAATTTTACCACTTATACCTCTTATATGTGAAGTCATTACTCCCCATGGGAGAAGCATATGAAGCATATATAATTTCAGATTTATGACATTCAATTCATTCAACAATTCACTCTTAGAATATAAGTGAAGCACGAGAGTGAATGACAAACTACTCGAAAAGATATAAGTGAAGAACAAAGAGTAGTTGATTAAATAAGTATCTATGTGAAGACTCTCTCCAAATAAAGATTTCAGATCTGATAATTTTATTAAAACAGCAAACAAAAATAAAAAGGCACTCCAAAAATAGCACATATCATGTGAACAAGTAAAAACTTAGGCTAACCGATAGGTGTTGATGAAGAAAGGTGGGATGACTACCGGGGCATCCCCAAGCTTAGTTGCTTGAGAATTCTTGGAATGTTATCTTGGGGAGCCTTGGGCATCCCCAAGCTTGAGCTCTTGTGTCTCCTTAATTCCTCTCATATCACGTCTTCTCCTAAGTCTTCAACTTCATCCACACAAAACTCAACAAGAACTCGTGAAATAAGTTAGTATAAATCAACTCAAAACCTTAACATTCTCTACTGTAGCAAATCACTAAAATTATAATTAAACATTGCACACTAAATGCCTCTACATATTTAATACTCCTATCCACAAATAGAAACATTAAACAAGCAAACATATGCAAACAATGCAACTATAACAGCAATCTGCCAAAACAGAACAGTCTGTAAAGGAGGAATAAAAATTCATACTTCCCTAACTCCAAAAATTCTGAAAAATACCACGTGCCAGAGAACTCATGCATGCTTATTGTGTAAACATTTCAGATTTTTATCATGTTCTGACAATTCACATAAATTCAGGACATAACAGAAAACTTTCTGTTTTCAAATAGCAGCACATAAACTTGCAAACTAAGCATGGTAAAGGCTATACTTGGCATTTTATTGAGATAAAAAGGTGAAAAAATGATTATTAATAACAGCAAGCAAATATAAATAAAATAAAATGATGCTCCAAGCAAAACACATATTATGTGACGAATAAAAATATAGTTTCGAGTGAGGTTACCGATAGTGTTGAAGACGAAAGAGGGGATGCCTTCCGGGGCATCCCCAAGCTTAGACGCTTGAGTCTTCTTTGAATATTACCTTGGGGTGCCTTGTGCATACCCAAGCTTAGGGTATTTCCGCTCCTTATTCTCCTCATATCGTTATCTCACCCAAAACTTGAAAACTTCAATCACATAAAACTTAACGGAACTCCGTGAGATAGGTTAGCATGAAAATAAATCATTCACTTTGGTACTGTCAAGCCAAGATTCATAATTTTTCTCACATAATACCTACTGTATTCTATCATTTCAACAATTTATATTACTCAATATAATCTATGGAAACACTAAAACAAGCAAACTATGCACCGAGAACAGAATTTGTCAAAAACAGAACAACATGTAGTGAGCGAATTAAAAATCATACTTCTATACCACCAAAATTTCTAAAAAATTAGAAAAACATAAAAATTTGTAACCCAATACTTTGTAAAAATGTCAGAATTTTCTCACGCTCCAGTACAGAATAGAAATTCCATCACTGGACGCAAAAGTTTCTGTTTTTGCACAGAATCAAATCAATAAGTATCCACACTATCCCAAAGGGTTTACTTGGCACATTATTGAAACAAAAGCTATAAAACATGATTACTACAGTATCTTAATCATGTGGACACACAAAAACAGTAAGGATAAATATTGGGTTACCTCCCAACAAGCACTTTTCTTTAATGCCTTTTTAGCTAGGCATGATGATTTCAATGATGCTCACATAAGAATAGGAATTGAAACATATAAGAGAGCATCATGAATCATATGGCAAGAAAATTTAAGCCTAACCCACTTCCTATGCATAGGGATTTTGCGAGCAAACAATTTATGGGAGCAAGAATCAACTAGCATAAGAAGGCAAAACAAGTATAACTTCAAAACTTTCAACACATAGAGAGGAAACTTGGTATTACTGCCACCTACAAGCATATGATCCTTTCTCATAATAATTTTCAGTAGCATTATGAATGAATTCAAAAATATAGCTATCACATAAAGCATTTTTTCATGACCTACAAGCATAGGATTTTTATTACTCTCCACATAAGCAAATTTATTCTCATTCATAATAGTGGGAGTATCATATGAAACTTGAATACTATAAATTGTTTCCACATTAAAAGAGTAATGTTCAGTAAAAGGGTATTCATAATTATGACAAGTTTTATAATAATAATCATCATTACTTTTTATAACATAAGTATCATCACAATAATCATCATAAGTAGCAACTTTGTTCACATCATAATCAATTGAAACCTCTGCCAAAATAGTGGATTCAGCACTAAATAAAGTCACGACCTCTCCAAATCCACTTTTATCATTGTTATAAGATTGAACACCCTCCAAAATAGTGGGATGATTATTACCTAAAGTTGACACTCTTCCAAACCCACTTTCATTATTATTGCAATCATCATAGATAGGAGGCATGCTATCATCATAATAAATTTGATCATTAAAAGTAGGGGGGCTAAAAAGATCATCCTCATTAAACATAGCATCCCCAAGCTTAGGGTAAAAATTATTTTTATCAAATAAATTCTCAAACATGTCATTCTCATCAAACATAGTATCCCCAAGCTTGTGAGTTTGCATATCATTAGCATAATCACTCTTATCATCAATAGTATGAATAGCACCATTAGTATAACAATTATTATCATCATAATTTCCCAAGTTGGTGCTAAAAAGATTTTCAAGATCATAAGAAGTATCATTATCTTCCCAATCATAATCATCATAACTAGTAATAGGCAAACCAAAATCATCATCAAGTGTATCATCTTCTACAATTAGTTTTGATTCATTCTCATAAGGCACAACAATAATGGGAGCAACATTATTTGGGAGAGATACCTTTTTACCTCTACTTTTCCTTCTTTTATTCTTCTTCTTCACCACATTGAGTGTGGGTTTAATTAATTCTTCCGAGCTTCTTAATGAAGAGACCGGTTGGATAGGAAGCTCCCCCTCGTCACCTGTTTCATCACGAGAGAAAATAGGAGGGAAAGGGGGAATCTTCACCCTTCCATTAGTATCCTTTTATATTCTATTGGTTTTCCCATCTTTCTATAATTGGCTATATAAGCATTCTCATTGCAATTTACAACACAAAACATATAGATTTCCTTTAGATTGGTTTCAATGTTGTCTGTGAGAATGAATACTTCAAACCAACTATTTTTATGTGTTAATTCTTCACACCCCAAAAATAGACAAAATTCATTATAAAGTTCAAGGGTGATCAAGTTATTACAATATTTGGCCACGATTCGATCATGAAAAAGTATGCATTAGAAATTAAGATGACCAATCTTATTGCAAAGTTCACAAGTAATGGGACGAAGAGAGCATAATTTTGTAGCAAATTCATCTATCACTTTAAGCCACCAATTGGTTTTATCATGTTTATGCTTCTTACAAAATCTATCATCCCTATAAGGCATGTCTTCACAACGTTTATGCACTCCACAAAAATTGACATGCTTATAAGAAACCTTTTTATCATGACTAGTGCAATCATCATTAGCATTTTGGATATTCAAAGAATTCATACTAACAATATTGCAATCATGCTTATCATTCAAAGATTTTATTCCAACCATTTTATTGAATTCTTCTTCTAACACTTTGTCACAATTTTCTGATCCATCATTTTCAAGAAAGACATTATAAAGATAAAGCATTAGAGACAACCTCAATTCCATTTTTTGTAGTTTTGTTTTATAAACCAAGCTAGTGAAAAACAAGAAACTAAAAGATTCAATTGCAAGATCTAAAGATATACCTTCAAGCACTCACCTCCCCGGCACGGCACCAGAAAAGAGCTTGATGTCTACTACACAACTTTATTCTTGTAGACTCTGTTGGGCCTCCAAGCGCAGAGTTTTGTAGGACAGCAGCAAATTTCCCTCAAGTGGATGACCTAAGGTTTATCAATCCGTGGGAGGTGTAGGATGAAGATGGTCTCTTTTGAACAACCCTGCAATCAAATACAAGAAATCTCTTGTGTCCCCAACACACCCAATACAATGGTAACTTGTATAGGTGCACTAGTTCGGCGAAGAGATTGTGATGGAAGTGTAGTATGGATAGTAGATATAGGTTTTTGTAATCTGAAATAATAAAAACAATAAGGTATCCAGTAACAAAAGTGAGCACAAACGGTATTGCAATGCTTGGAAACAAGGCCTAGGGTTCGAACTTTCACTAGTGCAATCTCTCAACAGTGCTAACATAATTGAATCATATAACAATCCCTCAATGTGCGATAAAGAATCACTCCAAAGTTCTTATCTAGCGGAGAACATAAGAAGAAATTGTTGTAGGGTACGAAACCACCTCAAAGTTATCCTTTCCGATCAATCTATTGAGTCATCCCTATAAGTGTCACAAACAGCCCTAGAGTTCATACTAAAATAACACCATATGATATGCATCAACCAACTCTAATGTCACCTAGATACTCCAATGTCACCACAAGTATCCGTGAGTTGATTATTGAATATGCATCAAAACTACTTCAGATTCATAATATTCAATCCACACAAAGAACTTTAAAGAGTACCCCAAAGTTTCTATCGGAGAAAGTAGGACGAAAACGTGCAATCAACCCCTATGCCTAAATTACCCCAAGGTCACGGGAATCCGCGAGTTGATCACCAAAACATACATCAAGTGACTCAATAGAATACCCCATTGTCACCACGGGTATCCACATGCAAGACATACATCAAGTGTTCTCAAATCCAAAGTATTTAATCCGACAATAACAAAACTTAAAAGGGAAAGACTCAATTCATCACAAGAAGATAAAGAGGGAAGAAACACCATATGATCCAACTATATTAACAAAGCTCGCGGTACATCAAGATCGTGCCAAATCAAGAACACGAGAGAGAGAGAGAGAGAGAGAGATCAAACACATAGCTACTGGTACATACCCTCAGCCCCGAGGGTGAACTACTCCCTCCTCGTCATGGAGACCGTCGGGATGATGAAGATGGCCTCCGGTGATGATTTCCCCCTCCGGCAGGGTGCCAGAAAAGGCCTCCAGATGGGATCTCTTTGGAACAGAGGATTGCGGGGGCGTCAAAGTTCTAGGTTTATTTCGTGGGGTTTCTCTATTTATAGGAATTTTCAGCGTTGGAATCACGCGAAAAGGAGCTACGAGGGGCCCACAAGGCAACCCCGCGTGACCCCCCCGGGGCGCGCCGGGATACCTTGTGACCGCCTCATGGGTCTTCTGATCCTTCCTCAAAGCTTCAGGGGTCTCTTTTGTTCCATAAAAAATCATCATAAATTTTGGGGTCAATCCAAGAACTTTTATTTCTGCACAAAAAACAACACCACGGTAGTTCTGCTGAAAACAGCGTCAGTCCATGTTAGTTCTATTCAAATCATACCAAAACCATATAAAAGTGTTATAAACATGGCATGAATACTTCATAAATTATAGATACGTTGGAGACGTATCAATAGGTTAGTTCCCCAAAATGATATAACATATAAAGCATCCAAGATCGATAATACAATAGCATGAAACAATCAAAAATTATAGATACGTTGGAGACGTATCAGAAAGGAGTACAAAATATTACATAGAAAAAAAATTCCTATGGAATCCGATCCTATGAAGGGACTAGCTAAGCGGCGACGATGCTCTTGCTCCGCGGATGGTGAAAACCGATGGGTAGAGTTGGAAGCGGTGGCGTGTTTTTTATGGGACATGATAATAACGCCATAAAGGCTGGACTGTAGTACGTACATCATTTTTTATCGCCATATCGCATGCTGGTTCACTAGGCTGCCGTGTTTCGCATTCCTCCGTCGTACTAGTACTCCAGTGGAAAACTAGAGTATACCGCACGATTCTTTGCTCCTCCTTAGGTCATTGGCAACAATTATACTTCCTTTCACTGACATGTGGGACAGCTAGCATCCGGGTCAACATGTCATGCACCAGATTAGAGTGGGACAGCTAGCAGTCAAATCACAAAGGCCCCACCTTTCCAGCAGTAATGAGCCGTCAAATCACACAGACCCACCTTTCCAGCAGTAAGTTGAATCCGCTACTCCCTCATTGATGTAGGGTGGAACCCTAATGGTGTCGATCTTTCACGTTTGGAGGTGATCCCGTGAAGAACATGAAGAACACGAGAGGGAAACACAAGAGAAAACACTCAAATCAACAAGATCCAATCACACATATGCTAGATCCACATACACATAACGAGGTACACGATCCAAAGTCAACACAAGAGGATACAAAGGGTAGTTCTTCCCAATCCGTGAGGAGTTGAGGTCTTGAATCCGAGATGGATCTTCCCACGATGGGGGTCTTGAATCCACTTGGGGGATCTTCTCCGAGGAGGTCTTGGTTTCCAATGGAGTAGGGGTACAAGTGGATGAGCAAAGCTCTATCTCCAAAATGAGCTATCACAATGCTAACCCTAACTAGGAGGAGGTGGGGGAGTATATATAGTAGTCCACGAGATAGGAGGGGAGAAAGAGGGGGTTACACGGCCAGGTGGCCGAAAGTAGGCAGCCAGGGGCCGGATGTCCGGCCGTCGGGCCGGATGTCCGGCGGTTTGTCGGGGTGCCGGATGTCCGGGGTCGGGGGCCGGATGTCCGGCCGAGCATTGGTCAAACTTCTGTATAGTTCGGGTCGATGGAGCCGGATTTCCGGAGGCTGGGCCGGAAGTCCGGGCTGTGCCGGATGTCCGGGTGTCGGCCGGATGTCCGGCTGCCGTAGAGTTGCCAGACGCCTGTCTTCTGCTGGTCTACTCAGTGATGGTGGCGCCGGATGTCCGGGCTCCTACCGGATGTCCGTCCGCTGTAGCTCTGCGGCGACTCCACTTGAGGCTCTTCTTGATCCGCATCCACGGGGGCTTGTCCTATGCTTCGAGCATCTCCATGGTCGTCTCCTTGGTTCCTGAGCACACGCAGTGTCTTTGCATTAGGTAGCAACCATGTCTCGCACGAATGGAAAGGGGAAGCATTTAGGAGCGGGTTCACCTTATGTCCAATGGCACGTGCTCGAGCTCTCGTTGTATCTCCACTTGGGGCTTGGGAAGTGTACATGGGGATGACCGTAGGATGCTCCGCATCATCTCCCCCCCTTGGGAAAGATCCGTCCTCGGATCAAAAACCTCATCACCATGGAAACGGTTGTCGTAGATGGACTTGTAGTAGGACGTAGTGTATATCATGGTGTGATCCAAGTGCTCCACGGTGTCTCCGAGAGGGTATACATGTAAAAAGAATAAACACAAAGGGCACTCGAAAATTGATTGGTTAGCGCACACAAGGTATCCATCAAGTAAGCATGAGTTCGTCCGACAAGGCACATGATCCTTCACAAAATGATATAGAATGAGATGTAAAGCATTCATGGGAGCAAATTCATTTGTTGTGCACACAAAGGTGTTGTGAAAGTGATTAATGCAACCATTGTGCAAAATGATGTCATAAAGTGAGGGTTTATCAAGAGCATGAACATGGCAATTGTTGATCAAAATGATTATGTTATCATGCAATTGATGGTGGTCAATATGATCACTATGTATGAATATGCCATCAAGGAAGATCACAACAAATTTGCTAAGGAAGTGCACAAGCTCATATATCATGGATGACATGGAAATACAAGATGCAACGAGGCAATCATAATGTAAGTCTATCCATGCATAAGGTGCAAATTTGTTATGGAAGTAGTGTTTCCATCTAACATGCTCATCAACAAATATGTAGTTGTGGGTGCAATATGGCAAAAGTTCCGTGGCATACCATTGCTCGATGTCGTGGCATGAGTCGTTGTCCGGTGGTGCATCCGCTACTTCCGAGCGCTCCTCAACTTGAAGGTCCATAGGGCCCATCTCCAATGTCGGTCCTCCATCCAATAGATGTATCATGTAGACAACAAGGAGCAAACACGAATGAAAGTGTGACCCATTCGATATGTATATGTGAGGGTGGCCCAAAAGGAAGGAGTTCACCTTTATGAGTTTCTCAAAAATGTTGGTGTCGCGCATCGTGTACGCCTTCGCATGACCAATATGTCTCATGACGGCACCGCCTTGTGAATTCTTCAAAACGAAAGAACATGACAAACACTCGGAAAAACAAATGAGGTGAGCGTTAATGCAAAACCTACCATTCATGTGGTGAGATACCGAACACGTGTCTTCATCATTCATATCATAAAAAGGAACAAGAAAATGTTGCATGGTATGGAAGCATATGATGCGAGTACAACCAAAGACATTAAGCTCATTCAAACAAGCAAGCATCATAAGTAAGATGTCCAAGTCTCCAATCATAGATGAGAAAGGTAGAGCAATCTCAAAATCAATAGGCATAGCATTGTTGCACTCACTACAAGAGGATATGAGAGAGGCAACTAACGGAGACAAGTAACAATCATCGAGACAATTCATGTGGTAGGCATGAACATATAAGTCATCAACCCAATGAAACGAGCAAGTATGAATCATGGGTGATGCAACAAAGCAAGTGATCATATGAATCAAGGCATGCAAGCTAGTAGTGCGAAGATGCAACATACTAGAGGTCATCATAGAAATCATGTCATGTGTGCAAATAGTGGGCATACCTAATGCACATGACATATCACAAGCATGAAAACAAGATATGAGGAAAGTAGCATCATTATAGTGGCAAGGAGTCCTATGTAAATATCACTTGAACAACATGACTCTCCCAACACAAGAAACAATAATTGCAGAGGGCACACATAGAGCATGGCAATAGCAAAAAGTATCTCCACCAAGCATGCAAATACACATAGTATGAATAGAATCGTGAATCATGAGTAGATGCAAGCAAGGGTCACAATTGCATGACAAAGGCATAGAAGGAGGCATAACATGCAAAGTGAACACGGGAAAATGAGCATAAGGAGACAAGTGGTAGATAGCCCATAGCCGTCTGAGAGCCAAGTAAAAGCAAAGCGCATAGTCCTTGCACGAGGGAAACGGTCGGAGAAGCATTCCAAGGAATCCCAAAGCATCGTTGCTCTCAAGAGCTCGTTTCGTCAACTCATGGGATTGTGAAGTTGACAAATATGTATGAGTACCTACACAAAACAAAGGCAAAGGAAAAATTGTGTGCGTGTGGTATATGTACACATCATCCATTATGATGCGCACGTGCATGTGTCGGTTAGCACAAAATATCCAATGCTCAAATAAATGAGATGCATGATATACGAACATGTCATCCATCATGAGAGGTTTGTTGTTATGTATAGCATAATGGAGACTCAAATTGTATAATTCATCACTTGAAACATCGAGAGCATTGTCATTAATGTTATGCATATGGTACACACAAGGGATGGAATCATGCGATGTACAATTATCTTCATGGCATGTCATCGTAGATGAATTGCACAAATTATGTAAAGGGAGCATAGCAATATCATCACAAGAAAAGCAAATTCCAATGACTATGATCTTGTCATCTATGCCATTAGTGCAAATGGGATTGATTTAAATTGGATATGCATAGTCACTACGGTGAGTTTGTAATGATGCAATATGTGAAATCTCACTCATAGCATATGACAAGTTTAATGGATTGTCAAACATGACATGACCAATAGAATTTTCACATGATATCCTATGGAGCATAGTATCACAACTAAGTAATTCGACATGCTCATCATCATATTCATCATAAATGGGTGGCATATCTAAGCATGTAGAGTACATAGTATGCGGTGAATCCATAGGGTTATCAACATCATGCAAGCAATGGATGTCAAGATGGTCCACTAGTGGGACAAGCGAAGCACCTTCACCTATGTTACCTTTGTAGCTCCACTCATGTGGTGTAGGTGAGGTGGCAAAAATTGATGCTTGATCAACATTGTCGTCTTGATGGAACCATGTGGGGGGTGCATCATCATCCACCATGGCCATCGTATTGCCCATTGGAGGCATGGACTCGTCGAGGATTTGCGCTTCGTCTTGTAGGAGATCTAGCACCAAACAAGAAAATACACTCGGAGTAGAGGTTAAGTCGTTAGAAATCATAGTGGCCTCACATGCCCTATCAACTACCTCACTCACTAAGTGTTGTGGCTCACTCACTCCCGCTATGATGCTTTCACTCATATGGTTGGTTGAGTCACTCAATGGGTGGTGATGGCTCTCAACTTCACATAGGATATGTGGCATGTTCTCATGTGTGGGGCTAGTGGTGGTCACACTCATCCTCTCATAGGAAATGCACTCAATGTCACATATGGTGGAGTCACTCATCTCACTCATGTGGTGGTGGCTCTCCTCACATGGCAAGTGGGTCAACTCGTCATATGTGGGTGTCGGAGAGATGTAGGTGCAAATGTCTCCATACTCAACTTCTTTTGCCGCCTCGGTTGTGGGAGTAGTCCCATGGTCAACCTCCTCATCCATAATGCCTCCAAAGATGAATGCCAAAGGGTGTGGCAAATCATTGCTCTCCTCCGAGACCAAAGAGAGGTTCTCATTTTCGGTCGCGTAGCTTGAGTCCGAGTAGGAATCCCATGTGGGCGTTGTCTTCATGTCGTCGAAGAGGTTCGTTCTCGTCGCCGTGGTCGAAGGGGGTGGCCCATGCTCGATCGTCTTGTCGCCGTCTTGTAGGAGGCCCAATTGATGTGGCACCTCGTTGCTCGTCTCCATGACTGAAGGGAATTTCCCATGCTCGGCCATCTTCCTTGAGGGGCTTCCGAAGATGGAAGTGTCGCCCTCGCTTGTAGGTGGTCACCTTGGACTTGATGATGTCGATGTAGGCGTACTCGTGGGAAGTAGGCGAAGATGCCGTACGTCCAAAGGCGAAGATGCCGAAGTGGTGGTGGTAGCCGTAGCTTCCTCTTGGTGGTGCTTGTCTCGCGGTCTTCTCTTGTGCTCATGAAGGTTGGCCGTAGCGTGATGTAGAGCTTGTTGGGACTTGTAGGTTTGCGTGTCTCGAGCATCTTCATCTTGATGGTGTCGTTGCCGTGCTTGATCTTGTAGTCGATGGCGTTCGTCGTCGTCGCGCACATGTTGCTTGGAGTTGACTTGCCCTTCATGACGATGTGGATCACGAGCATGATGGTGGTCGTCACGAAGATGAGGACGTGGACGAATTGCGCGTGCCTCGCATGGGCGCTCCGAAGATGTTCGAATTTCTCGCCGCCGCCTGGAAGATGACGAAGGGGAAGAAGACTTGTAGTCGGCCAACATGTCTCGTAGTTGGCCAACATGTCTCGTAGTTGATCCTTGAGCTGGTCCACCTTGTTGTCGATGTATTCCCTTTTCCTTGCTTCGGAGTGTCGTATGTCGGTGGCGATGTTCTGGATGCGCTCGCGCAAGGTAGATTGTGCGCCTTGCATTTGTCGTTGTAGTTCGACGGTGTGAGTCTTGGTGACGTAGTTGTTCATGCTGTCGTTGTCGTCGAAGACCGGGGATGATGTGTGTGTCCTATCCATCACAAGACTAGAGAAAATGTGAGTGGAAGAAAGGGAAGAACTAGACCAAATGTACCTTTCCAATGTTGAAGATGGATCAATGATCACCCAATATGGTATTATGGAAATAGCACAATTGGCACCGGATCTTGTCAATTCTCACACCTACACAATAAAGCTTATGGAGTAGCTTGGTGAGGATAGTGGCACAAAATTTGATGCAATTGTGAGCAAGAGTCAATAATGTTGAAAAAGATTCACAAATTCGCAAATGCAACAAGTAGACCAATAGCAAGTGGGTGGCACACGGAAACACACACACGGATAGATAGATGTGGTCGTGCAACCAAGGAATGATCTCAAAATGTGATATCCACGGAAAATGCTCGTGTTGCACAACTCTAGGGAGACGCTAGCACGATTGCACTATTGGGCGTGATACTAACTTGTGCACAACCTATAGAAACAAAATGTGTCAACTTCTATCCCAAGTATGCTATGTATGTATGGTTTCCGGTGTCTCGCACACAATGATCCAAGATGATCAATGATGGTGTATGATAAGCAATGTGGCGTGATGCTATGGCTATTGCTTACAAGCTCTTTGCTTCCTCTTTTTCTCTTTGCTTAAAAGCTTTTTTTTATATGGCCACTATGCGAAATGCTCAAACCAATATAGCAATTTTGTATATGCGGGAACAATTGATGACACAAGAGATGATACGATGATATATGCACACAATGATAGTTATGCGGAATGTGTATCACTAAAGTGCACAAGTAGCGTTGCCCGGCAATACTCAAATGGCTAGTCTCGGTAGGCAAGTGACGCAAAATTGGCTCGGGGGTTAACAATGCAATGGCAAGGTGAATGTACAAAGATGTCGTCGAAGTTACCGTCCGTGGCAAAGTTGAGTGCAGTGATGTCGATGTCGAACCATTCCTAGTTAGCCGAAACACCCTAGGAAACGGAAAAACCACGAACTCGAAATCTCAAACGGAAAATGTGAAATCGTGGTAGCGGAAAGCGGTGGTGGTTTCGGAGTTGGCAATGTGGAAGTGGAGTTGAAGTCACCGTCCCTAAGTAGCCGAAACACCTTAGGAGACACAAACTACAACTCAAACAACCTCAAATGCAACGGGGATCAAAATGGGTTAGGTTCCGGAAGTCGGTGGTGGTATTGCGGAAGTTATGGTGGAAGGCCTAGGCAAACTTGCCAAATTCTCAAAATTTTGATGGAGTCAAATGGTGGTGGGATTAATTTTGTGTGATGGAGAATGTCAATAGCTACAAAACGAGCTAAAGAACATCGAAATCGGATCCCGGATGTCCGTCCCGATGGCCCGGATGTCCGGCCGGTGGCCGGATGTCCGGCCCGACGAATCCAGATCTCGTTTGGGGCGGAAACTTTCAAATTGGGGGCGGAAATAGGTGATTCCAAGGGCAAAATTAGACGGATTTTGTGGATAGAAATGGTGGGGAAGATGAGGGAAGTTAGATCCACTCGAAACACAGCAAATCCATGGATCAAAATCAACAAAACATCATCAAACTCACAAATCACAAAAAAATTTGGTATGGCTATTTTTGGTGGGGATTTTCGAATTAGGACCAAAAACAACAAAATCAAGCTAGAAAACGGTGGGGGAGACTCCAAAATCATGATCAACCTGGCTCTGATACCAATATGATGTAGGGTGGAACCCTAATGGTGTCGATCTTTCACGTTTGGAGGGGATCCCGCGAAGAACACGAAGAACACGAGAGGGAAACACGAGAGAAAACACTCAAATCAACAAGATCCAATCACACATATGCTAGATCCACATACACATAACGAGGCACACGATCCAAAGTCAACACAAGAGGACACAAAGGGTAGTTCTTCCCAATCCGTGAGGAGTTGAGGTCATGAATCCGAGATGGATCTTTCCACGATGGGGTTCTTGAATCCACTTGGGGGATCTTCTCCGAGGAGGTCGTGGTCTCCAATGGAGTAGGGGTACAAGTGGATGAGCAAAGCTCTATCTCCAAAATGAGCTATCACAATGCTAACCCTAACTAGGAGGAGGTGGGGGAGTATATATAGTAGTCCACGAGATAGGAGGGGAGAAAGAGGGGGTTACACGGCCAGGGGCCGGATGTCCGGCCGTCAGGCCGGATGTCCGGCGGTTCGTCGGGGTGCCGGATGTCCGGTGTCGGGGGCCAGATGTCCGGCCGAGCATTGGTCAAACTTCTGTATAGTTCGGGTAGATGGAGCCAGATTTTCGGAGGCTGGGCCGGATGTCCGGGCTGGGCCGGATGTCCGGGTGTCGGCCGGATGTCCGGCCGCCGTAGAGTTGCCAGAGGCATGTCTTCTGCTGGTCTACTCGGTGATGGTGGCGCTGGATGTCCGGGCTCCTGCCGGATGTCCGGCCGATGTAGCTCTGCGGCAACTCCACTTGAGGCTCTGCTTGATCCGCATCCACGGGGGCTTGTCCTATGCTTCGAGCATCTCCATGGTCGTCTGCTCGGTTCCTGAGCACACGCAGTGTCTTTGCATTAGGTAGCAACCATGTCTCGCACGAATGGAAAGGGGAAGCATTTAGGAGCCGGTTCACCTTATGTCCAATGGCACGAGCTCGAGCTCTCGTCGTATCTCCACTTGGGGCTTGGGAAGTGTACATGGGGATGACCGTAGGATGCTCTGCATCACTCATCCTCCTCGCCTCTTTGTCAAACCGACCAGGAGAAACTGTCCCGCCTACCATGCGGGAAAAGCCCCACCCTCGCCTTGGAAGTATAATTTTGTATCGATGGATTGCGCCATGGAGGAAAACCAAAAGAAAAAGGTGGTACATATACAACATGCCCGTCGCGTTCGCATTGCACCCACACGGTCGGTCTGGCACGACGCTCATCGAATGGAACGCGTGTCATTTTTCGTTGGCACTCACATGTGGGACCGCAATTGTGCAACCGACCTTAGGCAGACTCCCCCGCCCCCGTGCGTCGGCTGAGTTACTTTTTTTCTAGGCAGGACGAGTTACTAGTACTACAATAGAAAAGAGAGATGAGCAATGGTAACATATGGGCAGTAGATTTGTTGAAAAATCTAAAAAAGGTAGGAGCAGCAGGTATATATTACAGTACCAATAAAATTTGAATGCATTTTTGGCATGAATACAAATCTACTCCCCCAACCCTAGGTAGCTAGGGCAACCTCTCCCCTCCATGCTTCACACGTGATCCCATGGATTCGCCCCTCCCCTCTTCCTGCCGCTCTGGCCACCGGTAGCGGGGAGAGGAATCTCTGTGCCTCCGCTCCAGTTAGTAGTTTATGTTAGGGTTTTTAAGTCCACGCACGCGTAGCCCTCACTTAGATGGCGGCGCTTTTCCTTCGAGTTTGTCTTTTGGGCTCTGATCCTCCTCGAGTTCATCCGTCTAGACATAGTCGATGGAACATCAACGTATTGTCATGTGGTGAGATTAGGTGTCAAGTGCTTCGGATCAATGCAAGGGTTCAACGGCGACAACTACGACTCTAGGGCACTAGTTCTTATGGGCATCTTCACGAAGACTTCTCGGCTGATCTCAAAAAAGTCAAGCCGGCTCCGGTAGGACAGCGGCGACATAAATCAACAATTCTTCTATGAGTTTGTCTTTTGAGCTCCGATCCTCGTCGGGACGTAGTCGATGCAGCTCTGGTGTAGATTCATGTTGTCTCCTTGGGGCGATGAGGTTAGGGTTTCTTGTCATGTGGAAAATTTTTGTGTTATATTAATTAGGTGCTTCAGATCAATTACGACAGCTATGGCACTAGGGTGCTGCTCCTTAGGGGCACCTGCACAAAGACTTCCCGGCTGTCATCGATGAGGTCAAGCTAGCTGAGGTAGGATGGCGGCAAGAGCGATGCGTCGGCGGCTCGTTCTGACGGCAGTAGGTCGTTCGGTGGTCTCGGAATATCGATGTAATTTTTATTATGTTTGAGATGCTTTTGTAGTCCTGGTGAACTTTTACAATAGATCTGGTCATTTTCAAAAAAAAGGTTGCATATATCGTAGTATGTTCAAAGGCAGAACAAAGATCGATGGCCCTGTACATTTTTTTGCAAACGCTAAGATCATGAATTCAAAATTTTGATTCCACTTTATGTTGAAAACTAATATAGTTCAAGCTCTAGCTAGCAATTCGGAATGGATACTATGCATGTGTTTATACGTATAGCGTGGTTATCAAACAAAATGTATGGTGTTCCCCCATTTAGATGTGAACTGCAAAAGCCACGCATTACGTCAAATTCAAACTACTGAGTCCATTGATGCAATGTGGTCAAACGGTACCATCGATATATCTCAAAGTCAAAAATGTTCGAGCTTGTTCGTTCTATATATATATTCACCCGTGTGGTTGTTCAATGAATGGAGGGTCAGGGACTACAAGTGAACAAAACTAGTATTGTAGTACTACATACAAAGTGCGACCGACTCAAGTGCGACCTGGACGCTGTGGAGTTTTCTTCACTGGTACATTAAATAGAGAGTTTATTTTCTTTAATGTCACGTACACACATTGAAACGATTGTTGTGCAGAGAAAAAGAAAATCACTCCACTATATATAGGCAGGAGCCTCAGCTCTTGCTTTACTAGGATTGCTCTCTTCACTCTCTCATCCTCTCCACATCTAAACAAGACAGCGGTGGCCACACTCTCTCCGCTCACCGCTGGTCACAGATCTGGTCGGACCCCTTGGCTGGGCCAAGGGAGTAGGTGCATCGTTCACGCGGTCATCGGCGGCGATGGAGGAGACCCACAGCTGCCGACGCATCCCGATCGGCGGCCCGTGCCATTCTCTCTGACACAGCGCCGGCTCAGGAGGGCCTCCGACCCCTTCTTCCTCCCTGCTGTATTATGGGAAGATCCGGTCTCCTGCGCCCTCCAAGCCACATCTCGATGACCCTCAGGTATAACTTCCTTCGAAACCGGCCTTACTCTACTGCCCCGGCTCCCCACGTGGTTGCATGTGGATCTTTTTCTACTTCCATCGGCTGTTCCAAAGCCACCTAGATTTTTACTATTATTAGAGATAAAGCTACTTCATGCAGTCGAATCTAGGACACTGTTCAAACAGGGAAGAAAGGGGGGAAAGTTGTAGCATGAATCCAGGACTTGGTTCAAAGAGGAAAGAAAGGGGGGAAAAGTAGTACAAACTGGCTACCCAACCGGTATCTTGGTTGAAGAAGGGAAGAAAGTGGGGTGGATGGCGAAGGCTGGGGGAAGTACTAGTAAGATACTGGCCAGACCGGTCTCTTGGTCAAAAAAGGAAAGAAAGTGAGGGGGTGTTGGGGGGACAACGCAATTGAGAATGAGTAGGTCTAGATTTCATGTGCTCACATAGGAAAAGGTCGCTGAGGTGATAAAAAATGGGACAAATAGAGACATGCTGCCTGAATGTTTGCCGCTCGCGGCAACCACATCCGCCTCACCACTTTATGCCTCTGTGGAGGTACATGGTGCTTGTGCCCTCGCTGTCCCTATGCCCTTATCGCTACTGTTAATCTAATATCACAAGAAAAATGAAGCAATAACACAGTTAACCTAATGTCACTTTTAAGTAATGCTGTTGTCAATCTAGTGCCATCGATAAATTGAAGCAATGACACCACCATTTTATGAAGTGCTTTTGTCTTGCTTTATTTCCCATGAAATCTGTTTTGGAAGTTACACTTAAATCTCACACCGGTAACATTGCTTCATCCCAGTGGAATTGCACAAATATGATTGCACATTTTAGTTGCCCCATGCACAAAGCTACTGACTATGTGCTATTGTTTTGCTACTGTCATGACAGAGTAATAATGCTATTGTTCTGCATGTTAATCTAGTGCCAGTGTTGATGTGATGTGATGCCAGTTCTTACTTAATGGAACTTTTTCATACTATCCATGTAATGCCATTCGTAACACATGAGATGCTGCCGTTAATCATATGCCACTGCAAATAAATGACACTGCTTAAATAACCATATTACATATTTGTGCAAAAAGGGATGTCTATCTCCATATCGTTTCTATTTGTTTAATCAGAAGCACACACCTCGATTTTGTTAGAACTGCACAAAATCAGATGGCTGTTCCTACCTGCCGTCCTCTAGCCACCCGTATTCAAGGTATTCTTACATTGGTAACTTGGTACAATGACCAACGCAAGATAAAAGAAGCTGATTTGTATGTGGACTTGCTGATTGCAGTGCAGGAACAAGCCTGTCATGTGTGGCAGAGAAACCAAGCACTGCGTCCGCCCCGTCAACTACACTCACTCCCAGTTTAAGGATGGCCAGAGGACTAGCTGGAACGACTGCGCGGAGGTTGTGTGGCCAGGTGCGCATACAAGAGGCATTGTAGTGTGCTTATTTCTGCAGATAGCGGGGCTTAAATTTAGTGGAACTACACAATAAGTTCAGATGGTCAATCCACTACAAGGTTCAGTTCAATATTCCAACTGAGAACACAATTATAATTTGTTATTCTAGAATAAGAGAACCTAACCCTGAATGGTGGCAACAAGAAAAACCAGAGTGAACCCCAGGAAATTAAAGTGTCCCTAGGGAGGCCCTTTGCTCAGAGAAGCATCGCTTGATTTTTCCTGATTTGTAAACCTTCTCACACCTTTGTATTTTGCTGTGAACTTGTAAATGTTGGTTTCTATTAATCATTGAGATGTATAAAAATGCGGAACTTATGCTTTTGAAGTATTTTAATGTGAATGTTTAACATGAATGCTGGACTAGCATGTGAACATTTGGAATGTATCACTACAAAAAAAAGGCACATCCGTGACATTATTGCCCGAACGAAAAAAAATTATGTCATGTATGTCACACTTCTATGACGATAATTGTGACAAAAGCACGTATCATCATAGATGTGGTGGGCTCCTACTTCTATGACAAAAAATTATGATAGAAAATGGACTTTTCATCCTGGGCGGGCCGGAGACGCACCTGCATGACATTCTTTGGGCCATCCATGACATAAAAAATCATGGTAGAAGTGAGGGCGAGGAAATTTTCGGGGAGTTCCTAGTTACGGTGGGTGGTCGGGGCCGAGCGATGCAGTGTGGTTTGCGTGTTTCTCTCGTATGCGCGCGCGTGTGCGAGGAATTCACTAAATGAACCCAAGTGATCAAGGCGTTCGCTTACTAAACCCAAGCGATCGATCGCCCTCGCACTACGTACTGAACATGAGCGACTGATCCCCCACACTACATACTGAACCCGATCGATCCCTTCGCTGCTAATTGAACCCGAGTGATTCCTTCGCTGCTAACTGAACCCGATCGATCCCTTCTCGCTGCTTACTGAAGCCGATCGAGCCCCCTTGTGAGATGTAGCTAGCCGGTTGGGTTGCCTCTCGATGAACAGTACCCGCTGCTGCTGCGCGTGCGATACGTAGAACGAGTCGAGACTTGCATCGATCGAGCCCCTTGCGCGAGACGTGGTGAGTTGACCTAGCCGGTTGGTTGGCCGTGGATGAATAGTTCCCGTTGCTGCCGCCTGCTCATATGCCCCACCCCAGCCGGTGAGTTGGCTGTGGATGAATAGTACCCTGGCCGTGTGGAGGTGGTTGGCGCTGGTTGAACAGGACCCTGGTCGATCGAGGAGGCCGTGCCGCAGTACGCCGCACCAAAGCTGGTTGGGGGTGGATGAACATGAGTCCGTGGAGGCCGTAGGCAGTTACGGATGAATAGTAGCCCGTGGATGCGCGTGGTGGGAAGTCGACGGTGATGAATAGTAGCCTGTGGAGTCCCGTTTTGCGGTACGCCACACCCCTCCTGATGAACAGGACCCCCGTTTTGACCGTAGGCGGTTTGAGAGATGTCCGTTTCCTCCGTTTTGCGTTATGCCACAACCCTCCCAATGAACATGACTCCGTTTTGACAGTACACGGTTGGCAAGAAGTACGTTTCGTCCGTTTTGCGGTACGCCAGACCCCTCCCGATGAACAGGACCCCGTTTTGACTGTAGGTGGTTGAACAGAAGTCTGTTTCCTCCGTTTTGCGGTATGCCAGACCCCCAGCGATGAACAGGACCCCGTTTCAGCTATTCCGTCCAAGCCGGTTGGCTCCCGATGAACAAGACGCATTCCAACCCAGTCGGTTGCCTCCTGATGAACACGACGCAGTTCCTCCATTCCGACCCAGCCGGTTGGCTGCCGATGAACAGGAGGCTGTTGCTGCGTACCCCCACCATCGCCTCTCCATGTACACAAGCCCTGGCTGTACGTATGCGTGAGTACGCATTCGAAACCCCACCTGTATGTACGTATGTTTCCATATTTTTTGCAGCATGGCTGTACGTACGTGTACATGATTTAGACAGGACTGCCTGAACTGCTACGTAGGGGGTTCTACTACGACACGTGCCGCTCCTTACATGGCCACGGTTCATCGTGGCAGAGAGACCAATCGACCAGTATGTACGTACACATTTGCGACCAGACAGATAACGCTACGTACGCTTCAACCTAGTGGCTCCCAATTGCCAGGGGGATAAGGAGGCACTTCCTTGCGTGCGAATATATAGCTGGTGGGTCCCAGCTGTCAGAGGGAGGAATCTTTTTTTTTGCGCATAATAAGGAGGCACTTCCTTACGTGCGAAGATGTAGCTGGTGGGTCCAACGGTCTGGGGGAGGAAACATTTTTTCCACGTAATAAGGAGGCACTTCCTTGCATGCCACCATGGACCTCGTGGGTCCCAGCTATCAGCCTCTCCATGTACAGTCCTCTTCCGATGGCTATCGTTCATTGATTGCGTTGACGACGCCATACCGAGAGCACGAGGCCTAGGACGGGAACGACCCGGAGCCGGGGAATACGCGGCAGTGGTTGCCCACGCGGACGTGAGTAGGAGGGTTTATTGGTTCAGTTGCGGTGTGAGGCTGCCCTCACCGGAGAATAATAGGAGGTGTTGGTGAGTCAAGGGATGGCCTGGCCAACGGTGGGAGTAGGGCGGGGCGGTGAGGCCTGCGCGGCAGCACAGCCGGCTACGGGAGGCAGGAGTAGGCGTTCCCGCCGGCACTGGTTTGGGCGGCTGGAGCAAGAAGATCAGAGATTGAAGAAGCAGCACGGCCGTTGGATTAACATCCAGCAGTCAAGGCTACTAGAATCCTTTGTTGACTAAGTTGACAAATCCCTGCGTATGCGTCAACTTAGTTGGTCCACAAGTCAGCCTCGTGGGTCCTAGCTAGCAGGGGAGGAATCATTTTTCTTACGCGTAATAAGGAGGCACTTCCTTGCATGCGACCATGGACCTCGAGGGTCCCATCTATCAGCCTCTGCAGTACAATCCTCTTCCGATGGCTGTCATTCGTTGACCGCGTTGACGATGCCATACCAAGAGCACCAAGGCAGTACATGATGGTGAGGCCTAGGAAGGGAACGGCCTGGAGCCAGGGAAGACAGGGCAGTGGTTGCCCATGCGGAGGGGAGTACGAGGGTTTACTGGTTCGACTGCGGTGTGAGGCTGCCGTTGCCGAAGAATAACATGAGGTGTGGGTGAGTAGAGGGATGGCCTGGTGTCGCGGTGGTGCGACCATCTATGGGGCCATCCAGCCCCTTGTGGTTCGGTGAGGGGAGACGCAAGCACAAAGAGCAGAACCACTAGAGGGCGCAGGGTGATTTTTACCCAGGTTCGGGCCGCTTGTGAAGTGTAAAACCCTACTCCTACTTTGGTATATTGAGTGTGTATGAACACGAGTACAAGGAGCACTTCCCCGGCAAGGTGCGGGAGAGGCAGCTGCACATGCGGGTTGTGTCAAGTGTCCGAATCCCTCTAACTGTTGCCTTAGCCCTCCTTTTATAGCTCAAGGGGTTACCACAGAGGCAAAACAGTAATTACATATCTATTAGATAGCAAACAGTGCTACCATACCTAACTCTGCCAGTTTAGGACAAAAGTATTAAATGCACCGTTAGGTGTCATGTGGAGAGGTAGTCCCGGCAATGTTTCTGCACCGCTCGCCCAGCTACCTCGTATTATTCTGACACGCCTCCTGGACGGGTGTCATTAAAGGCAAATCCTATCCCAGCGTGCTGACACATGCCCGACAAGCCTCACCAACCAACCTGCGCGGTCGACACCTCATCCATTAGCGAACATCTGTGCGGTGAGGTGGAGCGCTGGAGGACTGGCAGAAGCTTGGCGGTACGGAGCTTGTCGGGTCTTCACCCTGCCGGTTTAGTCTTGCCGGTAAGGAATGTCTTCATCTTCAGTATTAGTTGAGTGCTTGTTGGTGCTGAGTCTTGAGCTTCTCTCTAGTGGCTTCCGCAACTAGGTCCTGAATCTTGGTCTTGGCGGTTCCCGGCAAGGCTTGGCCGGCAAGGAGGCTGCTACTGTCTATGCATAAGTCAGGGTATAAAATACCCATGTTTTATACACCGACAGGAGCCCCCGGGCCTGGGCCATACGCGCGTCCGAAGCGTCGTTGGGCTAGGCCCAAACAATGCATAGACGCGCGGCGGGAAAACTGCCGCTGTAGTTTTCGTCATGATGGTTATCATCTTTTTGAGATCTTCTTTGCTTCCTCATTAATCTGAATTCGGGTGTGTTCTCGGTCGTCTTCCGGCAACCCTTGCCATTGAACAGACGGCCGCTTGGCATGCTCATAGGTGGGGCGTCGTGGGCTCAAACTGAACTGGCACGCGGCCACGCGTGGCAAAGGATAACTTCCATGTCTGTCTTTACTTCTCCTTTTTCTGCGCCCCTCCATCACACGCATTTTCATGCATGCAAGGCAGCGAATTGGTGGAGAAGGGCGGCCATTGGAGTGATGCGCCGGGCCAGGGGGCGCAGGGTGCGGGATTGGTGATCGTGGGCGGTTGCTGGAGTAATGTGCCTGGCCAGAAGTGCAGGACGCGGGATTGGCGAATGTGGGTGGCCGCCCGAAGACGGTGAAGAGCCAACCTCCTGCACTCCTCCTATAAAGAGGGGACTGCGGGATGCGATGCTCACTCATCTCCTTCCACCTCGATCTTCAGCAACCTTCGCCTCTTTCTCTCATCCTCTTCCCCCGCATCTGACGACGGCATGGCGAGAGGGATAGGTCGCGGTCGTGTTTACGCCGCCACGGCAAGAGCTTCTCCTTGGCTCCATGCTCATGCTTCGGCCACAGCTGCGGAGGCTGGCTCCAGTGATCAAGGGAGGGCCGCGGCCTGTGGTCGTGGACGGCGCGGTGCCCGTGGTCGGGGCGGCCATGGCGGGGCGCTTGCCGCTCCGTCTTCGGCCCCTCCTCCGCCGGTAGAAGGCCACACGAAGGATACGGTGCAAGAGTTCGTCTTGGAGCTGCGCGATCAGCCGCAGAGCTGGCTATGGCTTCCTTGCCCTTTTGCTAGGGAGATGGAAGATCGCCACCTGCGCGGCTTATGGCTGCGCGTGGACGGTTGCTGCAACGGCCCGGTCTGGGTGACCGTTGAGACCTCCAACAATGGTATCATGTACCTCACGCGTGGGTGGAAATCTTTTGCCCGCGCCCGCTGTTTAGGGCAGGGGCACCTCCTTCAGTTCAGGCTGGACGGACTAGACGCGCTTGTCGTGAAGTTCTTCGGGGCTTCAGGCGCTCGTCTGGAGTGCTGCACGGAGAGCTCGAGCGACAGCAACACCGCTTCCTCTAGCGATGCTGAGGATGACGATGATGACGGCGATGACGAAGGCTCTCCGGGCGTGAAGATTGAAGACGACGACGATGAGTCTGGCTGATCACCGGCAACACCATCATCTAGCCTTCCGGGAACAAGCCCTCCTTTTGCCCTCCTTAAACTCGATGTAAACCCTGGGGAAGGGCCAACAAAAATGTAATCGAGTATCTTTTCAATGAATATCTATTGTTTACCGGGTTTAAGTAAATGCGTGCTGTTTCCCTTGTTTTGTTTTGCCTTTGTATGATCGCATTCCCTACGCTTATCTGGAAACTTGCCGGTGCGCACACTTGCCGCGAGCGCTTTGAGGAACGGGTCCTTAGCAGCCTGCTGGAAGTGCCGCTGCCGGCAAGGTAACTTGCCGGGCCAGAATGCAGCTGCTAAGCATGCCGAGCGGACTCGAGGCAAGCTAGAGCGCGGACTGACCGCGACAAGGTTCCTTCATGTGCAGGTTTCTCATACAAAGCACAGAATCGTCCAAGGGAAATCGCGAATGTAACAAGGATTTTTTTTAAAGTTTTTCAACTTAGCTTTTCCTTGCGCTGTTTCTCTCATTGCATGAAATGATCCCTTGAACGTCATTAAAATGGTACCCCATCTCCACTCCCCCCTGGGAAATTTGCACGCGAGGGATCCTTCTATCCTTTTAGGAAAAAGAAAGAAGAGAAAAGAGTGGTTTGGGAACCTTGACGCTCCATCAGTCATTCCATACAAACTAAAGTGCAAATCACAACATTACATGCATCCACATATAGATGAATATGTACGAGGAGTTGCGAAACACTTAGCTTTATTATGCACAGGATCTGCGCCTGGCTTTGTACAAAGGGTTACATGTCCGGTCGACAAAGCATGTACAAAAGGGGTTGCCGGGAGGTCTCCCGGCAACTGCGCCTTATGGGTAGAACTTGCGAAGATGCTCAATATTCCATGAGTTTTGCACTTGAATGCCATCTTCGGTCTCCAGACGGACTGCGCCAGGTCTAGTGAGTCGTACTACCAGATAAGGGCCTTCCCACTTCGGCGACAACTTGTTTGATCTCTTGGCGGGCTGAGCACGCCGAAGAACAAGGTCGCCTTCCTCAAGGCTTCGGGCATGCACTTTGTGGCTATGATAGCGGCGCAAGGTTTGCTGGTAGCATGCAGCTCGCACAGCCGCCCGAAGACGATCTTCCTCAAGGAGCATCGCGTCGTCTTGCCGCAACTGCTCTTGCTCAGCTTCATTGTAAGCGAGCACTCGAGGTGAACCGTATATGAGTTCCGTGGGGAGCACCGCTTCTGCACCATAGATTAGGGAGAAGGGTGTTTGGCCGGTTGCTCGATTTGGTGTCGTCCTGAGTGACCAAAGAACCGCCGGCAACTCATCAATCCAGTGTCAAAAGTTCTTGTCTTGAGGCCATGCAACACTTCAGCATTCATCCTTTCCGCCTGGCCGTTGCTTCTTGGGTGAGCAGCAGATGCAAAACAGATTTTGCTGCCAAGGTCTTGGATATACTGTATGAAGGTGCGGCTCGTGAATTGTGTGCCGTTGTCAGTGATGATTCTGTTAGGAACCCCGAAACGACAAACTAATCCTTTGAAGAACTTGACGGCTAACTGCGCTGTCACCTTCCTCACTGGCTCCACTTCAGGCCACTTTGTGAACTTGTCGATGGCGACGTACAAGAACTCAAAGCCCCCAGTAGCACGGGGGAAGGGGCCCAAGATATCGAGCCCCCAGACCAAAAAGGGCCAGGAGAGAGGGATTGTTTGGAGAGCTTGAGCTGGTTGATGTACGTTCTTCGAATGGAACTGGCATGCTTCACACTTGGTTACTAGCTCAGTCGCATCCTGGAGGGCAGTGGGCCAATAGAAGCCTTGCCGGAAAGCTTTGCCGGCAAGTGCTCTTAAACCTATGTGAGAGCCACATATGCCTCCATGTATCTCCGCCAACAGCTTCAGTCCGTCTTCCCGGCAAATACACTTTAATTTCACACCGTTTTGTCATTTATTGTACAGGATGCTATCCACAAACTGGTACATACTTGACTGACGGGCTACTCTCTCAGCTCCTTCTTGCTCATCAGGAAGTTCTCTTATTTGAAGGAAACGAACTATCTGCTGTGCCCATGCCGGAGCCTGTGGGTCGACGACAAGGACTAAAGGCATTTCTTCGGCTGCGGGAGCGCTTGCCTCTGCGGCAAGAGCCTGAGGCTCTGCGCTAAGCTGCTGCTCACCGACAACCATGTCATTGTTCCTGGCAACCTCCTTGCCGGTGGCTTCAGGAAGCCCTGCCGGAAAGTACTTGCCGGTATTCAACTTCCTTCTCTTACCGGCCTGCATTGATGGAGTGGCTGTTGGTTGATTCAAATGGAGCACAAACGTTCCCGGTTCCACGGGAAGCTTTTGAGCAGCACACTTTGACAGGCTATCAGCAATGCTATTTTCCGCATGAGGGACGTGCTCTGTTTGCAGCCCGTCAAAGTGTTCTTCCAATTTCCTCACTTCTTCCACATACGCTTCCATCAACGGGCTCTGGTAATCTTTGTTTACTTGTTTCACAACAAGCTGCGAATCACCGCGGATGATCAATTTTTTGATTCCAAGGTCTACTGTGATCCTAAGACCGGCAAGGAGTCCTTCGTACTCAGCAGTGTTGTTTGTAGCTTGCTCCCTGGGAAAGTGCATTTGAACCATATACTTGAGGTGCTCCCCGGTGGGTGCGACAAGCAGCACTCCGGCACCGGCTGATGGGGAACGTTGCATGAAAATCAAAAAAATTCCTACGAAACACCCAAGATCTAATCTATGAGATGCATAGCAACGAGAGGGGAGTGTTTCTTACATACCCTCGTAGACCGAAAGCGTTAGTGTCGTAACGCGGTTGATGTAGTCGTACTCTTCACGATCCAATCGCGATCCAATCCGATCTAGTTCCGAACAGACGGCAGCTCCGAGATTAGCACACGTTCAGCTCGATGGCGTCCTCTCCTTCTTGATCTAGCAAGCGAGGGAGAGGAGGTAGATGAGATCGGAACCAGCACGGCGGTGAGGTGGTGGTGGTGGCAGCAAAAATCCGGCAGGGCTTCGCCAAGCACTGACGGAACGTGGAGGAGGAAGAGAGGGAGGGGGCGGCCAAGGGTCGAAGGGTGCTTCCCCCATGCCCCTCCCCACTATATATAGAGGAGGAAACTTGGAGAGGAGGAATATGTTGACACCAGATTTGGGCATGATCAAAAACTTGCGGACCGGCCCTGAGTGAAAAAGACGCAAGGGACTAGACACCCACCTAGGTGGTGTCTGATGGGTCGCGTGAGTTATTCGGCCTTTTGCCGGCTGAATGAAACTTGCCGACGAAAAGCTTGCCGGCTGAGGGAAGGGCTTATCGATGTGAAAATCTTGACGATGTGGAAAGCTTGCCGGCATGAAATCTTGCCGCCCGAGTGAAAAGCTTGCCGGCGTGAGGCTTGCCGGCGTAAAAGAGCTTGCCGGCATAAAAGGACTTGCCGGTTTTGCGAGCTTGCCAGTTTTGAATGCTTGCCGGGTTTGAGAGCTTGCCGGTTTCGAATGCTTGCCGGTTTTGGATGCTTGCCGGTTTCGGGTGCTTGTCAGTTTCGGGTGCTTGCTGGTTTTGGGTGCTTGCCGGTTTTGCGAGCTTGCCGGTTTTGAAGGCTTGCCGGTTTGAGTGAAAATCCAAACAGAAGATGAAGATAGGCTCAAAAGTTCCACGACTCGCGCAAGAAGCAAGTCAAAAAGTTTTGCCAGATTTAGACTAAATCCGAGTTAGACTGGAACCAGGACTCTAGGACGTGAATTAATGTAATTTTCTTGTAAGGAAAGCCTAGATGGATCCTTTACTTGTACGGAATGTCCAGCCGCCTCATATATATGTAAGAGGTGACGGCCGATTGAACAACACACAATCGAACGAATCAATCTACTACTTTTTTCATCTACGTTTTGTCTCTCCCTCGTTATTGCTTCCTCGTTCTTCGTCGTTCTTCGTGTTGGAGAGCTGCGAATCCCGAGGCTCTAGGGGCGAGCGAATCGACCTAGAGCAGCCCATAGCCGCCGCACTCCCTGACGGGGTCCCTCCCGGGAGTGTGGGGTTTCGGGTCTTCAAAAGCGCCAGCCGGATTGCTTGCGTACCGTGCTTCCGGCCGGGTCTCCTTCGACGTGAGCTGCGGTGCATCACCCCCGGCGTCGAGGGTACACGGTGACGTGTTCGTGTGCGAACACACTTTTTGGCGACTCCGCTGGGGACTGAAGGTCAATCATCATCATCATCCATCATGTCCAAGCCATCTGAGGTAGATGCCGGTAATATCATTAAGCCCAGTCTTGATGAGCTATCGGCCAACCATCGCCGAATCTATGAGGAGTACAAGAAGGCACATGAAGAGAAGGAGCTGCAGGAATTTCTTGGAAACTTCAAGAAGGATCACCAAGGCAATATCACTCCGATTGGAGAAATCAAGCTCCCTCCTCTTCATGACGAGCAGGTTAAACCCTCTGTAAGTACTACCTTTTCTCCTGAGTAGTGGGCTGAGATTGAGAGTCATATTGCTGATGGTAATAATCTAGTTTATCAAACTTTCTTAGAGAATACCAATGCTCAGAAAAATATGCCTCAATCATCTAGTGGTAATGTTGGCATGCATGCTAGTGCAGAAAACCCTAGTCAAGCTTTACCTCTTTCATCGGCACCTCCCATGCCGATGAATTATTATCCTACCCATACAAATCAAATTGTGGCTGCACCTATTAGTCCTATCATGAATGTGCCAAGTTCGGTGGCAACGCCGAACCAAACCCTACCTATTGGTGCAAACGCTGCTAGATTATTGCCGAACTATGGTTCGACATACGTGCCACAGTTCCTACCTAGAGCTAGCAATCCTACTCCACCTATGCCACTGCAGCAAGTTTCATCGTCTACTACGGACGATGCTTTAGCTAATTTTAGAGAAGAGATGGCTAAGATGCTTCGGGAAAATTTTGGTGTTGAATTACCTAGGAATCGGATTTACCAAAAACCGTATCCCGAGTACTTTGATGCAATCTAGTGCCCTCCAGGATATAAAATTCCAGATTTTGTTAAGTTCAATGGAGAGGGCACGAAAACCACATGGGAGCATGTTAGTCAATATTTGGCACAATTAGGTGAAGCAAGCTCACTAAATGAATTGAATGTGCGTTTATTTCCTTTATCATTGACTGGCACTGCATTTTCATGGTTTTCTTCTTTGCCGCATGGCTCTATTAGTAGAAGCATGATGAATCGGTCTCCGATTACGTCAAGAGATTTAGAGAGACAAAAAACCGGTGTTATAGTTTGGTGATAACCGAGAGAGACTTGGCAGACCTTGTGCTTAATGGTTTAAAGACTCACATTAGAGAGAAGCTAGAAGGCTACGAGTTCTTAAATATCAACCAAGTCTTACAGAGGGCTTTGGCTCAGGAAAGTCGAAGCAAAGATCTCAAAGAAGTGCATAGATATAAAGCTGATCGTCCTAAGATGAATATGGTTGAATATGATAGTGATCACTCGGACGACGAGGGTGATATTTATGCTACTGAATTTGTTTGGCCATCCAAGGCCAAACCATTTACTTGCAATGATCTGAAACCGATTCATAAGAATCGTGATGAAGAGATGAAGTTTACCTTTAACATTGCTAAGTGTGATAAAATATTTGATGCTTTGCTGCAGGCTAAGATTATTAGGATATCTCATACTTTGAAGAGCTAAAACGGAGAGCTTATTGCAAGTATCATAATTCCTTTTCTCATGCTACTAATGATTGCAATGTTTTTCGACGACAGATACAATCGGCCATTAATGACGGACGATTGAACTTTTCTGAGATGCAAGTTGATAAACAGCCCTTTCCAATGAACACCATGGATATGGAGGGGAAGAAGTTGCTCATTCGGCCAGAAGTAGCCGAATCTGCTAATAAGTCCAATGTTGTCATAGGTGAGCCCAGGAAAAGCAACGAGGACAGCAAGGTCTTGGGGAGACAGGTTGTACTTGACAAGCAACTCGATGGCAAGGAAGTAATCAAGGTCACCATCAAGAATCCTACACTCGGGGGGCAACCACAAGTGCAAGGAAATACTCGTGTTAAATTTGTTAAGCCCAAGAGTCCAGAAATTGGCAAGTGGAAGACGAATGAAGCTAGAGTACAGTGCAAGAGAATCAAGCCAACTTTTGATACGTTGCTGTCGAAATATGCTAATCAAGCGGCCGGTTCTAGCTCTAACCGGTCATCAAATTTGAAGCGCTCAAGATCACCTCCGAGGCAAGAATTTCAGCATCACACAAGGCCATATGGGTCGTGGGCACCAGGACCATGGATGGTGCCACCTCCCTATGCGCCATACTACATGGGAGGATTCAATGGGGGATGGGAGCAGCCCCCAATGGACCCTTATGCTTTTCATACAGGGTGGGCAGAACCAAGGAGGCCTATTCATGAGAGGCTTTCTTATCCCACACGAGGCCGTTTGAACAATGGTGTCAATCGGCTGATGCAGAACAATCAAGAAAGGATCAGCAAGCAAGTGTGGCGTGCTAAATCACCAAGTGCAGCGGTCGAGTCTGGAAAAGGCAAAGAAAAAATCGATGACAACTAACTCATCTTGGGCACTGAAACATTCACCATACAACAGCCGGCTGTGCATAGCAACCCTGCTGAGCCGATACTTGCTATCGCGCCAAAGCACTCGGCTAATGATCATGAAGCTAGCACAAGCAAAGCCAAGCCCAAAGATCCAAAATATATGCAACCTAAGTGGTGTCCTCCAGGGCTAACAAAAACACAAAAGAGGAAACTACAGAGGTTAAGGAGTCAGGAGATGGCAGAACAGGAGGCCGAGAAGCAAAGAGATAAATTGTTCAATGACATTCGGCCCATGGTACCAACAAAACAAGTATGGATGCCTAAACAAATACAAGGTGCAGTGGTTTCTACATCTGTCACAGCAGCACCTACACCACCAAAGGAGGACGATGCCACCACTATTACATCGTCCGCAAGACCTATTGATTCCACTTCGCTCGGACAGATTTCAGAATCGATGAACACGCCCGAGGAGGAAGACGATATGTTGGATTATGAGCCTACACCGGTCCACGAAGGTATGGATATCAATATGGTGTATTACTTACCCACTAAGTTTCGTGCTATAGATGAAGAAGGGGAGGTGGCTCAGCTGGATTTTGGCCCTAAGAATGCAATATTTGAGAAGCCAAAAGAGCCAGTGACACACTTGAAACCGTTGTACCTCAGAGGTCATATTAATGGATCGCCAATTACTCGGATGCTTGTTGATGGTGGTGCTGTAGTGAATCTCATGCCCTATTCGTTCTTCAAGAAATTGGGTTTGCCTGATGAAGGATTGATCAAGACCAATATGGTGCTTAATGGATTTGAAGGCAAAGAGAAAATCGAAGCCAAAGGTGTGATGTACGTGGAGCTTACGGTTGGGAGCAAAACTTTGGCTACTGCGTTCTTTGTCGCCGAGGTACAAGGTAACTATAACGTCATACTAGGCTGTGATTGGGTTCATGCAAACCAATGCGTGCCATCCACTATGCACCAGTTTTTAATTCAGTGGGTTGATGATGAAGTGGAAGTCATTCATGCAGATAATTCGGCTTGCGTTGCTTTAGCCGATGCATCGGTGGATTGGCAACACCCCAATGCTACTTTCTTGACGGGACGGGGCTTATCAGAGTTTGATTTTCTCAGCGCCACCAAGAGTGGTTTTGTACCCATTTCTTTAAAGCCGGTTGGTGGCAATCGGCTCCAAAGAATAATGTATTTAAATGGATCCTAACTCTGAGTGGTTACAAAAGCGACTTACAGAATATCGGTCCAGTGAGAACAATATGTATGAGTCTATAGAAGAGTTAGATGATATGGATAAACTTGGACAAGGTTTTACATCGGCTGATCCATTAGAAGAAATAGATATTGGAGATGGTTCAGTTCCTAGACCGACATTTGTAAACAAAAGTTTGAAAGCCGATTGTAAAGCCAAGTTAATCGAGCTATTGAAAGAATATGTTTGTTGCTTTGCATGGGAATATCATGAAATGCTAGGTTTAAGCCGAGAGCTAGTGGAGCATCGGTTACCTATAAAGGCCGGTTTTAGACCGTACAAACAATCGGCTAGAAAGTTTAATCCAAAAACATATGACCGGATCAAGGAAGAGATCGGTCATTTGCTTAAAGCTAATTTTATTAGACCTTGCAGGTATGCCGAGTGGATTTCTAATATTGTACCAGTGGAAAAGAAAGGCTCCGGCAAGTTGAGGGTGTGCATTGATTTCAGAGATTTAAATAGAGCTACACCCAAAGATGAGTATCCCATGCCTATAGCTGATATGCTTATTAATGATGCTTCTGGACATAAGGTCATTAGCTTTCTTGATGGCAATGCGGGGTATAACCAGATTTTTATGGCCGAAGAGGACATGTCCAAAACGGCTTTTCGGTGCACCGGTTTCCTTGGTTTATTTGAGTGGACAGTGATGACCTTTGGATTAAAGAATGCCGGCGCCACATATCAAAGGGCTATGAATTTAATTTTTCATGATTTACTTAGTGTTATACTTGAAGTCTATATTGATGATATTGTTGTCAAATCGGATGCTTTTGAGTCTCACTTATCTGATTTGCATTTAGCTTTTGAAAGGATGAAGAAATATAGACTGAAAATGAATCCTTTGAAGTGTGCATTTGGCGTGTCGGCTGGCAAGTTTTTGGGTTTCATTATTCATGAAGATGGCATAGAGATTGATCCCAAAAAGATAGAAGCTATACAAAAAGTGGAGGCTCCAACATGCAAGAGAGATATTAAAAAATTCCTCGGCAAGGTCAATTATTTGAGGAGGTTCATAGCTAATTTGTCAGGGAAAGTTGATGCATTTACTCCTATACTTCAGTTAAAGAATGATGTTAATTTTACTTGGGGGGCAAAACAGCAAGAAGCATTTGATATGATCAAGAATTATTTGTGCACTCCTCCGGTGATGAAAGCGCCTAAGCATAGAGAGCCCTTTAGGCTTTACATTGCAGCAGAGGAAGGTGTTATTGGTGCTGTTTTGACTCAAGAGACCGAAGGAAAAGAGCATGCTATTACTTATTTGAGCAGACGCCTATTAGATGCCGAGACAAGGTATACATTTATTGAAAAATTAGGTCTATGCTTATATTATGCTTGCACAAAATTGAGACATTATCTAGTGCCGAGTGCTTGCATAGTAGCTTGTCAAACCGATGTCATTAAGTACATGTTGCATAGACCAATTCTTAGTGGTAGAATTGGCAAGTGGGCTTATGCTTTAATTGAGTATGATTTGGCTTATGAATCTTTGAAATCCATGAAAGGCCAAATCGTTGCTAATTTCATTGTTGAGCATCGGATTGATGACATGCAAGATATTAATATAAACCTTGTCTCGTTAGTACCATGGAGATTATATTTTGACGGTTCAGTTTGTAGCAATGGCCAAGGTGTTGGTATTGTTTACATATCTCCTCATGGTGCTGTTTTTGAAGCCTCATGCCGCTTAGAATATTTTTGCACAAATAATCAAGCCGAATATGAAGCATTGTTGTTCGGTTTAGAGATGTTGCTTGCCATAGGTGCTACACATATTGAGGCTTTTGGTGATTCGTTATTAGTAGTGCAACAAATATCCAAAGTCTTTCAATGTTTTGACGAATCACTTAATGTTTATCTTGATAAATGTCTAGATATAATTTCTACTTTGGATTGTTTTAGCATTGCTCATATATCTAGGCATGACAATTGGAGAGCAAATGAGTTGGCACAACAAGCATATGGCTATCATGTTGATCATGGCATGTTTCATATTTCTCAAAGGCCGATGTCTAGTCTTGCCAGCGTAGGAGAGGCCGAACCGGAGCCCACCGTTTTGGCCACTAACGAAAAGTTTAATACAGGAGAAAATCAATACTGGAGGAAACCCATTATTGATTATTTGTGTGATCCTAGTAAAAGGGTGGACAGGACTGTTCGGCGTATGGCTTTCAAATACACGATGAGAGATGATGATCTTTATCGCCGAACGGTTGATGATGTTCTTTTAAAGTGCTTGGATGAGGACCAAGCGAGAGTTGCTATGGGAGAGGTTCATGAAGGAATTTGTGGCACTCATCAGTCGGCTCCCAAGATGAAATGGTTATTGCGACGGGCTGGGTTTTATTGGCCGACGATGATTAATGATTGCTTCAGGTATTATAAAGGATGTGAAGCTTGTCAAAAGTTTGGTGATATTCAGTTGGCTCCCACTGCTATGTTACATCCTATTATCAAGCCGTGGCCTTTTAGAGGTTGGGGATTAGACTTTATTGGAGAGATTCATCCTTCTTCTTCAAAGGGGCATCGGTTTGTGCTGGTGGCAACTGATTATTTCACTAAATGGTCTGAAGTAATACCTCTCAAAAATATGACGCATACGGAGGTAATTCAATTCATAAGTGAGCACATTATTCATAGATTCGGCATTCCTCAAACGTTAACTACGGATCAAGGTTCATCTTTCATGTCACATCAAGTTAGAGAATTTGCCGAATTATATAAGATAAAGTTGCTCAATTCCTCTCCATATTATGCCCAAGCCAATGGACAAGCTGAGTCTAGCAATAAAATATTGATCAAGCTCATCAAGAAGAAGATTGAGGATAATCCAAGGAGATGGCATGAGCTATTGTCCGAGGCTTTGTGGGCGCATAGAATCTCAAGGCATGGTGCGACAAAGGTAACTCCATATGAGCTCGTATATGGTCAAGTGGCCGTTTTACCAGTGGAAGTGAATTTGAATGCTTTGAGAATAGCCAAACAAAATGTTTTATCAATGATGGACTTTTATAACTTAATGATGGACAATATTGACGAAATCGCCGATAAGCATTTGGCTACTCTGAAAGCCATAAAAAGGGATAAGTTGAGGGTGGCAAGAGCTTACAATAAGAAGGTCAAGTTGAAGAATTTTTAGGTTGGCGATCTTGTGTGGAAGGTGATTCTACCAATTGGTTCAAAAGACAGAAAATTCGGGAAGTGGTCTCCAAGTTGGGAAGGTCCTTTTAGGATTACAAGAGTAGTTCCCGGAAACTCATATTTGGTTGAATCCATACAAGTTACATTGTTACCACGAGCTCTCAATGGCAAATATTTGAAGAAGTACCACCCGAGTGTGTGGCAAGAAGCCAAAGCAAACATGGCCGATATATACTTATCGCCCTAATAAAATTTAAAATGGCCGATGGAGTGTTTGCATCGTCCTTAGAACAGGCATAATGCAAATTATTTTTCGGCATACAAGTTTTGCCGAAAAACAGGGGGGCATGTGTTGACACCAGATTTGGGCATGATCAAAAACTTGCGGACCGGCCCTGAGTGAAAAAGACGCGAGGGACTAGACACCCACCTAGGTGGTGTCTGATGGGTCGCGTGAGTTATTCGGCCTTTTGCCGGCTGAATGAAACTTGCCAACGAAAAGCTTGCCGGCCGAGGGAAGGGCTTACCGACGTGAAAATCTTGCCGATGTGGAAAGCTTGCCGGCATGAAATCTTGCCGCCCGAGTGAAAAGCTTGCCGGCGTGAGGCTTGCCAGCGTAAAAGAGCTTGACGGCATAAAAGGACTTGCCGGTTTTGCGAGCTTGCCAGTTTTGAATGCTTGCCGGGTTTGAGAGCTTGCCGGTTTCGAATGCTTGCCGGTTTTGGATGCTTGCCGGTTTCGGGTGCTTGCCAGTTCTGGGTGCTTGCTGGTTTTGGGTGCTTGCCGGTTTTGCGAGCTTGCTGGTTTTGAAGGCTTGCCGGTTTGAGTGAAAATCCAAACAGAAGATGAAGATAGGCTCAAAAGTTCCACGACTCGCGCAAGAAGCAAGTCAAAAAGTTTTGCCAAATTTAGACTAAATCCGAGTTAGACTGGAACCAGGACTCTAGAACGTGAATTAATGTAATTTTCTTGTAAGGAAAGCCTAGATGGATCCTTTACTTGTACGGAAAGTCCATCCGCCTCATATATATGTAAGAGGTGATGGCCGATTGAACAACACACAATCGAACGAATCAATCTACTACTTTTTTCATCTACGTTTTGTCTCTCCCTCGTTATTGCTTCCTCGTTCTTCGTCGTTCTTCGTGTTGGAGAGCTGCGAATCCCGAGGCTCTAGGGGCGAGCGAATCGACCTAGAGCAGCCCATAGCCGCCGCACTCCCTGACGGGGACCCTCCCGGGAGTGTGGGGTTTCGGGTCTTCAAAAGCGCCCGCCGGATTGCTTGCATACCGCGCTTCCGGCCGGGTCTCCTTCGACGTGAGCTGCGGTGCATCACCCCCGGTGTCGAGGGTACACGGTGACGTGTTCGTGTGCGAACAGAATAGTGCCACGTGAACAGTACCACGTGAATAGTAAATGCGTGAACAATACCACATAAATAGTAATTCCCTTTCCCAAGTAAAGCCTCCTCTTTCCATCTTATCTCCTAATTTATAGGGATTTGATCTTATCCTTTGGGACAGCCGCATGGGCCAAGTGGGGCTACTGCGCCTGGCTCATGAAGGGCTGGTGCGCCCCCTTTAGAGTCCATGTGGACCCTCCGTGGACTTCTGGACACCTCCGGAACCCTCCAGAACCTTTTGGAAGCTTCCCGGTACAATACCGAAAAAAACCGAACTTTTTCCGGAACCCAAAATATGACTTCCCATATATTAATCTTTACCTACAGACCATTCCGGAGCTCCTCGTGATATCCTGGATCCCATCTGGGACTCCGAACAACCTTCGGACTTTCCACTATTAATATCTCATTACTACCCTAGCACTATCGAACGTTAAGCGTGCGACCCTACGGGTTCGGGAACATGCAGACATGACCGAGACTCCTCTCCAGTCAATAACCAATAGTGGGACCTGGATGCCCATATTGATTCCTACATATTCAACGAAGATCTTTATCGGTTGAACCACAATGTCGAGGATTTGGGTAATCCCGTATGCAATTCCCTTTGTCCAGCGATATGTTACTTGCCCGAGATTCGATCGTCGGTATCTCCATACCTAGTTCAATCTTGTTACCGGCAAGTCTCTTTACTCGTTCCGTAATACAAGATCCCATGGCTAAATCATTAGCCACATTGCTTGCAAGCTCTTTACGAAGTTGTATTACCGAGAGGGCCCAGAGATATCTCTCCGTCATACGGAGTGACAAATCCCAGCCTTGATCCATGCCAACCCAACAAACACCTTCGGAGATACCTGTACATCACCTTTATGATCACCCAGTTATGAAGTGATGTTTGGATACACACTAAGTATTCCACCGGTGTCATGGAGTTGCACGATCTCATGGTCTAAGGAACAGATACTTGACATGAAGAAAGCTGTAGCAAATAAACTAAACGATGTGATGCTAAGCTTACGGTTGGGTCTTGTCCATCACATCATTCTCCTAATGATGTGATCCCGTTATCAAATGACAACTCATGTCTATGGTCAGGAAACAATAACCATCTTTGATCAACGAGCTAGTCTAGTAGAGGCTTACTAGGGACATGGTGTAGTTTATGTATTCACACATGTATTTAAGTTTCCTGTCAATACAATTCTAGCATGAATAATAAACATTTATCATGAACAAGGAAATATGATAATAACCAATTTATTATTGCCTCTAGGGCATATTTCCAATAGTCTCCCACTTGCACTAGAGTCAATAATCTAGTTCAAATCGCTATGTGATTAACACCCAATGAGTTCTGGGGTTTGATCATGTTTTGCTTGTGAGAGAGGTTTTAGTCAACGGGTCTGCCACATTCAGATCCGTATGTACTTTGCAAATCTCTATGTCATTCTGTAGATACTGCTACCACGCTCCACTCGGAGCTATTCCAAATAACTGCTCCACTATACATATCCGGTTTGAGACTTTTAGTCATTCGGATCAGTGGCAAAGCTATCATGGACGTAACCCTTTACGACGAGCTTATCTTCACCTCTATAAATGAGAAACATGTCCTTAGTCCTCTTTAGGTACTTAAGGATATTCTTGACCGCTATCCAGTGATCTACACCTGGATCACTTTGGTACCTCCCTACCAAACTTATGGCAAGGCACACATCAGGTCTGGTACACAACATGGCATACATTATAGAGCCTATGGCTGAGGCATAGGGGATGACTTTCATCCTTTCTCTTTCTTCTACTGTGGTCGAGCTTTGAGTCTTACTCAACTTCACACATTACAATACAGGAAAGAACTCCTTCCACTGATCCATTTTGAACTCCTTCAAAATCTTGTCAAGGTATGTGCTCTGTGAAAGTCCTATCAGGCATCTCGATCTATCTCTATAGATCTTGATGCCCAATATGTAAGTAGCTTCACCCAGGTCTTTCATTGAAAAACTCTTGTTCAAATAACTCTTTATGCTTTCCAGAAATTCTATATCATTTCCAATCAACAATATGTCATCCACATATAATATTAGAAATGCTATAGAGCTCCCACTCACTTTCTTGTAAATACAAGCTTCTCTGTAAGTTTGTATAAAACCAAAACCTTTGATCACCTCAGCAAAGCGAATATTCCAACTCCGAGATGCTTGCACCAGTCCATAGATGGATTGCTGGAGCTTGCATACTTTGTTAGCATCCTTAGCATCGACAAAACCTTCTGGTTGCATCATATACAACTCTTCCTTAAGAAACCCGTTAAGGACTGTCGTTTTGACGTCCATTTGCCAGATCTCATAATCATAAAATGCGGCAATAGCTAACATAATTCTAACAGACTTAAGCATCGTTACGGGTGAGAAAGTCTCATCGTAGTCAACCCCTTGAACTTGTCGAAAACCCTTTGCGACAAGTCGAGCTTTATAGACGGTGACATTACCATCAGTGTTTGTCTTCTTCTTAAAGATCCATTTATTCTCAATGGCTTGCCGATCATCGGGCAAGTCCACCAAAGTCCATACTTTGTTCTCATACATGGATCCTATCTCGGATTTCATGGCCTCAAGCCATTTGTTGGAATCCGGGCTCATCATAGCTTCTTCATAGTTTGTAGGTTCGCCGTTGTCTAACAACATGACTTCCGGGACAGGATTACCATACCACTCTGGTGCGGAACGTACCCTGGTCAACCCACGAAGTTCAGTAGTAACTTGATCCGAAGTTTCATGATCATCATCATTAGCTTCCTCTTCGGTTGGTGTAGGCATCACGGGAACTGATTTCTGTGATGTGCTACCTTCCAATTCGAGAGAAGGTACAATTACCTCATCAAGTTCTACTTTCCTCCCACTCACTTCTTTCGAGAGAAACTCCATTTCTAGAAAGGACCCATTCTTGGCAACAAAGATCTTGCCCTCGGATCTGTGGTAGAAGGTATACCCAATGGTCTCTTCAGGGTATCCTATGAAGACGCACTTCTCCGCTTTGGGTTCGAGCTTATCAGGCTGAAGCCTCTTGACATAAGCATCGCATCCACAAACTTTAAGAAACGACAGCTTAGGTTTCTTGCCAAACCACAACTCATACGGTGTCGTCTCAATAGATTTAGACGGTGCCCTATTTAAAGTGAATGTGGCTGTCTCTAATGCATAACCCCAAAACGATAGTGGCAAATCGGTAAGAGACATTATAGAACGCACCATATCCAATAGAGTACGATTATGATGTTCGGGCACACCATTATGCTGTGGTGTTCCAGGTGGCGTGAGCTGTGAAACAATTCCACATTGTCTTAAATGCATACCAAACTCATAACTCAAATATTCACCTCCATGATCAGATTGTAGAAAGTTTATTTTCTTGTTACGATGATTCTCCACTTCACTCTGAAATTCCTTGAACTTTTCAAATGTTTCAGACTTGTGTTTCATTAAGTAAATATACCCATATCTACTCAAATCATCTGTGAAGGTAAGAAAATAACGATATCCACCACGTGCTTCAACACTCATCGGACCGCATACATCGGTATGTATTATTTCCAATAAGTCACTAGCTCACTCCATTGTTCCGGAGAACGGAGTTTTAGTCATCTTGCCCATGAGGCATGGTTCAAATGTCTCAAATGATTCATAATCAAGAGATTCCAAAAGTCCATCAGCATGGAGTTTCTTCATGCGCTTTACACCAATATGACCTAAGCGGCAGTGCCACAAATATGTGGTACTATCATTATTAACTTTGCATCTTTTGGCATCAATATTATGAATATGTGTATCACTACGATTGAGATTCAACAAGAATAAACCATTCACAAGGGGTGCATGACCATAAAAGATATAATAACCGTCTCGCAATAAACAAGATCCAGATATAATGTTCATGCTCAACGCAGGCACCAAATAACAATTATTTAGGTTTAAAACTAATCCCGAAGGTAGATGTAGAGGTAGCGTGCCGATGGCGATCACATCAACCTTGGAACCATTTCCGACGCGCATCGTCACCTCGTCCTTAGCTAGTCTTCGTTTATTCCGCAGCTCCTGTTTCGAGTTACAAATATTAGCAACCGAACCAGTATCAAATACCCAGGCGCTACTACGAGCACTAGAAAGGTACACATCAATAACATGTATATCAAATATACCTTTGTTGACGTTGCCAGCCTTCTTATCTGCCAAGTACTTGGGGCAGTTCCGCTTCCAGTGACCATTCCCCTTGCAGTAGAAGCACTCAGTCTCAGGTTTGGGTCCAGCCTTGGGTTTCTTCACGGGAGCGGCAACTATCTTGCCATTCTTCTTGAAGTTCCCTTTCTTTCCCTAGCCTTTATTGAAACTAGTGGTCTTTTTAACCATCAATACTTGATGCTCCTTCTTGATTTCTACCTCCGTGGCCTTTAGCATCGCGAAGAGCTCGGGAATTGTTTTCTCCATCCCTTGCATATTATAGTTCATCAAAAATCCCTTATAGCTTGGTCGAAGTGACTGGAGAACTCTGTCAATGACTGTGTCATCTGGAAGATTAACTCCCAACTGAGTCAAGCGGTTGTGAAACCCAGACATTCTGAGTATATGCTCACTAACAGAACTGTTCTCCTCCATCTTGCAGCTAAAGAACTTGTCAGAGGTGTCATACCTCTCAACCCGGGCATGAGCTTGAAATACCAATTTCAGCTCCTGGAATATCTCATATGCTCCGTGGTGCTCAAAACGTCTTTGGAGCCCCGGTTCTAAGCCGTAAAGCATGGCGCACTGAACTATCGAGTAGTCATCAGAACGTGCCTGCCAGATGTTCACAACATCCACAGACGACGCTGGGGGGGTGCGGCACCTAGCGGTGCATCTAGGACATAAGCCTTCTGTGCAGCAATGAGGATAATCCTCAAGTTACGGACCCAGTCCGCATAGTTGCTTCCATCATCTTTCAACTTAGCTTTCTCTAGGAACGCATTAAAATTCAGGGGAGCTACAGCGCGAGCCATTTATCTACAACATTAATTTGCAAGGACAATTAGACTAAGTTCATGATAATTAGTTCTTCTAATCAAATTACTAAAGAACTCCCACTTAAATCAACATCCCTCAAGTTGTCTAAGTGTTACATGATCCACATCAACTGACCCATGTCCGATCATCACGTGAGATGGGGCAGTCATCAATGGCGAACATCTCCATGTTGATCATATCTACTATATGAGTCATGTTCGACCTTTCGGTCTCTCGTGCTCCGAGGCCATGTCTGTACATGCTAGGCTCGTCAAGTTTAACCCAAGTATTCTGCATGTGTAAAACTGGCTTACACCCGTTGTATGTGAACGTAGAGTCTATCACACCCGATCATCACGTGGTGCTTCGAAACGATGAACTTTCGCAATGGTGCATACTTAGGGAGAACACTTTTATCTTGAAATTAAGTGAAGGGATCATCTTATAATGCTACCGCCGTCCTAAGCAAAATAAGATGCATAAAAAGATAAACATCACATGCAATCAATATGTGACATGATATGGCCATCATCATCTTGTGCTTTTGATCTCCATCTCCAAAGCACCGGCATGATCTCCATCGTCACCGGCATGACACCATGATCTCCATCATCATGATCTCCATCATCGTGTTGTCACGTGGTTGTCTCGCCAACTATTGCTTCTATAACTATTGCTAACGCATAGCGATAAAGTAAAGCAATTACATGGCGTTTAATGATTGACACGCAGGTCATACAATAAATTAAAGACAACCCTATGGCTCCTGCCGGTTGCCGTACTCATCGACATGCAATTCATAAACCTATTACAAAACATGATCATCTCATACATCAACATATATCACATCACGTTTTGGCCATACCACATCACAACATGCCCTGCAAAAACAAGTTAGACGTCCTCTACTTTGTTGTTGCAATTTTTACGTGGCTGCTAGGGCAAGCTATAAGAACCGTTCTTATCTACGCAAAACCACAACGGTGATATACAAGTTGCCTTTTAACCTTCTACAAGGACCGCCCTCGTCAAATCAGATTCAACTAAAGTGGGAGAGACAGACACCCGCAAAGCCACTTTTATGCAATACAAGTTGCATGTCAGTCAGTGGAACCGGTCTCTTGTGCGTGGACAAGTAAGGTTGGTCCAAGCCGCTTCATCCCACAATACCGCCGAATCCAAATAAGACAAAGGAAGTAAGCAATTTGAACATCAACGCCCACAACTTCTTTGTGTTCTACTCGTGCAAATACATCTACGCATAGACCTAGCTCATGATGCCACTGATGGGGAACGTTGCATGAAAATCAAAATTTTTCCTATGAAACACCCAAGATCTAATCTATGAGATGCATAGCGACGAGAGGGGAGTGTGTCTTACATACCCTCGTAGACCGAAAGCATTAGCGTCGTAACGCGGTTGATGTAGTCGTACTCTTCACGATCCAATCACGATCCAATCCGATCTAGTGCCGAATGGACGGCACCTCCGAGATTAGCACACGTTCCGCTCGATGGCGTCCTCTCCTTCTTGATCCAGCAAGTGAGGGAGAGGAGGTAGATGAGATCGGAACCAGCATGGCGGTGAGGTGGTGGTGGTGGCAGCGGAAATCCGGCAGGGCTTCGCCAAGCACTGACGGAATGTGGAGGAGGAAGAGAGAGAGGGGGCGGCCAAGGGTCGAAGGGTGCTTCCCCCGCGCCCCTCCCCACTATATATAGAGGAGGAAACTTGGAGGAGGAGGAATAGTGCCGTGTGAACAGTACCGCGTGAATAGTACATGCATGATTTGTACCACGTAAATAGTAATTCCCTTCCCCAAGTAAAGCCTCCTCTTTCCATCTTATCTCCTAATTTAAAGGGATTTGATCTTATCCTTTGGGACAGCCGCATGGGCCAAGTGGGGCTGCTGCGCCTGGCTCATGAAGGGTTGGTGCGCCCCCTTTAGAGTCCATGTGGACCCTCTGTGGACTTCCGGACACCTCCGGAACCTTCTGGAAGCTTCCCGGTACAATACCGAAAAAACCAAACTTTTTCTGGAACCCAAAATACGACTTCCCGTATATATATCTTTACCTCCGGACCATTCCGGAGCTCCTCGTGATATCCTGGATCCCATCCGGGACTCCGAACAACCTTTGGACTTTCCACTGTTAATATCTCATTACTACCCTAGCACTATCGAACGTTAAGCGTGCGACCCTACGGGTTCGGGAACATGCAGACATGACCGAGACTCCTCTCCGGTCAATGACAAATAGCGGGACCTAGATGCCCATATTGATTCCAACATATTCAACAAAGATCTTTATCGGTTGAACCACGATGTCGAGGATTCGGGTAATCCCGTATGCAATTCCCTTTGTCCAGCGATATGTTACTTGCCCAAGATTTGATCGTCGGTATCTCCATACCTAGTTCAATCTCATTACCGGCAAGTCTCTTTACTCATTATGTAATACAAGATCCCGTGGCTAACTCATTAGCCACATTGCTTGCAAGCTCTTTACGATGTTGTATTACCGAGAGGGCCCAGAGATATCTCTCCGTCATACGAAGTGACAAATCCCAGTCTTGAACCATGCCAACCCAACAAACACCTTCGGAGATACCTGTAGAGCACCTTTATGATCACCCAGTTATGAAGTGATGTTTGGATACACACCAAGTATTCCACCGGTGTTAGGGAGTTGCACGATCTCATGGTCTAAGGAACAGATACTTGACATGAAGAAAGCTGTAGAAAATAAACTAAACGATCTGATGCTAAGCTTATGGTTGGGTCTTGTCCATCACATCATTCTCCTAATGATGTGATCCTGTTATCAAATGACAACTCATGTCTATGGTCAGGAAACCATAACCATCTTTGATCAACGAGCTAGTCTAATAGAGGCTTACTAGGGACACAGTGTAGTTTATGTATTCACACATGTATTTAAGTTTCCGGTCAATACAATTCTAGCATGAATAATAAACATTTATCATGAACAAGGAAATATGATAATAACCAATTTATTATTGCCTCTAGGGCATATTTCCAACACCAGCGCCTTGCAGCGAGAAGGCACCGTCAAAGTACATGATCCATTCTTTGGCTGTCTCTTTGCTGGGGAGAGTTGTTTCTCGAATTTCTTCGTCCTGCGTTGGCGTCCATTCGGTGATGAACTCTGCCAAGGCCCTGCTCTGAATGGTTGAAGTGATTTCAAACTTGAGTGCAAAGCTTGACAATTCCAACGCCCACTCCACTATCCTTCCAGTTGCCTCTGGATTTGTCAAGATGCGTTGCAACGGAAAGCGGGTGACGACGGTGATCTCATGCGCTTGGAAGTAGTGATGCAGCTTTCTCGAGGCCATAAGAAGACCGAAAAGCAATTTCTGCACTCCAGAGTATCTCGATCTAGCCCCCTGCAGAAGGGAACTAACAAAATACATGGGACACTGCACCACCTTCTTCTTCGACATCTCTTGTTGATCAACTTCATTTGCTTGTGCTGCTTTTGATTTGTCGGCACCAGGCTTTGCCGGAGAAGATTCCGGTTTGCCGCTGGATGGGTTTGCTGTGGCTGCCTCCTCGTCATCGACTTCCCTCTGCGCCACTAATGCAACACTAGCCACTTGATTCGTTGCCGCTACGTATAGCAGCAACGGCTCTTGCCGTCTAGGCGCAACTAGTGTTGGCACGGAGGAGAGGTATCTTTTCAAGTCCTGTAGCGCAGCCTCCGCTTTTGGAGTCCATTTCATTGGACCTGACTTTTTCAAAATCTTGAAAAACGGCAGGGCGCGCTCAGCAGATCTTGAAATGAACCTACTCAAGGCAGCAACGCATCCGGCAAGACGCCGCACATCTTTGACGTTTTTCGGTGCTTGAATCTACTCAATCGCTTTGATCTTGTCGGGATTTGCTTCAATTCCTCGTTGAGATACAAAGAATCCGAGAAGCTTGCCGGATGGAACGCCAAACACACACTTCTCAGGATTGAGCTTCAAACTGATTTTGCGCATGTTTGCAAATGTCTCTTATAAATCTTGAATGAGGGTAGACTTGTCCTTGGTTTTGACCACTATATCATCCATGTATGCTTCCACATTCCTGTGCAGCTGGGGCTCAAAACCAATCTGGACCGCCCTTGCAAATGTTAAACCAGCACTCTTTAATCCGAAAGGCATACGCACGAAGCAGTATGTGCCACATGGAGTAATGAATGCGGTTTTCTCCTCATCCTCCTTGGCCATAAATATTTGATGGTATCCAGAATATGCATCAAGGAATGAGAGTAAATCACTGCCGGAAGTAGAGTCTACAGTCTGATCAATGCGCGGCAAAGGGAAAGGATCCTTTGGACATGCTTTCTTGATATCAGTGTAGTCAATACAAAGTCTCCACTTCCCGTTTGCTTTGCGCACCACAATTGGGTTCGCCAACCAGGTTGGATGTAGTACACCTCTAACCAAACCTGTTGCTTCCAGTTTCTTGATTTCTTCGGCAATGAATTGTTGCCGCTCCAAAGCTTGCTTCCGGACCTTTTGCTTGACGGGCCGAGCATGGGGACAGACAACAAGGTGGTGCTCAATTACCTCCCTGGGAACACCGGGGATGTCAAATGGTCGCCATGCAAACACATCGACATTCGCCCGTAGGAAGGCAACGAGCGCGCTTTCCTATTTGCTGTCAAGGGTGGCACTGATGGTGAAGGTACCGTCAGTGCCGTCCTCCCTCGCCGGCACCTTTTTGGTCGCCGGTGAAGCAGCTTTGGATTTCTTACCGGCAGAGCACTCTGGCAAGTCTTCAACAGGCGCGCAGCACTCCGAAGAGGTGCGCTTCCCGGAATCCTTGCTACAGGTCTTGCCGGACTTCTTGCTTTCCTTCTTCTTGGCGGGAGCTGCTGCCTTGGCAGCCTCTGCTGCAACCGCATCTCTGTACATCTTGTCGACGCAAATGACTGCATCCTTCTTGTCGGAGTTGATGGAAATGATACCCATCGGCCCTGGCATCTTCAACGTGTTGTAAGCGTAGTGAGATGTTGCCATGAATTTTGCCAAGGCCGGGCGGCCAAAAATTCCATTGTACGGCAAGGGGATCTTGACGATGTCAAACACAATCTTTTCCGTTCTGTAGTTCAATTCCCCGCCAAACGTCACCGGTAATGTGATCTTTCCCTTGGGCTGGCTTCTTCCCGGGTCTACTCCTTGAAACGTGCCCGTTTTCTCGAGTTCCTCATCGGGGATCTGCAGCCTCTTGATAACCTCCGGAGAGATCAGATTCAGGCCGGCCCCACCGTCAACTCACATCTTTGTTAGTTGGAGGTTGCGAATTGTTGGTGAAACCAGCAACGGCAAACACCCGACCGTAGTTATGCGATCAGGGTGGTCCTCAGCATAAAAAATGATAGGCGTGTGTGACCATTTGAGTGGTTTTTGAGAGCCCATTGCCGGTTCTGCCACATTAACCTCACGTGCCCACTGCTTAAGTTGGCGGTGAGAGGAGTGCAAGGATGCTCCTCCGTCGATGCACATGGCGTCGGTTGCCTTCTGGAATTCTTGTTCACTGGTCTCACCATCGTCCTCTTCGTCACTTCCATCATCTTCCTCTTTCTTGTCTCGGCCTCTAGTAGGCTTCTCTTTCTGCTGCTTGGCCTTGCCGCGGCAGCCTCCTCGACCACCACGACCCTTTTTACCGGATCCACAGGTACCATCTTGACCCTTCTCTTTGTCACTCTTTTCGTATTCAGCTTTCTGTTTCTCAACAAGGTGCTCGACTTGCCGGCACTCTTGGAGATCGTGGCCTTTGGTACGGTGAATCTTGTAGTATGGTCCATCAGATTTGCCGGCTTTCTCGTTTGCCGCCGCCTCCTGGCAACCGGCGCATATAGTAGCCTCCTTGCTGGAGTTTTCAGTCTTGGCTTTCTTGGCAGACTCAGAGTTGCCGGAGCCTTCGACGGCCATAATAGTTTTGCCTTTGCGCTTCCTGTTATGCTTTCAGCCTTTCTCCCTCGGGGTGGCAGCATCATCGTCCTCAGAATCTACCTCGGCACCAGCGTCCTCGCCGGGAAGCGTCCTTCCTTCCTCAGCACGTGCACACTTATCCGCCAACGTGTAGAGCTCGTTGACGGTCTTGGGAAACTCCACGTTCATTTTATCCCGCATCCTCCGATTGCGCACATTCATGTGAAAGGCGGCAATCATGGCTGCGGGGTGCACATCTGGGATATTGCTGTGTACGTGGCTGAATCTCTGGATATACTTGTGCAAGGTTTCACCATCTCTTTGTGGGATCACCTGCAGGTCACTGGGCTGTCCAGGGGCCTTATGGCCTCCGGTAAAGGCACCAACAAACTCCTTGCAGATATCTGACCACGAAGAAATGGAGTTCTCCGGCAAGTTCATCAGCCAAGATCTCATGTTGGGCTTCAGTACCAACAGAAAGTAATTGGCGAGGATCTTCTCATCTCTTCCCCCGGCAGCTTGCACGGCAATCGTGTAGATGCCTAGAAACTCCGCCGGGTTCAGCTTGCCGTCATACTTCTCTGGTACTTCTGGCTTGAAGGCTCGGACAGACGGCCATCGGACTTGCCGCAGCTCACGGGTGAAGGCAGGACACCCAACCTCGTAAGGTAGATACCCACCAATCCCTAGCGTAGGCTCATCAACGATGGGGCCGTTGCGCGCGTCGGATTGACGGCGCGCCTCCCGGGGCCGTTCGATGGTGGTGCGGGCGTCCTCTGCCCGTCTATCTCGCATCACTTGCCGCTGGTCTTGCCGTGCCCGTGGATCCGAAGAAGCCATCGACATCTCGTCGGGCTCGAAAGATTGCTGGGCTTGTCGCGGCTGCTAACGTTGCTGCTGTTGAGGCTGTTGCCACAGAGGCGATTGCACCGTCAGCGTAGCACCGTCAATGCGGCCACCAGTTAGGGCTACTGGCGCCGTTTGCAGTCACCGTGAGGGCTCCGCTTGCTGTGATTTGCTGGCTTCGGCAAATCCAATCACGCTTTGGATGGTGGCTCTCCACTCATCCATCGTCTCTGCTACCGGAGGGAAGTTTAGCAGCATCTGAGCCCGCGCCATCGCCTCCACTGCTATGGTTGGCATGGCCGGAAGTGAAGAACGCGAAGTCGCTCTACTCCTGGCAGAGCCAGCAGGAGCGATATAGGGATCTTGCTGCTGTGGCACATGACCAGCAGAAGGCTGTCGTGGCAGAGGTGGTGCCTGACGATCTGGGATCTGATCGACAGGGGCCTTGCCGTGTGGACGCCACCGCCCTGAGTCGTTGACGTTGCTTGGAGTCGCGCGGCGCCTATCCTGTGATGGGTGTGGCGTGCGTCTCGACGCAGCATCCCTGGACGTCGCCACGGCGGGGTCTTGGCTCGCGCCGGCCCGGGGATCGTTGCCCCGGTGGCTGCGCTCGTCGGCGCGGCGGGGAGGAGGTAGACGTCCATCCGTCCCGCCCGCGCCATCTCGGTTTTGTTCACCAGAGGGTCGAGGAAGTCAACTACCTCCAGTGCGCTCATCTCCTGCTCCGGCTATGGTGGGCATGGCGACCGCGCCACCTGCGCTAGTCGTGCCAACCGCGGCGTCCGCGCTGCCCGCATTAGCTGCGCCGTGAGGAGCTGTCATCGTGATGCCCTTCTGAGGTGGAAGGAGCTGTCATCGTGATGCCCTTCTGAGGCGGAAGGAGCTGTCATCGTGAAGAGCTTTTGAGGTGGAAGGAGCTGTCATCGTGATGCCCTTCTTCTTGGGCGCCATCAACGATGAAGAAGATGATGAAGCTGATGATATCGATGCGCACTCTAATGGTTCAGGTTCACACCAGCGTGCCCCCTACCTGGCGCGCCAAAGATGTCGTGGTGGTGCGACCATCTATGGGGCGATCTAGCCCCTTGTGGTTCGGTGAGGGGAGACGCAAGCACAAAGAGCAGAACCACCAGAGGGCGCAGGGTGATTTTTACCCAGGTTCGGGCCGCTTGTGAAGCGTAAAACCCTACTCCTGCTTTGGTATATTGAGTGTGTATGAACACGAGTACAAGGAGCGCTTCCCCGGCAAGGTGCGGGAGAGGCAGCTGCACATGCGGGTTGTGTCAAGAGTCTGAATCCCTCTAACTGTTGCCTTGGCCCTCCTTTTATAGCTCAAGGGGTTACCACAGAGGCAAAACATTAATTACATATCGATTAGATAGCAAACAGTGCTATCATACCTAACTCTGCCAGTTTAGGACAAAAGCATTAAATGCACCATTAGGTGTCATGTGGAGAGGTAGTCCCGGCAAGGTTTCTGCACTGCTCGCCCAGCTACCTCATATTATTCTGACACGCCTACTGGACGGGTGTCATTAAAGGCAAATCCTATCCCTGCGCGGTCGACACCTCATCCATTAGCAAACATCTGTGCGGTGAGGTGGAGCACTGGAGGACTGGCAGAAGCTTGCCGGTACGGAGCTTGCCGGGTCTTCACCCTGCCCGTTTAGTCTTGCCGGTAAGGAATGTCTTCATCTTCAGTATTAGTTGAGTGCTTGTTGGTGCTGTGTCTTGAGCTTCTCTCCAGTGGCTTCCGCAACTGGGTCCTGAATCTTGGTCTTGGCGGTTCCCGGCAAGTCTTGGCCGGTAAGGAGGCTGCTACTATCTATGCATAAGTCAGGGTATAAAATACCCATGTTTTATACACCAACACCTGGCCAGCGGTGGGAGTAGGGTGGGGCGGTGAGGCCTGCGCAGCAACATAGCCGGTCACGGGAGGCGGGAGCAGGCGGTCCCGCTGGCACTGGTTTGTCCGGCTGGAGCAAGAAGATCAGAGAATGAAGAAGCAGCACGGCCGTTGGATTAACATCCAACGGTCACTGCTGCTAGAATCATTTGTTGACTAAGTTGACAAATCCATGCGTACGCGTCAACTTAGTAGGCCCACAAGTTAGCCACCAAATCTGTGGAAAATGGCATATAGACCATTTGCTATTATTTTTAATAATTTACAACCCATTTGCTCATTCTTAAGGAATTTTAGCAGCCCATATTCTTTTTGTTAGCATTACAGCCCATATTCTGGCCACGTTTAAAACTTTCAATGAAATTTTGCATATATCGGTGGAGTCCGAACTGTTTTTAATCCCGAAGTTTCGATTCAGATTCAAACTAATTTGAAAAATAAATTGATATTATTTTAAAATCCAATGAAATTTTCACCGCAAAAAAAATCCAATGAAATTTAAAATCTCAAAATCCGGATAAAACGAAATTTGAAACTAATTTCTGGCTTGCTGTGCCTTTAAAAACTTATAGCCCATTTTCTGGGTAAGCTGAATGCATCCCTCCTCATCTTGAAAGATTTGCAGCCCAGCAGGGCCGAGAAAAGCAAGTAGGCCTCGGTTGGGTATTCTGAAAAAAAAAGTGGGCTAGCCATTTCCAGAAAGAAAAAAAACAACTGGGCTGGTCATGTGGTAAACATAAAATAAGCCTGGGCTAGACGGGCCACAACCCCCGCACAACTCAGTTGATACCCTGCTCCGTCTTGAAAACAAAAAAATAACTGCGCGAGCTGCTGGGTCCCTTGTGTCAGCCGCTCGTCGTGCAATTCTCTCGTTTATTGACTATGTTGCCAATGGGGTCGGATCCAGATGTCAGGAAACCATTAGGAGGAAACAATTTTATTTACTTCCTTGCATGTGAAAATGTAGCTAGTGGGTCCCAACTGTCATGGGGAGGAGGCACTTCCTTGCGTGCGAAGATGTAGCTGGTGGGTCCCAGTTAATAGGGGGAGGAATCATTTTGCTTGCGCGTAATAAGGAGGCACTTCCTTGCGTGCGACCATGGACCTCGTGGGTCCCAGCTATCAGCCTCTCCACATACATACCTCTTCTGATGGCTGTCATTTGTTGACCACGTTGACGACGCCATGCCGAGAGGACCAAGGCGATGGATGACGGCGAGGCCTAGGAAGGGAACGACCCTGAGGCGGGGAAGACTCGGCAGTGGATGCCCACGCGGAGGGGAATACGAGGGTTTACTGGTTCGGCTGCGGTGTGAGGCTACCATTGCCGGAGAATAATAGGAGGTGTGGGTGAGTAGAGGGATGGCCCGGCCAGCGATGGGAGTAGGGTGGGGCGGTGAGGCCTGTGCGGCAGCATAGCCGGCCATGAGAGGCTAGAGCAGACGGTCCCGCCGGCGCTGGTTTGGACAGCTGGAGCAGGAAGATCAGAGATTGAAGAAGCATGACGGCCATTGGATTGACATCGAACGGTCATGCTGGTAGAGTCGATTGTTGAATAAGTTGACAAAGCCTTGTGTACGCATAAACTTAGGAGGCCCACAAGTCAGCTTCCAAATCTGTGGCAGACAGCATACATCCCATTTGCTATTTTTTAAAATAATTTATAGCCCATTTGCTAATTCTTAAGGAATTTATTACAGCCACGGTCAAAAAGTTCAACGTAATTTTGCATATTTCGGTGGAGTCCGAACTATTTTAATCTTGAAATATCGAGTCAGAAACAAACTAATTTGAAAATAAATTAAAATTTGGTTAAAATCTAATGATATTTAAAATCTCCAAATCGGAAGAAAAAACTAAAATTTGAAACTAATTGCCAGTTTGCTTTTTTAGGGGTAATTCCTAGTTTGCTATGTTTTTTATATATACAGCCCATTACTTATTACAGCCCATTTTTTGGGCAAGCCGAAATGCATCCCTCCTTGTCTTCAAAGATTTGTAGCCCAACAATTTGCACAAAAAAATGATTTGCAGCCCTGCACGGCTAGACAGTGCAATGTTAAAAAATAAACCCGGTCTGGGCATTTTATTATAATGGTAGATAATTTGCGCGTGAGTTGCGACGGGAGCATAAACATTCTATTAGATTGAGACGTGATTGCAATTCTATTATTACATTAGTCCATAAAATCTTAACACGTTTTATAATGATTTTTGTATGCAATCACCATGATTTACCTGCCAACTTATATAAACAATTATTTTGTAAGAACTTATTGATTTACCAAATAAAATGTTATTTTATTTTCGTAACTTAATAAGACGTGGGACAATTGAGTTGGTTTTAGGGAAGACCAGTGGTGCAATTTGCAGCTGGGCTTGGCGTGCCACAGCCTAGTCCCGACGTGCTGTGTCCAACTGTCAGCCTGTGAAACCTGATGAATCCCCTGCATACTAGAAGATGTTAAAATTTTGGAGAACTGGGAATTCGAATGCCAGGTGCTTTTGCTACTTATCAGCTGCCTGAAAATTGGTTTCACAACAATTGATTCAGCGTTATATCCACGTCGACCCTCGACATGATGGTTGGAAGCAAATGCCAAGTTCATACCAAAAGATCCTTAACAACAACACCAACTTGTAGATGACCAAGTAGAACTAGTACCAAACTAACTTATAATCTTTTTAGTCCTGGCCCTCGTGTTCGTCTGGTAGAAGATCTTGCAGACGACCAGCTCCCACTCCTTCTCTTGCTCGAGGTCCCCGGGGTGGTACTAGTGCATCACCCAGTTGGTCCTCTGCAGGTCGAAGTTCTTGTTGGTGTGCAGCACCAGAGAACCTTTTTGCTACCTATCTGCCAGCCGTTGACCATCACCGGCATGGTATTGTCGGTCTTGTGCCACATCGCATGCATGTCGCACTCCAATTGTATCTTGCGACGCGTCCGCATGCCCCTTTTGAACGCCCTGCAGTTGCGCTGGAAGAAATGTTTGCTTACGCCACTCAGTGTGATACCTGTAGTATTCGCGAAATACAATCCTAGGCCGGGTAGAATACCTTAGAAATTTGCAAAAAGAAAGGAATATATTTTGTGCAAGTAGACGGTCGATCGGTGTCTCACCTGGAAGTTTCTCAGGATGGGTGTAGCATATGCCGTGCTCGCTGTCGATGGTCTGTATGAAAAAATCGATGAGAGGGTGAGATCTCGTGTTGTTAGCACTCACTTTGGCCTCAAGGTGCTCGATCAGCTCCTACTCCGTGGGATCGAACTTGATGCCAGCCGGCAGTACCGGCCAATCCTTCTTGGACTTGCAGCAGTTAATTCCAGTTAAATGGTATGTATGATCAATCAACTGTTTAAGTAAATGATGAAAGATTTTGACAGATAATTGCTAGTCCAAATCTGAAATCCATGAAACCCGAACAAACTGGTGTCTCGGCTTCATTACTACATGCATACTCTCTAAAGACTTGAAAACCCCCATAAAGATCGAAATACAGGGCGGCGGGACGGATACTCACAGGAGCGGCCTCGCTGGTTCCTTCCTTCATGCAGCTAGCTTGAAGAGCTTCCTTGTTGAGATCAAATTTCTCAGCATCCTCCTTTTAACTACTTGCAATGAAGTATAGCAACTCCACCAGCTCATCGCCCATCATACCAACTTGATCGAAACAAGACGGTGGCTGGGAGGCGGGGAGACCGGGAGAGTTGGGAGAGAATGGGAGAGTGCTGCTGTACGACCAAAGGGGTGAGGCTCACTTTGGTGAACCGAACACGCCGCTGGGACTCTTGTGTCACCTCACGCGCAGCATGTTTGTAGCGACCCGACCCAAATGGATCGGTGCCTCTGTGCTTTCTATGTTATCCCTGGATCAGTTGCTAGCACACACAGTACATTGATGAAATATCATAACATCACATGTTAAAAAGGTAACGTAGATCCAGAGTATACCTCATATATCATAACGGAAACAATCATCAGGGTGTGGAGTCCCATCAATGCCAACGACAAGTTGAGTGTAGATCGTAACCCTACAACGTAACTCTTACTCGTCGAGATAAAATCCTGCAACATGAAACGTTGCAGCCATATAGGTCAATACATTGAATGTATTGGCAAGTCTAACATAAGATGATGAGGATAATTCTACCTCTATATGCAATTTGGCTGTTGGAGGCTCTGAGTTTAAGCTTTTGCATAAATGCTAGTTTATCACTAACTCAAGATAAATTAGATTAAGTACTACAAAGGTTATGTCAATAATGAGATGGTTCCACCAACCAATTCTAATAACCCAAAGTTATCATTAACCCAAATTCATTTAATCAGTAACAGTGTTGAGATCTCCAGATAATCCAATTCCAGTCGCTCAAATTGGGGACATGGCTAATTGATTAGTTTGACACTCTACAGAGGTTTTTGCACTTTTCCCCACAAGACTCGATCGCCTCCGTTGTAGTCCTCGAACTGCCTGGTGTTTAAGAATTGGATGATCGAGACATAGTTTTTCCAAAGAGGTCCCCTTACCATGGGCAGTACCCATCCTGGCTATAATCTGCCCCGCAAGGTTTCCCACAACTTACTCCACTATGCTAGAGCCCATAATGGCTTGTGGCTACACAGCTAAGCTTCTAGTCTTGAAAGATCCATCTTCTCTTTGAGCCTGGGTGGCAGTCCGTTGGGTGATCACAGGTAGACACCAGGATCCCCTGGGCATCCCCTAATAGACATTAGGTGCCCGGGCAAAGCCTGATAGAAATCAGGTGCCCGCAACCAATCGACCCAAAGATGTGTTGAAATTATTGCCACCTTAAGTTAACCCAATTTATTACTCTCACAACTTTCATGAAAATCACTATTGCCAACCCCGTCTACTGAAGCATAGCAGCATAACTAATTAATTGGTTCCCAGGGCTTGGTAACAAAGGTATTGGGTTCCTACCTCATGATATTACTCAAGGGCACAATTTCCATTTACCTACTTGATGCAAGTGTAAGGGTGAAACTAATGCAATAAAAACATAGGTATTAAACCTATGATCAAACTGACTTGCCTGGTACTTGTTGGTGAAGTTCATCGCACTCACAATTCCTGATAATTCTACTCATCACACTCCGAGAAATCTATCGTAACCAAACAATTTCATACATATAAACAATCACTCCAAAACCGAAAGAAAGCATAAAGAAAGCTAAAAGAAACTATGAAGAACTTAGGGAAAACTCAAGAACATCAAACAAAAATAAATAAGGCTCTCTGATCTAGAAATAAAATTTTAACAGAAAGGAAAATATAAGCTTTTTAGTTTAACAGAAAGTATTTGCTCAAAGTTTAATTTGCAAAAAGAATCAATTAAAATAGTTTTATAAATCAAAAGTTATAGCCTAAGTAAGTTGAAACTTGGATTTGTTCCAAAACAATTTTAAATAATTCAAAAAAAAATATTTTTGTTGATCTACTGGATAGGTATAACATATATAAAACAGTAAGAAAAATAATTACTCAAAAAATAATTTTTTATATAAAAGTTAGGCCAAATTTAGTGTTTAGATCAAATCTGAACAAATTCAAATTTAATATTTTCAAACATGAAAACTTTTCATTCCACTAGAAAGATGACAAAATTTTTAAGATGTGGGCTTTGGAATCACTCAATTTGGATCTAATATGAATAAGTTGTGGCTATTTGAAAAACATAACAAATCTGAAAATAGACAACTGCTATGGATCGGAGAAGGACACGTGTCACATTTTGGTTGGTTGAAAACTGTTTGCTCGAGAGTTACTAGAGGATGGCCGATACTTAAGAAGTCTGGGTGTAGTTTGAATAAAGCCAAATGGTTTTTCAGATCTACAGAGAACCAGGTGGTTAACCAATAAAAAACCCGAGGAAGAACAGAGGGAGTATAGAGAACAGAGAAAGGAGTAGGAGGGGCATGCTCACCATAGGGATGGCATGGGCGGCCGGCGGGGAGGGGGCTCGGGGCAGGGGAGGGGCGGCGCTGGTGGTAGAGGGGTAGGGAAGAGTCTCCTCCGGTGAGGCTTGGAGCGCGGGGGTGGAGCGGAGGGACGCTGGGCAGGGGCTCGCAGAGAGCTCCGGAGCTCTGAGGCGGCTCGAGGTGGATGGAGGCAAAGTTTCAGGGACCTGGGGACCACAAAACTATGTCAAACGGGATCACAACAACGAAACAAGTTGATTGGCAAAGAAAGATGTCCTCTGGTGGCTTACCGGAGTTGGGAACGGGCAATGAACTCCGTCGGGTTCCGGCGAGATTCAACTCGAGTAGGTGGGCGTTTCGGGATGGTTTGGGCAAAGGTGTTTGTGGGGAATCGGTCGAGGGGGTGCTTCGGTATTTATAGGACATCTTAATAGAAGGAAAGGAGCAGCGGAGAATTGAATCCCGGAGAAGAGGGGATCCGGTTCATGTATTGGAAGGAAACAGAGAAGAAAGAAGGCAGAAGAAGAAAAGGAAAGAATAAAGAAAGGAAAGAGGGAAGGTGGGCTGCGCCCAAGAAAAAAAGGGGAGGGGGCAGCTGGACCTGGTGGGGCGGCCTGGTGGGGGAAAAAGCTATCCCTGAGTTTTGTTTCTTTTTTTATCTAAAGCACAAAAGTGCTAGAATAAAATAGAGATGAAATCGGAAAAAGTTAAAATTTTGCACAAAAATACTAGGGCATATGTAGGTCCCTGTAAACTATTTATTTTTCAAAAATAAGATATATAAATATTTCTTAAAAATTGCAGAAGCAATCTGGTGCTCAAAATCAATTCAAAATGACTTTTTGAAAATACCAAATGACTTCAAAATAATTCCCCACTATTTTCCTTTAGAGGGAGTCATTTTACCCTCACTAATAATTAATCTGTTTCAGGGGGGAAATATTTTGAATAAAACCCAATAAAAGCAATATTCAATAATTTCAATAAATGGTTATGGAAATGATTTCAAATATTTTTCCAAATATATCTCTGTTGGTTTCATAATTCATTTTCCATATTTTCTTTCTGATATTTGAAGGAGTCATATTTCCTTCTCTCTTTATTCTATTTGAATAAATGGAAATGAATTTGAAACTCAAAATGGAAAACTCTCCAAAAGTGATTCAAATAAATTTTGAAAGTGGTCCTCATCACTTCCCACTCTATTTCATATATTTTGAAGAAGTCGTGTTATCTTCTCTCATGAAAATCCATGAGTGGCATAAAGTTTCTGATTTTAAATATTCTCAAATGGAATTTAAATCTTCTCAACCCCCTTTTCATTTCTTTAATGGAAGAAAGTCATATTATCTTCACTCTAGGGTTTTGTGTTGAAATGAATTTTGAATTTCATGGAAGCAAGGTACAAAATGTAAGAATGAATATTTGGGAAAGTCCTTTTATTCCCTCTCATTTAACTTTCAAAAAGTTTCAAATTTCCACTCAATTTCAAACAACAATCATACAAGCAATCATTGTTACTTAATTAGGATAACATTCCAAAATTTAGAATTTTGGGATGTTACAAACTACCACCCTTAAAATGAATCTCGCCCTCGAAATTCGAAGAGGCCAGAAAGAAAAGGTTAGGTTTGGGGTCTTCTTGCAAATCAATCGATTATCAAAATATCCGGGATACTACCACCCTTAGAATCAAAGTTACTGGTCCATCCCAAACGCATGTGCTTCCTCTTTAGTGTTGAGACCATTGGTCTTCTCACATATCTTGTGGTAATTCTTTATTGATGCTCTTCTGGTATAGGCATAATGTTTTCCTCAAAATCTTGAGTCCTTTCACAAAGTTCTTCCGAGACTGGATCTTCTTGGTTGACAGGTTTGGCGCCAATGCTAAACAACTATTGAAAACCTCATGGTGGTCAACAAATGATGGTTCCTGCAGAAAACAGGTCTTGGCTTCATTCTCACCGTATAACCTACTGTTGGAAATGGTTGCCTTGTACAAGGGTTAATCGTCATACCATTCTAAGGTTTAAGCAGGCTTTGACATCGTCGTCTCTCTACTATAGGTAAGTCACTCTAGATTTACCATTCCAAATAGCAAGAGCGAATGATAAGAGTAGTTGTCATGGTGATCAATCCATTCCGCAACCAAATCATTACCCTGTATAAGGTTTAGCGAATCTCGCATTCTAACACTCGGGCATCCTCACCAGCATTGCAGATTTCTCTTGTCCACGAACTGGGTTCGAGTAAATCCATTGATTCTGCAAGCTAAACAAAACATCTATCGTTTCTTCACAACTCTTAGGTTTTGCGTAAATTCCTATGAAACGCCTGCTGATGAAGTCGCAGCTTCTTCCAGATTTCTTCCTTCATCAAGGGTGTGCTTGCTCCTTATCAGATCCTGGTGCCTGTGGGTTATGGCCTACTGCAACACCTGTATAGCTTTGTCTCGTCTTCGGGGTTGCAACTATTCCATATTCCAACATTAAACTTTCATAGTTTTTCTTAAATCCAATTGTACTTCATTCTATCACACTCTTGGGGTAAACCATCATATCATGAAACAAAACTCAAGCTTATTTTGTCCAAACTCCACTCTATGGGATGACATGAATAACACTTTTTTTTCCATTGATCAATTGGTCTTACAGGGTACTACCACCCTTAAAATGAAATGCACTAGTTTATCCATAGACCATATTTCTCGTATCTCTGAACATGCTTACAATAATTGTTTATAGAGTAACAACTCGTAGCATACAATTTCAACACATGACATCATGACACATTAACTTTATTGATTCATGAATTATTACAATCTCCAAGACTTCCATTACATAACTTAACTCAACATCTTCATAACAAGAGTGTTTCCTACTACACTTATTGCATTCTTTATTCTACTATCCAAAATCTCAACTACTTAGCTCAAGCTTTCTTCTGGTATGAACATTCCCAACCAAAATGTCCTGCTTCCTTGCAGTGAAAACAGATGACTTCCGACATGTCTCGGGGTTTCTTGGCGATTATGTAATTTCCTTGGTTTCTTGGCTTCCTTTCCGGGCATTTACTGGCGTGTGACCTGAATTCTTGCAGTCGGAACATGTGATATGACTCCGGTCCTTCATTGCAGAGATTGGGTTGTTCTGGGGATACATTTTGTTTCTCTTCCTGGACTTTGTACTGATCAAATCCTCTATTTCCTGTGGGTCATACTTCACTTCTGCTGTCGGGAATTCACCCAGATACTCTTTCCACTCCTTCGAGCAATTATGGGAACTATGTCCTTCTTCTCCACATGCATAGCATGATTTGGTGTAAACCTTCATTGAGGTATCTCCAAATGGGTCTTAAACATCTTCCTTCACCACAGGTACTTCCGTATGTTTTCTGAGGGCTACTTTCAATCCTTCTTTCTATTGCTGAATAGTTTGTTGTACCATGGGGTAAATGTTTACACTGAGCAGGGTAGTGGGTAGTTCCTTCACACAAGAAACTAGTAACCTGCCTACTTGGGCATTCTTCAGCTGGGTGATTTTCTTCACAATGAGGGCATCCATCCTTGTGTTCTTCATGGGTGTGTCCTATCTCTCCACAGATCTAGAATGCATAAGGTTTCTTCATTTTAGTGTCACAGGGCTTCTAGATAAGACTAGACCTTAGCAGAGTTATCTTGAATTCCTCCCAAGTTTTTGCTCCATTCCATCCTTGTATAGCTTGATGCATCTTCCACCATGTTGCAGCACCTTTTGCAAAGTAATGAAGAGCATACTGGACCATATCCTTTCTTTCAACAATGTTATTCCTCAAGTGATCCTCCATGTTCTGAATCCACTGTTCTGCCTCCAATTGAGTCATCGATCTAGAAAATACGAGTCCATCTTCATTCATCATCTATTGGGTCCAAGGGTTTTTGGGATGAGATAAGAGAGGGAGAAAGATACCCATACAAACAACATAGTTTTAAAAATAGATTTTATTTGTTGCTGTCAGAAAACCACAAAATGACAGCTCACAAATCATCGCATCCTACGTTTTTATAAAACAAGGGTTTGGTCTTCTAAGGGTCATATAGATCTTGAATTGTTTAGGGTCTTCAAATTCTTCGAGTCCTTAGAGTCTTCAACTGTTGTAGCTCCTTTTCTCTGAAATGCATAGTGTAATCCTCTTTACTCTGAATTGGTCATCAGTTGTCCGATATCTTGTCCTTCTCAGAGTTGTCTCAATTGATCCTCCATGTGGTCAAAGGCGAAAGGGTCTTGTCTCACTATTTGAGGTAAGAGGGAATATTTGATAACGCACAGAAAAGATGAGAGGTAAAGGATCTTTTGAAAATAAAGTTTTAGAGAGATCCTTTCCTAAGGGCTTTCTAGTTTCTAGGGTCACGTCCTACAGTCAACATGTGCTTTGATACCATCTCTGTAGCAACCCTACCCAAATGGATCAGTGCCTCTGTGCTTTTTGTGCTATCACTGCATCAGTTGCTAGCACACACAGTACATCAATGAAATATCATAACATCACATGTTAAAAAGGTAACGTAGATCCAGAGTATAACTCATATATCACAGCAGAAACAATCATAAGGGTGTGGAGTCCCATCAACGCCAATGGCAAGTTGAGTGTAGACCGTAACCCTATAAGGTAACTCTTACTCGTCGAGTAAAATCCCGCAACATGAAACGTTGCAGCCATATAGGTCAATACATTGAATCTATTGGCAAGTCACATAAAATGATGAGGATAATTCTACCGCCATATGTAATTTGGCTGTTGGAGGCTCTGAGTTTAAGCTTTTGCATAAATGCTAGTTTTTCCCTAACTCAAGATAAATCAGATTAAGTACTACAAAGGTTATGTCAATAATGAGATGGTTCCACCAACCAATTCTCATAACCCAAAGTTATCATTAACCCAAATTCATTTAATCAGTAACAGTGTTGAGATCTCCAGATAATCCAATTCTAGTCGCTCAAATTGTCCGTAACCGGGGACACGACTAATCGATTACTTTGACACTCTGCAGAGGTTTGTCCACTTTTCCCCACAAGACTCGATGGCCTGCGTTGTAGTCCTCGCACTGCCTAGTGTTTAAGAACCGGATGATCGAGACATAGTTTTTCTGAAGAGGTCCCCTTACCATGGGGAGTACCCATCCCGCCTATAATCCCCTACTTTCGTAGTACTGCCCTGCAAGGTGTCCCACAACTTACTCCACTAGGCCAGAGCCCATAATGGCTTGTGGCTGCACAGGTAAGCTTCTAGTCTTGGAAGATCCATCTTCTCTTTGAGCCTGGGTGGAAATCTGTCGGGTGATCATAGGTAGACACCAGGATCCCCTGGGCATCCCCTAATAGACATTAGGTGCCCGGGCAAATCCTGATAGAAATCAGGTGCCCGCAACCAATCTACCCATTGATGTGTTGAAATTGTTGCCACCTTAAGTTAACCCAATTTATTACTATCACAACTTTCATGAAAATCACTATTGCCAACCCTGTCTACTGAAGCATAGCAGCATAACTAATTAATTGGTTCCCGGGGCTTGGTAACAAAGGTATTGGGTTCCTACCTCATGATTCTACTCAAGGGCACAATTTCCATTTACCTACTTGATGCAAGTGTAAGCGTGGAACTATGCAATAAAAACATAGCTATTAAAGATATGATCAAAGTGACTTTCCTGGTACTTGTTGGTGAAGTTCATCGCACTCACAATTCCTGATAATTCTACTCGTCACACTCCGAGAAATCTATCGTAACCAAACAATTGCATACATATAAACAATCACTCCAAAACTGAAAGAAAGCATAAAGAAACATAAAGAAAGCTAAAAGAAACTATGAAGAACTTAGGGAAAACTCAATAACATCAAACAAAAACAAATAAGGCTCTCTGATCTAGAAATAAAATTTTAACATAAAGGAAAATATAAGCTTTTTCGTTTAACAGAAAGTATTTTGCTCAAAGATTAATTTGCAAAAAGAATCAATTAAAAGAGTTTTATAAATCAAAAGTTCTGGCCTAATTAAGTTGAAACTTGGATCTGTTCCAAAAAAAATTAAATAATTCAAAAAATATATTTTTATTGATCTACTGGATAGGTATAACATATATAAAAAAGTAGGAAAAATAATTACTCAAAAATAATTTTCTATATAAATGTTAGGCCAAATTTTGTGTTTAGATCAAATCTGATCAAATTCAAATTTAAAAATTTCAAGCATGAAAACTTTTCATTCACTAGAAATATGACAAAATTTTGAAGATGTGGGCTTTGGAATCACTCAATTTGGATCTAATATGAATAAGTTGTGGCTATTTGAAAAACAGAACAAATCTGAAAACAGAAAACTGCTATGGATCGGACAGGGACACGTGTCACGTTTTGGTTGGCTGAAAAGTGTTTGCTTGAGAGTTACATGGTTTTTTTTTGATCTATAGAGAACCGGGTGGTTAACCAATAAAAAACCGAGGAAGAACAGAGGGAGTACAGAAAATAGAGAGAGAGGAGTAGGAGGGGCGTGCTCACCTTGGGGATGGCAGGGGCGGCCGGCGGGAAGGGGGCTTAGGGTAGGGGAGGGGCGGCGCTGGTGGCGGAGGGGTAGGGGAGAGTCTTCTCCGGCGAGGATTGGGGCGCGGGGGTGGAGCGAGGGGACGCGGGGCGGGGGGCACGCATAGAGCTCCGGAGCTCCGGGGCGGCTCGAGGTGGATGGAGGAGAAGCTCCGGCGACCTGGGGACCACAAAACTATGTCAAATAGGATCACAACGGCGAAAGAAGTTGATTGGAAAAGAAAGAGGTCCTTTGGTGGCTTACCGAAATTGGGAACGGGCGATGAACTCCGTCGGGTTCCGACGAGATTGAACTCGAGTACGTGAGTGTTTCGTGAGGGTTTGCGTGAAGGTGTTTTCGGGAATCGGTCAAGGGGGTGCTAGGGTATTTATAGGACATCTTAATAGAAGGAAAGGAGTAGTGGAGAATCGAATCCCAGAGAAGAGGGGATCCGGTTCACCTACTGGAAGGAAACAGAGAAGAAAGAAGGAAGAAGAAGAAAATGAAAGAAAAAAGAAAGGAAAGAGGGAAGGTGGGCTACGCCCAACAAAAAAAAGAAAGGGGAGGGGGCGGCTGGACCGGGTGGGGCGGCCTGGTGGGGGAAAAAGCTGTCCCTGAGTTTTGTTTCTTTTTTTTATCTGAAGCACAAAAGTGCTAGAATAAAATAGCAAATGAAATCGGAAAAAATTGAAATTTTGCACAAAATACTAGGGCATATCTAGGTCATTGTAAACTATTTATTTTTCCAAAATAATATATATAAATATTTCTTAAAAATTGCAGAAGCAATTTGGTGCTCAAATTCAATTCAAAATGACTTTTTGAAAATACCAAATGACTTCAAAATAATTCCCCACTATTTTTCCTCTGGAGGGAGTCATTTTACCCTCGCTCATAATTAATCTTTTTCAGGGGGAAAATATTTTAAATAAAACCCAATAAAAGCAATATTCAATAATTTCAAGAAATGGTTATGCAAATGATTTCAAATATTTTTCAAATATATCTCTATTGGTTTCATAATTCATTTTCCACTTTTTCTTTCTGGTATTTGAAGGAGTCATATTTCCTTCTCTCTTTATTTTATTTGAATAAATTGAAATGAATTTGAAACTCAAAATGGAAAACTCTCCAAAAGTGATTCAAATAAATTTTGAAAGTGGTCCTCATCACTTCCCACTCTATTTCATATATTTTGAAGAAGTCATGTTATCTTCCCTCATGAAAATCCTTGAGTGGCATAAAGTTTCTGATTTGAAATATTCTCAAATGGTATTCAAATCTTCTCAACCCCATTTTCATTTCTTTAATGCAAGAAGTCATATTATCTTCACTCTAGGGTTTTGTGTTGAAATGAATTTTGAATTTCATGGAAGCAAGGTACAAAATGCAAGAATGAATATTTGGGAAAGTCCTTTTATTCCCTCTCATTTAACTTTCAAAAAGTTTCAAATTCCCACTCAATTTCAAACAACAATCACACGAGCATTCATTGTTCCTTAATTAGTATAACATTCCAAAATTTAGAATTTTGGGATGTTACATTGTTGTCACGTCCATTCAATGTGTGGACATGATGAATAATTTGACCGACGTGTACTAGTACTACTACTCGTACAAGTACTACTTACTAGTACGAGTAGTGTAATATGGTAGAGGACTACTAGTACTACAAATTTAGAAATGGAGTACATTCATCCAATCTCCAGGTTGCTTCCATATTTCTTTAAATAATATTAGAGGGGCATTGCTAATGGCTTAGTTTTAAGGGAATTATGCAAGCTTGTTTAGAAGGAGCTTACAAACAGGTACTTTCAAAGTTACAAGGTTGTGCGACATACTTTGTAGGCCACATGAGTAATACAAAATACAATTCCCATTGGACAACACTTTCACCAACAAGTACGCATTTGAAGCCTAATTGCTATATATGGCTTCTGCACAGCATCTCCAACATTATCAAAATACATGCTACGCAGGTGATGTAGGATGCACTTGATCCCAGAATGGAATTTATCGTTCAAACTAACTACATTACAAAATAATAACCAACTAAACAGGAACATGCGACACCACCAGGATACATGGCTCAGTCTAGATATCACTATCAATCAAGTTGTGCATATTTGCTATTAGCATGAACCACATCGCCGCTTGTCGGGTTTGCAAAAGCCATCCATTGCTTGGAAGCTTGATGCCTTTCACACACTGAAGATCATCTGGCAACAAGCTGTGTCGACGAATCTCTGGATATGGTGCTTCATGAAACCCATGGTACGATGTGTAAATATAGTTCCCCTAGCGAATGGAATTGGCATAGCACGATAATCATCTCTGGTGATATGTTCGATGATCGGTTGGATGATCGGATAATTGAGCCCGAGAAACAGGGAGTGGTTGCCGAGGATGTAAACCCGCCTCCAATTGAATACGCTTGGCCCAACGGAGTTGGGATCTTTCTCGAACATGAAGCAGACATAGATATCACAGTCGCGAACGCCCCCACGCATTGTACTGCATGTGGTTTGATGAAATAGTTGGGTCACTTTGGTACGTGCAAATGAGCATCAAATGCCCACTGTCAGTTGAACGAGCGATAAACCACCACCCATTGGCAGCTATATTTCCAGGTCTTGGAATTACAAAGGCCAGGGCATTTTCGTCTACTGCAAGAAATCAAATTGGAGACCAAAAGGACAAAAATATACAATCATGTTCAGAGTATCTAAGGAATTATGATTATTATAACAGTGACACAGATCATAGCCAGAGAATTGCAATGCCGTGGTTATAAGATCATGTAAAAATGCCAATGGCTTTCATATTCTAGCAATATGTCATGGTTCAAAGATCATGTAAAAATGAGAGCAAAACAGATATGCTAGGGCTTACTCATATTCTACCATAACAGTTAGATGCCAATTGTTCTCATGTCAACTCCAACAATAACATGCGTGGTTACTGTAACACCCCAAAATTCGGGTTATCGATTTTTGTGCTGTTATTCCTTCCTAGCTTTCCTCTCCCAAATTTTTCCTCTGGAATCTGATGAGTGACCAGGTGAATCCAGACAATCCTTAGTCTCTCAATGCCTTTCCCATGCTCTTGTGCTAGTCAAGTTCCCGTCAGAAAATCCCGAACCTCATTCAAACCCTAGTTCCAAAATATTGGAACTGGAAATCCTGCCTTTGTGTTTACAAAGGAGCTATCATTTTCCTTGCTCTATTGATCCTCCTAAAATTTCTAGAAATCCTTCTCCACTCATAAACCCTAGATGTGCAAAAATATTGCCAAGTCATATGCAATATTTTTCATCTGGAATTAATTCCTTTATCAGCTTTTCTGAGGAATTAAATACAGGAAAATATTTGCCCATCTCCAAAGTTCATGAAAACTTGTGGAGATATTCTTTGTGATCATATTGAGCTCTCACAAAAATATTGGCCACAATTAAATAAAGGAAATTGCATTTTCCTATTTAAAGCCAATATTTCAATTTGGGGCTTTTCCAAAGGAACTACCATTTTTGTAGCTAGGAAAAATCTCAAATAATTTGTGGAGCTTATCCTATCCATATATTCACTATTTCCACAAAAATCCCAGGTTCCACAATTCAAATTTTGAGCACAACATCCATTTGCAAATCCTGTCCAGATTTCCAGTTTGCAAAGGAAGTGCTTGAAACCTTGATCTTTTTGGGCTGAAATTTTTCAGGATGGTTAACAATGATAAATCACCTCTGGATACCAAAAACCAGCCCATTTCATCTAGCCAATTGTCCTCAGTAAACTATCTAAGTTTTTGTCCAGATTGCATCTCTGTGAAGGAAGTACCTTCATAGATGATCAAATTGAGCTGAAATTTTTCCAGCTAGTTCTCATGGCTATATAATCACCCTACACCAAAAATCAGCCAAGTCTATCTAGCCATTTGACCCTAGCATCATCATCTTCATTTCTGGTCAGATTGCCAGTTTACAAAAGAAGTGCCATATAGAGTTGTCCATTTGAGCTGAATTTTGGCCAGGATGACCACCTTAGTGGATGATTAACCCTTGCCCAAGATCAAGCCAAGAGGAGCACTATGGTAGCCATCCCACATGTCAAACACCTTGCTGCGAGCTGTTGTTTGACCTAGGTGCAGTCACTCCAGAGCCCCTGTTCTTGGTTGAGGGGTCAAGTCAGCTCAGTGATGGGTGTGGAACACCCTAGACATGGTTTGGCGCCGAGTCAGGCGTGGCAACACCATGGCCACGCGGTGACCACGTGCGGAGCGCACCAAACTGGCGCACCGGAGCTCTGGACCCTTCGGGAGCCATCTCCGGCAAGCCACGGCTTGTCCAGGAGCGCCGGTGAGCTACCCACCACACGCGTGGATCATCCAGAAGCTCTCCCGCTCGTCTTCTAGCCCGTGGACGGCCGTGCCGACATGGATTCGCCACCGAATCACCGCCACGGCGACGAGCTTCTCGGAGCTTCGGCCGGCGTCGCGTAGCCCTCCCCGAGCCTATTTAAGCGGCCTCCAAGCCCCTCCTCCTCTGCAGCAAGCCTCCCCGCCCCTCAGCCGAGATCCCGAAGCTCTCTTCTCCTCCCTCTAGCCGTGATGCCGCCTCCGACCCCCTCGAGACACCCCGCGCCCGGGCCCTTCCCCTCCTCTCCATCCTCGCCCTCAGCCTCCTCCAGGGCCCATGAAGCCGCCGTCGTCCTTGATTTAGCTAGGGAGCTCTGCTGGAGCAACCCCCCTGGTGCCCATCGGCCGCCTCGCCACAGTCAGTAGCGACGGAGCTGCAGGCTGCCTTCCGAAGCCTCGCAACCACCCCTGAGGGCGGTACAGCACGCCGGTCCTCCGGCGCCCGTCGGCCAGCTCTTTGGAGCCTCTAGTCGACGGCTGCGACAGGAAGGAGAGAGAGAAAGGAGATGGGGCTGGGACCGCATGTAAGTCTCTGTGCGCTGACCTGGCCGGGCCCGTTGACTGTTTAAGTGGAAGCGTATTTGCTAAAATACGCTTTCCCGTGGTCAAAGCGTACTCGACTGCGGCATAAGGAGGAAATACGTTTTCACTGCAGTGAAAACCTAAACGCTGAAATGCGCTTTCAGCTCAGCCCGTAGCCGAAGTGTTTATTTTGCGGTCGTTCACCCCTTAAGAGCTAAAGTGGACAGTTTTCTGTCTGTTTTATCGCTTAACGAATGAATGGCCGTTTCTCTTCAACCGTAACTCCGATTGAGGTAAATCCAACGCCCACGTTTTCATTTCGTTGAGCCCGTTCCGATGGTATCATTGTCATAATGTTTCCACACTGTGAAAATGAGCATTTTGCCCTTACCCTTCAACCAGCCCCCTTCGAGAGGGGAACTTTTCCGGCAAATCTTTCCGCGAGCTCATCGCACTTCTTCCCGGTGACTCCATCAACCCCAAGGCAAGCCAACCTCTTATCATGAGCTCCGGACTTGCGTGATGACTTTGCTTGCACCCTGTGTGTTTATTACAGTAGGTTTCAGATCATCTACACCGGCATAGTCCTGTTAGTTCATCTGTACCAGATGCTAGTGTTAGTTACCATATAATATCATGAATTGCTTTCATGTCATATTTTTCCCATGCTAGTAATAATACTTTTAATACCATTATCATGTTAGTGCTATGATTTGATCTCATGCCATGATTGTCAATACTGTTATGGTTTTGTTATGCTGTTGTTAAGGGGTTGTTCCTGCTCATAAATATTGATGTCATGATGAGATGATGGAAATGTTAAATTGAGCTTATAAATTAAACGTCCTCCGTCATCGATGGGATCGAGTCATAATGCCACCGAAGCGAGCTTACCCATGTAGCCACATTTTCCGTTATGGGACGACCTTGACTTGGTCTAACTTTGTGCTCTCTTATCGGTACCACCAAATAGGGAAGGTTATGCGCGCGTGCTGCCCTGATCAGGTAGGCGGCGATAACCTTGTGAGCCCAGTTGTTTGTTTAGCCCGGGAGTCCCGTTTGGAACAGTTTAGTTGGCCACGATGTTGGCAGGTGTCAGGAGTGACATAGGGGCCACCCAAGACATGACTCGGACGGGGAATGATTGTCGGTGGTACGATAGAAGGGTCACATGTTAGGCAAGTTTCGTTGGACGACTGTCCATGGTGTGGGTAACGTGCGCAACCTCTGCAGAGTGTATGAACCTATTCGAATAGCCGCATCCACGGTATTGGACATAGTTCGTACTAGGTCACACTATTTGATCTTGGTCGATCTGGAGGACGAACCTGTTATTATAAACTTGTTAAAGAATGTGCTCCTGAGTCAATGTGGTAACTTGGACTATGGGATAATTGTGAGTAATCACCGTGTTGTTCTGATATGATCACGAGATGGGATCTCGGTGAGTCATGAGTTAGCCCAGAAGGGCAGTAAAACTGAATGATGTCACAACATATTACTTTAATGCTTCACGGGAGGTAAGTGTAGTGTAGGTTCCAGTTTAATTTTGGATACCATATCTCGTATAAATAGCCATGCCATGCTATGATATGTAGTTATGCCATGCTTGATCCATGTTTTCCAGTTAATTCCATGCCATGTTTAGAATAAACTCTTATATAAGCATAGGGCTTGCTTTGTCATCTGCTTGTTTGGATGCTATGTATTTGGTTGTCTTGCGAGTACATTCAAAGTACTCACCTGGCCTTGCATGTGGCCAGTTGCAGGAGAAGATCCGTCATGCTAGATCGTAACCCAGCCAGTCCTGTGACTTGTGGAGCCCAGCCAGAGACGTCGTTGCCGATGAACCAAGACCTCCGCTGCCATTTAGTTAGCCTTGGAGCCATGTAATATTGTTGTAAGCAACAGTATTGTAGTACTCCATTTCATATAATAAAGCCATTTTTGTGCCTGGAATTGCTGTATCATGTCTCAGACGTGCGCTAGGTCTTATCCTGGGGCTGGCGTGCGTCGGCCCTCTATCGGGGTGCCACAGGATGTGGAATCAGAGCCAGGCTTGCTGTAGGTTACCCTAGCATCAAACCACCCTTATTTTCAACCGGTAGTGATCCCAATAGATTTGACCCATCACTGGCATCCGACACGGCCACTGTTGATCAATAGGCGGCGCAGTCGGAATTGACGTGTCCCTACCCAGCTGTCCGCCCACCCAGCCATCTTTGGATTGGACCACAACCCTACCCACTTGTTGGCTGTGCCTGCGTTTCCTTTACCCGGCACGAGAAGGATCCACGCCATGCTGGTATGTCCCAGCCTGGCTTCCTATTTAAACCCCGCCACCTGCGAGTCGTAGCCCTCTCCGTTCAGTAAGCCAGATCCCCGCAAGAGAACCCAAGCCGGTATCCTCAAACCAGCAGCCATGGCTAGTTCTTCCAGAGTGCCCACTTTCCATAGCCGAACCTTGGCTAATGGTTATGCTGGCTTTCCGCCCATCCTTTCGAGTATGCTCACCCAAGCCCTTGGCTGTAGTGCTAGCCCAGTGTATCTAGTGTTCCAATCGGAACCTGTCCCTCACCTTTGCCGATACTATGCTCACGCGCATATCTGCCCAGGTCCAGCAGAGGATGGGAAGCCCTTGACTTTTCAGGGCAAACCCATGCCCACCCCCGCGTTGGCTGTCTAGACAGCTGCTGCGGAAGCCATCGCACATCTTTGTTTCCAGTTTTCGCAAGTAGCGGAGATGCGGGAGTTCTGCTACTTTCCCTTTGCGTCCAGCGCAGGTTGCGAGTTCTCCAGCACAGTCGAAGATGCCGACCCGGCATTGGCTCGCCTCGTTCAGTTCATTGCTGCCCAGGGACTACTGCTCTCTGGTATTTTTGGAGAGTTCAAACCCATTGACCGTGACACCATTCAGGTTGTTACGGAAGCATACCATGAGGCCCGTCAAACTGCATCCCAGGCCACCAGTTCCCTGATGCCAAACCCAGTGCCACCTTCGTAGCTAGTGCCACCCTCGCAACCCGTGAACCTATATTGACCAGGCATCATTTCCCCAAGTTCCTTCTCCCGAGCTATTCGGCGTCTTCATCGTTGGGATGTGTTCCGTCAAGTTCCAGCCGCAACTCCAGCAGTTGAGCCCCAACCTATAGAGGTGTCCGACGATGAAGGCGGAAGTTGGCTCAGCCTACGTCCCCTAGGAGAGCCCCAGCAAGAGTAGAACCATGTAGTTCGGAGTGAGTTGTTGCTGTTGGTTGCCTAGTAAGGTTGCGCATTGTTGTATGTTTGTATTGCTTGTAACTGTGTGCTGCTGTAATGCTATGTATGCCCGTTTGCTCTGTGTGTTTGGTTCATTGCCTCTCCGTTAAGCAGAAATGCTTAACAGAGCCGGCAATGGTTTCTTAACAAGATTTCGATCAGTAAGACACTTACACTTAATAACAACAGGCTCGCCCGGAGTCCCTAATGAAATGCGAGCTGGTGCAGGTATATGTATACCAGGAGTACATACACCCACTAGCATTAAAACACCTTAGTGTAATTTGCTGGATGTGTTCTTTTCCTTTGCGTGTATTTTGCTCCTATATGCATTCTGCATTTGCTTGCATATTGGTTTGAATAGATTGCATGTGTATTGTGTGAGCAATGTCTGCACACCAAGTTCATTCTCCTGAGTACAGTTGCAGTGGTACTCGGGTAGAATGCAAAGCCGCATACCCATACCCATCTGTTCTTACTCCGCTTGCCAGTTTTCCGAACCCAGCATTCTGGAGAGTCAGTTCTCCCCAAAAATTCCCAGTCCCTAAATCTTTTCCCCAGAGCTCAGCTGCAATCTCGGAGAAATTCTGAGAAATTGTATTGCAGCATAAACCATTACAACCCCTCCAGTCCAAGATCTGAACCCCGATTTTACCCCAACACGCACTCATTGTGGATGTTGTTCGACAAGGAGCTACTAGCAGCGTGATCCCTGCATTGGTAGAGCTCCACTAACCACACTACGCTAGCCACAGACCCAGCAGTGCCTCTGTCACTGTCTCGCATGACGCTGGACAGGCCGCCACCTCGCCCCACCGCAGCCCACGCTTATTCCGCCGGCCTGAGACGGCGAAGGAACCAGCGTGGGTGATCACCAGCCACTCTGCCAGCATCGCCCTCGACTCGACCCGCCGCGTCAGGACCCTCGTCGTCATGAGCCCGCTCCAGTAGGATGAGCTGCAGCAGGCAGAGCGACGAACCGATCAGAGTAGCCAGCAGTGCAGTGAGGAAACACCGTAGCCCCACCAGGAACACCGCATCACCGAAGGATCTCGGCTCGAGCTCGTCCAAACCGAAGAGATGGAAGAGAGGCATGGTGTGTGTTGGACAGAGCCGCGTTGCCGTCGTCTTTATAGCCCAAGTCTGGTGTACGGTGAGCGAGATCCAGGAGAACCGTGCGTCGCTCGATCACCGGCGTCTAGGAGGCGAATCCGCGAGCAGTGCCGACCGGCACTGGCCCGCGATGGGAGTGGTCTCTGCGTCGACCTTGTACACATCGCGCACTATCGTTGTGGGGTGCTTTATGCCCTAGGAGCTAGGCGCGCGCTGTGCCCAGCCACACGCAGAACAGCACGGGAACGAGAGAGAACCATTGGCCGGAGAAAGAAGAAGGAGGCTGCCAGTGGGCCCTAGGCCCACCTGCCAGTGAGAGAGGCCACTGTTCATTGGGGTGCCCCTAGCATTTTTGGAAAAAGGGAATTTACGCTTTTCCTAAAACTGTCAGGGCTACGAGAGGAACCCAGCGACACCTACACGTGGAGTAGATCCCGCAATATCCGCATCTCGATCTGGGTGTACCAATTTTCGGTACTCTTAACTCGGTTGTTTTCAACCGCAGGGTTAAGATCCAACCCAGAGGTTTCTTTTTCCAGGAGGTGTGATATTTGTTCTGAGCTAACCCTAGGAATCTCGAGGACGAGATTCTCTTAAGGGGGGAAGGTTTGTAACACCCCAAAATTCGGGTTATCGATTTTTGTGCTGTTATTCCTTCCTAGCTTTCCTCTCCCAAATTTTTCCTCTCGAATCTGATGAGTGACCAGGTGAATCCAGAAAATCCCCAGTCTCTCAATGCCTTTCCCATGCTCTTGTGCCAGTCAAGTTCCCGTCAGTAAATCCCGAACCTCATTCAAACCCTAGTTCCAAAATATTGGAACTGGAAATCCTGCCTTTGTGTTTACAAAGGAGCTATCATTTTCCTTGCTCTGTTGATCCTCCCAAAATTTCTAGAGATCCTCCTTCACTCATAAACCCTAGATGTGTAAAAATATTGCCAAGTCATATGCAATATTTTCATCTAGAATTAATTCCTTTATCAGCTTTTCTGAGGAATTAAATCCAGGAAAATATTTGCCCATCTCCAAAGTTCATGAAAACTTGTGGAGATATTCTTTGTGATCATATTGAGCTCTCACAAAAATATTGGCCATAATTAAATAAAGGAAATTGCATTTTCCTATTTAAAGCCAATAGTTCAATTCCACACTATGAAAATGACCATTTTGCCCTTACCCTTCAATCAGCCCCCTTCAAGAGGGGAACTTTTCCGGCAAATCTTTCCGCGAGCTCATCGCACTTCTTCCCGGTGACTCCATCAACCCCAAGGCAAGCCAACCTCTTATCATGAGCTCCGGACTTGCGTGATGACTTTGCTTGCACCCTGTGTGTTTATTACAGTAGGTTTCAGATCATCTGCACCGGCATAGTCCTGTTAGTTCATTTGTACCAGATACTAGTGTTAGTTACCATATAATATCATGAATTGCTTTCATGTCATATTTTTCCCATGCTAATAACAATACTTTTAATACCATTATCATATTAGTGCTATGATTTGATCTCATGCCATGATTGTCAATACTGTTATGGTTTTGTTATGCTGTTGTTAAGGGGTTGTTCCTGCTCATAAATATTGATGTCATGATGAGATGATAGAAATGTTAAATTGAGCTTATAAATTAAACCTCCTCCGTCATCGATGGGATCGAGTCATAGTGCCACTGAAACGAGCATACCCGTGCAGCCACATTTGTCGTTATGGGACGGCCTTGACTTGGCCTAACTTTGTGCTCTCTTATCGGTTCCACCAAAGAGGGAAGGTTATGCGCGCGTGCTGCCCTGATCAGATAGGCGGCGATAACCTTGTGAGCCCAGTTGTTTGTTTAGCCCGGGATTTCCCGTTTGGGACAGTTTAGTTGGCCACGACGGTGGCAGGTGTCAGGAGTGACACAGGGGCCACCCAAGACATGACTCGGACGGGGAATGATTGTCGGTGGTACGATAGAAGGGTCACAGGTTAGGCAAGTTTCGTTGGACGAGTGTCCATGGTGTGGGTAACGTGCGCAACCTCTGCAGAGTGTATGAACCTATTCGAATAGCCGCGTCCACGGTATTGGACACAGTTCGTACTAGGTCACACTATTTGATCTTGGTTGATCTGGAGGACGAACCTATTATTATAAACTTGTTAAAGAATGTGCTACTCAGTCAATGTGGTAACTTGGACTATGGGATAATTGTGAGTAGTTACCGTGTTGTTCTGATATGATCATGAGATGGGATCTCGGTGAGTCATGAGTTAGCCCAGAAGGGCAGTAAAACTGAATGATGTCACAACATATTACTTTAATGCTTCACTGGAGGTAAGTGTAGTGTAGGTTCCAGTTTAATTTTGGATACCATGTCTCGTAGGAATAGCCATGCCATGCTATGATATGTAGTTGTTATGCCATGCTTGATCCATGTTTTCCAGTTAATTCCATGCCATGTTTAGAATAAACTCTTATATAAGCATAGGGCTTGCTTTGTCATCTGCTTGTTTGGATGCTATGTATTTGGTTGTCTTGCGAGTACATTCAAAGTACTCACCTGGCCTTGCACGTGGCCAGTTGCAGGAGAAGATCCATCATGCTAGATCGTAACCCAGCCAGTCCTGTGAGTTGTGGAGCCTAGTCAGAGACGTCGTTGCCGATGAACCAAGACCTCTGCTGCCATTTGGTTAGCCTTGGAGCCATGTAATATTGTTGTAAGCAACAGTATTGTAATACTCCATTTCATATAATATAGCCATTTTGTGCCTGGTACAATAGCAAATTCCATATCCTCCTGAGGCAGGAAGAGAAGCTTGACGCTGCCAAGGAGGAGGCAGCGGCCCTGGACGGCAAGTTGACGGAGCACGAAGCGTAGCTCATCATCAAGGAACAAGAGCTTGCCGCCCGAGAGGAAGCACTTGCCGCCAAGCTACGCAGCAAGGACGAGGAGATCCAGACTCTGCTTGTGCAGCAGACCCAAGAGCTAGAGGAGGGCCACAAACAGGCCATCGAGACTCAAGCTGAGGCCCACGCCGCCAAGCTCTTGGAAGCCGTCAAGGCTGCAGAGGTCGCTGAGGCCGCCAGGGTAGAGTTGGAGTCCAGGGTACTGAAGCTTGAGGAGGACGTCGCCGCCAAAGCCCAAGAACTCTCGACCGCCAACAACTCCACTACTGACCTCAAGTCAAAGCTCGCGACTCTGGAGAAGGATCTGGAGGTTGGCAGGGAAAAGGAGAGGGAGCTGCTGGTAAACTGGGAAAAAGAGAAAGATGCACATGCCGATGCTGCAAATTCCTTCGACGGGCACAAGAAAGCCCTGGATCTATCCACTGGTCACCTTGTCGATGTTGCCGAGCGCCTAGCTGCTCAGGTGACCATCATGGACAAGGAGAACCATAGCTTCACCGTCGGCGAGCATGACTCTACCAGTGCCAGCCTCACCCTCTTCTTTGAGGGACTCCTCGACATATTGAAGAACCATCACAAAAAGAGGTCCGCCAACTTTACCAGTGAGTCACAAATTCTGCAGCGATGTTGTCTCCAAGATGCTCATCAAGATTATCTACCGGAACCCTGGGGTTGACGTCTCCAAGGCCTTCAAGAGCTTGCCTCCGGGGATAGACACCACAGCTGCCGAAGAAGCCGTCGCTCCCCTGATCAGCAAGATTCATCAAGTCCCGATGATTGAGGGTGATCGCAAGGATTAGCCCCCTTCACTGTTTCTTGTTGCAAGTGTAGTTCATGTAAAAGACAGATTATCTTAAGTTAGAACTGCACTTGGCTTTGATGTAATATAACTTGCGTTTTGGATGGATGTATGCATGCTATCTCTCTTGTCTTATTCTGTCTTTGCATGATTTTTGTACCCTACGCTTGCCGGAAACTTGCCGGTGCGCGCACTCTTGCCGCGTGCGCTTGAGGAACGGGTCCTTAGCAGCCTGCCGGAAGTGCCGCTGCCGGCAAGGATACACTTGACGATCACAACGTAACCACTTAAGTTGTTGAGCGGACTCGAAACAAAGTAAGGGCGTAGCTGATCACGACAAGGTTCCTTAGCGTGCAAGTTTCTCATACAAAGGCCTAAATTTTTCAAGGAGAAGTTGCAACTACAACAAAGAATTTACTTCAAAGTTCTGCAACTTAGCTTTTTCTTTGCTGCGCTTCTTGCCGTAGGACGATATCTTGAACGTCATTTGGTATCCATACCATCACTCCCCCCGGGAAACTTGCACGTGAGGAACCCTTCTGTCCTTTGAGAAAAAGAAAGAAGAGAAAAGAGGAGGCTGGAACCTTGACGGTTCATTAATCATCCTATGCAAGGGGAAATGGAACACAAGGCTGCCTGCAACACATAAAAAAATATGTACTTTGACAAAGAGTTGTGGAACACTTAGCTTTATTTATGTGCACGGGATCTGCGCCCAGCTCTGTACAAAGGTTTACATGTCTTTCTGGCAAACTTGTACAAAAGAGGTTGCCGGGCAGCCCGGCAACCGTGCCTTACGGGTAAAACTTGAGAAGATGCTCAATATTCCATGAGTTGAGCACCGGAGTGCCATCTTCGGTCGCTAGGCGGACAGCGCCGGGCCTAGTGACTCATACCACCCGGTAAGGGCCGTCCCACTTCAGCGTCAAATTGTTTTGACCCTTCGTGGACTGAATCCAACGAAGAACAAGGTCACCTTCCTCAAGATTCCTAGCGTTCACTTTGTGGCTATGATAGCGGCTCAAAGCTTGCTGGTACCATGCAGCACGGACAGCAGCCCGGAAACGATCTTCCTCAAGGAGCGTGGCATCATCTTGCCACAGCTCATCTTGATCCTCCTCATCGAAGGCCAAGACTCGAGGTGACCCATATTTGAGTTTTGTGGGGAGCACCACATCTGCACCATAAACAAGGGAGAAGGGCGTCTGGCCAGTGGCTCGACTTGGCGTCATTCTGATCAACCAAAGAACCGCCGGCAAATCTTCCACCCAGCGCCTTCCACACTTGTGCAGCCTGTCGAAAGTTCTGGTCTTGAGACCACGCAACACTTCTGCATTTTCCCTTTCTACTTGTCCATTGCTCCTTGGGTGAGCAACAGATGCGTAGCAAATCTTATTTCCAAGCTCTTGGCCATATGCTGTGAAGGCGCGGCTCATGAATTGGGTGCACTTGTCGGTGATGATCCTGTTGGGGACACCAAAATGAGCAACCAATCCTTTGAGGAATTTGATGGCTGACTGTGCCATCACCTTCCTCACTGGCTCCACCTCAGGCCACTTTGTAAACTTGTCGATTGCAACGTACAAGAATCCAAAGCCCCCGGTAGCACGGGGGAAGGGGGCGATGATGTCGAGCCCCCAAACCGAGAAAGGCCAGGAGAGAGGGATGGTTTGGAGGGCTTGAGCTGGCTGGTGAATATCCTTGGAGTGGAACTGGCATGCTTCGCATCTGATGACCACCGCCAAGGCGTCTTGAAGGGTTGTCGGCCAGTAGAATGCTTGATGGAACGCCTTGCCGACAAGCATGCGTGACCCAATGTGAGAGCCACACATCCCTTCATGCATCTCTTCCAACAGTCTCTGTCCATCTTCCCGGCAGATACACTTCAATTTCACCCCATTTGGTCTCTTTCTGTACAGAATGTTGTCAACAAACTTGTACATCCTTGATTGACGGGCTACTCTTTCTGCGTCCTCTTGCTCATCGGGAAGATCTCCTGTCTGAAAGAACTGGACAATTGGCTGTGCCCATGCCGGGGCTTTTTGCCTTGGACTTCTTGGCAGCGTTGGTGTCACCGGGGCTCTCAACTGCCATGACTGTCTTGCCTTTGCACTTCCGATTGCGCTTTCGGCTCTTCTTCTGCGGGGTCGATGCATCATCTGCGTCGTCATCTTCGGAGTCGAGTTCGGCACCAGCATCTTCCCAGGGAGTCGCCTCCCTTCCTCAGCATGTGCACACATGTCCGCCAAGGTGTACAACTCGTTGATGGTTCTGACCTTCACGATATTCATCTCAGACCGCATTCTACGGTTGCACACATTCGTGTGGAATGCGGTGCAAGCAGCTACGGGATGAACATCGGGGATGTTGTGGTGCACACAGCTGAACCTCTGTATGTACTTGCGGAGGGTCTCGCAATCTCTTTGGGGGATCACATGCAAATCGCTCTCCTGACCAGGGAGCTTGTGGCCACTCTGATAGGTACCCACGAATTGATGGCATAGATCCAACCAGGAGGAAATGGAGCCCTCTGGCAAGTTCATCAACCATGATCTGACGTTGGGCTTGAGCGCCAACGGAAAGTAGTTGGCCAGTAGCTTGTCGTCGCGCCCCCCGGCAGCCTACACCACGATGGTGTAGATGCCAAGGAACTCTGCTGGGCTGGGCATGCCGTCGTACTTGTCGGGCAGCTCAGGCATGAAGGGGCGGGCGGACGGCCAGCAAACTTGCCGCAGCTCACGAGTAAACGCTGGGCAGCCCACCTCGTAAGGTAAGCACCCAGGGTACCCTGGCACTGGCACGTATGCTGCCAGCCCAGCATGGTCGTCTGATAGACGGCGTGCTTCCCAGCGCCGCTCAATCTTCGTACGGGCATCCTCGTCGCGCCGTTCATGGAGCACTTGGTGCTGGTCTTGGCGGCCCCGCGGATCCGACGATGCCATGGACATGGTGTCCTTGTCATCCGATTGGCGAGCTTGCCGCCGTGGTGGTTGTTGGCGTGGAGGCGACTGCACCGTTGGTGCACCATCTCCGACATGGCAGCTAGATGGTCTTGTCGGCACTGTGGGTGGTCGTCTGGAGGGGCCCACATCTTGTGTTTTGCCGGGATCGGCAAAACTGATGAGGCTCTGAATGGTGGCCCTCCATTCTTCCATCTTGTCTGGGGCCTGCGGGAAGTTCAAAAGCATTTGAACTCGTGCCATAGCCTCTGCCACCGTGGTTGGCATGGCAGGAAACACGGAATGAGACGGCGTTCGACTCCTAGCTGGGCCAGGAGGGAGCTCGTCGCGTACCTGCTATCGTGGTGCATGTTCACCAACGGGTTGGCATGGTGGTGGTGGAACCTGAGCATCGTGAAGATGATGCTCAGGGCAGGACCGCCAGCACCGCGGGGAAGCGTGGCATGCCCATCTTGCGATGGTCGCTGCACACGTCCCGCCGCAGCGTTGTTGGATGTCGCCGCTCCGTCCTTGGACATCGCGGCGGCAAGGTCCTGGTTCACACTGGTCCAAATTGTAATACTGGGATGATCGTGCTCACCAGCGGGTTGTTGGAGTTGGCCGTCTGCGCCGTCTCAAGTGTGCTGACTGCGATCGCCAGAATGGTGGGGGTGCTGGACACCCGCACCGCCTGCGCCTCCTGCCCCGGCCGTCCCAACCGTAGCGCCCGCGCCGACTGCACCGTCTCTGGAAGATCGCTTGGACGTGGTGGGAGCCGTCATGGCTCTGGTCTTCTTCTTCGGCGCCATCGATGAAGGTGATGGAGCCGGTACTCAAACTATGAACACTGATTCGTAATATAAGAGCCCCTGCCGGGCGCGCCAAAGATGTCGTGGGAAAACGATGATCTATGGGATCGAAAGGATCCCTTTGCGGTTCGGAAGTGGGATGAAAATACTACAAAGAGCAGGGCTACTAGATATGAGCACAAGCAATGATTTATCTAGGTTCGGGCCGCTAAGAGCATAAAACCCTACTCCTGCTCTGGTGGTTTGATTGTATGTGAGCTCAGAGGTTACAAAGAGCGTAGCTTGCCGACAAGGTGCGCGAGAAGTGCAGCTACATCGTGTAGTTGAGCTAAGAGTCAACCGTTCTAAGTGTAGCTATAGGCCTCCTTTTATAGGCCAAGGGGTTACCACCGTGGCTAACATGGTCATTTACAGAGTATGAATAGTAACTTGCACCATCACCACGTCTATCTCCAGACGGGGTAGGACAAGCGCATTAAATGCACTGTTAGGTGCTATGTCGGGGAGGCGAGGCTTTGGGCAAAAGATCTGTACCACCGGTCCTAGCGCCCTCTTGTCACCTTGACACGTCCCAAGGACGGGTGTCGTTAAAGTTAATCCTAGCTTGGCATGCTGACACATGCCTTGGCCAGCTGCGTTGACTGCCTGCCCGCTCGACACCTATCATGCATGCTTATCTAGCCGATGATGAGGTGGAGCGATAACGGGACAGAACGAGCTTGCCGGCATGGAGCTTGCCGGGCCGTTGTTTGCCAGCAAGGAGCTTGCCGGCAACCAGGGTCTTGGTCTTCACCTTTCCGGTATGAAGGTTGCCGGCAAGGGCAATCTTGATCTTCAGTACTAGAATAGTACTTCTCGATGACCTGCCTTGAGGTCTTCTTCACAGTCCTGTTTAATCTGAGTCTTGAGTCACAGCAACCCTCTGGCAAGCCCTTGCTGTCAGGAGGGCTACAACTGCATATGCACAAGTCAGGGTACGAGGGCACCCATGCTTTAGTACGCCGACACTACTCTACCTAGATTTACAGCGCTACCATTCACAATTTACCATACTCCACTTACACATTATAGATGGGCTCCATGTCGTCCTCGAGGTTCCAGTCCCAGGTGTTCTTCATAGATGGCATCATCCATAGTGGTGAGCAACGGGAATCATTGTCACAGCTTTCTAGTGTGGTTCCACACGATGGAGACTCATCCAAGCTGAAGCGGCATAAATCAGGGACAGCGTGCGATGACCCATAATTATAGCGGATCAATCGTAGTCCGTTCGATAAGTAAGAGTGTCGAACCCAACAAGGAGCAGAAGGAAATGACAAGTGGTTTTCAGCAAGGTATTCTCTGCAAGTACTGAAAGTAGAGGTAACAGATAGTTTTGATACCAAGATAATTCGTAACGAGTAACAAGTAACAAGTATAATAAAGTGCAGCTAGGTGGCCCAATCCTTTTTATAGCAAAGGACAAGCCGGAGCGGTCTCTTATATAAAGCAAAGAGTTCTCGAGGACACCTGGGAATTCTCATCTAGTCACTTTCATCAAGTTTGTTTGATTCACATTCGCTACTTTGATAATTTGATATGTGGGTGGACCAGTGCTTGGGTGCTGTTCTTACTTGAACAAGCCTCCCACTTATGACTACCCCCTCTCGCAAGCATCCGCAACTACGAAACAAGAATTAAGATAAATCTAACCATAGCATGAAACATATGGATCCAAATCAGTCCCTTACGGAATAGCGCATAAACTAGGGTTTAAGCTTCTGTCACTCTAGCAACCCATCATTCAATTACTACTCCACAATGCCTTCCCTTAGGCCCAAATATGGTGAAGTGTCATGTACTCAACGTTCACACGACACCACTAAAGGAAGCAACAACATACATATCATCAAAATATCTAACGAATACCAAATTCACATGATTACTTATGACAAGACTTCTCCCATGTCCTCAAGAACAAAAGTAACTACTCACAAATCATATTCATGTTCAAGATCAAAGGGGTATTGAATATCATTAAGGATCTGAACATATATTCTTCCACCAATTAAACCAACTAGCATCAACTACAAGATGTAATCAACACTACTAGCAACCCACACATACCAATCTGAGGTTTTGAGACAAAGATTGAATACAAGAGATGAACTACAGTTTGAGATGAGATGGTGATGGTGAAGATGTTGATGAAGATTGGTCCTCCCACGATGAGAGGATCATTGGTGATGTCGATGGCTTCGATTTCCCCCTCCCGGAGGGAAGAATCCCCGGCGGAATCGCTCCGCCGGAGAGCAAAATTGCTCCTGCTCAGGTTCCGCCTCGAGACAGTGGCGTTTCATCCCGAAAGTCTTCTCTTGATTTTTTCTACGGCAAATAGCATCTTATAGGAGAAGATGGGCCCCGGAGGCCTGCCAGGGGCGCCACAAGCTCGGGGGGCATGCCAAGGGGGGTAGGGTGCGCCCCCCCAGGCTTGTCGCTTCCTGGTGGGTCCCCTCTGGTTATTTCCTTCGCCAGTATTTTTTATATATTCCAAAATAATTCTTCGTAAATTTTCAGGTCATCTGGAGATGTGCAGAATAGCTATCTCTGTTGTACCCCTTTCCGGTCCAGAATTCCAGCTGCCGGCAATCTCCGTCTTCATGTAAAACTTGCAAAAAAAAGAGAGAAAAGGCATAAGAATTGTATCATAAAGTGAAATAATGATCAAAAACATAATAAACAACAGTAGGAAAATATGATGCAAAATGGACGTATCAACTCCCTCAAGCTTAGACATCGCTTGTCCTCAGGTGAAAAACCGAAATCGATAATCATGACCACATGCTTAGAGAGAGAGGTGTCGATAAAACAAAATACGGACATGAAGGCATCATGATCTTTAGTATAACAACAATATACTATCATAAAACTTCTCATGACAAAGTGACAATTCATCCACAAGATAAAGTATGGACTACAAACCTTATTGAAGACTAATAAACTGTGATCTCAGTCACTGAAGCAATTGCAATTCATCATATTATCAGAAAGAGTCTATGTAAGAGCTTTGTTTAGCAAGTTCACATACTCAAGTATCATTTAGTCTTCTATGATTGCTGACACTCATGGCATACTTATGGAGCAAAAGTTTCAGTCAAACACATAGAAAGATAGGGGCTTATAATTTTTGCCTCCCAACGTATTTACCTCAAGGGTAATGTCAACAATAATAACTCATGATCACCTACATTCAACTGGATATATATGCCTGGATCTTTCCCCACCACATGATGCTTGCCAAGAGAAAAAATAAAAATGGAATAGAGGAGAAAACTATTGACTCTTGCATGAAAGTAAATACATAAAGTAAAAGATAGGCCCTTCACAGAGGGAAGCAGAGGTTGTCATGCGCTTTTTATCTTTGGATGTGCAAACTCTTAATGTAAAGGAACGTCACTTTATATTGCCCCTTGTGATAGCAACCTTTATTATGCAGTCTGTCGCTTTTATTTCTTCACCATCACAAGTTCGTACAAAGCTTATTTTCCCTTACAATAAAAGATCATACATATTAGGAGCAATTTTTATTGCTTTTGCACCGATGACAACTTACTTGAAGGATCTTATTCAATCCATAGGTAGATATGGTGGACTCTCATGACATGAAACTGGGTTTAAGGGTTTTTGGATGCACAAGTAGTATCTCTACTTGGTGCGGAATTTTGGCTAGCAAAATATAGGGGGCAAGCACCACATGTTAGAGGATCCACAACAATATAGCTTCTATGTGAATATAAGCAAACATAACTTATTACGTTGTCTTCCTTGTCCAATGTCGACTATTTGACAAAGAATATTTAATGGGGGCTCACAATCATAAAAGATTTCCAAGATAGTATATTTATATGTGAGACCTCTCTTCCTTTATTACTTTTTCATGAATTGCAACAATGACCAATGCTATGTTTGTCAACTTCCAACAAGTTTTATCAATTATACTTCTTTTATGTGAAGTCATCACTCCCCATGGGATTAGCATATGATCTCTCTTTTCTTTATTCTTTTTATTTCTAAGATTGGATCAGAAAAGTAAGCAACTCAACTCAACTACTCTTTATTATATAACTCTCACACTCGATTACATAGATAGATAGATCACAAAGCAAGTACTAGAAACTAAATCATACTAAAACTTTATTCTTCTAAATCACGAAATAACTAGGGATCGAACTAAGATAGATAATTATGATAAAAGTGATGGTGATACGATACCGGGGCACCTCCCCCAAGCTTGGCACAAGCCAAGGGTGGTGCCCATACCCATGTACTCAATTCTCCTTCTTCGGGGATGGTGGTGATGAAGTGAAGGGTTTGTCCTCTGTCTTCCAAGGCATATGCTCTCCATTATAAAAGGATGAACGTGTTTCCGAAGTCCTGAAATTTGCAGCTAGGCTCATACCTTTGAATTTGGCCTCATACTCAAAATTTTGATTTTGTAAATCATAGATTTGGGCCTGAAGATGATCCATCTGGTCATTGAGCTTGAAGATGATGTCCCCAATATCCTTGCTATCCACCTTGTGCTCACGGATGAATTCCGTGATCATGGAGTGGTTAGCATTGAGTCTGCGCTCCACCATCCCTTGGCACTTGAAGATCTCCTGCTCCACCGCTTCCAGCCTGGCCTTCTAGCTCCCGGTCTTCTTGGGCCCTTGAACGTCCCGGATGTGAAGCACCCCCTCATGCATCTCAATGGCTTGAGGGTGTTTCATCACCTGTGGAAGGTACGGGTTGATGACCTTCTCGTAGAACTTGTCCTTGGACGAGCTTGGAGGCGCCATGGTGATCTAGATCTGTCAGCAAAACATCCTGAAACAAGAACAAAGGAGAAACTTGCGATACAGTGGTCAAAACATCTGAGAGTATATATAATGAATTTTCTTCGTGCAGGACAAGTAATATGGAAGAAAATCGGAGTCAGCAAAGTCCACGGGGGAGCCACAAGCTCGGTAGGTGCGCCCTGGCGGCTAGGGCGCGCCCCCCAGGCTTGTCGCTCCCTCGTGCACTTTTCGGACTGTTTATTATTTTCCTAATTTTTATATATTCCAAAATGAACAGAAAGTACTTTTATGGAACTTTTGGAGTCGGTTTACTTATCGTACCACATACCTACTCCTTTTTAGGGTTCTGGAGCTTTCCGGAAGGTTTCTTCTATGTGCTCTTCTGGTGTCATTGTTTGAATAATATTAGTTTCAACATTAATGGGCATACCTGAGATATAATGTTTAATTCTTTGCCCATTAACCACTCTCGGACTTATGCCTTCGGAGTTATTTATCTTGATGGCTCCGGAGCGATAAACTTCTTCGATGATGTATGGTCCTTCCCATTTAGAGAGAAGCTTTCCTGCAAAGAATATTAAATGAGAATTGTATAATAGAACGTGACCACCTACTTTGAATTTCCCGTTTTTGAATTCTTTTATCATGCCATCTTTTAACTTTTTCTTTAAACAACTTGGCATTTTCATAAGCTTGGGTTCTCCATTCATCTAGAGAGCTAATATCAAATAACCTCTTCTCACCGGCAAGTTTAAAATCATAATTAAGTTCTTTAATTGCCCAATATGCCTTATGTTCTAACTCAAGAGGTAAATGACATGCTTTTCCATAAACCATTTTATATGGAGACATACCCATAGGATTTTCGTAAGCAGTTTTGTAAGCCCATAGTGCATCATCAAGCTTCTTAGATTAATTCTTTCTAGATCTATTAATGGTCTTTTGCAAAATTAATTTTATGTCTCTATTAGTTAATTCAACTTGACCGCTAGACTGAGGATGATATGGAGATGCAATTCTATGATTAACATCATATTTAGCATGCAATTTACGGAAAGCACCATGAATAAAATGTGAACCACCATCAGTCATCAAATATCTACGGACTCCAAACGTTAGAAATATAACTTCTTTAAGCATTTTAATAGAAGTGTTATGATCAGCACTACTAGTTGGAATAGCTTCTACCCACTTAGTAACGTAATCAACAGCAACTAAAATGTGAGTATACCCATTAGAGGAAGGAAAAGGTCCCATATAATCAAATACCCAAACATCAAATGGTTCAATAACAAGTGAATGATTCATAGGCATTTCCTGACATCTACCAACATTACCATTTCTTTGACATTCATCACAAGAGAGGACAAACTTAAATGCATCTTTGAAAAGAGTAGGCCAATAAAAACCAGATTGCAATACCTTATGTGCAGTTCTGTCTCCCACATGGTGTCCTCCGTATGCCTCGGAGTGACACTTCCGTAGGATTTGTTCCTGTTCATGCTCAGGTACACAACGTCTAATAATACCATCTACTCCTTCTTTATATAAGTGAGCATCATCCCAAAAGTAATGTATTAAATCAAAGAAGAACTTTTTCTTTTGTTGGTATGTGAAACTAGGTGGTATATATTTAGCAACAATGTAATTAGCATAGTCTGCATACCAAGGAGTATTATGAGAAGCGTTTATAACAGCTAATTATTCATCAGGAAAACTATCATCAATAGGCAGTGGGTCATCAAGAACATTTTCCATTCTAGACAAATTATCAGCTACGGGATTCTCAGCCCCCTTTTTATCAATAATATGCGTATCAAATTCTTGTAGCAAAAGAACCCACCTAATAAGTCCTGGTTTAGCATCTTTCTTTTCCATAATGTATTTAATAGCAGCATGATCGGTGTGAATAGTTACTTTAGAATCAACAATGTAAGATCTGAATTTATCACATGCAAACACAACTGCTAAAAATTCTTTCTCAGTAGTAGCATAGTTTCTTTGAGCGTTGTCTAGAGTTTTGCTAGCATAATGAATAACATTCAATTTCTTAAGTATTTCAAAGGCTTCTACGCAATCATCATCAAAAACAAATGGCACATCTTTTTGCAAGAGATTAGTAAGAGGCCTAGAAATTTTAGAGAAATCTTTTATAAACCTTCTATGGAAACTAGCATGACCAAGGAAACTTCTTATACCTTTGATATCTTTAGGACATGGCATTTTCTCAATAGCATCAACTTTAGCTTTATCAACTTAAATACCTCTTTCAGAAATTTTATGCCCAAGGACTATACCTTCATTTACCATAAAGTGTCACTTCTCCCAATTCAAGACAAGATTAGTTTCTTCACATCTCTACAAAACTTGATCAAGGTTGCTTAAGCAATCATCAAAAGAAGTTCCGTAAACGGAGAAATCATCCATGAAAACCTCAACAATCTTTTCACAAAAGTCAGAGAATATAGCAGTCATACATCTTTGAAAGGTAGCAGGTGCATTACATAAACCAAAAGGCATACGACGATAAGCATAAGTTCAAAAAGGACAAGTAAATGTGGTTTTCTCTTGATCTTCTTATGATACAGGTATTTGAGAGAAACCAGAATAGCCATCTAGGAAGCAAAAGTGTGTATGCTTAAATAATCTTTCTAGCATTTGATCAATAAAAGGCAAGGGGTAATGATCTTTCCTAGTAGCTTTATTTAATTTTCTGAAATCATTTACCATCCTATAAGCGGTTACAATTCTTTGTGGGATAAGTTCATTTTTATCATTAGGAACAACAGTAACACCTCCTTTCTTAGGAACACAATGAACAGGACTTACCCATCTACTATCAGCTATGGGATAAATTATACCTGCCTCCAGAAGCTTTAATATTTCAGTTTTTACCACATCCTTCATTTTAGGATTTAATCTTCTTTGATGATCAACAACGGGTTTAGCATCTGGCTCCATATGAATTTTGTGCTGACATAAAGTGGGACTAATGCCCTTAAGATCATCAAGAGTATATCCAATAGCAGCACGGTGCTTCCTCAGAGTTTTGACTAATCTCTTTTATTCATGCTCTGAAAGGTTAGCACTGATAATAACAGGATATATCTTCTTTTCATCAAGATAAGCATACTTAAGTGTATCAGGTAATTGCTTTAAATCAAACACAGGATCACTCTTAGGTGGAAGAGGGTCTCCAAGAGTTTCAACAGGCAAGTTATGTCTAAGAATAGGTGCTTGTTTAAAGAACATCCCATCTATTTCATTCCTTTCATTCATATGCATATCATTTTCATGGTCTAGCAAGTATTGTTCTAAAGGATAAGTAGGAGGCACAACAATAGAAGCAAGACCAATAATTTCATCCTTATTAGGTAATTATTTATCATGAGGTTTTCTACGAAACTTAGAGAAATTAAACTCATGAGATACATCACGAAAATTAACACTGACAGTTTCATTATTGCAATCAATCTTAGCATTTACTGTATTCAAGAAAGGTCTACCAAATATAATGGGAAAAAAATCATCTCATGGTGATCCAAGAACAAGGAAATCAGTAGGGTATTTTATCTTACCACACAAGACTTCAACATCTCTAACAATCCCAAGTGGTGCAATAGTATCTCTATTTGTGAGCTTAATAGTAACATCAATTTCTTCAATCTCAACAGGTGCAATATCATTCATGACTTCTTGATAAAGAGTAAATGGAATAGAACTCACACTAGCGCCAATATCACATAAACCATGATAGCAATGATCTCTAATATTAACAGAAATAACAGGCATGCCAATTACAGGTTTGTTTTTATCTTTAGTGTCTGGCTTAGCAATTCTAGCTGCTTCATCACAGAAATATATGACATGTCCATCAATGTTATCAACCAAAAGATCTTTAACCATTGCAATATTAGGTTCAACTTTAATTTGTTCAGAAGGTCTAGGTGCTCTAATATTACGTTTATTAACCACAGTTGAAGCTTTAGCATGTTCCTGAATCCTAACAGGGAAAGGAGGTTTCTCAATATAAGCAGTAGGCACAATTGGATCAACATTGTAAACAATTGTTTCTTCTTTAACACTAACGGGTTCTTCATTTAATTCAATAGGTGGATGAAACTTAAACCATTTCTCCTTAGGTAGATCAACATGAGCAGCAAAAGATTCACAAAAAGTAGCTACTATCTCAGAGTCCATATTTAGTACTAAACTTATGAAAAGCATCAGTTTCCATAAAAGATTTAACACAGTCAAACTTAAGATTTATACCTGACTCTTTACCTTTATCGATTTCCCAGTCTTCAGAGTTGCGCTTAATTCTTTCTAGAAGATCCCATTTGAATTCAATAGTCCTCTTCATAAAGGAACCAGTAGAAGAAGTATCGACCATAGATTGATCATTATGAGAAAGCCGAGCATAAAAGTTTTGAATAATTATTTCTCTTGAGAGCTCATGATTGGGGCATGTGTGCAACATATACTTAAGCCTCTCCCAAGCTTAAGCGATACTTTCTACTTCACGAGGCCAAAAATTATATATATAACTCCGATCACGATGAACCAAATGCATAGGATAAAACTTCTGGTGAAATTCCAGCTTCAACCGGTTCCAATCCAATGTTCCAGTATCATCCAATAGCCTATACCATGTCAATGCCTTTTCCTCCAAAGATAAAGGGAATACCTTCCTCTTAACTCCATCCTCGGATAAACCTGCAAGCTTAAGTAATCCACAAATTTCATCTATATATATCAAGTGCATATCAGGATGTACCTTTCCATCTCTTGCATAAGGATTAGCCAGCAGTTTCTCTATCATACCCGAAGGAATTCCATAATAAATATTTTCAGTAGGTTCAATAGGTTACCGGGCAACTTTCAATGCTTTCGGTCAAGGTGAAGATACCCCGAACAAACCCCTCAAAGGATTACTTTCCACAGTGACAAGTGACAGTATATTTCAGCACGTAATATAAATGTTTCCTTACCAAATTCCACTCACCAAAGGCGCTTCACTCCCCGGAAACAGCGCCAGAAAAGAGTCTTGATGATCCACAAGTATAGGGGATCAATTATAGTCCTTTCGATAAGTAAGAGTGTCGAACCCAATGAGGAGCAGAAGGAAATGACAAGTGGTTTTCAGCAAGGTATTCTCTGCAAGTACTGAAAGTAGCAGTAACAGATAGTTTTGATAGCAAGATAATTCGTAACAAGTAACAAGTAACAAGTATAATAAAGTGCAGCAAGGTGGCCCAATCCTTTTTGTAGCAAAGGACAAGCCGGAACGATCTCTTATAATAAGCAAAGCGTTCTCGAGGACACATGGGAATTTCATCTAGTCACTTTCATCATGTTTGTTTGATTCGCGTTCACTACTTTGATAATTTGATATGTTGGTGGACCGGTGCTTGGGTTATATTCTTACTTGAACAAGCCTCCCACTTATGATTACCCCCTCTCGCAAGCATCCGCAACTATGAAAGAAGAATTAAGATAAATCTAACCATCGCCTGAAACATATGGATCCAAATCAGCCCCTTACGGAATAGCGCATAAACTAGGGTTTAAGCTTCTGTCACTCTAGCAACCCATCATCTAATTACTACTCCACAATGCCTTCCCTTAGGCCCAAAGATGGTGAAGTGTCATGTTTCGACGTTCACACGACACCACTAAAGGAAGCAATAACATACATATCATCAAAATAGCAAACGAATACCAAATTCACATGATTACTTATGACAAAACTTCTCCCATGTCCTCAAGAACAAAAGTAACTACTCAGAAATAATATTCATGTTCAAGATCAGAGGGGTATTCAATATTATTAAGGATCTGAACATATAATCTTCCACCAAGTAAACCAACTAGCATCAACTACAACATGTAATCAACACTACTAGCAACCCACAGGTACCAATCTGAGGTTTTGGGACAAAGATTGAATACAAGAGATGAACTAGGGTTTGAGATGAGATGGTGCTGGTGAAAATGTTGATGAAGATTGGTCCTCCCACGATGAGAGGATCGTTGGTGATGTTGATGGCTTCGATTTCCCCCTCCCGGAGGGAAGTATCCCCGACGGAATCGCTCCGCCGGAAAGCAAAAGTGCTCCTACCCAGGTTCCGCGACGAGATGGCGGTGATTTGTCATGAAAGTCTTCTCTTGATTTTTTCTAGGGAAAATGGCTTCATATAGGGGAAGATGGGCCCTGGAGGCCTGCCAGGGGCACCACAAGCTTGGGGGGCGCGCCCCTCAAGCTTGTCGCTTCCTGGTGGTTCCCCCTCTGGTATTTCTTCAGCCAATATTTTTTATATATTCCAAAATAATTCTCCATAAATTTTTCAGGTCATTTGGAGATGTGTAGAATAGCTATCTCTGTTTCACCCCTTTCCGGTCCAGAATTCCAGTTACCGGCAATCTCCCTCTTCATGTGAATCTTGCAAAATAAGAGAGAAAAGGCATAAGAATTGTATCATAAAATGAAATAATGATAAAAAACATAATGAATAACAGTAGGAAAACATGATGCGAAATGGACGTATCAACTCCCCCAAGCTTAGACCTCGCTTGTCCTCAAGCAAAAAACCGAAATCGATAATCATGACCACATGTTTAGAGAGAGAGAGAGAGGTGTCGATAAAACAAAATACGGACATGAGAGCATCATGATCATTATCATAACAGCAATATATCATCATAAAACTTCTCATGAATAAGTAACAATTCATTCACAAGTTAAAGTATGAACCATAAACCGTATTGGAAACTAACAAACTATGATCTCAGTCATTGATGCAATTGCAATTCATCATATTATCAGAAAGAGTCTATGTAAGAGCTTTTGTTTAGCAAGTTCACATACTCAACTAACATTTAGTCTTCTATGATTGCTGACACTCACGGCATACTTATGGAGCAAAAGTTTTAGTCAGACACATAGAAAGATAGGGGCTTACAATTTCGCCTCCGAACGCATTTACCTCAAGGGTAATGTCAGCAATAATAACTCATGATCACCTACATTCAACTGGATATATATATCTGGATCTTTCCCCGCCACATGATGCTTGCCAAAAGAGAAAATAAAAACGGAATAGAGGAGAATACTAGTAAATACATAAAAATAAAAGATAGGCCCTTCGCAGAGGGAAGCAGAGGTTGTCATGTGCTTTTTATTTTTGGATGTGCAAGCTCTAAATGTAAAGGAGCGTCACTTTATATTGCCCCTTGTGATAGCAATGTTTATTATGCAGTCTGTCGCTTTTATTTCTTCACCATCACAAGATCGTTCAAAGCTTATTTTCCCTTAGAAAACTTGGCATTTTCATAAGCTTGGGTTCTCCATTCATCTAGAGAGCTAATATCAAATAACCTCTTCTCACCGGCAAGTTTAAAATCATAATTAAGTTCTTTAATTTCCCAATATGCCTTATGTTCTAGTTCAAGAGGTAAATGACATGTTTTTCCATAGACCATTTTATATGGAGACATACCCATAGGATTTTTATAAGCAGTTCTATAAGACCATAGTGCATCATCAATTTGCTTAGACCAATTCTTTCTAGATCTATTAACGGTCTTTTGCAAAATTAATTTTAGTTCTCTATTAGTTAATTCAACTTGACCACTAGACTGAGGATGATATGGAGATGCAATTCTATGATTAACATCATATTTAGCAAGCAATTTACGGAAAGCACCATGAATAAAATGTGAACCACCATCAGTCATTAAATATCTAAGGACTCCAAACCTCGTAAAGATAACTTCTTTAAGCATTTTAATAGAAGTGTTATGATCAGCACTACTAGTTGGAATAGCTTCTACCCACTTAGTAACATAATCAACATCAACTAAAATATGAGTATACCCTTTAGAGGAAGGAAAAGGTCCCATATAATCAAAACCCCAAACATCAAATGGTTCAATAACAAGTGAATAATTCATAGGCATTTCCTGACGTATACCAACATTACCAATTCTTTGACATTCATCACAAGAGAGGACAAACTTACGTGCATCTTTGAAAAGCATAGGCCAATAAAAACCAGATTGTAATACCTTGTGTGCAGTTCTGTCTCCCGCATGGTGTCCTCCATATGCTTCGAAGTGACACTTTCATAGAATTTGTTCCTGTTCATGCTCAGGTACACAACGTCTAATAACACCATCTACTCCTTCTTTATATAAATGTGGGTCATCCCAAAAGTAATGTCTTAAATCAAAGAAGAACTTTTTCTTTTGTTGATAGGTAAATCTAGGTGGGATATATTTAGCAACAATGTAATTAGCATAGTATTGATACCAAGGAGTGTCACGAGAAGCATTTATCACAGCTAATTGCTCATCAGGAAAATCATCATTAATAGGAAGTGGGTCATCAAGAATATTTTCCATTCTAGACAAATTATCAGCTACGGGATTCTCAGCTCCCTTTCTATCAATAATATGCAAATCAAATTCTTATAGCAGAAGAACCCACCTAATAAGTCTAGGTTTAGCATCTTTCTTTTCCATAAGATATTTAATAGTAGCATGATCAGTGGGAATAGCAACTTTGGAATCAACAATGAAAGATCTGAATTTATCACATGCAAACACAACTGCTAAAAATTCCTTCTCCGTAGTAGCATAATTTCTTTGAGCACTGTCTAGAGTTTTACTAGCATAATGAATAACATTCAATTTCTTATCAACTCTTTGACCTAGAACATCACCAACAACATAATCACTAGCATCACACATAATTTCAAAGGGTAGGTTCCAATCAGGTGGTTGAACAATAGGTGCAGAAATTAAGGCTTTCTTAAGTATTTCAAAGGCTTCTACACAATCATCATCAAAAACAAATGGAACATCTTTTAGCAAAAGATTAGTAAGAGGCCTAGAAATTTTAGAGAAGTCTTTTATAAACCTTTTATAGAAACCAGCATGACCAAGGAAACTTCTTATACCTTTGATATCTTTAGGACATGGCATTTTCTCAATTGCATCAACTTTAGCTTTATCAACTTCAATACCTCTTTCAGAAAATTTATGCCCAAGGACTATACCTTCATTTACTATAAAGTGGCACTTCTCCCAATTCAAGACAAGATTAGTTTCTTCACATCTCTGCAAAACTCGATCAAGGTTGCTGAAGCAATCATCAAAAGAAGTTCTGTATACGGAGAAATCATCCATGAAAACCTCAACAATATTTTCACAAAAGTCAGAGAATATAGCAGTCATACATCTTTGAAAGGTAGCGGGTGCATTACATAAACCAAAAGGCATACGACGATAAGCATACGTTCCAAAAGGACAAGTAAAGATGGTTTTCTCTTGATCTTCGGGTGATATAGGTATTTGAGAGAAACCAGAATATCCATCTAGGAAACAAAAGTGTGTATGTTTAGATAATATTTCTAACATTGGATCAACAAAAGGCAAAGGGTAATGATTTTTCCTAGTAGCTTTATGTAATTTCCTGAAATCAATTACCATCCTATAGCCGGTTATAATTCTTTGTGGAATGAGTTCATTTTTATCATTAGAGACAACGGTAATACCTCCCTTTTTAGGAACACAATGAACAGGGCTTAACCATCTACTATCAGCTATGTGATCAATTATAGCTGCCTCCAGTAGATTTAATATTTCAGTTCTTACCACATCTTTCATTTTATGATTCAAGCGACGTTGATGATCAATGACAAGTTTAGCATCTGGCTCCATATTAATCTTGTGCTGACATAGAGTGGGACTAATTCCCTTAAGATCATCAAGAGTATATCCAATACAAGCACGGTGCTTCCTCGGAGTTTTAAGTAATCTCTTTTCTTCATGCTCTGAAAGGTTAGCACTAATAATAACATGATATATCTTCTTTTCATCAAGATAAGCATATTTAAGTGTATCAGATAATTGCTTCAAATCAAACACAGGATCACTCTTAGGTGGAAGTGGGTCTCCCAAAGTTTCAATAGGCAAGTTATGTTTAAGTATAGGTTCTTGTTTAAAGAATAATTCATCTATCTCATTTCTTTCATTCATATGCATATCATTCTCATGGTCTAGCAAATATTGTTCTAAGGGATCTGTAAGTGAAACAGTAATGGAAGCTAGACCTATAATTTCATCTTTATTGTGTAATTCTTTGTCGTGAGGTTGTCTACAAAACTTAGAGAAATTAAATTCATGAGACACATCACCAAAATTAACACTAACAATTTCTTTATTGCAATCTATTTTAGCATTTACTGTATTCAAGAAAGGTCTACCAAATATAATGGGACAAAAATCATCTTGTGGTGATCCAAGAACAAGTAAATCAGTAGGGTATTTGATCTTACCACACAAGACTTCAACATCTCTAACAATCCCAAGTGGAGTAATAGTATCTCTATTCGCAAGCTTAATAGTGACATCAATATCTTCAATCTCAACAGGTGCAATATCATTCATGAGTTCTTGATAGAGAGTAAAAGGAATAGCACTCACACTAGCACCAATATCACATAAACCGTGATAGCAATGATCTCCAATTTTAACAGAAATAATAGGGATGCCAACCATGGGTTTGTTTTTATCTTTAGTGTTTGGCTTAGCAATTCTAGCTGCTTCATCACAGAAATATATGACATGTCCATCAATGTTATCCACCAAAAGATCTTTAACCATTGCAATATTAGGTTCAACTTTAATTTATTCAAAAGGTCTAGGTGCTCTAATATTACTTTTGTTAATCACAGTTGAAGCTTTAGCATGTTCCTTGATCCTAACAGGGAAAGGTGGTTTTTCAATATAAGCGATAGGCACAACTGGATCAACATTGTAAACAATTGTTTCTTCTTTAACAGTAATGGGTTCCTCTTTTAATTCAATAGGTGGATGATAATTAAACCATTTCTCCTTAGGGAGATCAACATGAGCAGCAATAGATTCACAAAAGGTAGCTACTATCTCAGAGTCAAGTCCATATTTAGTACTAAACTTTTGAAAAGCATCAGTTTCCATAAAAGATTTAACACAATCAAACTCAAGATTTATACCTGACACTTTACCTTTGTCGATTTCCCAATCTTCTGAGCTGCGCTTAATTCTTTCCAGAAGATCCTATTTAAATTCAATTGTCCTCTTCATTAAGGAACCAGTAGAAGAAGTATCGAGCATGGATTGATCATTATGAGAAAGCCGAGCATAAAAGTTTTGAATAATTATTTCTCTTGAAAGCTCATGATTGGGCATGTGTGCAACATATACTTAAGCCTCCCCCAAGCTTGAGAAATAGTTTCTCCTTCACGAGGACAAAAATTATATATATAATTCCGATCACGATGAACCAAATGCATATGATAAAATTTCTGGTGAAATTCCAGCTTCAACCGGTTCCAATCCCATGTTCCAGTATCATCGCATAGCCTATACCATGTCAATGCCTTTCCCTCCAAAGATAAAGGGAATACCTTCTTCTTAACTCCATCTCCAGATAAACCTGCAAGCTTAAACAATCCACAAATTTCATCTACATATATCAAGTGCATATCAGGATGCACCGTTCCATCTCCTGCATAAGGATTAGCTAGCAGTTTCTCTATCATAACCGAAGGAATTTCATAGTAAATATTTTCAGTAGGTTTAGTAGGTTGAGGAGCAACTCTTATTTCTTCCAGTCGAGGTGAAGATACCCTGAACAAACCACTCAAAGGATTACTTTCCATAGTGACAAGTGATAGTAAATTTCAGCACATAATATAAATGTTTCCTTACCAAATTCCACTCACCAAAGGCGCTTCAGTCCCCGGAAACAACGCTAGAAAAGAGTCTTGATGACCCACAAGTATAGGGGATCAATTGTAGTCCTTTCAATAAGTATGACTGTCGAACCCAACGAGGTGCAGAAGGAAATGACAAGCGATTTTCAGCAAGGTATTCTCTGCAAGTACTGAAAGTAGAGGTAACAGAAAGTTTTGATAGCAAGATAATTTATAACAAGTAACAAGTAACAAGTATAATAAAGTGCAGCAAGGTGGCCCAATCCTTTTTGTAGCAAAGGACAAGCCGGAACG